>CM037589.1:8089583-9344166 GCA_021018995.1 Chloranthus sessilifolius | reverse complement strand
ACGGGTCAGCAAGTAGCTTGTTGGGCCCGGTCAACCTAATGACAGGCTTGGTTAATGAAAATCACCAAACAATAAGCTTTAATTCCCAAGCTCTCAATTAGCCTGATCAGGTGTTATTAAGTACCCAATATGAGCACCAACAGAAGCGCTAGGGTCAATATATCTCTGCCAACGATGTGAGATGTACGAATATATTTTTAAGCACCAAACAAACGAAAAGGCCAAATATCTACTTTCACTGATTTTTTTGCACCACTTAATAGCTTGATTATTTTTGAAGAGCTGGTACATGCTAACCGACCCATTCGCAAACAAGAATGAGAATTATGAAAGTGTGGCATTATTTTTCCAAAAGTGTGTTATGTAACACAAAGACCATGATATATACAAATGTGTTGTATTGAAGATTGCATTAAAATTTCTGACTCTTAGCTATATGTGATTACGGATATTATATGCCATGATGCGTTTTGGATGGGGACTTTAAGCTCATGCCATAAACAAAATCGGCCGGATAATAACAAAATTGGTCGGATAATATTGTGGCATGTGGGTCTGGGTCGTCACAGAATGAGATCAGAGCCGATGACGGCTCTTCTATAAGATGGGAGGCTATAATAGTCTCACATTAGATAGGAAAAAGTCATAACCCTGAGCTATATGTCATTGCAAACGCTACATGTCATGACGCATTTTGGGTGGGGACTTAAGCTCATGCCAGAAACAAATCAAGGCGGGGACGTGGCATGTGGGTTTGAGTCTAGATCGTCACAAAATAAGATCTAAAATATTTCATAGCTTTAATTTGAATCACAAAATTGAGCTATTTTTTCAATATAATCTTTGACTCATCAAATCTTTATATTGTTTCCTTAACATAAGATTGTCAGTGGGTCGGATGGCATATGCCTACCCCAATGGTGCACTTGCCCTGACCCGCTAAAATCCCCTATTGTTATATATTTTTATACAAAAATATTGGGTCGGATATCTAGTCAAACCGACCTGTTGACAGCCCTACCTTCACATCATATGGTAAACTCTTTGGAAAATAGCATCACGTGTCCAAATTCAATGACATGCTGCTTGTTGGGTTGCCATATAATTCCTTTGGACAGTGTTATATGGCGGATGGATTTTATGTAGACAAAGTGTAGGCGGCCGATGTGCTGCGACACTATTGACTGCAAGTGAGATGGGCTCAATTAATACAAGTCGATGCGATCAGTCACGTCACACCGCATCAGCTGCCTACACTTTATCTGCATCAAGTACATCCACCATTTGCAATTTTCCAATTCTTTTGGCAGAGGGAGATTGATCAACTCCATGCATAATTGGTATTTGATAAGAGTTATTATTACTACTCTATGACTCCGGAACAAAAGGGTTCTAGCCTAGTGCCCTAAGGGCCATGACCTTAAGGTTGGAACATTGCAAAGTCAAGGGTTAGACCAATTGTTACCCGTTTAAAAAAATAAAAAAATAAAACACATACCAAATTAGAAGAAGAATGCGACAAGTGTGGTGCACTTATTTCAGGCTTGGTGTTGCAGTGGGTGGGAGGCATTGAGACCCACCTTGATCCCTAGGGACCGCGTCCCTTTCTTCAACTTGGGGAATCGAGCAGAAACAAATAGTGCCAAAAGAGTTAAAAAGAGCTGAGAGAGGTGATGCTTTTGTTTGGTCCCTCATAAGCTGTACGCCTCTACGGAAGCAAATGGAGAAACCACACACTGACAATCGAGCACAGCGCACAACAGGACAACGAGGAAGCAGACGGCAGAATGTAGGAAGGACACTTTAGTAAAAAGTTCAAATTTTGTACATGGTAAAAAGTTCAAATTGATGATTAGTGTTTAAGTCAAAAGCTCAAATTGTACATAGTAAATAGTTAAAATGGGTTCACAGTCATTCAGAGTGTAGGACACTTTAGTACGATAAGAAAAAAAAGATAGGGCACTTCAGCAAAAGAGGACACAAAAAAATTAGTTTTGCGGTATTATCTTATTTTGAAAAGCTTTGCGGAATCAGGATCCGTCGATTTTAAGGGATCTAATATTTGACTTTTCATGGATTTTGAAGGGAATCAGGATTACACAGATTTGAAGAATCTAATCGTGATTTTGCACGAATTTTAATGCACCTGAACATTGGAGCATCCCGATTTGATGAAACAATTTTTTTAATATATAGAGTTGAAAGTTTTTCTTTCCAATCCTTTTTGCCTAATTTTTGCCAAAAAGTTATGGGTTTACTTTAATCATAATTTATAATCAGGGATAGAATAGTAAGAAAATTACCTCTTAAAATTAATTAGGGCTGCAAAAGATTAAGAAAATCATCTCATTATTCTCTTACTTAGGGAGGGCAAATGGTATAAGACATGGGCTGTCGAGTGTGAAGCCGTGAAAGCAGTCACTTTGTGCATAAAAAAACAAAGATTAGGTCTCATTATTCTCTTACTTTGTGAGGCAAATGGTATAAGGCATGGGAAGAAGTGAGTTTCACTTGGGAGAGCAGTCCCTATGTGCATAAAAAAGCCAAAGATTAGGTCTCCATCCGTCTAACCCTTCCAACAACCCATAGGTACAGAATCTCAACCTAATAAATAAACAAGTCTGTTTGGAAAACTCCAAAACTAACCCGAACTAGACCTATTTTAAACATCTTATAAACCGAAATCCTTAATTATCTTCACAACAAACCTACCCCAAATCCCCAATTAACGTCTCCAATCTCTATAGTTTCTCTGATGTTACAATTACGTCTTCAAATGAGTCGAGTCAGCCCAATGGGTCCCGTTACGGTTGGGATCCAAGTTTAGAAACCTTGGCATTTCAGGTAAAAGATCTCAACATGTTAAATAAGTTGGTGCCCTAAGTCTGACCTGAACCCGACCCATCTACAACTCTAGCCATAGTCAATAATGTAACTTAAAAAGAGTACTTTTTCTCTTCAACTTGATCTTGGTTGCCATATAGGACCATGGGAAAATTAACGAATGTCTCCTTCACCTTAAACAAAATGGAGATATGGGCTTTGCCCATTAAGCGCTATGCACGGGTGAAGTCCCTACCCTCAAGGCTTATATAAAAAACATAAATAAGTGGTACAATGACTTGCAAGCAGGCATAAAAGACAGTAAAATTAAAGCTAAATTAATGATGGAAATAAGACCAATGGAAGGTTGACCATATTCCAACCTCTAGGTCACAGGTCATCAAAAACTTAATGTTGACAATAAGACTCACCATAAGGATTTAAAAAAACAACAACTAAAAACATTACAAATTACAAATTAACTTTTTATCTATGAATGATTGGAGAGTAACATGGAGTTTAACCCTGATTAGAAGTAAATGAGAAACAAAACCCAAAGTGGCGGGTTTGAGCCCAAGTTACTTATAAAACTAAATGAATGAGAAACAAAACGGCAGAGCCAACTCCAAATAGACTAGACGAGACTATAATAATGATGACGATAAACTCTTCCCAACAGAAAGAAACAGAATGAGAAACAAAATTTTGGCTGTCAACATGTGTACATTATTTCTTGTTAGAATGTCACTTTGATGTTGAAAGGGAGGCCATGCATTGCCCTTTTTAGGGATATGTGTCTTATATTTAATTGACAGGCATGGGGACAAAGAAACACAACATAACCAAGACACCAACATGGCAGGGATAAGTGTTTTGGCTTCTTGGTCTCTCCCCCTCCACACCAACCTACCCAATTTATTAGAAAAAAATTCATGTTAAAAAAATTAATTATTCTTCATAGAAATGAATAGAAAATACTCATTTTTTCACAATTTTATTCTATATTGATTTGGTTTCCATTTTCGTATACTTGAAACCGAAATCACAAAATATTGGTTCGGTTCAGTTTCAGTTTCTATATTTTTATTTTGCTTAATTTTTTTATTTTTTCAGTTTTGGGTCGGTTTTCTAAACATACCTAGCTGATTTTTGGTTTCGGTCACCCAAAACCGAAACCGAACCGATTGAGAATCGTTTTTTTTTTTTTTTTGGATCGGTTCAAATTTCGTTTGGCAGGCCAGTTTTTCAGTCGGTTTCGGTTTTGGGTGCAAAACTTGCACCCCTGGAAATAAGCAAGCATCATCAATAGGGCCTTGGGAATCCTTACTGTAGGTGAAACCCTAGGGTATCAACTCATGGCCTAAATCATGGTTCAAAATTTTGGCCAATAATTCAAATTATCAGCTGAAATGTTTCGGTTTCGATCCCCACCGAAACGAAATTTTGAACCGAAATTTCAGTCAAAATAAGTATGGAGGGGATATTTCCAGCCGAAATTTCGGTTCAAATTTTCCCGAAACTGCTAGCTATTTTGAGCCTTTGCCTAAATAGAGAAGGTAACTTGATGGCCAAAATAGGAGAAACCCTTTCTTCCATGCAACATGCATTGGCACAGCCACATAGAAGGGTGTGGGGGCTCAAGCCCCCAGTTAAATCTAACGTTTCCATTAAGTATGGTTCTTATATGCAACCTTTGTTTGTATATAAGCCCTCAAATCTATGATGTAGAAGCCCCCAAATCGGCTCAAGCCCCCATTTTGAAATTTCGTCGATCCACAGACTTAGATCGGGTTATTCGGTTAATTCTAATTAATCTAGAGATTACACAATAATATCAACAATCACCACAACACAGGATATACGTGAAAACCCAATCATTGGGAAAAACTACGGGACCGAAGTCCACACACCAAATCCACTATAAAATAAATTATTACAAAGAGTTTCGAATAATATACCGACAAATGTACATGCCTTATCAAACCCCCATGTAACCCAACTTTCTATCGTTGATCGCCTCCGTAGCTTTCCAATTTGAATGCTCTCCACTACCGTTGATGAACGCACAACGATCCACCTTGAGATCCACAAGGCTTTTAATCACACACCCTACTCTCAAGGGCTCAAAACACTCAACTCCCTTGAGCAAATAGGATGTACAAAATGAAGAAGAAATGAACACCTTTTGAATAAACTACTTTTCCAAATTAAAAGTTCAAAAGAAAAAAAATGATAAAGTTCTAGGGTTTTTGCTCAAGGAGGAAGAAGCTCTCTCTAGCTTGCTTGCTTGCTTCTCCTTTTTCAAAAGGTTTTATCAAAACCCTAAACCCCCAAAAGACCAAAAAACTTGAAAAGTTCAAAAAGCCCCTTTTCCAAAACAGTGAAGAAAGGTGTCCCAAGGAACCACAGCGCACTGTGAATTAAGTGACAGCGAGTTGTGGTCACAGTGCGCTGTGAGCACTAAGAACATTCAGCAGCGACAGCCCGCTGTGAGAACAATCACAGCTCGCTGTGGATATATCTTCAAGTTATTTAAAAGAATTTTTTAAGATTTTTGAATGATCAACACCATAGATCAAGAGTGTATGATTGATAAACCTGATCGATCAAGGTAGAACCCATCCATCTTGGCACACACATATCCTAAGAGAGATCTACACGAATTTTGGAGTAGAACGTGATAATCAGGATCTAACACATTTAACTCTAGAGTTTCTATTAAGTATTGTTCTTTATCATTTGTAGCCCCCACCAACAAAAATTCCTGGCTACGCCCCTGACAACATGTACAATTTTCTTTCATAAAATTGTCCATCACTCAATCCTATATTACGAAAAGTAAAATTATAAACGGTGGACAGCTTTGATGTAGTAGACAAAGTGCAAGGTAATTGAGCATCGACCTGCATTAATTGAGCCCCACCGCACTTGCAGCCAATTTCATTACGCCACATCAGCCTCTTGCACTTTGTCTACAAAATATCTCTCCACCATTTAGCATTGTTCTTACAGAAATGATTGGGTTGCCTACGTACAGGTTACCCAAATTTTGAATGTTTATTTTCTACGAGTTCATTGGAAAAATGTCTCACATTTAAAAAGGTGACTGTGATGTCGAGGCCTTCTTCATATACAACTATACTTTTAGTGGATGCTTTTTTTTTAATTAATAATAAATATTTGCTTATATATATATATATATATATATATATATATATATATATATATATATATATATATATATATATATATATATATATATATATAGGGTAAAGATCTCACTAGAGTGATTAGACATAATATCATGACTCGAGCTTAAATATATATATATTTATTATTTTATTTTTTTTATATAACCTGGGTATCCAGGCGTCTTAGAGCACCGGCCTAATCCCAGTGGCACATGCGCACCCCAAATTCAGCACATGTCGGACCAGCACAGGATATAAGTCCCTAGGGTGGCCTCAAGGGAGGGAGGGGATTCGAACTCAGGTCTCCTGCTTTTGAAAGCAAGTATATATATATATATATATATATATATATATATATATATATATATATATATATATATATATCATAATAATCATCTTACAAGAGTCATGAGATATAATCCCATGACTCGAGCCACATGGCACATCAGGTTGACTTTTTAAGTCACTTGATGTGACATGTAACCAATAAGAGCTCAAGACATGAGCTTATATCTAGGGCTCTCAATGGGTCGGACCAATCCGAATTTTGGCCCGGAAAAAGTTATATTTTTTATAAAGCAAACCTGGGTCGGTATCCGAACCGGGCTAAGCATGTTGTCCTAGATAAGTCCGGGTCGGGCTTGGGTTGAGTTCGGCCCGCACCCGGCCCGGATATTATATAAAATATCAGAATATTTTTTTTATATATATATAGTTAAATATGATTTATTTAAATGCCCTGAGATTAAACCGTTTAATAGTTTAAACTTGGGGCATTTAAGTCAAAAGCATAATAACCTTGTGCATATATTTTTTGGTTTGACAAATTAGATGACTTAATTTATTAGCAACTGTTGCATAGTTTTTTTAGCTACACAACTTGGATGACTTGTTAATAGATTTGTAAGCAACCGTGGCCCGTTATAACCATTATGCAACAAATAAAAATAAAATATTTGAATAAAATCATGTACCTGAGCCTCTATAATGGTAATAAAATTATTTAATTAAATTTTTAACCTTCTTCAAACTTTTATTAAAAAAAAAAACTATCCAACCCAATTTTATTAGAAAAAACAACCCCAAAAAATAGTCTAACCAAATTTTATTTTAAAAAAAACGATTGAAAAGAAAAGCACCCAAGCCTAGCTGGCCCGATAGAAGTCGAACTTGAAATGAGTACATCGAGTCTTGGTTAGTGCCGAAATTTGAAAAATTCGGAACCCGACCTGGGTAGGTTAGGGCCAGATTGGACCCCCAACCCGGCTCTAATCTGGCCCATTGAGAGCCCTACTTATATCCCATGACTCGAGTCATATATATATATATATATATATATATATATATATATATATATATATATATATATATATATATATATATATATTGTGTGTGTGTGCACGTGCGCGTGTTTGACTCAGGATTCCACCGACTAGGTTAGCATTTTGGAGCTACTTACGATCCAATTGGGCGCCTGTGGCACCTAACCTGGGAATCGAGTACCACAACAACTTCCCCAAAGTTGACAATATTGGGAATCGAGTACCACAACAACTTCCCCAAAGTTGATCAATTATTGTCTGAAAAGAGAATTGAAAAAGTGTTCTTCCACCATTGAATGGTGGCTAGTGAGTCAAAGTTAGAAAAAATTCCAATGCACCAAGTTTGGCTGCCAACCGTAATATTTAACCTATGATTTAAAGGTAAAAAGTTTAAATAAGTTTTTTTGTCTAAAAGTCTAAGGAATTGGTTGGATTCTTAGATAATGTGGTGCAACTAGCGATCAAGTACTACATAACGTATGATATAGCAGTCGAAGGTAGTGTGAAAATGCTACCTTCGTAGATATCATCTTTTTCCATGTATATATATATAGAGGGAGAGAGAAAGAGCCCAGGCAGCTGTGTTCAGAGGATCGGATGTCACGACAACTTAAACAAGATTGATGATTGAGCGCAAGATGCTTCATGCGTGTGGACAATTAGGTACTACCCAAAAGATTTGGGATTATCCGATACCTATCCACCTTGAAAATTATGGTTAAAGGTGTCAAAATCAATACACCGGATTAGTTGGGCGTGATCTTATTTTAGACCCATGAGACGGAGGCCATAAAAGTAAAAATAAATAAGTCAGATGCCTCAAGAGGTGTTGCTTTGAGTTGATGATGTCCCTTGGCATGTGGCGTCCAGCTCCAGCCAACCAGAACTAGGTCGGAACACATGTCAACTCAAATCTCTCTCTCTCTCAAAATCATATAATAACGGTAATGTTAATAATAATAATAATAATATAAAGGTGTATGTACTAGTTAGTGGGTCACATGGAGAGAGAAGAGGGAAACTTGTGCCTCTTTAATATTACGGAATGGCCGAATGCAAAGCTATCCTTCTTTATTATTCAAAGTTCTATACATGACAAAATGTAGAAATCTACATATGAATGGGCTTTTTCCTTCATTCGTTTCAAGCCCGCCTTGCTTTTTAACATTAGCATGCTATAAAATCTCTTATAAACACAGATTATAGAGAGAGAGAAAGAGAGAGAGAGAGAGCATGGAAAGGAGGGCATGGTTTGGGGGTTTGTGGGAGATGGTGAAGGAAGCTTTTTGTCAAAAGCTTCTCACGTATCATCTACCTTCTCCTCTCCTTCTTCCCAGCAATTTATGTGGGCTCTCCATCATCGTCACTGGTGCTACTAGCGGAATCGGTCTTCACACTGCAAGGTAACTCCAAAAATTTAACAAATAATAAAAACTAAAAACCGTCTTGATCTTGGATTAGACAACGCTAGATCTCACCTATATTTAGCTTAATTAGATGTGATAATAGAGTATTTAATGACAATTTTTCTCTAAGTATAATTTCTTCTAATTTCCCATTCTCCTATAGATTTGCTTGTCAACATTACAGTATATGGTGTTTAGCGGTGGGTCCATGGTTGATGGTGAATTGGTGATGGTGCTCCATATTCATCCTGCAGTGTAGTGTTTTTTTATAATGCTCTGAACCGTCTGATCAAGCAGCCACCTCTTCAACGGGTCGCAGCAAATTTCACCACTCGTACCATAACATCCATCCGATTGAGCTTATTGCTATTTTTGCACCTTACTTTTGTTGGCTGCACAAAAGAAAGCAATTAATCGGACGCTCACGATTGTTGCGAGATGGATGCATACTAAGATGATTCTGTATCAGGGACACGGACCGTGTACCAGCGGGCAGAACTCAGCCTGCATGCACGATTAAGCTTCGTGATGGATGCAGATTTTTTATGCCCACAAAATAATAAAAGGTACACTGTTAACCATGTGGACAGGCTGAGATTGGTCAGTATACTGACAGAGGTGCACAGTCTGTGTATCGAATACAAACTCTACAAAAAATGGCAACATATATGACATTAGCCTTCCTACTTTAGGTAAATAACATAGGTCCACTGTCATTGTCTCTCTTGCTCCAAAAATTTTTGGCATATGTACCGACCAACAGGGACCATCCAAATATTCAATCGCTTGGCCATCTCTTGCAAGTGCCATACCTTAAAAATCAAGATAAGTGAAAGATCCTAGCCATCGAACGGTGGAAATTAAGGATTACAATATTATAATCTTGAGGTCAAGGTTCAATTGCCCGTTGACTTATAAAAAGTAAGGGTGCCACTATTGACACCTCACGAAATTACACCCTCACCCCTTCCCCTCCAGAAATCATACATTGACTTCTTTGAATTAGAGATGGCTTTTTGTCCCAATATTTGACAAGATGGATCTGAGATCATTGGCTGACCATAAAATAGTCCGTTTTTTATCCAATGTGGCACACATCTCACAAAGTGACCCTTAAATCATGCGGTATGCGTTATGCTCAAATGTGCTTTAAGGGCCACTTCTTGGGATGTGTATCACGTGAAATAAAAATTTGATTGTCCGATGATACGCTCATAACTTGGATCTATTGTGTGGAATATTGGAATGAAAAACAATCTCTATGGTCACAAGGATGGGTGAGGTTACAGTTTCAAGCAATTCAATGGACCAGATCCGGGAACAAAGGATGGTCAAGATCCATGAAAATGTTGCTTAGAGCTGGCAAAAGAGACTCGCACTTATTTCAATTTCATTAAGATTCGATACTTAGCTTAATATTATAATAATAATTTATTCAAGATCCATGATCAAATGAAAAAAAGTTCAAGATCCATGATCAAATGAAAAAAAGGAGCTATTACTTGCAAGTGATTGCTCCGAACTTAAAGAAAGACTTGATATTTTAGGGACATGTAATATGGTCACCTGATTTGAATTTCATGATCAATAGATCTCTAATACATAAAATTGGAGCAAAATAGGATACTTGTCATATGATCTATTGTAGTCAACTATTGAATTATATAATGGCCTTTGACTCCATTTAATCAAATAATAAAAATTATATTTTATTCTAATCTTTTGCAATTGATATCTTTAAATCATGACCTTCAAATCAACTGACTTAGAAGGTATTTTAACATAGTAGAGGTTGCCAAACTTGCAAGTCCTTTTAAATTCGATGCAATCAGGTGCAATCACTTGAAAAACGTGTGCAAGTAATGGCTCCCTAAAAAAAATCGTATCTCCTATAATAATAATAATAATAATAATTTATTTCATATCGATAATAAAAATAAAGAAACAAAAGCCGAATCTCCGTGCAAATATTAAAAGATGAATTTGTCCACATTAAGTCGTTGGCTCGTTGCAGATTATTTTAGACAATGAGCTGATATGTTTTTTCAGCTATACAATGGCGCCTCCATATACTGGTTTGATAAGCTTATATATTCTTGAATTTTTATTTCTTATAAAAATTTTGGATACTGGCCAACAAATCAAATACCGGCGACTATTTGTTCCTTACGTACGTACAACGCAGGGAACTCGCTTTCGCCGGGGCCCACGTCATCATGGCCTGCAGGAACACCAAGGCAGCCCACCAAATCGCATGTGAATGGAGAAAAGAGGCGCATGATAGCAGAGTCCTGCGTGTAGAGGTAACGTGTAATCTATGACTACGAAGAAAGGGTTGCTGGAATTGAGTCCTGCGTTCCTACCCTGGACCAGCCCCCTTATAGCCGCCATGTAACACTTATTTCCTTTAGGCCTTGTTGGAGAGTCAAGAAAGTCTCATTGAATTGAATAGAAATTGATCAAATATTTCACTACTAATCTTTTTAAACCACCAATCACCGTCAGATTGACGATGGTCAATTCTTTTAAAAAAATTCTTTTGACAGAAATAAAACCTTTGCGGTTGTGCAGGGTAACCGATTTATGTCAAGACAGTAAATTGATTTGGGAGGGATGACTTTTTAGGATGTGTGTCATGTAAAAGCAACAAGCTTTCCTGGTGATCTAAAAATGTATGACTTTGAAGATTGGAATGAAAAACAAATCTCCATCATGTAATTTAAAGCAGTCCACATCCTTTAAATAAAGGCTAAATTGATTTTAAAATTTGCATGGTTGTTGTTCATTTTAAAGAGCACTGATTGCTTTGAATTGAATCACATGCTTGAGACGTGTTTTCATCCCAATTTTTAACATCAAAGATCTTTAGATTATGGGCATACCATCTCATAGAAGACATGGTGAGTTCACATGGCCCTCGTCCCACAAAATGACCCATTCCAAATTAGTGTCTCTAACGGGTCTGTTACCATATACTAACTTTAAATGCTTTGATGTTTTTGTTGTTCATCGTGGCACGTGCGGTTCTATGCAGGTGATGGAATTGAACCTCTTCTCTCTCTCCTCCGTTCGGAGCTTCGCAGCTGCCTGGGAAGGCTGCAGACAGCCCTTGCATGTGTTAATCAACAACGCCGGCATTTTTCTAATGGGAGGTAAGCAGGCTAGCACGTGCCAGTAATGGTGTTTCTTAAATCCAATTGGAGTATGCTAATCAGAGAAAAATGTGCTTATTTATAGATGAAATGTAATGGTTAATTTTCTGTCTTTACAATAGATTACTTTTGGGATATGTGTCCTGTGGAGCCATCATGTCTACAGTTTGTTGATACCTCTATGATGTAAAGATATATAAAATTTAAGTGGGTGCAAATAGAGCTATCTTTTGCAGTATGGGAGTTTTAATATAAAAATATCAATAGTGCGTGCAATCCATATCAACATTTTATGGTGCTTCTAAGCCAGTTGGGTGAAAAATGGCGCAATCCACGGTTTCCATGATGTTGAAATGTCTCCTATATAAGGCTGACGAAGAAAATATTTTTTTATATTTGTGGACAGAGCCACAACAGTTTTCCAATGACGGAATCGAACAACACTTGCAAGTGAATCACGTAGCTCCAGCATTGCTGACCCTCCTTCTGTTGCCCTCTCTGCTCCGAGCTCCCTCTTCTCGGATCATCAATGTCAACTCCGTGGTACGTGATTAACTTTCTCTATTTTTTTATTTGATTTTCTACACTTAACATGGATTAATGAGGTGTAACCGCTTTAATCCCCGATACGAAACATTATTTACCCGGACGAAACATTGACTTCGGTTCTTAATAGAATATGCTTTCATAACATTAATCTTAAATACAGTTGGCCTCTAGATAAATAAATGTATGAGCATTATTATTACTAATTAATAACTTGTTAACAGCAACAAATAATATTTTTTATGCAATTTGTCACCTATTAATTTCTTTTATGTAGGCTCATCATTGTGCAGTGGTGGACCCTAAATCCTGGAAGAGTAGGATTGAGGAGCATAAATTCAGCAGCATGAGAGCTTATGGAGCCAGCAAACTAGCACATGTAAAGGGGGTCTATGATGGATCTATTGATCCGACTATCCAAATATATGCCCTAGGATCTAGACGCAATAATAAATCAATAATTCATAAATTAAAATGTATGTGCGCGCCTAAAGTGTGAGTCATGAAAGGTGGATTGCCGATCTTCAACGATCGACATGATGCATTGATTATATTGATCTTGTGTTAGTATTCTCACTAGACCGGACTGATTATAAAGACTTTGATTAAAATTGATTTGGATTTGTCATTCAAAGAAAATTAGCTAACACTTGATAATCAGAATTTACTGACATAGTATGGCCAAGTGGGAGACTGTCAGAAGTTTTTAGTTTAGTGCCATCACAATGGTCAATCCGTTTACCGGTGAATGGTGTAAGATCAATCTTGTGATGAATGGTTGCTAATTTGGTGAATTTGAAGAAAGTAAGCAACTAATAATTAAGTCTTTTAGTTATAATATGATTGTGGTTTTCAATAACAATATAATTAGTAATTTAAGTCCTTAATAGAAAATGACTCATTGGCTATAAATATAAGGGATATTTGGTCCCAACGACCCTCCTTATTGACAAAAGCATCCTCATTGTGCTATGAGATATTGAGAGCAAGAAGATCGTTGAAGATCGGCAACCACCTTTCATGACTCACACTTAAGGTACGGACATATATTTTAATTTATGGATTATTGATTTATTGTTTTGAATGATCATGCGCCTAGATCCTAGATCATATATTTGGATGATCGGATCAATTAATCCATCATTCTATTTATAAATTATAGCTCATTGAATAATTTTATTATTTCTATTGATCAGTTTATTAGTTAAATATTTGTTGACGTTTTCAACAGCTCATGTTCCTCAGGACTTTAGCTAGCAAGCTCTTAGACCATAATAGAACCTCCATTGGCTGCATTGCAGTGCACCCAGGGATTGTTACCACTAACTTGGTCAGTTATTAACAAACCAAATTTCTAAAATATGAATTAAACTACATATTAGCGTAACCCGAAATCTCTCAGGTCCAAGTTCCAAGTTTTCGGAGAAAATCGTTCTGGAGGTTTGATCCAGCTGAGGGTAATCAGCTGATAACTATGTAAATAATCTCAATAAATTGTTGCTTTAATTTTCTTATTGATTGTATTTTTATATATTTCTCAAAAAAAACAATAACAGGGGCGAGGAGCGTGCTCTTCTGCGTTACGAATTGCGATGTGGTGGAGAACCTACAAAAGGGCTTCGCGTACTACTCATGTAACTGCAAGCCAGCCAGGGTGTCTCGCCAAGCGGCCGATGCAGACTCATGCCTCGATGTTTGGCGAAATACGCTAGAGATCTTGGGCTTAAACATTGATTATTTGACTCCAGTTATAGCTGAAATGAGTTAACATTTTTAATTAAGTCACCAAATGTTGACAGTAGTTTTTTTTTTTGTTTTTTTATGAATTGGTTTGACATTAATTTGATAAGGCTATCATAATCATATTTTATATATGCTTCCATTTTGTTAATTTCTCTTGGTTGTTTGAATCAGTGCTTAAAAGTGTTGCAGCCTGAGAAAATGACAAAAAAGGAGGTAAAGCATCGTGGATGACCCTTACGAGGGCCCAACCTCTTAAGCCAAAAAGTCTTACGCCTCGCGTGAAAAGGGACTACATATGTTTAGATTAAACGTCATCAAACAACTCGTCCTACGAAACGGGACACTTAAGGCATAAGATTGCCCCCTTACTGGCATTCAAGTGTGCCCAAAGTCACAAACTTTTAGGGGAACTGAGTTAAAAATGGAAACGATTATATTGCATCAGCAAACACCTCCAAATGCAATGGCAATATAATACCATTGTTGGATTGCAATCTACCCAAACACCCATAGTGGTCACAGATTCTGAACTTTTCAAGGATAATTTTAGATATGCTTATGATGGATTTTAAAAAGGCAAATATTATAGCTTTGGCAATGCTAAAAGGCAGTCAAAAAGGCAATTTAGCCTAGTGAAACCACAATGCCTATAATATGATTTTGCATTATCTCTTAATCTCCTCGGTCAACACCGACACTATCCAATTATTTGATAGTAGTTCTTATTTTCCAATCACACGATATTTTATTAGGTGGTACAGATGAATGAGATCCAATGAGCCTTTTTTTTTTTTTTTTTAATGTTTTTGACTTTGGCTCCAAGATCATGGTACTAGCGCAAATCCATTTTTTTATGATATAAGAATCATGAATTTTACTGTAGGGTTTGTTGACTTCAATAAACAAGAAATACTAGTTTGATAATCATATGATGCCCTTCATACACTCCATTAATTATCATTTCTATCCATTTTATGATTTGTTTTAGGATAAGGCTATTTTCACTTGTTTTATAGTAAGTATCACACAATTTTTACTATCACACAATATTTCGGTGCACGAAAACCGTTGATCGGTTTGAATAGAATGATGAAGATTTTTTTTGTTCCAATCATTCTCACGATAGATCTTAAAATTATGGCGCGCCTATGAGATGATCA
Source organism: Chloranthus sessilifolius (assembly GCA_021018995.1). Classification (NCBI taxonomy): domain Eukaryota; kingdom Viridiplantae; phylum Streptophyta; class Magnoliopsida; order Chloranthales; family Chloranthaceae; genus Chloranthus; species Chloranthus sessilifolius. The sequence continues at coordinate 9,328,823 of CM037589.1, read as the reverse complement.
TGGCACACGTCTCTAAAGGGAAGGTAAACTCCTTTGCCCATAATCTAGGTTACTTTTGATGATGTCATGTGAAATCAACATCTTATCGTCTAATAGGCAGCCATGATATTAAGATCTATCGTGAGAAAAATTGGAACAAAAAAAATACTCTATAGTGTTATTCAAATGTTAATAATTTTCAAACATGAAAGACTTATAAACGGGTGAGAATAGTTGCTCCCCAGAATTGGCCCCATAGTCAATGGTGAATCGGTTACTAAAATGATTTTGTTCCTATGGTCTTGGATGACTTTGTCCTTTGTAGACATCAAGTGGCACCCAAATCACTGTATAGAGTTCATCATCAAAAATAAATAAATGAATCTATAGAGTTAAAGTCCACATTCATTGCATGCTTCTAGGCCTATTATTATTTTTATTTCATCCTTTTCTTTATTTTTAGTATTGTTGCGGTTGTTATTATTATTAGAGAGCCACTACTTGCACACACAATATTAGCACAAGCACAAAATTTAAAAATAGACTCAAGATTTTTGGGACATGTGCCATGTGAAAATACAATCTAAGCCGTCTGATTAGAGGACCATGATCTAAATATCTTTAGTGTAAAAGATTGGGATAAAATAAGATCTACGTCATATGATTCAATACAATTAAAAGACATCATCTAATTTGACAATTCACTATGTTGAATGATATGATACAGATCGTGTTTCGTGCCAATTTATCGCACCAAAGATCTTTAGATCATATTTTTCAAATAAGAGTCTTATTTGAAAAATAAGGCACTTAGATAATGTTTTCACATGACATAGGTCCCCAAAAGACCAAGTCTCTCTCTTTAAATTGTGTGCAAGAGTCAACTTTGTGTGTGCAAATAATGGTTCCCTTATTACTAGTGTGTACCTCTATTTGTGCCCACTCTGTGTACCTCTATTTGCGCCCACTCAATCTCTGAAATTGCCCACGTCGGAAAATCCGTCAAAAACCATCGATTGCTTTGGATCTGATGATGGAATCTTTTCACCCCGATGTTACACACAATGGATCTTGAGATCATGTCGCACCTATCAGATGGTCAATTTTTTGGAATCTGTGACACGTGGAATCACAAACTTACCGCCTAATAGGTGCACACGATCTCAAGATCCATTGTGTGAAATATCGGAGTGAAAAATGATCTCCATCATCTGATCATATGCAATCAATGGGTTTGAAGGGGTTTCCAACGTGGGCGCTTTTAGAGAACACGTGAGCACTAATAGCGGTACCGATTATTGGGGTAACTCTATTCGCGCCTACTGGATCATAAGATGGATATTGAGACCAAGGGCTTATCCTTGAATGGGCAGTGTTTAATTCCATGTGGCACGGATCTCAAAAAATGCTTCCAAAATGTGGGAGACAATTAAATGCACAAATGTGATTTTGGGGCAGCTTTTTGGGATCAGTGTTATATAGAAACAAACTGATCCTTTGATGATACGCCCACGGTTCAAAGATCTATTGTCAAGAAAATTGGGATGTAAAATAATCTCTATTATCTAGTTCACAACAATCGATGAGTTTTCAGCGTTGGCAAGCATGAATAGAGCTACTCTTATTATTATTATGCATTAATGAACTCGTAATTTTTCAGTTGAACTCGATCAGGACCCAACTTGATTATTGATTTATTGGGTGTGTGTCTAAAATCAAAACCCAATTCCAAAGTCATCAATGTCACCCGCCATTCCACCAGTTTGCATCCAATGTAGACCCAGTAAAGGCCCTACAGGGGCACATGTTGTCTGCGCAGTCTTTTAAGAGTACTAGTGAACATGGTATCAAATATTACCAATACGTATCGATTTTTTGACAAACTGATAAGTATGGACTCTAATACATATTGAGAATCTAACTCAGTATCAGTATTGGCCGATACGGGCCCGTATCGGCCGATATGTATCCGGTATCAGCCAATATCGATATCGGCCGATTCATATCGGTCCTCTAAGGATTGATGCCCGATGCCGATACCGATACCGATACCGAGTTTGTTACCTTGCTTGTGAGGTTACCTAGGCATGTATATCACTGCTCTATTCGTGCCCATGCATTCTCTGAAAGCGCCCACATCTCATACCCCTTGAAACCCGTTGATTGATTCGAATTAGATGATGGAGATCATTTTTTATCCCGATCTTTCACACAATGGATCTTGAGATCATGGCGCACATATCAGGCAGTCAGTGTTTGATTCCATGTTTCAAAAATCCCAAAAAGACTGGCCTAAAATCACATTTGAGCATATTGAAGATCCATTTTGGGGATAAGTGACACATGGAATCAAAAACTGACCTTCTGATAGGTGCACAATCATCTCAAGATTTATTTTGTGGAAGCTCGAGGTGAAAAAAGATGTCCATCATCTATATGAAGAAATCAACGATTTTCAAGGGGTGTAAGACATAGGCGCTTTCGGAGGACGTGTGGGCGCCAATAGAGCTACCGAAGAAAATTTCGTAATTACCTTTCATGTTGTTGGTCAAGGTTTGTTATTGAGAAAGTACTGGACTGTACATCAGTTGATAGGTTGTTTTGGATAGGGTATAAGCCATGGATCAATATTTCGGTTTCAGGTATCGCCGTCACGAAATTGAAATAAAAAAATTTGGTCCATTTTATATGGGGTCTAAAATTTCAGATTTCGGTTTCAGTCATACCCGAAACCGAAATTCAACCCAAATTTAAATTTTTTATCCTTGGTGTAAACTTACACACTGAGATAGTGTTAGTGCTATCTACCCTGTCCGATTCGTGCACGAGTTTAAATGAATCTTGTCCGAATATCCGGTTATATTAATACTCTGATTATAATTATATTAATATTCTGATTATAGTTATTCACTTATTTCCATTCAAGGATACTTTCTTCACAACCTGGGTTTGCATGTGTGAAAATTGTTAATTGCTATGAATCATCAATCTCCTCTCAATCTTCAAAAGTTAAATTTTGAAATCATTTGCCTATTATCAAAAGTTTAATTACACGTGGCACACATAAAAAATAAAGCTAATTCAAAAGCTAAGTTTAATGGTATCTCCTGATCATGTTCACCTTTAGGGATGTGTATGGCGTGGAATCAAAATCCCACCGGTAGATGATGGTAGATGTAAAGGTAAAATTAGCGAGATTTACTATGTAAGTGAATGGTAAAACAACTCCATAACACTTTTTAATGAGATCCGTCTTTCCATGTGCGAATGATAAAGTACTTTATATTTTAAAATGTTAGTTATTTGGATCCGACTCTCCTACCCGTCAGCTACATACTAAAATGACGTTTATATGATGTTATACCAATAATGGTTTAAGTTGTAGGTGATCCTCACAATCAAACTTATAGATTATATACCGAAGGACAATAGAATAAAAAATCACATTTTGGGGGAAGATTTGAATCACCCGATCTATGCACTATTATATCAACTATAGTTCTTAGTGTTAATTGTTGATATTAAAGTTTGCCATTGGATGGTTCACATTCACTTAGGAGCATGATTCTTTGTCTAAAACATGCTCCAACGATAGATTGCAACTTCAACAATTTAGATTGATAAAAAAAAAATTGCAACACTACATAATAATTAAGCACACTACATTTATGTAAGATAAAAAGTTTAATTTGATAGTGTAAGATTTTTTTTTTTTTTAAAGGACATAAAACGGTATAGACAACTTAGATGTAGTGTTTGTTAAAACTTGCACGTATAGAGGATCCACTTTTAGGACCCGCATAAAAGAGTGGGAGCAAGTGACATACCACCTGTGCTTCCACAAGGGAAGAGAAAATGTAAGATCTTTTAAAAATACCATTTTAGTATTTAAATGACGGTTAGCAGTTATTATTCCTAACTAAGGTCGTGCTCAGCCACATGGGAAGGCTTGTCAGGAGCTGCATAATCATAACCAACTAACAAAAAATGCCTATAAAAAGTAAAAGTTGATCAAGTGATTTCGAAAACATCCGATCATTGTGATTTTTATACTTACATAAAGAGGTGATGTAAATTAAGAAGCAAATAAGGAAGTGGAAAGAGAAGAGTCTCTCATCTGACTCCTTTGTAAAGAGCACACCCTCAACAGTGGAGTGGTCAAGCACACCCTGCCAAGAAGGTCAAAAGGACATTTTCACTTTTGAATCCTTAAGTGTCTGTAAATTTCTGAAGAGTTGACCTATTTGGTGGGGAAAGATTGACCCGTGTACCGTCATGCATCTAATACGAGCTACAGGATTAATGGGAAGATAGCAGCATTATGAGTTTATCACCAATGAAGCGCCTTTTAGCAAGTGAATCAAATAAAAAGCATTTGTATCGGATCCTCTACCATCTTTTACCGATATATGTTGTCCAAAGGGTAGTTCATTCATAGATTCAGTCCCATTTTTAATATTTGGGCACCTCTGATCGTGCCTACGTGATTAATGAGGGCGCCTACATTTGAAAACCACTAAAATTGTTGACTGCTTGGAATCATACGAAAGAGATTATTTTTCACCCTTAACCTTCCATTTTTTTTTAGATCATGATCTTATCATCAGACGATCATCTTTTGATTCTATGGCACAAAACTCAAAAACATGGCACCAAAATCATGCTTGAGCGTAATGTATGCCATGTGATTTTAGGGTTACATTTTTTAGATTTGTGTCATGTGGAATGAAAAATTAATCGTTTGATGATCTTATCATCAAATGATCATATTTTGATTCTATGTGGCATAGATCACAAAAAAAATGATATTAAAATCATGCTTGAGTGTGATGTGCATCATGTGATTTTAGGGCCACATTTTTTAGATTTGTACCACATTGAATAAAAAACTAATCGTTTGATGGTATGCTCATGTTCTCAAGATCTTTATCTGACTACAAGCAGTGAATGAGGTTACATGGGTTTTAGACGCAGGTGCACTCATCACGTAGGCAGGTACCTTTTTGTGGGTTTTTTGCATTTGTACGCTTGAGGTATGTCTTAGTGACACTCCACTCCCTGTATTTTACCTAATTACATTGCGGAACTTCCTTTACTTATTACCCCTACCGTCAGTGGCGGAACCACATATAACCGAGTGCATGCGAGCGCCTGCACTCAAACCCCAAAACATCCAATTTTATTTATTTTTAATATAAAACTCTTCCTCGCAACACGCGCCCGCCTTAAACTCAAAAAACACAACTAGACAAGTCGTCCCTCTCTAACCCCCCGCCCTCCCTCGCTCTTTAAAACCCTGCTCTCTTTCTCTTTTCTCTCTCTCTCTTCTCTCTCTAAAACCCTATTCTCTCTCTAAAACCCTCGTCGCCCTTTGAAAAGTCACACCCTCTCTCTATTCTCTCTTTTAAACGCTATTCTCTCTCTCTCTCTCTCTCTCTCTAAATCCCTCGTCGCCCTCTGAAAACCCACACCCTCCCTCTGTTCTCTCTTTTTTCTCTCTAAAAGACTAAAACTCACTCTTCTTTCTCTCTTTTCTCTCTCTAAAACCCCAGTGGTCGGCGCCTCTGTGCTCTCTCTAAAACCCCCGACGCCCTCTATTCTCTCTCTCTCTCTCTCTCTCTCTCTAAAACCCCTCTCTCTCTTTTCTCTCTCTAAAGCCCAAGGCTGCCAAGGCCCATAGTACCATTACATGCAGCTGTTAGATTGTCGTGAGATGAGTTTACTCAATTATGTAAACTCAGTGGATACACCACCAATCCACCCCATATTACTCAGGTGCATTGTGGGTGCATTTTGTGAGTGATAAACATAATATCTCAAAACAGATAGCAAGAGAAAAATAAAATTATTTATATATCGTAAAACTCATATCTTAATATACCTTATCATATCTCATAGCATATCATACCATGTCTTATTATTATTCTCATACATACGGCTGTACATTGCATAAGCGTAACTAAGATACTCGTAAAATCCTAAACGACCTATGCCAGAGTCGCTGCTCGAGCTACCATAGGAGGGTTAACATAATATCATACCATCATATCATAATGCCCTCATGTCAGACCCATACTCCACTATCCAGTAAATATGGAGACATAATGGTCAAGTCACTCATAACATACTCATACTCATAATCTCTCCCAGAGATCCGTCTTAGCTGAACAATATTATTGCGCTTATGATGACTACGCAAAGAACGACACGTACGAAGACTTATATTTTTAATCTTATACTGACTTACACAGCGATGTCTTATTCTCGTACTTATATCATAACTTATCTTTTCTCATACTCATATCTTATCATACTCTTACACTTAATTCTAAGACGAGCTATAGTGAGATAACTTCACTACAGCTAAGGCTAAAGGCCCGAATCTCATATCATAACTTACATTTTATTCTCTCATATTAAAATTCAAGGTGATAGGGTCACCGTATATGTCACCGTATACAAGATTACATTGAATTCGCACTCATCCGACTCGTCATGATGTCCCATATCACCATGAGTTATAAGGCATGTGTATACGATGTATTCCTCGCTTCAATACCATCTCGACAAATTATATATCGTTGGAATTATATTGACGAGCACTTCGCAATGAGACTAATATTGATATAGAAAAAATTATAACTTTCCTAAAAGATGGGTTCTGATATGAAACTTTTGCACCATACACGGTGTGGTACATCATCTAACACCGTTAAAATAAAGTCTAAAAATTTGGGTTGTTACACTTTTAGAGGGTCTTGATCCTTCTAGAATTGTTGGTGAAGATACAGTCTTTTAAGACTGGTTATGTGGCTGATTTTAGAGGTCTTTTAGTCGTTGTTTCATCTATGATTGTTGCTGATTATTGGGCTATTGTTGTTGCTGATATTTGATTGTAGTGGCATCTGCTGTTATTACTGCTCTTTAATTATCTCTAGCAGAATTTCATTGTGCTGAAATATATATATATATTGAGGGTTTCAACCTCATTAGATATAGATCCATCTAGAGAAAGACCGGCCGCAATTAAAAGAAATTTTCTTTATAGTTGGTAATGGATTCAGAATTTGATTTTTTTGTAGATGACTGATATACAATTATCAATTTCTTTTTATTAATTTTTTTTTTATGTAATTTTAATGAAAATTATATTTTATAATATAAATTAGTTTAAATTTATATTCATTGTACAAAATTTATCTCTAATTTATTTTGCATCCCGCCTAGATGAGAATCTTGGTTCCGCCACTGCTTACCGTGATAGATCAACCGCTAACTGTTACATAATCTTTGACTGCTTTGAATAAGAGATAATTTTTCACCACAATCTTCCACCCAATGAATCTTAAAATCAGGTGCCTACCATCAAGCGGTTCAATTTTGATTTCACATTGCAAACAACTCCAAAAGTGAACATAATCACGAGTGTACATCAAATATTATTCTTGGATCACTTTTCAAGATGTGAGCCATGTAAATCAAAATCTGGTTGTTGGATTGTAGGCCCATGATCTTAACATCCATCAGATCAAAGATCGGAGTGAAAAACAATCTCCATTGTCTGATCAAAAGCAGTGAAAGATTGTAATTGGAGAGTCTGTCATTAGTAAAGAGATGAAACACAACACAAGGCAGAGCTTGAATAAGACATCTCTGAGGCAGGGGAGGGGGCAAAAAACCCTTTTTATTTAGAGGCAAATATTATTTCCTTCCCGTATGTAGGGTTGGCAATGGGCTGGGTACCTTGGCCCAAATTTTGAGGGTTTGGGTTTGACATAATGCTTGTGGGCTGAGCTTGGGCTAACAATTAAGCCCGAAATTTAAGCGGATAGGGCTTGGGCTTAAGCTTTTAGGTCGATTAGACTCTAATATATGATATATGTATTAAGTTTCACTGCGTAATTTGAAAAAAAATTAAAAAACTACATATTTTATATGTTTATACTCTAGACTTTCTTGGAAAAAGATATTAGCTCATTATTTTATATTTATAATATATATAGGGCACGTTTGATTGAAGACGTGTTTTCTAGACGCGTCGTTACACGTCGCGACAACTGCATACGAGGGTGCCCCCTCGTATCCAATTTTGGTACCCGTAAGCCAAAAAAGCACCAAAAAGGTGTTTTCAAAATGCCAATCAAACGACCACTTATGGTCAACCTATCCGTTATAACCAAAAAAATGCGTTTGGTATTGCAATCAAACGTGCCCATAGTCTCTCCATTTTTATAAATATGGAGCTAATTTATAAAAATTAATAAGTAATTTATAAATAAATGAGTTGGGTGGGCTGGGCATGGGCCATAAGCCTGTCACAAGCACGGCCCAAATTCAAATATGTCGGACCGAGCTTGAGCCCAGTTCAAATCCGTCGGGCTGTAGTTGGGTTTACCATTGCCAACCCTACTCATATGGTTCATGCCCAAAGAGAATCGACTGCTGGATGCATATGAACATGTAGGGATGCAAAGCTTTGAACCGAACACCAAAACTGAACCGAAAACCAACCCTCCCGAATTGCACCGAAAACCAAATGAAACCGAACCAAACCGAATTGAAATCGGTTTGGGTGGCCTTGAAACCAAAAATCAAGGGGGTAGGTTGAGCACACTGAGCACTTAATGGGCCTAAACTAGCCTGAACTGGTAGTACCTAACCGAACTAGAATCAAACCGAGGTTGAACTGGTGGTACACCGACCGAATTGAACCAGTACCAGACCAAACTAGACCCGCCCCGCCCTGCCCCGAATTGACCCAACCCAAGTTTAAGTAATTACTACAACAACTATTTTTTGACAGTTGCAGCCCACCTTTATATAGTGCACCCTAGGTGCAACCAAGAAATTATTGGTTGCACCCATAAAACACATCATACCCAGCTCTAGTGCCAGCAATCATATCCCCAGAAACAAGTTATAAAAGTCGTCTAATATCATTTCAGCAAACGCATGATGGGCACCTCAAAATACGTTGTCCAAACACCGCTATCTCATTTATTCGAGATCTTCAAAGTAAAAAACAGGGAAAGAGGGTAAGAAGAAGAAGGTACGGTGAATTTAGAAGAAAACTAAATGTTGATGCTGAAGAAGCTGCTGAACATATGATGTTTATGTTGGACCAAGGCTGAAATAATGAAGAGTGATGTTGTTGCTGAAGAAGAAGCCACTATTAAAACAAGGCCGAGATGAAGAACTAGCGATGTTGCTGTTGAAGAAGTTACAAACCGAATCGGGCACCGAAATGCACTAATACAACTGATCGGCTGAACCCAAACCAAACCGAACCGAACCTGTCTAAAAAATTAACCGATACGAGAGACTGGCTGAACCCAAACCGAAACAAACCGAACCGAACATAAAAAAATTCGATTTCGGTTCGGTAACAGTCTATGTGTTGGAGGAATTGGGTGTACCCAAATCGAAAGCGATATATTTCAGTTCAGTTTCGATTTGTAGTGTATCGAACCGAAAACTGAAAAAATGGGGTTCGGTTTGATACACCGAACTTGCATCCCTGTATGAACATGGATCTAAAAATGCATACACATTGGCTGGGTGACCATACAAGCCGATATTAAAGCACCAATTTTTTGTTTTAAAATATCATAAATATATATGAGAAATTTACAATAAAAATATGGGTACCTTTAAATCCACCCACCAAATCTTTGAATTCACCCCCGCTAAAGCACATTAACTTGGTAGAATCATATGATAGAGATCGATTATCCTCCCAATCTTTCACATGATGGATCTTCAGATAATGGGCCTACCATCCGAAGGTTAGTGTTTTATTTCTCGTGGCACACATCTAGTTAAAATGACCTTAACATCACGTGCATGCTCAAACTTGATTTTAAAGTTACTTTTTTGGGTGTGTACCACATGAAAATAAAAATTGACCGTCTAATGGTATGATCATGTTCTCAATATCTATCGTGTGAAAGATTGGGACAATAAACATGTGACAGCCCCGATTTCGGCACTCCGAAATCCGTGCCATCAGCACGATCCTCTAGACCGTGCCCCATGACTATGTACGGAACATTGGCACGGCAAGCAATAACAAAACGAGATAACAAATGACTAAGCAATGCGGGAAATAACATACTACTCCAAGTATAACCCAAAAGACAGTTCTACTTTCATGCCACTGCATGAACAGAGAACCGATCCGAACCATCGGTGATAAACAGATCACCCCAAATGGTTCGCCAAAAGAATTATATTAATTTAATTACATTTCCCAAAAATAAGGCTTGACATACCAAGCCGCACAACAAGCTCTCAAAACTCACTCTATCAAAGTGCTCAACAGAGTCTCCTAGAAGAAGTCCTCGAGAGGAGGCTCTAATTCGTCCCCGGGCACCTAATCTGAATCACTCGGATCCACGTCTCCAGAAGCCTCAGCCGCTGCTAACACTGGACCTGCGACGTATAGTCGAAAGGGTGAGCTACATCCTAGCTCAATAGGGAACAACACAATGAATATATAAGTTAAAATCTCACATATATTCCATGATATTCTAAGCATAATGTATTTATATACTTGCTGGAAAAATAGTTTAAAAGATAATGATTATGCCTTGAAGTTTACTGGTGGTTTACATGTTTCATTTATTCTCAACTGTTCATGGAATTACACTAATTAGGCCTAAAGCAAAACTTAAATCTTCAACTTAAGTAGTCCCCGAGCAATATAGCATCGAGCCCCATGGAATACCCTCCATTGTCGTCTAAATAGACAGTTATTATATGTATTCCCTGGGAATACTACCCAAGCCCCTTTCTCAATAGGCGGCGGGGTTAAATCTCATCTCAACATTCCTGGGATGTGCTTACTGTGTACGGATATACCTCCGTACCGGTGTACGGATTGGACGCCATACCGGTCACGGATATCCTACCGAGTTAGTCATGGGTATCCCGCCACGTTGGTGGAGTATTATATTCAAACCTTAAATAACAAAAATATCATGTGCTTTATATATAGTTGTTTACCATGTAAAAGTGCTATCTTATATCGGTTAGGCCTTATTAGTAGTTATTCAATCCTACTTACATCCCTGGGATGTCTAATTTTACTCGCATCACACTGATGCCTTTATCACTTTCTCATCCCCTGGAGATGCCTCATGATGTGATTTTTAATTGTAATATTTTACTGGCAAGTGCACAAATCGGATTGTATATAGTGGGTGCGGAGTACGAGATCATTCCCACGATGACTAATTTTGAAAGATCTAAAAAGACAAGACAGTGATTCAGGAAATCTACTAAGATCTAACAGTATTCTACCAGTCTTATGATCTAGTTTTGTGAGATGACAATTACTGACTACAAACTAAAATTTAATTGATAATTCAAAAATAAAGATAAAGATGAAGATACTAAATCCTCTCATCTTTGGTATGTTCTTCCCATAATATAAATCTAAGGATTAAGCTATGAGATATGTCATTAAAAATAAACATCTTTTATGGAAGATAAATGGTCAACACCCCAATAGGTTCCACGTTGCATCCCTGCAATCAGGACTTAGATGATTTTCATATATAGATCTGAGATTAAGGGTATGGCTCGACGCACTTGATCTCAGGTTCAAATAAAAATCATCTCCAAAGTGAGTAAAAATTTCAACAAGAATACCACCATAGATCTGAAATCAAGGGCATGGCTCGGCACACTTGATTTCAGATTAGGGAGTAATTAAGATAAAATTACCATTACAGATCCAAGATCCAGGGCATGGCTCGGCACACTCGATCCCGGATCATAATCGTAATTAGATCCACACGATGAAAGCAAAAAGACTATAACAATAATATGATAAAATTACCGTCACATATCTGAGATCCCGGGCATGGCTCGGCACACGCGATCCCGGTTAGTGTCGGGGATTTCATCCGTTTATGATAGCACAATAACCATAAAATAAGATCTCATATTTTAATCCTAAATTTATATTATTAAAAGTGCATCCCTCGGGTGGGAATCATTAGATCTCCATCCCTATGAATTTAGCCACACATATTGTAATTAAATGGCATGAATAAATAAGGAAGAGAAAATAACATTAATTTAATGAATTAAAAATACCTCAACTTCAAAAGAAATTACTTGTCCAAAAGTACGATGATCTTCAGAAATAAAATTAATGCAGAAATCAACTGAACAAAAATATAATACTGAAGGAATGAATACCGAAAAATTAAATGAACAAAGCTCTCAAAAAGAATAATAAAAACTCCCTATCTCTACGTCTAACTATGAAAAGGAAAAACTAAAAACTAAAACTCTAATCCTAATTCTCCTCTCGAAGTGTTTGAGTCGGCTTTAAATAATATCCAAGTCGTGCGAGTTTCCTGGCTCGAAAAGTCAGGGTCGATTAATCGACCTTATAGGGTCGATTGATCGACCCTCCAAAAATCTCTAAAATCTGCTTTTAAGAAGTCCTTTCCGTCTCAAATTCATCATTTTGGTCGCTTGATCGACTGGAAGGTCGATCGATCGACCTTCCCAGATTTCCGTGAACTCTCACCCAACTTTGTATCAGACATTGCCTCGATATTTCGGCCATAACTTTTTGTCTCGGACTCGGATTGAGGTGATTATTATGGCGTTGGAAAGCTGACGACGAGCTCTACAACTTTTGTGCTTTGATAATTTTATAATTCGGCCGTCGTGAAGGTTCAAATGGAGCTGAAAGTCGTACCAAGTTCTCGATGACCCAAAGTTGCAGTGTTTTGACATTATTTTCAGAATTCTTGGGTTGTTTTCTGCACTCGGCTAATATTTACCTGAAACACTTCAAATCTAATAATTCTCATCAGATAGCCTTCATCGGACGGCTAAATATAGGTATTTAGGGGTAAAATATTATCATATTTCACTACTTATCACCTCATTTTCATTAACTTTCATGGTGTCACACACGCACCCTTTTCACAAAGATTTATACAGTTAAGACATTTTTAATTTGATTTCTATATCACTACATACATGCTCTTACAATTAAAGTACATGTTCAAGGTGTTCCCTACCTCAGGTCTCCGAAGGTCCAAGCATCAAGGTCCCATACGGCTCCTTATGCTTGCTTTCACATGTACCACCTATGATACATCATATCACATGTAGCACATTACTAAAGATGCAATAAAGAAGGTCCTAGACCCTCCATGAACCTCAAGGCCCAATTAAAAAATCAAATGAAACTGCCAAAATCGATTAATCAATTCCCAAAATTGATTAATCGAACTCAAAATCGATTAATCGATTCCCAAAATCGATTAATCGATCCCAAATCGATTAATCGAATTCCCCTGAATGGTTAAACCGATTCTCAAATCGAGTAGTCGAAAATCTGAAATTGATTAGTCGATCCCAAATCGATTAATCGAAATCCAAAATCGATTAATCGATTAGTCGATTTCCCCAAGTTTTATTTCTCCAGCCACTGGAGGTACCCAGTCGATTAGTCGATTTCCAAATCGATTAATCGAATTTCAAAATTGATTAATCGATTAATCAAAATCGGGTATCCTTACTTTTTCAACTTCTAGACCAAAATCGATTAATCGATTTGACCAGACTCGGCCCCTTCTCGGGCTGTTCTTCTAAATCTTTTCCTTATCAATTTTCTTTCTTTTCTAGGTCTTTAATCTATCATTTTAACTATACTTGACTGAATTAAATTCATCAAATCTTTAGGTATTGAAATCTAACAAAATTCACCTCAATAAATCCCTTAAAGGATTGATTCGTTGGGTTTGATGGTGAGGGTTCCAGCCCTTAGTTCAACGGTCTTTCACGCGTCGAATCCGGCAATCAATGCTTGGTCCCCTCTTGATTTGCATTAACTATTAGCTTAATAAACTCATCTTGGTTTCTCCCTCTCTCTCTCTTTTTATCTCTCTTTCACCAACCAAACAAAAGCAACCTAGGTTTATTAAATATCCTCTCTCTAGTCTCGGTGTTAAGCACATACACCAGAAATAGGTGTATGTGGCCTTAAACTCACATCATGCACTACACTTAGGTCAAATTGACATCACATTATTTTATCCTTTCATGAATCCATTGTTTGACCATCACTTGGTCAAACCTACGACCAGTCGGGCACGGATTCTGAGGTCACTGCTTAACGCTCAAATTTTTGAAATATTACAAAATAATCTCCATCCTCCAATTCAATATAATCAATGTGTTTCAGTGTGGTGAACTCAAAAATTTGGTGGGTGGATTTAAAGGTTATATATATATATATATATATATATATATATAGAGAGAGAGAGAGAGAGAGAGAGCACTTTAGCAATATAGGGCGTTTTAGCAAATCCTGTTTTGCTAATTATCCCAATATATATCTATACTAATCTATAAAGAGAATTGGGTGGTTATGATTTTCTTAGAGCCAACTTTCAAAATGACAAAGAATACCCTTAATGGCAAAATGTTATTCTTATCACTGCAAATTAGTTGTCGTTGAAATAGGGAATGAATTTGTCCTTTTTTGTCAAATTCACAATTTTTGGAGACAATTAAAACTTTTTTAAAAGCAAAATAATTTGAGCAACCATTTGGTGTATCCCAGTTGATATAGTTAAGTGGTGATGGATTTACCTCACGGATCTTAATGTTTAAGAAATGCTCATCTTGCAAACATTTGGGTATTTAATACAAGTTATAAATATATTGTAGAGCTTGTGACACAACACCTTTCATCATTACAAAAAATAATAAATAAATTGTCTATAGTAAAGCCGAAGCAACAATCATGAGAATTTCAGATAGCCTACAATGTTAATAAACGATTTTCTAGCAATATTATCTACAATTAGAGATTCTCTTTCCACAACCAAATTAACCAAATTTGTTGAGGGGAAATTTGAAGTTGCAAAGAATGTGAGGCTGCAACTAATTATACCCAGGTTATCTACAACTACTGACTTCTCAAAAATCTCTACTTACAAATATTCTAAAATTTCTTATTATTCTCCTGGCCTTCTTCTCACGTGGAAGAGAATAAACTCTCGAATTGGAGAGCCTCACCGACGACCGTCATCACATCGTTGCCGAATGGACGAAGAGCGTTGGAGAGAAAGGACGATCGAAGACAGATGGCAAACACATATTCACTATTTCTATAGAGCTTCTATGGAGGCTGCCGGAGGCAATATCTTCTCTTGCTTCTTCTCAAGTAATCTCTCAACCATAGAGATTTTGTAATTTTTTATTTTATAAATTTTTATGAGTTTTTCCATATTTGGGTGGGTTTTTTTTTGTTCATTTTGATGAATTATATTTTAGGCGTTTTTATGGTTTTTTTAAAAATAATTTTTTACGTATTTTTGTGAGTTTTTTCGGATTTGGGTGAGTTTTTTTTTGTTCATTTTGATGAGTTATATTTAAGAGGTTTATATGCTTTTTTTTTTTAATCATTTTTTATGTATTTTTGTGAGAGTTTTTTATTTTAGGGGATATATTTTGGTGAGTTATAATTTAGGGGTTTTTATGGATTTTTAAAAATCATTTTTGCTGTATTTTTGTGAGTTATATTTTAGGGTTTTATGATTTTTTTAAATCATTTTTTATATATTTTTGTGAGTTTTTTTCGGATTTGGGTGGGTTTTTTTTTTGTTCATTTTTATAAGTTATATTTTAGGGGTTTTTATGGCTTTTTTAAAAATTATTTTGTATTTTTGTGAGAGTTTTTATATGGTCCGGATTTTTCCATATTTGGATGGGTTTTTTTTTTTTGCATGGGTTTTTTCCTGATGATTAATTTTTGTATTTTTTAGTTTTTGATGGGCTTTTCTGAATTTTTTTGGGTTTGGCATTTTTTTTTTTGAAACTTTTTTTAAAAATCATTTTTTTGTGTTTTTTAGAATTTCTGATGGGGTTTTTCTTGATTTGTTGGGGTTTTTTTTTTTGGTCCGATTTTTTTTCCGGTGTGGGTTTTTTTTTTGTCTGGGTTTTTTTTTGGACTGGGTTTTTTTTTATGGTTTTTGTGGTGTTTTGCTAATAAAAAAAATTTTCCCCGATTTTGATGGTTCTTTATGTTTTTTTATCATTTATTTTTATATCAATTTCGATGGATTTTACCTGAATTTTTTTGGGTTTGGAATTTTTTTTTTTTTGGAAGTTTTCTTCTCCAACAAAAGACAAAGTAGCTATGCTCCCACTTTCACGTTTCTCATATTTGAAGTTAAAGATTTTTATTCCTGGTTATGAAAAAAAACCAAACAGATTGATCTTTTTTATTTCCAAAATCTTCTATTTTTATTGGTTCTAAAGTTTAAGGTATGGTTACTATCAATTTTGTCATTGATTTTATCTATGAGCTTCACTTATTTTTCATATGTTTTTCAGGAATCGCTCCATCTGACATCCAAAGATCGGCGACAACCATTTCTCACTCAGTCTGTTCTCCTCCATCGTATCGGTTAGTAGAGGATTTATTCATATTGAAGTTTTTAAAAAAATAGGTCCCTTAGTTTATTGAATGATGTTATATATATATATATATATATATATATATATATATATATATATATATATATATATATATATATATATATTATTATTATTTTTTAATTTATAAAATGGTAATTATCATTTTTCCATTTGTTAGATGCTTCTAATTAGCTTCTGATAATAGTTTTATTTTTTTACTTTCTTAGTTATTTGCATAGTCATAAATAACTGTGCACTTCACAAAGTTTGGCCTAATTTGAGTTTCTTGTTTTGCTGTTTTCACTTTTCATTTTTCGTTTTCCTATTTTGCTGATTTGTCAATTATCTTCCATAAGAGCAGCTATTCAAGAATCAATGTAAACAAAACAATATTAATAATATATTATAGGACGAGAATTGAATTATAGATTGACCAAGCACCAAACTACTGTTTGTTGCCTAATTTTTCCACCCCATTAATTTCTGAGCATATTTGTTAAATATCAATTCATTAAAATCTCTGAAAACATGTCTTAACACAAAAAGGACTGATAACGACAAACTGATTCCCAAATTGTTTGGTCATATCTCGACCTAAAAAAATTAGGAAGCAGGATTGCATCAGACCATGCCTATACTTCTACTTTATTTTATCATTTATTCGTTTTTATTTGTTGTTCTATTTTATTAACAGCCATGAGTATGGCTTTTTTTTATACTGTCAGTCAATGCTGCACAATATCTACAAAGAAGCCAGTAATCATGTCTTGAAGTAAAAAATTTCTACTTTTCACCCCCTTCACAATTTTTAATATACTAAAAGTTATTTGCTTTTTTGCGCTAATCTGTGTAGGAAAATTTAACTCACAGCTTCATCCCCTGAAACCACCCATTTAGATAAAGGGGCACTTTAGAAAAACAACCTTGAAAAACAAGCGTTTTAGCAAAACAGCCCTGAACTTAAAACGTTTTAAAAAAACAGTGCTTTCACGGTCTTCGGAACTTCAAAAACTCGTGAAAGGACCTTTTTAAAAAAAATAAAAAATAAAAATGGTGTTTTCACAAATTTTTGAAGTTTCGAAAACCGTGAAAGCACCTTTTTTTAAAACATTTAAGTTTGGGGTTGTTTTGCTAAAACGTTTGTTTTTCAAGATTGTTTTTCTAATTATCCCTAGATGAATCTCAATTTTCTTATTATCTATCTTATTTTTTATAAAATCTATGTGTTTATTTCAAGACTAATTAATTGATGGAGCATTTATATGCCAATGCCAATTGAAAAGAAAAGAACTATAAGTATTTCAAAACTTAAATCTCTTTCTACCAAGACTTCAAATGATTCTTCACATAGATTAGATATATAACATGAGATGGGAAGAACCTGACGTGAAGTTATTTAATTTTAGCTATATAAGTAACTATATAAATAGATACCAAAACTCCAAAAGTAAATAAAGAGAGCGAGTGTTGAAAAGTCGTAGAAACGAGAGCAAACCAAAACTACTTATACCCCTTCATAGGTATAGAAGGAATCTTGACTTTCACAGTCTATAAGTCTTCATAGGTATACAAGGAAATCTTGGCTTTCACAAATAAATCTTTTTCCTACATTAATATCCATGACTTTCACCCTTAAGCTTCAGAACTATAAAATTTAATCATGTGTAGCATGAAGTAAACAGACCAACAGACCATTTGGCAAAGAAGAGCCATGATACAAGTTCGCTAATTAGAAGCCTGGATGGAGAATTTCCTTCTAAAATTTTCCCTCTCTTCTTAATGAAGATCTGTACACTATGTCCAGCCGATTGTAATCTTCATTTTTATTTGATAAAGGGTGATGGACTCATCAACTTCAAGCAAATCCATCAAAAAAGCAATAGCTTGCTTCCACAACCACTCACCAAGCCAACTCTTTATTAATTTACTTATCCTAAGATTGCAATGAACCTAATATTTGTCGCCTTATACTCTTGAAAAACGTCGTAGAAGTTTCTTGTCAAGTCTCCACAACTCTGAATTCATGATCTTAGAGAGAGGCAAATGATATTGCAAGTTTGATAAGGTAGCTATAACCAAAGTTATAATGTCAATGAAAGACAACGACCTCCCTTACATGAATTGATCCTTCAATTTTTCTTTTCAAGAACAGGAGGGCCAAAAAAAAGGAATCTGAAATGCTACCATGTCGCAAGCTTCCTTTTAACAAAAGGAATCTAAAATTCCAACTTGCCAATGGAAGTATCCCAGAAATTTTAATTTCTATCATTTTGATTACAAGGATCTCGGTTTATATTTTGACCAACTTTCTTGCTAAATCCTCAAATGATGGTTGATCTTGATCTCATAATCTCATTTTATTATCCAAGAAAGCATGGTATTTTAGAAGGGCTGCTCTTCTACCTCACCAATGAGCAGAGCTAAGAAAAATGTGTGCCACCTTGACAATTTAAATAGGAAGGTGCAAGATTCTCTTAGGCTCTGTGTGTGTGCTTGCACGCTTGCTTTTTTTTTTAATTTCAAGCTATCAACCTTCATGTTCTTCTACATTATTATTTTTCTTGCATTTCTCTGGTGCACATATAATTCAAGCTATTCTACTAAATTTTTCTTGCATTTCTCTGGTATTAAAAGGGCTAATTAAACTCACATATGATCAAATAAAAACCAGTACTTTATGAATCCATTCAAAAAAACAGACCTATCAAACCTCCCTAAAAATTGAGACTAATAAAACTAACTTGGCTTGCCCACCACCAATTAAAAGGATAAGAGTGTATGAATCCACTCCATAAGGGACAGAACTATAAGCAATCCACAATAGAACTGATAAAACATTAGAAACATATAAATCAGATGAGACCCCTTTTCCAAATTTAGATCTTCCGACTACTCGATCGAGTTGCCATTCTCCGAACTCCATCAACCACAACCTTCTCAGAGGTTTTAGACAGGATGGGCTTCTTGTTCTCCTTACTAATTCTTACCGATGACCTAGCAATCTCCCTAGGATCAACTAAAAAGTTTGCAGGGATTGATTGCCTTAAAATCTTCGTCTTCTTTGTGTTCCTCCGCTTCCCAAATTCAACAATACAACCAGGGTGATCAACAAGCCTCTCATCCGCCGTTTCTCCCTTCTTTCTTTTAAGCCTTTCGTTCCTCCTCGCCGAGTATTCGTCATAAAGGCTACCTCTTTTAAATAGAGAAATAGAATTAGTACTTTTAGTAGTAGTAAAAGGACTGAAGCCGCCTTTTCCTATTTCCTCTTCCACCATCTTCACTAAAGCTTGCAATTCACACCACTTTAAAATGGCAACTTTCATTTTAGGCTGGTGTTACTACCGCACCATCTTCACTAAAGCTTGCAATTCATACCACTTTATATTAAAGCCACCTCATTTAAACAAAGGAAAATTCGCTTAACTCCTATAAATCAGACAATGAAGATCGCTTGTTGTCCTAATCTTCCACAAAATAGATCTTCACCTCATGGGCCTACTATCAGATAGTCTAACGTTGATTACACGTGGCACTCATCCCAAAAGGTGAATGTGAGCCATGTTTAATGGTATGATATGATCACGTTCACTTTTTGGGATGTATTCTACGTGGAATCAACATTTGACTATCGATGGTAGGCCCATGATCTCAAGATGATTGGGACAAAAAAATTGATCTCTACCATCTAATTTAAAGCAGTCAACAAATTTTTCCTTTTATTTAAGTGCGTGATTTTATTAAGAATGGGCACAACTCTCTTTAGTGTCTATCAAAATATTGTCGAAGTGATCTTATGCCCTTAACATCGTAAGCGTGAGAAATCTAAGCCATCAAAGTTATAGCTCATACATTGATCTGAATTGGGGATGAAAATCACACTTTTTAAGATATTTGAACCATAAGATCTATGCATCCTAATATCAACCTTGTTCATGTTTTTTAATGGCTTATATTAAAGTTCACCAATCGAATGGTTCACATCTGTTTATATACATGATTCTTCCCATTGAACTTTGTTGTGCTTGTATCATTGCAACCCTTCATATGGGGAATGCTTTAAGTTAAAAATGTAGCAAAGCAGCACTGCTAAAATATGCTCTTTTAAGTTAAAAAATGCATAATCAGATTCCAAATCTCTATCATTCATCAGTATTGTTCTTCATTTTATATATTGGGTTTTCTATACACTAAAAAGACGAAAAGAAAAAGTCAGTTTGATGTTATTTGATTACTTTGTTAGTTATTAATTTTTTTATCGTGGTTTGTACTTGGCTGATGAATATTTGTAAGACAAGCTATGCATTTATCATCCACATACCTATCTCGATTTGGTCAGAGATTTACACCCGGAAGCCCTTATCTTGAAAATTTTGGTCTTAGAGAAAATGAAGACTTGAAAATTTTAGACATGTTTTCTTTACTCGGGTTCTTACAAAATAAACTTAACCTTATTTCAAATGGACCCAACATACGAAACCCTTTACACCATGGAAGTAAATAGGGGGACATTATTAAAACAATTCACTTCCCTAAAGAGCTCGCTTGAACACAACCGAGCGATCTTATGTGAGAATGTACTCGAAGACCGTTGGATGCAAATCACCACTCAAGATTTGTTGAGTGTGCTTCGAGATGACAAGGAGAGGAGAGGTCGACTTCAAGCGGAGTTAAGACACATAGAAATCAATTTCAAAGAAGACATGAAGCGTCTAAAAACCTTTGAAAAGACCTTGGAGAAGCGGACAACCGACATAGAGAGGCTGCAAACCAAAACCTATACCCCCGGACTGTAGAGATAGGGCTAAAAAACTTGATTTTATATTTTTGTTTTGATGTATGCTCCTATGAACAGAATGACTTGTGAAATTTTTGTATTAACTTTTGAATCAAAGATGTAATGGAATGGTATAAAAATTTTCTTTTGAGAAGATTTATTTATAACTCTCAAAGAACCAACTTTGCTATCGCATCAACCACATGATTTGCTTCGCGAAAATAGTGAGAGCCATGTGTGGATTGAAATGCCTTTGCCAGTTCTTTAATATTAGAGATTATTCCACCAATCGAAAGGAGATCTTCCTTGTGTTCATTAACACTATTAATCAAATTTCTGTAAAACCTTTAAAAAAATTTGTCAGTTCTTAGCTGATTTTACTAATTAAAAAAAAACTTGGAACCTTATCATTAACAAACATGACGTCGCAAATCTAAATGATCTAGAATCTTCCTTGAATTATGCATCAAACTTCAAAATTAGCCATAAATGGCAAGAGGTTTCCAACATGTTGGTCTTCACCCTTTTTTGTACAACAATTCTATGGGTTCTAATTTCATGGATGCTATTTTTTCTCCATAATTTATTTATTTATTTATATAATTTCCTCCTATATGTTCTCTATCAGTTACTTTTTTGTTTGATTATATCAATTACTATTTTCTTTAAGCAAGTTTATGAGCTCGATAGATCGAAACAAAATTCTATTTTTATAAACTAATTTATTTTCTTATATCCTTTTTTCCCCCAATTTCATAGGCTCCAATTTAATCGATATCATTTCGGCTTAGGAGTTGTTCACTTTTTTTATATCATTAAGCTTGGTACCCAGGTAAATGTTGAAGATATATTAATGTATGATGATGATTATAGTATTTTTTATTGGTTAGCTATGATCGCATAACATTTTTGTTTCTCGTTCTATGTATACTTCCTCTACTCTGGTGCATAATTTTAAGGTATTTAGAACAAAAAAATTAATTCCTTTCTTTTATTTCTCGACTCAATGCTCAAAATTATAATTTTATATATAGTTTGTATGCATCATTATTTTTTATCGGTTAGCTATGATCACATAACATTTTTGTCTCTCTTTCTATGTATACTTCCTGCACTATGATGCAGAATTTTAAGGTATTTAGAACAAAAAAATTAGTTCCTTTCTTTTATTTCTCAACTCAGTGCTCAAAATTATGACTTTATATATAGCTTCTATGTATCATTATTTTTTATCGGTTAGCTATGATCACATAACAATTTTGTCCCTCTTTCTATCTATACTTCCTGCACTATGTTGCAGAATTTTAAGGTATTTAGAACAAAAAAATTAATTCCTTTCTTTTATTTATCAACTTAGTGCTCAAAATTATGATTTTATATATAGTTTGTGTGTATCATCAAAGTGGGTGGTTCACCATCTAAGCCGTCTGATTTGGAGGCTATGATGTAAAGCATCAAATCTCTACCATCTGAATTTGAAACTACATTTGAAGGGGATTTATATGTAATTAGCCCATTCGAATCTGATGTACAGATCTCCGATACTACAGATTGACTTGACATGAAATCTCTACCATCCGATTCAACACAACTAACCATTGAATCAGATCATGGGCTACAAGTGTGCTGAACCATATGACAGAGAGTGCTCTTGCTATTCTTTAGCAACAAATCAAATTTCTTTACATCATGGCAGGAAAGGAATATATGCACCCAAAAGCTACTTTGAACTCCTCTATAAGGTAAAACAGGATTTGACTTTCGCTAGAAGGAAAAGAGACCTGGTAAAAGGGATTTGTTTTAGTATTTCCTTTACATGCCAAAAAAATTAATTAGGTTGGAAGAAAAGGTAGTGATCATTTCTGGTTTTCATTTTCTAGCACTTTATTTTTTTGTGAAATCTTGTTGTACATTGTAGCTTGCAAAATCATCTATGTCCTTTAGTATGCTCTTTGATCCATTAAATAAGATCTAACCCAACCCCTATAGGTCTGAACCCAATTAGGAACTGATAATTCTCTAGATGCTTTAATGTGCTACTGAAATAAACCAAACCCTATAGGTCGAAACCCAACTACAAATTGAAATGGAGCCGATGAGACCATTAAATTCAGTTTGCAAACTGAATTTTATTGAAAGTCAATGATATTTACAACCCTCAAAATTTTGGGGGCCAGCACTATAAAGGTGCCTACAACGGCCCTAGCCATATATGTTATGGAAGGACAAAAGTGTGGTTGCAGTACCTTGCATGGACATAGATGGAAGTGTAGCTCCTAAAGTTTCACGTACGGGATCGAAGGAGGTTAACATATGTGCAACTATTCTTACTACCACCAAATTTAGGGAAGTTTATGCTAGTCCCTTGTTAGAGTAGTTTATAGAAGTCTATTAAAAATACTTATATAACATTCTGGATATTGGTATAGTAAGCAGCCTATAGGCTAACAAAATTAACATTGTAATATGTTAATTTATCTGTTCAATCCGAAAATTTGGTGTGGTTTTTAGAATTGGTAATTTTCAACAAATATTTATTTATCCTTTATCTTGATTATTTACACCGCTCTTATTACATTAAAATTTAAAAAAACCAGCTTACAGTTCTTATAGCTACAATGTCATCTATCTACCTTTAACTAATCATAAAATGGGGGAGCAAATATCCTAAGTTTTGATCACTAAATTTCTCGTCAAGATTTCATGGCAGGATGGAAGCGAGCTCCTAGGAAGAAAATTCGGCATCCACGGAGGTCACAATTGGCTATTAGAGTGGCAGCTCCGCCTCCAAATACGTCATCCCCACCGCCTTTGTTAGAACATGAAAGGCATGGTCCAGCTCTAACTCTAATCATACCAATTGCACCGCCTTCAAAACAGTATGGAGTGCACACACATCTTGATTTCGAAGAGGTTCCCAATATAGAGATGGAGGTGGAAGAAAGGCCACATTTGGAGTATGAATTAGATGAACTCTTCCCTCCAACAAATGATAATGATGTGGGGATGACAAATAATGAGATTTTCTCTATAAAAGAAATTAATAGCTTTGAGGGGATGGTCCATTTGGAGGGGAAACAAGAGTTGGAAGTAAACGACGTATGGGGCTTAGTTGAACCCCATCCTCCTGCTGAAGTAGAGGTTAAGATGAATATTAATGTAAATAAGTTTATGAACTTGGAGGGGTTCCCTAATCTACCTAATAATAGCAAGGAGGAGAGGGTCTTCAAAAGGGGTTGTGCTCGTTCTTCGACTTCTCTACCAGGCATAGAGTTTCGTAATGCCGTCATGGACGTAGAAAATTTTTTAGCAGATGAACATCAAGTACGACCCAAGGAGGGTCTTGAGGAAGGTGTGGGGGACAATTTCACTATCTTGATAGCCCAATATGAGTAGGATATGCGCACAGTGATAGCATATTTAGATAGGATCCGTAATAATTACTAGCAATTGTCAGTGTTTAACAATGAGTGACTGTGAGAAACTTTTTTTGGGGAATGCAACTTCTTTTGTCGTATATTTCTTTCCTACATGTATAATGAAGTTGCATTGTGCTTTGTACAGTTTGAACTTCGTTTCACTCAACCATTTTTTACATATCACTCATGTTATCTGCTTTAAAGTACATACTTGACTAAAATTTAAAGGTTTCCTTTTCCTAATAATGTTGTTTGTAATCACAATACAAACAACATGAGTTATTCAGTTTATTGTCCAAACCAACAATGGATAAATGAAATTGGTGATAGGGTAGTATCCACTTCTATGTGGGAAGTACTCTGGTTAGATTGTTAGACTTGTTTAATGGGAGCAATTTTTTTCCTTCATTAAATTCATATTTTGACCTTCTACGGTACACTTGTGGACATTAAGTGGTCTTCCTTTCTTAAGTCAACCTAACAGGTGTAGCGATCCAACCAACCATGGATTGAGTTAGATTGAGTTTCAATAAACAAACAAGGCTCAAATAAAAAATCAATCCTAATATTTAAACCCGAACCTCGCCCGAATGCAAATTTATTCCAGCCTCAACCCGATTACAATCATTCTTGAGCATTTATTTAACTGTCGACCCAAGATGGGTTTGGGCTAGCTCGGCCTTTTCCCTTCAAAAAAATAGGCTTGCTCAAGGTGGGTTAGGCCTTGGTTGGGTTTTAATGGTCCCGATTATTTTTGTCCAAAAGTTTTTTAAAGGGACGTAGGGTGTCCCAGGCTTGCACTTGAACTAATCTCGATGGGTGCCATCGGCCCCACCATGCCATGAGTGTTTGGTGATTTATTTTGTTAAATAATTTGGGCCTGAATTTGATTCCATTAGAAATAGTGCATATATTATTCCTCCATACTCCACTTCTTCTACTAATATCTAACTTTCTATTTTCTAGGGTACATTGAATTGTTTAATATATGGATTCTTATTCACTACCCATGTAAGTGTCAACATCAATGTCCAAATTATTTCTCAATACTTTCTCTATTTTCATCCCAATGTGTCTACTATGTTTACGATGTTATTCATAATGATAATAGATTGTATTTATTTTGAAATCCAGATGTCTGGAACATATGTTCGCGGCTATGTGCACCTTCGACCCTTCCTTAATATCTGCACCAACCTACTTACCATCTATTTCATCAGTGTCTACTGCTCGAAATATATCATACAACGGACCAGATGCAACCTCGAACAAAGATCTTCAATCGAGATTGTTGTCCTCCTATATTAATTTCAACCACACTTCTCTTGATGCATGCACTAATATGGACACCTACATCCATAATAATGAGTGTCTTAATGAAACTATAGTTGGAAGATCTCCAGCTATTTTAGTAGAAGTTATACAAAGTAGTGAACGAGAGCAACATCTTTTATATTGGACAGAAAGGAGAATTTACACTTACTCTGTTATTGTCAGTGGTGGTCCACAAATAGATATAAGCCCTGTACATACTCATCAAGGGGTTGTATGTCCTGCCTCTGCTTCTTCGTCTACAGAGAAATATGCATACCCACAAATTGAACGTCCTCATATTGTGAAATGGAGACAACTTGATCAGGGATGGGTTCAACTAAACTTTGATGGGTCTATAAGAGGCAACTGTGAGTGAATAAATGGAACGACCATGATTAAAGATCCAGTTGAATCCAGTTGCGGTGGTGTCTTTAGAGATGATAGGGGGTTTGTAACTCTTGCCTATGGGGATCAATTATACCCTTGTGACCTTACTTAGCAGAGATTCACGCTTTAGTTCGTGGCCTTCGTCTTGCAGTCGAGCGTGGTTGGACTAACATTTAGATTGAAGGGGATGGCCAATGGTTGATATATAGTGTAGGCTATGGTGGGCATCCAAACCATGTTCCTTCATCCATCGCTGAAGAAACTAGTGATCTACTTCAGAAAATCTCCCCATACAAAATTACACGTATATATAGAGAAGGCAACCAAGTCGCTCATCTTCTATGTATAGAAGCTTACAGACGGGAAAAAGATAATGTGTGGGAAAGGACTTATTTGCCTTCTAAAATAAAGAAAGCTCTCTTCAGATCGATCAGGACCTGGGTATATTAGACAGAAGTCATCCAATGCATCACAACATAATTGATTCTACTGTACTGTTTGTTCTGTACTTCCCTTCTTTTGTTTTTGCGATGTCATATTTGGGAAAGGAAAGTAATTGTACTCCTCTATCTTCGTTTAATATAGTTTTGTGCATTTTGTACCTCATTTGTCCTCAATCTAAAATATGTTCTCCTTTTCTAAGAGATGAGAAAACTCCATAGACATTTTCTGCTATTCCTAACATACAGTTTTTCAAGAAAAAGGGCAATTATTAAATTTCCACCAACATCGAGAGAAGTATCTCATTATTTCCCCAAGTCCCTATCTTCATCGAAATGAAAATTTGGGAAGAAGACAACTTTGGGGGGGGGGGGGGGGGGGGGCTTATCTTCGCTACAGTTATAACGATGGAGAAATGAGTTGTGTACTTTACAATCCATGTATCGTAGATTATATGTGATTCTAATATAAGATCATATGTAACAATGTGCCATGTATTTTCCTGATGCATGGATTATTAACTTGTTTTTTTCCTCAGTCATTCAAATGCTGAGTAATAATTTTCTATTACGTATGATGCAACATGCAGACTATATAGGTTTATTGTGGGAGAAGTAGAATGGTATACAGAGTAGATGTTATTCGAAGTTGAATGTGATGAAATTTCTTAAATTTAACTAAAAAAAAAAGGATAAACCTATAATTTTGGATTAAGCACTATGAGGCAGATTCCCATCTTCAATATTCTATTTTCATGCTTTGATAATAAATAAAATTAACATAGAATTGAGCAAGGGGATATGGAACGCAACACCTTATATTGCCTTCCTGGATGAATGGATTTTAACAACTTCATTGGTATCATCTATAAATGGTCTATTTATCTCTATAAATCTCATGGGTGGCATTAAGCTAACTTAAGCTAAGTAATTCGTACAAGCATTATAATAACAAAATGACATTTTCGTTTTTCCTTATCATGTTCTATTGTTAAATATAAATTTCTCTACTATCATATTAATCAATATATGCTTTAGTTCAACTTCTTTTCCTAGTGTTCTATAAAATTTTAAGACCTCCTTGATTTTGATCTTCTATAATTACTGCTCTTCTTATTTTCCATTTCTTTGCATTTATTGCCTAACACTTTCATTCGCTTCCTTCCACCAGGCCTTCCACCACTTGAAGAACGGATAAGGAGGGCTACTAACAGGTAGACATCAAACCTTTCACTTTTTATTTTACCCTCTATTTTCTTTTCAATTATGTGTAGTTGTTTACAAATAGATATTTACATAGTTTACTTAGTGAGTTCAACCATACTTAGCGAGTCCAATTACTTAATATCACAATACTTGTTCAATTCTTCCATACGATCATATATTTCTTCACTTCGGTTCTATACATTTTACCAATCACGAATAAAAATATTATGTATATCAAATCTATTCTTAGGAGGAATTGCAAAATTTTGCGGGAAACATGCAAAATAAGAAAACATAAACTATCACCCGCTCCCGTTCAATAGCTTCTTCGTAGATAAGCTTCACCCAATTTTGAATCTACTCTTACTGTATTTGTATCTAATTTCTCCCTCATTCACTATCATTTGATTTTCTTTCAGCTACTTATTCTTTCTTTCTAAAAGATATTATATCTACGTACAGTTGGTCAAATTTTAATAAGTTGAATTATGGATAATAACCAACAAATGAAGCATAAATATGAATTATCCATAACTCAAAAAAAGAGAAAAAGTGAAAGAATCTGATAAAGGAATCTCCTGATGGGAGCTGATCAAAAGGAGGCCTTACTATCGAAACGTAAAGAGAGTTATGTAAGAAGTGTAAGATTCAAAGGTTCTTGCAGTAATATAGTACAATCAGAAGAAACTCCTACTCAACCAATGCTCCTTGATACACAAGTCGAAGTAATCGGCCCATCAATTGCAAGTACATTTCTCCCTATCCTATTGTACACTGCATTATATAATTTTTAAAATAACGAACTTCACTGTCAGTATCATAACAAAAAATATTTCTCACTCAATTTTTGCATAGGTACATCAGCCTATCAAGGAGAAAAGAAGAAAGGTGTTGCTAAGTTAGTTAGAGTCTCTGGTACTAGAAATTCACAAATCCGTCTAACAAACAAGGAGCATGAAGTAAAATGATAGCTGACTGTATTTATTATGGGGTAAAACATATTAAAAATGAATCTCCAACGTTATGTTGTTATAAAGGTGAAGTGTCTTTACATACAGCTGACATACCAGATGATTTATATGTTTTATACACTTCTATATCAATGGGATGTAAGGAATTCCGTAAGTACATTCGTGCTAATAATAGCATCTTCGCTTTCACTTCCATGGGAGTCAAGCTTGATAATGATGTTGTCAATTCCTCTACTGGCATTTATACATTTAGAGTTCATGGCCAAATTTATCATTCTCTTTCATCATTAACCCCTCTAAGCAATTGCGCAGAGTTTCTACAATTATATTTCTATGATACAGAACATGAGGTTGATAACAAGCTTCGTCACTTCCCAGAACTACACCGACGGACAATTGAAAGATTGATTTCAGTTTTAGAAAGTAATCCTTACGCATTATTTCTACGAAGTTTGTGTGGCTTGCAACCTCTACATAATTACTCAATTGTTATTAAAGAGAACTGTTGCCTAGATTAACGAGTGTTTAACCTACCTTCAGCATCCCAAGTAGCAGTTGTTTTAACATAAGGGAATGATGAAGATGGGCGATATAAAAGAGATATCATTGTGCACTGATAATCGGGAGAATCATACAACATCCATTCGAGTTACGATTGTTATGATCCTCTACAATATCCTCTAATTTTTTCCTACGGTCAAACTGGATGGCACAAGGGGATATTAAAAAACTCAGGCAACCAACCCACCTCCAATACTCATCACAGGACACAACACAGGGGGATATTAAAAAACTCAGGCAACCAACCCACCTCCAATACTCATCACAGGACACATAATGCTACACCACTCAATGAGGTTGCTTTCCAACAGATACTTTAAGATGAAGAAGGTATTCAATAGAAAATTAATTCCAATAAATCTGATTTGAAATAAAACAATTATTACTTCATTTTACGACCTTCTTAATATCTTCCCAATTCCTCTATTGCTGAGGTGATGTTTCTGAGAAAAATTGTAAACACATTTCATGTCATCAGTATTATGCATATATGTTTCAGATAAGAAGTGTTATTCGATGGAGTGCTCTGAACAGTGGTCGTTTATTCTAACAATATGTTATAGACATGTACGTCAAAATTGAAACCATAAGGTTAAGTTATTACTATAACAATCAGGCATCTATACGTGCAGACCTATACTAAGGAATCATTGATAGTATTGCCGCAGGAGAAAAGCGTAGTTGTAAAGTTAGAAAAAGAATAGTCCTTCCAGCCTCTTTATAGGAGGACCTAGAGATATGCGATGGAGATATTTGGATTCAATGGCTTTAGTACAAAGATATGATAGGCCAAATATCTTTCTTACAATCACATGTAATCCAGAGTGGCCAGAGATAAAGGCTCTACTTCTTCTTACAGAAGAGGCTCAAAATCGACTAGATATTACATCTTGAATTTTTTGAGCTAAAATTGATGATTTGAAAAAACAACTCTTTGAGTGTTGCATTTTTGGTCGAGTCGTTGCACATGTTTATGTTATTGAATTTCAAAAAAGGGGTCTACCACATGCACACTTTCTACTTATCTTACACTCGGAAGACAAATTACTAAATCCAGAGAATTACGACCAATTAATCTTTGCTGAAATTCTAAACAAAATGAAAGATCCATTGTTGTTTGAACGTGTTGTTAGACATATGATGCACGGTCCTTGTGGTAATATGTGTCGTTCCTCTCCTTGTATGGTCAACGAACAATATCGTTTTCATTATCCTCGACCATACTGCGATGCCACAACTCAAGCTAAGAACTCTTACCCATTATACCAAAGGAGGAATAACGGCCGAGAAGTTGAAGTTCGTGGTCATCTTCTAGATAATCGATGGGTGGTGCCTTATAACTCATATTTGTTGCTACGTTATAATTGTCATATTAATGTCGAAATATGCTCAACCATTAAAGCTGTAAAATATCTCTACAAGTACATCTATAAGGGTCATGATCGCATTTCCGTGCATTTGGGATCAGATGATATAGAATATATTATTGATGAGATACAACTTTTCCAAAATGCTAGGTGGGTGTCGCCTCCAGAGGCCATTTGGAGAATTTATGCATTCCCTTTAAGTAAAACATATCCATCAGTGCAAAATTTACAGTTACATTTGCCTAACCATCAATTTATTATATATATTGAAAAAACCAAAAACTTACACGCATGGTTGAAAATGATTATAGTAAGCGTACGACACTCACATAATACTTTGCTGCAAATGCAACTGACCCTGATGCAAAGAAGTATTTATACCATGAATTTCCATAACATTACGTTTGGAATTCACTTGGCCGGTTTTGGAGTAAACGAAAACATTTAAGAGTTATTGGTCGTATTGCGGCAGCTAATCCAGGAGAAGGAGAGCGATATTATCTACGTATCTTGCTTAACCACGTGCGTGGTTCAATATCATTTCAAGGTTTACTAATAGTTAATGGGGAAGTAGTTGGATCATTTCGAGAAGCTGCCCTGTCCTACGAACTATTAAAAGATGATGCAGACATCCTAAATTGCTTACAAGAAGCTAGCACATTAGCAATGCCATCAATGTTGCGAAGATTATTTGTTATAATTCTTATTTACTATGAACCAGCTAATGTAAAAGTGTTATGGGATTCTAGGTCCCCCCAAATGGGGAAAGACTTCCATGATATTAGTCAAAATAATGCTTCAGTTCGTGATGCTTATGTCCTAAATGACATAGGAACTATGCTTAAAGAAATGAGGAAATCTTTGTTAGATTATGCTCTCCCACATGTTGAAGCAGTTGAAACTATTAAAGGGGACCGACTGCGACTTGTCCTAGAAGAGATGTCAATCATTACTCCTGATGAAGATATGCATGCTATCAACCAACTTAACCCTACTCAACTACACGCGTTCGATACAATAATGAGATGTATAGACAATTGTTAGCTTGAATTCTTCTTCATCGATGGCCTAGGTGGAACAAGCAAAACATTTCTTTATAGAGCTTTACTTGCTAAAGTGCGATCAACTGGAAATATCTCCATCACTACAGCAACGTCTGGTGTTGCTGCATCAATTCTTCCTGGTGGCCGAACTGCTCATTCACGATTTAAAATATCCATTGACATTAGCTTAACAAGCTTATGTGGAATAAGTAAGCAAAGTAGTGATGCTGAGCTTATTCGAAGAGCTACCATTATCGTATGGGATGAGACACCGATGTCGAAAAGATATGTATTTGAGGCCCTCGATTGTACTCTTCGAGATATAATGGACAAAAATATAATTTTCGGTGGTAAAATTGTTATCCTTGGCGGCGATTTTAGGCAAGTACTCTCTATTGTGCCCCGAGAAACTAGAGCAGAAACAATAGATGCAAGTCTAATCAATTCATACCTTTAGAATACTGTGGAAAAGTTGAAATTAAATCACAATATGCGTGCAGAGGGTGATGCTGAGTACAGTTGTTATGTACTCCAAATAGGAGATGGCATCGAAGAATCTTTAATGGAAAACTTGGTAAAAATACCACCAACTATGATCATTCCGTATAATGAAGATACCAACTGTTTGGAGAAGCTAATTGATACTATCTTCCCATCTTTGGAACAGCAGGTATGCAATATAGATTATTTAGCCGACAAAGCTATTATGAGCACGAAGAATGAATACGTTGATCAAGTCAATCATATCATCATTTCCAATATTACTGGCAAAGAGATTGTCTACTATAGTTTTGATACTGCAGTTGACAGTGTTGACACCTCCCTTGACAGTGTTGACACCTCCTTACCGCAAGAATTCTTAAATTCTCTTTCTCCAAATGGTTTGCCTCCTCATAAGTTGATATTAAAACGAAATTCCCCTATTTTATTATTGCAAAATCTTGACCCTAAAAATGGGCTCTGCAATGGCAGTAGATTAATTTGCCGAAGGTTCTATAAACATGTAATATGTGCTGAAATTGCAACTGGTCAACACAAAGGAAACAAGTATTCATACCGAGAATACCTTTATGTCCAGCAAAAAATGAAGGTTATCCAGTCCAATTTAAATGTAAGCAGTTTCCGATACGCCTTTCATTCGCAATGACTATTAACAAAGCACAAGGACAAACAATCAAGCAAGTTGGAGTTTATCTACCTGAACCCGTATTCTCACATGGACAACTCTATGTTGCATTATCAAGAGGCGTTTCAAGAGAAGGTACTAAAATATTAATGAAACCAACCCCTAAGATAATCTAGTGGCCTACATATACAAAAAACATTGTCTACCAAGAAGTGTTGGATGGTGCACACAAATAGCCTTCTAACATCATGTTCATAAATCAAAATATATTGCCCAATTATTATTTATATCTGTCACCTTGTGCTTAAAGTGGGATCATGAAAAAAGGGAAATCATTGATGACGTCGGAATGTCAAACCTTCGCCACAATCAAACCAAGAAACAGAAATTGGAAGGTCAAATATCGCGTTTTGTTAAAAGGAGACACTCGCCTTTATAATACACCAAAATCCTATGGCTCAATTATGTCAATCACATTGGTTGATATAGAGGTATGTAATGAGCTAATTTCATTTATAAAAAGATTTTCCATCTTCTTCATTTATTTTCATTATCTTCTCCATATTTCAGGGAACAACGATACAAGCTACCATGTTCAACGAGATTATTCAGCTCTTTGACCCAGTTATTAAAGAACATGGTACTTACTATATATCTAATAGCACAATAAAAAAGGCAAACCTAAGATATAGTGTTGGACAAACCAATTTTGAAATAGGGTTAGACAGATACACAACTATTATTGAAATCGACCATAATGATGCAATAATGAAACATTCAAATTATGTGATAGTCCCTCTAAAATCTGCCAGAGATTATCTCCATTCACATACTCTCATAGGTACCTATTCAATTCACTACTTTTACTAAAGTTTTTATGTTACCATTGCTTTACTTAATTCTATGTTTCTGAAGATATTGTTGCAGCTGTAGCTGATATAGATGATCACACATCAACAATACATAAACGAGATGGAATTGAAATTTTACGTCGAAGGGTCACACTTATTGACATAGAGTACACTATTTACCAACATCCTTTTCCCTCTTCAATTTTGGTTTCCGCATCATACTTGTCACCTATAAATAAACTACAACTGCACTCATTAAAAGGACTACAATTACAGTTGCATGGAATCCACTTACCTAACAATCTGAGGAAATCTAGTGGCTAAAGAAGGGGATCCGTTAAAAGAGAATCGCTTCTTATCCTATTATACTAGCCACTTCAATAATGGTCCAAGAATACAACAGTACGTTCCCCTAATAACTTGCATCATCTATACTACATGTCTAAAATATGTTTAAATGTTAGCCGCAATTAACTATTCATCACATGCAGGGAAAATTTCTCTTTCAACAACAACAAATTCAGTAGTTGAAATTGACCATGAACTAAATGAGGTAGAAGATCTTCGGAAGTAGTATACCTTATATACTTCTTACTACTTTTTTTTATCATTGGCATATGATGTACTCTAATTAGGCATTCCATTCTGATAGGCTTGGTGAAAATAAAGAAATCAATTCCATTTTCTTAAATTCTCGCCGGCACCAAACTCTCATGTTACATGAAGATAAGAAAATATCAGACATTGTTTCCACTACTAACTTCACTGAATTGCAAGTAACTATTACACATCATCGCCATCTTCTATTTCCTTCATCATTGTCTAGAATATAACCTATAATCTCCACTCACTGTTTTGGTCTTCCCCAATAAGGTCCTGGTTATAAGTTCCACGCATATATTAAAGAGGTCAACAATACCAAACCCATGGTACTTGGCATGTAAAAAATACACCAAAAAAGTGATAGAAGAAAATAATAATTGAACATACTCAAATTGTGACCCTCAAAATCTTGAGACTACTTACAGGTCTACCTCCATCTCCCTCATCCATTCTACTAAATGTTTGAAATCAACATATATGTTCTCTTTTAATTTTTTTCTCCCTATTCCACAGGTATAGGTTGCGTACAAAGGTTTGTAACGATAGTTGTGACATGTGGATCACTCTATTTCATAAAGAAGTGGATAAATTGTTACAATTTAGCGTTGATGATCTAAGGAAGTTAAAGGTATATACTTCTTCCCCCCTTTATCTCTGATGATACATAATATGCTCAAATTGTACTTCTCATACATATGTTCTTCCTTTACACAGGATTCGAACATCAACGAATTTATCAAACACATGTCAGGGTGTGTAGGAAAGACATTCAACTTCACAATTAAAGTGAACCCTTGGGAGAGCGCTGCAGAAAAGGGATTCTCCTACAACTGCATTGAACTTTTTGAACCTATAGGTTTAGAGGGTTTAACTTAGAAGAAAATGCTTCATACTTGTTTCCGTCCTTCCTGACTATTTCCTACAAGCACAAATTCTTACTTATTTATTTAATGTAAGAACTTATGGAATAAAATTACTTTTTCTACATTAATTTCAATATGGGTTTTCCTTTATTGGTTTTTTTCTAACATAGACAACTAAAGATATCTTCTTAGTGTCACCCCTTTAAAGTTTTTTCTCCCTTTTTCTACATTATGTGGGTACATACACCATTTGCCATCACTTCAATTTATATTTGTTTGTCTCTTACATGTCACTAAATATCTACGTTGAAAGTCTGATTACTTAATATCACAATATTGTTTCTTAACTATTTGTTTCCAAGAAATAAAGGGCGCCATACGCAAAGCACGTGCATATGACTAGTATATATATATATATATACCCCAAGTACTTAATATATGACTAATTACTTAATGTCAAAAATACTTTCAGTAGTTTGATTGTTCATAAATTGTTGTGTACCTCCAAAGTCTTGACTATTTTGGCATAAGGAGCCCGAATATCAACTCGACGCTGATTTGAGTTCTTGGATAGGGTAACTAATACCAAATGGACACCAACAATGTTATGGTTGAACTTTATCAACACCTATTTCCAAAGTTTAAATCACCCAAGATCGCCCCATTACATATTCGGGTGTGACCACTCCAATATTAGGCCAAGTTGCATATCTTTTCGACGATCTAAGTAATTAAAATGACAACCCATAATGGTAGCTACCATACACCTAACCATCACACTTGTTGGCCGATTTGAACCGTCTAATTTATGCACTTTAATATAAATTATTGTACATTATTTTAAATAATTAATATTACAGTGTTGGCCATATGATTCCAAAGTTTTTATAAGCTAGATTTTTTAATTGAAATATGTAATAGTAATAAGCTGTAGTTAGACTACTTGGATTAACCAAAGATGTGTCACATAACATAGAAGTGGGCTATCTTAGCCCTAACATGTATAAGTAGTTAGCAAAGTAGGTCCCTTTTAGATAATGAAAGGCTCGTGATCACCTCATTATTGATTGGGGTGTGACTTACTCAATTTAGGCCCAGTGACACAATAATCCAAAAAGTAGATTTTAGATTGCAAAGTGTCATAGGTAAAGATGTCACACTCATTGCAAGATTTGAATGGTCCAAACTAATGCACTGTAATATGGATGGATGTACATATTTTTTTCAATTTTCAATAGTTAGATAAAAACAATTATACCATCGAATGGCTCGAAAGCTCTCATAGATTTGAGCAACATGGTGCAAAAGTGCGCTTCCACTTTGAGAGATGCCATTAAGGGGCCCTTTCAACGGATTAATGGCTCATTCGACATTTTGCGCTTTATTTCAAATTTTTAATTTTATAATATATTTTGGGAGCTAACAACAGAAAATTAGTTTTGCACCGAGTTTAAAATAAAGACTTACAAGATTGACGACCTCCACTATATGAAAACATCATCTAAATCATTTGATTTAAAATATGCCATTTAAAGATATTAAGTACAAAAGATTTGTAAGTAATATAATTTTTATCATGTAATTAAATAGCTATTATTTAATTCAATGATTGATAATAATAAATTATATGATAAATATCGTAATTTACTTTAATTTTATCTACTAAAGATTTATAGATTATGAATTTTAAATCAGGTGGCTCATACTATTTTCAGATGTCACATATGTTCCTGAAATACAAAGTCTTTTTACATTTTCAGGTGTACATGATGGCTCACTTTTTTCACCAAATTTTATCCATATCTTTTTTCGAATTTTTCCCGAGCCGAATTATTGCCTATCCAACTTAGTCACCATGGTCGGTGTAAATTCGAAAGCAAACACAAAGGAGTGAAGACCCTTTAAAAAACCTCACGCCCCCTCGTGGCATATAAAAGGAGCAAGGCCTCTTCGCTCATAACTCATTCTTAAAACCCTAGCTCGTCATCAGCTTATTAGGGTTTTACGCCGGCCTCTTTCTATCTCTGTAAAGCTAACACCCCTTTTCTTCTACAATCTCTCATTTTTATTTGTCAATTTTTTTTCCATCGCTTATGGAAACTGTGTCGCTAGTGTAAATCACACTTTTTTAATATATATATTATTTTTCTTTTGTATATTTCTGCAGTTATTTCTCGATTCTCATTTGCAATCACTGCACCAGCATGGGCAAGTCCAGCATGAAATCAAAAGCAGAGGTTTTTGTTTATTTATCTATATTTTATTTTAGTTTTTATTTTTTTCGGTGCTTTTTGTTGATTTTTTTAAAAAAATTATATGTATATGTTTACAATTTCAGGTTCCTGCTGCTCCTGCCCTTGTTCTGCCCACGAAATCGGGGAAAAAAGGTTCGGACTTTTCTTATTTATTTTATTCTCACATCATTTATATCCTTAAGTATTTAAGGTTCTGTATCAGAGGCCGATTCGACCACCATGATACCGATATTATGTGTTTCGGATTCGTATCGGCTGATACAATGTGACCATAGTTTGCTGTAATTTATAGAATTAGGGAAAACTAAAATATACACATTATTCTACCTTATTTGCATTGATGCATTTTTTATTATCGTATGGGTGCCCGCCGATGCTGTTGCGATTCACTGCTTTGTGCAGCGTGGTTTAGGCAAATCTTTAAACAATGTAATAGGATTTGTGGTAATTTATGGTTTTTATTTGGTATTTAGGCAAGAGGGATGCAGAGGATGTTTTGGAAAAGCAGGTTAACGCCAAAAAGCAGAAAAAAGAAGTAGAGGCGATAGTTCAGAAGAATAATGGCGGGAAAAAGTCGAAAGCTTCTTTTGAGGCACCGCCAAAGAAAAAGGTTGAAACCAGCAGTTCAGAAGATCTATCTGAATCCGAAGAAGAGGTTTAATTGATTGAGCATTTATTTATTTATCTTTAACTTGGTATTACTTGTACTTAAACGGAGACACATTTTCTTTAGGGGTTACAGTTTAGTATTTAGGCTCCATTCACTATGCCATGGAGCTCAATTCCATTTAATTTGGGCTCGTTATGTCTCATAATCTTATGTCTTTCTTTCTGGATTAATTGCTTTTAGGGATTTTTGTTTCCTTGGCTTGAATTTAGTGGCAAGCTTATATTCAAATCATATAGATGTTGTTCTAGTTTTGTTCAGCGTTTTAAAACTAAAATCTTTTGAAAACTGATCAACAGAATTGAGAGCCTACATTACTTTTTTTTTTTTTTTTTTTTAGAATTTGGCTGTCTCAGCTGGCTTATTGGAAATTGGTTTAAAAATCAGTACCCGATACTCTGAGAAACAGTGGAGACTTGGCTGACTTTATGAAATATAGATGTTCCATCTTGAGTTGTAGTGAATTTATGAAATTTAGATGTTCATCTTGAGTTGTAGTGAATTTATGAAATTTAGATGTTCATCTTGAGTTGTAGTGAATTTATGAAATTTATATTTTTCATCTTGAGTTGTCTGGTTTGCTATTATTGAGCCAAAGCAGATTCTTGTGATAATATTTTATTGGGTCAATTTTCTAAAGTCTGTATTAAGTACTTGCTAGTGGTTTATTAGGCTGTAACATTGTGCAAGTGATTTCACAACGATCTACTTGATGTAAAACTGACATTCCATTGTTTTGAGTCTCTTTATTAAGTGTTGAGATTGATGATGTGAGTTCTGGAGTTTGACAAATGGAGGGTCCTGCAGTGCTTTGGAATACATATAGGTATTCTCTCTAGTGCACATTTCTTTTGCAGGAAAGCTATCAGATAGTTTAGATAAATTTCAGATTTTGAGGTTTTAGGTTTTGAGGACTAGGTATGCATTCCTGACAAAAGGTCCTCGGTTGATCGACACTAGACCAAAATGTCGAAAGTGTCTTCTTAGAGTAAAGTTCTTTATATGGGAGGTTGCATGTGGAAGGATCCTTCTTATGTGCAATTATGTGAGAGGGGAATGGCGCTCACGGCGACATGTATTTTTGTGGGGAGTGCGAGGAAACTATGGAACATCTATTTATTGGCTGTCAATTTGATAGCAAGATTAAGCAACATTTATATCTAGGTTCAGAGTTATTGTCCTTAGATGAGACTAGGGGGTGCAATTTTTTATCCTGATCGAACCTGACCCGAAAACCGAGTGAACCGAACTGGTCCGAAAACTGATTTGGACCGAACCGAACCTATTCTGGTTAGGTTCGGTGTGGGTTTTGGGTTGTGAAAACTGAAAAAATCCAAAAAAACCAGAAAAATCCGAATAAAAAAAACTTGAAACTGAACTCAAATCAAACTGAAAGATTGATTTTCTTGGGTTTCAGTTCCAAAAAGAGGGTATTGGACTGAAAATGAAATTTCCAGTTTCGGTTCGGGTACCTGAACTTGAACCTCTTGATGAGACCTACATTGAAGTTTTGGCAGGCTGGTCGAATGATCCTTTCTACGATAACGTGGGAATTTCATGGTAGTTGCTACTAATAGCGATTTTTGGGATAATCTGGAAAGAGAGGATAGAATGATCTCCTGCAAGAACTTGCATGAGTCGTTATACCAAGGACTTGATTCTTGAGGAAATGGCTTGGGGTTGTTTGGCATCGCTTCAATGCTTGACCCTCTCTATTGAAGGGATTCTTTGAGAATGTTCCCTAGAAGCAGGAACCGCCGTGTAGCCTCAACGTTTCTTATTGGAAATGCGATTCCGCGTTTCAGAATTGGAACCGTGGTTTGTTTTGACGATTCTCAAATTTGAAAAAAAAAACTTGCCACAAAATGAAAAAAAAAGTACGAACAAGAAAAAATTTACCAACAAAAAATACTAGCAAGAAAAAAAAATTCCTAGCAAAAAATTTACCTAGAAAAAGAAAACAAGAAAAGATTGATCATACTTGGTCATTTAGGGCTTATTTGATGGGCTTGATTTAATCTCTTATTGTCTAAAAATGAACTTGTCCTATCGTTCATCGTCCAACTTTTTTGCCTTCTTTCCAATCTCTTTTTCGGTCTTCTGATATCTTCGTCTTTGGATAAGTATGTCGGATAGAGAGTCTAGAGACCATGAAGCGAAATAAGATAGGGAAGAGGGTTCTCCATTTTAAAGCCCTACAACTATAGGTTAGGGTTTAAAATGAATACCCCTTTCTATTTATCTAGTCACGTGCTAAAGATATTAGGGGTTTTAGAAACATAAAACCCCTTAGCTCTTAGGGTTTTTATATGTATACCCCTCTCAATCTCAAAGAAAATAAGGCGGTGCTAGTTCAAAACTTGAAGTATTAAGATAGTTTTGATATAATACATCACATGCTCCAACTGAAATATTAGAACCGGTCACTTTTTGACATGTGGCAGTACTTTTGATCAAGTGTGCCATGTGATTCGATAACCATGATCTAGAGAGCTACAGAGTTGAAGATTGAGACGAAAAAACATGTCCATCATGTGATTTAATGGTTCTCTAAAACTAGTCTTAGAGATTTACATCATTGTCGTTCATTTTGAAGACATTTGACCTCATTGAATCACACAATTAAAATATTCCGGTCACTTTTTGACATGTGGCAATACTTTTGATCAAGTATGCCATGTGATTCGATAACCATGATCTAGAGATCTACATAGTTGAAGATTGAGACGAAAAAATATTTCCATCGTGTGATTTAGTGGTCCGCTAAAACTAATCTTATACACATTGCCGTTCATTTTGAAGACATTTGACCTCATTGAATCACACAATTAAAATATTCCTTCGATGCACTTTTCAATCCAATGGATCATTGTATTAGGTCCGTCGAAACAAACAACACAATCGATGAAATCAGATACCATGATCCACACTCAATAAAATAATGAGCTAGTCTACAATGGGTGTCCACCCATCATGTGCATTGAAGCAGTCTACATATCTATGTGACTTCATGACGTGCACAGACTCATGCATTGGAAGTCCGTGCATGTCATGCAGTCCCACAGACGTGTGGACTGCCGTGTCCACCCATCATGGGTGGACGGTGGACACTCATTGTAGACTAACTCTAATATAATAGGGTAATCTCTGTATACTGCATGACGTGCATGGATTTCCATGCATTGGAAGTCCATGCACGTCATGCAGTCACACAGCATGTGGACTGCCGTGTCCACCCATCATGGGTGGATGGGTGGACACTCATTGTAGACTAACTCTAATATAATAGGGTAATGTCTGTATAAAAGCTCGTCATTTAAAATATTTGCATATAAAGTGAGCCCCCATCAGTTTTAGAGTCTCTCTCTACTAGTCTGCCTTACATCATACATGCAGACTGATCTAGATACGAAAGGTCACAAGTACTAGCTTTACATTTTAAATTTTAATTTTAATGGTATATCAACTGCCTTGGTTCTCACTAGCTAGTATCTATGACGAGAGATTTAATATTATATTAGTTGGTACTCAACAAAACACCTAATGCAAGTCTACCATAGATTACACATTTGCACAAACTAGCCTGCTCGATCTTGAGCATGAGCATTGACAAATGTACAAGATATCAGTCATAAATATGCTTTTATTAAAAATATAATATTTAAATGCTATATGTTTCTGTCTATATATGACGCTTCCTCGGCGCTCCCGCTTCCTAGATTTTTAAAATTTGCCACTTCGTCGCTCTCGCTCCCGCTCCCGAATCCGCTCCGCTCCCGCTTTGTGTTACTAAGGAATGGACACGATTGAGGCCACCATAGTTCCCTGATACATTTGTTTTTGCTTTTGTTGCGCTTTATGTGTATCATGTTATCTTTGATTTTTCTTTTTTTGCACTTAGCTCCTTGCTATGTCTCTTTGATATGCCGTAACCTGTTTTGATTAATGAAATTATGGTGTTGCTTT
The DNA here is from genome assembly GCA_021018995.1 of Chloranthus sessilifolius. NCBI lineage: Eukaryota > Viridiplantae > Streptophyta > Magnoliopsida > Chloranthales > Chloranthaceae > Chloranthus > Chloranthus sessilifolius. The sequence goes on along the minus strand of CM037589.1, from coordinate 9,286,573 downwards.
AATAAGAAAAAGAAATTGGTTTTAGGAAGATACTGTTTCTAGTCTATTGGACTTTAATTAGCTTGCTCTTGGGGTTTATTCTGGCTCATTGAGGAACGTGGTATTTATTTGATTTCATTCATATATGGGAGATCACCCCCTTTGAGTTTTCAACTTATTCTTGTGATGCCATTTGTTTTTCTTATTGAATTGTTGTGTTTTCTGTTTTTCAGATAAATATGTTTTATATTATATTTTCCATGCTTATCTGCAAATGCTCAAATAAGATTGTTGTTCCAGTTTTCTGGCTGCTCTTAATAAGATCTTGTGCGACTATTTGATCAATGCATTTAGTAAATACATTTTACTTTATTGATTTATGATTGAGTGCATGTAAATTTCAGGTTAAAGTTATATCTAAGAGGGTCAACAAGCCAATAAAGCCACCTGCAAAAGATTCTAGTAGCGAAGAGTCATCATCTGATGAGGTGAGGAGAAAATGGACAACCATATTTTATTTGCACTTGTCGGGCAGCTTTGTTTTTTATGTTTTGGAAGTTCATCGATGACCATAATCATTATTAAATAAATACCTGGAGGATTTAGCTTGAAGTTGCTCTTTCTAAGAAAATACTGCCAGCTTTTGTCCCAATGAATTCTTCTGTTGGGGCTTTGATTTAAAAGGAAAAGCCAGCCAGCAGTGCTGGACGTGATTCAGAAATTTCAGACGGTGATGAAATGAGATTGCACTTTCAATGCCTGCAGTCATTGTTAAAAGAAATTACACTTATAGTTTATTTTACAGCAGATTTCTGTAGTTGATCATGCAGATACCTAAATTGACTTGGCTGAATTCTGCAAAAACTCAGCCTACTTTTTGAATAACTCGGTCCCCTTGCTGATGCTGGAAAGCTGTGTACTTGACTGAGTTTTTGAATGGTTTAGTGACTTTGCATACCATGCTTTGACCCTTAGAGCGTTAATTGGCATTATTGTGTTTGGTGGTCCTGATGGAAGTACTAAGCAGTATTCAGGGAAAAGGCAGTTGAAAATTGTTGAAATGGTTGGCACTTGTTGAGTGATTTGTTCATCAGCATCATTGGTATTACCTGTAGTGAAAAAAGTCTCTGACTTTTTAAAATAGTTGCGTTTTAATGGAAATGAATAAATCACGACTTTTTAAAGAATTTGTGACCGTTTTAATAGATTGCAAACATTGTGATTTATCGCGAATAATTGCGGCTTATTCAAAACAGTCATGGCACAGGTTAAGTGGAAAACAATATGTGATAGCACTTTAAAGCACTAACTCTAAACTCCTAAATGTACACCTCTCACCATGTCTTTCCCTCTCGCCTCTTCTCATTGTACATTGAGGAAGCGGTGGCAGCCCGGGACTAGGGGTTCGAGTGTAGCCTGGTACGCTACCCTTGAGCCTAGCCCATGTTTGGGCGGGGGCCAAGATCTTGTACCTGGGATTTGAAGTGATCCAATTTTTTTTCCCTAAAACCTCACGGGACTGGCTAAACCTTAGAGGATATGGTGTAAGTCGCGATCATGTGCTACGTGGCACGTGATCAGCGTTCGAAGAGCTGTGCATTCGAACATATCTTCTCATTAGCCTATATATATTTTCCAATTCTTTCCTAATCTTTTCTTGCCTTAAGCCAATTTTTTTTTTTTCCTGATTTGTTGCCAAAATTTTCCCTTGCCGTTCCCGAACACCGACTTTGTTATTATGGTATTTCCTTTGGGAGATCATCTTTGGAAATCCCAGGAGTTTGGGCATGTGAACTTACATGTCTTGGAGTATTTTATAATTTTAGTTGTTGTAGTTGCTTTAGAAATTCCCAAATAGATGGGATTAGGCTGTGATGATAATATGATGATGATGAGTTGCTTTAGCAAATCTATTTGATAGGGATCTGAAAAGGGATTACTAGTTCATAGTGTTCTTGGGTTTTGAACTTTAATGAAGCAAAGTTGAAACCATATGCGCGATGCATCTCAGTATTGGAGCCCAATGATAGGATACATTAGTTAGTATCAAGACTTTACAATCCATAACATTATTATATTGTCGATACCGAGACGATACATATCAATATTGGAGCTGAATGGGATGAACTTTGATACTGAGATTTTGAACTATGAATGGAAGTGACATAGCATTATCATGGTGCATATAATTTTCTAACTAAACATATATCAATATGTACTCAGGAACCTGAAACCAAGGCACCTCTCCCATCAAAGAAGTTGCCGGTAGCCGTGGACAAAAATGGCTCTGCCGCTGTTTCCAAGAAGAAACAAGAATCAAGTGACAGTTCAGATTCAGATAGCAGCTCAGATGAGGATGATGTAAGACTGTTTTCTGTTGGTCACATGGTTGCACTGCAAGTTTTATTTAGTTTGTTTGAGTGAATTGTACAATTAATTCTCTACTTTATTAAAGCTGACGCATTGTAAGCATGTGCAGGAACACACTAAAGTTCCTTCCAAAGCAAAGAAATTGCCTGATTTAAAAAAGGTGTCAACAATTATATCTAAAAAGAAAGTTGAATCAAGTGATAGCTCTTCAGAAAGTGAATCAGAAGAGGAGAAGGTTAGTCTTCAGCATAGTCACAATTTCGTGTTAAGGAAATAATTCTGCAATGGTCGATTTGGGGAAATTAGGAAAATACTGTCAAATGCAGGGAAATAATTTTTTTATTTTTAAATATTGAAAATTTTAAAAATATATCACAATATCTTCAAATTAGAAATGATGGTTAATAGACATGATTCATTAATAAGCATGATCATTCAAAAGTAATATCAAAGTAATAAACATTCAAACCCATCCAAATAAAAATAACTATTCAAACATCATGGTATATTCACCGAATGGTTCTGGTGGTCCACAGAAGCGCCTGGTGGGCCGGCAGCCAGCAGGACTTGCTGCACGAGAGAGGGAAAAGAGGGCTAGAGGGCCGAGGTCGAGTTGTTAAGAACTTAAGGAGAGCGGTAGGGTAAGTGGGTAAATCAACATGTTAAAAGAGGGGGAGAAAACATCACAAAATTCGGTAAATTTTTGGCAGAGGGTTGATCTGCTGAATAGTTTGGGTTACCTTAGGTTGCCGAATTTTGCCATTTCTTATGAAAAAAGATGGTGACTTTTGTGACTATGGTCTTCAACAACTTACTTGGCCTCTTGACTATGTTGGTTTGGTAGGATTAGATGTTCGTACTTTGCAATACCTTTAGTTCTCTACTGCTTACTAGGGCTGTAATTCCATTGAATATTCAATATGATATTTTATCATAACCCCAATTCTTTTGAACATATGCACAACTTTTGACCTACTTATGGCGGTCTTCTTTTTTATTTTCTAGGCGTCAAAATAAGGCTTTCTGTGTCTTTTTGATATATCACATGGTTATTTTTGTTTCTGACAATTGATATAATTGTACTCCCAAAGCCCCTCTCAACATTTTTGTGACCAATTCATGACTGTATTATGAAATTTTCTTTTCAACCCATACCTGCCATGGAATCTTTAGATTCCTTTATTTTCATGAAGCATAACCACAGCTTCTTTCACCCTTTATGGGCTTGAAAAATAATTGCATGCAGTTTACTGATATGTGGATGTATGTTTCACAGTCATACAATTTGTGGTGTCGGGCAATAACGTGCTCTGTACTGAAAAATGAATGTATGTCTCGTTATCATACAACTTTTGGTGTCTGGAGTTGACAACCGTGGCACATTCACATACTTGTCTACGCTGCACTTATGGCTTCTTTTATACATAAAAATTAGTTATATTATTAGTCGTCCAAAATTCAAAAAAACTTATAAATAGAAATTCAAAGAGTTATATATGGTTATAACTCATACATAACTATATAAATATGATAGAAACAGTGACTGCCACAACAAAATATTGTAGAAAATAAATTACTAGAAGAACGATGAATTAGTTTTTCACATTTCTAAGAAATTCAAGAAATGGCATATGCATTTGAAGCATTGTTTTGCTCTCTCTTGTTGTTATTGCTTTTTTCAAAACTTTCATGTTCTATGTTGCTTGCCCATGATTCTCTTTTTCAAGTTTTGTTTCCCTTTCAATTTCTTTCATGTTCTATGTTACTTGCCCATGTTTCTCTTTTTCAAGTTTTGTTTCCCTTTCAATTATGCTCTGTGGTTTTGATACAGGTAACTGCCATCAAGGTTGCTGTTGCCGTAAAAAATCAGGTATCTTTCTCTTTTGTGCATTTTTTTTTTGGTTAATCCTTGCAAATATGATGAACAAGTGAATGTAAAAAGTTTGTGAGCTTGATTAAATAAAAAATGACACCTGCTTTCCTTCCATAAAACATCCCCTGTTTCATGTGTTGTAGGCAGCCTGTAGGATGTTCACAGTTTAACATCGTTTTTTTGACATTTATGTTAAGTGGGATGAAATCAGTAATTAGTATCATCAAGCTAGGGGTGCAAAAAAAAAGAGAAAAGAAACCCCAGCCTTCTGAACCAGCCCGAACCGGACTGGATACCGATTGAAAACCAAAACCGATCCAAACTGATTCAGCTTCGGTTTTGGTACCTAAAAACCGAAAACCGGTCGGGTAGTGTGAGAAAACTGAAAAAATGAAAGATTTAAAAATAAAAAAAAATAAAAAATTACAAAGAAAAACCGAAAACTTAACTGAACCGACCAAATCGGATTGTTTCGGTTTGGGGGGGGGGCCTGAAAAGTTCGGTTAACCGAAACCGAAATGTTTTAATTAGGGTTCGGTTTTGCAGAAATTGACCCAAAAACTGAAATTTCGGTTTTGGTTTGGTGAACCGAATCTGCACCGCTATTTCTAGCTGAAAAATAGATTTGGCCAAGCTCAGATTATATATATTCACATAAGAGATTTGTAAAATCTCAAGTTCTGGTCACATAAGTTTGACAGATGAACTTCTCGGTGTCATAAAATCATATACTTGGGGTTTGGTCATACTTTTGAGTCATGTGCTACAACACCTTTTTTTCACTAAAATGATTGTTCGTCTTTATCATATTACAGTGGTTTCAGAGCTTTAAGATGCCTCTTTTTTTCCTGTTCCGCTATTATTTCCGAAAATATCAAAAGTATTAATTTTTCTATTAGAATGTGCTTATTATTCTTTTATTTTTGTCTTTTTCTTTTGGACTTTTGAGTTGGTACTTCTTGATTTAGGCCCAGTTTGGGCACAAAATTTAATTAGATGAGATAAATGGTGCTGCCACTAGGTAAAATTATCGAAAGTAGGCTGACCTATTAATGAGGGGATTGCAGCCCCCAATACTATAATAAGGGTTAAGTAGATGAAAACACACTAGAAATTCTATTTCATGTTGTCAACACGGAGAAACAGCCCCTAATTTACAGTATTAACTGTGCAATTTTCTCCCATAAATCTGTACTATGTATTAGTATTGATCGTATGAAAACTGCTATTTATAAACAAGTATTTGAAGTATTACTCCGCTATTACTGCAGTAATATATATATATATATATATATATATATATATATATATATATATATATATATATATATATATATATATATATATATTATAACGGCAGTAATACTCCCAATATTTCTGGACTCAAGGTCAACAGCAGCAAACAGCAGAATTTTTGACAGAGAATAGTAGTAGAATATTGCACAAGAGCAGCAGTAACATGTGATGAACAGCAGCAGATTAACGTGTAAAACAGCAGCATTCCTGTCTGAGAAGTAATGACATTGTGATGTCTGAAATTTTCACAGTGGCAGCACCATTTATCTAATCTAATCAGCTGGTGTCCAAATTTACCCTTAGCTGAAAATTGTGTTTGAGATTTTTTGTAATTCCACTCTAGAAGTATGACATTGTGATGTCAATGCTCTGTATGCATGATTGGGATAGGGGGTTATACTGTAATACTCTGGTTTTGTTATATGATATTTATGCTCTTTCTACTGATCCACACCCTATTTTTCTTCTGGAATCTGCAGAAGAAGGCAGGCTCCAAGAGTGATGAAAGCGAGGATGAAAGCTCTGAAGAAAGTGATGAAGAACCGCAAAAGAAAAAACTGAAAATTCCGGTATATTTCTGAAGTTGTTATATATAAACACCTTTTTTTATTATGTTTTTCCACATTGTTAATTGATTATCTGTATCATTTTCCCCCTTGCAGACCACCCCTGCGACAAATGCAATGAAGCCCAGTGTGAAGGTTGTGAAACAAGAGAGCAGCAGCGATGAAGATGAAAGCTCTGATGATGACACTTTGAAACCACAGCAGGTGAAAAAGGTGAATTTTTTCATTGAAAAAGTTGAAAATTTGGCTCTTCTCATTTCTTGATGGAATTTTTTTTTTTGGGGGGGGGGGGGAATTCTCATCATTAAAGAATAGATGGAAATCCCTTGTTTTGCTTCATTTCGTTGTTCTTAACTGAGCATTTTTGTTGTTGTTCCTCGTGCAGTCTACGATTGCTGCAAATGCACCAAGGCCCAGTGTGAAGGCCCTTAAAAAGGAAAGCAGTAGTGATGAAGATGAAAGCTCTGATGATGAGCCTTCAAAATTGCAGCTGGAGAAAAAGGTAATGGCTTTCATTAAAAAAAAGTGAAAATGTTGGGGGGGGATGTGTCTCGTCATTAAAGAATAGATGGAAATCCCTTGTTTTGCTTCATTTCGTTGTTCTTAACTGAGCATCTTTTTTGTTGTTCCTCATGCAGACTGCGATTGCTGCAAATGCACCAAGGCCTAGTGCGAAGGCCGTTGAAAAGGAAAGCAGTAGTGATGAAGATGAAAGCTCTGATGACGAGCCTTCAAAAATGCAGCTGGAGAAAAAGGTAATGGTTTTCATTAAAAAAAGTGAAAATGTGGCAGCCATTTCTTTTTTTTTGATCGGTAACTAGCTATCTCTTTTTGGTAGTTGTAATTGCAATGTTTGGCAAATTTTCCATCCATTTTAACTGACCATATGTTTTCATCATTCCTCGTTCAGTCCACCCTTACTAAAAATGCAACAAAGACTGGTGCGAAGCTTGTTAAAAAACAGAGCAGCAGTGATGAAGATGAAAGCTCTGAGGATAGTTCTGATGATGAGCCTTCAAAGCCCCTTACCACAAATGCAACGAAGGCCAGTGCAAAGCTTGTTAAGAAACAGAGCAGCAGTGATGAAGATGAAAGCTCTGATGACGAGCTGTCAAAGGTACAGAAGGAGAAAACGGTAAGCATCTTTGTTAAAAATAGTTGAAAATCTGGTAGCTGTTTGCAATGCATTTGCTTGATGTAATATTTGATATTTCTATTGTTTCTCGTGCAGACCACTCTTAATATGAATGAAACAAAGCCCATTGCGAAGGTTGTTAAAAAAGGGAGCAGCAGTGATGAAGATGAAAGCTCTGATGAAGAGCCTTCAAAGGCACGACTGATGAAAAAGGTGGACATGAATGAATTCAGCATTTGTTAGACGCAAACGCTGTGTTTTTTCGTTAATCTATTTCTTATTCTTAATGATCTCTTCATTGTTCCTCATGCAGACCACTCATATTCTGAAGCCTAATGCAACTGTTAAAAAGGATAGCAGCAGTGATGAAGAAGATAGCTCTGATGATGATGACTCTCCAAAATTACAGCAGAAGCAAAAGGTGAACGATCTGATTTGAAAAATGATTGCCTGTTATTTTGTTGAGATTTTTCTGATTGGATCATCTAAGCTTGTGTGTGGTTTAGCTAATTGCTGTTGTGACTCTGCCCCTGTACCAGCCAACCAAAAAGGCGGATAGCAGTTCTGAGGAGGAATCGTCTGATGAAAGTGAGGAGGAAAAGCCTGCCGAGACTCCTAAGAAAAAGGTGGAAATTTACTCTGTCATAATGTCTTGCTTTCTACAAAGAAATGATGATTCATGATTAAATCACTAAATAAATCTTGTATGAACCTTTAAGGTTGATTTTGCAAATTATAGTATCATTTCAGCTTATATCTTGTAGAAAAAAACGAATCACATCAAGGAAATCGGCTGTTGAATTTATGAAGTGCAAAACATAGTATGCTTTGCTGATTTTTGCAGGTTGTTTGAAAGCCTTGTTGAAGTGCATACTTATGTGTGAGCCTATGATATTAGTTTTGATGCTATAGTAACAATAGGTGGTTTTGTTGATGGTGTGAATGGTGAATGAGGACTGGGGTTTCTATAGGTCTGTCGACGTGCAAATTAGCAGTGGTTTATTTGACAATGATTTCATTGGTTATCGTTCTTACATGTTATGGATTATATTTTTTATCGGTAAGTGTTCTTCATGTTTTCTTGGACTACTCTTTTATGGCATAGTAACTGTGGGTCACTGCAAACTGCCAAATTCTTGTTTCTGTGGTTTGGGAAAAGCATTTTTTTTTATATTTGTGGGTGTCCGGGCCAGCTTGCGCGCACCTCGACTAATCCCACGGGGCCCTGAAGTTAACGGCCAGGTAAACCTCCGGTGGCCCTAAGGGGACTCGAACTAGTGACCATTGGGGAGCAAACCCAAGGCTTGACCAACTGAGCTACCCCTTAGGGTTTTGGGAAAAGCATTTTAACTTCCCATTCCCTGCTTTCCCACTTGACATTAGAGATTCTGTACAAACTCTTTACTTTTCATGGGACGTCTATCATCTTGCCATTGTACCCAATTTTATTCCTAGGAAAAAAAAAAAAAGTTTATAATTTACATTTTTGCGGAAATCAAAGATGGTTTGAAATTCATTTTTAATTTGTATGCCATGCAGCATTGAGGTTCTTTTTCATGTTCACAGTTGTGGAGGGATGCCTTCTGTTCATTATACAAACTCAGAATGGTTTCTTATAACAGGAATCCTATGATGCGATCATAAAATTATATTGTTGCTAAACTAAAGGATATGCAGAATACTAGGAAGTGCTATTTGCTATGCTTCCATATTATATCGTTTTGACAAAATGTATGTTCTCAAATTTGTAGACTACCGGGGATACTGATACAAAAATGGTAGATGCCACATCAGTGAAGCCAAATAATAAGCAAATCTCCAAGAAATCTGAACAGGAGGTGAATTTTTCTACATCATCATTTTGTTGGTATTTCTTATCTGTACTTGATAGTACTAATGTTTCCTTTCTTAAAAACTTTTGTGCAGCCTAAAACTCCTGCTTCTCATGCTCAAACCTTTGGATCGAAAACACTATTTGTTGGAAATCTCTCCTTTTCTGTTGAACGGGCTGATGTGTACGTACCATTACTATAATACTCTTGCTTTGATGAGATGTTCTTTGGTGAGGTGATTATCGTGCCTTTTCTGTATCAAAATTTGCTTATTTTCTCTGCAGGGAGGAATTTTTCAAAGATGCAGGTGAAATTGTTGACGTCCGATTCGCATCACATGAGGATGGACGTTTCAAGGGATTTGGTCATGTTGAATTTTCCACTGAAGTAGAAGCGCAAAAGGTAAACTTCTTTGTCTCTTTTGTTGTGGCTCTTAGATGGATTTTGGAAAATGTATGCCACATAGTAAGTCCACCCCTATCAGCGTAAGGCTTTAAATTCTTGGTACTGGAGGTTGTGCTGGCTATGGTACCATGCAAGCCACAATTGCAGTTTCTATAAAATTTATTTTGTACAAGAGACTCCATAATGGTACTGCCAGTAGATACTTGATACAACCATGGTACCATAGCCAGCACAACGTCCAGTACCAAGAATTTAAAGCTTTCTACTGATAGGGTTGGAGTTATTATGTGGCATATGTTTTCCAAAATTCATCTAAGAGGCCACAGAGAAAGAGAGTTCATCTGGTATTGCATCCTCTAGATTTATGGTACTCAAGTGAGTTCAGTCGTGAGATGCCAGGGGTTGAAGGTTTGGTGGCAGGCATCTCATTAACAAATATGTGCATGGTACCATAGCCAGCACAACGTCTAGTACCAAGAATTTAAAGCTTCCTACTGATAGGGTTGGAGTTATTATGTGGCATATGTTTTCCACCAATCTAAGAGGCCACACAGAAAGAGAGTTCAGTTGTGAGACGCCAGGGGTTGAAGGTTTGGTGGCATCTCATCAACAAATACGTGCATCCTCTGGATTCAGGGCTTCTTAGCCACCGAATCCCATAAAATGCCTACCTTTCCAGATTATGAGCCTCTTGTAGCCCCATACTGTAAACTTTCCATTTGATTTGTTCTTGGAAGCTGTGTTACTGGATGAGGCAGTTGAAATCATCAAAAAAAGAATATTGAACTCACCCCCAAAGAATAATATTGAAACCTGTCCCACTGATCAGCCTTCTTGATTCTGAGTTCAAGTTTTTTTATTAATATTTCTTATTTTTGGCTCATGTGTCTTGGCCAAAGAAGTATAACTCTCTACACTGAGCTATTGAGAACCCTTCTCATTTTTGGAGACCTCTTTGTCTACAACAATCTGCGTTGCTTGTCCTTCATACCACACATATGGACTCTCCTTGTTTTGCTTATTCTCTTGTCAGTGAGCCAAAGGCTTCTTTGCGCTGCTCTGATTTTTTTATATTGGATGAACACCAAATTATAGCCCTTCAATTTGTTTAAAAGCGATATCTCACTGCACCCCCATTGGAGCTCTTTTGAATTTTTTCATTGGAGAGGTGGGTTGAAGCGTTTTGTTGCATTCTAGCTCTACTTTCACCTTTGTTTCCTTGTGAGTTTGCCATTCACATTTTTGCTGAGGTGAATTCCTAAGATCAAGAAAAACATGGTTCATAGGATTTTGGGTTTTCATTTGAGTTACCATATAATAAATTTTGGCCGTCTTTTGGCAATCCCTGCATGATGGCCCACTTGAAAGGGTACTAGTTTTGATAAAACTAGCGAAACCTGCCGGAAGGCTGAAATTAGTCTTCCAAGGTGGTTGAATTAAGGAATATCCCACCAAAATTTGTTTCCCGGTGAACTCGCAGGAACACCTAATACTAACCGCAACTGGTAGGGGTTCAAAAGCTCTAAGGAAACTATCTCAGTCAACTCTAGATTAAATTCCGACACTAATAACCTTTAAATAGGCTTGTACAATGCATAAAATTAGAGACTCTAGTCAAATTCTAATGCCCAAATTAAATATACAAATATTCTAATTTTAATAACATTCCTAAAGAAATAAAATAATATCCCAATTAACGAGGAAAATAAACATATTTGTAGTAAAAAAAAGCAAATCCTATTGGCCAAAATAAAACTTAAAAAAAAAACTAATTTAACCAGAAGTCTTAAAATTTGTCACTTTGCAGTGCAGCTTAAAAATTGACTATAACTTATTCCATAATCTAAATTATTGGATTCTTATTTGTTGTTATTCTACTTCAATAAACTTTCAATAAGATCCATTTTGCATCATTCTGAGATTGTTTGGCACTTGAAAATAGTCTAGACATAAAAGTGACAGGATTGGAAGTTCAGCGCTCTGACTGTCCTATCAGAGATTTTTCGTCAATAAATTTTAGATTTCCCTTTTCTTCTGATTTTTATCTAGTTTTTTTTCTTGGACTTCACAGTAGATTAAAATTGTGGACTGCATCATCTTTTATGTAGGTCAGCCACGTGTTTGAGTTGCCTCACGTTTTAATTATGAACATTGCCAGTTTGCCAATATGCCCATTGGTACTGTCAATCAACTTGTTTGCAACACATCCAAATACGAGGGAGTCATTAAAGATTTCAGCATACTTTTAACTATAATACCCCACCAATGATTTAAAAGCACATTAGTCTGCCTTAAATGTGGATATACTTCCATCAGTCAGGAAGCCTGGGTAATGACCCTTGATTTCTGTGGAAATAACACAGTCCATTCCATTGGTTTGAAACTGAAAAACTGAAAAACTTTTAACTGACCTGCAAAATCCATTCATTTAACTTTGAATTTGAAACATAGTATTTAAACATTAACAAACTTGTGTCCCTTAAGTCTCAAAGTCCTGTAAATCAATGTTTTGGACTGGCCCATGTACTAACTGGCAAGGGCACTGGTTCAGTAGGACTAGGTCCAACTGGGTTCGACAAGATTGCTTCAATAAATATTGAGAAATTAATTACATTTGTATGTTATAGTATAGAATGCTAATATGTATAAAGTTGCTTCACTTATTAATTGATGTTTAAGTAGCTCAGCAGAATAGGCATCTACAGTTTAGTAGTTGGTCCTATGTTCGAACTTCCCCTCATACTTTTTAAAAATTTAATAGGGGATTTAATGAACTGTACCAGTTCATTAAAAACTGGATGAACTTTCCGGCTTTAGTATAAAATCGTCCGCTTCAGCAATTTAGTACTAAAGAACTGTTAAAAACGGTTCTTATGTGTAGCCGGACCGCTAGACTGCCGGTACCTGTCGAACCCAGCTCTAATTGGACGATCCGGTCCAGAATGTAAATCATTTGTGTAAACTAAATACGGTAGGATAGTGACATTAGCCGAGCAGATATAGCACAAAGAAATCTAGGCTGTCTTTATCGAATGAGCCTACCTAAACCGGTACCGCTACTCAATAGAATCTCGAAGCATCAGCTCTAAAGCCCTGCAACCTTTATTGTCATGAGAGTCGCCTCACCTGGCGCATTAAAGAGGTTGATATAGGCATGTACCGTTATATTACCAACATCTGTTTCTCTTGTTTAATGCTTGGTCACTACTTAAATGTTTTTTTTATGACTAGTTGAATACTTCAATATTTCCAAATTGTCTTGCTTGTTTATAGATATCCCTAATCTTTGTTCCCTTTTCTGTTTCATTCTTCGGTGCAGGCTCTTGAATTGAATGGTGCAGATCTATTGGGTCGTGGCGTAAGGCTTGATATTGCCCGTGAAAGAGGCACATATACTCCACAGAGCGGGTAATGTCGTACACGTCTTGCCTTCCAAATCTCTATATTTTCCTTGCTCAAGTGATAAAAATATAACTGTATAGTTACGAACCTCTTATGCCACTGAATATTCTCTAGAATTGGGTGCTTTTTTGGGACCCTTGCATGTGCCATATGCTCAAACTTCTCTGAAAGCACCTGATGTAGGCTTTTAAGACGCATAGTTAAAACTTTTAACTCCTTTCTCTCTCTTGCACACACACACACACACAAATGGAGCCTTGTTAGCTTCACTTTGTAACCGATTAATTTATTTCCTTAACCATTACTTCCTATGCTGATAACTGCAGCAAGGAGAGCAACTCCTACCAAAAGGGCGAGAAAGGTCAGAGCCATACCATATTCGTACGTGGTTTTGACAAATTCCTTGAAGAGGATCAGGTAAAACTTGTCAGTTCTTCTATTGTGGTTGTTGGGGACACTTGCGTTCTAACATTTCTCCGTGAACTCAGATTCGGAGCACCCTTGAAGTGCATTTTCAGTCATGTGGGAAGCTTTCTAGAGTTTCCATTCCAAAGGATTATGAAACTGGTGGTTCTAAGGGGTAAGAAGATGTTTCCACTTAATTCTAAAGATCTGTAGTTATGCTTCCGTTCCCTCTTTTATTCTTCGGTTGATTTTGATAATACATTTAAAGGCGAACTTCATCTTGTTTGCTTTATAGTGTAAACTTACCTTCACTTAAATGTGATTTTGTTTTCATCTTCCTGCAGTAGACATTTTCGTTAATGAACCTCAATTGATTTACTTACATGAAAATGTAACAAAAAGTTGTGTTTTTTAACAAATCTTTGCCCTTGTGGCATATCTAGGGATTGTGTATTGTGTTTAGAAACTCTTTGACGACACAATATTTGCATTTGCTGCATGTAGTGTGTTCAGAGTTCAGAAACTCTTTAACCTCACATTTGGAACTCGTCCGAGTCGAATCTTTTAAGCTGGTCGCCCAATTTTTTGTTAAAATTCCTATTTCATAAAAAATTATAATATGAATTGTTTCATAAAAAACTTGACCAGTCACCTCTTTTTTTTTTTTTTTCTTTTTTTCTTCCGTTAGTTAAGCTGGAATTGGACCTGCAACCTCAAGGTTGCATCATTATGTACTAAGTCTTTTTTTTTTTGATAACCTGGGTATCCGAGCCTCTTAGAGCACCCGCCTAGTCCCAGGGGAACATGCGCACCCCAAATTAGCACATACTGGGTCAGCACAGGATATAAATCCCTAGGGTGGCCTCAAGGGGGGAGGGGATTCGAACTCAGGTCTCCTGCTTTTGGAAGCAGGTACCTGGCCAGTTCACCTAACCCCTTGAGGTTTATTAAGTCCATTTTTTACCGTACTTTTTTCTTCTTTACAAAAATTCAGTGGTGTCACATTTCCCGGCCAAGTCAATTAAGGAAAAAAATAAAATAAATTGAAATTCCTATGAAATCTGATTATTTGAGCATTATCAGATTACCTTTTCTAAATACCAATTGTTTTGGGGGCATACAAACTGTCTGATAAATCCTGCTATATGTTTGTTTATTTTTTTGGGTGAATTGTTTCAACTTTCCCTTCTACATTAAATTTTAGTCTTCGATGTTATTAAACTTTCCTAGCTCTTGACTTTTTAAGGATTTCTCATTTTCAGGATTGCTTACCTAGACTTCCAGGACGAAGATAGTTTCTCCAAGGCTCTAGAACTCAATGGGTCTGAACTTGGCGACTACCCCTTAATCGTGGAGGAGGCCAAACCGAGAGGCGACAGTCGTGATGGTGGTGGTAGTGGCAGGGGTGGCTTTGGCAGCAGGGGTGGCTTTGGAGGCAGGAGTGGGGGTAGAGATAGTGGAGGCCGATTTGGTGGTCGACGTGGAGGTGGTCGAGGTGGCGGAGGACGTTTTGGTGGTGCTGGTGGCAGGGGACGTGGAACACCTAATAAGCCTAACATCGTTCCAGCAGGTAAGGAAAAACTTGTCATCTCCTTTAAGTCAGCAGAGATTTACAATATAGAAGTATATAGTTAAATATGATAAAAACAAATAGTAAATATAAGTTTTGTTAAATTTTCAAGTATAAATGCTAGTGGGGTCATTTGTTTTCTTTGAGAATTCTCTTCTTCATGGTTTGAGTCGGCAGATGTTAAAAGGGTTTGATTTAGTTTTTACCCTAAAATTGGTTATGGTATTTCTTCATTATTATTATTATTATTTTTTAATTTCATTTTATTTTGAGGTCATTAGAATTAATATAATTTAATATGTTCAGAGTTGTAATTATTGATCACTTAAGTAACTTACTTCATATTAAATGCCTGCAAATTTTGCTATCACATGTAGAAGTTGGGTTCTCTCTTGAACAGCTTCCTACCTTAGCAAGTTTGTTATAGGTAGCTTTGGGTTTTCCTATCAACTTCCGATGTCGCCATAATCAGATAGATTTTCCCTGTTTAAATGATCATATTTCTTTGTTTTGAAAATGGAGTAAAGGCCTCTTGCAGCCCATTATCCTGTAAAAATTTGTCCTTCGCAAATTTTGAGTCCAAAACTTCAATGGTTCAGCCTTGAGGTTCACAAAATCTTTTCTCATGACAACTAAGCAGTATTCCTTCCAAAAGACGGAAAGAGAGCCTTTTTTGTTTACCAAACCATAGACATACAAGAAGAGATTTAACTTGTCATTTATTTTTTCCTTGTTTGGGCAATTAATCCTTGCATGTGACATAAATTTCCGATCATTAAAGTGTTTCATGCATGTAGTCAACACTTGTAATAGTCAACCCCAAAATTACACATCTGCCCATGTTAGAGTTCGTAGATTGGAAACAAATTCACGACTGTCCATGTAAGAGTTCATAGATTGGACTGTTCAAATCCCTCAATGATGGCTTCTGGGTCATCGGAGCTCTCAATATGAGCTACGACTTTTATGAATTAGATTGCTCACAAGACATGCTACGAATGGGCGGCTTTTCTTAGTCTGAAAAGTCTTGATCTATAAATGCTGCTCATGTTTAAAAGCAGCTGTACAGATGTTTCCTGATAGAAGATTATTGTGTCATTTCACTCTTTTTATTGAAATGCTGTGTTCCCAGCTTGTGCTCAACTAATATATACCTGAAGTGTGTTACAAGGATCCTTTATTCTATACTCAGTTGTTCAGATACACTGTTATGTCTCATCTTGTTTATAATTCGTAAAATTTTCTTTGGATAAGCTGATAAGATTCTATGATTCGATCTAAAATGCAGGAAAGAAGACGGTTTTTGATGATGAGTAGTGGGGAGCAAGCCTGTGCCTCGATGTTATTGGCGGATGGTATGCTAAATATATATTTTCTTGATAGAATTTAGATGTGTTTTTTTTTAAAAAAAAGTTATTATGTTGGGGACAGAGTGATTATTTGGTATATATCGTTAGAAGGTTTGTTAATTTTTGAGGAGAGTTTGCAATCAAATAGGGAGATAAATATGAGACATGTTCTGTATTGGATCCTGCCTTCAATGAAGAGAAATATATATATATATATATATATATATATATATATATATATATATATATATATATATATATATATGAATTCTTCATTTTCTAAATTGTTATGTAAAATGTTTTTGAGTTCATAAAAAATTAAGGTGAATCATTTTTATTGAAATGTGTAAGACAGTTGTTGGCCTTTGGGGACACGACTCAACCCCTTGACAGCCCAGAAAGAAGCCATGGACATTGCATACGTATGCAACGTCATAGCACCTAATCGAAGGATCAGGTGCCATGGCAACATGCTGAGGTCGATCAGCTTTCACAAAAAAATAAAATAAGTGTTTTCCATCATAGGATTTGGGTGAGAGTTGAATTTTTTTAATGCACTACATTTGACTGACGAGCTATGAAGTTTGGCAGAGTTTATAGAGTGAAATTGTTCTTCTAAGACTAGGGGCCTTGATGAACCCTTTGTGGATGTGGCGTAACATGCAATCACATGCTACACACTATATGATCTGGCTTTGGCGTACAGTGCCAAAGCACTGCAATCAAATACACTGCCCCTTTTTCAACATACAGAATGCCATGACGGTGGCACTGTGTTTGGATGTAGATCACGTTGATCAGCCCTATCCTCTTTTACGGTTCACCAGGCCCCATAGGTTAACACTTTTTATATTTTCTATTTTCTATACGGTGGTTGATCGACCTTAGCTAACTTGCTGTGGCACCTGATCTTGGGGTTGGATGCCACCAGCCTTACATAGCTGACCTTCATCCTGTGGGATAGTTCGTCTCAAAAGTTAATGGGTATTATTAACCTTGATAAAAACCGTTCAACCTTTTCTCCATCCTCTTCAAAGTCTTCTGATTAAGTGGCGTATGAAGTAGACCAAGGTGCATTTGACAACAGAATTTGACCGGTTTTTTTGGTTAAGAGTGCGAGTAAGACGTTAGGAATTTCGATTTGGTGGTGATATTGCATATCTCGCCCAGGCGCACTCTATTTACACTCAAGTCACCTTTTGGGATGTGTGCCATGAGGAATCACCATGTTTGGGATGTGTGCCATGAGGAATCACCATGTGATTATTGTGGATTGACACCCATTTAAGTCCAAGATTTATGGTACAAAAGACAGTTGAAAAACAATTACAACCGTTTAAATCAAAGCAGTCAAAAGTCATCTAAAATTAATGATATATAGGAGGGGATATCTCAAGCAAGTTGAACCAGATTTCGAGTTCAATAGTTGCAGCCCTTGGATTTGAGAGAATCTTGACTTTTATGATTTTTACTTTTTATACGAAGGCGCGCAGTCAATATTCTCCTATTTCCAAAGGCTGCAGTTGTGGTTGCACTTGAAATCTGATTCAACCCGATTGAACCTAATCATTGCCCTATATGGGTTTACAGGGGAGCAGTTAATTTTTTAAGATATTTGACCTCTTTGACTATACAGATTGGCCGTTTAGTACCAATCTCTTTTATTTGATATGTAAGCAGGGTTCAAACTTGGGACTTTTGAGGCTACAAAATTGTCATCCTTCCATTGTACACAAGCCCAATCCCTTAATTGTGACAACTCACAATCCTTTACAACAAAGATCTTTAGATTAGAGTGTAATATTTGATGTTCCTACATAGAATGCATCCCAAAAAGCGACCCAGAGAGACAAATGTGAGTAATTTTAATTTGAAGTTATAGTTAGGTAAGAGGACATTTTTTTTTTAGATGCATGCCATAAAGATATCTCATATGTTCTATGTGATTTGCCAAGGCAATGGTTAGGTCCAATCGAGTTGAGCCGGATTTCCTGTTCACCCGCATTTGCATCCTTTGAAATAAGAGAATCTTGATAAAAGTAAATCATGGAAGTCCATATTCACCCTTAAATGGGGTTCAACTGATTTTAAAACTGATCAATGGAAAAGAATCAATTCAACCATGTATGCATTTTGGCTGAAACTTTTAGATTTTAGCCGAAATTTTGATCCATGATGTCAACTTATGAAAGTAGAGTCCCAATTCCCTTGCATCTAAAGGGATTTAGTTTAAAACTCCAATTAGGGCACAACTGGTCATACTTTGACTGACTAAGCGTTAACCATTTAGGTAATACAAACAGGTGCGCGTTCCGATTTGGTAACCAGGGCCAGCCCTAGGGGGTGTCAAGTGGGGTAGTGGACAGGCCCCCGACCGACCTGCTTAGGCCCCCAATAGGGCTATCAACGGGCTGGGCCAGGTTCGGGTCGGGTTTTTCTATAAGCCATTTTTTAAAACATGTAGTGAGAGCCTGAACCCGGCCTGATAGCTAACTAGTAAGGGTCGAGCTCAGCCCGGTTTTTAAATGTTGTAGCTCGAACCCGGCCCGGTTAGACCATTTAGGTAATACAAACAGGTGCGCGTTCCGATTTGGTAACCAGGGCCAGCCCTAGGGGGTGTCAAGTGGGGTAGTGGACAGGCCCCCGACCGACCTGCTTAGGCCCCCAATAGGGCTATCAACGGGCTGGGCCAGGTTCGGGTCGGGTTTTTCTATAAGCCATTTTTTAAAACATGTAGTGAGAGCCTGAACCCGGCCTGATAGCTAACTAGTAAGGGTCGAGCTCAGCCCGGTTTTTAAATGTTGTAGCTCGAACCCGGCCCGGTTAGCTATCTGGGCCGGGTTCGGACTGGGTTTCTATTATTTTTTAAGGGTTTTTTTAAAGAGTTTTTTTATTTATTTATAAGGCCCTCATTTTACCGGGTTGGGCCGAGTCAGATTTGGGCTTACACTTTGCAGCCTGAACCTGAACCCGTTTCTTATCCGGGCTTAGCCCGGCCCGACCCATTTATTAAATGACTTAAAATATTGGGCCCGAACCCGGCCCATTGACAACCCTAGCCCCGGACCTACCTGTAAGTTTAAAACAAAAATAAATTAAAATTATATTACCGATAAAACTATTTAAAGATCTGACCATTGATAAGTGGATCATGGCCTGAAGTTCTATCGTGTGGAAGATTAGGACAAAAAACGATCTCTATCGTTTGATTCATGATAGTCAAAACTTTCAACGGTGTTTTCTTCAAAGAAAAACTGGTGCAAATAAAGCCACCCGGGTTTGCACACATTTTTGGAGAGATTTTCTGCTACCATATTCCGAGTAATTTTTGGAGAGATTTATGTCGAAAGGCTTTGCTATGTTTAAAGACACTCAGGCAGGGTGTATATGTTTTAGTAAAATTGATTTGAAACTACATCCTATGGGTCACAAACTACTAGTTCAACCACTAGAGTGTCTTACAAAAATATTAATAAAAATAATTATTTTAATTAATATATAAACTTTGAAAATCAAAATAATGTCATCCATTCTACAAAGGGTGGTGTTATTAGCACCCGTTTTTCTTATGAAGAATACACACATTTCTACCATAAAAAATCGTTGACTACCTTGAATTAGACGATGGAGATCGTTTTTCATCCCAATCTTCCACACAATAGCTCTTGGGATTATGGCGCACCTATTAGATGATCCGATCTTGATTACACGTGGCACACATCTCTGGGACCGGCATAGGGAGCTATTATAGAATAAACTTTTTATTAATATAAGTAAGCCCCATTTCAGAATCTCGACATAGGCCTCCAAATGCTCACGACTAACCCTGTTGGTAACATATGCTTCTAACTGTTTGTCGTTAGGGCTAGTTTCGCTATATAATTATGATCCTTTATTTTATTCATTTACTTACTTGACAGCCTCGAGAACCGAGAAGCAAACACACATACACATGTGACAATGGTAGAGAAGCGTGAGGGGGTACCAATCATGGGTTAAAATACCGGGTATCCGATACGTATCGGAACAGTGAAAAATTGGACGATACATTGAATGTATCGTCTGGGTTTTTCATATAAAGTGAATAATACGGTACATTGAATGTACCGTATCGTTCACCTCCGATACCGATACGTATTGGTATTGGACGAAATTTTGATCCATGGTACCAACTATAGTGGTGAGGGATAACAACAGAACCCAACCCACACCTTGGGTATGCTTGAAAGCCCTTTTTTCAGTCATCTTACGCGTTTTTGAGCCTTCACACGTGCTATTGAAGAATTTAAGTTGTTTGATACCGATTATTGCAAAACGCATCAAGGGTCTTTTTGGACGATGCGTAAGAGATAAGCATTACGAACCTATCCCCTCGTAAGGGCTCATGACGACGCGTTTATTTTTAACAATTTTTTTTTCAGAGCTGGATTTCTCTTTCTTCAAAGACTTCTCCTCTAGAGGGGCTTTTTGTAAGAGATTCTCCACAGCGCTTTGCGAAGGCATCTTCTTCACAAACGATTCTCAACGAGATTCTCAACAATACTGTGGAGGGAATTGTGTACTTTCCTCCTCTCCAAAAGCCTCATAAAATTTATAGATGCAAGTAGTGTAGAATTTGTTCTGAAGGATCTTCGAGGGTAGGTTTATCCTCTAGATAATAACAAATGGAGGAGAATCTCCACTCTTTGGGAAGGTTCCTTTTGGGAATGTTGAAGAAACTTGAGGAGCAGTTTAAATATGTTCGATTTCCTTTCATTGTGAAGGATGAGAATCACTCGTGACCTACTCCCCTACATTGGAGATTGGAGGAGCATACCAAATGAGCTAATGGCTATTTGGTTCCCACCACTTAATAATGTATTTTCTCAAAGTCACCGAGGCCATATATGAACGGTACCTTGGGGCTTTTTCTCCGTGCTTATAAGGTTTTCTTTTGAATTAAAATAAAGTTATTTGAATTCTCTCTACCACAGCAACCTCTCCACCAAATATAAACCTGCAACAAAAAAAAAAGAAGTTTTTGAACAGAGACCTCCATTGTCTCATTCAAATTTCAAAGCAGTGAACGTGTTTATTAGATCAGAAGGAAGAAGGTTGTGTTGTAAACACATATACCAAAAAATATTGCAACACAATGACAAAAGTAAAGTGGCACTGATGAAATCTGACCGTCTGATGAAACATTCAGTGATCTCAAGATTGAGGCAAAAAACTCTCCATGGTCTGATTCAAAGCAGTCAAACAGTTTTGGCATGAGAAACTCAGGTTGCAAAGAAAGAATCTTGGATTGCGCCCACACATTCCTTGAAAGCACAAAGGTGGTTGTGTGCCTTTGAGAAGGAAGAATCTTGGGTTGTACCCACGCATTCAAATGGGTACCTCAGTTTGTGCCCACGCATTTTTCATTGATTGCTTCAGATCAAATGATAGAGATCGTGTTTCACCCCGTTCTTAAAATCATGTTGCACCTATTAAACGACCAGTTTTTATTCCATGAGTCATATAGCTCTCAAAAAATGATCCTAAATTCACGTTTGAGTGTGATATGTGTTATATGATTCAATGGACACATTTTGGGGATACATGACACATGGAATAAAAAAACGATCTATTGTAGATGATGAGGGTGAAAAATGATCTCCATCGTACTAAGGTCATGAGCATTAATCATTCAACTAAGCTGATGTTTTCCCATGACACAAATCATGCGAATTTTATTTTATTAAGTGGTTTCTGTAAAGTAAAAATAGGTGTGCGAATAGCAGGAGGTTTCTGTTGTTTAAACTTTAAATCGGACGTGAGGCCCACTAGGTTCAGTCCCAATGGTCGGGTCAGGCCAGCAGTCGGGCTTAGTTTGCCCCGTGAGGGGGACGATGTCAACTGGGCATGGGGCGGCCGCCTCGTGGGCATTGCCCCATAGACAGTCCTGAGCATAGAGAGAGAGAAAACTAGAGAAGTAACCTACCTTCGTTTGAAGAGATTTAGGAAGAAGACGAGATCGGCGGCTCAACGCTTGTTTGAGTAATATACATAAAGACGCAGATCGGCAATTGCTCGAGGAAGATACAGGGCGGACTGCGGACGTTAAGGAAGGCGAAGAAGAGGAGAACTTGAAGAGACGCGAGCGCGCGGAAGCACTTCAGCGATTTGAGGTGTTTTATTTATGCGCGCGCGCGTACCATCACTCATTTTAATTTTTCCCTACTTGTTCCTACTTCATAGCAAAGGTTCAAACTATCTAACTATTTGGATAATCGACTCCTCCAATTACTTAACAGTTGTATATATATATATATATATATATATATATATATATATATATATATATATTTTATATGATTTTTCCTTAGAAAAAAAAAATGGAGGATTCGAATCAGAGAAGCTTGCCCGTATTGCCATGGATGAGAAGCCCTGTTGATGTTTCTCTTTTGGAAGAATGTCCTCTCAACCTCCTCCCATTTCTACACCCAAGGTCAGCTTTCTTTTTTTTAATAATTTTTTTTCCTTTTCCGTTTCTTATAAGATTATTGAACTGGGTTTACGATTATTGAACTGGGTTTTGATTCTAACTGTATTTTGTTTCGTTTTTAGATTTCAATATCGATTTTATTGCGTTACTGATACTCTTTGCTCAATCCCACTTCCAGTTCTGCTGATATCAATTTGTTCTCCTGTTTCTTTATTTATTCGTTTCTGTGTTACTAATTACCACATCTTTTAATTCATATTTTCAAATTATTGCTGATACATAGACCCATTTAGATAGACTGAACAATATATATTTGAAAATATTAAGCTTTTTAGTTAGTACCGATCTCTGTTCTGCAGTTTGACAGCTCAATTTTTTTCATTTTCTTTATCTGCTGCTAATTCGGATGCTCATATTAGTTTTTTTTGTTAATGATTAAACAAATATATGTGAAAGTCACAATTTAAGATTCTTGGGTCAGTTTATTATGGTTTAATTCACCCTGTCCAATTTTCCTGCTCTAGTTTGTGTCCCTGATTAGGATGCCTTTCTAGGGGATTAAAATACTTGAACTTATACAGCGGATTTTTCTGGAGAGAGGGATCTTTGGGGAAAAAGTGACTCTTGTCTATTGGATGGAGGTGGTTGAGTTTGTGATTTGTGAGGGCTGGTGGTCTAATTATAGGGATATCAACACGTCGTGGCTTGAGCCCAGCGCGGTCCGCCATGAGCCGGGTAAGGGTTATAAGGTAGGTAGGCCTCATATATAAATGGGCTGGCGCCGCCTGATTAGTAAGTCGGGCCAGGTATAGGCTAGTTCCAACAGCCTGATTAAACCTTGGCCAGTTTAAGCTTGATCTGAAACTGGCCTGATCAGCTGAGACCATCTCTTGTAGAAATTGCCTGTCCATCTGTCCGACCCCAGCCGGCCCTTGGGCTGGTATGGGCCAATGTAAGTAGGCTGGATTCATAAACAGACTGGCCCAGGCTGACCCGATCAGTAAGTCACTGCAGTATGGGCTTAGGTCCAAAAGGCTTCATTATAGTTGGCCCGACTTGACCTGGCCCGGCCCGGCCCATCCCATTAGGATCCATATATAATTTACCAATGTAATTTAAAAAAAATTTGTTGTTAGCAAAATGATGGTGGTGAAGGAAAAACTAAGAAAAGGGATTTCCAACCCAAGGGAAGCCCGAGTGAAGTGGTTCTAATTGCTGATGCAAAAAATGTTGGATTATTTTAATAATAGAATATATATGTTGTAAAATAATTTTTTTAATAATATATATGGAGGGAAGTTTCAAAAATACATATGAATTTGTTTTCTTGTTTTTAGTCTCACATTGGTTAGATAATGAATACTTCACCATATGTATAGTTCCTTATTCCTTATTCTTGGTTGCTCACATGAAGGGACCAAATGTGCTAAGGCGGCTAAGCTGCTTCGCACTCCCCTACGTGTGGCGAATGGGCTTTGGGTGCATGAGGCGCACCTTGCATTTGACATGCCACATCGTTGCACGGAGCCATAGAGCCATGCAATTTTACTTTTTGTCACACAAAAGATCGACCTGTTGACCATAATGGAAGCAGGTGGAATGGTTGACCAGTTGACCGGGAAACTAGGCGTTAGGCTAATGAGTGTGCATTGAGTAGGATTAAGAGTGGATTATAGTGTGCATGCAACTAGCCGTTTGAGGTATTACTGGACCGCTAGAGGTGTTAGTGGGCCTTCAAGGCATGCATACTACTAACCGGTTGGGAGCTAGTGTGCATTCATGCGAATTGCATCCTATCCGTTCGATCATTATAGATTGATTTGCATCATACATTTTGTACATTTAGTAGGGGGAATGTGGATCTCTTATATTGTAGAGCATGGATCAAAATTTCGGCCGAAATGCATCGGTTTCGGGCATGGCCGAAAGGAAACCGAGAACCGAAATTTCGGTCAAGATTTGTATGGAGGGGAAAATTTCGGCCGAAATTCATATTATCAGCCGAAATTTGGTTCAAATTTCATGACCGAAACCGAAATCGAACCCAATATTTTCATCCTTGTTGTAGAGAATCTAAGGTATGGCAAAATATAGAATACCTGAGTGCTATGCAACTTCGTCTTCTTCTTTAGACTCTTATTTTGAGCATATGTTTGAGCTTTGAAGTCTAAGGATCTTTTAGATTCTTATCATTATTTTCTTTTTTCTCCAAATTTTCCATCAATTCAAGTAATATTTCCAACAACAAACTCCTTGTATTTGTGGGTTAATGCCCTAAAAGTCAAATATACAAAACAAAGGCTCCATTGTTTGGGTTGACCAGAGTCAAGCCGCTAGTCTTCCTGTTAAACTTTTAGGGGACATTAACGATATTATGTGATGGAAATAGACTTTATGGGGTAAGATATTCTGCCATCAGATTCTGGCATCTCGACTAGAGAGTACACAATCCCACTGCCAGGACAACGGTTATCTTTCTTAGGGAATGGGCCATTATGGAGCCTTATATTTACATTGTAAATATAAAAGTATAAACAAAGTGTTATGTGCTCATAAACAATAACTTTGTGTCTACTGCTCTCTCCCTACACTTGTCTTTTGGGATATTCTTGCTTCAGGAATCTTCTCTGTCAAATCCTTCTATAAAACCAATATTGGTGCTTGGAGGAATGAGACATATGGTTCAAGTTTTCATGTGGAGTTTATGAACTGCAATAAAAATGTAAAATATTGTTTGAGGATTAGTTGGTAAGTTGGAATGAAACGCCAACGATTCCCAGTGTGCTTCTGACCTTTTCAAGCCAAGAGTTCTGTTGTTATTCATGGTTGTTTGAAGGATTGCTTATCATGTGGTGCAAGAGAGCCTGGAATATTCCAACAGGATCTCCCATTCCTGCTATACGGGTATGAATTTTATTCCATTTATTGCCCTGTCTTGCTTTTGGATAGAGGGGGATTTGAAGATCACTGGATTCTATTTGAACCTTTTTTGCCCCACTATATGAGGTATACCCTAATAATATGAGGATTGATAGAAGAGTTCCGATCCTGGACAAGAAGGGAGTTTCCTCGGTTAGGTTTTCTACAAATTTTTGAGACAAAAAGATGTGGGGGACAAAGTTTGGCGGGGTGTGTGAAAGAATGCACAGCCCTCCTGGCATTGTCTTTTTTTGCTTGGATAATGGCATGGGAGAGGATTTTGTTCCAGTACCAGCTTATCAAGAGAGGATTTTGTTTGTGTACCAGACGTTCCTCTCTACTTGGACCCTGTTCACTGCTCTGCTGTCCTTGTATGTTTCTTTCTTTTTGTTGATATCTTGCTTATTACAGTTACAAAAAAATCCCACCTTACCTACTATGATGCACTGTGTGAACATGCTAGAGTAATAAAGAACAGAGAGGAAATATGAGGGAGACATAAAATGCAATTGATGAAGTCCAAATGTCCAATTCACAAATAAACGTTGATCTTGTTAGAATGATCAGAGATTATATGTCTCAAAATGCAATAGCTCACATGGACACAACAATGAATAAGAAAAAAAATAAGTTCAAACTCCTTGGTTTAACTTTCTTCCCATCACTTATGAATGAGGAAATATAAATAAAAGTTGATCTTGTTAGAATGGTGAGAAATTATGTGTCTCTTCTGTGTTCTTTCTATGTAACCGTCTAGTTTTTTGCTAGCATGTTTGTGAGACGTCCTGGCTTTTTATCTCTTAGTCTAATACCAAATGATGCTGGAGAGTTCCAGGGATCTAAATCTCCTCTGCAAGGTTTCACAAGATAACTCCCAAAGAAACTAATTACTTATATAATACAAAAAAGAATCAATTGCAGATTCTCTAAAAATATTTGTAAGCTAAAATTAATAAATCCCAATAATACCACACCATAGAAATCCCACACAACTGAATATCACTGCTTTAAAACAGCTTTAGAGTGAAAATTATGAAATACCCAACTACCCCCTAAAATATTTACTCACTTTGTTCCCTTTCGTTATGTCAAATTTACTATTTCACTACCACTCTTAGTGATGCAGTTTGCTTACTCATCTGTTTCCATTTATTTGAACCATATCCCCATACCTTCTAGTAATTTGATATATGGGATTGTTGAAGCAGCAGAGATAGGAAATGTACTTTTGTGTCATAATCTTGGGAGTTAACATATGGGTTTGATGGTAATCTAGGAACTAGATCATGGATCAAAATATCGTCCGATATCGATACGTATCGGTTTTGGTTCGGAACGATACGGTAAAATGAGTTTTTATTGGCCCCCCTAAAAAACAGTCAAATTATCGTTTGTATCGTCCACTGTATTGTCCGTATCGTTCGTATCGTCAAAATTATTGGTCAATTTATCATCCGTCCCAAAATTTTAGGGTTTTTCTATGGCCCCTTAGAAACAGTCAAATTATCGATGAAATTATCGTTTGTATCGTCCATATCGTCTAATTTATCGTTTATATCATCCGTATCGTCCAATTTATCGTTCATATTGTCCGTATAGTCCAAATTATCGGTCAATTTATCGTTCGTCCCAGAATTTTAATGTATTTTTTGGGATTAAAAAAAAAGAAAGTACTAGGACGATACATTCAATGTATCGCCGATACATTGAATGTATCAAACGATACGTGATACGTATCGCTCTGGAGGTTTGGACGGTACGTATCGAAAATCCGATTTTTTGATCCATGAACTAGGTGTAAACAAATATGAGCTTGTAAAACAATCATCTTCGATAGATGAGCTTTTCAGTTTTATGATCGTGCCAGGTTTTTCGTTCTTTGGAGGAAGATTGATTCATTCTTTAAGGGAATATACCAAAGAGCTACGACATGGAGGGGTCAGGGGATGCAGGTGAGTTCTTTTGGTGGGGACAAGCTGTAATCGAGTTTGTTATCTTATATTAGCGGACCCTTACTAGAGAATTTGATGCAGGATAAATGCGAAAACCCTAATTATGCGAATTTGGGATTAATTTCAGATTAAATTGAATACTTTCCAATCACATAAAATAGTTTAACAGATTTAATTAAAACAATTAGGTTGAATCAATTCTAGCGCTCACATGCATTGAGTTTCGTTCTGGTTTAGGGCATCAAGCTACAATTACGGTATCGTCTCTTGACTCCTCTAGGATTTAAAGAATTAGACGCCCGAAGGGTTAATTCAATCAGAGGGGAAATCGAAATATATCAATTAATAAGGTGTGAACAAAGTTCCAACAACTAATTAACTAGGGATTTTTGAGTTTTTTAAGTTTATCAAAGGAAATAAGGAAAATAATTACATGACAAAAATAAAAAAGGACAAAATAGAAAGATAGGGTTCCAAGGCTTCACACCAAGGGTTCCGAGGTTCACACCAAGGATGTATGTCAGCTTCCCACCAAGCGCACGGTAAAACGAAGATTCGCTCGCTCGGGTGAAAACTCTTCACAAGTTCTCTCAGGTTTGCACAAAGCAACTCTCAATTTTATTAATCATCAACTACCTTTAAATAAAGTGTTTACATCCTTTAAATAGGCTAAGAAAACCGTAACTAAATATAAATTCAAAATAAGAAAGCAACTAAAACCGCTAATTTGCGGACGCAACTCATGGACATCCGTCCTGTAATCACAGATGTCCATCCTCTATTCACCGACGCCTGTCGTCTATGACATGCACAAAACAGAAACTATCTAAAATCATGAATGCCTGTCTGAATTCCACGGACGTCTGTTCTGAAGCCACAGACGTCTGTCATATGTTGATGAACTTTGCTTCTTTTCATCTTTCTCCCTTGTTTTCTCTTTGCACTTTTCATCCGCCTTGTACTGTGAGATGTCCCCATAAGAATTGGCCATCCCTTCTGATTTGATTTTGCTAGCTGTACATTGGTGGTTCCTGAATTTTTATTGGCATCATCTGATTTTCAATTTGATTTCCGCTGCAAAACATCTTGAAAGCTAGACATTTATTGATTTTTTTTTTTCTGTATATTGGTTTTTTTTTTTTGTTGCATTGGTTTTGAAGCTTTTTGTTTTATCTGTCTTATCAACACAAAGAAAAGATAAATGAACATAAAAAATGCAATTTCTGTAGTAAATACCACAATTTTTTTTATAAGCAAAGGAAAAAAAATCATTGCTTTGACTCTTTTTGAAATTCATATTGCTTTGAGCAAATTCAAATTCAAAAAATACCATGATTCTCTTACGTTTAATTCCTGCGCTGATTGAATACACAATTGCTTCGACTCTTTTTGAAATGCCCTTATAATATGTGCGGAGGTTCCCACCTTGCAAGCTCATAACTAGTTTATGCACCTCCCTGTCCAGATTGGAGGAAGCTTTGCGGAATATGGGTATTAGTTCACTATTCCCAGTGCAAGTAGCAGTATGGCAAGAGACAGTTGGACCTGGGGCATTTGAGCGAGACCTTTGTATAAACTCACCAACAGGGAGTGGAAAGACTCTGGCTTATGCTTTACCTATTGTGCAAAGCCTTTCAACTTGTACCTTAAAATGTCTACGTGCTTTAGTTGTGCTGCCTACTCGTGATCTAGCATTGCAGGTTCATATTCGGTTCTTATTGCATGTACACATTCACATGATAGATGCGCACACACATGAATATCCCCTTACAAAGTGAAGTACATAGATGTAGGGGTTTCGATTCTTCTGCTTATCTTGTCAAGTAATTGATAGTTTGATACACTGATCTTTGATATTTACTTTATAGGAAATAGATAGCCAAATGATCTTGAATAGGGCTGTCTATATGCCAAGCTAAAGTCAGGCCCTTGTCAGCTCTACCATACATAACTTGAGCTCTAGTGCTCTAATATATATAACCTGAGCTCTAGCTCGGCTCGAAGGAAGGTTATCAAATCATTTGTTGTATTGTGTTGTTTTTATTTATTTATTGATTGTAAGAAGCTATAATTTCATTGATGAAAACAAAAACTACAGCAGATCAATAGGGCAGAGCGAGGAGCTTGGCATGAAAAGAAAGAGAGATTTTATGGTCAAGCTGGGCATGCATGACATACATGCTTCAGCTTGAGGAGTGTTTGTGTTATCGATGTGTTATTAGTATAATGGATAAGTAGTATTAGTGTTTGTGTGTCGTACATAAATAGTGGGTGCGTATGTAACAGTGGCATGTAATATAAAAACTAGTCGGTAACTTAATTCCACTAAACTGATCATTTCTCTCCGATCTTTTTCTCTTCTTCTTCTTCTCTAACCTAAACCTATTTCTCTTACTAAACCCTAATCTAAATCTTTTAACCCTCATCCTTTCTCCTTACCTCCTCATATCCTTCTCATGCGAGATGTTGTGGCTTAGATCTCTCATGACTGAGCTTGGATTTCCTATTGTTGGTTTTATGCCACTTCATTGTGAGAATGAAGCTGCAGAGATAATTGCCTCCAATCTTTTTTTGCATGAAGAGATGAAACAGACAAAAGTGGAGATTCATTTTGTAAGGGAAAAAGTGGAGATTCATTTTGTAAGGGAAAAAGTGTGGGATCAATCCTTGGAACTTGTTGACGTTGCATCTTCTCAACAGCTTGCAGATGTTTTTACCACGCCCGAGTTCTATGGTTTTACAAGATATTATGGTCAAGCTGGGCATGCACGATATCATGCTCCAGCTTGAGTGAGAGTGTTAATATGTTAATATTGATGTGTACACGGGTTGTTTCAGTTATTGTGGTGTAAATACGTCAGCACACAATATTGGGTGTGCCTATAACATTCTGGGTATTAATATAAAGGCTAGTGAGGAGCATTTCATCATGACGTCATTTTCCACTATTTCCTGTTTTTCTCCTCTCCTTTCTTTCTAACCCTAAACCCAAAACCCAAAACCACAAACCATACTCTAAACCCTAACCGTAATCTCTCCATGTAACGTAATCAATTAATCATATATAATCCTAAATTTCTTCTCCTTCTTAGACTCCCAAACCCAAACACGATTATCAGCATTGGACACAAGGACATACACTTTACCTAGCCTACCCAAAAGAGTCTCCAACCTGTCAACTTCCTCATATCTTAGGTTCCTACACAAGCTAATGTTCCAAGACACGATGATACCCACAAAATGGCTCCAATGGGCCGGCTGTGAGAACAAAGTCCCTTGATGCTGATAAATGAATGTGAATGAATTTTTATAGTGAGAAATCAAGACTCCCTACTACAGGCCTTATTTTTTCTTAGGCATCCGAATTTACTACTTGTATGAATGTTATAAGGTGAAATAACCAAAATAGAAACTGATTTTCATTTCAATTTGTTCTCTAGCACATAACTACAAAAGTTGGTTATTCTATAACAAGAGTTCACAGTGCTCAACCAATTGCAAAGAGCAGTTACCACTTTTTGGAAATATCCTAAAGTTAAAACGAAATGAAAACAATGGCCTCATAATCATGGATCAAAAAATCGGATTTTCGATACGTATCGTCCAAACCTTCAGGACGATATGTATCGCCATGGGTCAAAAATACGGTTTTTGATGCGTATCGTCGACCTGACATTCAATGTATTGGCGATACATTGAATGTATCGGTTTGATACATTATTATTATTTTTTTTTTCTAAAAAATTCCCAAAAATATTTAAAAAAATCAAGAAAAATAAATTTAATGATTTTCTATTTATTTTAACTTTTAAAAAAATTTATTTAAGGTTTATTTGATGCATATTTCATAGTTTTATCAACGCATAACTTAAATTTCATTGTATATGACTCATGATCAAAATTAAAAGGTATATTGTACATGAAAAACTTATTTTAAAGCCACATTGAATTTCTTGGTGGTTCTTGGCCCTCGTGATCATCATCATCGGTGCGCGAGCTTTCCCTATAATGTTGGCCATATTGATACCCATGATCATATGTGTCCCCTTGAAACTGAGGCATTAGCGATGAATATGGCTCAGTATAATAGGTAAAGGTTAGTCCTCCAAAAATTTGACCAACGAAGTCATATGGCCCGGGGTAGGTTGGTTGAGGCCGATAATATGGGTTACTGATTGGTGAATCTTCTGTATTTTGCAAATTAAATTCCCCTAAACTAGACGTTATATAACCCACATCATCTTGTGGACCTTGTGGTGGTGGTGGTGGTGTTTGATAAGATTTTGACGCTCCTCTTCCTTCAACCCCTCCACCTCTAAATGTAGGAGTGTTATACATTATTACCGACTCATCATCCCATGCGGTAATACCTCCATAAGGATAAGGATCAACATCATTCGCTCCACCACTAGTGCCAGCGTGGGTTTCATCGCCTCCATCATCACCCCCACTATCACCCCCATCATCGTCATTATGACTACCGGGCTTTGTTTCGTCATTAGATCCAATCATTGAATGACGATTTAATCTTCTTTTCCGCCTTGGTGGTTGGGAAGGTTGCTCATCCGCTACTATTTCAGCATTATCTAGCCATGCAGTGCCCTCAGTATCCAACACTGGCTCTTCTCTCTCTTCGATCTACTGATTCAAAGGGTTATCCTCCGTGAATATATAATCCAACTGGATGGGATCAAAATATTCACTATCTGTAAGGTAGAATATGATAGATGAATTAGTATATGCCTCATCAATTAAATCAAATAAAAATTATATGAACTAAGACTTTATATAATTGCTTACCATGATTGGTCTTCTGCATATTCCTGACCCTTAATCGCATGTTGTAGTGGCAGTAGACTAACTTTTTCAATCGTTCCATAGTTATCCTATTCCTTATCTTCGTGTGAATGAGAGAGAAGGTGCTCCAATTTCGCTCACAGTTGGACGAGGAACATGTTTGCGATAAACCCTCATTGCAACCCGCCTTAGTATCGGACCATCACCTCCGTAATGCATCCACCAATCAACGGGTTTATCGTACTTGATTTGGGATTGCGCCAACGGGGTCTCAAATGACTCATGTCTCTTATGAAACATGTCAATTTACAAAGATAGAATACAATAATCCACATATCAGTATAATGTTCATATGACATTTGACTTATTAGTTATAAGGTATGATTACTCACATTTCTGATGGTTTGACCTTGGTCGATCAACTAAGGGAGCATTCGTTGGATCACATTAAGCAAATCGCTGTACACTTCATCGGCCTTACTCAACTCGAAGCGTTGCGTATACTGGAAGGCCGAATTCAAGTAGTGTGCTATATATCAAATATGAACAATCTCACCAATATATGAAAACAATGAATAATATGAAAAAATAAATAAATAAATAAATCACTACATAAGCAGTTTAGCATGTTATACCTGTGACATGCAAGTGCTGATGGAATTGTGCATCCCACCTCTTGTCGATGATCGCCCAATATCGTTTATATTTTGTAGGATATTTGGTTTTAATAGCCAATTTTGCTTTATCCATCGACTCGTAAATATACCCCATCGTTGATTTCTTATCACCATCTACCAACCTCAACACTTACACCAACGGGATAGTGACGACAATCAGGTGGTCAACATTTGCCCAAAATTGGGGGCTGTAGATTAGGTCAGCAACTTCATTATAAGTAGGTCTCTTTGCTTGTGGGAATTCTAACTCATGTTTTCTCCATTCTTCGGAGTTGACCATGCTTTTCAGCTTACGCCTATATCTAGCCAAGCTCTGTAGGGCTAGAAATTGTGTGACAAATCGTGCAATCGTAGGCCGGAGCAGCTCGTTCTTGGTGAAGTTTCATCAAATTCACCAATTTATCACTGTTGTATAAGTAGGAAGTAATTGTTCTTCCTTTCTGAATAGTTGCTTGTGCCTTGCTTCTCTTTCCAAATCCTCAAGAATGCGATCCATGCAATGAGCGGCACACGGAGTCTATTACAAGTGACGTCTCTTCAACATTAATTGTCTTCCTGCGACTTTGTAATTGGTGGCATTGTCTGTTACCACCTGCACAACCCAGTGCTCTCCAACATCTTCAACTACATTATCCATTAGTTGGAAGAGGTAATCAGCCGTCTTCGTGTGTTTAGAAGCATCAACTGATTTTAGAAATACTGTCCCGGTATCGTTGTAGACTAAAAAGTTGATCAAACACTTCCTTGTGGGACCGGTCCATCCATTGCACATAATTGTGCAACCTCTCTCATCTCATACTTTGTGGAAGCTGTTCACATAAACTCCTATCTCCTTGTACTCATCATCTAATAAGGGCCCAAATACCTCGTATGCAGAAGGCTTTTTGACTCCTGTACTAACTTCTGCACTTGTATCAATCATACTTTTAAACTACGGCGACTCCACAATTTGACTCGGAATGTGATTGTATATTACGAACTTTGCAATCGATTTTTCAAGCTTCTTCCCTCATTTTTTCAGTGAAATTGTACTCAATTTACTTTGCTTGGAGCTTTCTATCCGATACATGAACGGATCCATGGGACCTATAGTACGACCTGTAGTAGACGGCCTGGTCTCCCTCACTGATGCTGACCTACGCAACCCGCCAGTCTCATGAATATCCTCATCATCATCAACATGTGGCCTATGACTAGATCCACCAACAACAGCAACAGGCATGGATGGGCCCCTCAACCTGGACCGAAACAGATAATCGGCTTCTTGATCTCGTTACTGTCGCGCTTCTCTAGCACTTTCCCTCATGACTCTCGCTGCCTGTTCATCCTCATCATTCTCAGGTTCAGCTGTAGGAAACTCTGGAACTCCCCTCCTTATTCTCTCATACATTTCTCTATCTCGCTCGGCTTCTACTTTTTTCTTTTTCTTAGCTACCTGTAAACTGGCTCTGACATCTTCTTTCACCTCTTTGGGTACATTGGGACGCCCCTGTCTCTCCCATAACGTGAGCCAAATGCTCTTTCAACCGTTTGATACCTCCTCCCAGTAATTTTTTCCCACAAAGCTTGCATTGTATTCGGAGTCTATCACCATCTATTGCTGTGCCGTATTGTCAGGCTGGATTTAATGATCGTACCATATTTATTTATTTTACCTGCATGAATGAGCAAACGATTGGATTAAATTAAAACATTTAGATTACACTTGAAAATAAAATTTATTTGATATTATTCTAATTTTTATAAATTTTATATTACATTTGAAAATTTATTTCATATTATTATTATTTTTAAAATATTAGATTATATTTTATCAAATTTATTTGATATTATTCTTATTTTTAAAATATTAGATTATATTTTACCAAATGTATTTGATGTTATTCTTATTTTTAAAATATTAGATTATATTTTACCAAATTTATTTGATATTATTCTAATTTTTGAAAATTTATTTGATGTTATTCTTATTTTAAAATATTAGATTATATTTTACCAAATTTATTTGATATTATTCTAATATTTAAAAATTTATTTGATGTTACTCTTATTTTTAAAATATTAGATTATATTTTATCAAATTTATTTGATGCTATTCTAATTTTTGAAAATTTATTTGATGTTATTCTTATTTTTAAAATATTAGATTATATTTTACCAAATTTATTTGATATTATTCTAATATTTAAAAATTTATTTGATGTTATTCTTATTTTTAAAATATTAGATTATATTTTACCATATTTATTTCATATTATTATAAAAATATTGAAAGTTTTAAAAAATCTAGATTACATTTGAAAATAGTATTTAGTTGATATTATTATAATTTTGAAAATATTATTCTAATTTTTAAAATTAGAAAATCATATTATTCTAATTTTTAAAATTAGAAAATCATATTATTCTAAATTTTAAAATATTTAAAAATCATATTTATTTGAAATTGATGTGTCACATGCATCATGGGGTATCAGTGTGACATGTGTAATTGATGTGTCACATGTGCCACATACCCCATGACACATGCGACATATGTGTAATTGATGTGTCATGAGGTATGTGTGATACATGTGACACATCAATTACATGTGCCGCGACACCTGTGTCACATGTGTTATGGGGTATGTGTCACATGTGTCGCGACACATCACACGTGACACGTGACACATGTGTCACTTACATTAAGTATTTATAAATAACTTTATAAAATAAATAAATTAAGTTTTTATATTTTAAATGAATTAAGTGTATAATAAATAAATTAATTTTAAAGGGTAATTAAGTTTTTATATAATACAAAAATATTTAATTTATTTTTAAAACTTAAATTAATAACATAATTTATTTTTAAGTATTATATAAAAACTTAAATTTTTTTTTTAAACTTAATTTACTAATACAAAAAAAGTTCTTAGTTTTAAAAACAAATTTAAAAATGCAAGTAAATAGTTCTACCCATATTTTTGATAGCTAGAATGAGATCCATTAAAAATTTTAAGATCTACCATATTTTTGGATAGATCTACTCATAAATATAGCAAATCTAGTGATTTTTTTTTTAAAATGCAAGTAATATGATAGAAAATAATACATTTTCTTAAATATCCGACGAAAATGTGACTAGTCGGTGGCTAAGATTTCGATCTCCGACTCTTCGGTGGCTAAGAAAGAAGAAGAAATACAGAGGTTTTTTCTTTGCAGGGGAAGAAGAAGAATGCTGGAGAAAGAAGAAAAAAGGGAAACAGAAAACTCCAAAATAAGGCTTAAATCGCGGGTGAAAAGGTAAAGGGGCCCCAGTTCGATAATTTGAAATTATTGGACGATACGGGTGATAATTTGCCCGTATCGTCCGATAATTTGAAAAAAAAAAAGTTGCTTTAAAAAAATTGAACTTATTGGACGATACATTGAAATTATCGTCTGATAATTCAATTTATCGTCCGATACGGGCGATAAATTGCCCGTATCGGACGATAATTACTTCCTTTTAAAGGGTATATGATACATAGGTTATGTATCGTATCGCCCATATCCAAAACCGATACGTATCGGTATCGGACGATATTTTACCCATGCGTATCGCATATCGTCCGATACATTCAATGTATCGTCCTAGTACATTTTTTTTTTCTTTGAAATCCCAAAAAATACATTAAAATTCTGAGACGAACGATAAATTGATCGATAATTTGGACGATACGAACGATAATTTGAACGATAATAAGGGGCCATATAAAAACCCTAAAATTTTGGGACGGATGATAAATTGACTGATAATTTGACTGTTTTTTAGGGGGGCTAATAAAAACCTATTTTACCGTATAGTTACGGTCCAAAACTGATACGTATCGGACGATATTTTGATCCATGCTCATAATTCATGAGCTTTGTGAAGTGTGTGATTGTCCTAGATATTTTATAAAATGAATAGGGTGGTCATTGGTCATTGCATTATTTACTCAGGTGCAGTTTGTAGGATACTGTCATGACCAAGAAATCATCTTTCTCTGTGTGTTTGATTCAGGTTAAGGACGTTTTTTCTGCTATTGCTCCTGCAGTTGGCTTACGTGTAGGTCTAGCTGTTGGTCAATCTTCAATAGCAGATGAGATTTCAGAGCTGGTTAAGAGGCCTAAGCTTGAGATGCCCTCTTACGATCGAAAATATTTACAGATCGAGCTACAAAGTTCTGTGGACATACTAGTGGCCACACCAGGAAGGCTGATGGATCACATCAACTCTACAAAGGGCTTTACTCTGGAGCATCTTCGGTATCTTGTGAGTAGCAGATTATGTTCTTTTTATTTTTTGAAGATCAACCTTGACATAAAATTCAAATGGCCTATTCACCCTTCATTGCTATGCTATCAACGCAATAAAGGATGTAGAAGCAATGAACAGCAAGCCAATGAACAGTAAGCCACTTCAATTTTCTGACAAGTATGGTTTGTTTTTATGAATATAATGTTTAGTTAAAGTAAAAAATCATTAATTATTAGAGCCACTCAAGTATACTTATTTGGTTAAATATTATTCATTGGGATTCATCATATTGAAATTCAATACTTGAAGATGGTCATAATTTTGATTTCTTGTCAATCAAAAGGACTCAAAGCATTTTAAACATGCACTTTTGTTAGGAATATAAGTAAACAGTTGAACCATTCTGGTTTTGGAATTTTTCAGAATTGTGGTTTACTGGTTTAATCCAAGTTGATCTCAATATGTGTGTGTGTATATATGTCATGGAGTCTATTTGTCTCCACCTTGTTCCTCATTGGTTTAATTCTTTATGGTACATAAATAATTAGTAATTCTGAGATGAGACTCACAAATCCGACCCTAAATAGTGGACAAGGCAATGATCTTGGTGATAACTGAGATCATTCATGTTTACTCTCTGTCCTTACTCCTGCAGGGAAGCTAACAAACCTACATTTTGATGTAATTTACATGTTCGTCAAGTTTCTAGACAAAAATGGTGTAGAGGCTGAAACTCTCAAATTCTCAGGTAATTGATGAAACAGACAGATTGCTTCGTGAGGCATATCAATCATGGTTGCCCACTGTGCTTCAACTGACTCGCTCAAATGACCAAGGATTATTTTCACCTGAAAGAACTTTCTCTCTCCCATCACTCGGTTCCTTGAATACCATAAGGAGAACGTAAGTTCCATTTTTTAACATTTTGCTCCTAATCGTTGTTCGAGAAATTATGCCTCAGGATCAGCCGCCCAACACATGGTGGTGATAATTGGTTGTCTAGGATTCAACTACGAAGTTTAAAAAACTGGGTATTATTGGTATTTTAAAAAACTCAGCTGAGTTGTTGATTGACTAGCGTTTTTACTCTTTAATTTTTACTTCCAGTTCAACATTTCTAATCTCTCTTTCTGCAGGAATGTGTTTAGTAATTTTAAATAATCCTTCCAGATCCGTCATCCATACAACTGGAACACCTCCCTCAAGAATTTTCATTGGCCTGAGTCAATCTTAGAAATTTGAAAAAATGTTTTCAGTTTGATTTGTAACTTTTAAGCATTACTTCTAAATTTCAGGTTTGTTGATATAGCTTCTGATAATTTTGCTTTCAACAATGTAGTGGTGTTGAAAGGGGGTTTAAGGGTAAAACTTACCCGAGGCTGGTGAAGATGATTCTTTCTGCTACATTGACCCAAGATCCTGGCAAACTTTCTCAGCTTAGTCTACATCACCCTTTGTTCTTGACGACCGGTGCTCATCGTTATCAGCTACCTGAAAAATTAGAATCTTACAAACTGGTATTACTTTTTGAGCTGCTCATAGTTGTACTGGCATGACTTCCAATAGGCTAAAAACAGTTGTCGAATAAATGGAAATCCGATTTATTTAAGGATTTTTACCAAGGAATGCTCGAAGTTCCAACTATTTGCAGGGCGGTAGGCGATGCAAAAATTATTCCATGACGGGCATCCTGTCACGGAGTTTCTCCTTTCAACGTGCCCTCGCGTGGCGCCTAACTTCCCAACAATAGGTCAGCCTGTCTCTGATACCAACTGTCACGGGGGCGCGCTCCGACGCGCCATCAATCCGCGCGGTACTTCGCTGCAACATGCGACGAATCCAACCAATCCATCCATCAGACTTTGATACCACCCGCCTAGAGGACGGGAACTCCAGCTCGTGGTTACCTTCTTTCCAAGGCCTACCATCCCGATACAT
The DNA here is from genome assembly GCA_021018995.1 of Chloranthus sessilifolius. Lineage (NCBI taxonomy): Eukaryota > Viridiplantae > Streptophyta > Magnoliopsida > Chloranthales > Chloranthaceae > Chloranthus > Chloranthus sessilifolius. The sequence continues at coordinate 9,247,375 of CM037589.1, read as the reverse complement.
CGTGCCCCTTACAACACGTTCCATTGCACTTTCGTGTCATGCTTGGCCTGCTCAAGCTTCACTCTGGTGTACCCTGAACAAGTACCTTGCTTTGCAACAGTAATGGCATGCCGCGCTTCATGCCGTCTCATACCAACATGTCTTGCCGACATACCTAACCAAGTCCACCTTCGTGTGCATTCTGAATTACTAGCACACGTCGCATCGGATCCTAGTGCTACCGTGCTCTATAGAGTCCCACGCAGCCCTCAAGTGCCCTCGTGAAGTTGCCCAGCTGTATGCACCGTGACGCGTAGACCGGTGCCATACTTCAACCTTACCCTTGGTGTCACACAGCATCGCTGCGTCGACGTCCTAGGCTCACCCTTTCAGGCTTAGGAGATACTTGCGTCCTCTCTGGCGACGCAAGGCCCCGTGTGAGTGGAAGGCATTCATCTAACACCTCTCCTACATAGATGGTCCAAACACCATCTATGGTAAACAACATGAGGACTTCAAACGTCTTGGTTTGACATACCCCCATGGCACATACCTCCTGCCCGTGGCACACAGTTTCATGTCCCCAACCATCACGCCCATGACTCCCCGCATCATCCTCCCATTCGACCGTGTCGCGACCGCAGTGCGACCACGTCGTGAGACCCTTATAGCCCCATGTCGCGTGCCCTCTTGGCACGACATGCCGTGCCGCCTCAGCACCAAGATGTCGTGTGCCCTCTTGGCACCACATCGCATGCCACCGGCACCAAGATGTCGCGTGTCCTGATGACACCACATCATGTGTCGTCTAGGCACCAAGTCGCCACTGCCTCTACGTGGAGTACAAGCGACTCGAGTGGCGCTGCGGATGGCCCAGGTAGCCACGCTGCATACCTCCGTCACAATCCGCTACCTCATGAGGTACCAACCTAGGTAATATAATGAGTTAATTACCTTAGTTGGTGCCTTATGAGCTAGCTCAAATTGCTTAGATTGGTATCCTATGACCTAGAATATACCATGTCTGGTAATTATTTTAAAACCACACCTTCCTTTGTAAATAGCTGGAACTTCGAGCATTCCTGGGTAAAAATCCCCCTTTTAACTGAACGATATGTTTTCAAATATTTCCTAAAATTTAGAAGAAAGAACATTTTGTTATAAATACCATAGTTGAGAGCTTACGATGGTATTAGGTGGGTGAGCCAATCCACCACTTTGGTGCACAGGTCATCAGTATTTTACACATGGCACAAATCACGAATCCGAGTTGTCCAAGTGGCAGCCAATCATGTCGATGGGACTCATTCCAAACATCATCTCTTGAAAGATTCAAACCATTCGATTATGTCATTTTCAATCATTTATTTCCGGCTGTTGTCCATAGACTCTACGCATGTTACCTGTCCAATTCTGATTATGTTAGTGTAAATTTTGGGCTGAATCCCATCCATACAAGGGCTTGTAGGTCATCTGGGATTGATGAAGATGCGTGCCATGTGTGCAATATTTATGATCCGTGGACAACAAGGGGTGCATGGGCAGTATTGTTCTCACATTTTATGGAGACAAGCAGTTCAAGTGTAGATGCTTGAACACTTGTCTCTGACTGAGTGGGTATGTCTCCCATGTATGGAAAGCTCAATTAGTTCATAGAACTCGTCTTTTGGGATATATTTTTCTATTGATCTTACACATCTTTTACTAATATGCAGATTTGCAAATCAAAACTCAAACCATTGTATTTGGTTGCCCTTTTACAAGATTTACAAGGGGAGAAATGTATTATTTTTACATCATCTGTTGAGTCGACTCACAGACTCAGCACCTTATTGAATTGCTTTGGTGGATTACCTTTTCAAATCAGTGAATATTCAGGCCTTCAGCACCAATCTATCCGAAGGTAAGTCATGAAATGTACTTTATATATGGAATTGTAGACAGTACTTCTAGATTCTGTGTGTTTTTATCAATCAATTTTTTAATATTAATTTTAACTTTTTGATTATTAGTTTTTTATTTTACTTTTTCTCAATAAGCAGAATTGCTTTTATTAGAAAGAAAATAAATAAAATATAACAGCCGCTAGGCATTAACAACCTGCAATGCCAAGGGAAGACACATATTTACAAGCTCCCGCCTATTCCCAACAGCAACAGCCATTAGGATGACTACCTATTATAACGATACCAGTTCACTGAGAGCCAACCTTCCCCTGCTAATGTGCAAGCAAGTACGCAGGTCAGATTTTAGGGACCACACAACCATTGCTATCCGACAAAGCAGTCCTTGGTCAAGTCCATCAATTTATCAACTGAGGTCTGTTTCCTATTGAATATACTATTTATTCCTTCCTTCCATGTACACCAAAGTATAGCAATCAGAACCCACTCCCACAGCATTCAACCATCGTTGAATAGGCCCTTCCTCATGATGCAAGACGTTTGCGCACGAGAAGCTCTGCGCAAGTTCTAGGGAAGCATCAACGAACTCGAAATATATTCATGAAATGGGCCCATATCCGACTGATAAAAAAAAAAGAAATGGCCCATATCTGGTACACCATACACCATGGTGCAATGAATTAATAAATGCTCCACCGAATTTTCACAATTCGTAGACATGGCACATCTTTCCCATGCCGCAGTCCAACAAAATACAAGGGATCTTTGAGGGGCCTTTCTCAATCAGTGGTCTTCTAGTTACGACACCATAACATGGCTTGACTGTGAGCTTGCCTTTTTATCCAACAGCCAATCTCTTCTATCATTTGTAGAAAAAATGACACCAACTTCTGCATAGTCACCAATCTCACAGTTAATGTTTCTCAATCAGTGGTCTTCTAATTACGAAACCATAAAATGACTTGACTGTGAGCTTGCCTTTTTATCCAACAGCCAATCACTTCTATCATTTGTAGAAAAAAAAGACACCAACTTCTGCTTAGTGACCAAAAAGACTCACCAGTGACCAAAATTTCCCTTCATTATATATATATATATATATATATATATATATATATATATATATATATATATATATATATATATATAAATAATCCCATAGTATCTTCAACATGTTTGGAGTGCACCGGAATACTGACGAGGAAATTTTAAAATGCAGCAAAACACTGAATGCCTTTCGGGAAGGAGAAATAGCGGTTCTTGTTGCTTCGGATGCAATGACTCGTGGAATGGATGTTGAAGGGGTTAGAAATGTCATCAATTATGATATGCCTGCATATATCAAGACATATATTCATAGAGCGGGCCGCACTGCAAGGGCAGGCCGGACTGGGCGTTGCTTCACCTTATTGCGAAAAGATGAGGTACTGAAGCTTTTCCTTGAGTTATAAATCTGTTTTCTAAACCATTTCATTGTCAAAGCATTTCTTGAACACACGTCAGCCACACGTTGTCATGATTATTGAAAAACAAGTAAATTATTTCAATCCTATTATTTTGATGTTATTATTAGTATACTGTTCATTGTGTTGTGTATTTTCATTTACTGTGATATAATTGTCAGTATCTGATGCTTCTCTGTATATATTGCAACTCCTTGCCCCTCCCTCTTTACCTCATCCCACAGATCTCCAGTACACAAGCGGTTGTCAGGAAACATACATACAAGTGCAGAAGCATATTTGATCTTCTGTTTCCACAAGCTAAATTTCATTTTTCCGCTGCATATCTCTAAATTTAACATGTGGAAACAACAAAAGATCAAATGCGCTTCCTCACTTCTATGTTAGCTTCCTGATGACCGCTTTTGCACTGGAGATCTGCGGGATGCGTGTAACAATGTGGGGGTAGGGCGTTGCAGTTATCAACTTCGATTTCCTCTTCTATGTCAGCAAGCATTCTTGATAATTTTTTTCTTTGTATGAGTTTTCTTAATTTTAATTTGCTGATATAAGGCTTTGACATTTTGATATTGAAGCTCTCTTTGTCTTATGAGGTCTTCTTGAAGATTGTTTGTGGTGGAGAGGAATTCTCACTATTTTCTGCCAACTGCCAAATTTCTAGTTAAAATGTTTATCTTTTGTGGCCAGAAGGTGGTTTGGACTTGCTCTGTAATAGTTTTGATCATGTTTTGGATTTTCTGCATGTTAAACTAGGGGCTCAGGAGGATCCTAAGTTGATTTAGGGGTTGAATGAGGTCACCTATGTTCTCAAGTATATAATGCCTATTCTGCTATTATTAAGAAGAGGGAACATTAAGGGTCTCAAATTTAACTTTAAATTTTATTTTCTGCTGTGTATCTTTGAATATTACTTGTTGAAACAATGAAAGCTCAAATATGCTTTGGCACTTGTATGCTTGTTTCCCGACGCCCACCTGCACACCGGAGGTCCGCGGGATGTGGGTACAGAGGCGGGGGTGTGGCGTCACATATATAATAGTATATCACATTATTATAATTTCCCTGAGGATGTGCTAGTAGTGTCAAACTACCATTGCTTTTAGAATAAAGGTATTCTAGAACAGTGTCCCAGCGAAGGTGGCTGGGCCAGCCATCATATGTTTTTGATGTGGCACCAGATCACAGGACCGGGCTCCGTGTGAAGGAGCACTGCATTGATCATATACCATTTTAAGTAAATATAAAAAACATCGTGGCCAAGGTTTATTGTGCTGAAAATGGACAGGGAAACCAAATAAGGTTCACCGTTCTTTTTCAGTGCAGTTGAACCCCTTGCCCACGCGTGTCTGTGGATATACCTAACTCCATTGGAGCACAGTGAGCATACAAGATCCACATGGAGCTCCACATGGCACCCAAATCGTGCTTTCGGTACCATGTCAACTCAAGAGGGCATTACATAGATCATTTAAAAAAATAAATTGAAAACTTATCTCCATGTCAAAACTCAAGAATTGACTTCAATCAACAGTCCAGTTTTCAAATACTATTTAATCACAATGTTGATTATTAGATTTAAGTTTATTTATCTATTTTATTAAGTTGATCTATACATTTTCCGTTAGTCCAATTAAATTGGTCTATACATTGTCCCTTAGTCCATGTGGCACCAAAACAGGATTGTGGGTGCCACATTGTAGGAGTCTATTTCTAGGTGTTATAAATGGTTTAGGAAGCGAGTTAAGTATCAGGTTAGGTAGGTAATAAGATTAAATGTTGGTTGAATATTTGATGTGGAAATGATTTCCCAACTCCTTCTCGGGTCTTTTTAGAATTGTATCTAATAAGAGGTCCAATTTGGGGAGTGTAGGTGGTGGGGGTAAAGGTTGTTTGGTGTCCAAGTTTATTTATTATTATTTTTTAAATTGTAAGAAGAAAATTGGTTGTTTGGGATGTTGGGGAGGTGTAATGCTTAGAATTGGCATAAACAAAAGAGCACTTTTTTCAGGTAGTATGGCTTTGGATGGATATTCCCCTTTGTCCAAGTTTGGGGTGCAAAAATTCTGCGTTTATTTTGGTGCATTGTATGAACAACCATATGAAGGATAAGATTCTAATATATATATATATATATATATATATATATATATATATATATATATATATATATATATATATATATATATATATATATAAGTGGGTAATTGAAACTGCATTAAAATAGGGAACACTTACAATGTAAAAGTAGCAAAAGAGCAACTCATTTGTAAAATACAAGGAGATTTTGCACACTAGGGACTAAAGGAAGAATATACAACAGCTACAAATAAATGCAAAGCTGTAGTAAAAAATCATGACTCCATGATCCCTGTCAAAGTTCACCCCCTTTCTGTAAGAGCATCTGTTGCATTGTTAGCCTCTCTAAGAACATTTTGAAATGTGAAATCCCAGATGCACAAAGTTCAAGAATTTCACCAAAGGCATTACTAATCTCCAAGGATTGTCCATTTAGACTCTCTCCTGCCATAGGACGTTCTTTGAGCCCCCTTCAATAATGATCGAAATTTCAAAATTAGAGCATCTCCAACCACATAAGTATTTATAACCGTTGGAGATGCACATGTGGCAAATTTGGCATAGCCACTTGTCTATGTGACAATTTGGCATATGAGAGTTACAAAGTAAACTCCAACCACATATGCCAAATCTATTATTTTATTATTTTTCTAAAAATGAAGGTAGCCAAAAATAGAAGAAGAGAAATTAAATAAATAAATAAAAGGGTGGCATTTTTCACACCCATTTTTTTTGTGAAGAACACACGATTTTCCACCATAAAAAACCATTGATTTCCTTCTTGAATTAGATGGTGGAGATTGTTTTTCGCCCCAATCTTCCACACAGTAGATCTTGAAATCATGGCGCACATGTCAAACGGTCAGATCTTGATTACACATGGCACACATCCCTAAAAGTGACTTGAGAACCCTTTCTCATGGTATGCCCATGATCACGGTCACTTTTGGGGATGCATGCCACATGGAATCAACATGTGATCGTCTGATAGGTGCGCCATGATCTCAAGATCTATTGTGTGGAAAATTGGGACGAGAAAACAAACTCCATTGTCTGCTTCAAGACAGTCGACTGTTTTTTATGGCAGAATATCGTGTGTTCTTCACATGAAAAATGGGTGTGAATAATGCCACTTTAAATAAAAATGTACAACGGTCAATTTATTTTTATCAAAACAAGTAGGAATAAAATAATATAATATTAAATAACGTCTCAAAAAATTGAGATGTTATTTTTGACATACCAAATGCTTAATTCCACGTCACATTTAACGCTAGGGTTGGAATGGGACAGTTTACGTGGACTGCTTTTTTTGTCCATTAAATTAGGCTAGTAAAAAATGACGGCTCCTGTTGGGGATGCTCTTAGTCGTGTAAATGCGCGACAAAAAATACCCCCCTAACTGGCTTATATATTGCACCTTCATGGTCCCATATTATTCCTTCGATCCACTTGAACACCCATTGGCAAGATTCTAGCATCACTGTCCATATACTCTTGTGTCATGAAGGAGAAGAATCAGCTCATCATGTTTTCATTCATCGTTGAGCGGAAACATTTACAATTTTATTACTAAAAGGCTTTCATGGCATCCATTTTCAAGAGATGGTAAGACATGCAAATATCATGTGCCCTATGTTGGAGTATATAGGGAAGGACACAATTGGATCTAGACAAGACAACATCAATGAGGGAGGTAGCACTTGACATCAAATCTAGGGTTGTCAATGGGTCGGGTCAGGTTGGTTCAGGCCAAAACCTGCATTGACTCTTACCTTTGCCCTACCTGACCTTCGCTCTGCCTCGAGTCGGGCTTTCAAGGAGGCCATTGTGGCTTTACCCTAAACTTCGGTTCAGGTCGGCAGTTTCCGAGGCTTGTCATTAGTGCCACACATGGATCAAAATATCGTCCGATACCGATACGTATCGGACAATACGTATCGGTATCGGAGGTGGACGATACGGTACATTAAATGTACCGTATCGCCCATTTATATGGCTAATACTGGACGATACATTCAATGTATCGTCCGGTATGTTACTGTTCCGGTACGTATCGTCCGATACGTACCGGTTTTCAGCCCGGACGATACGTACCGGAAAACCGGCATTTTGATCCTTGGTGCCACATCACCATGCCATTGTATCCTATTAGTACTACACTACCTCCTTCAAAATTATTTTTCATTGCAATCCGATCAATCAATTTGAAATTCTATAGAGAAATATATTCACTAACTAAAGGAATATATTCCACTATATGTACCAACTTTTGTTATGCATCTCTCATGAATGATAGCTTATAGGGAGTTAGTTTGGGTTTGCTTTGGCCTTTGGGTTGTTGGCCTTAGGGCTTACAGGGGTTAGGGTTTAGGAGGTGGGTCAACAAATGGGCTAAAGGGATGTTGGGTCGAGAGGGTCAAGTCGGGTTGAAGGGTTGAACCTGAGTAGTGTGATATTCTATTAGTTAGGTTAATCAGATTTGTAATCGGTATGTATGGGTCCTCTATCCTTTTTATTTTCTCCTTTGCTTTGAAAAAAGGTCTGCATTAGAACGTGGAATAGGGAGGTCCTTGGTTTGGAATGATACTCTTTTGAGGCGGCTTATAGAGTTGGATTTGATTGAGGAATCATGGGGTTTGGCTGATTCCAAGAAGGAGGAAAGACTTAACCTTAAAATGGAGTTTAGTGACAAATTGCCTTCAAGAAGAAATTTGTTGGAAGCAAAAGTCTAAGGTCCACTGGCTTAAAGAAGGGGACAACAACACCAAATTTTTCCATTCAGTGGGCAATGCGAGGAGTAAAAAGAAGCATTTGTGCAAGATAGAGGTTTATGGGGCAGCTTTCACCGATCCGGATCAGATTCGTTTGAAGATGATCTTTCTTTTATGAGGAACTGTATAGAGAAGATTGTGGGATTAGGCCTCAGCTTGATTTGGTCTTTCCTTTCCTTCCCTTCCTTCGGAAGAGCGGGATGCTGTGGAATCCCCTTTTGTCGATTAGATTTAGCGACAAAAACAAATCCCCTGGATCCGATGGGTTCACGATGGAGTTTTTGGACGGTTCTGAAAGAGGACATTATGGCTTTCCTCTATGAATTCCATGTGAATGCGCCTGGTGGCCGAAGCCTTAACTCAACCTTCATCGCACTCATCCCAAAAAAAGATGATGCCGAGGACCTTCTTGATTTCCGGCCGATTAGCCTTCTCTATTGTTTGTTCAAAATCTTTTCTAAAGTTCTCGTGAATCGCTTGAAGCCAGCTATGGGGAATCTTATCTCTGTTAATCAAGGAGCCTTTGTTCCTAATAGGCAGCTCCTAAATATGGTGGTTGTGTCGCAGTAGGTTATCCATTCAGCCCACTTTAATCGGGTTCCGGCGGTAATTTGGAAGGTCGATATGTAGAAGGCTTATGACCGGGTTAGTTGGGAGCATGGTTTAAAATTTGTCCGATAAATCAAATTATCGGCCGAAATGTATCTGTTTCGGCGATGGCCGAAACGATATGATGAATATATCTAGCATTTAGATGAGACTGCAAATTCTCGTCCGATAATATGGAGATTAGCAAATTATCGGCCAATAATTTCAAATTATTGGCCGATAATTTGTAGTCTCATCTATTATTTTTTTTTAATTGGGACTGAAATTTCAGCCAAGCCCCAAATAATTGCCCAAAAATTTAAAAGTTCGGCCAAATTATCAGTTTCGGCCAGGCCTGAAACTGATATTGAAACCAAAGTTTTGATCCTTGGCTGGGAGTGCCTTGACTACATGGTCTGGAGATTCGGGGTTGGAGATAGGTGGAGAAAGTGGATGAAAGCGTGTTACTCTTTGGCCTGGTTTTTGGTTATGGTTAATGGGACCCCTTCCGGTTATTTCAACAACACGAGGGGCTTACAAAAGGAGATCCGCTTTCCCCTTTTTTGTTCAATATTGTTGGCCAAGCTTTGGGAGCCCTAATCGACCATACTTGTTTTAATGGTTGTATTTCGGGTATCTCGATTGGCCGATTCGGTGGGACGATCTCAGCTCCAATATGCCAATGACACGATCCTCTTTTGTAGGGATGATTTTAATGAGATCTGTTCCTTTGCCGATGTGCTTACCAAATACGAAGCGGTGTCGGGTCAATGCGTCAATCTTCCTAAATCCAAGGTGTCCGGCATTGGGGTTGATAGCCATGTGGTTGTGTCTCTTGCGCAGGAGGTGCATTGTGAGATTGATGCCCTTCCCATCTCCTATTTGGTCTTGCCACTTGGAATTGGTAGACCCAATGCACGGGCCTCGGATCCGGGCATCCAGAGATTTGAAGGGAGGCTGTCTTCTTGGAAAGGCAAGCTATTAAGTAGTGGGGGTCATCTCTGCTCGGTTAGATCCGTCCTTTCGAGCCTTCCCATCCTTTTTATGTCCCTGTTTAGGTGCCCAATGGAGGTCATTTCTAAGCTTGAAAGAATTGGACTTCCTTTGGGAGTGCTCTGGAGCCTTCAGAAAAATATGACTTGGTTGGATGGGAGACTTGCTTACTCCCTAAACACTTTGGGGGATTGGACATCCGGAATCTCCATCTGGTCAACACCGCTCTCCTCAGCAAATGGTTATGGCGGGTAGTCTCAGGCTCACTGTTTTGATTGAGAAATATGGTTGTCTAAATGGTTTGTGGGGCATAAATGTCTCTGTTTCTAGGAGGGTCTCAGCCTGGTGGAAAGGTATTTGTGGGGTTTGGTTGGAGTTCTCTTGTTGGACCTCTTTTAGCTGGGGAGATGGCTCCTGTATTCTGTTTTGGGTCGACCCGTGGATCGAGTTTTCGCCTTTGAAATCCAGTTTTCCGAAAGTCTTCAATGTAGCGTTAACTCCTAAAGCTACGGTGGCTGAGGTGTATGCTGAAGTAGGGGGTGAGCCTTCCTGGAATATTGTTATGGAAGATCTCTCAATGAAGCTGAGGCGGATCAGTTTCAACGTCTTCTGCTTCTTCTCTATGGCTTTAAGCGGAATCAGCAGTTGTGGGATGCTCGCATTTGGGTGGCGTCTAGAAATGACATCTTCTCGGTTAAATCCTTTTTACTGGAGCCTCTCTTGCTGTCTGATGATAGTGGTAAAGTGGAAATTTATTTGGACAGCCCCGGCTTCCCAAGGTGAGATTCTTCTGTTGGACGGTTGTTAAAGGGGGAATCTTGACGATTGATCAGCTTGTTGCGAGAGGCAAAGTTATTGCCAACTGATGCCCTATGTGTCTTCTTGTTGAGGAGTCCATTCCTCATCTTTTCATCCACTGTTGGGTCGCTTCTGAAATTTGGTCTACTATTATGAAATCCTTTTAGCTATAAGCTGGGTGTTCCCAGATTCAGTTCCCCAGCTGCTGGTTTCATGTTATGGTCAAAGATGGGATGGTATTCATGGTGCTTTTTGGAGAGTGGCTGCCTTCAATGTTCTGTGGGCTATCTGGCTCGAAAGAAATAGTCGCGTGTTTAATCAAAGTCGGCGTCTGGTTGGTTCCATTTTGAAGAGTATTAGAGACCTAGTGTATCAGTGGGTCTCTCTGGATAAGGATGGGGGCTTGGGCAGGGATGGCCTTACTCTGTGAGGGTGGGGGCTTTGGCTCTCGGGGGATTGCCCTCTCTCTCTTTTGTTTGTTTTGTTTGTTGCCTTTATTTTTGTTTGTTTCCTGTAGCTTCTCCCAGCTCCTCGCTGGTTTTTAATGGATTGACTCTTTTACCGATAAAAAAAAAGGTATAAATTGTTTCATATATATATTTGTTATTATAGTAGTTAAAATATATAAATTATGACAAACACAGACGTATGCAGATGTCGGAATTGGATACTGGATCATCTCAGATTTTCAAGATGCTTGATATGCAGAAATTCTTAAATAGTATATATATATATATAATCCCAAATTTTAAAATAGCCAAGCAATGACAAAGTAGAAAATTCCTGAAGCCTAAAAATGTTAATAAAGAATGTTGACCATTGTTGAACTATATCCTGTTGTTGACATGTTCCTGTATCCAAAGGTTTCAATGTTTGGTTTCTGTAGAAGCCGAAATTTAGGATACGGTGACTTGGCCTGGAACCCAAATTCAGCGACTCAGCTGAGATGACTCAGCATCTGTAATTTGGCTCAGTTTTCATGGTGGTTGAGTCATACATTTCAACTAAGTTCTGAAACCTTGGTGTGCCCACCTACATAGTAACACAGCTGAAAATCCAAAGTGTCGGTTTTCTTCATCCTAAAGGTCATAGCTTTGTTGCGTTGTTTTAGCATATGTATATCTTGTAAACATATGTCTCTTCCCCAGGTTAAACGTTTCAAGAAGCTGTTACAGAAAGCTGGTAATAATAACTCTTGTAGTGATCACTCTTTGCCCACCGATTTAGTTGAACGCCTTCATCCTAATTATTCCGCAGGTAATTCCTTTGCCCTAAAGTGCTCAATAAATTCAATCTGACATGTTTTACTAATTCTCAGCCTCATCAAATTTTGAATATTAACAGCATTAGAGAAACTGAAGGAGATCGTGGAATCTGAAACATTGAAGCAGCGCAGCATTAGTCGTAACTCAGTAAGAGCTGGTAAAGGGGAGTAGATATCAATAATGTGAAAAGATGGAAAACTGTTTTGGTAGAGGTCCTGCACGACAACACAGTTTTGACATTTGCAGTGTCTTGATGGTGAGTTTCCGGTATTTCGGATAAACTAAGAAATGCTTGTAAGTTTAATTTTATTATTATTGATATATATTTTTTTCGATGGCTTATTATAACAATTCTGTAGAATCATACCATCATTTGGATAGTGGTCAGCCCTTTTTTATTAAGGAAATTATAAATATCTCTTGAAAATGATTGGATTACTCGAGAATTTAATAAACGGTCGTGCTGCTGGATGTCATAAATGGAATATACATATCTTTTCAAAATCAAGCGCCATGGATCAAAATTTCGGCCGATACCGATACGTATCGGACGATACGTATCGGTATTGGTATCGAACGATACATTGAATGTATCGTTCGATACATTCAATACAGTTGAATGTATCGAACGATACATTCAATGTATCGTCCGATACCAACCGGTACCAATACGTATCGTTTTGGAGCTCGGACGATACGTATCGGTAACCCGATATTTTGACCCATGGCGCTTGATTTTGCGTTAACTGGAAAAGACATCCTGATCTATAGCAGGCATAATATCTTGGTTCTTCTCTTTCGGATGCATCACTAAACTGTGATTTCATAGAAGTTTTTCTGCTAAAAAATGCAAGAACAGAATAGCCTTGGTCAGTGAAGTTTTCTTGACAAACAAAAACATTTGTTTTGGCGACAAGGCATTAGAACATCGCGAGGTTTCTCCGTTGTAGACAAATTATATGTTTTTTAAGGAATTGTTGGGGTGTGATTTGTCTAGCTTAGAAGTGAAATTGTGTGAATGGTTACAAAATTGCATTGCGGAGGCTTTCAACAGGTTCGAGTGTCTGTTTCTTATGTTTGGTTTTTGGGAGAGGTTGCTGAGGAACAAGCATTACTCTGGTGTCTGGAATTGGTGAATGGAGAGCCTGCATGGCTTTTCCATATGCTCTTCTATTGTTCTTACATAGTCGATCATGGTTAATCTTGTGTGCATGCAGGGGCGGAGCCATTAAGGGGAGAGTGGGGGGAGCCAGTAAAGGGAGAGTGGTGGCTGTCGCCCCATTCAACATTTGAGAACAATTATAGGTGCCTGATCTGAGCGCCGACACTCTTAGTACTTACTCGGGTCACTTTTTTGGGATATGTGTCATGTAGAACCATCATATGTTCCGTGTGATTTGACATCCATGATCTCAAGATTTATTGTGTAAAATATTAGGATGAAAACGATCTCCATCGTTTGATTCTATGGGGTCTAGTGCCATCTAAAATTTAATGGTATGTTTGATTTAAATGATAGCTATTAATTTTAGGTGTGCAAATTCGGTTAACCAAACAAAACCAAAACCAAAAATTTTGGTTTTCGGTTCAGTTCGGTCCGTTAGAACTGAAACAAATTGGATCAGTTTCAGTCGAAAACTCCAAACCGAAAAAAATCAGTTCGTTCGATTTAGATTTCGAATATTTTTTTTTATAATTTTTTTTCCCGGGTTTTTTTGGGTTATTTTTTAGATTTTGGGTGAGTTTTCTAAACTTACTCTTAACTGTTTTTTGGTTTCAGCCACCGAAACGATTGGGAATCAGTCTGGTTTTCAGTGGGACGGTTTTTTGGTGCGAAACTTGCACCCCTATTTGGAGTGCACTGTGGTGTGGCCACGGGTGCTATGTTGGATGCTTACCAGATTGCTGAAAGTGAAGGTGCTTGGTTGTTGTCTTTACTACTGTCATGTCAACTACGGCCTTCATTATCTTGTCTACTCTCTATTACATTAGTATTAGGATGGTCGTTTTTGAGAGTGGCCTTTTTCTTATCCTTATGCATCTCTTTTCTGTGACATCTTTCATATCCTTTCCTCATTGATGCCTGGATGGCTATGCTGGTTTGCCCTCGTCCGAGGGAAACTAATGGCTATCAGATTGTAGTTTGACTACCCCAATGTTAGGACAAGTGACAAGTTGTGTATGTATTAATTGAGAACTTTTTAGTTGATGATTAAATCTCCATTAAATTACAATCTTTTGATTTAAAAACAAAAAGAAATGGTAATTTCATGTATAAATTTTACCAATTTTTTTCCTAATTTTTTTTTTGTACAATTTATATTTTAGTTTTCTCTATTTTTTCCCTCCCAATTTGCTGAATTTTACCAAATTTTGCCAAGCTGAAGTGGAGGCCCTCCCGTAGACTGAGTCAGGCAATCACAACTGCTGGAAAAGTTTTGATTTCCAATAGCCCATTAGATTAATATTTGTGTGAACGGCCTATACAATTGTGAGCACCTGATGGCACGGATAGGGTAGGATACTTTAAGTAGGCAAATTAAATTTTACTGAAACTTTCTCAAGCTAATTTACTCTCAGACTTATATTAGCAATCCAATTGATCATGCTGGTGGCTCATATTGATCATGGTGGTACCTCATATTGGAAGCTATGAGACCATGGATCAAAATATCGTCCGATACCGATACGTATCGGTTTGGGACGTGAACGATACGATAATTTGGGTATTTATCGCCCACTTGAAAAAACAATTAAATTATCGTTTAATGTATCGTCCGTATCATTCAATGTATCGTTCAAATTATCGGTTTTCATGTTTTTTTTTTAAATTAATATATGAGTAAATTAGAAAGCACTATTGCATCTTTAGTTTTGGTTTTAGATTAAACCCGTAGCGTGTGTTTTTTGTTACTAAATCTGTCTGCACACACTCACACTATTCAATCGATGTGCCACCTCTTCTTGAATGGGTAACTCCTAAAACCTGCACCGCTCGATTGTTTCTGATCATCCGATAAAATGCCTTCTGTTGGATGGTTGAGAAAGTAATGGACAGTTCACAAAAATGTTCGTTGACTGATGGTTAGACTATAGATTGTGTTCTTATCTTTGGACCGTCAAAGGGCTGGACATTTTGAACTGACCAGATTGATGAACATGTGCACATATTGCATGCGAGCCAAGTTTATGTTGTTCCTTTAGACTTTTATTTGGTTGAGCCCCTATATTGTACGGAAGAGCTTCTTTGTTTCACAATCTTATGAAGAGCCACGTACCTATCAATCTTGTCTGTTGTTGACTTCTATAAATTTCAAGGACCCTAAAATATGTAACAGCTCAGACCCTATGAATTCATGACAATCGAGTTTTTAAAAGATATGGTACCTGAAAGACTATTTCTAAGCTAGGTATACTTAGGCTGTGTTGGGGTCTCTTTCCGACCAACGAGCAGCTCTTTCGCTCCAGTGAAAAACTGATTTTACATTTGGTAACACAGCTCCTCGCTCCACTTGCTCTCTATCAGAGTTGCTGCATCTGCTCTTATAAGAATTAGCTGAAAGGCAGACTTAGAAACTAATAAGGAGAGTCATTCCCACTTTTTTGTTGTGTTGAATGATTTTTCCTTCCATACTACAGTAAAAGGAGAAACCTTAAACCAGAAAATAGGAGGGAGATCACTAGACCAGCTCAACCCAATTATTAAAAAATAAAATCCCTGCAGAAAAGGAATGATAAATTTGTGCTCCAATAAAATATGATGCATGATATATAAAAAAAAGTGATTACCTAGTGCTGGTCCCTAGCTAGTTATAGGGTGCTGGGAGAGGGGTGGACAAGATCCAGACCTATCGTTCGATTTTTTAAACACAAAGTGGCTGTTCTCTGGACTCGAATCTGTGTCTTGACAATAAGAATTTACTGATATTGACTGGAAAATATGGACCGCTTTTTGGTACTGGTTGTGGATAGTAATGTTAGCGAAGAAGATTTAAACCATGATCAGAAAAGCTGCAGCGAAGGTGGATGAGGTGGAATGCTCCAGTCACCAGGTGGAGAGGACTAACAAAAGTCTAACCAAAGTTCAGGCATTTCTTAGTGAAGCACGTAGGGAAGAGAGAGCTGATCGTTTTTTTTTTTTTTCATTTTTAATTAATTATTTATTTTCATGGTAGGGAAGAGGGACTGATCATTTTTTTTTTTTCATTTTTAATTAATTAATTAATTATTTATTTTCATGGCCAGCTAATTATAAATGGAGGACAGATTTGTTGAGGACAAAGTACAAGCGGCTGATATGGTACGACATGATTGGCTGCACCGACCTGCATTAATTGAGCCCCACTGCACTTACACCTAATTGCGTCGCGCCACATCAACTTCCTGCACTTTGTGTGCATAAAATATGTCCTCCATATAACACTGTCCCTATTGTCAGGCATTTTGCTTTTTGGCATTTTTTTTTCCTTTATTTTTCTTTGCAGAAAGAGCTCAGTGGTTCACTTCTCCTTTTTGGTAGGAACTAGGAAGTAATGGCCAAAGATTAATTGTAAAATTTTAAAAAGTGCAGAAATATTGAACAGTGTCGTGATAAAAAAAAAAAAACACAATACAGCGAACCAATTACATGTAATGCTATGGCACTTGTAACATTTACATAACAAATAATTTCTACTTTTCAATCCATTATATAGGTAATGTGCACATTTACATGTAATGCTATGGCCTTGAAACACACATGCTCTATTTATGCTGACAATTTTCCTAGCCGGGCAGAGCATTTCTGTTCATCAAAGCAAAAGGGAGCCACCATTTTCACATGATAGAAGTTCGGTTTTTGCATTTACGTTTGGCCTTTGCACACAAACTTGTATTTATTAAAGACTATCTTTCCTGTATTAATTTGTGTGCAAAAGGCAAGTTCGTGTGCCAATGCCAGCTTTCATGTGCAAGTAGTGGCTCCCAAAGCAGAATTGAGCCATATTAAATATGCAACCGTTACGGGAAAAGAGCACGAGTCAAATGATTGAAAACATGCCTGTTTGTGTTAGCTTTATTCTGTCGCACTTCTCCTACCTCATTCCCCCAAAAGCTAGAGCACCAAAGCAGGTTTTAGCTACTTTAGCTGATGAACTTGGGTATCCATCACAAAATCAATTGATAATAAGTGAAGTAGCCCAAGATCTTATAAGGGGGGAGACAAGGCTATGAACTTCAACATTAGCAGGGTGAGAAAGGGGATTACCAATTCGCGTTATTATGTAGGTTTAATGCTCTACTTAAAATAACATAGGCCCATGTTAACATCTTGTTCATAACACTTAGAACTCGAGGGCGGAGCTGTGGCTATACTTCTGATGATGATGATGATAATCTTTATTGCCATATGTTTTGTTAGTCATTAATGGTTTCTTAGTGATTACACAAAGATTTGGGGAGCCAAAGATGTCAAAGGGAACTGTATAACTCAATTATACATTGATTTAATATTACACATGAAAATTGAGAAATACAGAAAATATGGGCTCAGGGCTGTAGGACAGTCGCAGATTCTAGCCCAACTTTCTTACAAAAAAAAAACGAGAATACAGGAAATAGCTAACTACAAATTCTCATTGCTGCACGCAAGGGGCCCAATCATGGTCATCAACAGGGAATGGTGATTCTACTTTTCTCAAGGAAGTAGGAGCACTGTTCTTCAGCACTGGCCAAGAGGAGAGAGGTTTAACAGCATCACCTCCCTCTTCCTCAGCAATGGTATCTAATATTTTCCATACTTTTCGCCTCGCCATGGCGATATACAGTGGGGGAGCAGCGATTTCCGTTATGAACTTCGAGGTGCGAACTATCTCCATTCTTCTAACAGAATTATAAAAAAGAAAAGAAAAAGAAAAAAAGGGAAATTCCAAAGGAGAAGTAGATGTTGCTCTACTAGTGTACTTAGATTCTTAGACGAAGGGATTTATTTATAACAACGTTGAATTGATATGTCTTTTTCTCAGTAGCTTTAACCGTCCAACTACATAGCCGCCCGGAACTTTTTGTATTAAATGTGGGGATTGGCGTTACTAAAACAATAGGGATAAGTGTCCTCTCTTTGATGGATACGTATCTATACGTGGTGGGAAAAACCTCGATCCTGTAAAGATTTCTCTGTTAGCCCCGTAAGGAGGATGTATCTGCTCTACCAACAACTTCCATGTCCTCTACTAACCCTCTTATCAGAGCAGATTTGACAAAGAGTGAGTAGAGAAGAAGGTAGAACTGTTGAATAGGTAAGTCTTACATAAAATCTTGCTATGTACAGAGTTATCAAAGAGAAAGGGTACCTACTAAAGTAGTTAGCAAGATGTTAGCAAAGAAGATGAGAACCTGCCAAAGCAGGTGAACTCTGCTATGCAGAGACTAACAGATACGCAACCTTAGTTTATTAAAAATTTTATTCTTTCAAAATATATTAACAAATTGGCCTTAAAAAGTATTAGAATCCTCTAGTTCTCGTACATGAAAAAATACCATGCTTCGAGGCACTAACATGGAGTATACACAGTATTTCGGTGAGATTCAAGTCTTAATCATGGTATCAAATATTAGATATCGGTATCTGCTGATACCTTTATTTAGAAAAAAATAAAAATAAAAAAAAAAGGCCGATATGTATCAGTATTGGCCGATCCGTATCGGTCCTCCATGGACCGCTACCAGATATGCTTCAAGGCACTAACATGAAGTATACACAGTATTTCGGTGAGATTCACGTCTTAATCATGGTATCAAATATTAGATATCGGTATCTGCTGATACCTCTATTTAGAAAAAATAAAAATAAATAAAAAAGGCCGATATGTATCGGTATTGGCCGATCCGTATCGGTCCTCTATGGACCGATACCAGATATGCTTCAAGGCACTAACATGAAGTATACACAGTATTTCGGTGAGATTCACGTCTTAATCATGGTATCAAATATCATATATCGGTATATGCTGATACCTCTATTTAAAAATAAAAAATAATAAATATAAAGGCCGATATGTATTGGTATTGGCCGATTCGTATCAGTCCTCCATGGACCGATATCGGATACCGATACTAAGTTTGACACTTTGGTCTTAATAGCATATATAAAACTGTGAAATATTTAGATAGTCTTGCTAGAGAAGAGTTTTATAAAAATAAAATATGGTAAAGGATAATAAGATGTGTAAATCAAGAAATACAAGTTACACGGTGGGGGCAAGGGCAGCCCTTAGGGATTAGTCCAAGCGTAAGTTATTAGAAAAAAACAAAAAGATCAAAAAAGAGAAGACGATAAAGATATATCACGAGAGACTATATTATAGAATATCTTAATATTATTTTAGGCCCTATTTAACAATTCTTTTCTAAACAACATATTTTCAAGGGAAAAATATTGGGTGAAAACCATATTTCACTCATGGGTATGGCCACCTCAAGTTGAAAATGGTTTTGTATTGAGAAAATGCCCAATAGTGCTTCTCATACATCACCATTTTTAACATGCAATAAATCATTTTGGGAAGCAAGATTTGCGGAGCATCACTAACACACCTTTTTTTTTGGAGAAGGGTTGCCAAACAAAGCCTTAATAATCTTGTGAGCCTATAAATAGAATTTTAAATTTAAGTGCTTCCCACGTTTACACACAATCCTAATCTTAACTTCCTAATATATTTTTAAAATATAATTTCATACGTTTCTCCAAGAAAAACACTAAAACTTCTCAAATAAAACCTAGTCGGTACATATGCTTATGTTTAAATGGATGAATAACTCATGGAAACTTGTATAAGGCGGACTTTTCAGATTTTAAGGTCCCAATAAGACTGCAAGTCAACTTTTCACGGGATTTAGTGGCTCACAACCTCTTCATCTGTGAGTAAAACAGTGACCGATCGTATACGCAAACAAGTGGAAAAAAACAGAAAACAAAATACACAATTATAAGATTCATTAGGGAAAAAAGTACAGTATTCATTCAAAATTAAACTACAATAATATGTCATTTTTCCATTTATTTTTCTTTCTCCAATATACCATAGACCACATTTCTCTAGGCGTACGGCAAACAATGGATTCTACATTTATTTATTAGAGTAAATAACTCATTAAGGTCCTCTCAGCACCAAAAAAAAAAAATAAAAATAAAAAAGAAAAAGAAAAGGGTCCTCTCAGAAAAAATAAAGAAGGACCACTCATTAAGACCATATATAAATATAAATAGTTCTGGGTGCATTAAATGCTGCAAAAAGGAAACTCACGGCATTATTTTAGTGGGAAGACCGGAACCAGGCATCTACACAAAGCCCCAAACTCTTCCATTTATTAGGCATTGCCGTTAACGGCTAGCAGTGGATCAATTACCTAATACCAACTCTGTTATGTGTATCAGTGCAGGATTAGGAAAAGACCAAATAAAGCTAGCAGAGCAAATAATAGCTTTGAGGGATAATGGTCTTTTGCTTTTTTTTTTTTTATAACCCGGCTAGTCGGGCCTATTAGAGCACCCGCCTAATCCTAAGGCCATATACGCACTTCAAATTCAGCACCTGTTGGGTCAGTATAGTCTCTTGCTTTTGGAAGCAGGTACCTGGCCAGCTCACCTAACCCCTTGAGATTAGGGAGATAATAGTTATTGATTGAAATTTAAATTTTAAACACTAGAGTGGTTTTTAAATGATTTAGCACCATTAAATTTGTAACTTTTATCTCAATCTTGAAGGGTGATTTAATCATTATGTCATGTGGCTCACATCTTGATCAATCTAAATCGTCAAATGGGTAATCCATCATTGTAGCATATCCTAGAAAAAGCACGCCTATAAGTTGATATGAACCATCCTATTGATGAAATATGATATCATCCATTCAAATTGAAAATAATGGTTGGTAGAATAGTTAATAGATCGGATTATTTGGATCACTCAAAAAGCTTGATTTTTGTACCCATTTTCCTTTGATGTATGATTCATCACTTTGACTGTGTGAATTACCAACATACTCAACCATTAATAGTGTGGGATCATTTAAGGACCAATGTTGAAATGACAGTCAGGAGAGGGACTCAGTCCCTATCTTTAAACATAGATGAGTAGAGGAATAAGGCTCACGAAGCCTAAAGATTAATGCCCTATTTTGCAGCTCTTTTTCAAAAAATATTTTTAAGGTGCTGTAAAATGGTGTGTAACATGGTGCGTCCCAAACCTCAAGGGGTTAGGTGAGTTGGCCAGGTACCTGCTTCCAAAAGTAGAAGACTTGAGTTCGAATTTCCTCCCCCCATGAGGCCACCTTAGGGATTTATATCCTGTGCTGACCCGACATGTACTGAATTTAGAGTGCGCACGCGCCCTTGGAATTAGGCGGGTATTCTAAGAGGCCCGGATACCTAAGTTATAAAAAAAAAATATGGTACGTCTCAAATGATTACTCTTAAAAATATTTATTACAAGCTAAAAATAGTATTGTATGGGAAGCAAGATAGGGCAACTTCTCCCCAACATCTTTTCCATCATAGTGTTGGATAAGTGATAAATGTGGGTAGTTACTAAGATTGTAGGTATAATTGTGAGTAAGTGCTAAATGTGGGTAGTTACTAAGATTGTGGGTATAGTAGTGGGTAAGTGTTAAATGTGGGTAGTTACTAAGATTGTGGGTATAATTGTGAGTAAATACTAAATGTGAGTAGTTACTAAGATTGTGGGTAGAATAGTGGGTAAGTACTAAGTGTATGGTAGTTATGTTTAAGTCTATATAAGGATCATCTTGTATGTGTTTTATGCAAGTGAATTGAATAGAAAGTTTGCTTCTTCATTTATTTAGTTTCTCTTTTCTCTCCTTCTATCAGTGGTATCAGAGCCAAGTTTGAGTTTCGAGGAGAGAAAAAGTGAAATTGATGGCTTCAAAGTTTTATGCACCAATGTTCCACGCTTTGATGATCACTATGACCATTGGAGCATGCTCATGGAGAACTTCTTGAGGTCCAAAGAATATTGGGCGGTTGTTGTTTCTGGAGTAGCAGAACCAGCAGAAGGTGTTGTCTTGGATGCAAAAGACAAAGCTCGAAGGACTGAAGTTAAAAGATCTTAAAGCAAAGAATTATCTCTTCCAAGTAATTGATCGTTCAATCTTGGAAACCATTCTTTGCAAAGACACGACTAAGCATATTTGGGACTCCATGAAGAAGAAGTACCAAGGTACGGCGAGGGCTAAGAGGCAACAACTTCAAGCACTTCGTTCGGAGTTCGAAATACTTCGAATGAAGTCAGGTGAATCAGTTACAAACTATTTTTCAAGAACAATGACAATCGTTAACAAGATGCGGATCCATGGTGACAAGACAGAGGATGTTCTCATTGTTGAGAAGATTCTTCGATCCTTGACACCAAAATTTTATTTTGTTGTCTGTGCTATAGAAAAAGCTAATGATGTTGGTTTACTATCAATTGATGAATTATAAAGTTCTTTGTTGGTTCATGAGCAAAAACTTAATCAGACGGAAAAAGAAGAACAAGCATTGAAGGCCTTTTCAGAAAATCACTTTATACCTAGTAGAGCTGATAGAGGACGAGGAAGAGGCAGAGGTCGAGGTAGAGGAGGCATATACAATAATGATTGTGGGAACCAACAAAAAAATCACCATCATCAAGAAAGTCAATTTCAAAGAAGAGGCAGAGGACGTGGAGGCCACTACTCAACAATTTATAGATCAAAGTCAGCAGACAAGTCAAATATTGAATGTTTCAGATGTCACAGGTATGGCCATTATAAATTAGAATGTCAAACTGATTTGAACAAACATAGTGGAGATCAAACTAACTTTGCAGAAAAGGAAGAAGATGTGTCTCTGTTGATGCTGTGTCACGTGAAGGAAGAATCTCAACAGAACATGTGATATTTAGACACTGGTTGTAGCAATCACATGTGTGGAGAGAAGGATGCATTTTCTAACATGGATGAATCATTTCGCAGCTCTGTTAAGTTTGGTGACAACTCTACAATTTCAGTTATGGGAAAAGAAAATGTAACAATCCAAACCAAAGAAAATTCCACCCACACTATTCGCTAATGGTTTTTTTGTGCCGAATTTAAAGACCAACTTGCTTAGTGTGGGTCAGTTACAAGAAAAGGGATACGAGATCTCTATAAAAAATGGAGTATGTCAGATTAAAGATGCAAAGTTGGGCTTAATTGCTCAAGTTTACATGACGGCGAATCGTATGTTCCCACTTTATCTCCACAACATCGCTCATTCGTGTTTCTCTGCAAAATTAAAAGATGAGGCATGGCTATGACATTTTCGCTATGGGCATCTGAATTTTGGCGGACTAAAAATACTACAACAAAAGAACATGGTGACGGGACTTCCTCAAATTACAGCTTCTTCACAAGTTTGTGAAGAATTTGTTGTTAGCAAACAACACCGTACTCAATTCCCACAAAGAAAATCTTGGAGAGCGAAGAAAGCATTAGAGCTCGTTCATTCCGACATTTATGGGCCAATAACGCCACATTCTAATGGAGGTAAAAGATATATAATTACTTTCATTGATGATTATAATCACAAGATATGAGTTTATTTTTTGCAAGAAAAATCTGAAGCCTTTGTAGCTTTTAAAAGATATAAAGTATTTGTTGAAAAAGAAGTTGGCAACCAAATAAAAGTTCTTCGCACTGATCGTGGTGGAGAATATAACTCACATGAATTTGTAATTTTTTGTGAGAACCATGAAATCAAGAGGCATCTTCTGATGACTTATACACTAGCAAATGTAATGGCGTATGCGAGAGGAAAAATCGCACTATTATGAATATGGTACGAAGTCTTTTAACAACAAGTGGTATTCAAAAAAGTTCCTGGCCTGAAGCAGTTAATTGGAGCATTCATATATTGAACAGAAGTCCCACACTTGCTGTTCAAAATATGACACCGGAGGAAGCATGGAGCGGAAGGAAACCTGCTGTAGATCATTTCCGGATATTTGGGTATCTTGCCTATGCCCATATACCAGATGAGAAGAGGAGGAAGCTAGATAATAAGGGAGAAAAATATATTTTTCTTGGTGTTAGTGATAAATCACAAGCTTATAAACTATACAATCCTAGCACCATGAAAATTGTCATCAGTCGTGATGTTGTATTTGATGAAAAAAGCACCTGGTCATGGAATCAAAATGACGTTAAAGAAAATATTCCAGCAGATTTCGATGATAATGAGAAAGGCGTGACCTATGGAGAATGAGCAAGAAGAGGAAATCACTCAAAATGTTCCAACTGATCAAAGCCCACTTGCAGTTGAATCACAAAGGCCTCAACGTGTTCGAAGAAGACCAGCATGGATGACTAATTATGATGTAACCGGAGTTGACCAAGGTGATGATTTACTTACATATTTTACTTTGTTTTCAGATTGTGATCCTACCATTTTTAAAGTGGCTGTCAAAGAACCAAAATGGAGAAAGGCTATGGATGCTGAAATTATAGCCATTGAACGTAATGATACATGGGAGTTATGTGATCTTCCAAAAGGGCAGAAGACAATTGGTGTAAAGTGGGTTTACAAGACAAAGTTGAAAGGAAATGGTGAAGTTGACAAGCACAAGGCACGCCTGGTAGCTAAGGGCTACAAGCAAAAGTTTGGTGTTGATTATAAAGAAGTCTTTGCTCCAGTTGCAAGGCATGATACAATCAGAGTGGTGATTGCTATGGCAGCTCAAAATTCATGACCTATCTTCCAATTGGGCGTGAAATCAGCATTCCTCCACGGAGATTTGAAAGAAGAGGTATTTATCGATCAATCTCCTGGTTATGTAAAAGTTGGCAATGAGCATAGAGTGTATAAGTTAAAGAAAGCTCTATATGGATTAAAACAAGCTCCACGGGCTTGGTATAATCGTATAGAAACCTATTTTTTGAAGGAAGGATTTCAAAAATGTCCTTACGAACAAATACTTTTTATAAAGATTGAAGATTAGGGGAAAATGCTTATTGTCTGCTTATATGTAGATGATTTAATCTACATTAGAAATAATACAGCCATGTTTGATAGTTTTAAGAAATCCATGATGGCTGAATTTGAGATGTCTGATCTTGGCATGATGCATTACTTTCTCGGCATTGAAGTGGTGCAGTCTTTTACTGGAATTTTTATTTCTCAAAAGAAGTATGTGCAAGAAATCTTGGACAGGTTTCAGATGAATGATTGCAATCCTGTAAACACTCCATCTGAATTTGGTATGAAGCTAAACAAAGATAATGGAGGAAAGAAGGTTGACGACACTCTTTACAAACAAATAGTGGGGAGTTTAATGTATTTGACGGCAGCAAGACCTGATATAATGTATGCTGTAAGTGTGATTAGCAGGTACATGGAATGTCCTACAGAGATTCATCTCTTGGCTGCAAAACGAATTTTCTGATACTTGCAAGGTACTAAGGAATTTGACTTGTTCTACAAAAATAGAGAATAGTCAGATCTGTTTGATTTCACAGATAGCGATTATGCAGGAGATTTAGATGATCGAAAAAGCACATCTGGATATGTTTTCAAGATGGGGACATGAGCTGTTTTATGGTCATCAAAGAAGCAATCTATTGTCACATTATCATCCACTGAAGCTAAATTTGTTGCTGCAACAGCTTGTGCTTGTCAAACTATTTGGCTAAAGAAAATCCTTAAAGAGTTGTATTTCAAGGAGGATCGACCTACTCAGATTTATTGTGACAACAATTCAGCAATAAAGCTTTCAAAAAATCCAGTTTTATATGGTCGAAGCAAACATATAGATGTGAAGTATCATTTCTTGAGGGATCTCACGAATCATGAAGTCATTAATCTTATTTACTGCAGAAGTGAAGACCAGATCACTGATATTCTAACCAAACCTCTCAAGCTTCCTATATTTCAGAAGCTCAAGAAGCTACTCGGTGTTTGTACTTTAAATGTTTAGTTTCAAAGTTTAACTCTTATTAAACTAGATGTTATGTCTGGAACATCAGTTTAAGGGAGGGATTGTTGGATAAGTGGTAAATGTGGGTAGTTACTAAGATTGTGGGTATAATTGTGAGTAAGTGCTAAATGTGGGTAGTTACTAAGATTGTGGGTATAGTAGTGGGTAAGTGTTAAATGTGGGTAGTTACTAAGATTGTGGGTATAATTGTGAGTAAGTGCTAAATATAGGTAGTTACTAAGATTGTGAGTAGAATAGTGGGTAAGTGCTAAATATATGGTAGTTATGTTTAAGTCTATATAAGGATCATCTTGTATGTGAATCATCTAGTATGTGTTTTATGCAAGTGAATTGAATAAAAAGTTTGCTTCTTCAGTTATTTAGTTTCTCTTTTCTCTCCTTCTATCACATAGAACGTGTTCTATTAACAAAGTTGCCAAACAGACTCACACAGCCTAACGATACCAGTCTCACTATCATCTCTTTTGTTCTTTTGAAAATATACATAGATTTGCAAAATTTAGGGCGAAGTTGATTTAATAATTCTAAATGTTTGGCTGGTTGGGACAGTGGAACTGAAATCAAATGGGCCCCTCGCAGAAATTCACTTTCACCGGTTGGCCATATTTAACTTCACCCCACCATCTTTTTAACATTGGCATTTATATTTTATCAGGTAGAGCCCACTTGTAATATTTATATTTTAATAAAATATGAGATTTAATTATTTAGTTTTGTAAAAAATATCTTTTTGTAATTTCACATAAAACTATTTCTCAAGTAGAATAATGAAACTATTGAACGGTAATTTTAGGAAAGTTATTTCCCAACCAACATGATCAAACAATAAAACTGCCTTTTCCAAAATAAATCAATTCTCGGAAATTAACAATGAATTTTGACTTCTTTTTCCAAAGTTAATATTTCATCAAGTAGTACCTTATGAATATGAGTTGCGCATAAGTGGTATGTAATCGTACACATAAAGTTAAAAGAGTTTTTTTTTCTATTTAATCGTACACTTCCTTGTCAATCGAGATCATAGATCAAAATTTCGGCCCATAACTGGCTGAAACGCATCGGTTTCGGTCCAGACCGAAACGAAACAGCAAATCAAAGTTATCGGTTCATAATGTATGGGGAGTGAAGATTTTGGCCGAAATTTCGGTTTCGGTCCAGCCCAAAATCTAAATGAAATCCGAAATTTTTATCCTTGATCGAGATGGTCCAAATTCTTCAGTCACATTTTCAACTACGATCGACTAACCATTCGACTATACTCTAACCATTGAATTGATTACATATATACAAGTGGGCCGTCGACAAAGTTTTCGACAATTGTCCCTAAAAAAATAAGAAGCAAATTAGTGTTTAGAGAAAGCATCCATCACGAATTCAAGATTGATTCAAAACTATGTCTTTTATGCAATCATTCCTCACTATTTTACTGCTTCCATCCTTTATATTTCTAACATGTTCAACACAGAGCCATGTTTGAAGCTCACAGGCACAGATTTTCAAGGGCAGTGACAATTGTGACTGTCAGCAGTTGAAAAGATCGGTGCCAGTCAATGGATGCTGGTGACGCAGTTATTTGAGTCCTTTAAATTGGTCAAAGAGTTTCCAGTATGATGTCATTTGATGATCAGAGCTTCGTCATGCACCCATCCAAAACCTCCCACGAGACTCGTGAGAAGTGACCTCATTTATCGTATAAGCCAATGTTCATCCACATATTCCCTATCCATTTTAATTTGCTAGAAAAGGAAACCCCAATGCAATCAATATTGGGAGGTCATGCATCTTGAACTTGAGATCATAAATCACTTATCAGACGATTAAATATTGATTTCACATCAAACACATTTCTAAAAGTTATTTGAGAACCCTTCTCATAGGTATGTAATGATCAAAGTTACTTTTGGGGATATGTGTCATGTGGAATTAATATTTGGCCGTCTAATAGGTGGACCATGATCTCAAGATCTATTGGTGAAAATTTGAGACAAAAAAATGATCTCTATCATCCGATTCAAACCAGTCAATGATTTTAATGGCAACCGAAGCTTCGGCTACAAATACCTCCTAGAACTGAAAAAAATTAAAGAATTGAATTTGTTTGAGATAGTTTAGGCATGTGGATTTGAATTCAGAGCCTCCACTTCTTGAGTTATGACTCTAGCTACTGCCATAAACCCCATTAGATCGGGTAATATACTTTTATTATTTAAAGGCATCGTCTTTAATTTTAAAAACATATATTTTTGTAATTTTTTCCCAAATTTTCTCCCTTATTTTTCCCGTATTTATCCAAACTGATGATGCCCACCGAATGATTGTAGAATCCAAATTTTGTTACACTGGACTCCATTCTCCAATAGGATCGAATTTACAAATTTTGTCTCTCTTTCTCTCGTACCTTCAGCCCAATTCAGTCAGTAGTTTTTAACTTTTGGGAATATCTGTCGTTTAGATGCTACAGATGGATGCTTTGATTTGTGTTTCATACGGATGACAATTTCTTTATAGACAATCTTGCTGGCAGCTTATGTGGCGCGATGTAATTGGCTGCACGCATAGTGGGGCCTAAAAATAATTGATTCTATGTTTTTTGGTTAAAGCAGAGTTGTAACGTTTCAAAGCCGGACGAATGATGTGACTTTTGACATAAAAATTTTAGATTATTATGCATACTGAGATAATCATGTAGCTAAAACTGTTAGTCTATAAAATCGTGAAAATCATCTTTTACTAATTCTGTTTAAAAATATATAACAATAATCTAAAACTGTTTTTATTTAGTCCAAAACATATGAACGGGAACTGTAGAATTCAATTGAGTGTCAGAGTTTAAATATTACACATGAAAATTGAGTATACTAAAAAGAGAGAATTACAAATTATTTATTGCTGAGCACAAGCCCAATTATGGTTATAAACAGCGAAAGATGCTTCTACTTCTCTCAAGAAGGTAGGAGCACTATTAATTCTTCAATGGCGAAGACTGAAGAGGAGGGAGCTTTCGCTGCTTCACCTCCCTCTTCTTCCACAATAGTATCTAAGATTTTCCGTACTCTACACCTCACCACGGAGACATGTCGTGGGGGAGCGGCGATCTCTGTGATGAACTTAGAGGCGCGAGCTATCTCCATTTTCTCCCAATAGATTTATAGAGGAGGAGAAGAAGAAGAAGAAGAAGAAGGAGAAATTACTGAGGGGTTGAAGTTGGAAAGAGAACATTAGAATAAGCTAGGGAAGTTGGATATTAATTTGAAATAGTTTTGCCAATATGGGAGGGGGGTGTTTATTACAACAATTTATGACTTTTAGCGGTTGAGATGTCTTGATCAGTAGCTTTAAACGTCCAACAACACAGCCGCCTATAACTTTTTACATTAAATGTGCGTTTGGCGTTGCAAGTAAGATTGGAAACACGTGTCTACCCTTTAGTGGATATTTGTCTTAGCCTTGGTACGGTAGACGATTATCTTGCCAGATTTAATGACAAAGTAGATAAAGACTTTATTTTTCCTATTTATTTGTAGACATCACACTTGGTAGATATTTGTAGATATCTGTAGACATCAC
The DNA here is from genome assembly GCA_021018995.1 of Chloranthus sessilifolius. NCBI lineage: Eukaryota > Viridiplantae > Streptophyta > Magnoliopsida > Chloranthales > Chloranthaceae > Chloranthus > Chloranthus sessilifolius. Next base: position 9,217,980 of record CM037589.1, on the reverse strand, counting down.
ATATCGGGTCAAATTTATCTCTAACCCTCCAAGAAACTAATAAATGCTTGTTAGAAGCATTAAAGTAGTAAGAAAGAAAGTGATACAGAGGAGAGAGAAACAAGATATCCATTCGTTTGACTAAATGCTTTGGGATTAATTCATGGACACCAATAAATTAGTCTCTGAGAAATTAAAAAAAGTAAGAGTAAGAAATTTATGAGCAGGAGAGAGAATCTAAAAAAAAAAACTCAAACCCCCTCTCAAACTATATTTTAGGTAAGATTTTAGGCTAAAAATAAATTAAATTTTAGATAAGATTATGATCATTTTTTTAAAATTTTTTCTTTTTCATTCTAACAAAATAGCAACTTTATTTTAAGTAAAATTTTAGGTAAAAAAAATATACCAATTATTATATTTCGGCGAAATTTTAGAAATTTCGGTAATTTTCTTTTTGATATTTAATTTTTTTATTAGTTAAATATGTTAGTAATTTTTTTAGAAAATATTAAATATATTTTAACTTATACTTTTAATCCCCAAAATTTTCCTGAATTTTTTTGGAAAGTTATCGAAATTAATCTGAAATGTACCGAAAGGACCCTCAACCAAATATTTACCGAAAACAAATATAAAAGGTTAGAAAAAGGGATACATTTTTACTGAAAGTTACTGGTAACTTTTGGTAAAACAAGAATTTTCTTTATAATTTTTCTCTAAATATAATAGTCATTATTTTTTTTTGCCTAAAATCTTATCCAGAATAAAGCATACTATTTCATTGGAAAGAAGAAAAAAATTTAATTCACAATGGAGGGAGGTTACCAACTGGGCTAATGCCTCTTTGGCTCTCTCTTACACTTTGCATTTCTTTCTAACTTCTTTAATTTCTCTCTCACCCCATTTATCGGTTTCCACGAATTAACCCCAAGGCATTTAATCAAACTGGTAGATATCTCCTTTCTCTCTCCCCTACGACACTTTGTCTCTCTTACTCCTTTAATTTCTCTCACAAATATTAATTAGTTTCCGAAATTAATCCCGAAGTCATATTTCATCTCTTTTGAATGGCCAAAGATAAATTATAGTAGAACCTGATTTAGGGTCGTACTTGATAGACCTGACCAAACCCCTCACATATAGATTGTCAAAGCTTAGAAGGTCCAAACATTTTGGTTACGTTTTCTATTGCGATTGAGTAGACAATTGGGCGGTCGGCAAATTAGTCGACAAGTGTCTTAAAAGGACACGAAAAAAAAAAAAACAATCATAAATTAATTAAGGGGAGCCATTATTTGCACATGAGATGTTGGCCCATGCACATAATTTAAATGAAAATTTTGATATTTTAGGGACCTGTATCACATTAAAACCCCCATCTAAGTTGTGTGTTCCATTTGCATTTACACAAGGGAATAATTACCTGCACAGAGAAAGTTGGCATTTGCAACTTGTTATATATTTTAAGGGCATGTGATATATGAAAACGTAATCTGCAATCTAGGCCGTCTGATTTAAAGTTTATGATCTATAAATCTCTATTGCATAAAATTGGAGCAAAATATGATCTACTTATCATATGATCTATTATGGTCAATTGTTGGCTCAGATAATAACCTTTGACTATATTTAATCAGATAATGAAGATTATATTTTGTGCTAATCAATGGCTTAATGAAAATGTGCAAAATCTCTATTTGCCTCTGCCATTCTATGAGTCTCTTCGTTTTTGTAATTAATATCTTTAAATCACAGTCTTTAAATCAAACGGCTTAGATGGCATTTTCACATAGCAGATGACGCCAAACTTCCAAGTCTCTCTTAAATTCAGTGTAAGGGTCAACTTTCCAAGAGCAAGTAATGGCTCTCTTTACAACCTTACTTCATAAAAGATTGACACAAAACTTGATCTCTATCATAAGATTCAACACAGTCAACTGTTGAATCAAATTATAGCCTTTGATTGAATTGAATTCTAGGAAGGCATGCAGCCCAGATTCTCTTCTATCCAAGGGTTGTAAAATTGGCTGAACACGAAATCAGATTCAACCAATTGGACATAACTTCTTGTTCAACCAGGAGAACCTTGAATTCCATAGTTTTCAATTCTACATCCATTATGTCAGTTTTAGCTTATTTGAATCTTCCAAGTTTTCCTAAAAGCCTTTTCTCAGTATGATATCATCTTATGATCACGGATTCCTCATGCACTCATCCGACTCCCATGAGGCTTGTGAGATTACCTCACACACTACAGAAAATAAGATTATTAGTGGCAATTTTTTCCAATAGAAAAGTGTCGCTACTAACAGAAAAACTATTAAGACTGAGTAGTAGCAGCAACTTTTTTGTTAATAGCGGTAGATTATGATTGCCACTAATAGTTTATTTATTTATTTTTTTGGAGTGACGCCCCCTCACAAAAGTTAAAATGCACCCCTCCCTTATCCATTTGGATCCCATATATACAGTCAATATCAGGAGGGCCCTTCTGTACTAATGAATTCTCCAGGGCTTTATTTTCATGCATGTTGCCTTCACCCCATAAGCACCATAGCTATGTTTTGATGCTAACCATAATTGACCATACTATAGCATGATGTATGTTTTAATACCACCATGTGCATGAACACATGCATATCTTGCATGCACATGCATGAAAACACACATAATCCAGGAAGTCCTACCTACATCTTCAGATCATGAAGTTCACTTCATCTTACTAAATATATCCCGTCTGATGATAAACTTAAGAGTTTTTATTAGTATTTTTTATATTTTTTATATTATTATTATTATCGGTAAGCTTGAGGTTGGAGGGGCCTCACCCATATTTATTGAAGAGAAAGCGGAAAAAGAGTTACCCACCTAGGAAGGACACAAGCAGGTTCAGCATGCCATCACCCCCAACTACCAATGCAACCCAGCATCGCATTATAATCCGAGTAAAAGAAAAATATAAATCCCTTCTATGAAGATTATAAATATATTAAGGCACATGATTCCATCGGATAACATCAAACGCATTTAGACCTCTCTCGGCTAAAAGCTAGCACAAGCATTTCCTTCTCTCCAGATATGAGAGTAAGATATCTTCACAAAATTAGACTCCTCCTTGACTAGATCATGCATAAGACTCCAAAAACGCCAAGGGCACTCCCCATCCTTATTTATAACTCGCATAACGTGCTTCCCATCAGATTCTACCCATAGATTATGAAAATTATGGGATTTGGCCAGATTTATTCCTTCAATTAACTATAACTTGAAACCCACATTCCTCCACATTTTCGCCTCAAATCGGACTAGAGTAGCAATCTAGAATTACCCCTTGGGAATTCCTGAATATAGCACCAAAACCCGCCTTGGTCCCTTGCAAAGCAATGTCAACATTCATCTTTACCACTCCTTCCATAGGAAGAGTCCATTCAAAATTTTTAATTCCTGTATCTACAAAAGGATTTAAATTCTAGGTTGTTGAGAGGAGATCCTCATCACGATGGTTATGAAGAGAATTTACTTGATAAGAAACATCTTTAAGGACGTTTCCCAGAACTATTCTCTTATGATTCGTCAAATCATTAAAAATTTGGCCATTTCTCTCCCTCCAAATATGCCAAACAACGGTACAAAATGCATTTCTAATAAGGTGAGCACTTCTATTCTTACCTTTAGCCAACGCCATACAAATTTTCAATTCTTCATGAAGAGGATGGACACTATGATCTCTGATGCCAAGTCTAAATTTTACCGATCTCCAAATCTACTGCGAGTAACCAGGCCCAAAAAACAGGTGGCCTATATCTTCCCCATGAGCCCAACAAAGAACACATCTTGATGGAATTATCATATCCCTTTTGCATAAATTATCCATGGTCATTAACTTAAAGTTAATGGCCAACCAGGTACAAAAGGAATGCTCAGGAATATTACCCGAATTCCAAACAAAAGAGCACCAATCAACTTGAGGATACGGAGATCTAAGAACCGACCAAACCGATTTAAGAGTGGATTTCCCATTGCCATCAGGTTCCTAGATCCACCAATCTTCTCCAACTCCAATTGGCATATGCATATTAGAAACTAAATTCCATGCTTCCGTCATTTGTATAGTAGATGGATTGGAAAGATTCCATCTGCCATTGCAAATAACATCGCTCACTTTTTTTTTTTTTTGATAACCTGGTATCCGGGCCTCTTAGAGAACCCGCCTAATTCCGGGGGCACATGTGCACCCCAAATTCAACACATGCCGTGTCAGCACAGGATATAAATCCCTAGGGTGGCTTCAAGGGGGGAGGAGATTCGAACTCAGGTCTCCTGCTTTTAGAAGCAGGTACCTAGCTAGCTCACCTACCCCTTGAGGTTACATCGCTCACATTCGTGCTCTCAACTAATCTGGATTGAAGTATAAGCCTTCTACTACTTCTACTAAATGTCGAGATCAAAGGACCTCCATTCAATCCGCGGATCAAACCAAAAACTAGTTTGTGCACCATTACCCAACCAAATTCTAGAATTTTCAAGCACCATTTCTCTAGCAGACAAGATGCCGTTCCAAGCCCATGAAGGATCTCAAGGTATTGAGCATCACCAAATGCTCTGGTTTCCCAAATATTTGGCCCTCATAGCAGAGGTCTACAAAGATTCTTTGGTAGCAATATTCCATAATAACTTCATCAAACCAGCATAATTCCAATCGGCAATGCGTCGTATGCCCAATCCACCTTCTTCCTTCGGCCTACAAAAACACTTCCAATTTATAGGGTGCATAGATCATCTGAGTGAAGGCCCCTTCCAAAGAAACCTACAAAAGATACTCTCAATTTCGTTAATAATTTTCTTAGGAAATAAAAATGCTCTAGCCTAATACAATAAAAAATTGTTCAATACGGATGTAGTAAGAATCAATCTGCTCGCATATGATAACAAATGTCCCTTCTAGCTCTCTAATTCATCCTTGATTTTTTGAGTCAGAGGAAAACAAAGAGTATGAGTCATTCTAGCAGTAAAAAGTGGAATACCAAGGTACTTTATTGGAAGAAAATCTTCTTTAAAATTCAAGGCATGAATAATTTTAGTTTTCGAGTTGCACACTTGCTCGAACCCCAAAGTGCTCTTATTGTCATTTTTCAGCAAACCCGAGAAGCTATGAGAGTAGTCAAGAAGCTTAATAATTTCTTTAACCGATTCAACATCATCTTCTAAGAAAAGGAGGAGATCATTTCCAAACATGAGATGAGATATGAAAGGGCCTCCCATAAGAGATGGAATAACAACCTTACCTTCTTCAACTTCATCTTCCAAAATACAGGAGAAGGCTTTCATAACAAGGGTAAATAAAAGAGGCAACAATGGGTCGTCTTGTCTGACTCTGCATTCCCCTTGGAAGTAGCCATGAGGAGACCCATTTATCAATATGGAAAAGGATGGAGTAAGAGATACATTCCTTGACCGAAGCAATCCACGTATCATCAAAACCAATTTGGTGATTTATCAATATGGAAAAGTTGTTATTAGGTACCAAGTCCTTTTTCTCATCTCTTGCTAGTAGGTCATTTTTCAAGAAGCGGCCAGCATGTAGAACCACTATGTGTTTAGTATGATTTAACACTCTGGATTTTAAGATCTTCTAGTGTAAAAGATCAGGTCGAAATGTTGTCTCCATCGCCTAACACTGAATGGTCAAAGGTCATAAAAATTAGGGTAATTATCATCTCACTCAAGTTATGAGGGACATAAACTCATGACTCGAGTTATCATTGGCTGCATATCATATCAATTGACTTATAAACCAATAGGAGCTCGGTTTTGGGCTTATTTCCCCAAACTCCAGTTTGAAGATCATTTCCCTACAAATTATTGGTATATATGTTGGATGTACATGCCAGCCATTAAATTTATATAGTGTTCGACTACATTGACTTAGATGATGAAGATCATTTTTCATTCCTATTGTTTGCATAAAAATATCGTTCGGTCATATGGCACGCCTATCAGACGACACACGTGATGATATAATATCACTATAAAAATAAGACTATTAGCAGTAGTAAAAAACTGCCGCTATTAACAAAAGAATTGCCGCTAATACTCTTAATAATTTTTTTGTTAATAGTGGCAGTTTTTGGCTACAAAAAATTGTCGCTAATAGTCTTATCTTTTGTAGTGTGTTTCATACATCCCAAAAAGTGATCCAAGTATCAAATCACTTGCTTCTTATGCTACTTATTAATACTAACTCTAAACTTAAACACCTAAAAAAACAAACAAACTCTAAATTTAAAATCAAAGAGATATTAACCAAAAGAAGTTGTACCGTCGGAGAGATTAAATCAAAAGAAGTTATGGATGTGAGAGGTTACCAATAGACCATGGGGACGATTGTTAGAGTCTCCCTTCTGCGATAACATGATGCCTCGTCTGGTGTGTAAATTGTGAAATACTTGTTACACGGTGGGGGCGAGGGCATTTCTTAGGGATTAGTCCAAGCCCAAGCTTGGGATTTCCCTTAGCCATAAAAAGAAAATTAAAAAAATTATGGATGTGAGAGAGTTAAAAGGAATAATGTCATATGACTTAGATGATGGATTATTTACTTCTATATAATATGTGTTTTTGAACAATCCAAGCCATCAAGATAATAATTCCTCTAATTCCTTTAATGAGCTAAAGTGAGCTCAAAAATCATATTTACTGCTGGATTTGAGTTGCCCGCGTTATGCATGCTAAATTAGGCAATAATTTTTATTATTTATAGGTTAAAATTAAAATGTATCAATTGAATTCAAATTCTCTTATAAATATGATTTGTTCGCTAAGACTCATCATTGATCAAACATGCGTGCAACTTGGTTAAAAATTGGAGGACAATATACAATATGTTGAGACAGTACACGCCCTTCCCTCCAACAGGGATTTAAAGTCTGAGCATATTGGCTGGGTCCCACACTGATACAATATATCGAATATGTATTAGCCAAATCGGCCGATATTCAAGCACCTTTTTTATTTCTAAAATAATAAAAAATTATATAAAATATAAAAAACTTGCGAAAAGGGCATTTTTGGTATATTGTTCGAGTCATATCCGATACATATCTTTCAATATGAGCCGATATGATATGATATTTGACATATTCGATCCTAATATTTGATCTCATATAAAATCGGGGTGTATATCTGTATCGGATGGGCTCTAATCCGATACATATCGGCCAATAGGTATCGGATATAGCCGATATTTAAACCAGGCCCTCCAAGCCCTACCTGGTCCACACACCCATAACTTAAAATGTGTGTATATATATATATATATATAGAGAGAGAGAGAGAGAGAGAGAGAGAGAGAGAGAGAGAGAGATGTATAGAATGGAGGATTGGGGAGCTTCTTTGAAACTTTAGGTGCAGTGTGTAAGTAATCACCAAGTGGAGTCAAATTGAGAGGGACGGATTAATAAAGTCGGCGTCCTTAGTATAAAGTGTAAAGCCCACGTTAAAGAGACCCCACGAAAGCCTCCAAACCCTGCATTTAATTAAAAAAGCCATTTTCTGCTTTCTCGTCTCTATACCCTCCTGTACGCGTTTGCTAGTTACCTAGCAACTCCGTCTTCCGTTGCATTACCCAATTTCTCCTTATGACGACGAAATTACTAAAATGCCTCCTCCTCCAATGACTGGACAGTAAGAGTTTTTTTTATTATTTTTATTTTTAACCCTCCTCCAATGACTGGACAATAAGTGTTTTTTTTTTACCCCCTTCATCTCCGAGCCACTCAATCCCATGATGCGTTGGAACATATATATATATATATAGAAAAATGAGCTTGCTATATAGTAACTAACCTGCTAAAATCTCATCTAGAAAACATCCTATTATATGATTAAGAGCAGTCAAATGCTAAAAATGAACGATTGTTGGAAACCCAGCCTGGCTTAGTTTGTATATTATATGTACTTTTATTATTATTATTATTATTATTAAAAGATAATATTAATTATAATATGATATTAAAATTAAGGGTAAATTCCTAATACTCACTATGGGTGTAATTGTAGAGTTGTTAAATACATAGATTGGATGATGAAATAAAAATACACTGTTGTTACTACAACACCTATTTATGTTATTGTCACCTCACTTAAACAAAGAAAGAATCCATTGATTGCTTTAAATCGGATGATGGAGCTCATTTTTCATCCCAATCTCCCGCATAATAGATCTTGAGATCATGGGCTTACCATCATATGATCAGATGTTGATTTCATGTGACACACATCCTAAAAATTGAACATGAATCACGTTTGATGATATGTTACGATTACATTCACTTTTTGGGATTAGTGCCACATGGAATCAACATCTGAGAGTCTGATAGTAGGCTTATGATCGCAAGAACTGTTGCGTGGAAGATTTAAATGTAAAGCAATTTCCATCGTCTGATTCAATATAATCAATTAATTTTTCCTTTATTTAAGTGAGATAGCTATAACATAAACTAGTGTGGTAGTAACACTAGGCTAAAAATATAAAGGGCCTTATCATATCAAACGAATTGGTTAAGAGGGAGAGGAGTAATAGATAACAGACAACAATAAATTCATAATCAAGTTTACCTTTCTGGCCTACTCCCATCCCATTGATAGCCCCATTATTCATTTACAGGCAACATTTTCCGTTGATGCGGGTTAATGAAGGTGGACATCTGTTACTAATTATTTTACCATAGATTTGGAGTATGGTACACTTAGATTTGAGACCTTGTATATAAAAGGAGGTATAAGAAGCTTATTCATTTGGAGAGTATTATATGGAGGACTGATTTTAGTGCAGGCGGCTAATATGGGGCAATGCAATTGGTTGCAAGTGCGGTGCGGCTCAATTAATACAGGTTCGTGTAGTCAATTATATCGTGCCACGTCAAGTGCCTGCACTTTATCCTCAACAAGTCTGTCCTACGTTTGTAATTTTTCTATTCCTATAAGTTTTATAAGGGACAGTGTTAATCAGAGGATAAATTTTATGCAAACAAGTGCAGGCGGCTGATGTGGCAGACGCAATTGCCTGCATGAGCAGAAGCTCAATTAATGTTGGTTGGTGCAACCAGTCCCATCGAACCACATCAGCTGCGCACACAGTCCAATGCTTTTCAAGTTTGCAGCCGTCTCTACGTAATGGGACACATGGCTGGCATTGCATGGCAATGAGCGGGTCGGTCGTTTTTATAGCGGCTCATTCCAATGGGGTGCTTAATTTGGTAATATCTAGAAAATGAATGGCTAATTTAATTAGTAGCATCTCTATATAAATCCAGGCGGGCAAGAGGAGCATACCATATGACCTTTACCTCTTTTTCCATGTGAACAGCTCTCACTTGCTAAGTCCAAACCACATGAAAAAAATGGCAGGGATCAAGTTAGCTTCCACGGCGTCGGCTCAGCCACCTCTTCGGTCCCCAAAAGCGCCTTTCTCAGAGATCGTTCCGCCTCGGTTCATCTGTGCTTCGGGACGCAAAATCGACATTAAACTGACCACAATTTTTGAAGAAGATAGTTTGGATTCTACAGAGAATCCGAAGAATTGCTCTACGTCATCGTACTCTTCTTCTTCGTGTTACTCTGAAGCACGGAGGCAATTTTCGACTTATAATCAGAACTGCCAGTGCACATAGGCGCACATACCCTGAAGATGATATAAACCATGGATATTTTTTCCCTCGATCATGGTTATGTTGTTTATTGGAGTTTTGTGTATAATGCATAGTTTTACGTGCGAATTAGATAATAAAACTCTTATATGCTTTTGTATCAAAAGTTTAAAAAAAAAAAAACTCTTATATGCTTTTCTTATATGTTATAGTTTATGTAAAAATGATAATTTGGATTTTGGAGTTTCAATAAGAGATGGGCTGTCTTTAGTTTTTTAATCTATTTTATCTTCTTCTTCTTTGATTTTTTTTTTTAAAGTTTGGTGATGTAAACTTGTAGAAGAAATGTTATGTTAGTTAAAAACGGAGATAATTATTAGAGTGCGCGCTAAATTGTAGTTACTTGCTTGAGGATAGCAAAATGGAGTGTCCAATAGTAATTGAGAACCTCAGATGAGATGATATAACGAAATTTGGATAAAATCACACTGTTTTGGGATTATACAGGGAACTTTTTAAATTGCAATCTTAGTTCCCCCCCCCCCCCAAAAAAAAAGGAAATAGAAATATTGTTTCCAGTTGCACTCTTATCCAGTATAAGGGATAAGGGCACATCACGGGTTCTTCGAGTTACAATTTGACAGAAAGCATATTGACCAAAACAAAAGAATTGATACCCTTAAAATTTGAAATCCATAATATGCCATCTATGAATCCTTTCTATTATGTTACTCAATTTGTATAACTATTTATGAGCAACAAATAATGCATAATATTGGATATCATCTTACAAATATTAATTAATTATATTATTGTTTTTTTTTAAACATTTTCTTGAATTTCCGTGTCATGTATATACGAATGCTAAATTGGGCAGTTGACCAAATAGAGAACCAATATCCAAAGTAATAACCATTCTATACCCTTTTTAAAATAATAACCATTTAAGGTTTTATAGAGAAAGAATTACTGAAAGTCTGAAATAGATACCCCAAAAATATACTTCTAATTATAAAGTTACTTATTTACCGTAGTCTCCCATTTACCTTATCTCTTTTTCTCTCCTCAACTCTACGATCATAACCCTCCACAACTCCTTTTCCTCTCTCTGTCTCTCCTCATATCTTTCCCTAACTGCTTCAGCCCATCCACGTTTCTCTACACGTCAATAGAATCGAAATTTATTCATAGGTAATTCTATTAACACCCACAGAATCTTGGAGCACCAATATAAAAAACAATCGATTAATGTTTAAATCAGACGATGGGGATTGTTTTTAACCTAATCTTCTACATAAGGAATTTTGATATCATGAGTATATCATTGGATGATCTGCTTTTATTTCACATGCCACAAATTTTGAAAACACGGCTCTAAAATCACATGACACACATCTTTCTTTTTTTTTTTCTTTTTTTTTTTTCTTTTGTGTCGAACAATCACATGGCGCACATCACGATAAAAAGTAATTTTAGGACCTTTATTTGAGAATTATGTCACGTGGAATAAATAATTAGTCGGATGATAGGATCATTGTTTCAAGATCCAATGTGGAAAATATTTGGGTGAAGACCAATTTCAATCATTTAATTTAAAGTAGTCAATAGATTTTGGAATAAGTTCCCTCCACGATTCCTCCGTTTAGATTTTTTTTGGCTAGAGAGAGAGAGAGAGAGAGAGAGCCCCATCGTGACTTAGATTTTGGTGGGGTGGGGCTACCATTATTCTCACCTCAAGGACCGCTCTCTCACCCCACTTCTTTTTGGCCATGCATTGACTCGCAAATCAGATGTTGGAGATTGTTTTTGGTTCCCGTCTTTCCCATAATAGATCATAGAACATGAGCCAAACCATCAAACAGTCAATTTTTTATTACAACTAGCACGCATCCTGAAAAAGTGACCTAAAATTATGTAACACATTACGCTTAAGCATGATTTTGAGGTCTCTTTTTTGAGATGTGAACCATTTTTAATAAAAAAATTGACTGTATGATAATAGGCCCATAATATATAGATCTATTACGATGAAGATGGGAATAAAATATGATCTCTATCATCTATTTCGATGGCAGTCAATACATGTCGGGCGGAAGAGATGGGTGGAGAAAGCAATGTTTTGGAGTAAGAATAACCGCACCCTTTAGGTACGTAAGTGCTTATTTACTCACTATTTTCATGTTATTAAGATTTTTTTTTTTGATAATTCATGTTATTAATATTAAGATAGGGATACTATGGTCTTTTACTAAGTAAGAGGGATAGTTGTTATGGTAAAATATTTGGAATGGGTGTATTGACTTTCATTTTGAAAGGAGAGTCATCTTGATAAATTTAGAGTTATTGCGGAAATAATTTAATTTTCACTAATACAATATAAATTATAATATTATCGACATCATGAATACTTTTTTAGCATCAACTCCTGTAAAAAGCTGATTTCATCCTGACATGTGAAAGTCAAACTCTTGAGGGGATTGTTGACTTCAGTAAAACTTAAAAAGGAACTTTACAACAATAAAATATAGGGTACCATTATTCACACCTAGGGATGCAAGTTGGGTGTACCGAACTCGAATTTTTTGGTGTTTGGTTCGGTACACCCCAAACAGAAACCAAATCGAAATCCATTTGGTTCGGTTCGGTATTGTTTTTTTTTTTTTTCTGAAACCGAAACCAAAACCGATTTGATTCGGCTCAGTTTGGTGTAAGTAAAATACCTACTTTTTTATTCTTTTAATGTATTTTTTTTTCTGTTTATTCAGCCTAACCCCTCGGTTTTCGGTTTCGAGCCACCGAAATCGAAATCGAATCGAATTGGGGTTCGATTCGGTTCGGTTTCAATCAATTTTTGGTGCAGTTCGGGACTCTCGATTTTCGGTTCGATTTCGGGACCCTCGGTTTTCGGTTCGATTTCGGGACCCTCGGTTTTCGGTTCGATTTCGGTGTTCGGTTTAAAGCTTGCACATCCCTAATCACACCCATGAGACTGCTTAATTTATCACTGCAGTGTTGAAAAAACCGGCTGAAAAAGGACTTTCAAAACTCACACCAATTTTTTTGTCATTTTTATTTTGCTTGGGTAAGAAAGCAGTCTTGTGGAATGAGAATAACTATACCCAAAACTGATGGGTGCTTTAACCACGTATGGAGGGAAACAAAACGACCAGGCTACCAGGCGACAAACCTTGCAAAATGAGAATTGGATGCCATCAAGGTGATCAGATGGACTGAAACATTTTCTATTCCTCTTTCCTTTTCTATCCTCTTGTATGAAGATTAATTTGTACACTGATACCATTCATTCTTTCATTCTGATTGATTTTTCTTTACCTTCTCGTACTTAATATTTTGAATTTTTTGAATAAAATAAAATCACCATAGCTTGGGATTCTGTAATTAAATAAAGGATTTGTGCACCAATATAAGATTGTCAAGCTAAAAAAAAAGTCCTTTTACCACATCGATCATAAATACTAGAATCTGATTTCCACAGATATTAAAACCTCTTTAAAAATTGATAATCAGCCTTCTACACCTCTAAAAGGCTATTTGATATCATCAAGGTACGTAATAAAGAGTCAGGCCCAAAATTAAATTAAGGTTTAACTCATAAATAAGATCATCAAGGTTGTGAAGAACCTTCTATTCATTCAATCCAGTCAAAATTTGACTATAAGAGACTTTGAGAATCTGATTGGGTCAGCTCTTGGCAGGATTCATCGCCCTAAACACTATTCCTAAGTTTTATGATTAAGTTCCAATGCGTGTATAACTAAGGTTTTAAATATTGGCCGATTCCCATACATATGCAATACATCGTTGGATATGTATCAAACACGCTGGATATATCAGATACGAGCATAGAAGTACTCAGCCCAAGCCCGGCCCTAGCCGACACGGCCAGGTCCGGGCAGAGTTGCGGGCTATTTTTAGCTAATTTGTTTTAATTAAATTTTTGCGTTAGAAATTCTTTATAGCTAATCCTTTTCTAAGAACAATTTGTTTAGTTATAAATCAAAGGCTCCTTCACAATTTCAATAATTTAATCTGAAGACATTTTAGTAAAACGCCCTTTAATTAAAACCTACTATAAATATAAATCATATATAACCTATATTTACATATATAAAAATTGGATCGAGCCTGACCCAAATGTTGGGGAACCTAGTCCAGGCCCGACCTTGTATAATCTGGACCAAATCATCCTTAGCCTGGGTAAAGTCTCGGACCGGGCTTACACACTAAAAAGCTTGCTATTTTTGGGCCAGGTCTGAGTTGAAATCTCGGCCAGCCCAGTCCATTGAGAGCCATACTTATAGATGATCTACCAAGTGGGAGCATGTGGGTGCTTTTATAGTTTTGGTGGGTGCAAATATAGCTATCCGCATAAATTGATATATCAAGTATAACAGCAAATAACATATACTATTTGCGGGTTAGCTTTCTTATTAAAGAGAAATAGGACCGTTGAGTTATTTAAAAACACAATTAGACCGTTGAAATTATTCTCGCAAGCAACCAACAGACCACAAACCCACTAAATTCTCTCCTCAGTGCAGAGTAAGCAACCGACTGTACCACTAATTCTCTGTCACGCAGGCTATACAGACTCAAAATCTATCTTAGAAACTTCTGTAATCCACTGGCTCTGCTAAAAATAGGGAAGATTACTCTAAAAGTGCCCCTCAAACAAGCCCATAGAGTGGTAGAAGAAAGATTCATCTCACTGTTACAGACATGTAGTCATCTAAAACACCTCCAACAGATTCAAAACCAGATAATAACCTATGGATTACAGCAGAACCAGTATCTAGCGCCAAAAACTGTTGCCGTCTGTGCTAAATTGAAGAAAATGGCTTACGCCCGCCAAATATTCGATCAAATTACTTACCCAAATGTTTTTCTTTGGAACGCTATGTTCAAAGGGTATGCTGAGAGTGAATTCTACATAGACACATTAATTCAATTTGATCGAATGAAAAAGAGAGATGTGAAACCCAATGCTTTTACATTCCCATTTGTACTTAAATCGTGCGGCAAAATGTCTGCTCTGAGAGAAGGCAAGGAGGTGCATTGCTTTGCAATCAAAAGCGGGCTTGAGGGGAATGTGTTTGTTAGCACTACACTGATCGATATGTATTCTGGTGGAAGAGAGATGGCATCTGCTTATCGCGTGTTTGAGGAAATGCCCATAAGGAATGTAGTCACGTGGACAGCAATTGTTGCTGCATATGTTTTGTGTGGCGATGTAGGATCCGCACGCTGGCACTTTGATCAAACACCCGACCGTGATGTGGTGCTATGGAACACCATGGTCTCTGGATATGTAGAATCAGGTGACATGGCAGCAGCACGGCTACTCTTCGAAGAGATGCCAGTAAAAGATGTGATGGCTTGGAATACTGTCTTGATTGGGTATGCAAATGATGCCAATCTCGAAGCATGTGAGAGGTGGTTCGAAGAAATGCCGGAGAAGAATATATTCTCATGGAATGGATTAATCGGAGGATATGCTCGCCACGGCCGATTCTTCGAGATTTTGAGTGCTTTCAATCTGATGCTCACTAGGTCCTCTGTCACCCCTAATGATTCAACAATTGTGACTGTATTGTCCGCCTGTGCTAGACTAGGAGCTCTTGATGTAGGCAAATGGATTCATGTTTATGCAGAAAACAACGGATTTAGAGAAAATATCTATATCAGAAATGGATTGATTGACATGTATGCTAAATGTGGAAGCATAGACATCGCCCTCAAAGTGTTCTACAATATGAATTCGAAAGATTTAATAACATGGAATACCATTATTAATGGCTTGGCAATCCATGGACGAGGATCTGATGCCTTGAACATCTTTGATCAAATGAAAATTGATGGACAAAAACCAGACGGAATCACATTCGTTGGTGTATTGTGCGCTTGTACGCACATGGGTCTTGTTGAAGATGGGTTTCGATATTTTCAATCAATGGCCAAGGACCACAAGTTAATACCTGGGATCGAGCACTATGGTTGTATGGTCGATCTTCTGTCCCGAGCTGGTTTACTCAAGGAAGCTTTGGATTTCGTGAAAAAGATGCCGATGGAAGCAGATGGTGTTATATGGAGCACTGTACTTGGAGCTTGTCGGGTTCACAGAGATGTTGGTTTGGGTGAGTTTGCCGTAGGACGGCTTATTGGGATTGAGCCCAATAATGTGGCAAATTATGTGGTGCTTTCAAACATATATGTGAGTGTTGGGAGGTGGGAAGATGTTGCAAAACTGAAATTGGTGATGAGGGAGATGGGTGTTAAGAAGTTACCAGGGTGCAGTTTGATTGAGGTTAATGATGGGGTTACTGAGTTCCACTCATCAGATAAGGGACATTCTCAGACAGAGGAGATTTATGGGGTTTTGAGGGGATTGACAGAGCTGATAAAATCAGCAGGGTATGAGCCAGAGCTAGATGAGTTTTGTGAGGGAATTTGACAATAAAGAACCTCTGAATTCAAGTGTTTGTGTGAGACTAATTTTTTCTATGGAATCTAGATCAAGTACTCCAAAAAATCTGAAAAAAGCTCACCAGATAGGCTAACCGTGTAAAGATCCAGATCAAGATTGTAAAGTTGACGAAAATCTACAGTTGAAGTTGGCGAGGGAACATGAGAAATCATAATTTTATCTTTTGTAGGGAGAGAGATTAATAGTGAGGCCGACACATTACATGGAGAGAGTTTCAAGGAATTCATCTGGTAAGGAGGAGAATAGCCCCCTTCCACCCAATTGATGTCGTTTTGTGTTTTTTCAATAATAATAGCTTCATGCATATAAATACTTTTTTTTTTTCAAAAATTGACCGTCTGATAGGTGCGACATGTTTTGGAGATCTAATGTGTTGATGATCGGGATGAAACACGATCTCCATCGTCTGATCCGTACCAATCAATGAGTTTTAAGTGGTCTTTGACGTAGGTGCTTTCTGAAAATGCATGGGTGAAAATAAAACTATCTTTTTTTTTATTGAGTTATTTACTCTTTGTTACTTGCGCACTTATTAAACAATGTGATTTCGATTTATTGACTGGTTTTTAGCAAATACCCCCCTGAGTTATGTTGATATTACAAATAACCCCCCAATTATAAATATTTGCTTTAAATCCCTGGGTTAGCATTTTGGTGTTTATAAAACACTCTCTTTTAAGGGATGCTACTTTAAATGATTAATCAGCCGTTAAAGAATAGCCTAAATTAAAATTATCCTTTTTAAAATTAAATTACTAAATTGTTACCCTCTACACGTGATAAGAATAATTTTAAATCCACCCCTCCACTTATGGAAAAGAATAGTTCTAAATCCACCCACCAAATATTTGAGTTCACCCACGCTGAAAAATATTGACTGCATTGAATCGGACAGTGGAGATCGTTTATTGTCCCAACCTTTCACACGATGGATCTTGAGATCACGGTGGCACTATGAGACGGTTGACTGCATTGAATCGGACGATGGAGATCATTTATCGTCCCAACCTTTCACACGATGTATCTTGAGATCATGGTGGCACCATCAGAAAGTTGACTGCATTGAATTGGATGATGGAGGTCG
The DNA here is from genome assembly GCA_021018995.1 of Chloranthus sessilifolius. Taxonomy (NCBI): domain Eukaryota; kingdom Viridiplantae; phylum Streptophyta; class Magnoliopsida; order Chloranthales; family Chloranthaceae; genus Chloranthus; species Chloranthus sessilifolius. Next base: position 9,200,762 of record CM037589.1, on the reverse strand, counting down.
TTTATCGTCCCAACCATTCACACGATGGATCTTGAGATCATGGTGGCACCATCAGACGGTTAATTGCATTGAATCGGACGATGGAGATTCTTTATCGTCCCAACCTTTCACACGATGGATCTTGAGATCATGGTGGCACCATTAGATGGTTGATTTTTTATTTCATGTGGTACACACCCAAAAAAATGACCTTAAAATTAATTTTAACCGCATACGTGATATTAAGGTCATTTTTCTGAGATGTGTGCCACGAAATAAAAAATTGATTGTCTAATGGTATGCCTAAACAATCTCCATCATCTTATTTAATGCAATCAATGTGTTTTAGCGTAGGTGAATTCAAAGATTCGGTGGATGAAAGCAGACGTGGTTAGGCAATCCAATTCCTAAAAATGGGCCTTGAATCATATAAGAAATTGGAGGGACGAGTATTTTGAGTGGAACACGTAGATTAAAGATTTTCTTTTCAAGAATAATTACATCGTTTGCCACAAATCCTCCATTGGCTGAGTATTCGTCCAAACGTTGGCATGCTTTAATGGGGGAATTATCCATCTGATGAGTCTTGAATCTGATGGGTGAATGAAGGGCCTTTTAGAAGAGTATCTTTAAATCCACCCTCTGAATCTTTAAGTTCACCCACGCTGAAACATGTTGATTGAATTGAATCGAACGATAGAGATCATTTATCTTCCCAGTCTTTCACACGATAGATCTTGAGATCATGATCGTACCATCAAACGGTCTGTGTTTTATTTTACGTGGCACACATCTCATAAAAGTGACCTCAATATCACGTGCATGCTTAAAATTGATATTAAGGTCACTTTTATGGGTGTGTACCACATGAAATAAAAAATTGACCGTCTGATGATACACTCATGATCTAAAGGTCACTCTCATGAAAGATTGGGACGATAAACAATCTCCATCGTTTGATTCAATGTTGTCGATGTGTTTCAGTGTGGGTGAACTAAAAGATTTTGTGGGAGGATTTAAAGGTACTCCTTTTAGAATAGTGGTAAATTACAATGGCATGACTTGTAAATAAAGGTGAATGGAGGGCCTTTTAGAATGGTGATAAACTTTAATGGCATGGCTATTTTTAAAATATTAATTTATAATATGAATAGATGTAAACACAAAAGTATTTAGAATATGGTATTTTTAATATATATGCAACCCCTTAAATATGTATTTATTCTGCAACCCTACTTTTGTAATTCTGTTTCATATAACCCTTGTCTTTAACTAGCCGTGAATTTATGGACGGAAAGTTTATTTTGCCCTTAATGAAACCAATATTTTAAAAATATCACCATTTTAAAAGGCCCTACATTCATCTATATTTACAAGTCATGCCATTAAAGTTTATTACCATTCTAAACGGCCCTTATAATTTACCACTATTCTAAAAGGAGTACCTTTAAATCCTCCCACAAAATCTTTTAGTTCACCCACACTGAAACACATCGACTGCATTGAATCAAACGATGGAGATTGTTTATCGTCCCAATCTTTCATGAGAGTGACCTTTAGATCATGGGTGTACCATCAGACGGTCAATTTTTTATTTCATGTGGTACACACCCATAAAAGTGACCTTAATATCAATTTTAAGCATGCACGTGATATTGAGGTCACTTTTATGAGATGTGTGCCACGTAAAATAAAACACAGACCGTTTGATGGTACGATCATGATCTCAAGATCTATCGTGTGAAAGACTGGGAGGATAAATGATCTCTATCGTTCGATTCAATTCAATCAACATGTTTCAGCGTGGGTGAACTTAAAGATTCAGAGGGTGGATTTAAAGATACTCTTCTAAAAGGCCCTTCATTCACCCATCAGATTCAAGACTCATCAGATGAGTGATTCCCCATTAAAGCATGCCAACGTTTGATGGTGCCACCATGATATCAAGATCCATCGTGTGAAAGGTTGGGACGATAAACGATCTCCATCGTCCGATTCAATGCAGTCAACCGTCTGATGGTGCCACTATGATCTCAAGATCCATCATGTGAAAGGTTGGGACGATAAACGACCTCTATCGTCCAATTCAATGCAGTCAATCGTCTAATGGTGCCTCCGTGATCTCAAGATCCATCGTGTGAAAGGTTGGGACGATAAACCATCTCCATCGTTTGATTTAATGTAGTCAATGTTTTTCAGCGTGGGTGAACTCAAAGATTTTGTGGGTGGATTTAAAACTACTCTTTTCTGTAAGTGGAGGGCCGACATCTTTAACCAGGTGTAGAGAGTGGCAATTTAGTAATTTAATATAAAAAGAATAAATATGGTATTTAAGCTATTCTTTTAACGGCTGATTAACCATTTAAAGTTGCATTTATTAAAGTGGGTATTTCATAAACACCAAAATACTAACTAAGGGGTTTAGAGCAAATAACTATAACGGGAGGATTATTTGTAATATCGGCATAACTCGAGTATTTACAAAAAAACCCGAATAAATACTCATAACTCAGGCGTTTTTTATAATATTAGCATGACACGGGGGTATATTAAAAAAACTCATTTATTAACTAACTAAATGAGATGCGGCCATCATTCATTCATGCCACTGAAATCTGCAAGACTGTGACTTTTTAAGATATGGACGGCTAAATAGACAACTAAGTCTCAGAGCCGCATTGATCTCCTAAATAACAGAAGATGACAATTATATCCCGAATAGGAACTTTCCTAAAACGAAAGAAGGGTAAACTAAGCAACTAAGCTTTCTGAGTCTCAGTTATAGAAAGAATGAGATACCTATGTAGAACATATCTCTAATTCTAAAACGTTCGGAGCAAGGCATTATTTTCCCTAAATAATGCCATGTTGCCAGTTTATTTAGCCCTACAACCGACGCACTACTAGCACAACATGGGGGTTTAGAGTCTCGGTTTGGCTCGTCAACTACCCCCTAGGCGACTGGTAGAGCTTCGGTTTAGTCTGTCTACTTACACTAGCAATCTAGCATTAGCATGTACCTTAATTCTCACATACCCTCCAAAAGTACCTCCTCCTACCACACAGCGACTCCAACACCACCTACCAATACTCCCCAAGTTGTTTTTGAAAAGAAACTCACTAAAACGGATCTCCAAGACTATCATAAACGCCTCTTGTTCACTAAGGACCCCTTCCTCTAAAATATCCTCCCGCTGTTGGACGATATGAGACCAAATGGCGAAGAAAGGAATCAATAAAATTGTATTCAAAGATCAGAGGGGCGTCACCTGGCCTCTTATTTCCCTAAATAGATATGGATGGCTAAATAGACGGCTACGCCTCTCATTGATCTCCTAAATAAAAGAAAATGACAATTGTATCCCTACTAGAAATTTCCCTAAAACAAAAGGAGTGTAAACTAATTAACTAAGCTTTAGGAGTCTCAGTTATAGAAAGAATGAGATACCTATACATAACATTTCTCTAATTGTAAAACGTAAGGAGCTAGGCATTATTTTCCATATATATATATATATAATTGTGAAACGTAAGGAGCATATGCTGAAGGCACCAGCAGATTCAGTTTTGGGCATTGCCACGCGATGACCAAGGCCTTACAGAGATAATTGCACAGTTCACTGGACCCAATTTCATATGACTAGATTTTTTCATATTTTTTCTCTTTTTGATAGAATCTTTTAATATCTATGCCTTTTATATGATTTTAATGTCATTTAGGTAACCTTTATTTTAACTAGAGATTCTTCCTTCTCAACCAGGATTTCAATTATTTAAACCGTTTAGTTGTTGACTACTTTAAGATGGTGGAGATCATTTTTCATCGCAATAGTCATATGATAGATCTTGAGATACTGGTCTTACCATCAGATGGTCAAATTTTTATTCTACAATATAGGTCCTTAAAGAGAACATATTTGATGTATGCCCATTATCATATTCACCTTTTGGGATATGTGCCCTACAAAATATAATTGTGACGGTGTAAGGGTAGGCCCATGATCTCATGATCTATTGTGTCTTCATTCTGGATGAAAAGCGAGCTCTCCCGTTTGATACATAGTGATCAACTCTTTAACCAGGTGTACCCTGGCTTGATAAGAAAGAATCTTAGGTTATTTTTTGAAAAAAAAAATTAAAACAAAACTAAGATTTTTTCTTAGGTTATAAACAAAATCACCTTTCATTTACTTGGCCATTCCCCTCTACAAAGTTAAGGGTTGCTGTCAGAAATTTTCTGTTTTTCCTTATGTCAACGAGTCCAGTCGACCAGATACCCGATCCCACCTAACCAGATATTTTGGTACATAAATATTGATCTATTTGTGTTGAGCATGAGACATCTGACCAGACCTTCTGGTCGGGTCCCAATCGATCAAGAGGATTTGTTGCCTCAGGGCGAGTCGATCTGACCCGACCTGATCCGATATTTTGTATATAAAAAAGTATAAAGATAAGGTTGTTTAGGAGGTCTGTCGGGAATTGGGTCGCGTAAGGTTAGGTCGGCTTAGTTGCACCATCAGGGTGGATCGGATTAGGCATTTGCAATTTTCTTGTTGGGCAGCCAAAATTTTGGCCGCATCGGACCCGACTCATTGACAGCTATATTCATACTTTATGCAATCATGCTACTTGGCTGCACGTGCTATGCATACCTAGGTTTTAGGTGTACGATGTAATATAACTCAAAACTACACTAGTAAATAGTAACAACTCTCAATAAGAAACACATTTTGTAAGCCTAAACCGCTAAAGGAAACAGGCCAAAATTAGTTTGTTTTTGGTACAATGGCTACATACCCACTGCCGAAATACAGACTAAATATGACCATAGACACAAAAAAAACTCTGAATTTTTGAAAATTTTGTGAATTTAAGGGTCTACCAATTAATCCTGAATTATTTAAGAATTTTTTGAAAATTCTTCTGCTCACAAAACTTTGCGAATTATTTTTGATTTTTTTTAAGTAAAATATTTTCTTAATATTTTATAGTTTTAAATCCTTATATATTTTAGTTTTCTCTCAAAATTTTCTGCCAAAAATTTAGCGAATTTACTAGATTTTTCTAAATTTTAACCTCACCGAATTATTGTCGAACCCCGATTTGGTAATTATGAATATGTCTCGTATCATAAGATGTACACCTAGCTATTTCATCATCTGAGGACAGGACTCCGTGCAGGTTCATTTTCTAATCAATTAGTCGTGTGTAGACGGCAGGTGCATGGTTACGTTCATGGATCAAAATCTCGATTTTTCGATACGTATCGTCCAGCCTCAAAATCGATAGGTATCGGTTTCGGACGATACTTTTTAATTTTTTTTCCAAAAAAATAAATAAATAAATAAATCAAAACCGATACTTTGAAATTATCAGACGATAATTTCAAATTATCGTCCGATATGAATGATACATTGAACGATATGGACGATACGAATGATACATTGAACAATAATTTGACTGTCTTTTAAGGGGGTGATAAAAACCCAATGTATCGTATCGTTCAAGTTCAAAACCGATACGTATCGGTATTAGACGATATTTTGATCCATGGTTATGTTGGTTCACCACGTAGCACTCGTCTATGTCTGTCCTAGCATTCAAATTCTGGGCTCTTTTTCAAATTGCTGGGGATCTTCTCTTATGTAAAAGTTTATTCGAGCCGTTTGAGTTAGGCCTATGGAATTCTACATGGTAGCAGAACCTCTAAGGACAAAGATGTAGAGAGACGCGTTACACGGGAGGAGGCGTAAATGATAGCCCAACAACGCCTGGGTCAACAGCCTTGGGCTATATATAAACTTGGTACAAATCTCACTTTACAAGCCGATTTTGTGAGGTTGAGTTAGGCCATGGAATTTTACATGGTATCAGAGCAGGTACCATTAGGATGTAGAAAGACACGTTACATGTGAGGGGGCGTGAATGATAGTCCCTCATCGCTTAGGTCAATGGGCTTGGACTATATATAAACTTGGGGCAAATCTCACCTTAAATGTCAGTTTTGTGAGGTGGAGTTAGGCCCATGGAATTCTACATGGTATCAGAGCAGGTACCACAAGGATTTAGAGAGAGATGTTACACGTGAGGGGGCGTGAATAATAGTCCCACATCATCTGTTGGTTGGAAGCTTTGGGCTATATATAACTTGGGCAATCCTTGCCTTATAAGCCGGTTTTGTGAGGTTGAGTTAGGCTCATGGGATTCTACAGATTGCATGTATACGACAGGAAGGGTTATAACCAAAGTTGCAAAATCGTTATCGGTCTCGGGTTTTGGTTTGCCCAAGACAAATATGTATCGGTCTATTTTATTTTTATTATTATTATTATTTTTTGTAAAATTGGGCTCAAACTGATACGGATCAGGTATCTGAGTTGGGTTATGGATACGTATCGATTTGTCGAAACACCGATATCAGTATCAGCCAATTTTTTATGAATACTAACGACCAACGATGAGGGAATGAGGCAATCGTATGCAAAAATTGGTAATCGTAATACAGAAAGTTATGAAACGTGCACTTAATATCAAACGATTGGTCAAAATGTGTTTTGCTCGCCTGCTGCATGCTATTAAACATGATGTTAGCGTTTGAACGCTCGCGGGAGAGGAGAGAAGATTTTCTCTAAGTTGATGTCAACGGTTGGTGAACTTTAATATTAGCCATTAAAATTAAGAATAAAGCTTGATATTAAGGTGCACAGATAAGATGTTCGGTGTATGATCTATCGTGTCTTCGAAAGTTTTATTAGCCATAAAGCTCATAAAGACTTACAAGAATAGGGGCTTCAAAAATTTCAAAAGCCCGAGGCAGCTGCCTGATGGGCCTTGCCCAAGGGCTGGTCCTGACTACTTTAAACTAGATAATAGAGATTGTTTTTCATGCTAATCTTCGACAAATAGATATTTAGATCATGAGCCTGCTATCCGGTGGTCAAATTTTGATGACACGTGGTACACATGCTGAAAACTCATAACCATGCTTGATGTGTAACTATGATCGTGCTCATTTTTTTGGAATGTGTATGATATGGAATAGAAATTTGACCTTCTAATTGTGTGATCAAGATCTCAAGGTCTATAGATTAGGACAAACTTAAAAAAAAGGAAAATTTCTTTGATTATTTTGAGTCAGACGATGGAGATTGTGTAGATTGTTTTTCGTCTCAATCTTTCACATGATAGATCTTGAGATCATAGGCCTATCATTAGATGATCAAATGTTTATTTCATGTGGCATACATCTAAAAAAGTGAACATGATCATAACGTACCATCAAACATGATTCATGTTCACTTTTTGGGATGTGTAATGCATTGAATCAATATTTGACTATATAATAGTAGGCCCATAATCTTCATCGTCTGATTTAAATCAGTCAACATAATTTTTGTTTGTTTAAATAAGGTGGCTGTAACATAAAATGGTTTGATGGTAACACCAGCCTTTTAAAAATCGCGGACACAAGATATTTGTCCCTATCCTAATTCCCCCTTCTTGCATTATAATAAGAAAGAAAGATTAAAATTTTAAAAAATTAAAAATCTAATAATTTCTTCGACCCATACGATTCCCAACTGCCCTCGAAACTAATGAATGGTTGTTATTTAAGTGCAGGTTTTCGGGATGGGTAGGGAGATCTATTCACTCAAGGCTGGACGTTTATAAATCATAAAAACAATTGCAATAATTTGCTGCATTGAAATTCCCGATATAATAGATGCTATCATACATATAATAATTGGATGAATTTGAAGATCTTCTATAATTTTTGTGGAGGTGATTTCTTGATTTCGTCCGGACATTAATAAGTTGATAAATTTTAAATAATAGTAGATAGTATTTATACTGAGCAATCATAATTTAGTTAGGCTTCGTATGTGTCATGCTATATCTCTGCTCCGGAGTTTAAGAAAGAAATTAAGATCTTAGGCATGCGGAGGGGCTATTCTGTCGGATAGGAAAAAGTTCTGACCGTGGACTATATATGAATGCTCGAATGATATCAAAGCCGAGAACAACTCTTTTACAAGGAAGGAGGATTATAATAATCCCACATCGGACAGGAAAAAGTTTTGATCATAAGCTATATGTGATTGCAGACACTACCTGTCATGATGCGTTCTGAATGTGAACTTAAGCCCATGCCAGAAACAAAACTCAAGAGGGGACTCAAGCTAAGAACCGAACAATATCTTTTGTTGTGCACTCTGATACACAGATGACGCGTTCTGGGTGGGGACTTAAACCCGTGCTAGGAACAAAAACTAGGGAAGGGACTTAAGCCGAGAACCGGATAATATCTTCCGCCGTGCGCACTGCTACATGAATGATATTGTAGCATGTGAGTCTGGGTCGTCACATGCTCCTACCCAACCATTCAAATGTATCGTAAATTCTATGGGCAGTTTTATCAGATCCTGTAATAAAGCTTCTGTTCCTCACCAGGACAGATAGAAAAGGGGGGTGGTTCTCAGGTTAAGAAGTGTTTTTCTAAGCTAAAAAATCCATTGAAAAAAAAAAGTAGTCGGAAAACGACTTTGATTCGGGTTTGTGGGAGCGGTCCTCGTGCCACTGATTTCACCTTTTACTTTTTCCATTCTCTTAATCGTGATTTATTTTGTGTTGTTCCTTTTCTTTCCTTTTCGGTTGCTCAGCCTCTCATTTCTCTTGATGAAATTATAGAATTTGTACTAATTTAAAAAAAAAAAAAATAGAAAAGAAAAGAAAACATCTTTGATTGAGTTTATCGAAGAGAGAATCAAGAAACAGAAGTCACTATGATACAAAACTCATGCTATATAGCATTAGTAACTGTAGTTTCTTTATCTTCCAAATTCAGTGGGTAATTACCATTGACAAGTACTGATTCCTCAAAAGAAATAAATTTCTCCTCTCCTTCATCATCATCATCATCATCATCATCGTCATCATCGTCATCATCATCAACCTCATCATCAAATTCAGAAAGCTCACTAGCATTTCCTCCTTGGATATCACCAACAGAATTACCCACAAGCTTGTTGGCTTCCTTCTGTTCTTCCACTGTTTGTGCCAAAGATAGAAGGATGTTCTTTGCTTTCTGGTCAGGTGCAAATCCGCAAGTCTCCATTTCTTTGAACCAGACTACAGCGCTCCCAAAATCCATGTTCTTACCATGGGCATCCATGATAGTGGTAAAGATGGTCTGGTTAACCTCAATCCCTTGCATCCGCATTTCTTCATATATTTCCATCATCTTCACTAGATTATTCGCCTTTGCATATCCTTTCAACAGTGTCCCATAGGTCACAACATTGGGTTTGAAACCATCTTGTTTCAGCCGTCTGAAGAATTTTTCAGCTCCTTCCATGTCTGGTGCATTGACATAAGCAGATAGCATCGTAGTATAAGAACAGAGGTCAGGAGTGAACCTGTGGAAAAAAAAGAGGTAAAACCATGAAACTGGATGGCATCTATTCTCTGCCAGATTAATAAATAGAAAGGAAATGCTACGGACTTGTCTCTTCTCATACTCTTGAATACGGTCCGGGCTTGTTCCACCATTCCAGAAATCGCGAAAGCATCAAGCAAAATGTTATAAGCTTTGCGTGTTGGCCTGATAAAAACAACAAAATTTATTAATCATAATCATTCATTACAAATACCAAGAATTGTACTGTAGCCGGTTGTCTCTAGACTCTGTGCCCAGGTCTTCATATAAGCACGCATTTTTAAGTTTTAACTACTTTAGTCAAATTATCCATGTGAATCCTATGTTTCAAAAACTCATTGACTTGCTCAGATGATGGGCAAGTACACTAGATTTGGCTGCCTTATGAGTAACAAGTCCAAATTTCAACAATTTACAGACTTTGAGTACCAAGTTCGAACTTCAACACTTCACAGAAATAGAGAGATGTTCACTGATTCAGCTTAATCGAACTTAAAATCCTTCAATTGAGAATGGATCCCAATTATTTAAACAGTGATGAAAAAGGCTTGCATATCAGGGCTATTTGCATGATGAGGAAGTGAAATCAAAGTCTCAAAACTTGAAAATTTACTTGGATTCCATGGCGGCCTAGGTTCCAATGACTCAAAACTGGACCAAGGATTCCAATTAAGCTCTCTGAATATGAAATATTTATGCTCTAAGGGTCAAATTATTTGCGTTTTATGACTTCACACAAGCCTTGATCAAGTAATTTCAACTCGGAGAGGCTATTAAGGAATCTACTTAATATTTTCAAAACTAGAAACCAACAATAACTTCATTGAAAAAGAAAATGAGTAATAAAGAAATTGGTCTTTGATGTCAAGAAATCAGGAAGCCTGTCACCAACCAGTTTTGTTAATTATTTACAAGAGGCTACACATTTTGCTAGTTATATAGTGTATCAACTGTATGAGCCTAGCCAAATGGACATGGTGACATTTTTTAATTTATTTTTTATTGGTAACAAAGCAATTCATTAAAAGCAAAAGAAAGAGATACAAACCAGAAAAGAGGCAGTGAAAGACTACCCAAAGGAAGCAGAAAACACCAAAAAGACCCCCTCAACCTACCCAAAAGGCAACCAAAGGCGAGCCAGACACTCACCCCCAGTGGAAGGGTTAGTGGTTCATAAGCAGGCTATCCAATTCATCAAGAAAACAAAGGTCCCCAACGGTAACATATCTTGCCAGTGAGGTAGGACGTAATGCCCCTTCTCCAACATGTTTGATTAAAAACTATGTAACCCGACCAAAAAAAAAAAATTATATCCTTAGGCCTGGTGATTGTGAACTGTGTATTGTAACAATGAGGTCAGGGACTTAACCCAAGCTCGAGACCAGTGGAAGGGAGGAATTAGGTTTTTATGATAAAAAGAAGATTTAATTTTAGAGATGTTACAAATGATGTTAAGAAATTTGTTAGTTGAATAATTATTAGGCACTTCTACTTTTGGGATTTATGCCGTGCCGACACTTGGTGGCATTTGGACACATGCTGACACTTGGTGGCACTTGGACACTCCTCAACACAGCACGACACTTCTAGACATGCATGAATATACCACATAATACCATCAAAATGTTCCACATTTTGGCACAATAAAATAAACTGTCGTTTTATATATATATATATAAAAATTGTGTAAAGTTTAGTAACTTATAAAATAAAAAACAATTTATATAATATAGTATACTTTTAGTTAGATTCATGATACACATTATGTATCTTTTCACTATATATCTCAATTGGCTCTCTAAGATGTCCCTTCAATTCTTTTAAATTTTTTATTTTGCTTAAAACCGTGCAGCCGTATTGGAATATTTAGAAATTGGCGTGCCAAACATCTACGACACCTTCACACTTGGCACCCATGCCAAGTGTCTATGCAACACTGTTCGTAGGTTGCCATTAGTTCACCGAAGAGGAGTTCTTTCATTCCCAATTGATTGATATCTGTCATTTCTTTTTAGAAACTCTGGGAAACTGACTTGACTAGGTTTGTATCAAAATACTGACTCCAAATAACAATTTTTTTAAAAAAAAGGCTTAGTCGATGATACTCAGTCAACATTGATAACAGCTTCAATTTATTTGTTTTAGATGGGTAAGCCGGTATTGAACATGCGACCTCAAGGTTGAAATATTGATAACAGCTTCATCAAGAGTCATTGACTTAGTTGAGCCAAACTCAGGAATTTAAAGACCGGTTTATAAGTTGATTCCATGTTTAGAACAACAGAGACTGATATAGCACAAGTTAAAAATAAATTTTCATCGAGTGTCTACACACCTAACACGGGCATCCAACATCTCCTCAAAAACTGCTAGTGCTTCTTCTTCCCTTCTGGCCTTCCCATAAGCACTAATGAGGAGGGCATAGCTCACAACATCAGGTTGAAGACCGGCTCTTTGCATCTATGCAAGAACATTCACTTCAGAATAAGATGAATATTAAAAACGAAAAAATAAAAATAAAGAACATGATGAATATAATCCTCAAAAATAGCTTGAAGAACCAGAAAAAATTCTATATTGAATATCTTTTCATCCATCAGATCCAAGAATTTCTTGAGCACTAATCGTGTGCAGATGCAGGTGCGTGTGTGTCGCTGTGTGCACATGCACATTTTGCATGTGTATATTTGGATGTTGTCAGCTAGAAATATTAGCATTGAGCATACAAGAGGCATTAATTAAGCACAAGATTAGCATTGCTCGAGTCCCACGGATTAATCCAGTGATTAAAAGGCTTTTTTTTTTCATGGATATGCGCACACCCACAGTTTAAGAATCATGGTTACTCAAGCTAAAAAAAGTCGCTTTGGGTAGCAAATGACTGAAGAGATCTTCCAAATAGGCTCCTCGGTTCTTTGCAACCATGCAAGGTCAAAGTCTTGCCTAGGCAACTGCCTAGTTGTGGTCAATTGAGTTTACCTAGAGCCTAGGCAAGCAAGGGAATCGCCCTCAACAACATTAATATAGTAAATGATGAAGCAATCAAATAGGGGTGAGTACTGCCTACACTTCATGTATTGAGATCACCATTCAGAACTTCTTGGAGAGGCAGATTAATATAAATCATATTTGCATTTAGGTGTGAGGAATTACAACGAAACAGTTTGACAAATTTCATGGAGAAATAAAAAAAATCATATCTTAACGATGCTAGTGTTTTACGTTGTACCTGGTCGTAAATATTTGACACCTCCTTGTAATTGTTCTCGAAGGACATTAGGCTGTTAAAAGTAACTGTAGTCTGGGGGATTCCTCTATCAACCATCTGTGCAAATAGTTTACGAGCTTGATCGTAATTTCCAGCTTTTCTATGCATATAAATCATCATATGGAACATTTTCTGGTCAGGCTTGAAAGGTGATTTCTCGTCAGTCAAAAGGCTTTCAAAAATTGCTTCAGCTTCTTTATATTTCTCTCCCTACAGTAACCCCCCATTCGCCTTTATTAGATATTAACATAAACTTCCAAAAAGGAAAGGAATATGATAATGCAAAAGAAACAACCTAATTCACAGAAAAATGTCAACATTGACCACCCAAATTTTAATATATATATATATATATTAATGGCTAGACAATACACATTTAAAGTGTTGATACCAGGTGCTATTAACCCTTGAAAAAAATTGTACCGGTCTGATTCGGTACCAACCAGTGTTTTAATGCATGGACTGAGACCATATATTATTAAATAGGAGTGGGGACTCGATGCTGCATAAACCAAATTGGCTCGGTCAAGTTCCTAATTAATAGCCTTTTTACCAGTACTTCTGTCAATAACCATGCTTAAAGTTTGATTTGAACAGAAATTAATAGGAGAAAATATGGAAATGGATTCGAACAAGTGTCGAGAGAATATCAGAAGTATATACTCAAGTTGGAAGGAATATTACCTCAACAAATATTTTAAGCATTATTTGATATGTTACTGCCGATGGTTCAGGGCCAGATGACTGCATCCTTCGGAATATTGCTTCTGCCTTGTTGTATTGGCCTGCTTTTCCATATGCTTCCAACAGGGCAGTGTGGGAGATCACACTTGGCGGGTAGCCATTCTTGTTCATATAGCTTAAAATCTTTTCCGCCTTGTTGAAATCTCCTTGCTTCCCATACGCTGTAATAAGCATCAGAAAATCCATCTCACTGAAGTCCCACCAGTGCTGACATCTGAGCCATTCAAGAATCTAACAGAAAAGAAGTTAATGAAAAAAAAAACCAACAACATCAAATAGTAATTCAAATGCTTCTTCATCGTTGGCAACTTCCAAGTTCCACCATCATTGGAAATATAAACCAGGAATTAAAATATCAGACAATACCTAGATATATCTTCCAATATGTCTCAGCATAAATTGGTCTGGATTGGCGAAAAAAATTGATCTGAGCCCATTTTCACATCTATGTTGAATAATTCAATACATAAAAAAAATATGGAATTTTTCGGATAAGATGCACTGGTAGTGGAGCTGAACAATACAGGCTCCAATACCAAGGTGGTAAACCAGGATATAAACAATCCATTGTTTGCAAAAGTAACCCATTTTAGATCAAGCTTATAGTTTTTCGCAATTGTTTTGCCTTTTCTTAGTTAACAGGGATAAGATGACCTAAAAACCTCAGCCATCAATATTTCAACACCGAGTGGCATCTCAATGATTTACAGTTGACGATGGTCCCCCTTGGATCTATCATTGTACCTTTTCTTTTACAATTAAAATATATTTCTTCCATAGAAAAAAGACGCACAATTGTAGAGAAATCCGCTCAAAATTCACATGAGCCTCACCAATATATATATGGAAAAGGTGAAGGTACCCCAGTGGAGTACACAAGATAGGTACTCCAATATCACTCCACGTGGTGCCTCAAAACACTGTTGTGGTGTATGGTGGAGCTCCAGCAGGCTGTATGGATCAATTTAGAAGGAAAGAAAATTCAAAACTGAATTTTAAAATTGAAAGTCAATTTTGACTGTGATTGAATGATCCAGATTTAAGCCTAAAAAATACACGGTGGAGATGTTTTGAATTTTTTTTTTTGAAATGATCTAAACACCGCAACCTTGCTCCACATGGAGCTCAATGTGGACCTTGGAGTATGGTGAAGGTACTCCACTGGAGTACCTTCCCAGGATCCTATATATATACAGCTCATTGTCCTTTCGTGCAACAAATACACCTTAAACGGTATCAACCTCTCCGATTGAACTAGTAATGAGGTACAAAGAACTAGATAGTTCCATCGACGATGGCAAATTATGAAACAGAATGACTTCTATATTTAATACAAAATTGTTACTTATTAGAACAAATAAACAAGTCATCATCATCATAGTGAAGTGTCATATTAACCTCAAATGTCCTTCTAAAGGTCTCAAATAAGATCAACAACTTTCCTCAAGGTCGCAGGTTCAAGCTCACCTTATTTATCAAAAAAGAAAAAGGCCAACTTCCTAAAATCGATATTAAAATATTCTAAAAACATTTTTCTCTTAAATACAGAACCAATATTATATTTGTCCACCAATTTGGTGAATAAAATCATACAAAATCCATACTTATAATTCACAGGACAATCTTCCCTTAATTCTGAGCGATAGTGTGAGGACCCAACCTGCCAGACCCGTCCCATTTCTTAGCCCAAACCAGGCCCATGCTAGACCCAACCAAAACCCCCATATAACTCTCTTGTTGCCCTGCTCAGCATCAAACTCTTTCCCCTGTCCCATCCGCTGAAATCGAAAGTTTAAACATGAAATCCCGCTGCAACAGGATGGGGCTTGATATGGTGCTGCAATCCGGCGCCGTCCCGACGACAGGCTCGCTTGCGTCACGGCACCACTCCTCTTCACGGCACCACAATCCCTCTCTTGTTATAAATTGGAGTCAACAGTCCTTGTTTCCTCCACACTCCAAAGAAACCTCTGGTAAGGCTCTCGCCTCTTCTCTTCTCCTTCATCTTCTCTTTTCCTTTTATTCTGGTCGGCTCAATCTCCGGCGACAATCATCGGAGCGATCGTTGACGTCCATTTCGATACTCGCGAGACACTCACTACTAGGCGCGCCCTCGTGACCACCGTTAGCCATCGCGATCACAATAGCCGTTAACTCTGTTGACGGCAGTGCCGAACCCAACGACGAAATTTATTTCCCCTTTTTCTGTGTTTTTCCCTTCTCTTCTCCACCAATACACCTTTGTCTCTCCCGTGCCATATTCAACCCACAACCATTCTTCATCTCTGTTCTGTCACAGACCTTTGATCATAAAAGTTTGCCCTTTTTATTTTTATTTTATATATATGAAAACATTATATATGGTATAAAAACTATATACCCATTCTTCCCTATTTTACAACAACCAGTGACCCTAAAACCCTATTATTTTATTTTATTTCACAAATGTATATATAATAATGATATAAAACCTATATATATATATATATATATATATATATATATATATATATATATATATATTATGCTCATATTATAATTATTATTTTAAAGACCTGTTATTTTATTTTATCTTATTTTTGCTATTAAAAATATAGGAGTTTATAACCCATATGTTGTTAGGAACATTTTTGGGCCATTAATCGATTATGAAATATGTTAGGAAAATATTTATATATTAAGTTTCATCTCAGCCATAGTACTATAAAATATATTTTATTTATTACGAAACTCGGCCCATCCCGATCGAGACCTTGTTGGCTAACCTTCCTGTGAACCAACTCAACCTCTCACTCATTCTCTCGTGTATTCATCCAACTCTTTCGTCGAGTCATCGCTTAACGCTAACACACCTTTGTTCTCATGCAGGCAACACGTTGAACAACCCGAACTTCAACTACTCCCATCGCAATCACCAAGGAAGCGCATATCAAGCCAAGTGCATATCAAGGCAAGTGACCTACCCTTATCACCCGATTTTGTATAATTAATTAGTACTACGTAAATACAACCCTATAATTATGAATTGAAACCCTTAGGTAGTGTGATACAATTGCCTCGCATTGCTGTGTGTTGATATTATAAATATGCTAGTGTACATATATAAGAACTTATTCTTTTATCTCTACACAATCATGATTGATAATTGAGATCCCAGTATGAAGCTAATCGTAATTGATTCTTGACGGCGTGTCATATATTTGAGCACATGAGCAAGCATAGTTATCGCATGATTTTATCATAAACTGGTAGAAAGAGAAAATGATTATGAAAATGGATTGATCATAGTATTTATTTCTTTTCAAAAAGCATCATGAATACTATCTTGATTATAGAAGGCATCAACTTTTGAACAAATAATTTTCTACTGCATATGTTGTGCATCGATATAAGTACATGATATTTCTTGTGTGGATCCTCCGTCGGGCAGGCATAGGTTGGAAAGAATGTCCGTGTTAGTGCTTCCTCATATGAATTACATATTGTCTACTGACTTGCCACGGTAAGGTGTGAAATTCACATATGTAATGTGATGTGATAAGGACCACCTGAACGGAGGTAAAGTCTAAAAGGGTCACATGTGGTTGTGTCATGGATCCGGTACTATAGTAGTAGAACCTACACTTATAAATGTGTAGCCACTGAAATTAAGTTATTTATTTTATTTTCCTTTCAAAGAAAAACTTCATGTTCTTTTATGCATATATCTCATTTCCTAGTTAATGATAACTGCAAATGCAATGTTTTGAGAATAAAATAGTGAAAATGCACATATATACAACCTCTATTGAAATCAAAGGAATGCTCATAAATGAATAACATAGATTACTAAATATTATTAAGGGACCATTTGTTGAGTTTATCTCACTCCTGTTGCTAATATTTCAGTGGCGAATCGAGTTAACCTTTAGGCATCTCCTCAAGCAGAGACGTTGGGAGATCTTTTGAGTTAGAATCAGCCAAGGAGTTAGTAAGGTTTTGTGTTGGATGTCAGGGACTTTTGAATTGTAATAGTATTCACGATGAACAATGATCTGTAACAATGATGTACCCTTCTTTTGAGATTATGAATGAAATATCTGGTTAGGTGTTTTGTTTAACCTTTAGTTCTGTTTTGATTATTGAATTTGCTCACACACCGAAGTTTGCGGTGTATTGGATTTCGGGGCGTGATAGATAGTCTCACATCACCGGGGTCAATGGCCTTGGGCTATATATAAACCTGGGCAAACCTCACCTTAAAAGCCGGTTTTGTGAGGTTGAGTTAGGTCTATGATATTCTACAAATTCAACAAAGTAGCAAAAAATAACCACTTCATTAATAAAAATAAAGAAAAACAGAAAATAGAGTTTAAGTACCTCACTAACAGTGTTCCATTTCTTTAGCTGCTTGAATCTTACAAGGGTACCCAGAACAAGGTCTCTAGGGAGATCCTGACCTTTAATCCTGTGGCTTCTTAGGATCAATACGGCAGAATCTGATTCATCAATTTCTCTCATCATCTTCCTCCAGTTCTTCTGATCAGCTTCATCAGCTGCATCCTTAAATACTTCCACTTTCCTCCTCCTCTGCATGAACTTTCTGGGTGCCAACATACCAAGAGAAACCACTTCTACTCTTCTTCCATTGATTCTAACCTTTGGTACATAAGTGTTTCCAAATACTTTGGTTTTACTGAGAGAAATTATACAAAAAAAAGAAGAGAAAAATGTAATAATAACACCCCCATAATCACCCAATATCCCTGTATTTATATACAAATTATGACCTAATAATTATAGAAAAACCAGAACATAAGAAAGAGAAGAAATATACCTTATGCTTGATGAGAAGGAAAGCATAGACTGGGATGGAATTGCCTCCATTTTTTTTATTTTTTTTTCTCCCCTCTCAGTGGAAAAATGCTAGGGATTTTGCCTTATCGGCTTTAAACGGTATCTAGCCCTTTTATACGCGACCTAGTAATAGTACAAGGCTACTAAGCGCACCACAGTTTTTTCCTTGAGCACACTCGGAAAATAAAGTTAAGCGGTTTGCAGAAAACAAAGTTGGTGCACATGTTTAGAAGAATTTTACTTCATTTTAGTGGAAAATAAAACTAAGAAAAGTTTATGTGAACCGCACCCATACTATATAGTAAAGCAGTCCCCACATTTATATGACTGCATGATTTATATAGACTTTCATACATTAGCAATCCGTACACGTCATGGAGTCAACCAGATGTATAGACCGGAGTGTCCACTCATGTTAATTGGACACTCATTGTAGACTAACTCAATTTTTTATCATTAGTTCTTTGGTACTTTGTGTGCGGATAGTAAAATTTAGTATGCAACGAAAAATATAGTGCTGGAAGAATAAAGATGCAGCTAATACTGCACACACACACACACCTAGCCCATGAGTTGGTATTAAGTAAGGGGGCCGAGTATCATCTGATTTTCAAATCAGATTCGTATTATCGACACTTGAAAAGCACCTAGCAAATGAGAAAAGTTTTTTCTTTTTTAAAATCTTATTTCGAGAATTTTTAAAGACTATATCTCTTAGTCATGTGATAGAGATTTTTTTTTCACCCCAATCTTCATCCCAAAGACACACGTGCGGAGCCTCAAAAGAAAGAAAAAAAGAGTCGAGCCCGTATTATTTTAGAGGCAATGGACAAGCCGAGTCAACGAACAAGATCTCGATTCACATGTAAGTCTTGATCCTATAGACTACCGTTCTATGGGCGTTTTACAAGTTCTAAGACGAGCGGAGCTTCGACATAGATCTATAAAATATATACTTTTACTTCCTAAAATTTATGGAGGGTGATAGTATCATGTACCGCCATCGGTGACTGACTTCGGTGGCACACAACATGAGAGAGTTGCGCATTACATTACATGGACCTAGAGACACGTGAAGAGCATAAAGATATGAGCATCTCAGAGTTCAATCAAAATTAGTGTTCAACCAAATCTGTAGCCATTGGATATAAGAGAATCTTGACTTCCACAATTACCCATTTTATAGTGTGACATATTCATTAGAAAAATAATAAAAATTTATAGGTAAAATGTAGTCGAGATTTTCTCATATCCAAAGTTTGGAGATCTAGTTGAACATGAAATCTGCTTCAACCAACCATTGCTCATAAGTTGATAGAGCATATCATCAAAAAGTGGCATGCAAGTCGTCCAGTGCATGAACCTTAAGGGGTTAGATAAGTTGGCTAGGTACCCAGATCAGAAAGTGAGAGTCCTGAGTTTGAATCCCCTTGAGGGCACTCTAGGGATTTCCATCCCGTGGGGACCTGGGGATTAGGCTGGTGCGCTAAAAGGCTAAGTCTGTATGCCTAACAAGCCACGTTGCTCACTAGTAGTCTACCACTGTGTTAATGCCTCCCAACGGTTTGGGTTTTGATTTTTTTTTTTTTTTAATTCTGTAAAGGTTTGCGTCACCTAGATTAAATAAATTTGTGAGAAATGAAATCGGGTGCTTTAAGAGCAGGGTAGGCCCTTAGATTTTGGGGGACCCTAGGCATGTTCCTAAAATGGGGCCTGCTACTCCTAAAATGGGAGGCCCGAGGCAGACCCTATTTTTTGCATTAAATTTGGGGAATCCATTGGGCCTATGCCCAGGGTTGGCCAGATCTAAGAGGCCTGAACGCCCAAGCTCATCAAAATAAATAAAAATTAATCGTAGCAATTTGTGGGAAATAAAAAAAGAAAAATGATAAAATCAGGTTGGGTACCTCTATTCGCGCCCACGAAATTTCCGATGGCGCCTACCTTCGAAATCCCCTGAAACACGTTAATTGCCTCGAATCAGACGATCGAGACCATTTTTCACCCCAATCTTCCACACAATGGATCTTGAGACCATGATTGTACCATCAGACGGTCTGTTTTTTATTCCACATGATATAGATCCTCATAAAATCTTGTTTGACTGTAACGTGTGCCATGTGGAATCTCGTATCGTGTGCAAGTAGGTGCCCTCTCTTTTTGGGAACCTATACCACATGAATAAAAAATAGACCATCTGATGATATGTTCATGGTCTCAACATCCATCTTGTGGAAGATTAGGGTGAAAAATGATTTCGATCCTTTGATTCGAGGCTATTAACGGTCATGTTCTCAAGATCCATGCGTGGAATATTAGGGAAAAAGGGTCTAAATCATCCGATTTGAAGCAATCAATGGATTTAAGTCAATTTCGAACGCACATGCCCGTAGAGATTGCGGTGCAAATAGAGGTACCCAATCAGGTTATTTAGAGATAGCAGGTCTAATACTTGTTGCACCCTTTTTTTCTTTTTCTTTTTTATGTTTTATTTTATTGCCATTAGGTTGGCACATTGGTTTCCTTCCCGCCAACAATGACCAGAGTTGTAAAATAAAGAGACGAGCTAGGTGATATTCTCAAGTTGGAATCTAGTAGTCCACTGTTTGCTGAAGATGTTGACGCAATCAACTACCAGTTTGGATTCCGTACATGATTTCTGAGTAAGTCAAAGCCAACCAATTTTCATCTATTATTAACTTTGGTCAATTCAATGATAGCTTTTCCAGTTTATGATGTTCAGAGGGAGGAAGTAGAGCAAAATAGAAGAACCTCCTGATGTTGAGAATCTTGGAAGGATGAAATCTGGTCATTGCCATTGATGAAATTTGAGCTCATTCATGAGATATCCAATTCTTTCTAGATGCCGAGCCTGCACCTCCCTAATAATGGATGGATATCCATTTTAGACTAGCTATTACTATATTTTCTCTAAAATGAAATGAGCCATGTGCATAGTTTCACATGGTCTTAATCACTGCTCCCAAGGTCCACTCCCTACACAGCTGACAAGATTCAACTCAATGAGCCGATTGGATAAATTTTTTGTTTCAAGGCGCTGCCTCAAGTAATGGATAAATTTTTTGTTTGAAGGCCCTGCCTCAAGCATTATTTTGTTAGAGTTAGTATATTATGGGCGTCTATTCATCACGAGTGGACATCACAGTTCATATGTCCCCGTGACTAAGTGACTTGCACGGATTTACATGCATGAAAGTCCACATACGCCTCGCAGTTTCGCCTCACAGTCTCAAATATGTGTGGACTGCTTTAATACACATGGTGAGGGGACAGCCATTGTAAACTAACTCACTTTGTCATCTAGATTTTAGAGTTGAATAGGCAGACAACTTATTCCGCACATCATAGAAGAGCTCTTACTTTTGTAACTCTTTGTTATTAGGGGAATGGTCAGGTCCTACTAGGGGAATGGTCAGGTCCTACTAGGTGGAACCGGAATTTCAGTCCTACCTCATATGCTGCCCTTGGAAATCGGAGAAACTTGTCTTTCTTAGTTTTCACTTGACATGCAATCAAGATTTTCTTATTTCCAAGGGCAGCCGATAGAATAGGACTGGAAATCTAACTCTACCTAATAGGACCTGGCCATTGCCCTTCTTATTAACATCTCAGGTGGCCATAATTTAGATTGGTAACTATATGTAAACGTTAGCATGCTACCTCAACATCCCTATAGATGACTCGGATTGCCGGGTATCCATAAAGTAACTGCTACCTAAAGACACATACACAAAAAGTCCTCTCCAATTAAATTATATTTACTGGACGGTTATGATGAGAAGATAACTTTGACTCTTGAACAAAGCCCTCTCCACACCGGGGATAGTTTAGGCTGCATTTTGATTAGCTCTCCCGGTTAACGGTGCTCCGGCAGGGAGTTAACACAGCTCTCCGCCCCATATGCTCTGACGGAGAGTTATTTCAAGTGATCAAATAGCTCTCCGCCTGCTCTCCGTCAGAAGTGATAAAACCTGCTCTAGCGAAGAGCAGAGAGAGAGAGAGAGGGAGCTGGCGTCTACTAAAGGACGGCGGACCCAAACACACCCTTATACAATCTTCTTCCTTCGTAAGGCACTCATTCAATGGGTTTAATGTGGCAGAGCAACCAATGTACGGGATATACTAAGGTTTGTCGAGTTCTCAGCTAACAATTATAAAAGCAGGGGGAACCCATTGGCCCTGTTTGACAACTCTTTTTCAAAACGTACTTTTTAAATGCTGCAAAGGGGAATATCACATGTTGTTTCTCACTATCATATGTCAAAAACAGTGGTGTGAGAAGCAATATGGAGCAGCTTCTCAAAACATCTTCAGCTAGAGGTCCTCGGAGTGAACTGTGTTTTCCACACAATATTCTTCCCTTGAAAAGTGCTTTTTGAAAAAGAGTTGCCGGAGCGTAATTAGTTTTGTTATATAAAGTTTATGATTCATGACATTAGGAAAGAAAGCACATGATTTAGCAAATTTGCTTCCCTGTGAGTGATGGAATTGAGTCGCCTCGCCAACCCCAATAGGCAGTGGTGGCATTTTAGAAGCACATTTTGGAGAGAGAATCCTGCCAAATGTTGACCATTGAAGCGAGAAGAAATTCAATGTGATGGGCAGAACTGCACTTACCGACCTGAAATAGATGGGATAAGGCTATGATGGCGATGATGATAATGATGGCTCGAATTGAACGACGACGGATCCTCCTGTTAAGACCCAGATTCAACCAGGAAATGCCAGCAAAGACCTCTCGACAAGAGAATGGATATGAACTCCACAATAAAGAACCCAATCATTCTTTCTTGCTCTTCTAACAACCAAAGGAATGGTTGAGAAGGGTACATTGTAAGTGTGGTGGGCATTTTGATTTCAAAGGAAACGCGTATCATATTGGCAAAATACTCAATCAGATATCTTAGCAGATGTAAAGAACAAAAGAGATCAACTCCCATTAGCGACATCCATTGATTCTTGATATAATGAATGGCCTTCTAGCTACCGAGTACCGTTAAGGCAAACTTTTAAAGATTCTTGGGGACACTGATCATGTGGAAATCAGGTTTCGATAAGATTGTTGAGGTCAAAGGCTATTCATAAACTAAATAATATTACTGATTTTGTTGACGCCCCATTGATCTTATTAAGAACGAACTTGAAGCATTAAGCTAACTTAACAAAATGGAAGAGGAACCAAAACAATTATATATTAAGGTCCAGAATTAGAACTCTATTTATAGCTCGATTAACAGTCAGACGCTAATAATATAACACTGAATATAACGGCAATGAAGAATATTCTAGCTACTTAAAATATTTCTTCTATAATTCTGCATGTTTAAATAACTCCTCCAAGTAGTTATCCATGTCTCATCCCCCTTGTTACAAAGTTACATAGAAGGACAACATAGCGTGCACCAAATGCTAGAAAATCCAAGGAAAACGAAGATTTTCCGATCCTTCTCACACGGCGACACTGCTTTGCCCATACCTAAGATAACATAGATAAAAGAGGAACAGGAGAGAATCACATACGAGAAATTAGTAGCGGCACAGACTCAGATGTGATTTCCATGTCCGGGTTAAATGGATCCAGCCGACCATATCGTTCCAGAACGCGCATTCTGCAGTCTTCCGCAGCCATAAGACCAGTTGAGAAAGCGCCATGCACACAACCCGGATAGCGTGAACTCGTAGCCTCCCCCGCAAAGAAGAGATTGTCAACAGGGATCCGTAGCTTTTCGTAAAGGTCATGGGGCTTTCCTACTGCATCATAGCTGTAGGAGCCGAGCGAATTCACATCCGTTCCCCAGTGAGACACGAGATACTGAATCTGCATAAGAGAAGAAAAGAACAAGAATCATTGCAAATTCAAATAAAACTACAACATATGTCATGAGTCTTCAAAGACGGCAATGATGCTCGCTACATGCATGCACAATATTCGAAAATACATTGATCGAAGAGTAAAGGAAAACACTGAGTACAGCATTATCGCAACAGGATAAAAGGTTATGAATTGACCCCAAACTAAACCAGAATTCAAGACAAGAGAAAGAGCATATGCAGTGTACCGGATCAGACGCATCAGGAAGGATTCTCTTGAGCTGCATAAAGGCGAAATTAGCAGCAGCTTCATCAGACATTTTCTCAATGTCATTAGCAAGCCGCCCGGCAGGCATGTACACAAGGACGGGATAGCCCGTTGCCTTGTGAAGATTCAAGAAATAGCTGCATTCGTAAGAAGTGGATGCTACAACCCCCAAGAACTCTACATTGGGCCAGAAGACCTTTTCAAAGTGCAGTGCAATCTTGTTTTCAATTCCAACTGCAAGATCTGTGATTGTTGATTCTTTCCACTCAGGAAGTGATGGGTCAAACTTAATAGACTTGGCTTTCAGGACCCCAAGGGGCACAGCAATGACTGCTGCATCTCCTATGAACGTTTTCCCATTATCAACTGTTACTTTGACTCCGTTATGGCGTCTGGCTATTCTTGTCACCCTGAAGGACAGAATGCAAGATAATAGAATATCAGTTGCGTGAAGCATACAAAACAAAAACCTACACCATGAACCCATTTAATTGATTACTTGATTCATACCTGTGATTTAGACGAATGTCAAGCCCTTTCGCAAGAGTATTTATAACGGGGAGGTAACCACGGACCATAAGCCCATGTCCACCGGAGAGCAGTTCTTCCTGCATTTCATACAGAAGGATGCCATAATGAGATGCAGATTCCTCGTAGTATATTATCGCCCAAATAACTTCATCCAGAGACACATAAATTGGTGCCAAACACAGGCATGAGGTATAACTAAGACAAGAAGGGGTAGAAACTAAATACACCATCACACTAGTACAGTTAGTTATATAATGTCTCAAGAGATTATTTTATAGATATCAGTTTATCTAGGCTCTAGATGGATAGAAATAAATTTAATATACACCTAAAAGTAAAAATAATACTTATATGGATTTTTGTTTTTCCAGAAACCATGTTAACAAGTAGTTTCTATCATTTGAACAAAAGTAATAACTGAAAATACGGAGGTTGCATATGACTTTGTAAATTACTTGCCTGATCCCAGTTTTTCAATGAGAGACTGTCAGCATCTGCAGAAAACCAACCTTCCATTCGACACAAATACCACTGCAGTACCTTGTCTGCAAGCCCTTCTTGCCTACAAGAAAATTAGTGTTTCAAAACATTATATTGTGATTTCAAGAAAAGTAAATAGCTATAGCACCAAGTTATAGAATTTATGTCCACCAAACCTTAGATCAGGACGCCTATCCAGAACTATTGAGAAGGCCTGGTGTACAGACATGTCATCACTATGTTCCTGCCTTACTTTGTCAGTCTGGAATCGTAAAAACTAATTTAGTGATGATCACAAAAAATAATATGTAGTGCATGAGCAGATCCTTATAAGATAAGAAACATAACCTCTTCTAAAATGCTCTCAAATGTCTCGCCAACCTTGGTGACTAGCTGTTGAGGAACTTGATGCCCATCTGTATCAAAGAGAGCATAGCTGCAAAAAGGAAATATTTCCAATGAAAGGACATTACGATAAATATCTAGTCAATTTGTCCGCATCATTTTTATATATTCTTTGCCACCCCCCATTGCTACAACAATTTAATCTCATAAAATATCAATAAAAATGGGATGAATTTAGCTCTCAACAAAATTCTCATTCTCATTTTGGTGAAAAACTGATGGAAAACAGGTACGCACACTTGTGCTATAGTTACAACCCAAACAGGCTGCCCACCCCAATTTGTCAATGAGATGATTTGGTTTTCATCTCATCTGGGAAAATGAAATTAAAATTGTGCTCATCTAAACTGCGGATCTGAAGCATGGACCACTACTAGGCCAGAAACATGTTTTTTTTTTTTTTTAAGTTTTAAGAGCAGGTTGAAAGCAATCAAGAAAGTTACCTTTCTAGATCATGGTCGTACAACACAGAGTTATCACCGCTGGTACGGTAGAGCGGTAGTCCCAACCTTCCAATCAAGGGTGCCAATGGGTTTTCTTTGCAGACCCCATGCAACCTGAAATGTGATAGGACAACAGACAATAAACCTATTTGAACTGTACAAATGGTTCATATTTCAAGTAGAGGGATGAAACTTTTACTAGTAGAGAGCACAGGAGGTGCAAAGTGAAAAATACCATGATGCACCCATGTCCACCGGAAAACCAAATGAGTAGTCGGTATTCACTCGGCCACCAAGTCTATCACGTGACTCTAACAGAACCACCTGTGAAATGACATATCGGATCTGGGTAAGCAACAACACTATGAGCAATGTTCCAGACAAAACCAAAGCACAAGGAGATGACTAGTATAATTCTAGATGAGATTGCATTCCACATTCCAGAAATCCTTATTTTACCTGAAAATTGGCATTATGAAGAGCACGCGCAGCTGCAATGCCGGCAAAGCCAGCTCCTATGACAATGACTGTATGAGACAGGGATTGTCTTCTGTCAACATTCGAGTAGCAAGAAGCTATAACACAGAGAACTATAGTTAGCCTTCAAGTTTTCTGAGTTTTTAGCAGCTAAAGTGACGTATGTATGTATGTATGTGTATATATATATATATATATATATATATATATATATATATATATATATATATATACATGCATTCATTTTCCAATGTACAAGCAGAGATGTATAGATTCATGATATTTACACAAAATTGAAAAACTATGTACTATATGGGGTGGTTTACAACCAAATGGGGCAATATTTCGAGAAAAAAGAAGCCCATTTCCTGCAGTCAAAATTTTAATACGTTTTTCTTGGCTTTGTAACTGGAATTGGATCAAGAAATTACATAAAAGAATTTTCGGTATTCTCTAAAAATCTTATTTGTAGCAACTTCACCTGTAGCATCCTTTATCAGGGGTTATATCAAGAGGCTTTAGGTGTAGTGAATCCCTTATTTTTTTTGCACCATATGGGAGGCTTCATAATAATTCTTCCTTAAAACGGGAGCTTTTGTGGTCTAAAGCCCCTATAGTACTTGAAAGTTGGCCTGTTGATGGAAGATCGGAGAAAAAATTTCATAACGATCATCTTCCTAGTTTTAGTATTACTGCTTATTTTAAAATCCATTGCTACTCATTATTTGGATTTATAAGTATTTCAATCATTATTGGTGAATGAAAATTTATCTTGTTTCATGTTGGTTATGTATTTGATAATTTTTTCCTCTTATAAGAAAATTGCTCCAATTAGGATAAGCGAGCTAAAACTTCACACCTGATTTGTAAAGTGGCACATGGTTAAAAAGAAGGTTGTATTATTTTTGGGATCTGTACCACTGAGTGCCACATGGAACACCATCTAAGCCGTCTGATTTGGAGACCCTGATGTAAAGATCTCTAAGGCCAAAAATTTGCACAAAACTTGACCTCTATCATCTGATTCAATACAGCCGAAGGCAATCATCAGATTCAATGGTTGACTCTAACAAATGAGATGATAGAGATTACACTTTGTGGCAATTTTTGGCCTTATTGATCTTCACATCATGGAGACGGCTTAGATGGTGTTCCACGTGGCACAGATGCCAAAAGTAACAAAATCTATCGCTTTGACCATGTGCCACAATTCAAATCTGGAATGCAAATTATTCAAACCTTGGTTCTTTCATCTTAATAAAGCTGAGCATCATCCAACTGATCCAGGGAAAAAAAAAATTATTCCCGAGTGTTTAATATCTGGTAATTAGGAAAATTTAGTGAATAATAATAATAATAATAATAATAATAATAAAATCATCTCGCTGGGTTGGAGCATTTTTTTTCTATATGAACCCTAAGTTCTAGGGTTCCGATGCAAACGACAAGGTGCAGGTTTGTGTTGCCTAAATCTCCTAAAATCAGGTCTTTGGTGTGATTTTTCCTAATAATATAATAATAAGAATAATAACAACTTTCTATGATCTAAAGAGATAAAACCTAATGATCAATTTCTCAAAAGATTCCCAACCGATCCAAACCACAACAACAATAAAACAAGAGATACACTCAACTTTAAAAAAAAAACAGAAAATCATCAACCAAAATTTTATTTTAAAATAATAATAATAATAATAATAATAATAATGAATTGCTGTGACAAAAAAGATAAACCGCAATCATCAACTTCTCCAAAGATCCCCAACCGATCCAAACCACAACCACAATAAAACAAGGGATACACTCAACTGCAAAAACAGAAAATCATCAATAAAATTGTATTCTTTAAAAATTTATAATAATCACATAACCATATACCTCTGATCAATTGACGATTGCTTTGATTCTTAGACTCCATAACGTGGCTACGATCCTGGTCGATAATCCTGGCTCTAATGGTTTTTCGAATTTAAACAACGCTGGTGGCGACAATTGAGGAGAATAATGAAGGATAAAAATCAAAAGACAGGTGATGAAATGGTTCGAATTCGAAGATAACCCTAGATTAGTGAACCAGCTCATACGTATAAACACAACGTATGACAGATTTATCTTGACAGGGAAAAATTCTCGCCGGTTATCGGCGATTTTGAGCTGCAATTGTCTAGTTAGGCCGGAAAATTCCGATCTTAGCCATGAAATCGACGGAGAAAAATAAAAACTTCTCTGTTTCTATTCCCAGATCTGAAGAAGACGACCAACGAAAAAACTACTCAATCAGAAGTAAGTATCCCTGAACTGGGTTTGGTATCTTTTTCGTGTTTTTGTGGGCTTATATAGCAATTTTTCGAGTAGAAAACAACATATATTTTTTTACTGGAATGGTAAAATCGTAAAATGGGTTTAAAGGACGATTTTTTTCCTTCTCAGAAGGAGATTTTGGAGGAAAATTTTGGTTCGCTTTTATTAGGGAGTTAATATCAGGTACCCGTACCATGCACCAAAGGTTGTAGCACAAATATTTACAAGAAAACGCGCTTTTCCCGATTACTGATTTACTCGGGGCACTATGTTACCACCTTAGTACACGTGCCGGCACCTACTATATGAGTTGGTACTTGTATTAGCTACTCCCCCAGAGTTGGTACTATATGAGTTAGGTACGTGTCGGCTACGTGCTTTAGCATATACTCATTCTCCTTTATAACTCCGGAAGATTTTATGCAAGATTTATTAGTTCAATAATTTTATCCTCTTCTATATTCACTCTTTGTTAAAACAAATTTTATTTGTTCCGATAAAAAGTTAATAGAGAACATGAAGGTTGCTGATAGAGCTAATAAATCCTTATTTGCAAGGAGTTACAAAAGAAAATAAGAATCAATTAAAATAGGTGAACTCTATTATGACAAGGGCTAGCAAAAAATTATGTCATACGCAGCTTTAGCCTACAATGAATTTCCACCGGTCATAGGTGGACATAACAATCCACACATTTATGTGACTGAATGACATGCACAGACTTCTAATACATAAACATCCATGTATGTCACACAATCACAAATGTGTGTGGACTGCTTTAATGCGGATGATGGGTGGACACCTAGTGTAGACTAACTCTTAGGCATGTACTTAGGTCAATCTCCTTTGCCAACTTTGAGAGAAGATTTGAGAAGTTAAAAACAGATTTTCTTATCTAATCAGTATGCTCGTCAATATGGTTGGATACTTCCTTAAATTCCTAAACATAAGTCGCTTAGGTGCCTAATAGTGACTCAGTCATGTGGCAGACTCGAGCTCGGTCAAAGTCACCATTATCATCTTGTTCTGTCTATTTGAAGTTGGCTTTACGAATTTTACATCTCTACTCAATTTATGATTAGTGTTAAGCCGTTGTAACTATATAATACTTCATCTATTCTCATGGCTTCCCTTCATGGCTGTGGTGCCCATTCTTTAATTTACTTGTACTTATAGCATTTCAACCCTTTATTTCAAGGTGTATTACGAGGCAACCAATCATATCACTTGTAATAGTGACAAAGGGCCGGACTTGGGTCAAATTTATTGAAAACTGAAAATCCATGGTCATCCCATTGGCACCAAAAGTTCACTGCCAATGTCAGCCTTAAGATGACTGTGGAGTTGAGAGCATGGAGATCTAAGTATATCTCAAAGTCGGAGGGCATAAGACTCAGAGCCATGTGCCAGCAGCGGTCGATCATTAACATTATCATTATGACAGCCTTATCTCATCTATTTGGAGCTACTTGGTCTCAATGGACCTAAAAGGCTAATTTATTTATAGAATTTGGTTCCCCACCCTTGCACCAAGGAAAGTTCCTAGACCAATCTCTATCGGCAAACCTGTTCTATTTTTAGCTAAGTCAGAGTGGAACGTCAAAGAAGTTTTTTCACTGGATTGCATGCCGATTTAATGTCCTTGGGAAACGGATTGAAAAGTTTGTACTATCTCTTATATTTTCCCTCGCCGGCATATGAAGATGCAATGCACACGTCTCTTTTCTCAGAATTTTATTTTTATATTAATAAAAAATATAAATATAATAATTTGGAGACTTTCAACCTTTGTATTAATGCATAATATCTTTCCAAAAAATTATTTACATTTTTCAAAGAGTACCACTAGGGCTCTCGATGGCCCCGGCTAGAGTCAATCTTAGCCCGGCCCTAAGGGGAACCAGCAGGCATATAATCAATCAATTCTAATCAGGCCTTAGGCTTGGCTAGGTAGGGTTGCAAGCTAAAAATTTTATTCATCTATAATTAATTTTCTTAAATAATTTTTTATTAGATTTATTTTAGAGTTAGTCTATAATGAATATTGCGGGCAGTACAAACATCTATCAGTGCATGACATGCACGAACTTTTAATGCATGAAAATTTATGCATGTCGTGAAGTCATACCAATGTGTGGACTGCTTTAATGCACATGATAGGTGGACACTCATTCTAGACTAACTCTTTATTATAAGCGTACTTTTCAAATGAAGAATTAGTGTTTCCTTCCGGGCGAAATAAGATTTCATTAGCTTCTCATTACTTTTAGTTGATATTTGATTAAAACGTCTCTAAATTAAATTGCTATACGGTCAATTTTTAATTCCATATAACACACATCCCAAAAAAGTGATCTTAAAATCATGTGGAATAAATCATGATCAAACGTGATTTTAAGATCACCTTTGAAAGGTGTGCCATGTGGAAGATCAATTGTGCAGCAGTTTGGGATGAAAAACGATAGTATCTTCAAATCAAAGCACTCATTTGTGAGATTACCTTTTCGGCACGGGTGAGGGTTTTTTTTTTTTTTTGGATGAATCACATTGAGGTTGTAGGAGCCTCACCCATATCATTAAAAAGAGAAGAAGTACAAAAAGGAGAATGAAAGGGAGCATAACCTCCCTTGAATCTCCACCCCCTCAATGCATAGAAACGGAAAAAGCCACTCGTCCGAGTAAGCTAGAAGTTCACCCAGCCAAGGAGCCCAACCCTAGAAGGTCCCAATTCCTTAAGCAATTCTTAATGTAATAGGGAGCTAGAAAGTTCTGGCTTTCAGCCCATCGAAGGTTCTTTATCAAAATCTTATCTTAAAGTTTGGCTAGTGAAATGAATTTGTTGTCAAACACTTTGCGATTCCGCTCCTTCCATAGCAGCCATAATGTAACTAATATCAGGAGTTTCCAACAGTCCTTGCCTCTGCGAGATATGTCGTTAATATACCAAGGGCAAATAAAAGACTAACCAATGCAGGAGTGACCCACTGGACCCCAAACCATTGAAAAGTAAAGGTCCATACTTGACGAGAATAGTTGCAGTGAAGAAATAAGTGGGCATTATCTAGTTTCAATATCCTACATACATAACACACTTCTGTTGGGAATTTGGATGCCTGTTTTCTGCAAGTTTTCCACCATTAAGACCTTGCAGATGACTGTCAACCAAATGAACGAAATGGATCCAGCAGGAGCCTTGGATTTCTATATCCAAAGCCAAGGGAGGTCTTGAGTCACCGCCGATGCAAGCAAAGAATAAAGAGATTTGACGGAGAATCTTTTGTTTTTATTTAAGGTCCAGTTGATCGTTTTAGATTAAAACCTTGCAAACGCACAAAATCTATTGAAGCAAGGCGATATCAAGGGTGTCGAATCCACAAGAAAGCGTGAAATTTAATTAATTTCTAAAAGCGTACGTTAAACCTAAGAAAGTACCAAATATGAGATTTTTTATATGATGAAGACTATCAACTATACAAAGCAAGATTAATGAAATCTAAACGAAGCTTACGCAAGGAAAACAGTGAATGTTCAAATAACGATGATAAGATGATCAAGGATTCTGCTAACCCTAGATTTATAATTTTTCTACTAACAATCTATACATTTCAATGACAAATTATGTACCCTCATTTTACTACAAGCTACTACAAGCAAAACGATTCGATAAGAATGTGTTTATGAGATTTGGCATACACTATCCTAACACTATGACGCATTCAATCAGGACATGAATCATGCGAAAGGTATAACATATCACAAACGCGAAACCACAATAATGATAACCAATCGTACAACATCCTATATCGGTCTACAAGATCGATCTAGGTGGAATAACTATTTTATTGTCGCCGATCTATAAGATCAACGATTATAAATGAGTATTCGAGGATAAAATAATAAACACAAAATAAAGTCGTATAATTCAATAATTATGATAAGAAATAATGAGATTGAAAATAAATTAAATACTCATCTAAGGGTCGCTTCCTCCTTGAACGAGGGGTTTAGCAGCTCATCCTCGATCCGAATGCAACACACAAATCTGAAACCATAAAAACATTCTTTTAATTATCAAATGTTTAGATCTTTTAGGGAAAGATCCGGAACCTTACAAAGCTTTGATTCCTAATTACAAATTAATTATCAAAAGCTAAAATTAAGCACTGATAAACTAAGGAGAAAACTTAAGAAAAGATAAAAAAAATTGGCCAAAGAGGCCTAAAAAAGAGGACTCTAAAAAGAGAACTCCCGAACCTAAACATTGCCTTGTTTATATAGGACGTGTCCGAAAAAATTTCCTTTTACAGGTCAATCGATTGAATTCCAAAATTCAATCGATTAACTTCAAAATCTGAAGTTCGCGGGCTCAAATGTCTTAAAGGTAATCAATTGATTTTGAGAAATCAATCAATTGAATTTAAATTCAAATTTGAGCGGCAAAAAGGTGTCATAAATTCAATTGATTGATTTTTAGAACTCAATCGATTGATTTTAAATTCAGATTTTGAGCAGCAAATTAACAGTCATAAATTCAATCGATTGATTTTCATAACTCAATCGATTGAATTTAAATTTAGCTTTGAGCGGCAAAACATGTTTCATGACCTCAATCGATTGATTTTCATAACTCAATTGATTGAGGTAGACCAATGACATGTTTAATTCTTATAGCATTGGCTAGATCAATCGATTCTTTTCACGGATTTTAATGCTTTAATTGGCTTCATTATTTAATGCTCCCATGTAGCCCTTAATTATGTTCATTTAAGCTTCTGCAAGATTCAACGGTTAAGAACAGTTGAAACCATTAAAACTATACAACAGTCATTAGATTACCTTCATCAGACAACCAAATATTTATATTAAGGTGCGAAATATAGTCATATTTCGACACAGATCACCAGGTTAGGGAGTCATTGGTGATACAATTCAAAGAAGGTCGGGTCTACAAAAACCTGCAAAAACTCCAAAAGATGAGTCTTCGGGGAAACTGAAATTCCAGCAAAACGTGTCCACAAGGCCCTGAGCGATCATATCCCTAACAGAAGCATCTTTGTTGATAGACAACCCAAAGGTGAGCTTGAATCTTGCATACAATGGCTCCTTACCGATCCAAACATCCTTCCAAAAAAAAGTGTTGATCCCACTCCCAACTCTAATGCATGCCCTGAGTTTGAATAGTTGTTTTCGATCTCCGATGGCTCTCCATATGGTGGACCCCAATCTATTCGGGATTGTACAAATATCCCAAGAACTGCCCCCGTTACCATATTTCTCAATTAAAATCTGGCACCACAAGCTTGCAAGTTCAGTAGAACATATCCATAGCCATTTAGAAAGAAGGGCATTATTAAAATCTCTCAAATTGGTGACCCCCAAACCCCCATCCTTCTTGCGTCTGCAAACCAAATGCCAATCCGTAAGATGATATTTTCTTTTTTCATTTGTACCTCGTCACATGAAATTCCTTTGGATCTTCTCAAGTTTTTGTCTGACCCACGCCGATCAATGGAATAGGGACATGAAAAAAATTGGGAGGGCAGACAGAATGAATTGATTAACGTGAGGCGACTCGTAAAAGAGAGTTTTGCTCTTCCAGCCATCCAGCCTTTTCAGGGATCTGTGAATGATAAGTTGCTTGTGATTCTTATTAGGGAGATGAGAACCGACTGAAAGACCAAGGTACATAAAAGGAAGCGAGCTCGATTTGCACTCAGAGCCGGCTGCTAAGCTGTCAATTTCCCGTTGACGCATTGCAATACCAACAAGCAACGACCTGTTCCAGTTGACCTTAAGACCCGAGATCACCTAAAATAAAAGCAATATTTTTTAACTTGGCTGAAATTCGCAACATCCCCATCAATGAATATCATCGTGTCATCCTCATATTGTAGATGAGAGATGGAAGTGGAATGAATAGAAGGGTTAAAGCCATGAAATAGAGACGTTTCAGTGGCTCTGAGAACTAGTGCATGCAAACCCTCCGCAGCTATTAGGAAAAGGAAGGGGGAGAGGAGATCCCCCCTTACTGAAGGCCTTTATCCATCAAGAAAAATCCTTCAGCACAACCATTGATAAGGACCGACA
This sequence comes from Chloranthus sessilifolius, assembly GCA_021018995.1. NCBI lineage: Eukaryota > Viridiplantae > Streptophyta > Magnoliopsida > Chloranthales > Chloranthaceae > Chloranthus > Chloranthus sessilifolius. The sequence goes on along the minus strand of CM037589.1, from coordinate 9,165,672 downwards.
TCCACATCGACGATATACAACCCTTCATCCAGGTTACCCATTGGGTACCAAATCCCAAACGTTTTAGCATGTAAAATAAAAATTCTCTATCAAGGTTGTCATAAGCCTTCTTCAGATCTAATTTGAGAATTAGACCCTTCTTATACCAATGGTAGCTATCGATACATTCGTTGGCAATCAAAACACTGTCCAGAAGTTGACGGCCATGAATAAAAGCAGATTGATTAGGGGAAATAACAGAAGGAAGAACTCTCTTCAATTTGTTTGCCAAAGTTTTCACAATTGTCTTATACAAATTGTTGATAAGACTTATGGGCTTGTCATCACCAGCTTCGTTTGCTCCCTCGGACTTAGGAAATAAGGCAATGAATGTAGCATTCATCTCTCAGCTAATGACCCTCTATTGTAGAACTCCTTAACCACATCCATCATATCACCTTTGATGATATGACAACATTTCTAATAGATTATGATTGGAATGTTGTCGGGACCTAGAGCTTTCTCGCCGGCAAGCTCAAAAACAACGGATTTAATTTCAAATTCATAGAAATCAAATTCGAGGCTTTCCTTGTCCTCCAAAGATAAGCTCTTGAACTCCAATCCGTCCAATTTAGGTCTATATGTCTCATATGTGGAGAATCTGTTGCTGAAGTGTTGAATAAACGTCGCGGCAACCTCTTGAAGATTAGTAGTGGTGTTATCGGACTGAATTTGCAGAATAAGATTACATCTACATCTGTTGGAAGCTAGACGTTGAAAATATTTTGTGTTCCGATCTCCAGCCGCCACCCACTTATCTCTCGAGTTCTGTCGCCAATAAATTTCTTCTTTCTTCATAACATTTTGCAGCTCCTCCTTGAGTAACAGTTTAACGTCCCGATCCTCTCTAGAAAGAGAGGCCCCACTCTTCTTTAACGTCAATAATTTTGCTATTATCCATAAGGCTTCTTTTAGTAGTGAATACGTTCCCAAAGACGTTTTTGTTCTACACGCCTAGAGAGACCCTAACAATTCTGATTTTAGCCATGAACCATCTCTCGACTTACCCCTCTTCGTTTGAAGAATTTCAAGCCTCTCTAAATAATCTACAAAAAAGAAGAGTTTTCGGACCACATAATCTGAAAACAAAATCTCTTCAACTTGGAGATATGTACTCGAGGAGTTAGCAAAAGCGGGCGGTGATCGAACGACGGTTTGGCCAGAGCTTCCACCACGAAATCCTGGTACGATGACTTCCAATCTTCAGAGACGAGAATTCGGTCTATCTTTGATAATGAAGGAATGTCTTGGAGATTCGACCACGTGAAAGAGCCCCTAGAGATGGGGATATCAATGAGACAATTATCATTGATGAACTCTGAGAAGGCTTCATATTCTCCCAGTAGCCGAGAATCTCTCAAACCCATACCTAGTAACATTGAAATCACTTGCTATACACCACGCCGAGATTCCCCTCTTCAGCGAACGATTGGCATCTGCTAATTTAGACCAAAATTGAGATCTTTGACCCTCGATCTGCGGACCATACATGTTTGTAATAAGGAACAGTTTGCCATCAGATCTTCTTTGAAGTAGAACTAATAAACTGTGACTACCTTTGAAGAAGGATTCTCTGGTGAATTTAGAGGCATCCCATACTGTCAAAATTCCCCCAGATGTGCCTTGCGAATTGCCCAATCAAAATTACCCCTAAATCCCAACAGGCTGATAGAATAATTATTTATAGACTGCATTTTCGTTTCTTGTACCAACAACACTTCCACTTTATGATTGAGAAATAATTCTTTTATGTCTCTTTTTATCTAAAGATATCATCCCTCTAATGTTCCAGGATAATATAATCATGAAAATTTGGATTTCCCTTTACTGTCTCTCGTTTTCTTAGGAAGAAAAGCATTGGTTTCTAGTCGCCTGAGTTCCCTTTCTCTTTTTGTTAATTTCTTTTTCGCAATTGTAGCAAACTAATGAGTTCGAGACTGGTTCTTGATGAATTCCATGATCTTGAGAATGTCTTGTTCCTTTCCTTCAAAAGAAATCCCTAGATTTTTGCAAAATTCTAAGGCACTCTGAGTACACAAGCAATCGTTTAAGAGCGAATTCGAATGGTGCACCAGTGTAGGAGTGATATCGTCCTCCCCAAGAAATAATTGCTCTAATCCATGGTCAGAGTACTTGGCTTTTGGAAATGGAGATTCCCCTTTGGTCTTCTACCCTGAAGAGAGGGGTCTTCAAAACCCGGTGGGCACCTTTGAGGGAGGCTCTCATCAACAAAGTTGATATTCTGACCTGTCAGTTGCAGACCGAAGTCGAGTGCTATTGGTTTCTTATTTTTTGGTGATTTGCCTATCGAAAATGCCAAGATGTCCAAGTTTGACTCATAACATCTGCTGACTCCTCTAAGCTAGCTGGCAGCCTTAGCGGGAGAGAGTTTAAGCTATTGAATTTTAAATTCAGATTTTGAAAAGTATCCGTTGGAAATGAATCTGGAACATGTGTCAACTCTGGCTCGGAAGGTTAGAGCAGGGCGGTGTCGTGCGGAGTTGGGCTCCTTCTCCGCATGGATGAGTAGTCATTTTCCAGCAGAATCTTTGCCGGCATAACTCTCTCCGAGATAGGTTTTATGTTGCGAACTGTAGTTTCCTTACTTTTATCGCCCTTGTCCCTAATGCCTAAATCTAATGATCCCAATGCAGAGTTTTGATTCCTCTGTTATGCCTTCTAACCCACTGTTTTTTCGAGAATGCTTGTGGTGGGGCCTGCGTATTAATGGGGGCCGATGTGACCACGTAACAGGGGCATCGCCCTTATCAAGGACTTTTATCACAACCGAAAAGATACAGTTCTAAACTTTAATGCATATCTGCTCCGGGATATGTGCACCTTTTTTAGGAAGGATTTTGACTTATGAAGGCAATAAATAATCGAGATTTGAAGATTTTTTATCCATGAGAATAAACCTACCAAATTGTTCCACTATACAAATAAAGGTGTCCAAACACCACAAGTGGAGGAATTACGCCGATGCAGAATATCGGAGAAGATGGAGGAGTGCTACCTGAGGTTTCCGTAGGAGACCATTCGTGGAATCTAATAGAAATCTTCTCGTTTTGTTTCATCTTCCCTTTTAGGCCTCTTTCTTTGCCTGCAGCAGAATTAGAGATGAATAGAAATTGGTTGTTTGCTAAAGAGGAAACCTCAGGTGAATCTTGAGCCACATTGGAATCAGTCATCCATTGTCGAACCTCATCTAATGTAACATCCCGATCAGTAGTGTCGATCAAACACCGACATTGCAAAAAGCCACTCTGATCCGAAGTGTTAGTTATCTCAATTGGCGCATTAGTTGCAGATTTGCTACACGCTCACATGTTTTCCGGCTAGTCAGAAGTGTAACTGAAAGGGGGAGGGCGGTGAATAAACTTGTTCTTCCCCTGAATAGTCCAGAAGTCGTCCAGGTCCTTGCGTTGTTGCTTAGATAGGTAGTTTGCTATCCTTCTTCTCCTCCAAAATCATAAATATTCTTCTTTCTTTTAGAGTTGTTGCACAAAGATCGGTTCCAGATCATCCTGAAACCAAAGTTGTGATTACCACAATTCAAGCAGAACTAGTTGTTGATTCTTATGGTCTCGTTCCTTCCGCTCTCCGCCATTCTGGTTCCTCCCGCCGATTCTTACCTTCTTGTTTCCACATTTCTGTTTCATCCACTTTCATATGTCGTTAAACAGACTTGTTGATTGTTATATCAACACAGATGAGATTACATTTTTTTCACGCACGCAAATAATGGTACCCATGCCATTAAAGCACTTTCGTAGACCTAAGGCTCATACATATGTGTACATCTTTTACAAGTGGACAGAGATCGATTTCTAACTCGAGGAAAAAATAAAAACTAAAAAGTGACAAAAAAATTAAAATAAAATACGGGAAAAGGGAGAAAGATTCGAAATACCGGAAGAATACAACGAAGTAAAATTTTGGGAAAATAAAATAAAATATGGAAAGCACAAAAAAGAGAAAAAATATATAAAAATTAAAACATAAATTAAAATTAAAGAATATATGAAAATATATTTAATTAAATAGTTTTTCTTTTAAAACGCTACGCATAAAATATGTTTTTTCAAAGCAAAGGAAAAACAAAAAACTTTGTTTGTGAGTAAGCTCCTACAAGAAAAATAGTGCATTGTCCTAATTCCCAAACCACCGTAAGCCAAAATTCTAAACTAACCAACTTAAGCCCACTTGTAGATGATGCTACTAGTGGGAGCAAGTGATTGCTTTTAGAGTGTACTCCACGATCACGTCCAGCTCTATGTGGCACTTAAAATAATGCTATGGTGCCCGATAGAACTCCAACATGTTAAATTAGATTAACATAAAAGAAAATTAAATTTTGTAATTAAAATTCAATGGTTCAAATTTTACATCCGATTCAACGGTTCAGGTTTTATGCTGCAAAATATCCGTATTAGAGATTTTTTCTTTCTGAAGTGATATAAGGCAATGTAAAAAATAATTTGTTTGATGAATATCTAAACAATGTAATCTCGCTATACTTGTAAAGATACTCAATTCGAGCACCTTCCTTCCTATACATTAATACTTAAAACGTATCACAGTCCATAGATCCCCAATAAAAATGTGGCCCTAAAGTTATCTTTGAGTGTGATATGGGTCATATGACTTTAGGGCCATTTGTTTAAGATCTGTGACATCTGAAATTGAAAACTGTTTGGTGGCATATTTATGACCGAGTGGAAGATTGGAACCCAATGCGATCTCAATCGTTTGATTTAAAATAATTAATTATTTTTGGTGCGGACATTTTTCAAGATTTGTAGGCGTATTTAATATAATGGAACCCCAAAAGTATATTTAAACTTTTGCCTGAATAAAAAATTACTAGACCATCCACCTCAATTAAGTCATTAGTACACGTGTGTGTACAAACTACAAAGTAAAGCATTATACAGTGACTATGGGCGACTTCAAAATAGCAGGGCCCAGTGTTTGGTGGATTTGCATGGAAAATACAGAAAATATGACAGCGAAACCATGAAGTGATGTCAGCCATTTGTAGTGTGGCCATTTGACTGTGACCCATCAATATTTGTGGGGATCCTTTAAAGCCACCTATCACAAGCAAGGAAATAGATCTGAAAAAAGAATTGCTGCCTGTGACTGGAAAATTATAAAGGTACCTATATTTGCAACTAAATATTTTTACTTGGCTACAAGGCTACAATTAAGGTTTATGCCTTGAATTAGATGATGGAGATATTTTTCATTTTAATCTTTCACATAATTGACTTAGAAATGATAGCGCACTAATGAGACGGTAGATGCTGATTCCATATGGCACACATCTTCAAAAATGACTCAAGAATCCCTTCTCGTTGAATGCCCATGATCATGTTTACTTTTGGGAGTGCGTGGCACATGAAATTAAAATATGACTATAGTTCTCTAAGAGATTGGGCCAAAAAAATCTCAAGATCTCTCAAGATACAAGTATTTGCAATCGGAGATTCAATAAGTTCAACCAGTGGTTTTGTATGTAAAAATTGTTTTCATCCCAATCTTCCACACAAGAAATCTTGAGATCACGACCCACCTATCAAACCGTCAGATTTTGATTCCACGTGACACACTTCCCTAAAAAGGAATTGTGATCATGATTATACGATAAGAGGTTCTATTAAACCGTCAGATTTTGATTCCATGTGGCACACTTCCCTCAAAAGGGATTGTAATCATGGTTATATGATAAGAAGAGGTTCTAAGGTCACTTTTAGAGATTTTCGTCAAGTGGAATCAACATCTGACTTTCTAATAGGTGCACCATGATATCAAGATCAATTGCATGGAAGATTGAAATGAAAAACAATATTCACCATCTGATTCTAGGCAGTCAACGGCTCCCACGCATAGTAACCCTATTTGCTCTTAAAGAATCTTCAGTGGCAAATACTGGTGCCCTATTTCTTGATGATGCCACCGACATGACTTGAATGTTGAACCCCCTTCGTGAATGCTTATTTGGATGACTTATCAAAATATAAAATTGTTCTTTTTCTGAATTTCGGTTTTCGGATAACTTTTCTAGTTAATTTATCACAAAAGTCATTTTAGCGGACGTCAGGAATCCATAGGCTTCCTTCCTTTTTTCTTATTTCCACTACTAATTTGACAGCCACATCGATAGACAAGAAAATGGGGGATTAGTTAAAATTCATTTTAACCATGTTTAAGTTTTTCCACCACTCGAAAAAAAAAAATCCTAAGGGTACTCTTCCTATGCTCATTTTGTACTATGAACATAAAGTGTATTATAAATAAAGTGAATTATACTTCAATATTTTATATTGAGCTAAACAATTACTATCCTCTAAAATTATAATTTTTATAAATTAAAAAATAAGAAAATTTCCAGGATCAATCCTGTCAGATTCACCTTTTACGTCAGAAAAGTTTCACCTTTCTCATAATCAAGCAGCTTTAAGCCTAGCAGAAAAAGTTTCAAATACCCCTTCTTACATTTTTATCGTTCTACAAAGTTTAAATTTTAAAATTTTATATATATTTTTTTATTTACACGATGTGAAGCAACATCTATGTCGTCTGATTTGAAGACCACAATATATATATCGATGGCGCCAAAGATTAACAAGAAAAAAGGGCATTATCGCATCTTTAACTAAAAAAAGGAAAAAAAAAAAGAAAGATAGTCGATAACGACTATCTAGACAATCGTTTATTTATTTATTTTTATTTTTTTGGTGTTAAAGAGGCGATATCGCCTTTTTTCGTTTCAATCTTTGACACCACCAATCTTTATATTGTGACCTTTAAATCAGACGGCATAGATGTTGCTTCCCATTGCGTAAATATAAAAAAGTGTATTTTTTTAAATTTTAAATTATATAGAACAATAAAAAGTATAAGAAGGGATATTTGAGACTTTTTGTGCTAGCTGGAACTGGCTCCGTTTGGAGATGGTCGGTTTGGTGAAAGGTGAAACTCACTACAAAAAATAAGACTATTAACAGCAGCCAAAAACTGCCGCTATTAATAAAAAATTGTCTCTAATAGTCTTAATAGTTTTTTTGTTAATAGCGGCAATTTTTTATAACAAAAAACTATCACTAATAGTCTTATTTTTTATAGTGACTATAGGGTCTCTGACGGAAAAGGTGAATTTGATCGAATAGATCTTACAAATTTTCCCATAAAATAATTTTTTTAATTTAGGAAGTTGATTTTATATGAGAAGGCATTACCATAAAAATAAACTTGAAGTGGAAAAAAGTCACCCACCTTCAGATTTCATTGCTGACGGTAACAAATTTATTCAATCTCTACTAGTAGGATATCTACAAGTGGAGGCTGAATGTAGAGACTTGAGACAAGTATAGTTATTTGAAATTTAATAGGGGAATTTCATTGCCTCTTCTTCTAATTATTATACTTACTACTATATAAAAGTAAAAATAGCTTCTGCAACATTTTAAATGCCTAAATTACCCTTCTCTTGAGCCCACATGTCCATGGAGTTCTAATCCAAATAAAACTCTTAACTCTATAGGATAAATAAGCTGCATTTACTATTTTTTTCATTCTTTCTGTGTGGGGTAACTGAAAGAGGAGAGAGTGCTTTGAGTAATCGGAATCGATTACTTCCCCCTTTTCAGAGAAGAACTCTCTAAGGCGATCCTCTATAACATATCTAGATAAATTTTTTACGCATATTCGAGACCTACAAACGGTAAACAATTTTAAAATAAATAAGTAATAATAGATGCAATGAAGATTTATATAAAGATTTTTTTTTTTGAGATGAGAAGATTTATATAAGGATAAATAGAGAGAGAGAGAGAGAGAGATTTTTTTCCCTTCGTTCTGTGTGTGGAGTAATTGAAAGAGGAGAGAGTGCTTTGAGTAATCGGAATAGAGTTTGAGGTATAAGAAATTGAAATCCGAGAGAGGCTAAATTTTTTTAGTGCAACCTGGAAGAGGCTAAGTACTGACGCGAAAGCTTGGTGGTTTTGGTTCGAACTGAGACGTTTTATAAACCAAAGACCGACGGCAACTTTTGTGTGTCCGCTCAATTTTTTGATTGAGCCGATTGAGGGCTACTGACTGAAGTAAGATCCCGACCGTCCATCAAGATTCAGAGCGTGGAATTGTATGAGGCTGTTAGCGGGTCGTGTCGGGTCGGGCTAACATTTTGGCTCCTCAATAGGAAAACGGCATATGTCCAACTCAACTGGACTTTGACCCGTTGTGGACACTTGAGATCTTGAGAATCAGACGATGAAGAACGTTTTTCATCCCAATCTTCGATACAATAGATCTTGAGAGTATGGCTCACTTATCAGACGGTCAGATCTTGATTCCACGTGGCACACATCTCCAAAAGTGACACTTGAGAACCCTTTCTCATGGTACACCCATGATTACAATCACTTTTTGAGATTTGTGCCTCATGGAATCAACATCTAACTGTCTGATAGGTGCACTATATTTTCAATTACTATTAACCTTAATAAATATGACAGTTATAAGATTCAGATGACATGATGTCTATCTTTTTAGGAAGAATGGGGTGTGTACGATGATCTTACATCATTAAAGTTCAATTACGATCGTATACCATTATTGTACACTATATCTTCATCTGTGAAAATTCTAATAGTCAAATCAATCAAGCAATTATGCCTATAGGCATATGTGAATCATCTTATTTCAGGTGCCAAATGATTCGGAACGATGGTATCAAAACTTGATCGATATGGAGACGTATCGGCGATATATATCGATTTCATCGAGAATCGATACCGATACAGGTCTGTATTGGATGATACTGTCTCGGTATCGGTTGATACTTGCCTACACAAGTACTTTTATCTATTTTTTCAAAAAGAAACATATTCACCGATACAATATCGGTCGATACATATCGATTCAAGATGGACCAATACTAAGTTTAATATCTTGACCCCATTAATAAATTTTAATATAAGCCATTAAAAATAAGATCGATTCATTTTAAAGTGCACATATAAGGGAATTTAAACCATTAGATCCGAGTACTTAAACACACATCATTGTTTATATTAAATGCAAGGTTGATAATAAATTGCTTGAATTGGATAGTGTATTCGCCATATATTTAGGGTGATTTTAGTATGAATGATATGTGACCATTTAGATGATGTGAGTTTATACAAATAGCACAAATGTAGCTAAAGAATGATTTTTTATTCATTTTCTATCGTTTACAATACTATATTATTTATTCAACTATCATTAACAAAAAAAAATTTATTTTATTTTTCTTTGGAAGAGCATAAGTTTTCAATTAGCCTGAAAATATTTTGGTTGGTGTTATCGGCACATCACTTTATGTTATAGCCACCGCATTCAATGAATAAAAAATTGTTAAAAATAGTGGACATCCACGATCCAAAATGTGGTCAAACAATAAAAAATTTAATGCACTATGATGTATGAGGCAGTACCCAAACTTTGACTAAAGTTTAGACCACAAATTATTTTATTTTATTTTTTAATAGATGACATGTGACATTGCACAAAAAAGACATTATCTTGGAATTAAGTGTCACATGACATAAGATCTAAGGTTTGAATGCATAAGTTCTTTCATACATTAGAGCCCATAGGCCTTTTTTATTTTATAAATTTATTATTAATTTTATGATTTTATAGAGCGACACATAGTAACGAACACTTGAAATACTAATTTTTTTTATGTTCAAATCACCCGATAGATGTCTAAAAATGAAGCTCAATCATTTAACGGTCCTAATGGCCACGTGCATTTGCACGTGCCTTCTTACTAATATATTAAAATATTAAAAAGGGAGCTACAACTTGCACATGCGATTTGTACCATAGGGCATGATTGAAAAGAAAGACTGTTGTTTTTGAGATCCTATGCGAAATACTATCTAAGTTGTTTGATTTGAAGACCACGATATAACAATCTTTGCAACAAAAAATTGGTACGAAACATAATCTCTATCATCTGAGTTGTGAGAGTCAACCATGGAATCAGATGATGGCTAATATAACAATCTTTGCGGCAAAAAATAAAAATTGTTAGTACAATAGAAAAATTTACAAATAAGGCTAGATACAATGACCCACCTTAACCCGATACCAACAACACCACCACCACCACCATTTCATTTGATCAATCACTATGAGGTAGAGGTATTAGAAAGAAAGCCAAATATTTAGACCAAGGAAAAAAAGCATTAAAAAATAATGAGAATATTTTTGATGTGGGCACTCAACCAAGGCTTTTAAAAGCTGCCACTAAATGATAGATTTAAAGAGTCAATTAATACTTGAACCGTTTAAAATAAAATATAAATTGCAAGATAGCAAGAGTAAGATGCTTTTAGAAATAAGCAATCAAAATCATTTTGAAATAATAGTTTTAAATCTTGCCAAATGTATAGCCGTTTGAAATAATTTGAATAATCTATTAATATTTTTATGATTTAAAAGAATGATCTCTATCATTGGAATTGTGAGAGTCAACCATTGAATCAGACGATTACTTGGGTCGGGTTCAGGTCCGTTTTCAAATAAAACCCGAGGCCGAATGCTCTCAGGCCAAACCCTGCCAGATTCTGTAATTTGGTTGGGTTCAGGCCTAATATTTTAGATAAAAAATAATCGGGCCCCCAAACATCCTGCCTGGCCCAGTCAAACCTGATTATTTTAAGGGAAAAGTCCAGGTTGGCCCGAACCCGATTTGAGTCGGGGTTGGGCTTATATAGAAAAAGCCCGAGCCCCAAAAGAACTCAGGTTGAGCCTGCCCGGCCCGATTTTATATTTGACAACGGTTTGAGCTTAATTTGAGTGAAGAATAAGCCTGTCAAAACCCGGGCTGCTTTTTATTTTATTTTTTTAATAAAATCCTTGGCCATTGACAGCCTTATACTAATACTTCTAGAAAACTAGGGTGATCATCTAAAAGGCTACAACTAGGTACTTCGTGACTCAGGCAGGTCGGGCGAGCTAATATAAGGCTCATATTTAATCAATCCGGAATAAGATTAAATAAATAAATTTGGGGCACTCCAGAACAAAATTTGTTAGATAAATAGATCTGGGTTACAAAAGAAGATAAATATTGAAACGAAAATACGCAGATCCGATTCGAGGCACATCGTAATTCGTTGTCTTTAAACCGAAATTTGCCTCTGCCACTATGATCAAGTGGCCACCAAAAGGTTACCGGCAAATCGGTTCCATAATACAACGAACCGGTAGCGAATTCTTGTTATCAGATTTTGTGAATCTGATTACGCAACCAGAACACCAAATACCGCTTAAGAAAAGAACTCTGAAGCAAACTTTGAATTCGGGAAACAGAACAGTTGAAAATCCAGTGAATAAAAGAAAGACCTCGGGTTCCCTTTTATAGAAATCAAGATATGCAACCGTACCGATTGGACGGAACGGTTATAGTAACTGATCAGATACAACGGTTACAAAAGATCCGTTTAGACACAATGGTTACAACAATAGATTTTTTTAATTTAAATATAAATGATAAAACATGATTAGTTTTTCTTTTGTCCAAAAAATTATTTTATAAATACACCGCACCGCACCGTATCGCCACGTGCTCATGCTCGTGCCCATCCCGTCCCGGCTCGACGCAGTGCCCACGCGTGTGTGTGTGTGTGCGACTGATAGGTTGCATAACGATAGAAGCTACAAAATTCGGTGCCCCTTGGGTGAAGGTTACAAGCCTTGAGCCAAGACTACATAATATAACCCAAACCCCCAAAAGAGTTTTACCCGATATGAGACTATTCACAATAATCCAAAGAACAAAAACTTAAAATATTAAAAATATTCAACAAAATTGACTTATACGATATCAAAGCACTTAAATTCTGCTCAAAATACTATCTGGAGTGGGGTAAAAGGGATTTTGTAACACAGAAAAAGAAAAAGGGTTAATGACACCTTATGCTTAAGAAAGAACTTTTACAAATGGAAAATTTGTTTTTTTCTTACTAGTTAAAAGGCACATGCACATGCACATGAACATAATGACTTTTAACTAATTGAACTTAATTTTTAGACATCTATCGAGTGATTTGAACATATAAAAAATAATATAATATTTATATCTTTCAAGTGTCGTAAGAATTGAGCATAAGGATTTACAGGAAGAATATTCATCAAGTTGAAAATAGTAGACTTTGACAAGTTTGCCTCTTGTATTATCCTCTTTCTATTTTAAGTTTCATTCTCAGTATCATAAAAGTATAATTGAAGGAAGCAAGGACTATTCTTGATTCGTAAGAGAGACGGTAAATCATAATATATTTGCCTCTGCGCTCGAAATGTGTATACACCACTTCTTAAACTTGCAATATTGTTATCAAGACGTACTCCAAATGATGTAAAAGAGAATATACTATTGTACGCTCCTATATTCCTTTAAAACTTAATAGATTCATTATTTTGAGATATAAATAAATTTAATAAATTTCAAGGAACAGTAGTAGGGGATAGAGTAATTTGTCCATCGTAGCAACAAAATGTTGGTGGTTCATACTGAAACTTCTTTTCACCACGATAAATACAACTATCAACATGTTGAAACTGATGTAATTCAGAACACATTGGCTCATGTGTTGGTTCATTAATATCACCATAATCTATTGTCGTAAAACCTATTTGCAAAAAATAACGGATGTGAAACATTTATGTCATTTCTTAATTGGTTAAACTAAAGGACTATAAACATAAAATAACACTACAAACTTTGTTGTTAAGTTAAAGGTCTTAATTGAGCTTTGAGTAATACTCGTATAACTTATTCTTTTTGTTTCATGACATTTTAAATTCGAGTTTCCTTCTGCTTATTTGTGAAGTCATTGTACCGTCGTCAATTATATTCACGTTTTCGTTTTTGACAATCGATAGTATAATTAATTGGTGATTGCCCAACCATATCACTTATAAAATTGTTCGTTGAAAATATTATAATATTTTGGGAATCATCATTTTCTCTTTACACTCATTTCTATCTTGCATCCTTGACGTTTATCTTTATCTAATCATATTGAGCATATAATATGTTATTATAAATAAGAATGAATCAAATTAGTTATTAAGAACAATTTTGATTAAGTAAAAAATAAAAAATTTGAGATTATATAACTCTCTCATATATTGTGAAAAAAAACGATCTCCATTGTCAAGTCAAAGCAGTCAACGGTTTAACCATATGAAATCTGAGTTGAATCAGACGAAAGAGATTTTTTTCATCCAAAGCTTGAACATAATAGAATTTGGGATGATTGGTCTACCATTAGATAGTCATATTTTGATCCACAATATGAACATGATCGTAGGCGTACATCAAATATAGTTCACGGATCACTTTTTAAGAGGTTTGTCACATGGAATCAAATCTTGTACGTATGATGGTAGGACCATGATCTCAAGATTTATTGTCTTACATTAAGATAAAAAAAATGATTATTTGTAGAATTTTCTGTAGTGCTCATAAAAATATTTTTAAAAAAAACTCATACATACATATATATATATATATATATATATATATATATATATATATATATATATATATATAGGAAAAGGCGTTTGCCCTCTATCAGAAGACGCTCAAGCGTTCTCCAAGATTGAGGAAAACCTCTAATTGACAGCATGATACCAAATTGATCGTATATAAAGCACAGGTGCATTGCTTAGATCATATTTATCAAAAAAAAAAATTTGAAAACTCATTTCCACCATGCATTTTTTTAGCTTTGAAATTTAAATCATTAAAATTAATCAAACTTTGATAGAGGCTTTAAAAAAAAGAATTTGAAATCTTTTTTTAGGAAATTGATCTAAGTCATTCCCTTATGCTCCTCATCGCGCCCAAATAATATTTTGGATGCCACATTGATCTCCACGAGCGTCCTCTCTTAGAGGACAGAACCGTCATATATATATATATATATATATATATATATATATATATATATATAACACGTGCACTTTTATTATAGTACTATTAAAAACAAAAATAAGAGTTAGAAAGTTCTGTCAATTTAGCACTTTATTTTTTAAAGTACCCCAAGCTAATCTTAGCTACCTGTAAATCACCCTATCTATCCTTATATTTTATGTTGTTTTTACTTTTTTATATAGTAGTAAGGATAAGTAAGTTGGGCGTTATAGTTTTACCAACCTTTCATTGTGCTACAGCCCTACCCGTTAGATTTTTTCTTAATCCGCACTGTCTAAGTTACCAAACAATAAACATGATATACAGATTACCTAAAGGCAAATAATAAAAAAAATGGTCATCATAAGGCTTTTGTAAAGTTTAATATGGACCATGTGCCATCGTTTTCATTTAATGCGTTTCATTTCTAAAAAGTCGCAGTCAGATTCGATGATAGGGATTTCCCAACTGACATATGTTCATATGTGCCACCACCATATAGATTTAAAGTGAGACTATATTTTGGACATCAGGGGAGGATATTCAATCATCACGGAGAGAGAGCGAGAGAAATTTTAGGTTACTCCTTAATAGGGGTTTATATTTTAACTGAAAACCGACCATAAGCCGATAGGCTCAAATCGGACCGAAATCGAAATCAAATCGAACTGATTCGGCCCAATTCGATTTCGGTTTTGATACCTAAAAATTGAAAACCAACTGAGTAAAGTGAGAAAATTAAAAAAAGAACAAAAAAAAAAAAAAATATATATATATATATATATATATATATATATATATATATATATATATATATATATGAAGAAAACTCGAAAGTCGGAATCAAACCAACCAAAACCGAAATCAGATCGGTTTGGTTCAGTTCGGTTTTAATTTGAGGGGTTGAAAATTTCGGTTTGGTTTTGATTTTTAGTTCGGTTAACCAATCGGCACCCCTACTCCTTACTCCGGGCAAGGGTAACAGAGTAAGTGTAGTAAGATTACAAAAATTGTTCATTACTTTGAATGAGACAACCAAATTTATTTTTTTCCCAATCTTCGACACATAGATCTTGAGATCATCAAATTTTATTTTACATGACACACATGTGGAAAGATAAATATGATCAGGGGTATACATCAAACATGATTCTTAGATAACTTTTCAAAATGTGTGTCACATATAATCAAAATTTGACTGTTTAATTGTACGCCCATAATCTCAAAATTATCTGCATAAAAGATTAGAATAAAAAACCATCTCCATCATCTATTTCAAAGTAGTCAACAGTATACCCACATAAAACTTGCATTGAAGAAAAAACTACCCATACGAAAATTGGTACACTTTTCATGGAGGGACCATGGCACCGACAAGATTTGGTTATTTGTTGGCTCGTTAAGTGAAGCCATGAAAGACATAAGAAAAAGGCACGCGGTTGAATTGAGGCCAACCACGTGTCTTATTTTTTTTCAACACATTAGACTTACGTTGTTTACCAAATAAGAAGACCCACCTTAGCTTTTGTAGCTAGATATTTCATTTTTAATATACATTAGGCTTGGAGGAATAATAAATCTTTTTTCTCCAATTTTCAAATTTTTATCCAAGTTAGAGAAAAAATTAAGAAAAAAATTAAAAATTTAAATACTAAGATTGAAAAGTGTGAAAAATATATATATTAAAGAAGAGGAAATTTATTAAAAAACATAAATTGATTGTAACGTTTGTGACTTTGAAAAAAATTAATTTTGCTTGAAAAATCATTATTAAAATATAATTTATTCCCATTACAAAGACGTGGTGCTTTATGACTTTTTTGGGACAATGACTCTCCTGGCTGACATTTAAACATAATTTTGGTATTCAGATGATCTTATACCATTAAACTTATAAGTTTTACCTCACACCATCATGCTTTCTTGACTAACATTTATAAAGTGTGATTTATCATTAAACCATATGGCGTGATTCTGTGAGTAATCAAATTTGTTCAAGTAACAATCTATTATTGGAGCATATATCAGTCAAAAGAAATATGCCTATAAGTGAATATGAATCATCTGATTGATGAACTTAAATATCAGGCATGAAAATTATAAACATCAGTTGATATTATAGTCAATGCATTGAATGATTTGAATCTTCCTAAAATATCATTTTTTGGCTTGTTGCACTTCAATTTATGATTAATCACCTTGATGGTACAATGGCAAAAATTACTCATATTTTAAACCATTGATAGTGTAAAATCATTTAAATTCCATTTTGGTATTTAAATGATGCTAAGGAAAGCCTCATATCCCTTTAAAAAGTCAGAATTTGGTGATTATAGGACGTGTACTGATTCTATGCACCGAAACGTTTGGTATTTAAATGATGCTAACAAAAGTCTCATATCCCTTTAAAAAGTCAGAATTTGGTGATTATAGGACGTGTGCTGATTCTATGCACCGAAACGTTTGGTTGGGGGGGGATATATCTGTTAGAAATGGTTTCTCGATCTGTCTCTCTTTCCTTATGAGATAGGGTGTTCCAAGGCTACACTACAAAAAAATAAGATTATTAGCGACAGCCATAAACTATAGCTACGGTTGTCAATGGGCCGGGTTTCAGCCCGGGCCGGCCCCCGATGGGCCGAGTTCGGGTCCAAAATTTGTACTCATTTAATAAACAGGCCAGCCCGGGCTAAGCCCAAATAAGAAACGGGTTCGGGTTCTGGCTCGGGCTGCAAGGTAGCAAATAAACAGGCCCTAATACGCCTTAAAAATGTCGAGCCAGTATTCCCGACCCAACCTTATTAGTCCTATATATATAAGGACTTTGCTAACTAGGGTTTCTCAACTTTCTCTCGTCTCATTCTCTTAGCAAATAGCAAGCTCTCCCAGTCGTAGGAGCTCTCTAGTCTCTTCTTTTCTCTCTCTCTCTCTCTCTCTCTCTCTCTCTCTCTCTCTCTCTGCAGTCTGTCCCAGTCGGCAGTCACATGTCACGAACTTAGTTGTCGCGCCTCGACAATCCATGCGGCTCTTGCGCTTAGTCGCTTCCTAACGTCGCAAGATCAACCTAATTATCGAAAAACTCATAAAAGCAAAAAAATAACTTAAGAGAGGGAATGCAACCTAATTATCGAAGAACTCTTTGTATTGAGACTCTCAAATGCTTTACAAGTTGTGAGATTTATGAGGTATGCAAGGTCCCTTGTAAATGAGGCTTTCTACCCTATTTATAGGTTACATGGGTTATAATGAATGATATAAGATTCGTCCATGTGTTGTTCATCCAACGGCTGAGAATGTTCTAGAGTTTCCTCTAGAACCTTCTCCATCCTTCCTTTGTTCTACACTCTTCCTAAGTTTATTCTTCAAATCTCTACACTCACTAGAATCTAGACTCTTCCTTATTCTAAAGTCTTTTTTATTTATATTCTTTCATGATCTTTCTCTAGGTTTCTGGAGTCTTTCATAGAGCCTCTCTCTACTATGTATAATACTATATATATTGATTATTATACCGATAAAGTGGGAAAGATTCGGAGTTGTGCGCGGAACGTGACACTCTCCCCCACTTATGCTGGCGACGCCCTCGTCGCATATCTTTCAAATCACCGAATTTGTTTCTTAACTGCCATAGCATGTTGGCATGTTCCCAGCTACCCTCTTTTCTCGGTAAGTCTTTCCATTTCTCGAGGTACTCTTTGTATAGACGTGGGCCTTTACGTCTTATTTTTCGCTTGGAGAGGATGTTCTCGGCCTTCTTAGATATCCTTTCCTTTCCTAGGGTAGTCGGCTCGCCCTTTATTTCTTCACTTATGAGTCGTAGGGCAGATAAACTCCTTGTACATGCCTTTGTTCCTCTAATTATATGAACTGTGCATGGAGTTTCCTCTTCCATGATGCTGATGGTGTTGGTGAATTATATGAGCATAATCTTCTTCTTATTGAGGAATTTCATCCCTAATACTGCTTGATACTCATCCATGGAGACTACCAACAAGTCCCCGCTATGCCATGGATGGGTCTCGCCTCCGAGTTGACGGCTTTGAGCCGCCCTTGCTCCCTAGTTGTCTTTAGACCCAACCGCTTCGCTTCTTCCGTCGAGATGAAATTATGTGTGGCACCTATATCCACCATTGCAAGAGTAGCCTTGCCGTTGATGAGTGCCTCCATGTACATTGGCCCTTGGTTTGTGAGTTTTGGCATCTCAAGTTATTTTCGAACGAGTTGCTTTGGTGTCTCTGATTGCTTCTTGATAACGTTGAGTAGCTGTAATGACCCTATTGTTGTGTTCTCAACAACTTCTTTTTCTTCCAATTTGACAGCAAGGGTAGTTAGCACCTTTCGCGTAGGACACTCATTTGTCATGTATGGCCCATCGCATAGGAAATACTTAAACTCTCGTGCCTTAAAATAATCATTCTTCGGCTTGTTGCCACTTTGATTCTTCTAATGTGAGAATTTGCCCATTTCTTTCCCATCGTGTGAGGGTTCGTCTCCCTCACCTTTATCATGAATGTCCTTGAAAGTAGTCCTCCGAGGAGAATTTGATCTCTTGAACTCCACCAAGGACTCTGCGACGGCCATGGCCGAAGAAAAATCTTGAACTCTCCGACGTCGTAGTTCTTGCTCCGTCCATAAAATTGAAGAAGAGGTCCTTCTCGAGCATATCCAGGATCTCCAATATTAATGTAGAGAATTCCTTAACGTAGTCCCGGATTGATCCCGTGTGTCGCAATCTCTTTAAATTCGTTCGAGCCAAATAATCGACATTCTCAGGATAGAATTGTTTCTTCAGTTCCTTTTTGAAATCCTCCCAAGTGTCGATGGTGCAAGTGTCTCGTTTAATATCCGCCTCACGACGCCTCCACCACAATATGACTGTGTCGTTAAGATAGAGTGTGGCAGCTTGCACCTTTTGCCTCTTGTCAACTAGGGAGATGGCTTTGAAATATTGTTCTAAGTGTCATAAAAAGTTATCAATCTCCTTAGCATCTCTTAATCCGTTGAATGCTTTGGGCTAGAGTGCCTTTACCTTTATAGAGGCATCCTGGGTCGTAATCGTACCACTAGTCACAACCTTTTTGCATAAGGCCCAATTGCCTTTCACTTCCTCTAATTGTATATACATGACATTGAGAGCATCCCATACCTTAGCCACGAGGCTCTCACGTGCCTCCTTTTCCTTATGCTCTATAACATTGACTTGACCTTGCATCTCCCCTCGTAGCTCCTCGAGTCCCGCTTCTAGAGCTGAGATGCTTTAGCCCACTTCCTCAAATCGATCGTTCTTGTCGACGATGGCTAGCTCTACCCTGCCTAGTCATGTGTAAAAGTTAGCGACCACATCATGGGACCTTTCCCTCCTCGGCTTGCCTCCATCGTTGTCACATCCTCCTTCTTACATAATCTCTGATGATATGGTGATCTCTTACTCCGATTGATCTCTCTTAAACTAACGTGGCTTTCCCCTAAACCAACTTGGCTTTGATACCAACTGTCACGTACTTAGTTGTCACGCCTCGACAATCTGTGCGGCTCTTGCGCTTAGTCGCTCCCTAACGTCGCAAGATCAGTCTAACTACCAAAAAACTCACAAGAGTAACAAGAGAACTGAAGAAAGGAAATGCAAAGAACTCTTTGTATTGAAACTCTCAAATGCTTTACAAGCTGTGAGATTTATGAGGTATGTGAGGTCTCTTGCAAATGAGGCCTTCTACCCTATTTATAGGTTACATGGGTTATAATGAACGGTATAAGATTCGTCCATTTGTTGTTCATCCAATGGCTGAAAATGTTCTAGAATTTCCTCTAGAACCTTCTCCATCCTTCCTTTGTTCTATACTCTTCCTAGGTTTATTCTCCAAATCTCTACACTCACTAGAATCTAGACTCTTCCTTATTCTAGAGTCTTTTTTATCTATATTCTTTAATGGTCTTTCTCTAGGTTTCTGGAGTCTTCCATAGAATCTCTCTCTACTATGTATAATATTGTATATACATTGATTATTATACCGATAAAGTGAGAAAGATTCGGAGTTGTGCGCGAGACGTGACACATAGCTCTCTTCGCAGCTCTCATTCTCTCTGCAATCACTTCTCTCTCTCTTTGCACTGGCCGACCACCAACGGCCCATCTCTCTCCCAGCCGACACCCAACTGATTTTTAGAGTTTCAAGCTCCCATTGCCAACTAATTTTTAAGGTTTCAAGCTCTCATTGTCAACTCCGAAGCTCTTTCTCTCTCTCAATTTCTCTCTCTAAAAGCAAGTTGTTCTTTGCCATGGATGATAATTTCATTTATCATCAAAGCCACAGGGGCGAGGAACGGATAAAAATTAATGGTGTTTGATTTTGTATGAGATTAAATATATTTTTTTTTAATGATTTTCTCTTAGCTTGTATATGATTTTATATTTGGTACATTTTTAATAAAACCATGCTTGAACCTGGGTTTTGGCCCAATTAATAAAGGGCCGGGTTTGCTTAGGTCGGGTTTGGGCTCAAGCAGTTATAAGCGAGTTGGGTCAGGTTCAGATAGCATACCAGGTCGGGCTCGGGCCTTCCTTTTAGTGTCAAAAAATATTCGGGCCTACAAAAAACTCGGCCCGGCCTGTTGATAGCCGTAACGGCCGTTATTAACAAAAAAATTGTTACTAATGCGCTTTCCGCCAATAGTCTTAATAGTCCTTTTGTTAATAGCGGCAATACAGCAAAAAATTGCTACTAATAGCCTTATTTTTATAGTGTTGCGCTTGGAAAAATTCGTACTCTCTCTTTCCTTATAACATAGGGTGTTATAAGGTTGCGCCACCATGCCACGACACACGAGTGTTTTCATTTGGACTTCCATTTTCTGCCTTTTTGTGCTTCCACCAAAGCAATCTCATAAGCCCACAAGAGATGTCACCCCTTGAAACCTCAAGTTGAATCACTGAAAATAAAAAAAAGGGAAAAAATTTAAAGGGTATTCCTAAATCATCTCCAATGCTGCTCATTAAATTTATCTATTTGTTGAGAGGGATCAACTCTTTTGACAACCTTTTAAATAAATTAGCCTGTCACCATCCGCATGGAGGCCACATGGTATGCATGTTTTATCAATCTAAGTAAGTCGACTAACAGTCCATCATCAACACATGTCAGTCAATTAAAAGAATATTTTTATTAAAAAATTTTAATCATTTGATTGATACACTTTAATTTTAATCATAATATATATATATATATATATATATATATATATATATATATATATATATAGTATGATTAAAATTATCATCTGATTATAATTATAATTATAATTATTTGATTGATATACTTTGGACCGACTTTAGTTCAATATATAAGTTATTGTTTCCCCGACCTAAAGTGCTCATATTTTAATCTAGTTAATGGCATTCGTGGGCCATTATTTTTATATGTTTTAAATATCCTTATACTGTAGTCATTCCCAATCTATATTTTTTAGTATTCCAAGCAATCGTCCATTTTAGAATAAATAAATGAGATGATTCAAATCCTTCAATGAATATAATATTTGGGCCGATTTTGGTTCAATATATGAGCTATTGATTTTCCGGACATGCATGCTCATATTTTAATCTAGTTAGTAGCAGTCATAGGCTATTATTTAATTTATTTATTTTTTAACTACCCTTGTACGTTAGTCATTCCTAATCTATTTTTTTTAGTATTCCAAGTTGCACCCTACTTTAGGCATCCTTGTAATTGCACTTTGTTTTCTTGACGCGTCTTCATAATCCAATACTTTGCAAGTTAAGTAATGAAGTTGTCATCATCAACTTATCATAGTATCTTTTCATAAAATTCTTTTCTTTTTGTCGTGATGGATATTTAATAAAATCTTAAAGCAACGCGCATGACACAATGTGCCCATTTCTTCTAACCTCGGCATAGGCCTTAAGAGATATCCTCAAATCCATCACTGAATGGGGATGTGCCTAGAGGGTTGTACCCGAACACCGGATGGCATGCATGTGATACGAAAACAATAATCGTTTTAGGTTCTCTAGCTACGTGACAAGTGGTTAGAAAAACAGTTACTCTTTTTTTTCCTGAAAATTATTGACTATTTTGAATCAGACAATGGAGATCGTTTCTTGTCCCAATCTTCTACACAATAAAGCTATAGATTATGGTACAACTATCATACGATCACATGTTGATTCCACGTGGCACACAATCTGGCCCAAAAGTGATTGTTTGATAGGTGCATCCTCATCACGATTAGTTTTGGGGATGTGTGCCAATGGAAATCAACATGTTATCGCCTGATAGTTGCGCCATGATGCAGAGATCTATTGTGTGGAAGATTGGAATGGAAACCAATCTCCATCGTCTGCTTCAAGGAAGTCAACATTTTTTTATAGTGTGAAAGCGTGTGTTCTTTACAAGTTTAACGGGTGCCCTTTTAAAATATGTATTGGATTGTGCTCAAGTTTTCAGTGTGACGCTTGATCGATCTTATTCAAATTTCAGTGGCACCCAATCGTGTAATGGGTACCAAATGGTGCCTGACTAGTATGGGTGCAGCTGTTAGGGCATCCGGATGCATAGTCCAAGCCTCATCTAATTATACCATGTTCTTTTCTTGCTTATGTCCCAAATAAATTCGCACTCTATGAGAAGCCATCTCTAAATTTGTGTTATTCTAAGTAAATGTTTTCTCAATTCTTGATCTTCTTGTTATAAAAACAAACTAAATGGCAAAAACAATTTATATCTTGTCTTATACATTATTCCGACGAGAATACACGGCCTATAAAAGATTCCGGTGAATCCCCTTTCTCATTCAATCCAAACTCTTTTCATTTAATTACAAAAATATATTTGTTGCAAAATTAATTAAAATTCATAGAGAAGTGGATCCTCCAATTAATAGGAAGATATTACGACTCTTATTCCGTGATTTCTTTTTTATTTTTGTGATAATAGTGATGACGGTGTGGAAAACCATGATTCAAAATTTCTTCCGATAATTCAAATTATCGGTTGAATTATATCGATTTCTATCAGCATCGAAACAATAACACCAAGTTATAATTTAGGTTGGGCCAAAATACTGGAAGTTCAAATATTGATAATTTAAAATTATTGAGCGATAATTTACAAATCATCAAATTATCGGCTGATAATTTCAAGACCATTTTTGAAGTCTTTTGAGGAAAAAAAAATTGGCATTGAAATTTCGGCCCAACCCTGAAAATCTCATTCAATTTGTCAGTTTCAATCATGCCTGAAACTGATACTGAAAGTGATATTTTGATCCTTGGTGGAAACTTAAAATACTACATTTTCATAATGATTTTTCTATATTTCATTAATAGAGAGAAGCCTCTTTAAATAGAGGTCAATATAATCAATTAAAGATCTTAAAAGAATTTTTAAATTCAAAATACTTCCTAAAATATTTATAGATCTCAATTAATACAATTTTACCTAAAACATAAAATACACATCATAGATGTGAAGCTTTCTTTCAATCTTAAATATTCTCTTACCCTCCCACAATCAAATGTTCTTTGAAAAAAGGAACGTATGATTGGTTACATAGAATCTTAGTCCTCAATCGTATAACGTGAGTTGTCGATGGATAGCACCTAATAGCATATTGTGCTTGCTAGTGGCCACCGCCTACTTGTGAAATCCGTCACTGTCGCATCCCGCTCTTTGTTGAGTCTGTTGGAGCCGATGACTCACTAGATCAAGTCTATCATGATCTCTCTTTTCTGCTTACAATGTAGGATCATGCAAATTGGAAAAAGCCCTCGTTGGAGTGGTCCTAGGTATATAAAAACATAAACTCACGTGATATGAATTATGAATATATAGACCAAGAGAGCTTGTAGAGATAAAGGAGAAGGATACAAATTTTATTGAAAAAAAAAAAAAAAAAAAAAAAAAAATCAAACAAGTTGAAGAATGAGCATAACTCAGGTGGCATCCGCAGGCGGCGCACTGTAGGCCGCCGGAGCTAGTTTCGCCGTAGCCATCGATGATTTTGAATGAAGAAGACAACTATGGACAAATTTATAAATTCACAAATCCACTTAAACCCACATGTGTTGAGTATTTGAGATCTTACGAATCTCTAAACTTTATAAAAATATTAAAACCTTTTATTCTAAAACATTTGGTTTTTGTATAATAAGCTAAAACGTTTAGTTTCCAAAGTTATTTTTCTAAAATATCTTTTTTTAAAATAGGCAGTATGACTCAGACAAACAAATACCCAAGACCGATACCGATTTTAATACGTTAATGTCTATGTAATATACACCACTAGTCGTGCATATACAACACATACGCATAGGTTCTATACTTCCCATGTGCAGGACCAAGCGTGGGTGAGTGATTTAAATTCAATTGTCAACTTTGATATTGGTGCTAGACTACCCTAAATATCCCTAGCGTATTCTCCTTTGTTTTCTTAACACATATTCTCTCTCGCATTTTATTCCGATATTTTACAATTTATTTGTAAATTTATCGTGAAATTTATCATAGTTTAAATAGCTCATGCATAGTGACAAATTTCTCCAAAATTCTTGAAATTAGAGTGGGACGAAACTTTAAGTAATTTCTCCAAAATCTGCCAAATTTTGATTTATTTTAGTGAACAAAACTTTATCGAAACAAATGAATTTTCTTTTAATTTTAAACAATAAATAAGATTTTTTATAAATATTATATATATAATTAATATTGCCGAAAAAAAAATTTGTCACACTGATCTCACGATAAAAATAAAAAAAAAATAAAAATAAAAAAAAATCTCATTTTATTTTACTTAATTGAGGTGGCTGTAACATAAGGCATTAGTGTGCTATAAAATAATTGAGAATCTCTTTTGGCCGCACATTATGGCTGACGTGTAACTCACTAGCTCCACAAAATTCCCTGGCCTAACCAAAAACCAGTTGGAAGTCGTTTTTCACATTGCCGGTGTGTACTTAATGAAATTTTATTACGTAGCATGTTTTTAGCATGTAATTGGTTTTTCTGGTTGGCTTTGTTATTCTCTGCTCCTCTATAAAATATCATTCCTTTCAACCTCTTTCCAAAAATCTATCTCATCTCTCAAGTCTCAAACTAGCAATGGCAAGGGAAGGAATATGTGTGAAGCCATGGATTGAAGTGCCACCAGCCATTATAATTTCTCCTCAAAAACCATCTGTTAATCCTAGATTAGAGACGATTACTGAGGAGGACGATGAAGATTCACAATAGCAGAAGCTATGAACCTGGTAAGCCGCAATTGTAAACGTAAAAGAAGTTCAGCCAATTTTATTATGTTTCTTTCAAATGTGTAGTATATAGTAGGGCAACCTGGATTGTAGAACTTATGGTGGGCCGAACTTTAATAATACGTAACTATTTTTTTTCTATGATATCACTTTTGCTGGTAGAATTATTCCATGAATAATGGCTCTTTACCGACATCATGTCACATGTTGTCTGCATAAAGCGAAAGATCGCGGGTTCAAGTCTTGGAATCAGTCTCTCCAAAATGGGAGTAATGCTGTCTACCATCTACCTCTGGGTGGCTTTTTTTACTACTATGCCACAAGGTGGATATATTTGTGATTAATTTAAATTTTTCATAGGGCAATCCTTCATTGAAACATATCTTAAGCAAAATAATCATATGCTTATAAGTGGAAGTGAATTATCCCATTTGCGAACCTTAATATCAGCCATTGAAACTAAGAACGATGATTGGTGTTAGTGCACCAATCAAATGATTCAAATATCCCAACAAGTGTGATTGAGGGCCTTCAAATCTCACAACAAGTGTTAGTGCACAGATCATACATTGCCCTTCACTGTATGATCTATCTCTAGTATGGTTTTCATTACTAGTCAGGAGAGTCGGGTCCATTATTGCATAGTCTAGTGATGGGCATGCTCCTTTGCAAGGGTGAACATATTGTCAACGAAGTCCTGCTCATCACAATATTATATCCTCTTCTCACAAATAAAAAGGATCCTCCGCCCCATCTATGAAGGTGAGGATTCAGAATCAAATTGTAAGAATTTGTATGGATATTTATGTTAGACTCAATCTCGCACCACTAAAAAGATCAAAAATATACTTTTTACTTATTTAGCGCCGAAAAATATCTATGCAGCTCCTCAGGATCGACCAGTTTGGCATTGGGAGATTGATCTGAGCACCGCCACCGAAGGTGCACAGCCTGTGCACATAACATCAATTGTATAAACACTGCGTGTGGGTCATCAATTATATAAACACCGCACACATTTTCATCAAGCAAAAAAGGCAAAAAGGGCCTGGGAGAGGTAGGTAGGTAGCCCGTAGCCTTACCCCCCATTTTAGAAAGCCTGATATCAGGACTCGAACCAGCGATACATTTCATCAAACAAGGATGTGGAATCAATGTCATTCCACCTAAATGGTTACTTCACTTATGGTTCTCTAAATAAGGGTTAAACAACCAAGCTACGGCTCATTTCAATAACAAGTAATACATGTCAACAACGGGCACATTCATACAAGGTAGATTAAGACCGGCCGTGTCAACCTTTTTTCACTCTCAATAAACCAACAATAGTTGTTTGTTTATAAATGCAAACACAAAGATACATAGATTTGATGATTCAAAAATTCGCCCCACAGATGATCCCATTATGCTCCTGCAACCTTGCCCAACCAATAGTTACCAGAGAGCCATCCAGTCGGGCATTACACTGTAGTTGCAATACTTCTCCCAGTTTCTTTATGCTTGAAACACTACTCCCACCATTGGAATGGAAGAAAACTAGATTTTGGCATATAAATAGCATTAGTGTGGCTGAATTAGTTTCGAAACTTCCAAGGGATATTCTGATTATCTTTCCTTAAAACATATATAAGAAAGCAGAGAACGAGTTTTCATATACTTACCCGAAAATTAACAGAGACGATGCTTCTAGCTATCATTGCTTTTCCTGTTCCAAGATAAGTAAATTGTGTCCCCATAAGGCCTGCAAACAGAAACAAGACAAAATTTGCACAAACTGATTGCAGCTCCAAAATAGTTGGGCGAGACAAAGGTTTAAGTAGCAGCAGATGATTTGACAAATTCTGATTGATTCCCAAAATACAACAATATTACTATTCAACTCCACAAGTATTGTATATATAACAATATAAATACTAAATCATTGCTGGTGTCAGAACCAGCGACGAATGTGACGCATCAACCTTGAAAAAAATGGATGCAAATAGATCAATTACAGTTGTAGAATAATATACTGAAAGATGGGAAATATTGAGTTTCACAGAGTTGTTTTTCTTTCTAAACGTAAAGATCTAAGTTATGCAGGAGACTCCATCACCAACTAATTCTATGATTGGATGGAGATGGGGGTGAGGCTCAGTATGTGCCATCACCTAAGCTTTACCAAGGGACGGCATCCCAACCTGACATTCCATTACTGTACACTTGCAGGTGATGGAAACTAGAAAACTTCTTTTGATTATGGACTTTCACGGCAATTAATCCTTCCATAAGATATTAAATACATAAAAAATACAACCAGATCATGGATGCCATAGAGAGATATGCAGAAAACAGATGCATGAATCAGGATAAGTATGACAGGAAAATGGAAGCAGGGAACTTCTCGTTATACAGTAAATTAGAAGCAAAAAACCAGAGATATTAGTCAGTAGAAATTTGTTTCCAAGTCAACCATGATTCATTCATCAACGGAATTGCGTTAGAATTGAATAATTTATATGTCAATGACATCAACAGAAGAGCATTAGAACTGGAAATGGGTTAAAATGCCGGAAAACCGGTACGTATCGTCCGGTCAAAAAACCGGTATGTACCTGACGATACGTACCGGAACAGTAGTGTACCGGACGATACATTGAATGTATTGTTCGGTATTTGCAATACAAATGAGCGATACGGTACATTTAATGTACCGTATCGTTCACGTCCGATATTTTGATCCATGGAATTGGATATATTATATGGTAATAATACTAGAAATTAAAACTCATTTATGAAAAAAATAGTGTTTGATGATCTATAATAAAACATTTTTCAGAATCAAAACCAGTCATATATATATATATATATGGAAAAGGGTTGGGTGTCTCGATGTGATATGGTGAGTGTATAACATCGTGAGACAAGGAGCTCCACGTGGCACCCAGAACATTGTTTTGGTGCCACATGAACAAGGTTGCATTGTTTAGATCATCCTTTAAAAAAATTCAAAATTCCATCTCCGATGTAAGTTTTTTAAGGCTTGATATTTCCACCATTGAAATCAGTCAATATTTGACTTTTGCCTTTCAAAGAAAAATTATGATTTAAAAAAAAAAAAATTGACTTGAACAACGCGCCCGATCTCCGTGTGAACGTTGTGATATGCTCACCATCACGTTGGAGCACCTTACTAGTGTACTATATATGAGGCCCGGGACTATGCGTCCGACTGCAGCTCTAACAACTGCACTCGGTCCAGCTGAGCACCATGTGGAGCCCATCACGAGGATCGGGTGACAAGAAAACTTGAACAAGATCGATCAAGTGCCATAAAAAAATTGGGCACGATACGATCATGGGTCAAAATATCGTCCGATACCGATATGTATCGGTTTTAGAGGTCAGCGGTACGATACATAGGGTATGTATCGTACCCTATATAAAATAGTTAAATTATCGCCCGTATCGTCCGATAATTTGGAGAAAAAATAAAAAATAAAAAGGACTGAAATTATCGTTCGATACGAACGATAATTTGGCGATTCAGTGGGCCCCACCCTTTGACCCGACTAAATTAAAAAACTAATCGTCAATTGTGTCCAAATTCAATGCACCAAATTGTTTGTCTATTATCTTATCTTTGACGCATGAAACCAGGACAAAAAAATAAAAAAATTAAACTTTTTTATAAACCACATGCCACGTGGCTAGACAACCCAAAACAGGTGTTGTTTTGGGTGTCACATGCCACGTGGCATATGATCTAGCGTCTGAGTCCAACCCTCCAAAGGATGCATTCCCCTGTGCTATATATATAAAGAAGAGTTGTTGGGTTAGAACGCATGGATGAACCCATGCGTTCAAACCCAAGATCACGTGCCACATGGCATGTTATAAAATTAGAAAAAATGTTTTCCATAAGGACTTTTTTCCCCTGAAAATCATGGTTAAAGTTTGCCTACTGCATGGCAAACCTGGTGCACTGAAATTTTGAACCTTTGTCCATCCGATATTCCACACAAGGATCTTGAGATCATGGTGCACTTATCAGACGGTTAGTGTTTTATTCCACATGGCATAGATCCCAAAATTATGGCCCTAAATTCATGTGACAAGCCTTGCTCAAACGTGACTTTAGGGTCACGTTTTTGGGATCCGTGACATGTGGAATAAAAAACTAATCGTCAAATAGGTGCGCCATGATCTCAAGATCCCTTGTGTGGAAGATTGGGGCGAAAAACGATCTCCATCATTTGATTAATCAATGATTTTTGGTGTGGGCGTATTTCAAGATTCGGTGGGTGTGAATAAAGCTACCCTATATATATATATATATATATATATATATATATATATATATATATATATATATGGCTAAAGTTTAAGACATCACAGTCTTTGGGTTTTGAGTTCATCTCAGCAAAGTCGACAAAAAAAATGTCAATTGTATACAAATCAGGAAAGCAATCATTTTACAAAATCAGAATTTGAATTGAACCAACTTGGACTAGTTCTTAGTCAGCCAACAAGTACTTGAGCATCCATACAAGTCCATCAATAGCTCCATGATTTATGTGGTTGGATTCCAGGCTACTTTTTGCACATCAATACACTTGAATTGCCCCAAATGTTTATGGAAGGTTTGTTTAATGGCTACCCCACGATTTGTCTCCTATCATTTATGTCCTAAGAAACGGATGGCTCATACTTCTTTGGCGCATAATAATTCCAACCATATGACATGGCACCACTAAAAAAAATGCTACTGTGTGTGTGAGTGTGTGTATATATATATGATAAAATTAAATTTCCTAAAAAATTGTTTTCATCACCTTACGGAACTATATCACTTGGACTGTTGGACAAGGACACGCCTATCGGTGCCAGACAGATAGAGGCGTTGGAAACGGCTCCCTCAAGCTGCCTAATACACAGATACGTCCGTACAAACATATTAAAAATACAACATTAAACTATAAAATACGTGCAGGAAAATAGAGATATACCTAATAATAAAGAAAATCATGTGTGTATGGGAGTAACAAAAACAGTCGTTCAAAATGCATTTCTGCATTGATTTCCATGGGAGAGAAAAAAAAACGTAGACGCGGTGTCCTGGTTGCATGGTAACACTTGTACTGTCAATTTTAACGGCAAAAGCAGTTTTATTCACGTTTGCATGAAGGAGGGTAGGAGTAGTTCGATAAATGAATTTTTTTACCTAGGGTTTTTCACATGAAGCAGTATGAAGACAATGGCGACAACAATGCAGCAGAACCCAACAGCAATATAGGCTATACCAAGGAAGTAGTTCTTTCCTCCCAGCCAGTTTGATGTAGAAAGAACAAGCTTCTTTTTTCCTCCAAAACTGTAAGTATTGTAATTGTTAACAAGCTTTACATCTATAAACTCATCAGCTTCTAGATCCACTTCAATTCTCCCGTACAACTTTCGGAAGCTGGGAAGAGCAGAAGTACGCATCCACACAATAAGATCCTCCTGCTCGCTTAGCTAGTCCACAAAAAAAATTAAAAGATGCTTAGAATAGAGGAAAAACCTTTTCCAACCCAATCTACACTCAAAAACTCAGGAATACGGATATAAGTTCTACCTGTATGGAAAATGGCTAAGTAAACAGTTTGGAAAACCGGAAGAGAGAGAGAAGAGACGGAAAGAGAGAGAGAAGAGACAGAGAGAGAGAGAGAGAGAGAGAGAGAGAGAGAGAGAGACTATAGTTGGCCGTTACATGATTGCATTTAGACTAGCTGGGTTTGTGAGTAAAATAATTGGACTGAAAATGATAAGCATAACGAGGGTTTAAGATAGGGTCTGACTCTCCTGACCGTCATTTAAACACCAAACTGGTGTTCAAATAAACTTACACCATCAATTGCTTAAGATGTGGGTGATCTGTACCGTCGAAGTGATAGATCATAGATTGACGTGCAACAGGCCCAAAAATGGTGTTTTAGGGAGATTTAAATGATCGGATCTATGGACTTTAATATCAACCGTAGTTTTCAGTTTTAAGGGCTGATATTAAAGTTCATCAATCAGATGGGTCACATCATAGGCATGTTTCTTTGGGCTGAGACATGTTCCAATGATAGATTGCCACCTTGAAATTTTAGATTGATCACTGACATTAACCACATGGTATAATGAAAATCACACTTCAATGGTGAGATTAAAAGTCCAACTTTAATGGCATAAGGTCAATTAAACAGCATTCTAGTGTTTAAATGTCGGTCAGGAGCCATTATCCCTTTAAGATAATTGAAGACAAACCAATAAAAGTACAGATTTGTGTTGTATACTGACATGATTTTTAGTAATCGACCCACCCAAATATAACTAAGAATGACTATAGAGTGGTTTTGTCCAAAAACATCCAGAAATCCCACATCATCCATACTTGTCGGACACATTGATAATCATCATGGGATTACATCATGGAAGAGAGACGGCCCCAAAACCACATCAACCAAAATATTATAATCATCTAATTGATACACTGTTAGCACAATGTATATTGAGTTGCCCATACATGTCTGATCAGTATGATTTTGGGCAGTCTCCCATTCGCGAAATCAAACGCCATATGAATAAGAACATTGATAATATATTCATGTATACAGTGTAGATGAACTATGATTGAGGCGACAATTCTACTCATTCAAAATCGAAAGAAGCTTTATGGCAAGAATGAGGTGAAATTTACAAAAAAAATGTCGACGAACAGGGAGGGATTTTTTGAAGTAAACATAGGTGTTAGAATATAACCCTTTTAATAAGCCCATAACTCTCAATGATAAAAATACTATTGAAGCCAAGAGCCTGGACAGCGTCACAGGTTTGAAACCTGGGATGGCACCAGTTGGGTGCCATGTGGACATGCATGAGGTCGATCCAAGACTATCCAAAAATAATTACAAAAAATTATTTTAACCACAACTGACCATGGTCAATGGCTGTTAAAATGAACAGTGAAGTGCAAAATCAAGTCACTGTTCATATTCACACCATTAGATTGAGGAAATTTTTTTATTTTTTTTCTAAAAACCCGTAAAGAGGGATGAATACCTGGGAGGAGTGGTGCCACATGGCCTTTGCATGCCAGGTGGGCATGTGGCACCACAATGAGACTCTGTTCCAGAGTTGAAACCTGGGACAGCATCCCAGGTGGTCCTGTATAGATAGATAGATAGAGAGAGAGAGAGAGAGAGAGAGAGAGAGAGAGAGAGAGAGAGAAAGATGTGCATGTGTGTATGTATGTATATATGCATCTCTGGGTGTGGTATTGTTGAAAGTGTACTCACAGGAACACTTGGGTCAAGCTTTCCACCACCAATCAAAGTTCCATTTTGAAAATTGAAGGGATACACATGCTTCCCAAACTTGCGATCCCGGTCACTTTTCCAAGCAATATTCTTCCTGTTGACCTCCAGCTTCACTGTTTGGTGAATAAAAGTATATGTGTCGTTGAAAAAACTCCATGCAATCAACCCACAAGGGACAATTGGAAGCCCATTGTCATATTCTTCAGGTTTGCAGGAACTAGTGTCATTGTACTTTAATCCGTATAGAAGTTGCCGATCACTTCTGCTTTTAACATACCTGTCCACACGTGAGATTTTGAAGCAGTGACAAAAATGGCCAGCTTAAACCCCTAAACACGTGTAATATCTTCAAAGGATATAAGACATTCAAAGTTATCAAGAAGCTGAAAAAATTCGGCCCGTGAACGCTTACCCTTTCAGGAAATGAAGCAATTGGATCATATCGCACAAAATTAGAAAACTACCAGCCAGAAAATCCAACAAGAATTTTAATTGGTGAATGCAAGGATATCTATGACCAACAACCTTACTTGAGATTATAATGACATGGTTTGACAAAAAGATAATAACACACAATAAAAAATGAACAAAAAGATAAGAAATCACAAATGGATATCAATTGCACAAGAAATTACACAGGGATTTGGATTTTTCGGGACTCCATGTACATATAAAATAGAAATGACTCAACCAAAACATACATGAAATGTTATGCAAGGATGGGTAAAGGATTTAGAAAGATAAATTTTTTTAAAAAGAGATAAAGAAGCAAAAAGCAAGTAGCAACAATAACCAAATAACAAACATATGTAACATGGTAAAGCATTTTATGAATTTATCAGAAGGGGTACTTTAGGCATAAAGAGAAAACCACCCTTACCGGCGATGGTTCTGGTAGTAGTTATCGAGCTGATAGTAAATATAAATTGGAGCTTTCATATGCTTCGGCACCTGAAAAAAAAGTTCGGTTTGCAGTCGATTTAGTTTTCTGAGCAAACCACTGACCCCATAGTATTCGCAAACATAAGCAACAATATCAAAAGTTTTGACCTAAGCAAATACTAAAGGTTAGCAAAGATTCAAAAGGAAGACTTCACAGAAAAAAGACCAACCTTTTTCTGTATGTGCAACATAGAGCAGAACTGGAACTACCATTATTAATGAAAGATCAAACTTCAAACATATACTTCTGATTGTAGTTGTAACAAATTCTTCAAAATATCATGTGGATAAT
This sequence comes from Chloranthus sessilifolius, assembly GCA_021018995.1. NCBI lineage: Eukaryota > Viridiplantae > Streptophyta > Magnoliopsida > Chloranthales > Chloranthaceae > Chloranthus > Chloranthus sessilifolius. The sequence continues at coordinate 9,131,833 of CM037589.1, read as the reverse complement.
TACAAAGAAATGAATGACTCCATTATTATAATTTTTCACATGGCGTTCCAGCCTGTGGCAAAAATTTGGTGAAACAAGTGCATGTAAATGCATTAAATCAAGTCAGAGAATTTCCCAATCAACTCGTTTCCCTGAAAATTCTAGAAAAAAATTTCCTCATAAAATTTTAGAAATAATTTTCCTCTAAAAATCCGGAAGCAAATTTCACAGAACAGTGGTTGTGCTCCATGAAATTATTCTCTCAAAATTCAAAATAGAATAGCAGATTAAGGACTAACTTATGTTTTAAATAGAATAATATGATAGCCCAATTGAACTAAAACAAATGCGTGGTCAATGAGAACATAAACAGATGTAAGGAACACTTGAAAAATATTCAAAAATCTGGAATCTTATATTGGCAATGTCTCTCTCATATAGACTTGAACCCACAATTGGATTGGTAATACGTGGCAGAAAATATGTCACCTGTTTGTTGAGCCACTAACTTAAATTGTTAGTATCCTACCAACAATAAGGCACCTCTTCACACAAAGCTATCTAGCTTCTTGGATTGTAAGCACACATAAGTTTAAGGGATAATGGCTCCTGACCGACATTTGAACACCAAATGGTATTTAAATGATTTGACACAATTAAATTGTCAACTTTTATTCTCACACCATTAAAGTGGGATTATCATTATGCCATGTGGCGCACATTTGTGACCAATCTAATTTCCCAAGTGGCAAAACTGTAATTGGAACATATCTCAGCCCAAAGAAACATGCATATAAGTGGATGTGAACCATTCGATTGATGAACTTTAATATCAGCCATTAAAACTAAAAACCAATGTTGATATTATAGTCAACGGATCAGATGGTTTAAATCTCTCTAAAACACCATTTTGGGCATGTTGCACTTCAATGTATGATCTATCACTTTAATGGTACGGATCACCCACATCTTAAACCATTGATGGTATAAGATCATTTAAACACCATCTTGGTGTTTAAATGATGGTCAGGAGAGTTGAATCCTAAATTTAACTATTGTTAATAGTATATGTTATACAATTGTACTCTGTTAGAATGCGTAATGTGTATAACATTAGATTCGTTAAGCCATGCCACTAATCGGCATTTCTTTTTGTGCACAACATGACAAAGATACATTTCTAGGTCTTCCATGTCAACCAGCATCTGTAGTGTTTCAGAAGGGTGTGTTTCTCGAGTTAAATTTGATTTGACTAGGCAAGCATTTGTTTCAATAAGAAGCCTGAGACGAGCAGAGTGAACCCAAAGCTAGCAAAGCACATGCAGCTGAATCAACAAGGATGGAAACTTGAGGTAATCTGTCGAAGCTTTCAAGAAGGCATACAGGAGCAACTACTCTCTTTGAGTGGCTAAGCGTGCAATCTATAGAAAGAATATACTTCTTGGGATTTTGACCAAGATGAAAAGTTTAAACAACTTGGCAAAAATATATATATATTTTTTAAAATGAATGGTGTTTAGTGCTTATAAAGAAAAAAGTCCAACCAAAATATAGTATTTAGAGAAAGAAGACTTTTAAAATACACTCAGGATGACGACAAAGCCGATTGATTGGTAAAAATAAAAAAATAAAATAATACCACCAACGGAAGAATGATTATATCAATACAGTTCAATCCATCGGCGATGAGATGGATGGGCAATAGAGAAATTGCACAAATTGGACGATCATGACTATCTGGTAATGAACTTTTTGTGGACCCTTCTGCATATTCTTATTGACCATCCAAAAGCATGTGTTTGATCGGGAAATTACAATTGTCCAATCAGTATGATTTTCCATGGCCCATCCAAGAGGGTAGCCATCAATTTGACAGTTTAGAATGAAGGGTGGCACATTTTTATGGCGTTAAGCGCTATCATATAACAGCTCAAACGATTTCTAAAAACCTTAAAAAGTCAACTGTGCATAGGGTTTTTTATCAAAGAATGGACAATAGTTTAAAGAATAAAAAACCAGGCCAAATTTGCCCAAGTGAACACATCCAAAAGAAACAATAAGATCCTATTATATTTTTTATCGGTGAACGTTGCATGTTTTATTAAAAATAAAAAGTTACAGCAGAGTAAAGAAACATGCAGTTGTTAAGTGATATTTAGCAAATAGCAACTCAAAAAAGAAAATGTGGCATGCTTAGCAAATTTTGATTCGAAGAAGAAAACAAAAACCAAGGAAAAATATAGTGCAAATGTTCTCAACAAACCAAGCTAAGCGGAGTGGCATGAGTAGCCCATCCTGACAACTCATAGCTATCACAAAACTTTCAGAAAGTGCATAGAAATTATAATGCATAAAAATAAATAAATAAATAACCAGATACATGTATGGCTGTATGCTAATTCCAAAATAAAAAGGGAGTGACTCTCATAACCGCATTTACACTGATAGTGCCATGACCTTCCACTTTTAGGCCATATCACACATGTCTTTGATCAATCCAAGCATTCCAATGAGCAATCCATCATTGGGGCACGTCTCAGCAAAAAAATCATTTCTATCATGGGATTAGAACGATCCAATCAGCGCACTTAATTATTGACCTTTTAAAAAAAATAGCAACCATCCATTATAGAGTGCATAGATCGGATAGTTCCAAATGAGTATAATTTTGGGCTCCCTTCAGTTCAACAAATTAGTTACTATTTTGATGACTTGGATTGCAGAAATCACATGGTACTTGGCTTAAACTTGGGGCGGTCATGCCTCTAACTGTAAATGTGTAGTCATGGCTCTAATCCAAATAAAAATCCAGATATGAAAAATTCGGAATGGGAAAGAACATAATCACCCTTAGACTTCGAGTACAGTTCTTAGAAATTGAGTTATCTTTGATGTACGCCACTTTATTGCTTCTAAATGCCTCAGGTATACAGTCGGTGTCATATCGGTCCACAATTTCTATGACCTAAAAATTGTATTGGCAAAAATATATAATCATTTCATCTGCCAGTGGAGGAAACATAAATACACTGAGTCGAACACATAATGAAAGAAAATGACGGGGTGGAGATATTACACTTTGTGATGCACGAAGAGCGACAAGCCCAATTGGAATAAAAGTGATACCTACCAACAAAAATATAGTGATCACCTGTGAAGAACAACATCAAAATATTCATAATTACAAAACAAAATTAAATAAATAGTAGATGAAATGCAATAATTCATCATGGAGAGTAGCTCACCCATCCCGGTGTCAAAACAGGTTTACATGAAGGAAGATTCTGCTGCGTAAACCTATAATAAGCTGCAAGACCCCCATATTAGGCCCTACTTTCGATGCAAAATTTCAAAATAATCTAAAATAATATTTATTGCGAAATAGTTTGCTCATAGATGCAAATGCATACCAATCAAAAATATAGATTGCAAATGCTTGTAAAATTTTACTTATTGCTAAAAAAATATTGAATTAATAGATATAACCAAACATACAATAAAATAAATTAAGAGGCCGGGACTGCACTTTCGAACGCATGGTTTCATGTGTTCGAACTAGTTGGGCACCAAGTGGCACCCGTCACGCGGATCAAGTGTCATGACAACTTGCCCAAGGTCGATCAGGTCCATCGTAAAAAAAATTGAAAAGGGTATATATCCACCATCCAAATGTTGGCCAAAGGTGCAAAAATTCAAGGCACCAGGTTCAGGAAGTGGATGGGAAACTTTGACGCAAAATGATCCGAATTTTTTTTTTTAAGTTCTCTAAAACCCTAAGGGGCTGGGTGAACCCTTAGAGCTTGCTCGAGAGCTGGAAAAGTTAAGAATCTAAGCATTTTGCCTCAGAAAGTGTTGTTTCTGAGCACTTTCCAAGCATTTCTGTTGTTCAAGAGCTTTTCTCGAATTTCGTGTTTTAAGAGTTTTTCCGAGTGAAAGCGACAGAACCATTTCCGAGCATTTTACTCAGAAATGCTCAGAATCTGAGCTCAGAAAGGCTCATTGCAGTATACACCTCCTTCAAATGTACATTGGATTAAACATGCTTCAGCAGCAGGCAACGGCTACATTTTAATATTCTTCTCCTATCGGCATTAACCCAACAACCAGTTGTTTAAGTTATTAAAACCTCCATTAAAGCATTCAAACCCAGCTGAATGCTAGTCAAATGCCCTTTACAAGCGTTGAGATATTTGACCCACATTTGTTGAAGAAAACACTCAACTGCACCTTCTTCCACCTGGGTACCTCCTACTAGCAGGGCCTCTTCCCCAAGCTCTTGAAAAGCTCTCTTCACATGGGCTATAGTGGGAAGATGGGCTTATATCCAATGGGCTTTGTAGAGAGCCTACCCTTTAGTCCTTTCATTGTTGCATATACTAGATCTGTTGAGACTGTGGTAGCCATTAGAGCTATCTTGACTTGGGGAGAAAAAGATCTGATTCAATCTCCTCTGAAGTTTAAGGTCTCTATAAATACAAAGAGTTGGGTGATCTTTAATGAACACCATTGCCAAACATTTGAGTTCAATCCAGGTATGATTCAATCCCTATTTCTTCATTCGGTTCTGTTGATAGGTAAGTGGATTGATGGCAGAATTTTTTTCCCCATATTCAATCCCCTATTTGCTGCAAATTATGTCAGCTTTGTAGCTGTAAGAGCAGGTGGGTTTTATGATAAATTTGTATGACTTCCTCCTACTCTTCATCAGATGATGACGACGCTTGCTCATGGCCATTGTTAGGAGTTTTTGTTCTTTTATTTCATTTTTTTGTATTTTTTTTTTCCTTATTAGGCCAATTTTGTATGTAATGGCCTAATCCACTATGTTATTTCTTTATTTTTTTTGTAGAAACAATGTATATAGTGGTTTAGTATTGTCCTACTTTGCACTTTACTTGAATTTTTTTGGTTCATAATGTATAAATGATGTTTTAATAATTACCGTCCATCAAATCATATTTTAAAAAATGGGCCTGCAAATATGTTCAGTCCCGCATGGATTGTAAACCCAGAAAATTTGAATCCAAGTACGACACATGTACTGATGATATGCGTACATTTGTACGGCCATAGTACAACCACCCAATAAACCGATTCTGAGCTTTTTTGAGAGATACTTAAAAATGCAGGACAATGAGCTTTTCTGAGAAAAGTAAGGAATCATAGCGTTTCTGACTAACTTAAGAACGCATCCTGGAAAAGCCAGGAATCTGAGTCAGTCAGAAATCTGCCCAATTCTCAGTTATCAGGAATCCGAGTTTTTATGAGAAAAGTTAACAATCACTCGAATGAGCTCTTAGAGGATGGATGTAACTTGGGATCACGTGCCATGTGGCTCGTGATCTAGCATTCGAAGGGACGGCCATCATGGTGCCTTCGAATCCATATTCGCATTTGTCTTAAATTAAATATCCATGTTATTTTATTTTATTTTGGCAAAAAAATGTAGGTGTCCAAACAAAGCCTACGATACGACATGCGACCAATAATTTTGGTATAAATCAACTCTAAAATTTATGGGAAAAAAAAAAAAAAACAAAGCATCCATGATGCCAACACAAATTGAATACCCAAATCAACAGTTTGCAATGAATTGATATTATTGGAAAATTGATCTTAACTAAACTCCAACAATAAACAACAAATTGACTTTGGTCTCGATTCTGTGTTCAATTATATTTTCCTCAAAACTGAAGATCTGCAAATCAACGCTGTATCTGCTAACGAAAGAAAACAGAAGAGGAGAATATAAAGTCAGATAAATATCTGTAAGAGGAAGATAATACCTTTCGATCGCCTCGAATTGGTCAAAATGGGTTGGGTCTCACCACTAGTTCCAGACGTACTCCCTCCGCCTGTATCCATCACAAATCCTAGCCCTAGATTCCACTAAACACTTCTATCTACCCTACATCTCTCTGTACATTGGGAAAAATCTCTATGAGGATCAGAATTTCAATTGAATCCAAAGCCCTAGCTTTTCGGATTGGTTGAAAGAGATGCAGTCGACTAGCGTTTCTGATGAAATTACCAAAGAAATATATGATGCTACAGAGGTGTGAAGCCGAGATGGCGCACGGTGGATCCGTTAGAATTTGTGTCTGCTAATTTATTTTGGGAGCTTTTTTTTTTGTTTTTTCGGATGAGATTTTGAGAGCCGACAATTTTAGCAAGTGAATTATGCTACGACAGGGCCTAGCATACAGCTATGTCATATATAGCCTGTGATACTTCGGGAGTAGCACTCGAGGATCAAAATTTTGGTCAAAATTATCGGCTTGGATTCCCACGGAAACTATAATTTGGACCGAAATTTCGGTCTAAGTTTTTTATAGGATTGAAATTATCGGCCGAAAATTTGAATTTCGGCCGAAATTTTGGTCTAAAATTTCGGTTTTGAATCCCTCCAAAACCAAAATTAAAACCAAAATTTTGATCCTTGATAGCACTTGCATTGAGTGATACATAGGAGAATAAATCCGACCTAACAACTCTCACCTTTTATTTGTTTATTTTATTTTATTTTTTTTTGAAGAAAAACAACATTTCATTAACCAATATCAAAAGAGACTGAGATACAATGTTTATAGGAACATCTTCCGTCTAGATTGCTGTTGTTTCCATATTTGATACCCATTTTTGCTAAAACATACGCTACTGCATTGCACAACCATTTAACATGCTGAATGAGATGAAGTTTTGGGACTCTATTTGGGGATCAAGTGTACCAATCCTCCAAGTAAGGAACCATTTCCATTCCTATCAGTAATAGCCATAATAACAGAGCTCGCGTGGCCTTCAAGGATATTGCTCTGGCCCCAATTTCCTTGGCCCATTTAATACCTTCATAAGCAGCAAGAAATTCTCAATGTTCGGTACTTATAATGTTGCCTACTCTACACACCATGGACGCCATGGGATTGTTACAGCGGTCTCGAATAATCTCACCTAACCCAGTTCTTTTCAAAATTTTGAATCAAGCACCATCAACATTGAGTTTGTATGTGTCATGAGAAGGAGGCGTTCATTTGGGAGTTATTGTTGTTGGCATTCATAAACTCGAGGAGATACGTCATTGCAAAAGATGTCAACTTTATCAAATCATTGATTTTCTGCCTATGTATCACTTTGTTTCTATCGTTCCATATAGCTCAAGCCGTTGTGAAAAATAAGTTGTTAGCATCCCCATTTTGCTCATTTATAAATTGTTCCTCCCACTCGGTGAATGAATAGTTTTGTGTCAGATGAGTCCTTCCTCCCAAAGAGCTTGCAAACCTTACTCTAGCTGCCCAATCACAATCTTTTAGCGCGTGAGTTATATCTTCTTTTAGCGCGTGAGTTATACCTTCCATCTCGATCCCCCCCCCACCCAATTTTCTTCTGCCCTTATAATTTCGTTGAAGTCGCTTGCACATAGCCAAGGCCGAGAGTTGCCAATGCTAAACTTATTGAGAAGGTTCCATGATTCCATCCGTTTATGAGAAGCTGGTTCCCCATAGAACCCAGTGAACCGCCACTCCTGTTTGGCATCCTCATCATTCACCAAAGAATCAATGTGCAAATCTAGAGAAGGACCTTAGAAAAATATTTGCGTTATTCCTCCATAAATGTGCTAGCCCACCAGAGTAGCTACAACTGCCTACAATAATTGCCCCTTTAGAACCTACAATTCTTTTGACACCATTCATTTCCCTTTCCCATAATTTGATTTCGAAAAGGAAAATAATATCGGGATCTACCTTGAACAGGAGTTGTCAAAGGCCACAAATTGTTCAGTGGTTCTCAAGCCCTCGACAGTTTCAGCATAGGACGATCATTGGTTCCGACGGGGCTGTCGCCGCCAATATATCGCATAATTTGATTTCGAAAAGGAAAATAATATCGGGATCTACCTTGAACAGGAGTTGTCGAAGGCCACAAATTGTTCAGGGGTTCTCAAGCCCTCGACAGTTTCAGCATAGGACGATCATTGGTTCCGACGGGGCTGTCGCCGCCAATATAAATCATCAGGAGAAAGAGTACTCATTTTCTAAAAATTTTGTGGTCCTTGTCTTTCCAAATCTTCATAGACCACAATGCTAAAATATGTTGCTTCTTTGACATCACCAACTAGTGCTCACTTTCTTTTCTTTTCCTCACCTTGAGGAAGCGGGGTGTGCTTAGTGGAATCAGACGGTGATGGGGTGGTTTGGGTATTGAAAAAAGGCAGTGGATGGATGTTGGTTAGGGTCGTGTCAAATTTTCCTCACCTTATTAATATAAGAGAGGAAGCAAACGTGGAGCATAGTCACAAAAAGTGCCGAATGATTAAAATATTTGCAAATAATTCGTGAATTTAAGGTTCTGCAAATTAATCTTAAATTATTCGCAAATTTTTCAAAAAATCTTGTGATCACAAAAAATCGCGAATGATGCACGAAGTTTTCCCAAATTTTTAAAAATTTTGTGATTTTTCATATTTAAAAAAAAAAATATTATTATTTTAAAATTTTCTCTCTAACTATTTCCTCGAACTTGCCAGATTTTTCTGAATTTTAACCTTGCCAAATAATTGCCGAACCTCGACTTTGTGACTATGAAATAGAGTTTAAAACCTACGACCTTAAGCCCCACAAAGGAGAGAGGATACCAACTGAGCTACCACTCAATCAAGCCTAACACATAGTGAGAAAGAAAGACTTGGTTTGGGGAAGTTGTCATGTGAAAAATATCATCTAAGTCGTCTGATTTGAAAATCATGATCTAATGATTCTACACAAAAGATTGGAACAAAACGTATCATATAGAAATAATGTTTTATTCTAAACTTTTACCTCAAAGATATTTAGATTATGGCCTTCAAATCATATGGCTTAGATGATATTTTGACATGGCACAGGTCCTCAAAAGGGTACCTCTATTCACGCCTATAGGTTTCATGAAAGCGCCTACATTCAAAACCCAGTGAAATCTATTGACTGCTTGGAAAATGGAGATCGTTTTTCACTCTAATCTTTCACAGCAACGGATTTTGCGATTATGGTCTTAGTATCAGATGTTCAATTTTAAAAATCACCTTTTAGCATGATGTGTGACATGTAATTTTAGGGCCTTCTTTTAGATCTGCTCCATGTGGAATTAATAACTAACCGTCTGATGGTACGCTCAAGATCAGTTGTGTAGAAGAATGGGCTGAAAAACAATCTCCACTGTCTAATTTCAAAATGTCAATGGATTTCAATGAGTTTTGTTGGTAGGTGCTTTGAGTAAACCTACAGGTGCGAACAAAGGTACCCGGTCTCAAATACTAAAGTCTATCTTTTAAATGTGCAACGATCAACTTCTTTTCTTTTTTTTCTTTTTTTTTTCTTTTTTTTTGAGAAAAGTAAAAGGTTCATTGAAAATTTTCACCAAGTACAATATGCGTAAGAGAGGGATGGATCGCCCCTTCCCAGATATAATCATCATTAAAGTTTAAATCAATTTTAGCAAGCACATCCCCAACCATATTCGCGTCTCTTTTCACATGTTGGCAAGTAATAGAAGCAAATGATTGCATCTCTATTTTGATTTTTTGGATAAGGTAGCCCATAGCAGATCTGTTTTCCAAAGAATCATTGAGGCTTGAAATAATACCAGTAGCATCTCCTTCAAGAATAATATGATCAAAGCCTTTATTTTTTTCTAATATGACCCCTTCAAGAGCAGCTATAAGTTCGTCATGTTCAGCTGTGGTAATATCACATTTTTTCCCTGCTAAAGACATTATTACATTTCCGTTTGAGTCACGAATAATAACCCCGTACCCAAGCTCTTTAGTGTCAGCGCACCAAGCACCATCAACATTTATTTTCATCATATCATTCCTAGGTGATTGCCATTTAGTCGTCGTTGGTTTTAAATTATCATTTTCATTGGCTTTTTCATTTGCTTCCAAGAATTCACACACATAGTTCTCTGCATACTGGGTTATCTTCATCAGATCAGGCTTTCCAACATTACCATGTATGACAGCGTTTCTATTGTTCTAAATGGCCCAAGCTGTTGTAAGGAATAAATTGAGGTATTCTTCGGACCGAAAATCTGCCATTGAAAGTGTACGCTCATGCCTTAATATCAGGTTGATCCCCACCACAGATAGGGATTTTGTAGATCTCGACCGCATCGTCCGCAAAAAAAGTATTTTGAATAAAATCCTCATTCCATGTGCATTTCTGATGGTCTATTAGTTGATCAACAGTGGATAGATTAGTTTGTGGATTCGGGGAAATAATTTTGAAAGTATTTGCTCATGGTACCCATCTGTCCTCCCAGATTTTGATGTTTGATCCACTACCCACACGCCAAATGAGGCCTTGATCAAGGGTATTTCGTGCGGTCAAGAGACTTCTCCATATGAATGAAGGCTTTTTTCCAATAGGTGCCTGCATAAATGAACATTGAAGAAAATATTTAGCTTTTAAAGACTTGGATACAAAAGAGTTTTGGTTTGTCTCAATTCTCCAGCATTGTTGTGAGCATCGCCTCGTTAAAAGCTTCAAGGTTACGGAACCCAATTCCACCTAGCTTTTTAGATCGACATAATTTCTCCCATGAAAGCCAATGGATCCCGATGTCCTTTTTATTGCTTCCCCACCAAAACTTAGCTATAAGGGAAGATATTTCATCAATGAATTTTTTTGGAAGTTTGAAGATGCTCATAGTGTATGTGGGGATAGCTTGGACCACCGCTTTGATCAGAGTTTCCTTCCCGACTTTGGAGAGCAGTTTTTCCTTCCATCCTTGGATTTTTGCCCAAACTCTATCCTTTTTGTTTGTAAAAGCATTTTTCTTAGACCGGCCTATCACACATGAAAGCCCAAGGTATTTCTCATGGTTTGTGACTTCCTGCACATTGAGAATTTGCTTGATGAGTCTTCGTCTGTCGAGTGGACATTCTTGCTGAAAGTGATGGCTGACTTTGCAAAGTTGATTTGTTGTCTCGATGCTTTCTCATACAGCTTTAGGATGTGGATAATCTCATCAATCTCTTTTGTGATAGCTTTAACGTAGATGAGGCTATCATCGGCAAAGGATCGATGTGAGCATTTAGGTGCTCCCCTGCAAATAGAAACACCATAAATTTTTCCTTTTTCCAAGGCATTTGTGAAAAGTGATGATAAAATTTTGGCACATTCCACGAGTCAGAGTAACATTGCCTGTTACATGTCCATTGATAAGAAAATAGTAAGAAACTAAATTAACAAATCCCAAAATCAAATTCACCCATCTATGGGCAAAGTCCAGTTTGATAAGAGTTTTTTCAAGGAAAAGTCATTCCACTCGGCCATAGGCTTTGCACATATCTAATTTAAGTGCACAAACCCCATTTTTTCCATATCTCTTCATTTTGAGATAGTGGGCCACCTCAAAGGCTACTAGGACATTGTCAGTAATCAGTCTACCTTGGACAAAGACACTTTGGGATTTGGAAATAATATGTGGGACGACGTTTTTAAGTCTATTAGCAAGTGCTTTGGCAATAATTTTGTAAATTATGTTCTACAAACTAATAGGCCTAAAATCACTCATAGTTTTAGGGTTGTTCTTTTTGGGATCAACACAATATTGGTATGATTGATGTTTTCAATGGTAGCGTTGCCATTAAAGTAGGAGAGTATTGATATAACAATAGGATTAACAAGAATATGCCAAAATCGTTGATAAAAGAGTGCAGGCATACCATCCGGGCCGGGTGCTTTAAGAGGATGCATCTGAAATAAAGCCTTATAAATCTCATCAGGAGTAAATTCTTTGGTGAGGAAAGGGTTTTGTGCTGATGTAATTGTTGGTGTTATCTCCTCTAATGCTTCATCAATTCTAGATGGATGATCGGATGTGAAGAGTTTGTTGTAGTATTCTATGCAGAATTGTTCAATTTCTTCCTTAGATTCCCTCCAAGTGCCTGCCAAATCATTTAGGCCCTCAATGCAGTTCTTTTTTCGCCATTGTGAAGCTCTATCATGGAAGAAACCTGTATTGTGATCCCCTTCTTTGAGCCATAAATCTCTTGACCTTTGTTTCCACAATACTTTCGATCGCTCCAATAGTTCATTAATTTTGCCTCGGATCTCCTTATCGCGGTTGTTGTTTATTCGAAGGAATCATCCTCATGTAGGTGTTTTAGTTCCTCCATTTTATTTTTCAAAAGTTTCCTAATATGCCCAAATTCTTCCTTGTCCCAATGAAAGAGTTTCTGCGCTATTGTAGCCACATTCCAACAAAGGTTTTCTAGTGGGGAAGGCCCATCAACATGATTCCACCCTTATTGTATCACTTGTTCACATCGGGATGGGTGAAGCCACATGACTTCAAATTTGAAAGGACGTTCACCTCTATCTCTCAGTGGTCGCCAACATTTGGTTGTGATTAGAATTGGTAAATGATCAGATGTGAGTGTAACAAGATGTAAAACTTTGTGTGTCGGGTGTAGATCAGTCCATTGAGTATTGGCAAGTCCCCGATCTAGCTGCTCTTTGACTAAGTCCACTCCTTCCTGTTTGTTCGACCACGTATATGTAGGGCCAACAAAACCAAGGTCCTTTAGGCAACAACTGTCAAGTGAGTCTATGAAATTGCTTATGAGAATTGGATCTCTCACAAGCCCGCCTTTCTTCTCCGAATCAGCCATTATTTCGTTAAAGTCCCAATACACAGCCATGGGGTATTGAGTAACTGATCGCCCAACTTTTTGAGAAGCCGCCAAGAATTCTCTCTAAGTTGCGTCCGCGGTTCACCGTAAAAATCAGTCAATCTCCACATCTTTTTTTTTTTTTTTTGCAAAGGCCAACTTCTTGTGTGGAAGTAGTGGCTATCTTTATTTTTAGTTATTTGGGCACACAACTATGCGAAAATAGTCTGATTTAGCTTAAATAGGCGCCTCAAGTGTGTTTTTTGGGACAGCTTTGTGTGCCCAAGTAACTACTCCCTCCCATTTATTTAGGGTTGGCCCGTAGGGTAGCTCTATTCGTGCCTACCCACCTAGTGCCCCGAAAACTTGTTGATTGTATGGAATCAAGCAAAGGAGACTTTTTTTCAGTCTAATTTTCTACAGATTGATCTTGAGACCATGAGCTTACCATCAAACAGTCAAATTTTTTATTCCACATGCACAATCCCAAAAATGAACCTAAAATCCCTTTTGATTGTTATGTGTGCCACGTGATTTTTTAGTCAGGGCTTTTAGAGTTGGGCCATGTGGAATTAAAAAAATACCATTTGATGCCCTCAAGTGTTATAAATACCCCCTTTGATTGTTATGTGTGCCACGTGATTTTCAAGTAATGGCTTTTAGAGTTGTGCCATGTGGAATTTAAAAAATACCGTTTGATGCCTGATCAATTTTAAGTTTAACCCTTGCAAGTGCACAAGATCTATTGTAGAACGGTAAGAACAGGAGTGTCGAACCCACAGGGAAACGTGAAATTTATCTAATTCTTTCAGAGACTCTAACACACCCAAGGAATTACCAAAGGAGAAATTCAATTTACCACACAAATACCAAACAATTCTCAATGCAATAAAAGAAAACTAATTAAACTAAGACGGAACAAATTATGATAAAGGAGAAAATTAACAGTTTATGAATTGATCAAGGAGTTAGCTAACCATCGATTCATAACTTTTCTACCATTCAATCTCACAAATTCAATTTAAGTCAAAACACCATCATTTATTAAGAAAACAAATGAATCGAGAAGAACGCAACTATGGATCCGGCATACCCTATCTAAACATTATGACTCAGCCTATCATTTCAGTATGAGTCATGTGAAAAGAATAGCATATCTCAAAGTCCTAAGTCACAACAATGATAAATCAATCATTCCACAGCCTAGATCGGCTTGTAGGAACAGATCTAGATGGAGTGCTTCTTTTACGGTCGTTGATAACCACGATCAATGACTGTAAACGAAGACTCAATAATATTCAACCAAGCACACACTTATAACAGAATGATTCAATGACAAAACCATGAAATTATAGAGACAATAATAAAACAGTTACTTATCTCTGATTTGCTTCCCCTTTGAGCAAATTACTTTAGCCGCTCATCCTCGGTATACAAACCCGTTGTAGATCCGAAAATATCATATTAACAGTGCTCTGTTATTTATCAAAATCTCCTTACAATGCTTTTGTTTCTAGGTACAATCTACGCTCTCACGATCATCAAAGAGAATTAAAAATAATAAATAAACCCTAATACAATCTACCCAGCATAAGAAGAACCAAGAAAAACCCCCAATGATATCTCAAAATAATTAAAGAAGAGCCCCCTTATAATGATTCGTAGCTTCCTTTATATAGGGCCGAGCAAACCCTATCCCTAATAGCCTCAATCGATTGAGAGTTAAATCTTAATCAATTGAGTTTTGATTCGGAGTAAGTGGAGTTGGACTTCTCTTCTTATGTCAATCGATTGACACTTATCCCTCAATCGATTGACATCCAGGGGTGGACTCTCCCTCTCTTGGTGGATGTTAAGCTGCTTCACGGATTTTGATGCTTCTTTTGACCTTTTTGTTCATAGTCCTTGTGTATCATTTAATTACCCTCTTTTATACTCTTTTGCGATCCAACGATCAGAAACACCTGTAATCATTAAAACCTCACAACAACCATCAGATACTTTCATTAGACAGCTAAGTGTAGAGATTAAGGTACGAATTATAGTCACATTTTGACACTGATCACACCCCCAAACCTACACTTTGCTAGTCCTCGAGCAAAGAGAATGAAAAATATGTTAAAGCAAATAAGACTAACGTCCTAAAAATTAAATGCCACTTTCGTAGGGAACACGATTGCATTTAGCCTATGCAACAAACCTTTAAACCCCTAGGTGATCCCTAGTGGAGTTGTGCCTCCTGAAGGTTTCCAGCGAAGATACCTACAAACTTCAAAACTTATGAATTTTAGAATTTCCTAGTCATGCTCTTAAGTAGTTAAATGCTTATGGAAAATCCTTTAAACTGCTTCTTACCATGTTCAATTTGTTAGTGCTCACTCAATTTATTATTTTTCAGTACTCATGATTTATACCTAAAAGTGTTACGCAATTACCACTAAAAATTCTTTTATCTGAGGATGAGTTCAAACTAGGAACCTCTAGATCACATGTCTAGACTCAATCCTTACCATGGGTATACACTCAGAATGAACTCACTTCAATTAATAGTTTTACTTTTCTCTCACATGTGATATGAAATTTTAACCAAAAATTAGAAAAATCTCACATATTATAAGGAGGACGGTGTACCAAAGAATTTTAAGAGAAATCTCATTTGAGGAAGATATTTGTATCCTAAACATGCATATACCAAGCACCATAGACATATATAATCACTCTCCATAAGGGCATTTACCGTTCATAATTAGATCAAAAAGGCTTCTCTAAGGTTGTAATGGGGCTCGGGTCAATGGTTAAGAAAGAAAGAGAAGATTGGATTCAAATTCTCTGAGAAATCGGAACAAGAAACACACTTGATTTTCTGATTTTTTTAATTATTTTTTTCAACTTTCTTTTTCACAGTTTCGAGGACCTTTTTCTTTTCATAAACACTTTTCTCATTAACACCACTTTCATATATTTTTTAATACAGAATTTTCTTTTTCTCTCCCTCTTTTTGTACGTTTTTCTCCCCTGTATTCCTTACAGATATAACTGCCACAGCTCTCAGTTTTCTTCATTGGTCTCGTCCCTAATTTCTCAGAGATAATTAGGTAAGACTTTTTCACATTGGTGTGAGGTATGGCTAATATAGCTTACAATAAATAATTAAAGCAAAATCTTTCAATTGAGGCTCAAATGGGGTGTAACAAGATAAATTCAATATAAGGTGGGGCCTTTTTGGGCACAAACGAGCCAATAATGGCCTTAGATCATTTCCTTTTAAGATGGTAACAATGCCTATTTGCCTTGAGTTTTTACACACTGGTTTCTAGTGTAATAGTATAACACATGTGAAGTCAACAAATCAAAGATAGAGAATACGAGATTTCAACAATTTAATCAGGAAATTCAAAGATACTCCAAATTTATTTTAGCACTCATCAATAACGAGGATAAAGAATTTTAAAGCTCACTAGGTTTTGGTCTTTGTGATCTTAGGATTCCAAGTCATATACTTATTTCTCAGATTTGGAATTAAAGCAAAGTGATAGTACAAAATATTTGAGGCATAGATCATGAACTTCATTATTCAAATTTTAAATTTCATGAGCATTCATAAAACAATCATGGCATGATAACAATTCTTTTAAGGAATTCCCGGTCATCACAATTAAAGATTATGAATAAAATTCGAGATTCATAAGTTTAATGGTCATCAGTCAATCGATTGAGACAATGGTCTCAATCGATTAACTGATACGAATTTTCCAAGTAGGCTTATGGGCATCAGTCAATCGATTGAGACCATGGTCTCAATCGATTGACTGATAGACTTTTAAAGATCCAAAAACAGCCTATTAAATCGAAAATACCCCCCCAAACCTGAATTGAACAATGTCCTCATTGGCTTTGATGGATAGAAAGTAAGGGAGGCCTCCCCCCAAACCTGTTTAATGCAATCGAGGACCATGAAAGCAGACCAAGTGAAAGTTATTGTGAACAAAAGTGCAAAACACAAATATATAACTAAACTAAACTTTATTTAAACTGAACAAATTATGACACTTATGGAAAACTTAGAGAAAAATAACCTACTCTAAAACAAATTTAATAAGAATCTAAACTAAAACATGAAAATCAAATAACAATAAAAATGACTCATAAAATTAGACCCTAAAGCAGATGGTCCTAAGCCCTTCAATCATCCATGATGGATCTTCCCTCTTTCGGCTTTGGAAACGCGTCGCGTGATGGTGGAATAAGTGCATGTGGTGGAGAAGATGGTGGGGTCGGAGATGGCAACTCTAAATCAATCACGTCATGCGTAGCCAAATCGAACGGTGGTGGGGTGCGTGAAGGCGTGGACGTTTCCTAGCCGGTTCCATCAATTTCTTCAATGCCGAGCGGGTATGATATTTGATGGAAGCCATAGCAAAAGCTTGGGGGAAGGAATAAAAATTTGAGTATTGGAAGGGACTACCCTAAGAGGAGTATAAATAGATAAACGGTCTTCGTACGCACTCCTAAGACACGTAGAACTCTTAACTCAAGGACTCTACGGAAGGTACACATCTAAATTTCCGGATTAAAAGAGGTATTCTTCCGAAAATAGAACTCTGTCAATCGATTGACATTGTAATGTCAATCGATTGACACTGGATGCAGAGGTGCAATTGCGTGCATGGTTCAAATTTGATTATTTCGAAGCATTAATTTTTAGAAAGTTTCTGTTCTGAGAGATGTAGACAGATTTGCCCAAGCAGGGGTCAATCGATTGAGAGTTGTCCCTCAATCGATTGACAACTGAAGATGAATTTATGAGAATTTGAGAAATTATTGCTCAATCGATTGAGATAGACATCTCAATAGATTGACTGATGCACAAGTGCACCAATCCGGGAACACAGAAAAATATACCATGTGAAAAACACTCCGATTGCATTGATTAAAATGATTTGATTACACCAGCGATCCCTCAGCAACTAACAGAACAACGAAACAAACTACCATTGATCCTAACAAACAAACAAATCTAAAATAAAACACATCAAACCAAACAAAAACAACAAACACCCATACTAACAAACAAAAACACTAAGCTTCATCATCATCATCAAATTCAGGATCTCCCTCAATCATCGCCGCTCGCGCTCCTGCGATGAATTCATCGGCACACCCAGGGAACGATTCCTGAGCCATCCGCATAAGGAGAGAAGTCTAAAACCTAGACCGTCGATCAATACCTCCCACAGTGGTACTCAACCCATCCATCCGCGCCTCGAGGCAAGCGACTGCTGCCTCGGAGTTAAAATTGGGGACCTCTTCAGGACGAGGCCGTCTAATGCCACCGCGTTGGCGTTGTGCGGGGTTTGATCGGGGAGGAGGAGGTATTTCATCAACTTCAATTGGAGGAGGTGTCACACGTAGAATGGCCTTGATGCTCTTGTCCCAAACGTTGGTGCCATAGTGATAGAATTGCATATCACCCATCTCTTCATCATCGTAAATCGGGCACCCAAGCTAGTCCAAGAGATGCATCACATAATGTGAAAAGTGAAGAAGGATAGCCTCTCGCTTCTTCGGTGCAGCGGTGGTAGCAATGTCCTGGTGACACCGACACATCTCCTCTAACATTAACCCCGAAACATCAAACCACGTATTCATGTGTGCCGCGTACAGTGCCAGCACCCTATTCTTCGTGCGCTCACTCTTCGTGCCATGCGGTAGCAAATTAGTGGACATCACGATGTCCTAAAACAAGATGTCCATAGGTAGGACTGATCATTTAGTTGCCAAACCGGTCCCGCGCCGTCCTCCGCACATATCGTTGATTATGTCGTTCTGGCTGAGATCAACAGCGGGATTGATGTAGTGGTTCAAGGGGTGAACCACGAAGAAGTTGAAAGCCCGCGCGAGATCGCCTGCATGAAGGTTATATCGCCAATTATCGATCTCGAGGCTAATGAAGGGCATTCTCGTTGGCTAGAGTGGTGCAGGCACCCACTCTATTTTCTGGTAAAACAAGCGAATGATACGCAGAGAGACATCAATAGGTGGAGGGGCAAGCAACATTTCTAAGTACAACGCTTCGATGAATTCGATCGAACGGGCGCATTCTGCGATGCGACGGTATTTAGCGAGATTGAAGAAATTCTCCATTTGAAATTGGCGATCGATATACACTTCATTGGGAATGCGCATAGGGTTGTTTGTGGGATCAGGTGGTCGGTAGATTGGAGGAGAATGTAGATGAAGGGGACCATGGGTGTCCCCATTATATAATTTGGATGTCAATCGATTGAGGATGGATCCGCAATCGATTGAGAACGGTTGGTCTCCACACATCGTGGGTATTTGAAAAGACACCAAGCATGCGAATGCGATGTGGTGTGATCCACTCATCCACGCTTAATGTCAATCGATTGACACAGTGATGTCAATCAATTGAGAATGACCTTTTCGTGAAAAGATGCACCGGTTGTGTGCCTCGGGAACCGATGGAGTAAATAGCAATCAAGTCAATCGATTGAGAGGATGGTCTCAATCGATTGACATAGACGTGCCCGAACAGTTTAGCCGCCATGACAAGATGTGTCGATTGGCGCTCCGCTTTTCGAAAACTGGTCATAATTTCGAAGTAATGCCAATCGATTGAAATTGAAAAATCAATCGATTGACAAACCAGAGGACAGAATGATGATGAAAATGGACATCAATCGATTGACAGGGTAAGTGTCAATTGATTGAGCACAAAAGGTCAATCGATTGACTGTTTGACAATCAATCAATTACAAAAGACTCTTCTCAATTAAAAACACAATCAAATTAGAAAACACACTGCGTTGCCTCCCAGGAAGCACTGACTTTTAAATGTCAACAACTCGACCTCATTATCGTTCAATTGCTCGGGTCACTGAGGTACATCGCCTCAATTCTCATTTGGGTCATTGGCTCGATCATCGGTTTGAGTCGTTGCCCATTCACTTTTAGAATTCGATTGTCCGTAAGGCTTCTGATTTCAATCGCCCCATGCACGGAAGTGGAGACGACCTGGAATGGTCCTTCCCACCGTGATTTCAATTTCCCCGAATGAAGCTTAAGTCTGGAGTTGAACAGCCAAACTTTTTGCCCAACGTAAAAATCTTTCCACAAAATTGACTGATCGTGCAACTTTTTGTATCTTTCCTTATACATCTTCGAATTCTCATACGCATCGTAGCGTAACTCTTCTAATTCATTCGGCTGAAGGCGACGATTGGATCCTGCCTCTTTCATATCGAAATTGAACCATTTTATGGCCCAGAATGCCTTATGATGCTCCAGTTCCACTGGGAGGTGACATGCCTTCCCATAGACAATTCGAAATGGTGACATTCCAATCGGAGTCTTGAATGCCGTACGATATGCCCAAAGAGCATCAGATAGGCGAGTCGACCAATCTCGTCTGTCTGGTCGCACCGTCTTCTCTAAAACTCTTTTAATTTTTCGATTGGACACTTTCACCTGACCACTAGTTTGCGGGTGATACGGCGTTGCCACCTTGTGGGCAACGCCATATTTCTTCATTAAGGTAGAAAAATGGTGGTTGCAGAAGTGCGAACCGCCATCACTAATGATTGCCCGTGGAATCCCGAATCTGTTAAAGACATTTTCTTTCAGAAATTTGACCACAACCTTGTGGTCATTCGAGCGGGTTGCCACAGCTTCAATCCATTTGGAAACATAATCAACAACTACAAGAATATATGAATACCCGAGCGACGGGGGGAAAGGACCCGTGAAGTCGATCCCCCATACATCAAAATTTTCAACAATCAGAATCGGGTTCAGCGACATCATATTTCGTCTTGAAATATTTCCAAGCTGTTGGCATCTTAGACATTCTTTAAAAAATTTTGCAGTGTCCTGAAAGATGGAGGGCCAATAGAATCCTCTTTGAAGAATTTTGTGTGCGGTCTTTTGTCCTCCAAAATGGCCTCCTCAAGCCCCAGCATGACAAAAGTTAATAACACTCAATTGTTCTTCTTCAGGCACACATCTCCTGATAACCTGATCTGAACAGAATTTAAACAGCTCTGGCTCATCCCAAAAATAGTATTTTATTTGCGAGAAGAACATAATTTTATCATTTTTACCCCATTGGGTAGGGACTCTGCCAGTTACCAAATAATTCATAATATTAGAGAACCAAGGAACTTTTGTAGCGGCAGCACCTATTGCCATCAATTGTTCATCCGGAAAGGTGTCACGGATAGTCTCAGAGACTAATGATTCTTCAGGCAGAATTCTTGACAGATGATCAGCCACAACATTTTCGACTCCTTTTTATCTTTGATCTCAAAATTGAATTCTTGAAGAAGTAAGATCCACCGGATCAACCTTGGTTTGGTGTCCTTCTTCGCTAGCAGGTATTTCAACGCAGAGTGGTATGAAAAGACCACTATTTTTATCCAAGCAGATAGGAGCGAAATTTATCCAAAACGTACACCACGGCTAATAACTCCTTCTCAGTGGTGGTGTAATTTAACTGGGCATCAATCAATGTCTTACTGGCATAGTAGATCACATGAGGTACTTTGTTCACCCTTTGCCCTAAGACTGCTCCAATAACATAATCAGATGCATCACACATGAGTTCAAACGGTATAGAATAATCTGGGGGTTGGATTATCGGTGCATTAGATAACAACTCACGCAATTTCATAAATGCTTTCATGCAATCTTCATCAAAGTCAAAAGGAATATCTTTTCCAAGCAAGTTGCACAATGGCTTGGCAACCTTGCTAAAATCTTTGATGAATCTTCGATAAAATCTCGCATGACCTAAAAATGATCGAATTTGTCGAACACTCTTCGGTGGTGGCAAATTAGCGATTAAATCGACTTTTGCCTTGTCAACTTTAATTCCTTTCTTTGAAACAACATGCCCCAACACAATTCCTTGTTGCACCATGAAATGGTTTTTCTCCCAGCTAAGAACAAGTTTGGATTCGACACATCGGTGCAATACCTGTGTAAGGTGTTGCAAACACAGTTCAAAGGTCTTTCCGAAAATAGAAAAGTCATCCATGAAGACTTCGATGAATTTGTCAATCATATCTGAGAATATGACCAACATGCATCTTTGAAAAGTGGCAGGTGCATTACACAAGCCAAAAGGCATTCTTCAATATGCAAATGTTCCGTATGGACACGTGAACATTGTCTTCTCTTGATCTGCAGGGAACACCGGTACTTGATTGTAGCTCGAATATCCATCGAGAAAATAATAAAACTCCTGCCTTGCTAACTTCTCAAGAATTTGGTCAATGAATGGCAGGGGAAAATGATCTTTTCTGATAGCCGTGTTCAATTTTCGATAATCAATGCACACGGGCCACCCTGTAGTTTCACGAGTGGGCACCAATTCTCCTTCAGTAGTTTCTTTCACAGTGATTCCCGACTTTTTCGGCACAATTTGAACTGGACTGACCCATGGACTATCAGAGATTGAATAGATGATTCCAGCATCGAGTAGTTTTAAGATTTCCTTTAAAACAACTTCTTGCATGTTTGGATTAAGTCGCCTTTGCGGTTCCCTCGATGGTTTACTATCATCTTCCAAATGTATTTTATGCATACATATCGATGGTTAATCCCTTTTAGATCGGCTAAGGTCCATCCGATGGCTTCTTTATTTTTTTTCAGCAACTCATACTCTTGTTCTTCCGACAATATCGATGAAATTATTATTGGCAACGTTTCTCGAGGTCCCAAAAATGCATATTTAAGTGACTTAGGCAGTTGTTTTAATTCCACAGTTGATGGCTGCTCAATCGATGGAGTCAGCTCACCCTTTACCTCGAGAGGTAACAGTTCTACCTTAGTCACAATTTCGCATAACTTATCCTCTTGACATGATGAACTTATCTTTTCTTCTTCTGGTTGTTTCCTTTCGGATCCTGTTTCCTCGTAGATGGCTAACAAAGAAGTTTCAAATTCTTCTTTGGTAAGCATTGACGATAAAGCTTCATTCACTATATCGTCCACCTGATCGATGTAGAAACAATTAACCTCATCCTCATTGGGAAAATGGTTTATTGCATGAAAGATATTGAGTCTAACTTCATGTTTCCAAAAGAAACATCCATGACTCCTGTTCGACAATTTATGCAGGCATTTGCGGTCACAAGAAACGGACGCCAAAGAATGATTGGGACTTGATTGTTGGATTTAACTGGAGGTTCCATGTCCAACACAAAAAAGTCCACTGGGAAAACAAATTTGTCTATTCCAACCAAAACGTCCTCGATGACACCCCTAGGTCTTCTTTCTAACCTATCAGCAAGTTGCAGGGTAACTGTCGTGGATTTCAATTCGCTTAATCCTAATTTTTTGTATACCGAGTAGGGGATTAGATTGACACTTGCTCCCAAATCCAATAACGCCTTTCCAATTGGTTGCCCACCAATGACACATGGAGCAGTTAGGACTCCAGGGTCCTTAAGTTTCCGTGGGACATCCAATTACAGTATTGAACTAACTTGATTTGTCAGGAACACTTTCTTTGAATCATGAGTACGCGTTTTTCTTTTTTGAGTGCATAGATCTTTGAAAAATTTTGTGTACTCGGGGACTTGCTTGATTGTCTCAAGTAATGGGAGGTTTATCTTCACTTGTTTGAATGTTTTGAAGATTTCTTCCATTTTTGACGCTCCCTTCCCCATTCTAGATGGAGGTGTTAGGCACTCTGGGAATGGTGCCTTTGGGGTATAGGGACGAGGTTCATTCCCTGATTCTTCTACAGGTACTGGTTGGACAATTTGAGGATCTTCCTTCTCTTTTCCTTTATCTCGTCCTTTGCTTTTTTTGCTTCTTTTTCTCCTTCCTTGTGAGGCTCCATTGGCATTGCCACTTGATTATCAATAGTTCTCCCATTTCTCAGCACCGTAACAACTTTCAACTGTTGACTGTTTGATGGTCCTTCATCAGATGATGTTTGGCTTCGAGGATTGTTGATGGGTTGGCTAGGAAGCCTACCTTCCTCTCGTTGACTCAACTGATTTGTCAATTGGCTGAATTGATCTATCATCATCTGCTGAAAAGCTTGCATATTTCGCATAATCTTTTCCTCCAAATCAGAATCTTTCGAAGCAGTGGTCTGAGATTGATTAAAATTCTGATTAAAATTCTGATTTTTTCGGTATTCAGAATTTGGATGATAATAAGGAGGGTTCTGTTGAAAATTAGAATTCTGCTGGAAATTAGAATTCTGTTGTGGACGAAAATTCTGCTGCCCACTCATTACGTTGGATCTGAACTGCTGATTTACCTGTCCAGTTTGGTTTGATCCTCCCCATCCTAAGTTGGGGTATTTTTTCATTCTGGGTTGTAGGTATTTGAGTACATGTTCCTACTTTATCGCTGATATGATTGAGTCAGATTCACATGCTCTTGAGGAGTAGGTTCATCAGCAAAGAATGACAAGGTAGTTGGGCAATCGTTAGCCATGTGACCTGGGTGGTCACAGATTGAACAGGCGGTGGGGTTGCTGGAACTTTTAGCTTGCTTAGTTGTAGCTAACAGCATGTTCATTTGCCTGGACAATATGTCAACCTTTGTTGAAAGATCGGAGGTGTTGTTATTGACATCAACAAGACCACCTCTGGAACACATGAGATTTAGTTGCCACATCCAAATTAGTTCGCTCCATTGTCGCATTTTGGATTGAAGTTTGATATAACTTCTCAAACAATGCCCACAGTTCATCAGCCTCTTTCGTGGCACATGATCCTCCACAAGATGCATCAACCATGCGTCTCTCTTCGGGAATTAGTCCATTGTAAAAACTTTGGGCCTGTTGCCACCTTGACAGTTGATGATTTAGACAACTCTTAATCAATTCCTTAAAGCATTCACAACATTCATGAAATGTTTCTCTAGGTTGTTGGGAAAAGAACTGGATCTTCTTACGCAACTCGATGGTTTTGGTCATGAAAAAATATTTTTTAAGAAACTGACGGTGTAACTCTGCCCAACTCTGAATAGATTGTGGTTCTAAGGAGTAGAACCAAGTTTTTGCCTTATCTCTTAAAGAGAAAGGAAAGAGGCGTAACTTAGCTATCTCGTCAGTGACATTATGCACACGAAACATTTTACACACTGCAATGAACTCATTCAAATGAACATGTGGATTTTTGTTTGACAATCCATGATAAATCGGTAACATTTGAATCATTGCGGATTTGAATTCATAATGATTCCCTGGGATTGGGGCATGCATGATACTATCTTGATCCTCGTAAAAATCAGGATCATTATAATATTCCAATATTTGTGGGCCCTCATCATGATTATTGTTCCCATTATTTCCATTATTAATGTTCTGATTATTTCCATTCCTTTGATCGGACATAGTCTCAGTATGATGATGCTGATTCCTTTGGATTCTGCGATCCTATCTACAAAATCACTCGATCTCAAGATTAAAAGGTTGCAGATGTGGGTGATGAGAACGAGTGAAGCTCATGCACCACACTCACAAAAAGGGGTTGAATGTTTTAAAGATTTCTTCCATTTTTGACGCTCCCTTCCCCATTCTAGATGGAGGTGTTAGGCACTCTGGGAATGGTGCCTTTGGGGTATAGGGACGAGGTTCATTCCCTGATTCTTCTACAGGTACTGGTTGGACAATTTGAGGATTTTCCTTCACTTTTCCTTTATCTCTTCCTTTGCTTTTTTCGCTTCTTTTTCTCCTTCCTTGTGAGGCTCCATTGGCATTGCCACTTGATTATCAACAGTTCTCCCATTTCTCAGCACCGTAACAGCTTTCAACTGTTGACTGTTTGATGGTCCTTCATCAGATGATGCTTGGCCTTGAGGATTGTTGATGGGTTGGCTAGGAAGCCTACCTTCCTCTCGTTGACTCAACTGATTTGTCAATTGGCTGAATTGATCTATCATAATCTGCTGAAAAGCTTGCATATTTCGCATAATCTTTTCCTCCAAATAAGAATCTTTCGAAGCGGTGGTCTGAGATTGATTAAAATTCTGATTAAAATTCTGATTTTTTTGGTATTCATAATTTGGATGATAATAAGGAGAGTTCTGTTGAAAATTAGAATTCTGCTGGAAATTAGAATTCTGTTGTGGACGAAAATTTTGCTGCCCACTCATTACGTTGGATCTGAACTGCTGATTTACCTGTCCAGTTTGGTTTGATCCTCCCCATCCTAAGTTGGGATGATTTTTCCATTCCGGGTTGTAGGTATTTGAGTACATGTTCCTACTTTGTCGCTGATATGATTGAGTCAGATTCACATGCTCTTGAGGAGTAGGTTCATCAGGAAAGAATGACAAGGTAGTTGGGCAATCGTTAGCCATGTGACTTGGGTGGTCACAGATTGAACAGGCGGTGGGGTTGCTGGAACTTTTAGCTTGCTTAGCTGTAGCTAACAGCATGTTCATTTGCCTGGACAATATGTCAACCTTTGTTGAAAGATCGGAGGTGTTGTTATTGACATCAACAAGACTACCTCTGGAACACATGAGATTTAGTTGCCACATCCAAATTAGTTCGCTCCATTGTCGCATTTTGGATTGAAGTTTGATATAACTTCTCAAACAATGCCCACAGTTCATCAGCCTCTTTCGTGGCACATGATCCTCCACAAGATGCATCAACCATGCGTCTCTCTTCAGGAATTAGTCCATTGTAAAAACTTTGGGCCTGTTGCCACCTTGGCAGTTGATGATTTGGACAACTCTTAATCAATTCCTTAAAGCGTTCACAATATTCATGAAATGTTTCTGTAGGTTGTTGGAAAAAGAACTGGATCTTCTGACGTAACTCGATGGTTTTGGTCATGAAAAAATATTTTTTAAGAAACTGACGGTGTAACTCTACCCAACTCTGAATAGATTGTGGTTCTAAGGAGTAGAACCAAGTTTTTGCCTTATCTCTTAAAGAGAAAGGAAAGAGGCGTAACTTAGCTATCTCGTCAGTGACATTATGCACACGAAACATTTTACACACTGCAATGAATTCATTCAAATGAACATGTGGATTTTTGTTTGACAATCCATGATAAATCGGTAACATTTGAATCATTGCGGATTTGAATTCATAATAATTCCTTGGGATTGGGGCCTGCAAGATACTATCCTGATCCTCGTAAAAATCAGGATCATTATAATATTCCAATGTTTGTGGGCCCTCATCATGATTATTGTTCTCATTATTTCCATTATTAATGTTCTGATTATTTCCATTCCTTTGATAGGACATAGTCTCAGTATGATGATGCTGATTCCTTTGGATTCTGCGATCCTCTCTACAAGATCGTTCGATCTCAAGATTAAAAGGTTGCAGATGTGGGTGATGAGAACGAGTGAAGCTCATGCACCACACTCACAAAAAGGGGTTGATGATTCCACAACAAACCACAAGTGTCAACTTCAATTGATTGAAGTAATGCACACAACAAAATTTCCAACAAAGACTTTATCAGTCAATCGATTGAGCCAGTGGTCTCAATCAATTGATATTCAAAAGTCAAATAGAGTCAGCACAGATATTTCAGCTAGAAAGCAAGTAGCTGTGTTCGGGTCAATCGATTGGCAGAGATATGTCAATCGATTGAAAGAATTTATTTATATATTTTTTTTTATCAGAGACAATAATAAATTAAATTCAAAAATTAAAATTTAAAACTTAAAGCAATTCACACAATCCTACTAAATCCTTACCTAAAAGAGAAAAATAAGGAAAAGAATAAAAGATTCCTATAAATTCTAAAGCAAGAGTCCAACAAAAGTTACTAACTAGAATTTAGAAAATCCTAAAATATTTTCTAAAAGAGGAAGATAATAAAAAAAAAAATCTCCTACAAAATCTAAAATAAGAAATTCTAAAAGTCTCAACTTCCTAAAAGACTCCACAAAATCTTACCCAATGATATCAGAATAAAAGAAATCAGATTTTGTAATTTATAGATCAAAAATGTTAATTCCAAATTTCAAGAGTCAAAATTTAAACCTTAAAATTCAATATTCGAAATTAACAATTCAGATTTCACACAAAACAGTCAATCGATTGATGCTTTTGGCTCAATCGATTGACAATTCAATACTGAAATCTCACAGAGCACAGTCAATCGATTGAGGGACAGATTTCAATCGATTGATTGTCAAATATATGCACAAATCTCTTTCCGAATTAATCAAAATTTAGTCGAGATCCCCGATAGCGGCGCCAAAAATTTAATCGATTTTAAGTTTAACCCTTGCAAGTGCACAAGATCTATTGTAAAACGGTAAGAACAGGGGTGTCGAACCCAGAGGGAAACGTAAAATTTATATAATTTTTTCAGAGACTTTAACACACCCAAGGAATTACCAAGGGAGAAATTCAATTTACCACATAAATACCAAACGATTCTCAATGCAATAAAAGAAAACTAATTAAACTAAGACGGAACAAATTATGATAAAGGAGAAAATTAACAGTTTATGAATTGATCAAGGAGTTAGCTAACCATCGATTCATAACTTTTCTACCATTCAATCTCACAAATTCAATTTAAGTCAAAATACCATCATTTATTAGGAAAATAAATGAATCGAGAAGAACGCAACTATGGATCCGGCATACCCTATCTAAATACTATGACTCAGCCTATCATTTCGATATGAGTCATGTGAAAAGAATAACATATCTCAAAGTCCTAAGTCACGACAATGATAAATCAATCATTCCACAGCCTAGATCGGCCTATAGGAACATATCTAGATGGAGTGCTCCTTTTACGGTCGTTGATAACCACGATTAATGACTGTAAACGAAGACTCAATAATATTCAACCAAGTGCACACTTATAATAGAATGATTCAATGACAAAACCATGAAATTGTAGAGACAATAATAAAATAGTTACTTATCTCCGATTCGCTTTCCCCTTGAGCAAATTACTTTAGCCGCTCATCCTCGGTATAAAAATCCGTTGTATATCCGAAGATATCATATTAACAATGCTTTGTTATTTCTCAAAATCTCCTTACAATGCTTTTGTTTCTAGGTACAATCTACGCTCTCACGATCATCAAAGAGAATTAAAAATAATAAATAAACCCTAATACAATCTACTCAGCAGAAGAAGAACCAAGAAGAACCCCCAATGATATCTCAAAATAATTAAAGAAGAGCCCCCTTATAATGATTCGTAGCTTCCTTTATATAGGGCCGAGCAAACCCTATCCCTAATAGCCTCAATCGATTGAGTTTTGATTCGGAGTAAGTGGAATTGGACTTCTCTTCTCATGTCAATCGATTGGCACTTATCCCTTAATCGATTGACATCTAGGGGTGGACTCTCCCTCTCTTGGTGGATGTTGAGCTGCTTCACGGATTTCGATGCTTCTTTTGACCTTTTTGTCCATAGCCCTTCTGTATCCTTTAATTACTCTCTTTTATGCTCTTTTGCGATCCAACGATCAGAAACACCTGTAATCATTAAAACCTCACAACAACCATCAAATACTTTCATCAAACAGCTAAGTGTAGGGATTAAGGTGCGAAATATAGTCACATTTCGGCACTGATCAATGCCCTCAAGTGTTTTATATATATATATACTAGTAAAAAGGCACGTGCAAATGCACATGGACATTAGGACCTTTAAATGATTGAACTTGATTTTTAGACATTTATCGGGTGATTTGAACATAAAAAAGGCATGGTATTTCAAAGACAAGAAAAATATAGTCTTTATAATTTAAAAAATATAGTCTTTATAATTATAAAAATATAGTCTTTATAAATTATTAAAGGAAAAAAAAAAATTCTTATTACTATGTTTCATATGTTTTCATTATGTATAATTTAAAATTATAAAAAAAATTAATACAAAAAAATATATATATAACTTATATTGTAATCAAAAGTCAAATTGGATGTGCACCTATAGCAGAAGCTCCAAAGTCAAATTATATTTGGAGGCTAGTACAAAATCTAAACCTCGTAAGAGGATTGTGTTGCTAAGCTGGATGAGAGAAATCATATTGATGTGACTGGAAAAAATCACTATATAGTTATTAAGTATTAAATGAAAATATTAATTCATAAACACAATCTTTGTCATATGCATGGTTCAAACAGTCAAAGACCGTCATTTGATTCAACGGTTGTCTACGTTGAATCATATGTTAATTTTGTGTCGATACAAAAAAACAGAAAATGTTGCTTAGATGAAGGTTAACCTGTTCCTATTCAATTTTTCCATTATTTGGCACATGTACCAATCTAGAGTGTCCAAAGGTTAGGCCACGTCATGGATAGGCCCTAACCATTGAACCAATTGCCACTATTGAGAACATGTGATGATCATCAGCTGCTGCCCATAGAAAGGACTA
Source organism: Chloranthus sessilifolius (assembly GCA_021018995.1). NCBI lineage: Eukaryota > Viridiplantae > Streptophyta > Magnoliopsida > Chloranthales > Chloranthaceae > Chloranthus > Chloranthus sessilifolius. Next base: position 9,101,832 of record CM037589.1, on the reverse strand, counting down.
TTGATTAGATGGTTGGAAAGACATAAGCAACAAAACACCAATCATCAATAAAAATACAATAGCAGAATTCAAAGTAATAACTTTTGGGCAAAGAATCCAAGAAATAATCATATAAATATATAGATGGGAGCAAGGAATTCAAGTAACGAATGATCTATTGTTTAAGAAAGGGCACTTTTGAAAAACAACCTTAGAAAGGAAACGTTTTAGCTTATTATACAGGTACACAATGTTTGAGAAGAAAAGGGTTTCACATTTTTCTAAACTTGTAATTTCTATGAGATTGGCAAATTAGTCGCACGTGTGAATAAGGTTATTCATATGACTTTACTAAACTACCCTTCTATAAAGGGTAATTTAGAAGAACGAAGCTTACGTTTCAAGAGTTTTTTCTTGTGCATTCTTGTTCTAGCTTCTTCTCCGGTTGGTGAGAGCAGCTTCTTCCCCATCCCCTAAAATCGATCGCCTGCAGCTTCTTCTCGTTCAAGCTTTAAAAGCTGTCAAAGCTCGTCGACATGTGGGGTATACCTTTGTTTAGTGTGGGAGCATTAGGATCTGCACATCTGATAATACAAAATCTTAAATTAATTTAAAAAGTTTTATTATAATTCATTCAAAAGCTTTGTTGTCTCCCTCTCTCTCTAATAATTAACTTCACAATTCAAAGTTCAAACAAGATGTTTAGGACCCACCCCAAAGGACATGTGCAAATCTTAGATTTCATTGAGGAGAGACTTATCTTGGATTTTTAAAAAATAAAAAGAAGAAGAGCAAAGGGCCAATCCAGATTGAGTGTAAACAAAAGATTGAGATGTTACATGTTGGTATTCTGAGATTAAATCAGACCAACAAGACAATATCTTCATAGATCTTGGCATCTTGCATTGTTTCAAAGTTCTATTAGCAAAACTACAATAATTCTGAATCTGTTAGGAAATGGGTTTCTCTCAAGGAAGGTCAGAAAGAGCTGCAATATCTAAGTTTTCCCCATAAAGTAGATGCTTTGTAAGAATCTCCTCTTCTTTTTCTTGGTAGCCAACCTTTGAAACGCAAGCTTCCTTCTTCTAAACTACAAGGGTAGTTTAGTAAAATCATATAGATAACCTTACTAGCACGTGTGACTGATTTGCCAATCTCACAGAAATTACAAGTTCAGAAAAACGTGAAACCCTTTTCTTCTAAAATTTTCGGTTCCTGTATAATAGGCTAAAATGTTTACTTTCTAAGATTGTTTCTCTAATTTCTCCTTTAAAAATCTTATACACTAACACAACTCAAAAGCAATAACTTTTATCAAATTAAATTATCACTACGATACATCCCAAAAATAGAATAAGCTACATAGAAGTAACAAAACAAAACACCAATCAATAATAAAAAAGAAGCACCGAAAAAATAAAAATAAATCAATAGATATAAAACAATCCCACAATGAATAATAAAATCACAGATCGTAATAGAAAATAAAAAGAAACACAAACAAAAATAAAAATAAAAATCAATTATTGATTCACTAAATATCAAACAATGAAACTCATGATCAATAAGAAAATAACAGAGGAGCAAACATACAGATCAAAGAAAAAAACTGCTCTAAATCATCAAAGGGGAAGCATTTAAAAATAATCAGAAACAAAACCAATCTCCGAACATCAGATGATCTATAACCAGATTACCATGAGAAAAAATAAAATTATCGAAGATCTATAAATCAAGGGAAAAAATCCATGAGTAAAACAATTTATCTTAATAGATGATCTGAAAGAGAGAAGGATCAGAGAACGATACGAAGCAAAAGAAGTCTGGAAAATTGAACGATGAGGTAGGGAGAACTCTGTTTTTGGGGTGTTCCGGACTTGCGACTAAGATATGAGTTAGGGGTATTTTAGGTATGAAAATGTGACAGAAACTATTTTTACTTTTATATAGTAGTAAGGATATATATATATATATATATATATATATATATATATATATTATGACATCCCTAAATCAATTGTATAGAAGATTGGGATGAAATTCGATCTCCATTGTATAGAAGATTGGCAACAGGTTTTCAACTTTGGCGCCTCAATAATGGTGTTTAAATGATCTTACACAATTAAATTAGCCTCTTTATCTTTTCATCGTCAAAGTGATTTATTATAATGCCATGTGGCAAACATTTGTGATCAATCTATATTTATTAAGGGGGCAATCCATTAGTTGAACATGTCCCAATCAAATAAACATGCTTATAAGTGAATGTGAATCATCCCATAGATGACTTCAATATTGGTCATCAAAAGCTAAGAACAAAAGTTGATATTAGAGTACACACATTAGATGATTCAGATTTCCTTAAAATATCATTTTTTGGGCATATAACCCTTCAATGTATGATTTATCACTTTGACGGTATGGATTATTCATATTTTAAATCATTAATGGCATAATCACGTAAGATCATTTAAACACTATTTTAGTGTTTAAATGACGATCAAGAGAGTCGGGCCCATTCTTACAAAGGTATCCTGCACCTAGCCTAAAGTTGTGTGCAATAAGCATACTAACTATATTCAGATTTGGCAATCGTTTACAGCACATTCGTTTCGAAGTATTGGCCGTTTAATACGCTTATAATGAATTTAATACGGCCCAACGGTAGGTTTTTTTATACCACGGTTGTTCGATTCACACTAATAGCCGGGTGCATTATACTAGTAATTTTGCAGGTAATATTTAAGGCATATGAACCCCAAGCCTCCTATAGTGCGAAAAAATAGATGAGCAATTCCCAACAGCCATCAAAAAATCATATTCTTCTTTGCTTTTCTATGAGGCGTCTTCGGGCTATTAGGTCCTTTTACGGGCTTTTTTTTTTTTTTTTTCCTTCTTGTTGGTTGCTAAGTTTTCTACTTATATGATGGGATTTGATTGTAATGTGTGGATTGAAACTTGGTTTGGTTTGAAGGTGATTATTGGGAAGAGATCATATTTTTCTTTGGAAAGATTGCAATTTGTTGATCTGGTACTCGTTTGGCGGTTTTGGACAGTTTCGGATTGTTATGGAATTTTGTCTTATTAGGGTTTGGGGTTCGTAATTGATGAAGAAAGTTGATGTATCGAGGCATTATGATTGGGTTTGATTTGGATAGTTCGAATTCTTCTTCTTTGCAGTGGTGGAAGACGTGGGGAATTGGGGAATCTTTCAAGTAGGGTTTGCATAGATTTGGATTAGCTCTGGGATTTTGTTAGGTTTTTAGATTTTAGGGTTGTTGCTTGTGTAGAAGTATTGATTTTCCAGATTTGGGTTTGTTGGATTAGATTGGAAATAGTTCAGAATTGATTTTGGGGCATCATTTTTCTAGGATTCGAATTTGGGCTTGCCTATCTGCATCTAGACTTCCACAGGATTCTATGTGCTAAAATTTAGAAATTCGGCAATTGAATTTTTTCCGCAAGGCTTGTGGGCGTTCTAATTATCCTTTACTGTGTTTTGGGTTTTGGGCAGCGTTGTTTATAGCTATTGGCTTCTAATTACCCCCAACGTATTAAGCTGCTTGGGGTTTTAGTACCCTATGTGGTTCGGTTTCTAATTACTATCGAACCAAATAGCTGCGTGAAAATTAGTTCCATCATATTTCTATTCAATAGCAAAAAAAAGCAAGTGTATGTTATATTTTAGTGTCATCATATATTTCTGTTCAATAGGAAAGACTATTGGCCTGCTCTTTGTTAGTGCCAGTATATTTCTATTCAATAGTAAAGAGCAAGTGCCTGCTCTTCTGTACTCGCAAAGAGCAATGCTAAAAAGGGCATTAACCTTTCTCAAGTTAAGTTGGATAAAGATAATCTAAAGCTATCAAGATATGTTCGGATAACACTTAACTCCTACTCTTATTGCATATGGCCTTACATGAGATGCACCACCTTCTGCATGTGCATACTTGGATTCCGATACAATGACAAAGAAATACATTTTTCAATGGGTTTTAAAACATCAGAAGTTGATCGAAGATGATGGCAAGATGGTTGAAGAGTGGTTGAAGATGACAATTGTGAGAGGTTGAATAAAAATGTTGAATGTTAATTTTGACATGAATTTAAATATGTTACACAAATTGTTCTATTGAGTGTAATATTAAAAAAATATCAAAAAATAAATTTTATAAGAAAATTTTGTTGTCAAAAGAACAATCATTTTACACCCAAATATTATATGCAAAGTGAATTTTGTATGTAATCCAGTCATAAAAAAAAAATGCATACCTTCTCTACAATACAAGGAGCATATTACGACGAAACAAACGTACCCTTAATGGGTGTCAATTCGGTTTAATTCCAAAACTTTAGAAAGTTTTGGAGAAAAATTGGAATTTACATTGTCCACATGCATACGCATGCATTTACCATCTGCAATAATAAAAAAATAATAGGAAGTATGATTAACACATGGATCACAGCACTAATTGTTTCCGAAAATTCGTCAAATATAAAAATAAAAAAAAATCAAGAAAATTTTGGGAAAATCGATGTATCAATTGAACTTTCGGCAAAAAGTTTGGCATACCACTTATCCGGATATTTTTTCTGAAAATTTGATTAATTAGGAGAATTTTGTATCAGAGCTAATAAGTAATTGGTGTTTTAGTTGCAGTAATAAAAGTGGTGCGGCAGTAATCCGCTCTATATATTATTAAGGGAGCTACAACTTGCACACAAATATCGTGGCACATGAGTTAAAAGAAGACCTAGTATGTTTGGGAGTTGTGCAATGTAGAACACCATATTAGCTGTCTGATTTAAAGGTCGCGATGTAAAATTGATTGGTGCCAAAAATTGATAAAAAATAGTCTCTGTAACAGTCACCTATCAAATAAGACAACAAGTTTGATTGTGTTGAATTAGCTAATAGAGATCATGTTATTTGCCAATCTTTGATATCAAAGATCTTTACATCATGACTTTCAAATCAGATGGTTTAAATGGTGTTTCACTTCACAGGTCCTAAAAAGGTACCTCTCTTTACACCCACGTGTTCTCTAGAAGTGCTCACATCCTAGACCCCTTGAAAATCATTGATTCCTTCTAATCATATGATGTAGATCATATTTCACTGTTGTTCTTTCATACAATAGATCTTGAGATCATAGTTCACCTATTAGACAGTCAATTTTTTGTTCTGTTCATCACAAATCCCCAAACAATAGCGCTAAATTCACGTTTGAGTTTAATGTGTGTCATATGATTCAAGGGATATTTTTTAGGAATCATCTAATCCATAGCAATCAATGATTTTCAAGAGGTCTGTTGGCACGTCCAAACAGAGGTGCATGCAAGTCCTTTTTTTAACACAGAGCTGCAAGTCTTTTTTTTAACCAATTTACTCGTATACAAATCTCGTGTGCGACTTGTAGCTCGCTGTTATTAACCAACTGTAAAAATTTCAAATTCAAATGTCAACGGTCCCTTCCAAACGGGGAATGAATGTTTTGCCGGATCGACCGTTTACAGTAATCAACCGCACACCTTTCAAAGGAAACTTTCTTCTATCACTCTTACAGATTCAAAGTTTCAAACTCCTTTCACTTTATTTTTTGAAAAAACAAAAGAGGAACCCTCATTTTATTTGATGCTCTTTATCAATGCAAGATCAATGGAAAGATCCCTCATTCTATTTGCATGAACAAGGTAGCTCTGAAATAGCAAAAATGGCTATGAACAACACTGACCCACTCTCAGAAAACACAACTTGCAGTAATTTATTATCCTTTTCTCCATTTCTTCGCAAAAAATCATGAATTTTTTCAATTCTCCGCCTGAGTTTTCTGATTATTTGATTCTTGTTTTGTTTGCAGGCCCCCATTCCCTATTAGGGTTTTCTCTGACCTCACCAGATCTAGTGATTTGTGGCGGTTCACCAGATATATCTGACAATACTTTTGAAGAGACACCGGATTCTATAAAGAAAATCAGTGGAAGGACTCTAATTAGATCCGGCGAGATCTCGCTAGAAAATGGCATCCAAGGGTCAGAAAATGATCAGGTCTCACTGTCAACAACAGAGGCCTTATTTCCTGAAGTACGACCATGGAACGGAAATGGGTTTCTTTCAGACGCTTCTCTAGAGCTTCCAGTAGCATCAGAGATTCGAGATGAGGTGATGGATAATTCTATTCCTGTGCTAAGCATAAATTCCGGAGGAATGGGTATAAATTGGGGCGGAGTTGATTTTCAAGAAGATCGTTTCTTTTCCGGCGGCGAGATTATGAGAACGGAAGAACGAATCAGGGATGGTGAAGGTTTTGCATTGTATCAAACGGCGAGGCTCGGGAACTTTTCATATAAATTTCAAACATTAGACGCTGGTAATTACATTGTAGACCTACATTTGGCAGAGATTATATTCACAAATGGTCCTCCAAGAATGAGGGTTTTCGATGTCTTTATACAGGAAGAAAAGGTGAGAAGCTAATAATCGTGTGAAAGCACATACCTTTTCGAGGATTTGAGCAATTAGATTATGTTTTTGTTTATTTGTGGATCTCTTTTTTTCAGGTTGTTTCTGGAATTGACATTTACGGTCGGGTGGGTTCTAATCGACCTCTAGTGTTATCTGATCTGAAAGCTTTTGTCTATGGAGAAGAGGGCTTATTGATCAGGTTTGACGGAGAGATCGGGCTCCCCATCGTCTGCGGCATTTCGATAAGGAAAGACTCATCTGCAAGTATGTTCTCATAACCACATTTCTTGGGAAGTTACTGATATGGGATAAAGTTCTTGTTCCCGTCTTCTAATTTAATCACTTACAAGGACATCACAAAAATAAAATTATATGCATGCAAAAGGAGATTTTTGCCACTTGTATTCAATACTCTGACAACCTCCATGAGATTCACATACTAGGGAATAGACCTTGGAGGCAGTTAGCTGCAAACGAAGAATCGGTTGAAGAACAAGATAAAGAAAGATCACAGGGAGAGGAGCAAGAACTAGTGGTAGTATAGTACCTTTATTTTCTACAGAAATCTATTTAATTACATTTTTTTTTTTAATTTTATTCAATTGGGTATGTTTTGGGGAAGACCAGGAGACCATTTCTGGGTCACCTCATTCTTAATATCAGTATTTTTTCAGGAAAAATGCAATGGGCATAACTGTAATGCTGAAAGAGAAGTTGCGAAGCTAAGACGAGATTACGATTTGTTGTCTAAGGAACAAATAGAAACTAAAAAAGTTTTGGAACAATATAAAAAGGAGAATGACCTTAAGAGCAAAGAATGCCATGAAGCTTGGATGTCTCTGCAGGAGCTTCAAAACGAGCTAATGCGCAAATCAATGCATGTTGGCTCTTTAGGTACCTAAATTTCCTTTGATATTAGCTTAGGCAAATATTGATGTACCTTGTAAGATAATTCTTTTATTAGTTGCTTATCATCATTATTCATCATCATGGGTCAAAATCTCGGTGTTCGGGTACGTATTGGTCTGGCCCCAGACCGGTATGTATCGTTTATACCATCCGATACATTGAAATTATTGGCCTATAATTTTGACAATTTGAAAAATCAGTGTATCTGACAGTAATTTGAATTTATTGTCCGATAATTTCAAATTATTGGAGATACAATCGATTATTTTGAGTCAAGCTACATATAATACATTGGCTATGTATCGTACCGGAGGGGTCCGATACCTATTGGACGATACGTATTGGTATCGGACGAAATTTTTACCTATGTTCATCATCGTCTTCATCATAGCCTTAACCCATCTATTTGGGGTCGGTTTTGCGATTCCTTTGTCTCCACTCGTTTCTGATCAGCGTTAAGCTCTCTGTGTCTTCACTTGTTTCTAAGTACCTTATCATCATTATTAGAAATAATAATTCTGGTACGAAGTATGGGATGATGATTTTTTAAATGTTCTCTTTTCGCAGCTTGTGCCGTGGAGGGACAAGTAAAGGAGAAGAGCCGATGGTTTTCATCTCTCAGAGAAGTGGATGCGAAAATGAAGGTATCGGAATACTTTCTGCCGTGTCCTATGGAGTGCTTTTATCTTGTTTTATCTGCCTTTAGAATATTATCATAAGAATATACATCAACAGCATTTTCTTTTTGATTGGCGAATTTGATTCAAAAGGTTTTGAAAATGGAGCACTCTAAATTATCAGCAGAAGCGATAGAATGTAAAAGAATCCTTGTAGATGTCACCCACATGAACACTATCGTTCAGTCAGCAGGTAACATGCCTACTCTTTTTTTTTCCTTTTATATTGGTTATTGAAAATAAAATAAACACGTTAAGCAAGGAGCCTAGCCGAAGCACTGACCAGAAGTAAAGAACTTTAACAGGGCAGACACAAAAACTGTAAACAAAAGTAAAATATTTCCTTTCTTTCTGTGTTGGTAGTGAACCAATATATGGATTTGGAAAGAGAACATGGCCATCTCAAGCACAAGTTGGTTGAAGGAGCAAAAGAGCGCAAAGAACTTTATAATAAAATTTTGGAGCTAAAAGGTTAGCTAAATGTTTGCCTTAGATTGATTAGATTAGGGAAACAGATTAGGAAAACAAGACAGTCTAATTCAGCCATTTTGTTGCAGGAAACATAAGAGTCTTTTGCAGATGTCGACCTTTGAACACAGAAGAAATAGCCGGAGGAGCTTCAATGGCAATTGATTTTGAATCAGCGAAGGATGGAGAACTTACTGTCAAAGCCAATGGAATACTCAAGAAGGTTTTCAAATTTGACTCCATTTTTAGCCCACAAGCAGACCAAGGTATTCAATTAATAATAGTGTGGAGCTCTTAATTATGTGTAACTGAATAAAAATTCTCATTGTTTGCACTTTGATAAATGGTATAGCTGAGGTGTTTGAAGACACTGCGCCCTTAGCAACATCAGTACTAGATGGATACAATGTATGCATATTTGCTTACGGCCAGACAGGATCTGGAAAAACATTTACGATGGAGGGAACAGAAGAAGCTCGTGGAGTCAACTACAGGACTCTCAAGGAGCTGTTTAAGATCATTAGGGAAAGAGAAAAGCTATTTCGATACGAAATTTCTGTAAGCGTGTTGGAAGTTTATAACGAGCAAATACGGGATTTGCTTGTGTCAAGTTCTCAACCAGGAGTAGCAACAAAGAGGTACTACTAAAAAAATTGTAAGCGCTATTGTTTTTAGAGTTTGTTTTTGATGGGTGGTCCCCACCCAACATGGGCAAGAAAGTGGTCCACCCATTCGTGTGACCTTGTGCATGCATGGACTCCCATGCACTGCAAAATCCCTGCACGTCATATTGTCACACGGAAACCCATGAGGGGTAGACCACCCATCGTAGACAAACTCTTGTTTTTTAAGCCTATGTATGTTATGCATAGACTAACTGTTGGTTTTCTATTTTCATAACTGCTGCTTAAGGCTTGAAATAAGGCAAGTTGCAGAAGGAATTCATCATGTTCCGGGATTGGTTGAAGCACATGTAAAGAACGCAAATGAGGTCTGGGAAGTTTTGCAAACAGGCAGCAACGCAAGAGCTGTCGGATCAACTAATGTCAACGAGCAAAGCAGCCGGTCTCACTGGTTTGTTTTCTTTTCTGTAATCAGCTCGTATAAACCTCCCTTCAAGCACAATTAGTATACATGTCTACATCCAGATGTCCAATGAATGTGTCGCCTCGTAAATATGCCATAACCCCAAATTGCATCTCTCGGCTCAGCTATTTAAACTGTTTGATCAATCACTTTTGTGTTAAGTAACATTATAGGAAACAATTCAAACAATCCACAGAATGTTTTTTAACTGAATGTTGGGATGATTAGATAGGTGGAATATTTTTCCAATGACTCACTGATTGAACGGTCTGGATGGATTGGCATGCACATGGATTCAACGGTTGCGAAGCTTATCTATGCATATCGCATACCCTTTGATATCTACATGACTTACGCAAGATCGAGATCCATTGAACATGATTATTGTGATAGATATGCTGATTTTTCAATATGCTATGCTCTTTGATACAGCATTCACTGTGTGAGGGTCAAAGGAGAGAACTTGATGAACGGGGAATGCACAAGAAGTAAGCTATGGCTTGTTGATCTAGCCGGAAGTGAAAGAATAGCCAAAACAGAAGTTCAAGGAGAACGCTTAAAGGAAACCCAGAACATTAATAAATCTCTTTCTGCACTCGGTGATGTCATATCCGCCCTCGCAAATAAAAGCCCACATGTTCCTTTTAGGTACTTACTAACATAATTTTTCTCATTCACATAGTTTTCTAAGTAGGTATTTTGAATTCTGAATCCCTTGAATTTTGTCTAGGAATTCCAAGCTCACCCACTTGCTTCAAGATTCTCTAGGTATTTTTTTATTCCTTTCTCATTTGAATTGAAACAAACCTTTCTGGATTATTGACAAAAAAAAGACTGATTTTTAAACTCAACAGGAGGAGATTCCAAGACACTGATGTTTGTGCAGGTCAGCCCCAACGAGAATGACGTAAGTGAGAGTTTGTGCTCGCTAAACTTTGCAAGCAGAGTAAGGGGAATAGAGCTAGGTCCTTCCAAGAAGCAATTTGACAGTGGTGAACTTTCCAGATGCAAGCAGATGGTACAAGTAGTCATTTTAGTTTAGCTAGTAGTGATCTAGTTATCGATCCGTCTCACTGACTATAGCCTTTGTCAATCTTTACTATTTTAGCAGTTATCAACATTACCATTTGCTACCATGTTTTGTTAGGTTGAGAAGGCCAAACAAGATATTAAGAGCAAAGATGGGCAAATTAAGAAGATGGAGGAGACCATTCACAGTCTAGAATCAAAGGTGAAGGGGAAAGATGGGAACAACAAGAGCCTACAAGAAAAGGTACGAGAAGCACGCTCACTCTCGTGTTTTAATTCCAACGTAGAAGGCTTATAACTTTTGAAAATACTACGGCTTTAATCTGAAGTATAGTTTCAGATTGTTTTAAGTTCCAAAATCAGAAATAATAAAGGCTTTTATTTTTCAGTTTTGGTAGTGATGAACCCAAAATTCAGGTCTTAAAACTCCCCTTAAATCAACCAAGTGTTATTAATTTCTTTTTTTCTAATTGGACTTGGTTTTGCTAAAATAATCAACGACAACCGCAGTTTTATGACCAGAAAGTGCAAATGATAGCCTAGGATTTGGAAAATATTAATATTTTGGTCAAAATTATAAACCAAAGGGTCTATTGTGTAGGTGAAGGAACTAGAATCCCAACTTCTGATAGAAAGAAAACTAGCGAGGCAGCATGTTGACATGAAAATAGCAGAGAACCAGCTTCAACAACAGCAGCAGCAACAACAGAATTCTACAGTACCAAAACCTCCATTGGCAATCCAACAGTTTGGGAACTATAAGCACGCTGAAGAACCAGTAAACAACCTTAATGTCCGGCCGCTAACAGAGAACAACAGTCATAGACCCCCACTGCCCCCTCCAACAGATAACAAGTACACCCCTCTAGAAAAAGAAAACAACCCAGACGAAGTACTTCCGAAACGGACCGGCAGAGCTTCATTTTGTACAACTGCTCGCCGGATTCCAGCTTATTCTGCTCCACGACGTAACTCACTAGCCCCGTTCTCGACCGTAATGGCCTTGGCACCACTTACGCAGTTACCTGCCCCCCCTTCCATTGCACAGCCGCTACCTCTGCACCTCCAAGCTGAGATTATTGAAGAAGATGAGATTGAGAACTGTCCAAAGCCGAAACAATTTAGCATTACAGGGGCAAGAAGTAACAGATTGAACAACATTTTGAGAAGAAGCGTCCAAAAGAAAGTTGTCATAAGATCACCATTTCAGCAGCAGCACATGAGGGGAGGGGGTGGTGGTAGGGGGCTGGAGAAGTTAAGAGTTTCGATCGGGGGGAGAGGTCGGATGGTGCAGAGAGTGCTGGTGAGCAACACTAACAAAAATCAACACAGGGAAAAAGAGAGAGGATGGAATCACGGAGTCTCAGTGAGAGGTGTTCTTTGATTTTATTTATTTTCATCTTTTTAGCATGTACAAAATTACTGACTTGAAGCTAGATTCCGTCCTTGCCTTTAATCGTGGGTGAGAAAATTTTATACCTTTATCTAGATTGTTAACTACTAGAAGAAGATATCCGGTTTCTAATTTGAAGGTTTGTGATTGATTAATCATTAATGCATTGTCTTAGCGCCTTAGAATTTGTTAATCATATATGTCCATATACAGATATGTGTTGGAAATTGCAAATGTACTAGATTTTGGGAAAGGTTTCACACATAATCTCGGCTTCGGGTGTGTATCAGGTTGCTCTGAAAACCAATACGACGATACGTATCTGTTTGGGATGATACAATGGTACGTGTTCCACTACATTCAATGTATCGACCTGGTGACCTCTGAAACCGATATGTATCAGATGATATGTATCGGTTTTGCTTTCACGTGTTTATATGTATCGGTTTTGCTTTCACGTGTTTATACTTTATTTCATGTCTAACTCTTGCACTTGTATGGGTAAGAATCGAAAGATTGACTAAATTGACTGGTCAACTTCTCTTCAGAGTTGCAGGGCCCAGAATGAAACACTGCTTGGATATTAAAATTGAAATGGCGTCATGTTCAGTTTCAGCACAACAGGGAACTAATGGCCACTGTGATGCCAATGAATAAAAAAAGTTTCCCTAGAGATAAGGTAGTCTGAACTAATGGCCACTGTGATGCTATGAATTTTTATTTTTGGGAAATTTGCACTTTCGGCCCTATATGTTTGCGTATTTGCAGAAACGGCCTTATGGTTTCATTCGTTGCATTAATGACCAGCTCCACGCCTAGCCGCCTCCGCCTGCTCCACGTCAGCAAGGACCTATTTTAAATAATATAAAAAAAAAAATTTCACCGCCCTTTAACAGAGAGTATAAAAACTACTTTTACATTTCATTAGTTACTGTTATTTTTAAGTTTAACTTTTCTGAAAAAAACAAGAGAGCGGCGACAAAGCGGTAAAAGGTCACAAAGGTCACATTACAATTCCAGGTAATTTATTTTTTTTACATTTCAACACATTTAGTCATCCCCAATGTTTCCCACCTAATCCGATAACTTACCGATAATCTAAGTTATCGGTCGATAACTTAGATTATCGGTAAGTTATCGGTAGGTTAGGGGATTAGTAGTTTTTTCAAAATCACTTCTTTTATTTATTTATATTGCAGTTCCTACTAAGTTATTGAAAATGACCATGACTCTAAAGCCCATCGGAAAATGTTCTGGAGTTGGTGTTAGGAAATTTTACATGCACTGTAACAAAGAGAGAAAATATTATATGATTCAGTATTCGGTCATCTATTTAGGATGAATGAGAAATTAGGTTTCGTTGGAGACTTAGTTGACGCTATTTTAAGTTTTTGGGTTGAAGAGAATATTTTCAAGGTCAAGAACACCAATGTACTCCTGCAACAGATCGATATAGCCTTGATTTTAGGCCTCAACATCTTGTGGAACCTGAGTCTGAGAAGGTTGCCGTAAAAGAGGAAACAACTATTCGATACAAATTCTTTCGGGGGAAGCCGGCGAAAAGATCTCGTATTGAAGAAATTATTGACAGTGCTGATTTATCCAACGATGATTTTTTGAAACTGTCATTATTATTTTTCGTATGTTCTTTTTTACTTCCGGACACATACCAGGAAGTAGATACACGGTACTTAGAACTAGTAGATAACATTGAAGAGTTCAACAAGTTACCGTGGGGCCTGATAGTTTACAATAATTTATTAGATAGTATATCAAAAGCGAGTGGCAGGAGGGAAATGGCGAGAAAGTCAGAAAAGGGGCAATACAATATCTATGGATGCACTATCGCCTTACAGATTTGGGCGTTTGAGCACTTTCCTGCAGTCGCCACCGCTCCTATTGGGCTTAAAGAACCATTTCCAAGGCTAATGAAATGGGAAGGCCCGAAATTCAGCCGTAATCCTAATTTATATAGAGAAAAATTTCTTAAGTCTAAAGTGATTATAAAGCTTGAAGTTGAGAAGCACGAATTATAGTATAAATGGGTTCGATACTTTTTGATTCGAAGAGAAATGGAAAATAAGAAGGAAGAGACCGAAGAAAGAGAAGAGCCTTACTCCGAAGAAAATATAGATGAATATGATGATATCCCAAGTCATCCAACACGTCCGGAAGAAAGAGCCGAAGAGCCGATTAGCCGAGATGACGACAATGAGGATGACGAAGATTATAGCGACGATAACGATGATTTTGAAGTCATGTCGTCAACCAAAGGGCAAACCAGAAATTAGGCCCGAGCCAACAAGAGAGCGACCCAATTAGGCAACGCACCTAACCAAAGAAGTAATGCGAGCTAAAAAAGAATGCAAGACGCCCGCATGGTCAGAAATAAATGAAAAAGAATTACGCGTGCATTCTGGCTGCTTAAAGGGCAAGCACTCACCATTGAACAACTAGGCAGAGATAAGAAGGCCTTACAAGAAGAAAATAAAACAATACGGAAGGATCTTGATGCGGTCATCTCTCATTTAAGAAAGGTATCAAACTAAGACTTTTCAAATTTAGAACAAAATCATTTCTTTACAACTTAATGCAAAATTAGCTTGTCGTCCGAAGATGGAACTTATCGTCCGACGATGTACATTATCGACCGATAATTTAAATAGTCGATCGATAATGTACATTACCGAACGATAAGTTACATTATCGATCAACTATTTAAATTATCGACCGATTAGTTAAATTATCGTCCGACTATTTAAATTATCGGTCGATAATGTAAATTATCGATCGATAACATAAATTATCGACCGATTATGTACATTTTCGATCAACTATTTAAATTATCGATTAGTTAAATTATCGATCGATAATGCGATTTTGATTTTTATTTTTTAATGTATATTTTTTGCAATTATGCGAGGATAACATTTTAACCTCATGCTCTTTGACACCTTGTTCCTTCACCCACTTACCCTCAATCAAAGCTGTTCCTCAACCCACCACTCATCAACAAAGCCATCATCTCTTTCCAAAACCTTTGCTCCTCAACAAAGCCATCAGTCCAGTGCCCCAAAACCAACTGCTCCTCAACCAAGCCATCAGTCAAGTGCCCCAAAACCCTCTGCTCATCCACCTAAACAACAATCAACTGCCCCAAAACCCGCCGCTCCTCAACTTACAAATAAATCTACTGCCATTAAACCCGCTGCCCCAAAACCTACTGCTCCTCAGCCTACTAAACAACCCTTGGTTGATGTGGGTGATGATGGTGCTCCTCTTACTCAGCTTTTTCGTGAGTCACAGTCGGCATCACTAAAAACAATTATAGTGAAACTATCATCTACAAAAAATGAAGCCGAAGGTTATGACTTGCGTGCTCGTAAGAAGAGAAAGTCTCCGACCACTAAAACATTAATAAAAAAATCAAGATTGGTTGTAGAGGAGGAGGAGGATGAGGCAATATCAATAGAGCAAAAGTATATGCTTAGTTTTTGGAATCGGCCGGAGAACGAGGACAATGTGATCGTCAATACTATCAGCGGTGTTGAGATCACAGTTGCTCTTTTAAAGGTTCTCAAAGGACACTCGTGGCTCGACAATGAAGTCATCGACGCATACTCGAGAGTCCTTGAAGTTATAAACGATTCAATGTTTACGGCCAATGCCGAAAAAAGCTGGTTCAAATATTTATTGGAAGCTCGTTTGTTTCTTTTATTTGTCTTTTCAATCACGACTCTTGATTAACTTCTTCTAATTTATTTACTTACTACATTATCCTGTTTCAAACCTTGTTTATGGCAGACGAGAAAAAATTTGAAAAATATATCGATAATGAAGGTATAGCTGCGCTCAGCGACCTCGATAGGTGGCAGGCCTATTGTGGCGAATGGAATGTTCGTAACAATTCAAAGCCGATGGAACCACTATTGACAAATAATATCCATGAATTCACGCGATCGGGTGGAGCAGTGCGTTTTGAATACTAAACTTCGCTTTATTTAACGTTAACGGCTTTTAAATAAAATTTATTATTTAAAATTTCGGTTCCGTTTATGTGTAGATTTATCTTCCGATGCATAGCCAAAAACATAGCCATTGGGCGTTGGCTATAATTTCATTAGTTGATCGAGAAATTAAGTTAATTGATCCAATGAGGCCGAGAGTGCTCAAAAGGTTTGAAGCGCATAAAGAATGTCTATTGAATCACCTTCCGCCTTCTTTACACTATCGATTTGAAGTCGACTTTCGATCGGCGGAAGGTATCGGCGTTCAACGTGTCGTTCTCCGATCCAACAAAAGCGGTTGGGATTGCGGTGTATCGTTTTGAAGTATATAGAATACTTCTCCCAAGCAATTTATTGATTTCAACGATAAACATATGCAACAATTTAGAGCGAAATCGGACATCGAATGTGCGTTTGGAAAGAAGAGTTAATATCGTAAAAAATTTAGTGTTTTGTAAAGATATTTTTGATGAAATATAAATTATTTAATTTTATTAATTTTTATTAACTTGTATAATTTTCATTTTCGTTGTTATCAATTTATCTTATTTGTATCACCTTGCCTGATTTATCAATGGAGCCTTCCTCTCTTGAAGCAATTCCAATAGGCCGATGACTTATATCATCGGCCGATATCTTAAATCATCGTCCGATATCTTAAATCATCGTCCGATATTTTAAGTTATCGGACGATATCTTAAGTAATCGAACGATATTTTAAGTAATCGGACGATAGCTTAAATCATCGGCCGATGATTTAAATTATCGGCCGATATCTTAAATCATCGTCCGATATTTTAAGTTATCGGACGATATCTTAAATCATCGGCCGGTATTTTAAATCATCGGCCGATATTTTAAATCATCGGCCGATATTTTAAATCATCGGCCGATATTTTAAAACATCGGCCGATAATTTAAATCATCGACCGATGATTTAAGATATCGGCCGATGATTTAAAATATCGGCCGATGATTTAAAATATCGGCCGATGATTTAAGATATACCTTTCTGAATTGTGAAGCCTGATATCTTTGGTTTGGCTTTATGCCAATCACTAGTAGATTAGGGGCGAATTTGGCAACTTCAAATCCTGTTTGAATGAATGAATGATTTATTAAGAAGCACAACAATATATTTTAATCACAATTCCAAAAAAATATATTAATTAATTGGTAGATGTTGATCGCTCTTTTATTGAGGTTTAATATGTTTATATTGAAGGAAAGAAAAAGAGAAAAAAAAAAATACTCTTCTATAATGAGATCATTTGGAAGCTCGATTGCCACTAGGTCTAATCTAATCTAAATCTGTTTTCAATCTCAACCTTTGATGTAATATAAGTTAATTTCAAATATTAACAAATTTACACGAGCGACGATTATAACCATACTTGTTATAATTTTTACATTGTAGTGGTCGAACTTCCCCTTTAGATCTTGTTCTCCTTTTCTTCGGACGGCCGGCTTGACGTATTTTGTGGGGAGGCAAAACTTGAATGTCTTTTATTTGCGAAGTCCATTGGCGCTTGTCAACGGTCGGGACAAAGTGTTCTTTATAAGTTTCCCTAAATAAGTCACTGGTAAACCAGTGTTCACAAAATTGGGGGATCTCTCTTTCTCTGTTTCGGCGCGATAATGCGGCAATCGCATGTGAACATGGTAATCCAAGAATAGCCCAATGTCTACATGTACATGTTCGCGATTCTAGATCGACACTGTAAGTGTAATCACCACGTTTAACTTGAAATATATCACGACCATATGGTATGACGTTTTTTCGACGGGCCCATCCTGAATTTCTTTTTATGTGTTTTTCTGCCATCGGTGTTAACACATGTGTCATTTTATTTCCTTCCTCGACGCAGCGAAGATAAAATTCGGCTACTTTTGTGCGAATAGTTTCTAACATGCTCACAATCGGTTCCTCCCTGGCTATTTTCAACACACTATTTATGCTTTCAGCTATATTAGTTGTCAACATATCATAACGCCTCCCTTGGAAATAAGCGTGTGCCCAGAAATGATCACCAATTTCTTTAATCCATTTTGTACATTCCGGGGGGGCGTGGTCTTCTATTTTCGCATAATTCTTTTAAATTTTGCTTCTGAAAATGCACGGGCAGCAACCCAGGAAAGCGGTCTAGAGATTGTATCCTTATATTTATCAAACAGATTTAGAGTCAGGTGTCGCATACAGTAGCTGTGAAAGGCATTAGGAAAAAATTTTCCACTGCTTCCATCAAACCTTTACATCATGCGATATCAAAACAAAGCATTCTTCAAATTCACCGATTACGTCTCCCTAATAGATCAAGAAACCATGTCCAATGGTCTCCATTTTCTTTCGGTAAGACAATCAACGCTATAGGAAATAAATGTCTATTCCGTTTATCCCGTAGCTATTAACAACACTCCTTATATCGTCCACGCCAAATGCGTTCCATCTACATAATTATTCTTCGTAAAGTATTACGAAAGCTTGAATGCTGAAGGTCCAGAATGCCATGAAGAATCTACGAAATGCATTATCGGGGCTCGAGACACAATTGATGCATATGCGGATCGACCATTTGTAATTAAACATATGGCGGTAACATCTTAAATTGCTCCTTCCTACCTCGATGTCATTCAACGCCATTTCTTTTCCTCTCCATGCTTTCCAAGAACCTCTTGTTATACCGTATTTTTTCAATATCAAAATTATTGAAGCGAGTCTCGTCAAAACCCTTTAATAGTTTATCTCTAACGAATGAAGCTATCCACGATGTCGTACATTGGCGATGTCCGCTTCAAAAAGCGGCATTCACGCACGTGTGTTTGGTGGAAAGTTTTCCACGACAAGCGTGTCACTACTAATTTCGATGCATGTATTAGCCAAGCACATCCTACTTCAACACACCTCGCGATTTACTCGAAGGACTGGTTTTATTGGTTTAATCTAAAATTATTTGTCATCGCAAATTCTTTAAGAACTTTTGAAATGATTTCTTATTTCTAAACGCTGACCAATGGTAATCGTTCCCCTTCATACAGTTCCTCATCGTATCCATATCCATACTCCTTAGAGTCATTAAGTCGATAGTCTTCGTCACCGAGGTTGATCAATTCCCTATTAGTATAAACACGCCGAAGTGGGAGGCGGCGGCTTCATTATTTTCGGGATCACTATCACCGTCATCATTTGGATGGTTATTACGTGATTGAGATTGAGCCCGTCGATGTACGCTTGGTTGATGTGCAGTTGTTTGGATTGATGTTAGCCGATGCGGGAATGTTTGATGTATGAGAGGTTGTTCTGTTGAAGGCTCGATTATCGTTGGCTCCGAAGCTATTTGTTCGGAAGGCCATTGATATGGACTAAGGCCGACTAAAAACGTTTCCCACTGATTTACCGAATCGAAGTTGAACTGAGATGTATCATGCATCGGATTCATTTGATGAGAATATCCTTGATCTTCATCGCCTTCACTCATCGGAATGTCTGAATAGGGTTGCTCGAAGTTTCTTTGTGAGAAATCCTATATTTATATTTCTATCATCGTCTGCTATTATCGGTGCAACAATGTTCTCCTCTTCATACCGTATTCCTTGATTTTCAATCAAATATTCTGTTCCCACACCATGATCATCTTCGTTTGTTTCCTTAAACGGTTGAAATGTTTCTAAAGACGGCAAAATTTCTGTTACAGTAGTGACTAATGATTTTTCGATATAAATATTTATAACACCATCACCGATACAATATGCTCTAAATAAGTTTGTAAGATCATCAGAGTCAGACAATTCGGCAAATTCAAGCTTATTCCCTATGCGTAATGAAACAGTAAATGTAATAGAATGTTCTTCCGGTCGTGTCCGATTGACTTTGTACATTTTCTCTATAAACTCATCAAATGATATATTCTCCGTGACAGTGACAATCTTCCGATGTCCTCCGTTGTAAGTATTATCTCTCACGCGTACGAAATCAAAATGGCAAAGAAGGGGAACATCCATTTCAACCTACAATATTTACAAAATTAAAATTAAAATTAGTTGTTTATAAAGAGTTATACTTGACTTAGCGCTACAATTGTTTAAAAATATTATTAAAAAATTAAAGGAATGAAAACTTTAGAGTTTTTGTCAATCATAGGTTATCGCTCGATATCCTAAGATATCGGGCCGATATCCTAAGATATATAGCTGATGGATGGACTTTTAACGTAAACCATAATCCAAAAACTAAAAAAAAAAACCTCTTTTAAGATATCGACCGATATCTTAATATATCGGTCGATAACTTAAGATATCGGACGATATCTTAAGATATCGACCAATAACTTATATATCTTGGACTACCTACAATGTTTTGAGAAATTGGGAAAACAATAACTTAAAAGATATTGTACTCGATATCTTACCTAGCCTGTTGTATTCTCTATGTTATACGACCTTTAGTGGAATCTCGAAATCGCTTTCAAAGAGAGATAAAAATTGTTAAAAAATGATACAAAAATTCTAGATTCAATGCTTGCATAGAGAAGCATATATATAGATATCTGACGTGCACGCGGCTAGGCTTGGAGCTGGCCATTTATATAAGGATTGAAACTATAGGGCCGTTTCTGCAAATACGCAAACATATAGGGCCGAAAGTGTAAATTTTCCTTTATTTTTTATTTTTAAAAACTAATTAATTAACTAATTTTGTTAGATTATTCTATTCATTAGATAATGATTAGTAGGTTGTGGGCTTCATGACTCAGTAGTCAGTAGTATCTACATCAATTGCTTACCAAACCATAGCTTTTCAATCCACAACCAAGTATTTTCTTC
Source organism: Chloranthus sessilifolius (assembly GCA_021018995.1). Classification (NCBI taxonomy): domain Eukaryota; kingdom Viridiplantae; phylum Streptophyta; class Magnoliopsida; order Chloranthales; family Chloranthaceae; genus Chloranthus; species Chloranthus sessilifolius. The sequence continues at coordinate 9,080,997 of CM037589.1, read as the reverse complement.
TCACAGAGAAAAAGTAAATTTATACTAAAAAAATATATGTTTAAGCCTCAGTTACCCATCCACTGATGTAGGGTTCATGTTGAAGTGTAGGGTTCATGTTGAAGTGCTTGGACATCTAATGGATCCTTCAAGGGGCATATTTTTAGGGCTGCATATGTATGGCATAACTTTTTGTTAGCCCTTATCACAGCAGAGTTCACCTGCTTTAGTTGGCTCTCATTCTCTTTTCTAACTCCCTGCAAAGAAAGATTTACCTACTCTAGCAGCAACCTCTCTGTTCTCTACCAACTCCCTACTAGAGCAAATAAAATCTGCTCCGACAAAGAGTTAATAGAGAGGAGGGCAGAAATATTAAACAGGTAAATCTTGCATAAGATCTCGCTATGAAGGAGTTATCAAGGAGAAGGGATACCTGCTAAAACAGGTAACAAGATGTTAGCAAAAGGATAGAAACTTGCTAAAGCAAGTGAACTCTGCTATGACAGGGGCTAGCAGAGAGATATGCCATACACAGCCATAAAGGTCCTAAAAGACCGCTATTTGCACAATTTGGAAAGGTAAAATTTGTTTTCCAGATTACCATATGGCATAAAGTGAGAAGGTGAGATTTTAGAATGATAAAATTAGAAGCCTAAATGATGAAAACTTATGTCGACTCCTGCCATCTTGGCATCGTTCTAGTCTTTCACGACTATTTTAGGTCTTTGATAAATGTGCAACATCATCTTAATTCTTAGGTGACATTTCTTTCCAAATAACCATCTCACTAGAGATGGTGTGATACGAAAACATCTTTATTATGTGATTAAAGTCTTAAGCCCCAAAAATGAAGGAAAATTATTAACGATAGACAGCTTTTGATAGACAATTTTGCAGCAGCTTATGTGGCACGTTATGACAATCAATTTTGCAAACAGCTTATGTCATGGGCACACAAGTCAGTTAATGTACATTCTGGCATTTCACTAGTTCGGCACACTCAAATTTCCCATTAATCTCCCAAGTTTGACAGAGGGAGATTGACCGGCGCACCAGAGCTCAAGTCGGGTTCCTTGCTTGTGTGTGTGAGAGAGAGAGAGAGAGAGAGAGAGAGAGGTGTGGATAGTTCGTATAGAATTAGAGAAACATAGTGTGCCCTAATGTGGTTTGCAGAGAGAATTGAAGGAATACCATAGCCACAAATGCTATAACCGAGAAGTTGGCCCTTGTAAATGTTTAAAAGAAAGACTCGGTATTTTGAAAACCCGTGTCATGTGAAAATACCATCTAAGCCAACTGATTTAAAGATTCCATGATCTATAGCCAACTGATTTGAAGATTCCATGATATAAAGATCTTTCCTGCAAAAGATTTGGCACAAAACAAGTTATCATATCATATGATTCAGCACAGTCGACCCTCATTCAATAATGGCCTTTGCCTACATTAAATCATAAGATTAAAGGTTGTGTTTCGTGCCAATCTTTGCACCTACAATCCCATGGCCTTCGAATCAGACGGCTCAGAAGAGGTTTCTACATGACACTGGTCCCCAAAATACCAAGTCTTTGTTTTTCAAATATGTAAGGTTCATTCATTGTCCTATACATCCTTGGTGCTTCCATATATATATATATATATATATATATATATATATATATATATAGAGAGAGAGAGAGAGAGAGAGAGAGAGAGAGAGAGGGGGGGGAGGTTAAACAGTACACCCACATACACAACGTATGTCACCCATTTTTTGGAATCTATAAACTATAACATAATAATATTATAAGTCAAAATTGAAGTGATGGATACACAGACTGGTCCACCAATTTCAAAGGTTCATGGGCTGATCCTGCAGAAAATTTTAAATATATAACCCACACCTTGAGGCATCGTAACAAGTTGCACCAGATCCTGCAGGAATTTTTAAACAAAACTGTTCTCTCTAATCCTTTACAGAAAGGAGTCGGAGAAGGGATGCTAGAATCCTCACTTCCAAGGGAGAGCCAACCTTGGATTACTGCACAAACTTCCTGACTGAAATTTCTCAGACTACGAATCTCCCATTGCAACATCATGCTCCTTGCTGGGGACATTATAATCAACATGTGGGTTTCCTGGAAGCTATGAAAAGAACGAGCAATTTTTCAGTATCAAAACAATGTTTGAAAAACCAAATGATTACAAACTGAGTCCGTATAGTATCAAAGCAATTTTAGAGTAAGAATTTGATTAAGAGATCAGATTGAACTTTTTTTTCTTTTGGATCATGCAGTAAGAAATTTATTAAAAAACCAAAATGATTACAAAGAAGGGTAGCCAGCAAGATATGGGAAATACCAGACCCTATAAATCCACCCTAAAAGACAAACATCCACCTATACCAACTCTATAAAAAACCCAAACAAAACACCATAACAAAGCAATCTAGAGACAAGCTAAGAGAACCATCCCAAAAATAGATCCACCCTGTGAAAGGTGAAAAAGGCTAAAGATCAGATTGATTTATATCTAGCGGAATAAAATAATTGGTAACAATGAATCGGGAGTTGAAACTACTGAAATTGCAATGCTTTTAAATAAGAGAAGACGGAACACAAACCACCCGCGGTGATGGATCAGATTTTCGGGTTTTTTTTCAAGAGTTTATTATGAATGAAAACTTAGAACAAGTTACAGACTGAGTCCGTATTTTATTGAAGCAAGACCTCCGCCCCTGATTTCAAAGCAAGAGATTGCTCTCAGCCCCACTAATTTCTGGGGTAGGGAGCGATCCTTTGCAAGTGATATGACCACATGCTAACATGCTGGTACATTATATTAGATTATATACTAATATAATAAAAGCATACTATGTTATAGTATATAAGAAAATGACTCTTCACTCGAGTCATGGGGCATATCATTTCAACTGCCTTTGAAAAGTCAAAGGCAGTTGTTGCAGCCAATGACAGCTCAGAGTCACGGGCCCATGACTCGAGAGAATTGATCATTTCCCTATCTATAATTGTATGAAGAGGAAAGTAAGTTGAGGATGTCGTTGATTGGAATGATATATTATGATATACAACAAAGCATTCTATATCATACAATGTTGAAAACTGCAAATATATTTAATTCAACATTTTCAAAAAATTTAATGTACATTTATACATAATATTCCCTGTTCATGTCAGCTCACTTGGTTAGGAAGTCTAAAACTGGTGCTTAAATAGTAGACGGGTTCAATTCCCACTGCTTGCGCATGTTGTTTTATATTTTGATGCAGCATTCGCTGAGTTTGCCTGCTAACACCGAATTGGGTCGAATCGAATGGCGAACTGGTTCGCTCAGATCCAGATCGCCAAGTCGCTGGGTTGAGGACCAAATTAAGTAACATAGTTTGGACAAACCTCTAGAAGACTCCAGCCCCTCTTAAGGTCTTCACCTTTTGTCGGTTATCAATTTGGGATAAAATGCTAATGGTGGATTACATTCGAAGTTGAGATTTCTCCGTGATAGCGTTCTGTGATGCGTTTGGAGAAGAAAACCATGGACCATACCATCTCTTCATTCATTGTAAATTGATTGAAAGCATGTAGCATCAATCCTGGAAATTGTTCAATTTTGATTGGCACTTCCCTTCAATGGGTGATATTCTTTTAGTTGGCTAGACCCTGTCTGCTTAAGAGGCCATGCATTATGGATATTTGTACTGTCACTTATCTTTAGGAGAATTTGGACTGATAGAAACAAAAGAACTTTTTCAAATAAAGAAGGGCGACACCATCACTCTTAGAGTACATCAAAGGACTAGATACTTGGTGGGCTTTAAAGTGCCAAGGTTCTGAAAATGAAGTGGGGAGGGCCTAAGAAAAAATGGTAAGATTGTCTAATCGATGTAATGAAGACAAAGAAAGGGTGAAATGCCCATCTATCAGGATTCTCAAATTTATTTTTGAAGGCACGTTTGGCTATTTACATTGGAAAAGAAATCATTTGTCCTAAATTCCAGAGGAAATGATTTCTACTGAAAATATGATTTCCGCTGTTTGGATAGCATGTACTTCAATCTGGAATTGTCTTATGAAATCACCATCAAACACCACCTGTCAATCTGGAAATGTCCTATGAAATCACCATCAAACACCACCTGTCAATCTGGAAATGTCCAATGATTTCTAGCGTTTTCCACCTATCCAAATACCAACTGATGGTTGCTCTATTGAAAACCCAGGAACAAGTGGTATCACGGGACTAACAAGAAACCATGTGGGAGGGGGGGCTGGTGTGATTCCTTTGTGGGATTCCACGGAAGCAGAGGTGCATTTAGCTATTTACGTTGGAAAAGAAACCATTTGTCCTAATTGCAGAACCTGGCTTGTTGCACACTCTTTGATCTCCTGATTTTCATTCATGGTGATTCCCTCAATGACTTTGTACATGGTCCAAAATTTTGACATGTCCCTAGAGATGCTAATGACTAGTAGATAAATCGGCTAAAAATGAGGTGTCAAAAGAAGCGCGCCCAGAGTATAAGACTCATATCCTCTGAAGGACACTTGACATGAGATGGGAAGTGCTTTTTCTTCTATTTTGTAAGTCTTCAGGTACAGCTTTTTTCCCGTGTTTGTCTTTGCCCTTAAGCACCTAGCTTGTCAAGGCCACTTTTTTCCTCATCTCTTTGTATTATATTTTATAAAGAATTGCTCGTTCAGCAATAATAATAATAGTAACCAAAAAAGGCAGCTGAATATAGCTCCATCTTAAGACAATGACAAACAAATTCCATAAAGTTCTCACAAACAACATAGGTATACCCCTAGTTTCAAAAATGGCCCCAATGACAAGATTTTCACTAAAAACAATTAAATCCACAACCTTCAAATAAAGCATCACCAGATTTCTTCTGCAAGACAATAAAAATATAGGAAAGTACAGGTGTTCAAATTTTTATTTATTTCATCAACAACCTTGATGTTTCTGTAGAAACCTATTCTTTCTACTTTCTAAATATTTATAGAAATTCAAATTTCTCAAAATTGACTCTGTATAGCATATTTTTCAGTAAATAACACTACCACCAGCAGTTTTATACAAAAATTGAATTTGTTTCTTATATTGTATCCAGAATTTCCATACCTAAGAGTTCATGACTATATCTTCGTTGGTGGATATTCCGATGGTGGGGCCTCGTATCACGTGGTCTAATGGCCAAGATAAACCAGCCATGAGTAGAATTGACTGGTTCTTGATACCGCCGGATTGGGAGGACATTTGCCCCACCCCGAAGGGCATGTGTCTACCGTTTCTGATCATATTCCTGTGGTTCTAGCGACTCACGTTGAGGGCTGGGGGGCCACCCCTTTCCGATTCAAACTTGCTTGGACTAAGAATTATGGATTTCATGATATGGTGATATGGTTTCTTCGAAATGGAAAAAATGGATTTCGCACGGATCGGCGAAACATAAATTTCTTTTCAAGCTGGATAGCCTCAAGAAGCTGCTCAAGGACCGGAACAAGCAGGTTTATGGGAACATCTCTAAGACGAAATCTGAGTTGGTGGCGAGGATCGAGGATCCAAACTAGAAGGAGGAAGCTTGTGGTGCTATGATGAAGGTTGAGTTAGCTGACCGCAAAGCTCTCAAGGAGTCGTTTAATCAAAAAATCTCCGAAGAGGAGATCTTCGGAGATTTTTTGGCAGCAACAATGGAGAGATTGGTGGGTTAGAGATGGAGATCAAAACACCAAATATTTTCATGGGTTAGAAGATGCTAGATGTCACCGAAATCGGATCTCCTCCATCATTGACCATGGGATTTGTATCGAAGGCAAAGAAGATGTAAAAAAATCCATCGTCAAACATTTTATGTATCAATTCACTGAGGATGCTCCCATTCAACCTTTCCCCGACGGGCTGGAGTTTGCGCCCATTTCGCAAGATGAGAAAGCCAAGTTAGAATCCCCTTTCTCCATAGATGAAATTTGGATGGTTGTGTTCGAAGGGGATGGTGAAAGGGCTCCGGGGCCTGATGGGTATCCTCTCAAATTTTATCAATTATTCTGGGAAGTCATTAAAAACGATTTACAAAAGGTGGTGGATGAGTTTTACAGAAAGCCGCGGCTTTGCAGGGGTACTATGTCGACTTTCATCGCTTTGATTCCGAAGATTGAGGGGGCCAAGAGCATTGGTGACTTCAGGCCAATCAGTCTAGTTGAATCTCTTTACAAAGTTATTTCTCGGATTCTTGTGAACTGCTTCAAATCTGTCATCAACAATTTGATAAGCCCAAATCAGGGTGCATTGATTAAAGGTAGACTAATTATGGATGGTGTTGTGCTAGCCCATGAATGCATCCACTCTCAGCATACAGAAAAGAAACCGGGTATCATCGTTAAATTGGATATGGAAAAGGCCTATGATAGAGTTTTTTTTTTTTGATAACCTGGGTATCCGGGCCTCTTAGAGCACTCGCCTAATCCCAGGGGCACATGCGCACCCCAAATTCAGCATATGCTGGGTCAGCACGGGATATAAATCCCTAGGGTGGCCTCAAGGGGGGGGGAGGAGATTCGAACTCAGGTCTCTTGCTTTTGGAAGCAAGTACCTGGCCAGCTCACCTAACCCCTTGAGGTTAGGCCTATGATAGAGTTAATTGGTCATTTATTGACCGTTTGCTTTCTAAGATGGGTTTTGGTCCCAAGTGGATAAGATGGATCAGAGCTTGTAGCTCTCAGTCGATGTTTTCTATTTTAGTGAACGGCTCGCCTAATAGATACTTTCAAGGATCCAGGGGGGTTGCGCCAAGGTGACCCTTTGTCTCCTTTCCTCTTCAATCTTGTAGGAGAATGCCTTAGTAACTTGATCGATAGAAGGGCCTTGTTGGGTGACATCTCTGGCTTCCAAGTGGCAAGAGAGGCTTAAACCGGTAACTCATCTTCAATTCACCGATGACACAATTGTTTTTTGCAATGCATCGAAGAAAAATATATTGTTCCTTATATGGATTCTCAAAGTCTTTGAGGCGTGTACAGGGCAAAAGGTTAATTTCCTCAAATCAAAAGTTATGGGTGTGAGATTAGATGAAGAAAGAACAAGGGAGCTTGTTGAGATCTAGGTTGCGATGTGGGGGAATTCCCTACTCGATATCTGGGATTGCAGCTGTGCTTAGGAGTTCCGAAAAAATCTCTTTGGGATCATGTCATTGAAAGGTAATAGGAAACTATCGGGTTGGAAAGCTAAACTTCTCTCCATGGCGAGAATAATTAATCTCATAAACAGTGCACTGGTGAACATCCCTGTCTACTACTTATCAATGTTCAAGTGTCCCAACGCGGTTGTGAGGAATATCAAAAGGAGTATGAGGAATTTTATGTGGTGTAGCGGTGAGGATGACAAGAAGTTACACATGATGAACTAGGATACAATCTGCTTGGCGAAAGCTGATGGGGGTCTTGGGGTGTGAAGGGTGGACCAAGCAGTGCTCTTTTATGTAAATGGTTGGGGCGGATAGGAGACTCTACTAGTTCGTTGGGGGCCTCTTCCGTTATCATTAAATATAAAATTAGCAAAAATGGTTGGGGGCTTCATACTAGAGGGCTTCATAAGGCATCAGGCTAGTGGAAAGAAGTTATAGTTGAACTGCCTTCTGTCATCAGGGGAACCGAATTCAGAATTGGAAATGGCAAGATGATTAATTTTTTGGGAAGACCGATGGCTTAATTATCAGCCGCTAAAATCTAAGTTCCCTTCTCTCTATATTCTCAGTAGAAGAAAAAGGGCTTCGGTAGAACAAATGCCATAACTTTTTGAATGGTAAGGAGGAGTGGAACTTAAGTTTCAGGTGGGACCTTAGGGGGGGGCGAAACGACCGATTTTCTGGAGTTATTGAGCGACTTGGGATCGATATCTTTATCGGAGAACACTGGTGAGATGTTGGTCTAGAACCAAAATTGGGGAATTTACAGTCAAATCTGCTTATCACGCCTTGTGGAGACGCCCTTTGATCTCCCATTCCTGGATTGATGTGGAAGATTAAAGCACCGCTAAGAGCCCTTCTATTTTCCTGGAGCGTTACCCAAAACTGCATCAAATCCGTAGATAACTTAGCCAAGAAAGGTTTCTCTATTCCCAATCGTTGCTCCCTTGTTATTCCCAAATGAAGTCAGCTGACCACATGCTTCTTCATTGCCCTTTCACTTCTCAAATTTGGGATACTCTTCGATCTGAACCGAACCTCATCGGATGCTTTGTCGGACTCTTGCAAAATGGTGTTATCAAAATTTTCATTGAACTGGAAAGGACACCAACCTAGGAGCAGGTTGTTGATTGCCATCTTAGCTGCGATATGGAGGGAACGAAACTTGAGGATATTCGAAGGAAGATCGTCCTGTGTCACAAACATTGCTACAGAGATCAATGCTACTATTCGCCTTTGGGGTTCAGTATGGGGAGAGAACTGATTTTGCTACTCTTTCTGGGGTTTGGTTTCTTTGTTTTTGCTGTGAGGAAGTCTTCTTGGTGATTGGGGCAGGAGGTCTAGTTTGCTTGATAGCCTTGGGTCCTTTTGTTTCTTTGTTGATTCTTTTAACCTTTTTTTTTCTTTTTGCTTTTTTTTCTCCTTTCCAGGCTTCTCGCTCTGCTTGTTCTTGATATAATTTTTTTTTAATAAGGGAGCCATTACTTGCACTCGCTTTGTAAGTGATTGCACCGAAGTGAAAAAAAGACTGTATTTTAGTGACTTGTGATTTGTGAAAACGCAATCAGGGCCGTCTAATTTAAACTTCATGATCTATAGATCCTCAGTGGATGAGATTGGCAAGAAATATAATCTTCATCATGTGATTAAATATAGTCAAAGGCTATTATTTGATTCAACGGTTGACAACAATAGATCATATGATAAAAATCGTATTTTGCTCCAATCTTATCCACTAAGGATCTATAGATCTGAACTTTAAATCAGACGGCCTAGATTGCGTTTTCACACGTCATGTGCCCCTAAAATACAAAGTCTTTCTTTAACCTCAGTGCAATCACTTAAAAAGCATGTGCAAGTACCAGCTCCCTTTAATAAAATTACATCCATTACCGATCAAAACAAAAAGTATTTCCTTCTTTTTTTAATTAGTAAAAACACTATAATTTCATTAATCAAAAGAAGTAGTTCTTCAACAAGTAAAAGACTCTAACTATCACTTTGGAACATGATAACTTGACCACTTAGAACAAGATTGCGTGTGAGCTTTGACATTTAATTACACATGGAACTTCCAAGTCGCAGTAATTTTCCAAAAGAATAGCAAAACCTATGTAGGTCAAAGAGCTAGTATTCCAGCAGTGAAAGATTTAGGAATTATTTATGCAGGGAAAAAAAACAAAAAATCAACAGAGAAAAACAACAAAATAGAGATACTCACATTTAACAGAGGAACCAGCAAGACAAGTCAGTCTCGATTTTGTATTAGCCTCTGCCAATGGAGTTGGCTTCTCCTTCTTGACCATCCGCACATCCCATACCCGTATGACCCCATCTGATGATGCTGATGCCACAAGACGAGTGGTGTTGGAAGTGTCATCATCAGTTGTTCTACTCCCCAGAACAACGAGACCTTTCACACGGGCCATGTGTGCATCATCAATGCAAAATGCAACCTTCCCAGTCATTGTGTCCCATGCTGTGATATTACGATCCTCTCCACCAGTAAATAAGAGTCCATTCTGCAATCATTTCAATAATATCAGAGAAGATGTCATAGAGATAATCGAACAAATAAAATTACGAAAGTCAAATTGGCAAGCATTCAAGTACATAAATAAACACGATAGGACAACCAATCATATACTTTATACTAATTTACAAATATTTCCTTAGTCATTAAATAATACACCTATAGCATGCACTGATGTTATCCAAATAATCAAACCACTAGTAATGACCCAACCACCTTATATTTTCTATGAATGCAAGTCACAGTTTTCCAGAAGAGTTGGTATTAGGTACTGAACCTGAGCACCTCCAGCTGTGCACAGGTCAATCTACTTCAGCCAATATAGTCAAGCTTCAAGAGATGCACAGCTTTTTTTGTATCAGTAGTGCACAGCTATTTATTAGAACATAAATCAATGAAAGTAAGTTTCTGACTTTTCACTGATTTGGAGTTGAAAAGTAACCATGCATTTCCCAAGGTCAACTCTTTTTAGATGATCACTTACTACCCGAAATTCCTTGCCCTTCTCTTTGTATTTGGGACCCCTTGCAAATTTCTTTATCCTTACCCTTTTTAACAAAATTGTTATGTATCTAACAAATTCCCTGCCCACGTTAATCCCTCTTTCTTGAATAAAAATGATTTTCATGCAACATTCATGACTAAAAAATTTAACCAGCAGGAACTGAAATTTCATACAATCAGAATGCACTCATTTAGTCTCAAACCTTACTATAACTTCTCAAACACAACTAAGCACAACATACATTAGCAAGTTGTATGGGATAAGACAAGGTGATCTGCTATCACCGAGAGAGTACCGATTGGAAAAAAAAAAAAAAAGGGATACATGAGAGATTAAAAATATACAAAGTTGCGTTGAGAGAGAGAGAGAGAGGAGTTGTGAGAGAGGCTACGAAATAAACTATATGGTTTCACTTAAACTCTAAATATGATGCATATAATTTATCAAACATAAGTTATAAGTTATAAAATAAAATATAAAAAAATTTAAATATCGGCCATGGCGACGTCATTCCGCCATGGCATTGCCATATATGCATTCTCACCATATAGGTTCATATGGCAATTTGCCTCGCCTTGACAACCTTGGCTATCACTGCATCTTTTTACGATAGATGAGGATACTGTAAGCAGACTAGTATGAAGGGTAAATTTTAAGAACTGACGAAGGGTATAAGGTTACTTCTGCCAACTAATTAATTAATACGCCACCTACAATTGCCAATGACACTTATATTTTCTACAGCTTCGATCCTTGTGTCGATCTCTTACAAAGTTGTGTAGCAGCAGTCTTCCTTAATTATTGGTAAACGTTGGAACTGAACCCTTCACTTCAACGGTACATGCTCGAACATTACCATTAAGTTAAAGGCTCAACATCTTCGAATAGCATTAAATTGATGATTTTTTTTTTCCAATTTCTTCAAGTATAGCATTAGATTGAGGACTGTTTCTTTCTAATTTTGGCCTTGGAGATGGACTGTAGAATGGAATCTCTCTCCATTTTTGACTTGGCATTCTTTTTAAAGGGTCTTCCACAGAAGATTTTGGAACATAAACTTAACACATCAGGTTGGGTCGGGCATGAAGTATCAAACATGGCCACTGGGTCGGTCAGGTTGACTTAAAAAAATAATGATTAAAATTCTAATCCTCTCAAGATGATAGCCTGTAATAAATATATTTTTTCTTCCTAATCATCCCAAGGAAAACACCTCGATATTCCATCTCCATGCCTATCGATGATCTACTCCTAAGTTAATAACTTAATACACTTCTTCAATATTGGACAATAACTCTCAACAAATAATTGCATTGTATTTAGATTTCTCCTAAAGTTAAGATCCCCAAATCACCTTGCCTCTAATACAAACAAAGATATCCTTCATCCCCATCTCATTCTTACACATTATCCTATGGAGATTAGAAAGACCTACATAAAATTTCATCCCCCAACCCAATGGCCAAAACCTAGTCCTATTTTCCTTGCCCAACCTCTAAATAATCCCTTTTAAAAAGTTACAAAAAATAAGTTCTCAATGCTCATTCAATTATAACAGGATTTTCATCTCAAAAAAAAAAAAAAAAAAAAATTATAGCAGGATTCCAGATAATTAAACTAATTTAAAAACACAAACCCTCGTTTTTTTTATCCAAAGTCATGCAAGCTTCATCAACCCAAAATTGGTTCTAAGAAAATATGGTAAAACCCTACACCCCAACCACAATTATACACCAAAAGATCCCAAACCCTTTGAAAATGCCTAAAATTTCCCTTTCTTTTTATGGAAAACCAATCATCCAAAAAGTCCTAGCATCATCAAATCAACAAAACAGTCATAGTTTCATACACTTAAACAGAAACAGATATAGAAAAATAAACTCTAACCTTGTCCGGCGCAACACAAAGAACCCTCTTTGGATTCACCATCTCCACAACCATCCTCGCATCCTCGGAATCGTGGATCGAGACCTTCTCCTCGGCCCCCATATAGAATCTCCCGCCGTTAAAATCAAACCTCACAATCGATGCCTCCCTATCCAATCTACAGGAAAAACTTCTTCTCCCTCTCACCAAATTCAACATTGCCAAACAAGAATCTCTCCCAACAGACAACGCCAACTTCCCTGACTGATGGATCGTCAGATCGTTGACACCGCGCCTGTGGGCCCCAATCGTCTTTAAGTGGACGAACGGATCAGCGTCGTAGATGCAGACATTTCCATCGTCTGATCCGCTGAGGAGATTGCGAGGAAACGAGAGAGAAGAGGAGAGGTTATAAAAGGCGAGAGCAGTGACAGTGCCGGAGTGGCTAGTTAGGGTTCCGATTTCGGAAGAGGAGGAGAGGTCGTAGATCTTTACTGCGTCGTCGGCGCCGCCGGAGACGGCAACGGAGCCACAGACAGCGATGGATCTGATAGGGGAGCGGTGGGATGAGTAAGAAAAGAGGGGTTTTAGGGTTTGTTCCTCCGTTTGGGAGTTTAGGGTTTTGAGTTTGTAACCCCAAATGAATTTCTCGTAGGAACCTGCTACAAGAGTCATGGCAGCCCTTCCTGGGGCTTTTGGCTTTTGCTTTGAGGAGAAAGTGTGTATGTAATCCTTAAACCCTCGACTCTAAATAAGCCCTATTACCCCTTATAAACCTTTAGCTCGTTTTCCAACCAACGATAAAAAAAAATCGGATATCGGTTCGATTTCGGTGGAAACCGAAACCGAAATTTTGAACCAAAATCTTCCCCACAGTTCGAAAATTACCGAAAATTTGGAGTTTTTGTTTCGGTTTTGGTTGGTACCGAAACCGAAACATTTCGGTCAAAATCTTCAAATTTCGGCCCAAATTTTAAATCATGATTCCAACTATCTCTGATTGGTGCAATTTAATGTTCACCATTGAAAAATATGAATTAAAGTCTAAGAATCAAATGACTCAAATTCATCGCCAAGTGTAAGTTTTAAGTCCCACATAGTTTAATATATAAACTATCATTTTGATGGCTTGAATGTGTCACTTAGCATTAGTGAACAGTGATACAATAATCTCTAAAGAGGTTGTCATCCGACATTATTCCATAAATATATATTCATGCTTTGGAGAGTATATGACTCATGCGCCCGATGGCCACATGGCATGATTAATTAAAAAAAAATCTCATCTTGGGTTGATTAGGCATAAGACGTGATTTTTTTTTAAATAATTATTTTTTAACTTTTTTGCCTTCCATTTGATGAGTCAAAGAAAAGGCAAAGCCTAAAAACTTTGGTGCCTTAATTTTACCAACTTTGACCACATTTTAAGAGTGGAAAAGTCACAAAAAACAATTTTCTTTTTTAAATGAAATCTGATCTACCTTGCCCAAGTTAGCTTTGTTGAATAGGTTTAATCCCACGCGTTAATTTTGAGACACTTTTGAGAAATTGTCTCGGGTCACAATCAATCAATCGAGCTCTGGGAGCGATCGATCGAATCTAGACGTAAATACACAGAGTTGCTCACAAGTGGAAATCGGTCGATCGAGCTTGGGAAGTCAATCAATCTGAGAACATATTGTTGGGTTTCTCACAGATTGAAATCGAGCGATCGATTAAGTGAAATCGATCGATCAATTTTAGACGGATTAAGTTTCTCGATTTTGAATCTTTGGCTATTATAGAAGATTTTCTGAGTCAAGTTTCCAAAAGTTGATTGGAGTCTATTAGCATAAGGTTTTCTCTAGGTCCCTGCACTATTTTTTAGAGAGTTTTCAAGAGAGAAAATTGTGGTGAATACTTTATAAGCAAGATATTGAATAATGGTTTGGGGATTGAAGATCCGATTGAAGTCGTTCTTGTGCCGGAATCCTTACTATATTCTAATAGATTTCTTATCTATTCTTTGAAGGAATGCGTCTTTCTTTTATACAATGTGTTGGCTATGGAAGATCATATTAATCTTGATTGAGAGTGCACTAGAGAGAAGAAAGTATGTGTGTTATAAACGTTTATAAATAGTGCATATACTCCGGTGGACGTAGCCCTAAATTACGTGAATCACGTAAATCTTGTGTTGTGTGTGATTGTTCTTTTGCATCTTCTTATTTTTCGTATTCATCGCGATCGGGAGTTTAATAGTGAGTAGAATTCTTAACAAGTGGTATCAAAGCGAGATTTATGCTGCAATGACGATGAAGGTCTTGAATGGACAATTTAAGGTGGAGAAGTTTTCAGGAAAGAATAATTTCTCTTTGTGATAAGTTAATGTCACAAATCTCCTTGTCTAACAAGACATTAATGATGCTCTACTTAGGAAGGAGATGGGGAAGAAGGCAGAGACGTCTGATAAAGAGTGGATTTCTATTAATAAGATAGTCGTAAGTACTATTCGATTGTGTTTATCCGATGAAGTTCTGTACAACGTTCTTTACGAGAAGACGATCGTAGATCTGTGAAAGAAAATGAAATCTCTCTACATAACAAAGTCGTTGTCCAACAGGCTCTTCAGGAAGAAGCAACTCTACACCCTTCGTATGAGGTTGGTACACATATTAATGATCATTTGAATTCATTTAATAAAATAGTTAGCGAACTATTAAGCATTAAGATGAAACTTGAAGAATAAGATCTCGCACTTCTTTTGCTCACCTCATTGTCTACATCTTATGAGCACCTAGTTATCACATTAATTTATAGTAAATATACTATTGTCGTCGAAGAAGTGTCTGCAGCACTTCTTTCCAACGAATTGAGAAAATAGGTTGAATCTAACTCCGAAAAGATTAGTCTCTTAAGCGAAAGAAGTCGAAACCATGATCACAAAAAAGACAAGTTCAGAGGAGATAATAAATCAACGATTTGAAATATGTCCAAATTTAGGGGTGACAGAAATGATGTTATCTGTTACTTCTGTAAGCAATCTGGACATATTCGCAAATATTGCAAGTAGATATTAGATAAAGATAAGGGTGATGAAGGGTGATGAAGGGACTTTGCAAAGTTGATCGATTGAAGAAGGTTTTCCAATCGATTGACTGAATTTCATTTCAATGTGGAATTTTGACCCTTTAAAATCTCAATCGATTGAAAAGTTAATCTTAATCAATTGACTGATAAAATTATGCATCAGTTCGAAATTACACAGAGAGATAGCACACAAACATACCAAACTTTTCATTCAATCGATTTGATTTGATCAAAAAAAAAAAAATCTTCCCACACATCTATCATGCCCTATGATTGAACAAGCACTCAAACATAAAAATAACACAAACACTACTTGTAAACAAAATAGCAGACCAAACATAAAGCAAACAACCTATGCATCATCATTTTCGATATTTCCTTCCTCATCCATCACCGCTCGTGCTCTCAACTTGTCCTGGGAATGATTCTCGGACAATCCGCATGAGAAGGGAATTCTGAAATCGAGGCCGTCGATCGATACCTCCAACCGTTGCACTCAACCCATCCGCGCC
The DNA here is from genome assembly GCA_021018995.1 of Chloranthus sessilifolius. Classification (NCBI taxonomy): domain Eukaryota; kingdom Viridiplantae; phylum Streptophyta; class Magnoliopsida; order Chloranthales; family Chloranthaceae; genus Chloranthus; species Chloranthus sessilifolius. The sequence goes on along the minus strand of CM037589.1, from coordinate 9,065,353 downwards.
TCGAGGCGATCAACTGCTGCCTTGGCATTGAAAGTAGGGACCTCTTCAGGACAAGATCGTCGTATGCCGCCACATTGGCGTAGTGCGAGATTTGGTTGGGGAGGAGGCATCTCGCCAATATCGAGGGGTTGTGGCTCATTTTTTATAATGACTTTAATGCTCTTGTCCCACACATTTGTGCCATAGTGGTAGAAGGTAGAATTTCATGTCACCCATTATTTCATCATAAAAAATCGGACACCCGATCTGGTCTAAAATATGCATGACATAGTGAGGAAAGTGGAGAAAGATAGACTCCCGTTTGCGTGGCGCAGTGGTGACAACGATGTCATTGTGACACCGCCACATTTCCTGAAGCATTATTCCAGGCGCACTAAACCAAGTGTCCGTGTGGGCCGCATAAAGTGCTGCCACCTGGTTCTTTGTCCTCTTGCTTTTGGTTCCATGCGGTAGCAAGTTATTAGACATGACAATATCCCAAAACAGTATGTCCATTGGCAAAATTGCTCACTTCGTCGGCATTCCAGAGTCGTGCCTACCAGCACCCATATTGTTTATCATGATCTCTTGGCTGAGGTCCACGGTCGAATCGATATGATGATTCAATGGGCGAACAATGTAGAAATTAAATGCACGGGCGAGATCAACGACGTGTAAATTGTACGATCAATTATCAATCTGTAAGCGGATGAAAGCAAAATCAGTCGGGGATTGCGGTGCCGACACCCACTCCATATTTTGGTAGAAAAGGCGAATGAGACGTAAGGAAACATTGATAGGAGGCAGTGCGAGCAGCATTTCCAAGTGCAAATTAAGCTTCTATAAATTCGATGGAACACACAACTTTGGCGATACGACGGAATTTTGTAAGATTGAAGAAGTTTTCAGTTTGACACTGCCAGTCCACGTAATCATTGTTAGGGATTCTCATGGGATTATCATCAGGACAGGGTGGTCGGTAAATATGAGGCCCAGGTGTTGCCATTTCGATCGTACGAGGAGAATTTTGGGAGAGATGAACAGGGTCGGTCGAATGTGCAGAGATTTTGTGAAGAAAGGACCACGAGCTGTTCCTTTTTAACATGCTTTAGTCAATCGATTGACAATAAAGACGTTGCGAAAATCTGCAGTTGGCATTGGGACGTGGATGAGACGTGCTACAACTTTGCATGCAACCATAATGTCAATCGATTGAAACATAGGTATCAATCAATCAACATGAACCAAATCATTTCTCCTAGCTTAGAAACTTCAATGCATATCGGCCTTTTGTATGGCCATTCTCGAAAAAGCGTGACGTTTGACTTCTTGGGAAGCGATGGGAATAAGTAGTCTGTCAGGTCAATCAATTGACATTAGAATGACTATTTGACTTATCTGCCCCTGAAAGGATGCGACGATTGACTTCCCTGCCAGATTTAAATACTCGACGCTTGACGAATGGACTCCAAAACTGACAGGCGCTTAAAATTTCAATTGATTGACAATTCAAAATTCAATCGATTGACATTACTGTAGAGGTGACTGAATAATGATGGATTTTGGAATAGAAATATCAATCGATTGAGAAAGGTAAGTCTCAATCGATTGAACAAACTACAAGGCCAATCGATTGACTTTTTACAAAATCAATCGATTGAGACAGACTTACCAATTCTATCACAAAGAAGTAAGAATCAAATTATGCACTGGGTTGCCTCCCAGGAAGCGCTAAGTTTATGTGTCGACAGCTCGACCATTCACATGTCATTTCTCTGGGTCATTGAAGTGTATTGAATCAATCCGCATTTGGGTCATTGGCTCAAACATTAGTTTAAGTCGTTGCCTATTCACCTTGAAAATCTGATTATCCTTAAGATCTCTGGTATCAATTGCACCGTGTGCGGTAGTGGATACGACTTGAAAGGGTCCTTCCCATCTCGATTTCAGTTTTCAAGGATGAAGTTTAAGTTTGGAATTGAACAACCAAATCTTTTGTCCTATTTGAAATTCCTTCCGAAAAATTGATTGATCATGCAATCTCTTGTATCGCTCCTTGTACAACCTCAAATTTTCATATGCATCACAGTGTAGCACTTTCAATTCATTCAATTGTAACTTGCTATTGGAACTTGCCTCTTGTATGTCGAAATTAAATCTCTTTATTGCCCAAAATGCCTTATGTTCCAATTCGATTGAAAGGTGACAAGCTTTCCCATACATAATTCTAAAGGGCGACATTCTAATTGGTGTCTTAAATACAGTGAGATATGCCCAGAGAGCATCAGATAAATGATTTGACCAATCTTTCCTATCTGGTCGCACAGTTTTTTCTAAAATCCGTTTGATCTCCCAATTTGACACCTCAACTTAGCCACTTGTCTGTGGGTGATATGGTGTTATAACCTTGTGAGTAACACCATATTTCTTTATTAATGTGTCAAAATGGCTATTGCAGAAATGCGAATCGCCATCACTAATGATTGCTCAGGGAATCCTAAATCTATTGAATACATTTTTCCTCAAGAATCTAACCACCACTTTATGATCGTTCGATCGTGTTGCCACAACTTCCACCCATTTTGAAACACAGTCGACAACCACCAAAATGTATAGATAACAGAATGATGGGGGAAAATGACCCATGAAGTCGATCCCCCACACATTGAAAATTTCAATAACCAAAATTGGGTTCAATGGCATCATATTTCGTCTTGAAATGTTTTCGAGCTGTTGACATCGTTAGCATTCTTTGTAAAATCTTGCTGTATCTCGAAAAATGGAGGGCCAATAAAATCCTCTTTGAATAATTTTCTGTGCAGTCTTTTGCCCTCCAAAATGGCCTCCACAGGCTCCAGCATGACAAAAATTCATGATACTCAGCTGCTCTTCTTCTGGTATGCATCTCATGATGATTTGATCTGAACAAAATTTGAACAAATATGGCTCATCCCAAAAGTAGTATTTTATATAGGAGAAAAAGAGATTCTTATCATTTCTACCCCATTGCATAGGAATTCTTTCAGTGACCAAATAATTCATAATGTTTGCAAACCAAATAATTTTTGTAGCTGTTGTATCTATTGCCATTAATTGTTCATCTGAGAATGTGTCACGAATGGTTTCTGACACAAATGATTTTCCAGGTAGAATTGTGACAAATGATCAACGACAATATTTTCAACCCCCTTTTTATCTTTAATTTCAAAGTTGAATTCTTAGAAGAGCAGGATCCATCAGATCAATCTTGGCTTCGTATCTTTTTTCGCCAATAGATATTTTAACACAGAGTGATATGAAAAGACCACTATTTTGGAACTAAGCAAATAAGAACGAAATTTATCCAGCGTATACACCACAGCTAATAATTCCTTCTCGATTGTGGTGTAATTTAATTGCGCATCAGTCAGCGTCTTACTGGCATAGTAAATCACATGAGGTAATTTTTCTATCATTTGCCCTAAGACCACTCCAATAGCATAGTCTGATGCGTCGTACATAAGTTCAAAAGGAAGCGAATAATCCGGTGGTTAGATTATCAGAGCATTTGATAACAACTCTCGCAATTTCAAAAAGGCCTTCATGCAGTCCTCATCAAATTCAAACAGAACATCTTTTCCAAGCAAGTTACATAATGGCTTAGCGACCTTACTAAAATCTTTGATAAATCGTCTGTAAAATCCAATGTGCCCCAAAAATGATCGAATTTGGCAAACACTTTTTGATGGTGACAAATTAGCAATTAAGTCAACTTTTACTTTGTCGACTTCAATTCCTTTTTTTGATATAATGTGTCCCAAAATTATTCTCTGTTGAACCATAAAATGACTCTTTTCTCAGCTTAAAGCAAGATTGGATTCTACACAATGTTGCAACACCTATGAAAGGTGATGCAAACACAATTCAGAGGTCTTCCCAAAGACAAAAAAGTCATCCATGAATACTTCGATGAATTTATCATACATATTAAAAAATATGACTAACATATACCATTGAAAGGTGGCCGAAGCATTACAAAAGCCGAATGACATTCTGCGATATGCAAAAGTACCATAAGGACACATGAACGTTGTCTTCTCTTGATCGGCTAGAAATACATGCACTTGGTTGTATCTCGAATATCCATCGAGAAAACAGTAGAACTCTTGCCCTGCCAGTTTCTCAAGAATTTGATTAGTGAATGGAAGGGAAAAATGATCATTTCTGGTGGCTGTGTTTAATTTACGATAATTGATGTAGACACGCCACCCAGTAGTCTTGCGTGCAGGCACCAACTTCCCTTCAGTAGTTTCTTTTATTGTAATCCCTGACTTTTTGGGAATAATTTAAATTGGACTTACCTATTCACTATCGGAGATTGCATAGATGATTCCAGCATCGAGCAACTTGATGATCTCTTTTAAAATGACTTCTTTCATGTTTGGATTAAGTCGTCTTTGTGGCTCCCTCGATGGTGTACTATTATCTTTCAGATGTATTTTGTGCATATATAATGACGGATCAATCCTTTTTAGATCGGCTAAAGTCCATCTGATAGCTTCTTTGTGATCTTTAAGCACCTTCAGTAAATCATGCTTTTGCTAAAGCATATTTGAGTGACTCAGGCAGCTGTTTTAATTCAACAGTTGGTGGCTGCTCGATTGATGGTGTCGATTTAGTCTTTTCCACAATGGGCAATGGTTCCACTTTACCCTTATTCTTTCATGACTCATTGTCTTGACTTGATGAGATCGTCCTCATTTCTTCTGGGTGTTTCCCTTCAATTTCTTTTTCATCGTAGATAGCCAATAAAGCTTTTTCATCAACCTGATCGATGTAGAAACAATCGACCTCTTCTTCATTGAGAAAATGATTTATTGCATAAAATATATTTAACCTGACTTTCATATTTCCAAAAAGAAACATCCATGACTCATGTTCGACAATTAAAGCAGACATTTGCAGTTGCGAGAAATCGACGTCCAAGGATGATTGAGACTTGATTCGTTGATTTAACAGGTTGTTCCATATCTAGGACAACAAAGTCTACTAGAAAGACAAATTTATCTATCACAATCAAAACATCCTCAATGATACCCCTAGGTCTTATTCTGACCTATCAGTAAGTTGGAGTGTGACAGCAGTGGGTTTCAATTCGCCTAATCTTAATTTCTCATGTACGGAGTATGGGATTGGGTTGACACTTGCTCCCAGATCCAGTAGCGCCTTACCAATTGGTTGCCCACCTATAATATATGGAACAGTTGGGACTCCAGGGTCCTTGAGTTTTTGTGGTGCTTCCAATTTCAAGATAGAACTGACTTGATTAGTCAAGAACACTTTCTTTGACACATGTATATGTGCCCTTCTCTTATGGGTGCACAAATCATTGAAGAATTTTGCGTAGGCATGAACTTGGCTAATGGTTTCAAGCAATGAAAGATTGATCTTTACTTAAATACTTTAAAGATTTTATCCATTTTTGACGGACCCTTCCCCATTCTAGATGGAGATGTCAGACACTTAGGGAATGGTGCCTTTAGGGTATGGGGAGAGTGGATTCAAGTTCTGGGTTTTCTTCAGGTTCCAGTTGGACAATTTCAGGAGACTCCCTCTCTTCTCCTATCTCTGTCTCTCTCTCCTTTACCGTTTCTTCTTTTTCAGATTCCACTGGAATTTTCACTCGATTATCGATCACTCGTCCACTTCTTAACACAGTGATAGCTTTCAACTGATGGCTAGTCAATGGTCATTCATCAGGCGATGCTTGACCTTGAGGGTTGTTGATGGGTTGGCTGGGAAGCCTGCCTTCCTCTCTTTAACCCATTTGATTATTCCATTGACTAAATTGGTCCTTCATCATCTGCTGAATAACTTGCATAGATTGTTATTAAAAATCTTGCATGTTCCGCATAATTTTGTCTTCCAAATCAGAATCTTTCGAACTGGAGATATGAGATTGATTGAAATTCTGATTTTTTCAGTACTCGAAATTTGGGTGATGATAATTCGAATTATGTTGAAAGTTAGAATTCTGTTGTGGACGAAAGCTCTATTGTTCACTCGATGTGTTAGATTTGTACTACTAGTTCGCCTGTCCGGTTTGGTGTGATCCTTCCCATCCTAAGTTAGGGTAATATTTTCATTCCAGATTATAGGTGTTGAAGTACACATTCCTCTCTTGTCGATGAAATGATTGAATCACATTCACCTGCTCTTGAGGAGTAGGTTCTTCAGGAAAGATCATTAGAGTGGCTGGACACTCATTAGCCATGTGACATGGGTGTTCACAAATTGAACAGACAGTGGGGGTGGTGAGAGTTTGAGCTTGTTTTGTTACGGCTAACAACATGTTCATTTGTTTGGACAACATATCAACTTTTGTTGATAAATCAGAGGTATTATTATTGACATCATACAACCCACCTTTTGTCAACACATGAGATTTAGTTGTCATATTTAGGTTAGCTCGCCTTAAGGTCTCATTTTGTATTGAAGTTTGGCATAATCTCTCAAACAATGCTCAAATTTCTTCAGCCTCTTTCGTAGCACATGATCCCCTACAAGATGCATCAACCATACATCTTTCTTATGGGATCAGTCTGTTGTAAAAACTCTGGACTTGTTGCCACCTTGGAATATGATAATCATGGCAACTTTTAACTAATTCTTTAAAATGTTCCCAACATTCATGAAATGTTTCAGTAGGTTATTAGGCGTAGATAGAATCTTTTGACGTAACTCATTGGTTTTGCTCATGGGAAAATATTTTCTCAAGAATTCATGTTGAAACTCTGTCCAACTCCGGATCATGGATCAAAATCTCGGCCGAAATTTTAAATTTTCGGCCGAGACGTCTCGGTTTCGGCATGCACCGAGACCGAAAATACTATATTATCGGCCCCCTCTAAACATATCATATTATCGGCCGATAATTTTAAATTATCGGCCAATAATCTAAAAAAATAAATTATCGGCCGAGACCACAGATCTTGCAAAAAAAACCAAAAAATAACTAAAATTAAAACTTCGATTTTGCAAAAAAATTATTTTTCTTTTTCCTCCTCTCCCTTTGCCGGATTTAGCCATTTTTTCGCCGGAACAGCCATTTTTTCGCCGGAGCAGCCTTTGTCTTCTTCTTTCTCTTCACCGGAACCACCAGCCTTCTTCTTCTCTCTCTCTCTCATTCCCTCTCTCTTGTGTTTTTTGGCTTTGGAAGTAGCAACGAGAGGTACCTCTCTTATAGTTATTTTATTTGTTTTTGGGTCTTGGAAGATGGGACGGTTGGTGACAGCTGTTTTACAAAATCAAAATAAGCTTGGTTTTTAAATTAAAAGGGAGTCATTATTTGCAACCGAAAAATTAGCTCTTGCACCAAAGTTAAAGAAAGACTTGGTATTTTAGCGACATTATCACGCGAAAACGCGATCTAGACCATCTGATTTAAAGTTTATGATCTATAGATCTCTATTTCATAAGATTGGAGCAAAACAACATACCTTTCATATGATCTATAGTGGTCAACTGTTGAATGAAAAATAACCTTTGACTATATTAATCACATGATGAAGACTGTATTTTGTACTAATATTTTGCAATTAATATCTTTAAGGCATAACTTTTAAATCAAACAACTTAGATGATATTTTCACATAGCATAGGTTGCTAAATATACAAGTATTTCTTTTAAGTTCGGTACAAGTGTCAACTTTGAGAGTGTAAGTAATGGCTTTCTTTTTAAAATTATACCCTCCTTTTAAGTGCACCCAAGATTATTTAACGAAACTCAAACTTTTCCACCATTAGATTTATTGACCTTCTTGAATCAGAAATACAGATCACGTTACCTTTGAATCTTCCACACGTTAGATCTCAAGATCATGGTCCACTTATCGTCATGGATCAAAATCTCAGTTATGGATCAAATCGATATTTTGACCCATGGTATATATATGTTCTAATGTTAAATAGCTTAAATAGCTTAAAAAAAACTAAGAAAATAAAGTTCGGCAAAGTTCGATAAAGTTCGGAGCATATTTTAAAAAATACCCGAAATTTACCGAAATTTTGATCGAAATTTATGAAATTTTGACCAATTTACGGTTCGGGTCCTAGCCGAAACCGAAACCGAGATTTTGATCTATGCTCCGGATAGATCTTGGTTCTAAGGAAAAGAATCAAGTTTTCGCCTTATCTCTTAGAGGGAAGGGAAAAAGTTATAACTTTATTATCTCATCGGAACATTATGTACTCTGAATATTTTACACACCGCAATAAACTCGTTCAGGTGAGTATATGGATTTTCATTACTCAACCCATTGAAAATTGGCAACATTTGAATCATTGCCGACTTAAATTCATAATGATTTCCTGGGATGGGAGCATGCATGATACTATCCTGATCCTCGTAAAGACCGGGATCATTGTATTGCTCCAATGTTCATGGGCCCTCATCATGATTCTCATTTTCATTTTTATTATTGTTATCATGATTGTTCTCATTCCGTCATTGTCTTTGATCTGTCATGGTTTCAGTGTGATGATGCCGAAACCTCTGGTTTCTACGATTTACTCTGCAAGACTTTTCAATCTCATGATTCAAAGGTTGAAGATGTGGGTGATGAGATTGAGTAAAGCTCATGCACCAACACACCCAAGACAAGGATTATCGAGTCCACAATAAACCCAACAATGAAACAATTCAGGTTCAATCGATTGAATTGATGGATTCAATCAATTGAAGAATACACCACAGTGATCCAGCAGAAGACTTATCAGTTAATTGATTGATGTATTAAAATCAATCGATTAAAGCTCAGATAAAGCTGAGCAAAATCAGAAATGCTGCTGGAATAATAACAACCGAGATCTAATTGATCGATTGACACAAACGGATCAATTGATTGAACAAGATCCCTGATGAGTACTGAAAAATGAGGATATTTCACCCCTAAATACCTATATTTAGCTGTCCGATGAAGGCTATCTGATGAGATTGATTAGATTTGAAGTGTTTCAGGTAAATACAAGCCAAGTATAGAAAACAGTCCAAGAATTCTGAATATAATGCCAAAACACTGCAACTTCGGGTGATCAAGAACTTGGTGCGACTTGCGGCTAAATTTGGACCTTCAAGATGGCCAAATTACAAAATTGTCAAAACATGAAAGTTGTCGGTCTTTTCGTCAGCTTTCTAACGGCGCAAGAATCGTCTAAATCTGAGTTTGGGATAGAAAGTTATGACCAAAATACCAAAGCAATGTCTGAACCAAGAAGAAGTGCTGAATTTCACGGATTTCTGGGGTCGATGCATCGACCCTACAGGTCGATTAATCGAGCCAGAGTCAGAGTCTGACACGAAACTGACACTGGAAACCTGATTTTTGGGATTTTTTGGCGGCTCGATGCATCGACCCTCCCTGGTCGATTAATCGACCCTAAAAGTTTGGCTTAGGAGACTTCCGCGCGACGAGTCTATTTAAAGCGACTCAAACACTTAGGGAAATAGATATCTTTTTAGAATTAGAATTACGTAGGAATTAGTTTTAGGAAAGAGTTTTAGTTTTTAGTGTTCTTAATTTTTAGCCATTATTTTTCATAGTTAGACATAGAAATAGGGAAATTTTATTATTCTTTTGAGAGCTCTGTTCCCTTTAATTTTTCAGTACTCATTCATAAATTTTGTTCAAAGTTTATTCCTGCATTAATTTCGTTTCTGAAGATCATCATACTTGTGGATCAACGTAATTTATTCTGAAGTTTGAGGTAATTTTAATTAATGTTATTTTCTCGTCTTTATTTATTTATGTCATTTACTTACAATATGTGTGGCTAAATTTATAGGGATGGGGATCTAATGATTTCCATCCGAGGGATGTACTTTTAATAATATAAATTTAGGATTAAAATATGAGATTTTACTTTATGGTTGTTGTGCTATCATGAACGGATGAGATCCCCGCCACAACTGGGATCGCGTGTGCCGAGCCATGCCCGGGATCTCAGATCTGTGACGGTAATTTTACCTAATCATTGTTATGGTCTTTGTGCTTTCATCGTGTGGATCTAATTACGATTATGTTCTAGGATCGAGTGTGCCGAGCCATGCCCTGGATCTTGGTTCTGTAATGGTAATTTTATCTTAAATAATCCCTAATCTGAATAAAGTGTGCCGAGCCATGCCCTTGATTTCAGATTTATAAGTGGTATTCTTGTTGGAATTTTCACCCACCTTGGGGATGATTTTTATTTGAACCCAAGAACATGTGTGCCTAGCCGTGCCCTTGATCCCAGATCTATATATGAAAATCATCTAAGTCCTGATTGCAGGGATGCAACGTGGAACCTATTAGGGTGTTGACCATTGATCTTCCATAAAAGATGTTTGTTACCACTGAAATATCTCATAAGTTAATCCTTAGATTTATATTATAGGAAGAACGGACCAAAGATGGGAGGATTTAGTATCTTCATCTTTATCATCATCTTCACTTTTATTTTTGAATTATCAATTGAATTTTAGTTTGTAGTCATTAATTACCATCTCATCAACCGCTTAAATCATAAAACTGGTAGAATACTGTTAGATCTTAATAGATTTCTAGAATTGCTTGTCTCTTTTAGATATTTCAAAATTAATCCTCGTGGGAACGATCTCGTACTCCGCACCCACTATATACAAACCGATTCGTGCACTTGCGAGTAAAACATCACATTAAAAAAATCACATCAATCCCAAAGGTTCAGTAGTGCATACATTGATAGCTAAAATCCCAGATATCATAACTCAATCGATTGATACTGAAAAATCAATCGATTGACTACTATAGTTAGAACCCGAACAAATTATTTATTTATTTTTTTAAAATCTGAATTCAAAAATTCAAAAATTTTAAAATTTAAAATTAAATTCAAATTTTAAAATTCAAAAATTTTAAAATTAAAATTCAAAATTCAAAATTTAAATTTCAAAATTTTAAATATAAAAAATTTTAAATTTAAATTTTTAAAAAAAAATTGAAAATTAAAAATTAAAAAGTGATCATGCTTAAACTGGAAAGTTGTCACGCTTAAAAGTTGATCGATTGATTATACAGATCAATCGATTGACAGAAATAGTGAACACAAGCAAAACAAAGCAGAACAAAGAAAACACAGAATCACAGTCGATCGATTGACACGAAGAATTCAATCGATTGACTGTCAATCCAAAAACACAAATCTCCTAAAAATCAATAAAATTGCGTCGCTTCTCCGGCAGCATCACTAAAAACTTGATCGATTTTTAAGTGTACCCTTGCAAGTGTACAAGGTCAGTTGTAGCAAGGCAAGAACACGCGTATGCCCACAGGGAAGTGCACGATTAAATTAATTCTAAAGAGAATAAAGATGCCTAAGGAAGTATTAAGAGAGAGAACGTTGATTCACTAAGCTATTACTACACGATGCTAGAACGATAAACGTAAATTAATCTATGCAAGAACAAATTATGACAAAGAAAATGACAATTAAGAGATGATCAAGGAGTTTACTAACCCTAGATTTATAATTTCTCCACAATTAGTCACACGATTTCATACCAAATCAATGTACCATCATTTATCAAGAAGAAAAATGAATTGTAAAGAATGTGATTGTTGATCCGACATATGCTATCTAAAAACTATAACTTATCCTAATGCGGTATGAATCGTGTGAAAGGCATAGCATATCTTAAATTCAAAATCATAGCAGTAAGAATCAATCACTCTGCAACCTAGATCACCCTGCAGAAACAGATCTAGATGGAATGACCCTTCTATGGTGGTCGATAACCAAGATCGACGGCTATAAATGAGCTTTCGATGATATTCAATTAAGCACACACTTCTTAGCAGAATGATTCAATGACAATGACAAGAAATTATAGAATTAACAGTAAAACAATTACTCATCTAGGGGTCACTTCCTCCTTGAACGAGGGGGTTTAGTCGCTCATCCTCGATCTACACTCCAGTTGTAAACCAGAAGCCATCATCTAAATTATACTTTTATTTATCAAAAGATCTCTCCTTATAATGCTTTATTCATAATTACAAACTATGATTGAAAAATTACAAAGAAAAGATGGGAAAAATCTAAAAAAATTCTACCGAGAGAGAGCCCCTAACCCTAAGCCATAGCATTACTTTTATAAGGAGCAGACAAGACAACTTCCAAAATAGACTCAATCGATTGAAAATCAATTCTCAATCGATTGAGTTGAAATTCACTTTTTGACAAAATCATTTGAATTTAAATTCAATCGATTGAGTTCAAATATCAATCGATTGAATTAATTCAAATTTAAAGTAGAGGGGGAAAAGTTGTCATCTTTGTCAATTAACTGAGATTTGATTTTCAATCGATTGACAAGGACAGGTAATATCTTTATTCTTCTGGGAGATGCTGGGCCAATCAATCATTTTCACGAATTTTTGTGCTTCTGTTGACTTCTTAATCTAATGTTCTTGTGTAATCCGTAATTATTCTCTTTTATGCTCTTTCAATATCCAATGATTAGAAATACCTAAAACCATTAAAACTACACGACAGCCGTCAGATAGCTTTCATCGGATAGCTAAATGTAGGAAATAGGTACGAAATATAGTCATATTTCGACACAAATTAGCAACTCCTCCTCTACAAAATCAGTCTGTGTAGCAGTAGAGGTGGAGGTAGATGGGATAAGGGTCAGCTCTTCATAATCAGGGTCTGTCTGTGTGGCAACAACTGCTGTTACCACAGAAGAAGAAGGCTGGGGGGAAGGAGGTGGTGTGGGTACAAGTATGGGTGTAGGCTGTTGGGTGTAAGGTCTGAATAGTAGATTGGATGGAATGTAGGCTGGCTTGCATGATGACCTGATGTTCAATATTTGTAAGGAGTTGGGTTTGGAGGGAGGTAAGGAGGGAAATGATTTGGGCAAAGGTGTCTGGTAAGGTTTGTGTAACAGTTTGGGTAGGTGGGATTGGCTGGAAAGATGATGTTGGGGCATGGTGGAAATGGTCAGGCCGTGGAGAGTCCAAAAGGGGTGTGTACGCATGCCCAATATCCTCCACAGTGGAGTCAATTAAGGCTGAGTACCCCTCAGTGGTGAACTGCTCCAGGTCATGGGTATGGGTAGGTGATAGGGAATGGGTAGGAGAAGTAACTGGCTCAGTGGGGTGAATGGGTTCAAAGGCAGTGGCCATAGCCACACTGTCAGAGGTAAATGAGGAAGGTGGGACCAGGGTAGGGCTGGGTATGGCAATGGGGTCAGGAATTGAAATGGGAGAACTTGGTGGAGGTAGGGAAATAGATGAGCTAAGTGTAATGAGTGTTATTTTTGGGTGGTGGGTTCTCTTTTGGTGTTTTCTTTTGATGGTGGGAGTGGGTAGGGTAAATGAAAATTCGGGAGTTGGAGTTGGAGCTGACACAGGAATGGTGGTGGTGATTGTGGAGGGTGTTGAAGTGGAAATGGTAGGCATGGGTGCAAGAATGGATGATGAAATGGAATGTGAAGAGATTGATGAGGGGATGGTGTGTGTCACTGAACTGGCAGCAGTGGACTCTCCAAGGGAATCTGGTAGAGTGTCTGTTGAAGGAATGAGTGCTAAAGCTACTGATGGTGTAGGCAATGGTGCTGAGCTATCAGTAGAAGGTGCAACGGTGGCGGCAACAGTTGTGGCCACAGGAGTAACTGCAAATGTATCCTTAGTCCCCTTCTTCTTCTTTCCCATCAATGTCATACTTGTTGTCCATAACTTCTTCCCAAACACCACAGGAGGCAATACGTTCTTAAATGGTTGACTGATTTGACTTATATGCTAGAGATCGTTTTTAGTCTCAGTCTTTGACACAATAGATCTTGAAATCATGCTTCTAAAATCAAAGAGTAGGATTTTGATTTCATGTATTCGACACCCTGAAAAGTAATACGAAAATAATGTTTATCTACACCAATGATTATGTTCATACTTTGAGATGTGTGCTACATGGAACAAAATTTGACCCTTCAGATGATAGGAGCATGATTGCAAGATCTATTATAATGATCATTAGGACGAACAACGATCTTCATCATTTGATTCAAAGTAGTCAACTATTTAAGGATGTGAAACTCGAATTGAGAAAGAAGAATCATGAGTTGTATAGAAAGGGACCTTTGAGAAAAAAGGTGGACGGGGCCAATTAGTTTGACACCTTAAAAATAGGTAAAACAAAATAAAGAAAAGGAGAAAAAACAAAATAAGTGGCGGGGGCTATGCCCTATCAGCCCTCCTTTGGCTCCATCCTTGCAAAACCTTTCATTGCTTTTAGAGTTAAACAAGATTTAAATGTCGCCTAGGCATGATAACTAAGTTAAGATTTGGAAGATTTAAATGTTACCCTAAACATGATAACTAAGTTTAGATTTGGCAATAATTCATAGTCAATTTGGTTTAATTTATAATACATCCATGAAGGACTTTGGGAAAAGTTTAGAGATTACAAAAACAATAAATTATTAATATATAGATGTTAACCTATTTATCTAAAGTTAAAAGATGTATATAAATAAAAAAAAGATGTCTCTAAATATTTAAAAAAAAAAGTATATTGCATAGCTAACAAAGATAGCTATTTTAGCTACTCTACCTTTAAAATAATATTTTTTGTTTCTATAATAATGTGGCAAGCGGGGGGGGGGGGGGGAGAGAGAGAGAGAGAGAGAGAGAGAGAGAGAGATTTAATCATATCTTAAAGATAGCGAATAAAGTGGGATTTGCTATTAATAGCGAGTGAAGTGAGACTCACCAGTCTCATAGCGAATCTAGAAAAAGCAAGAAAATCCACGACCGATCGCCAAAATAGTGATTTTGCTACTTTTTTTGCTTATAGAGAATCTATTGGAGATGCTCTTAACAATTTAAGATTATGAAAAACTAATATGAAGCATAATTAAAAGGGTTTTGTACCAAAAAACGGCTTGCGCATTTTTTTATCACCAAACAAATGTGAACCTTTTTTTTTACCTATATAGTGCCCATGCGTTGCTGAACACCCCGCCGGCCATAGAAACTTACGCACCAACCTTTAATTTCTTTACAATTTTACCCATATTATTTTATCCCCTTCTTCGTTACCTAAATTTCAAATTTACCATTACTATAAAGGCTAAAAACCCTCTTCTTAGATCCTTCAAAACCTCTCTCTTCTTTCTCTCTGTCTCTCTCTCTCACTAGCTGAAAAAGTGTTCACCGGAAAAGAAGAACTAGGGTTTGGTGTTCGTCGGAGAAGAACTAGGGTTTCGGTTTGATAGGGTTTGGTGTTCGCGGAGAAGAAGAACGATGCAAAACCCAAATCCTTCAAAACCCTCTTCTTATATCCTTCAAACCCTCTATCTTCTTTCTGTCTCTCTCTCTCACTAGGGTTTTGTGTTCACCGGAGAAGAAGAACCATATAAAACCTTCTATTTGGTGTTCACTGGAGAAGATACTATCAGATCATGATCGCCGGAGAAGGAAGACACTCAAAAATTGTGGATTGCACAGAAAAATAAATGTGCAAGTAAAAAAAAAGGATAATTTAAAAATCAAGAAAAAATGAATTTAAAAACTAAAAAAAGTAAATAATTGGGTAAATTTTTTGCAAATTAATTGAAAAAAGATATAAAAAATCCATCGAAAATCGATCGAATCGGCGGAAAAGAAGACATGCGTTTCTCGCCTGTTCTGAAGAAGGAAGGGCAATATCGTCCGTCAAAATAGAAGGTGAAAAGTCGTGCATCTAAAGCGGCCCGTTTAAGCCTATATAGGGCATTCTTTAGTAATAAAAAAAAATTTCAGCCTATATAAGGCATTTTTTAATAATAAAAAAAGAATTCAGAGAAATGGTGATAAAAATTGTGGAGGGGCGTTTTGCTGATACTTTTCTCTAATTAAAACATGTATCATAATATAGATAGAAGGGTATCTTGAATTTCACGATTTTCATGTATCATAATAATGTAGATAAAAGGGAATATTGATTTTCATGATTTCTTCTTTATACGATTATTTGTAGTCAAAAGTTCCCTTCTATCTAATGGTTGGAAAATTGGTTGATCCAATATCTGGTTCAACCAGTTGAACCTGATCATTGCCCCCATCCTAAAGTTGCTTTCAATTATAGTGACCCGTGCACTATAAATATCCGATCAAATCTTAGGTTTGACTAGTTGGACGTAGATTTATCCGTGCACTGCACGGGTCAACGGCTTCCTGTGTTATACCCAAATTTCTATGCTCTGTACTATAGTAAACTTCTCTCTTAATTGACGAAGCTCTGTACTCGCTTCCCGCGAACCCTCGTACCCTTATAAGATTTAGAGAAGCATCAGACGAGACCCTCTATAGTCTATATGCTAAAGTACGCCGATGGGTGAAGCTCCTCCTCCTCCTCCTTCTCAACCAACGGCAATCAGAGAATCTCCTCCCCTTCCCTTTGATCCAAGCCGAAGTAAGTCTCCTTTTTTTTCATCAAACTCATCTCAGTCTGCTTTTTGCGATGCCCTAGCTTCCACAATATTTGGTCAATAAGTTTTTATTTATTTATTCCCTGTTTTTTTAAAAAAGAATTTTCTTATTCTTAGTTTCTTTTAATTAAAATCGTTTCCTTTCGTTGCCCTAGCGTTAAATCCTTCCATGAATCACATATTAGTTCGTTATCTGATGCCCTAACTTCTTTTTCATTCTACTGACCCCACGATAATTGTTTTTATTTCGTTTTATTTTATTTTACAATTTTCCTTTAATGATTTATAATCTGTATGATTTATACTGAAATCAGAGAATAACATGGTTCTAAATATCTTGGAAAAACGACGCATCTCAACCATGGAGCTTATAATTGGAGACAAATTGGGCAGTACTTCTGTTAAAAATTATAGAATAAAGAAGAAATAAGAAGAAGATGGAAAGAAAGAGAAGAAGGAGATAGAAATTATAAATTATGGGTATATGGTTTACAATCAGTTTAGATAACTGAAAGGGGTCCTTATCAAGGATAAGGATGCGTTTTTTACACTAACACTCACCCTCAAGTTTTAATGTGAACGTTCAGAATATCCTACTTGGACACAAAGACCAAGGTTTAAAAAAGATAGTAGGAAATACATCCAGAAAATATTAACTCTGTGAGGATAAAATTGTAAATTCTTTGAATCAAGAAATATGGAGAAAGTATGGTAGCGGTTGAAATGCAGAAGGAATGAAGGTAGGACCCAGGATCATATCCGGCCTAAACGCACAAAAGATTATAAATTTATGATTACATTGTGATAAGGTGGCCTAACGGTATGAGGTGTTTTACCATTGGTTTAGATAAGGTGGGTGAATTGTGGTGGTTATCAAATGAGGTGGCGTATGTTTTGTACACAGCTTGACGCCACCACTAATGCAAAATAATCTTGTATAGGCTTGTTAATCCTGTACAAGGTTACATGTAAAAGTGTATTATCGACAGGGCGTTACCAATCTCCCCAAGGAACACAACTTCCTTTTGATGTTAGGATTCTTCTTTCTAGTTCTGTAGATTGGAAATAGAACATATCTGGGTTGGGAAGGATTCTATTTCTTTGTATTTTGAAAGGATAAAGAGGAATACACATACACTGACCTCCATGTGGCACCAGGGTTTTGGTGACACCGCCAATGGAGCATGGGTGACACTGCCAATGGAGCATGGGCACATTGTATAGATCAGTAATTAAAAAAAAATCAAAGACGTTTTTTGAGGGTGAAAGTCAAATTTTGGTTGACCTTCAATGGTCCAGATTTCAAGCCTCAGAAAACACATGGGGGAGATGCATTTTGAATTTTGTTTTAAAATATGATTCTGGCTAACTGTACAATGGACCAACTTCTCGACAAAGCTGTTGAGCAGCATTCCGGAAATCTCTGAAAGTCTTGAGTGCCTCGGGTCAGAGCTTTTGTTCGCATTTATTCGAAGAACTACCGCTTGGAAGCTTCACTGAAGATGTTCCCCTCACTCCACCCTTTACTAGGACCGAGCAGCAGGGATTTAAACGTAGCCAGATCAGGCATGCGCTTAAGTGAAGCTTAAAACGCGCAGCAAGCGGAAAATCACTCCGCTCCGCCCTCCAACCGAGATTTTCTTATCCGCTCCGCACAATGCCACCCTTCTCTACTAGGACCTCGGTGTTGTTTGATGGCATTCTTTGGGAGCACCAGAATACTTTTAGCAATGAAGTTACATTGGCATTTGTGGATAAGGTCTTGTTGTTGCTGTTGAATATTACCATGTAGTGTTTTCTGTTCTTTTTCAATAGAAATCTATGGTTCTAGTTGACTTGAAGGTTTATTTACCCTGTTTTTTCATGTACTTAATCAAGTTTTACAAGGTGATCAAATCTTTTCATGTTCGAAGTCCAATGATTTCAAGTTGGCGGCCTCTTTTTCAATGGGAAGTCTACGGTTCTATTCCAGTTTTTCCAAGTTGAATTAAAATGTTGTAAATCAAGTTTCCTAAGTTGATCTAATTTTTTCATGTTCTAAGTCCAACGAAACCGATTTTTGGATTCCAAATGAAGCTTTGTGTCTTCTGAAATGGAACTGCGGCATGATAAGAAGCGAAGTACCTCAATGAGTTCTTTTGATTACTTGAGCAAGTTCTTAAAATCTGAATCTGTTTACCTAAATAGTCCGCACTACATTGAGATATCCGAATTTAATAAATTTTCACAACACAGTAGTATAGATTTCTAGCACTCGAGAATGCTCTTCTTTTCCAATTTATGTTTTGGGCTATGTGTTATGTTGGGTGTTACCCTTAATGTATGTATTTGGGATTCAAACCAAGGAAATTATTGTTTGATCTTTGAAGTCTGTATGTTAAATTTCATTTCCCCAGATTATAAGTATGAGCTGATGTGGTTCCTCAACTGGAACAATATGTTACTACAAATGACATATTCTTTGTAGGATTTGTTGGCTAAAGGGATGCAAAAAATTTCTGTAAATGGCAAATTCATGATCCAAATTCGCAGAAAGAATGATATCATTGAATGGTTTCATTCTTCTCAAAATTACTATTGGATTGCACTCTGTTGAGTTTACTCAGATTGGATGGGCTCCAAGTATGAAATTTAGACAATGAACATCTGATGAGTTTCACATTGATGTGATCAGGCCAAACTTGAAAATTGTGTCTCATTCCTGCATAAATCATCTTTGAACCTTGGATTATGTTATACATTTTCTCATTTATTATTTAAGCAAATAACCCTGTTAGTCTAAAATTATATAAAATTATAAACCTTCTTGCTGCAATATCTGTGTTATGTTCTGTCTAGTTTATGTCGAACAACTGATTTTATATTAATTTTGCTCAAACTGTTACTTAAATATATTTTATAAGAGGATGCGAGACACTTGTAGTTTTATACTAACTTTCTTTACTTTGAAGTCATTGGCATTATCAGAAGGAAAGCCTTGATAAAGGATCTTGCTGCGGTATACCATGCCGAGTGTCTCACATATTGTCAAGAACTTCTACTACTCCAAAGAAAATGGGAAGAGGTTAGCATATACACATCTACTTTTGTTTGCTTCATGTGTATTGATAACCCAAGATTACGTCATAGATAAAGTGCTTAAAACATTTTGGTTTTTGAATTTGTTGAATGTTGATATCAGTATACCTAAGGCAAACTTGAAACCTATCCTATGTCAGTTAGTGTGGTGAATTCTTGATTGATTCTAACTTGTAATTTGGAGCAAATGCACATGGTATCTATGTGGTAATGCAAAATTTCCCTTTGCAGGTTGTTTGTTGTTCATAATTCCCATTTGATTGATTACATGTTCCACTCCCATCACATCATGAAACTAGTTTTATTCAAATTTTTTATCACTAGTTACCTCTTTACATACTGATACGGCACGGCTTTTTTTGTGTGTGGATATGTTACACCTTAGAAAATTATATGTGCAAGCATTAAGTCCCATGCAAGGTGTCAAACTCGGTATTGGGTATCGGTCCATCTTGGACCGATACGTACCGATACAGATACGGTATTGCCAATACTGTGTCGGTCAATTTTTGTTTTTTTTTTTGAAAAAAGAGAGTAAAAACAAAAATAAAAAATTGGTTGTATTGGTCAGTATCGGCCGATGCTGACCAGGATCGGTCCGATACTGATACCACCGCGATACCTGTATCGGGGTGGTATCGGTTCTCGACGAAAACGAGACGTATCTGTATCGGCTGAGTTTTGATACCATAGTCCCATGTTGTTACTGTCATTGGGCAAGTCTCTTGCAGTCAGTCTCACATCTTCTTGTCCTGGATGTAAACATGATAGTTGGTTTGTGTGGGTGCGGTATTGAGGATATCCAGCCGTTAGGTAGTGTGTACTTCAGCGAGCTGTGGTGTTTGGTAGATCATATGAACATATCATAATATAGTTATACTACGATATGTTGTTCACGACTATAAGTTGTTAGTTTTAGGTTATTGCTCCATTGGCTTTTTCAAACAATTTTATGTCTTCATAAATGGCAGTAACACGCCAAATATCTTAGGACGCCTAGTCTTAAATACTATGCTGGACTCATTTTGATGTAAATTGTTGAAGAGTTAGATTAGCTGTTAATGGGATATTCTATAAATAGGTTGCCTTTTAGGGGCAGGTCAGTCATTTAGAATTTTAGTAATAGCATGCTTGTAAATAAAACATGGTTGATTAAATAAATAAAATGGGTAAAAGAGGGAAGAGGTGTGAGCATTACCATTCTCTTCCTCTTGTTCTTTCTCCTTTATTTCTTTTTTTTCGTCTCTCTCTCTCTCTCTCTCTCTTTTCTCTTTATGTTCTTGCCCCCAAAATAGATGAAACCCTAGATACCTTTAGTTTGTAAATGGTATCAAAGCGATGTTAAGATCTAGGGTTTCTTTCTTTTCTCTTGATTTTGGATCTTTTTCCCCTTAACTTTTGTGTTTAGGGTTTGTTCCATGTAAGAAACGCTAATTTTATCTTTTGATGTGCAACAACCCTATGGTTGTTTGCATACAGTGTGCTTGTGTATGCACATGATCCCCTTATTATGAATAAAAGAAGAAGGATGTATCTACATGATAGTTGTTGGTATTCTTGGTGAGTGCCCTGTGGATCGACGTCTTTCTTCTTCCTGGATCCCAAAGTAAAAGGTATGAACATTGCTTATACACATTGAGATGTATTTCATGAGTAGAAACAAGTATTGCATTTGTTACTTTTGATGCCATAGGGGATGGTTGCAGTCGCAGAGCACGAAGATGTAGTTATCATGGCCTTGGTAATCATATTGTTGATCAGGGCTGGAATTTGCATAGAAATCCAATCTGCCCGAATCAAGCCTATGGTAGCGAAAAATCTCACAAAGGATAATCTCGTATAATAGTTGGTTTTCTATAGTCACCAACTATGAGTGGTGATCATCCCATTTTGTCATGATAATAATATGCAAAGCACATTAAAAAACTGTTCACTAGCTCATCTATCCTATATCAGGTCATTTTTCTTAATTCAAGTATGGTTTGTCATGCTTCTAGTTATCCCCCCCCCCCCCCCCCTGGATAAGTGATTCAGGGACATCTGATCACATGACAATAACACTTGTATTTTGTCTTCTTTGGATTCCTCTATACCTCTTCACTCGGTTACCCTGGCTGATGCTACACAACCGAAGGTCGTTGGTCAGGGCGCAACTGAATTGGGTTCTTCCATAGATTTGTCTTCTATTTTTTCGTCGTAAGATTTTCATTTAGTTTGATGTCATTTAGTAAGTTGATAAATCTTTAAGTTGTATTATCGCATTCGATCTGCAATCAAGGAAGATGATTGGTACAGGGCATTAATCTGGCTGCTTTATTATGATCATGATGCAAGTTGATCTGCACTCTCTTCCAATAACACCCATTGGCATTAGCGGTTTGGCCAATCCTCATTAGAGAGTTTGAATAATTAAATTTCTTCGTGGTCTTCTATTTCAATTTTAGAGTGTCTAAACATTATAGAGCTTCATTTCGACCTCATGTTGGTAATCTAAGTGAGAAACCTTTTTCTTTAATTCACTCTCTGATATTTGGGGTTCTTCTCGAGTACCCAATAGATTAGGTTTTCTTGTTTTTTTTTTTGTTACTTTTGTTGATGGTTGTTCGAGGATGACATGGTTGTACCTATTGAAAGATAGGTATGAAGTTGGGCTAGTATTTGAGTCTTCATATGGAAACAAATAATCAATTTAATTCATCTTTACTTTTTCTTTGTATTGATAATCTTGGGAAAAAAATTTCTACATCATTTCCTTCGTATCTTTCTAAGCACGTTATTTTGCATCGTACGTCTTGAACACACACACACTCACTCCTCAACAAAGTGGAGTGACTGAACATAGGGGTGCAGATTCAGTTAACTGTACCGAAACCGAAAATTTTCGGTCTCGGCTAATCAAAATTTACAACCCCTCAAACCGAAACCGATCCGATCTGATTTCGGTATTGGTCGGTTTGGTTATCGGTTTTTCTTCATATTTTTCATATTTTCTCACCCTACTTGGCCAGTTTTCGGTTTTTAGGTGGCAAAACCGAAACCGAAGAGGGCCGAATCGGTTCGGTTCGGTGTCGGTTTTGGTCCGGTTCGGAAAGCTCGGTTTTCCGGTTTTTTTTTTTTGCACCCCGAGCTGAACATAAGAATTTACACCTAGTGGAAACCACTTTGGCCCTTCTTATTCAAATGAATGTTCCTAAATCTTCTAGAGAAAAGCTGTGTTGACTGTTGACTGCTTGTTATTTTATAAATCATACGACATCTACATTTCTCAATGGTAAAACTCCTTTTTTCATGATATTTCCATCACCACCATGATTGTTCAATTGTGTATATTTTGTTAATGTACTTGGGTCTGGTGTTGATAGACGTGATCCTAAATCTGTCAAATGCATTTTTCTTGGACATTCTCGTGCACAAAAATGATACAAATGTTAAAGTTCTAGCCTACATCAACAATTTGTCTCTGTGGATGTCACCTTTTTGAGTCCACACCTTTCTTCTATAATAGTGCCACTCTACCTGTCTCAGCCGTATTACTTGTTCCATCCGTGTGTCCGAGCAGTCAGAACCTCAACCATCTTTATCTGCATCAGATCCTTAACCATTGTCACCACTATCTGAATCTCAACCACGTCTTTGAGCTGTTGGAACCTCAAAATCCATCACTTCCCACTAAAGTTGATGCTTCAATAATGCTCACACGTAGCCGGAGGAAGTGCGTCCATCATCTCCATGTTCTTTTCCGAAAGATCCAAGTCTTGATCTTTCCATTGCATTGGAGAAAGGTAAGCATACTTGTACTTCTTGTCCTATTTCAAAATTTGTTTCTCTATATTCCTTATCTCCTTCTTGTAAAAAAATTGCGTATTCTGTTTTGTCTGTGGCTATTCTGAAATCTTTTCATGAATCCCTTTCTCATCCTGGCTGCGTTCAAGCAATGCATGAAGAAATGGATGCTTTGCAAAGTAATACACATGGTACTTGACTATTCCAAGACATTCTCTCTAGTTGCCAAGGGATATTCTTAGTATGGTTGTTGACTATTCCAAGACGTTCTCTCTAGTTGCCAAATTGAATTCTATACAGGTCATTATCTCCTTGGCAGAAAATTTGAACTGACCTTTGTTTCAACTGGATGTTAAAAAAGGATTCTTGCATGAAGATTTAAAAGTAAGTGTATATGGAGCAACCACCTGTATTTTGGTTGCTCAGGGAGAGAGTATGACTAATGTACCGATAAAAACAATAAAAATGAACAACGTAGATTAAAGAAGGCCATTTATGGCTTTAAACAATCACCTCGGATTCCAAGTTGAGTCTGAATTGAGTCGAGATTTCTCTAGGATGATGCAACCAAGGTTCATAAACTACTCTTATACATAAAATATTTTCATGGGGTAAGGTTTTAGAAACCCTATCTTTCTAAAAAGTATTAAACTACTCATTTTGCCATCAAATCTTTCCATCTTTTTCCTTATAAAACCCCCCTTTCTTTTACAGTATTAAACTACCCATTTTACCAGCTGATTTTTTTCATCTTTTTCCTTGTAAAATATAATTTTATTTTTATAAATCTATATTTAAAAATACTTACTAAATTACCGAGTTAGAGCGAGTTGAGTTTTTCTGAGTCTTCAAGTCAACTCGACCCAGCTGACTTTCAAGTTGAGACAAGTTTTTGGGTTTTCAAACCATGCTTTTTCTTACTTCGATGTTTGCAATCTCTTATGATACTTTTTATTATCTTTTCATTTTCGGCTAAGCATCTTGCTCCAGCCCTTTGATCTGCTGTATTTCATTTTCTCATCAATGAAGTGATAGTATTGTACCAATAAAAAAAAATAACAGAAAGAAAGAAGTGTGTGTACTTCAAAGCTCATGCTGCACACAACTTAAAGTCAGTACACCAGATGACGGGCTCTGCACCACATACAAACACTTTATGTTATATATGTTTTGACACACGTATATAATACTATGCAGTAATGTTTCATATATGTTGCTTGTGTAAGCTCCTTGCCAAGTAACACTCAGTGAGTCAGACTTGGTTTGACCTTGTTAAACCATGCTGCCTAGTGTGTTTTTCTAGGTTTTTAGATTTTGAGTTAATTTTTCTGACACTCTTCAAATGTCTCAAAACTTGCACAGGCATACATAAAAGACCTAGGGTTAGGGATTGAAGTTTTAAACTGAAAAACCAAACCGCACTTTTTCTGACACTCTTCAAATGTCTCAAAACTTGCACAGGCATACATAAAAAGACCTAGGGTTAGGGATTGAAGTTTTAAGCTGAAAAGCCAGTCAAACCAAGCTGCTCCGAACTGGACCGAACCTAACCGATTCAGATAGGGTTCAGATTCGGTTTTGGGTGGTGGAAACCAAAAACTGATTAGGTAGGATTAGAAAACCAAAAAAATTGGAAAAAAACAATAAAAAAATCGGGAAAGAAATGGTTAAAAGATAAAAAACCGAAACTGAACCGATTAGGTTTTTTTCCGGTTTCGGTTTGGGAAATTGAAACATAAAACCAAACTGAACTGAAAGCCGAAATTGTCAGTTTTGGGTCGGTAAACCGAATCTGCATCCCTACCTAGGGGGCATCTGTCCAGCTAACATATGATGATTATGGAGGTAAAATAAGTTGAGTTTTAGTGGTACAAATAGTTTCGAATGAAAACAACAGGCTAAGAGTTACAAATGGAATTATGAAATAACACTGACAACATATCTAACAAATGAAGGAAAATAGTGGTACTTATTCTGGTTTCAAGTTTTCTTTCGAGTATGCTTTTCATGGTTCATCTAAGGATATGCTATAAATGATTATTACATGAAATTACTGAAGTTTGTAAAAAACAAAGTATTCTCTTTGGGACTTGGGAGGTTGAATGTTGATGCTTGGTGAAGACCTTAATTGAAACATGGGAAACCATTCAAAACACTATACCAAAGAATGGGCTGTGAATTTCTCATCATAATATAGATTTGTTGCCTCAGCTATGAACTCTTAATTATTTTCATCTTGTTCTGGGAAAAGGCTGTGCAGGCTCTTTGGAAGATGGTTGGTTTGAGATTTCTACAGGTGTTGGGTGTACATTTTCCAGTGTAACAGTGGATTGCTTTGGTAAAATTTAAGTTGCATATTGCTGCATTTGGCAATTTGTTTAGGAACTAATGGGGAACCTAGATGAAAAGCTCTATACTAAACATGAACCTAGATGCGACTGAAACGTGCACCTTTTAGCCCCATTTTTATCACACAAAACTAAGTATCCACATTCTGAAATGAACTAGAAAAAGGGGTTTGATGAAGATAAACTGGGCCCTTAAATTTCTTGGATGCTAATGACTTAACACAAAACTATGGCTTGTTGACTGAAATGGACCTTCATAAATATTAGGAAAAAATAATTTTCTATTACAGATGAATCTAATCCTTAATATTGCTGCTTTGAAGGGCTACCACTCCTATTTACAATCCGTTGTGGAGCCTTGGATTGGATGTCGCAAATGTCTCCTAGTCTATTTCGGGCTTTAGGCAATTGCCTGGGTTTCTAGGCGTTAGACAGACGATCTCCTGGTCGCTGCAGGGTCATCTGGGGCCTAGACAACCACCTCATACCCAATGTCTGAAGTTCTGCCTTGTCTCGCTTTTTTTAAAAGTTGTTTACCCCTAATTGCAAAAACATTCACCGACTCTTTTCTTTTAAATTTATATTTGTTTGGGCATGTATTATTGTGTCTTATTGATATTTACTTATATGTGGATGACGGATATTTTACCCATTCGTTATTTATTTTTAGTCATGGATATGAACTTTTTTGCTTTTTTGCTTCCTTTCATAATTGCTATGAGATTGATTAACTATGCTCATGAGGGCTAACTTTGTGATGCATGTTTTGTGCTTAGTTGTTAGCGTTTATCTAGTTATTGATGTCTTTTATTTTCTATCTTATATTACCTTATTTCTGATACATGTATTACTGAGGATTGAGGCTGCGTATGGCTTAACTCTACTCTAGCCCCTGCCACAACAGAGTTCACATGCTTTAGTTGGTTCTCGTTCTCTTTTTTTAATTCCCTGCAAAGGAGGATTTACTTGCTCTAACAGCAACCTCCCTGCTCTCTACTAACTCCCTACCAGAGTAGATAAAAATCTGCTCTGACAAGAAGTGAGTAGAGAGGAGGGTAGAACTGCTGAACAGGTAAATCTTGCATAAATCTTGTTATACAAGGAATTATCAAGGAGAAGGGGTACCTGCTAAAGCAGGTAGCACGATGTTAGCAAAGAGGATGGGAACATTTAGGAGCTATGCCATATGCAGCCTGAGTTTCCATGTAGTGTGGATGTTGAACATTTAAGAGCAAATGTTTGCTTTGCTTTGTTTTGGTAGTTCCTTTTGCTAGCAGCAGAATTTGCAAGAAAAATCAGATTTGCTTTTGTTACTTCTAAAATATATGCGATGTATCCATAGAGAATTCTGCATTTTTACTGCAATGTGGGGAAGGCAAAGATTGATGATTTGTTTTCACTAATTTAGATTTTCTGTTCTGTTAGCAGCTGTATACTGATATCAAAACTCCCGACGAC
Organism: Chloranthus sessilifolius; assembly: GCA_021018995.1. Taxonomy (NCBI): domain Eukaryota; kingdom Viridiplantae; phylum Streptophyta; class Magnoliopsida; order Chloranthales; family Chloranthaceae; genus Chloranthus; species Chloranthus sessilifolius. The sequence continues at coordinate 9,038,236 of CM037589.1, read as the reverse complement.
ACGAGAAAAGAGATCATGAGACAGCCTAAACGTCTGAAGAAAACTCGCTAATTACTTGGCTTTCATCGCCAGTGTAAGGTTCTCATATATGTTTATTGCCCTTCTCTATAATTGAGTTTCTCAATTGATCCAATTGAATTTATGTTATATAACATATAATTACAAGATCATTGTGCTTTATATTTAACATTTGTGACATTGATCAGAAGTATATGTGTTGCTTAGTGCCAATAATGATATGATAGTTTCCTATCTTTACTAGCAAGTACCCTTTGATCAGGATTGTCAAATCATTGAACCAACTTTTGAGATGGACCGCAGCTCAAAATTTCGTGTAGATTGGACAATTCCAACCATTCAATCTATTAGTTGATATATATATATATATATATATATATATATATATATATATATATACAATCTGGATGTGTCTTACATATCGTAAAGAGTATGACAGTTCATGAGCAGCACGTGGGGAATAAATCCTCTACAACAAAGCACTCATATAGAGTGACACATAGGAGAATAGATCTCACCCAACAATCCTCACCTTATTAATATAAGGGAGGAAGCAAATGTGGGTGTAGAATCCACGACCTCAAGCTTCGCAAACGAGGGGGGATACCAATTGAGCTAACACTCAATTGGTTACTAGTTGATTAAATGGAGTGAAAGGCTATTATGTAATCCAACATATGACTACAATAGATCATATGACAAGTATCGTGTTTTGCTTAAATTTTATATACCAGAGATCTATTGATCATGAACTTCAAATCAGATGACCCATATTACATTTTTACTCATCACATGTCCCTAAATTACCAAGTCTTTCTTTAAATTCGGTGCAATCGCTTGAAAAACGTGTGCAGTAATGGCTCTCATAAAAGATTCAAGTGATTATTGAGTTTCCTTTGACGTAGAAACGTTGAACAATTATGTATTTTTCCAATTAAAATTATTTTAAGAGATTAATATAATAAGACATTACGAAAAAGGATATTCTTAGAAAAAGGATAATAACAAAATTCAACAAAATAAATAAACTTTACTCAATTTTAAATATATGTTTTACATCAAGTTGAAAATGTAGGCCAAGACTATTCTAAAATGACAAAAAAAAAATTGTAGACCCAGACTTCTCATTACATGCAAACCCAAACTAGTGTTTTATTTTGCTTCACGAAATGCTAATTTTAGGGCCTCTTCTTCATGGGCTGGTATTAGGTGCAAGGGCCAATCTCCCTCCACAAACTTGGTCAATCAATGTTACATGGTTCTCTAGTCCATGCATTAGAGTTGTAGAGTTCCAACTCTATGCTTAAGTGTAGATCATCTGTCACGCAATACAAATTGCAAGTTGCACCAATCCTATGCAGGGTGTAGCCAAAAATTTTTGTTGGTGGGGGTAGGGTTGTCAACGGGTCGGGCCGGGTTTTCCACCCGGTCCATTCATTTAAAAGAAAGTTTTTGGGCTTGGGCCCGACCTGATGGTTAATTGGGCCGGGCCTAGCCCGATTTTGAAATATTGCAGTCCAAACCCAGCATGGTTAGCTATCCGGGCCTGCCAGGCCAGGTTCGGGCTAGGTTTCTAATAAGTTTTAAAGAGCTTTTTTATGATTTTTTTTTGAAAGCCCTAATTCTTTTGGGTTGAGCCTTACACTTTGCAGCCCAAACCCGGCCCAGTCCGTTTATTAAATACATAAAATTTGGGCCCAAAATCGACCCATACGGGCCAAAGCCGGGCCGGGCCCAAACTGAAATCCGGCCCGTTGACAGCCCTAGATGGAGGCTACAAATGATAAATATAATGTTAGTAATTATTTTACCCTCGATTTGAGGGCTTCTACATCATAGATATGGGGGCTTATATACAAATGAAGGTTGTTTAAATCTTTAAGATACGTACTTCATAGAAACTCTAGAGTTTAATAGGGGATTGAGCCCCCTCACCCTTCTATGTGGTTATGTCACTGTTCCTTCGAGGGTTCACTAATCCCTGTAGAGTTAATTTTGTTTTGTTTTTTGCTCTTCATTTTAATGATCAAAGATATTCGTCTTTTATCCAAAAAAGTTTACCCTAAATTTTTTGGGAGCCATTACTTGCACACACTTTTTAAGTGATTGCACTAAAGTTAAAGAAATACTTCTTACTTTAGGGACATGTGGCATGTGACATGTGACAATGCAACTAGGCCATCTGATTTAAAGTTCATGATCTATAGATCCTTAGTGGATAAGATTGAAGCAAAACACGATATTTATCATATGATCTATTGTTATTAATCACTGAATCAAATAATAGCCTTTAACTATATTTAATCACATGATGATTATATTTTATGCCAATCTTATCCACTAAGGATCTATAGATTATGAATTTTAAATACGACAGCCTAGATCTAGGGCCGGCCCTGGACCAAGGCTAGCCAGGCAAGAGCCTTGGGCCCTCGATTTTTAGGGGCCCCTAAATCCTATTTACCCATTAAAAAATAGGGTTTTTTTTATAAAAAAAATAAATCTATAAAGCTAAAGGGCCCCGAATTTGGTTACCTTACCCTTACTCATACCAATTTTTGTGTCTTTTCTAGCTAAAATTTTATTTATATTTCCATCATTTTCATTTATGTAGTTAATTATTTTTTTAAAAAGTCTATTTGATTGTTTGCACCTACATGTTTTCTAAAAGCTCCCACGTGTATAACCCCTATAAAACTCATTGATTGGGTCAGATCAGAGTCCGATGGAGATTTTTTTAACCCCGATCTCCCACACAAGAGATCTTAAGACCATATACCACCTATCAGACGGTCAGTTTTTGATTCCACATGTCATATAAGACATTTCTCCAAATCCTATTGCCCATTAAAAGATTAGGGTCATGTTTTGGGGATGCGACATGTAGAATAAAAGTAACCATATGATAGGTGAGAGACGCGGTCTTAAGATCCATTGTGTGGAAGATCAAGGTGAAACACGATCTCCATCGTCTGATCCGATTCAATTAATGAGTTTTAAGGGAATTAGGAAAATCCCTTTTCTACGAGAGTTCAGATCAAAATCTCCATGAAGATTTGACCACTCAAATGGTCATTCTATTGATTTTTATTTTAAAAGTGAAGATTTGACCAAATACTAACTGATCTATTGGATTGGTACATGTATAAATTAAGTGAACCATATTCGGTAGGATCTATAAAAGACAATAGGTGTTAGGATCAATTTAGGACAATTTGTTGCATTTATAGTTTTATCATCATCATCATCATAATAGCCTTATACCATCTATTTGGAGTTGGCTTTCAGGAAATTAACAGGGTCTTTTTATAACCGTTTGTCAATGTGACACCAACCCACTCTTTTCTCATCTGGAATTAAGATCGACAATTGTCTCATAAAATTGTTTAAAGGCTATTTGATTCGAGAAGAGAAAATGTATGATAGATGGCTTCCTTCACCATTTTATTCTAGAATTTCTTACACAATCTGAATTTTTTTAGTATACATTTTCTTTTAATATTTACTTATATTAAATTTTTAGTTGTATTTTCAAATTATATATATAGTAAAATAGAATATGAGTACTATTTTTGTGAGAGCCATTACTTGCACACGCTTTTCAAGTGATTGCACCGAATTTAAAAGAAAGACTTGTAAGTTTGGCGACCTCTACTATGTAAAAACATCATCTAAGCCATTTGATTTGAAGGCCATGATTTAAAGATTTCAATTGCAAAAGATTAGAACAAAATATAATTTTCATCCTTTGATTAAATGGAGTCAAAGGCTATTATATAATTCAATAGTTGACTACAATAGATCATATGATAAGTATTGTGTTTTGCTCAAATTTTATTGATCATGAGCTTCATATGAGACGGCCCATATTGCAATTTTACATATCACATGTCTCTAAAATATCAAGTCTTTTTTTAAATTCGATGCAATCACTTGAAAAACGTGTGCAAGTAATGGCTCCCCTATCTTATTTGTCAAAAAAAATTTGTGCGAATTTTTTATATACTATAAAGTAATATGAAATAGAGGCCCCATTTTAGGAACTCGCCTTGGGCCCTCAAAATGTTAGAGTCAGCCCTGCCCAGATTGCATTTTCTGGCAAATTTTTTTCAACCTTTAACCATAAATTTAATTAATTCGAGTAACCTTGCTCAAATTTAGGGCCAGCCCTGAGGTGCTTGGGGGACCTAGGCCAAATTAGCAAATGGGAAGCACGATTGGGCCCTATTAAATATATATATAAATTTTTTAAGCTACGGGCCTTTAAAGAATTGACTGAGAAGGGGGCATATTTTGGGCCCAAAATGGAGCCCGTGGCAGCTGCCTCGCCTGTCTACGCTCATGGCCGGCCCTGCCCAAACCGTGTGTGATCGTTTTAGCATTCAGTGGTGGCGCCATGCACCTAATACTAACTCATACTACATCTCCTGCTTCACTCTAGTGTACAAAATGATGGCACACATAATTATTTGACCATCAATCCATTATACGAAAGAAAGGGTTGGATTATGGTCAAAGATTTAGAAGCAGATGGAGGTAGTCAATGTTAACCAAAATTGGGGGGATTCCTTCCTTTTCACACCTTTCTTGTTTTGGAATTGCGAAAGCTATGGTCAAGCTATAATATATAATAATAAAATAAAAAAAGCAGAGATTAGTAGTAGAATCTTTTATGTGAGGACCACAAGGACGATACACCCACTATCGTACAAAGGCCACACCATTTTCTCATTCATCCCTCAATGCTACTTACTCATGAAACACATCCTATTCTGCTATCATGCGCTTGCAGTGTGTGGGTTTAGGAAATCATATATACTAGTTAGTCACACAAGCAAATTGACTCTCCTCAGAAGCATATATTATAAGCTTTATTCATTAAAAAAGAAGATAAGGTTAATTATAGTTTATAACCACGTGTTTTCATCAATAAATGAACTTTTAATACAAGAAAAGCTCTTCATCTTCCTAAGCGCCTTGGGATGACCCAGCGTCTGTGTGACAGCATGACATGCAAGAATTACTACTAACTAAATGTCTGTGTGACCGCATGACATGTCCGGACTACTTTAATGCACATGATGTTTGGACATCCATCGTAGACCAACTCTAGTATATAATATAACTAAAAGGGTCCCTTGGATAGAAGGGATAATATTAATGACTCCCTAACGGATATTTTAACAATCAATAAGTGTTTAAATGATCTTATACCACTAAAATGTCACTTCTTATCTCAACACCATGTGCCAAGTAGCAATTCATGAAACATCTTCCAGCCAAGGGATCATGCTTCTAAGCGGATGTAAACCATCCGCTCCATGAACTTTAATGTCAACTATCGAAATTAAGAACAATCATTAGTATTAGATTGTGTATATCGGACGATTCAAATCTCTCGAAAAATGTGATTCTTGGATCCATAGCCCTTCAATTGATATATATCACTTTAACGGTATAAATGGTGTAAGGTCGTTTAAACACCAAGTGGTGTTTAAATGACGGTTAGGAGAGTCGGTTCCTTTATAGTATCATGAAACCAAACGGTCAGCTGCCAAATGGTGCTTCCAAAGTCCCAATGTTCCTCTTGCCAACCCGCTCCCCAATAGGATGTTATAGAAAGGCTAAAAACGGGAGCACCGTGGGGTGCTCTGAGCGCGCACGCGCGCACACACACACATACACATATATATATATATATATATATATGACAAACACGATGAAGAACCCAAATGGACTGCATCTTCGGATCCAATCCTACAACCACGGATCCATCCATTTTCACACACCATATATATAGTCCCTAAAATAGTCTTTTTTTAATTTCGGTGCAAGGGCCACATTTCCGAGTGCAATTAATGACTCCCTTCAAAAAAAAAAAATCTTGATATATGGGAGACTCGTGCTATGTGAAAATACCATTAAGTCTTCTAATTTGAAGGGAATTTAAAGATTTATGGTGCAAAATATTGGCACAAAACTCACATTATCATATCATATGGGGCAACACTGCCGGCTATTGAATCAAATAATAGCCTTTGAGTGCATTGAATCATAGGCTAAATATCATGTTTGGTGCTAATTTTTTTCACCTAAGATCCTTATTTCAAGACCTTCAAATAAGACAGCTTAAATGGAGTTTTCACATGACACAAGTCTCTAAAATAGTGCCAAGGACCAACTTCTCGTGTGCAATTAGTAGGGCAACTATGAAACAGGGGATGAGACTAAGCTTATGCTTACTCGATCACTGTTATTTTTCTAACTTTCTCGACACTGAAGATACCATAAGGACACCTAAAAAAACACTGGCATTATATATTTAACAATATATAATAGCACCAAGACAAGCAAATACCATGAAAGAGACGAGCTACATATTTATATATATATTTGCGCCAAGACAAGAACTCATGGGAGAGCAAAATCAAGACAAAGAACACTCAATATCTATCTACAACTACACCACTTACCTGGGAAGACAACTAAAATCAAATTAAAAAGCTTCAGATTCCATCAAAGAGTATAGATTGATTCCATAAAATTAAAGCCAGAGTGCACCGGCATCTTTCAATAAGGGGACCAAAGTGCCGCTAATGTGGCTCGAAATAACGCTCTCCAGATTTCCAAATAGCTTCCCGCCAATGAAAACCGCCGGTAGTGGTTGGTATCCGTTACCGATCATCTGGTATATTACTGCTGCCATTTCTCCCCCATCTTTTTCTTTGTCGAGCTCGTAAACTGTGGGCCCCACTCCAAGTCCCAAAAGCAGCCGCTTTACCACGAAACACATGCAGCAACCGCTGAGGCTGAAAAGAACCACTGCCTTCCCCGACGCTAGCCGTCGAACCCGCTCGTACGGTGTCTCTACAACCTCTACGCCCACATCCCGGTCACCAGAGTTGTGAAACAGGGTCACACTTCTGCTGCACTCTTCTGTCAACTTCATATCCCTATTTCTTTCACTTCTCTGAGGCCAAGGGAATAACAAATTATTTAAGAAAAAAACGTACGTGAAACGAGATTAGGTGTTGGAAGAGATGGCGATAGTGGTTTAATTAGGATTTGGTGGAGACTGGGAGTAAAGAGAGGGAGAAGAGAGTTTTTATAGCGTAGAAAGAGGAAAGGAAAGGAGTGGCTTATGGGAAGGAGCCGAATGGATTTCTCATGTTATTTATTTGGTATTTGGTCATGGTTAATGGGGGAGTCGAACAGCCTTAACGGGTTCCTTTAGTCCTACGTAGAGCTGGTATTTTGTGTACTGGCATGTGCATCAAAGATGGTGCATGGGTCATCTTTTCAAAATCCATCATATGGAAGATTGGGTCGAAAAATGATCTCAACTATTTTACCATTCGATTTAAAGCAATCAATGTTTTTTTTAGCATAGGTGCTCTTCCAGATTTGATAGGTGCCAGTCAAGCTACCCTTAAAATAACGGGTGTATGAGTGTGACCGGCTTTTAAATACCAGCTCTTTCATCACAAAAATATACACCAAATGGTGCACATATGTGATCAATCTAAATAGTCCAAGTGGCATTGCTCGAAATATATTTCAGCCAAAGAATCATACCTATAAGTTGATATTTATTAGGGAGCCATTACTTGCACACGCTTTTCAAGTGTTTACACTGGATTGCATCGAATTTAAAAGAAAGACTTGCAAGTTTGGCGGCCTCTACTATGTGAAAACACCATCTAAGTCGTTTGATTTGAAGGCCGTGATTTAAAGATACCAATTGCAAAAGATTAGAACAAAATATAATTTTCATCATTTGATTAAATGGAGTCAAAGGCTATTATATAATTCAATAGCTGACTACAATAGATCATATGACAAGTATCATGTTTTGCTCTAATTTTATGTACCCGAGATCTATTGATCATGAACTTCAAATTTGACGACTCACACTACAAAAATAAGGTGTTTTAGCGGCACTTGCTGTTAAGGCAATTTTTGGTAGCGGCAAGACTAATAGCGACAGCTTTTGGTAGCGAGCAATTTTTTGTTAAAAAAACTGTCATTAATTGTCTTATTTTTTGTAGTGTCATATTGCATTTTTACATATCACATGTCCCTAAAATACCAAATCCTTAAAATTCAATGCAATCACTTGAAAAATGTATGCAAGTAATGACTCCCTATTTATTTGGAATGACCTAAAAGTTGATATTAGAGTGAACAAATTGGGGGATTCAAATCTTCTCTAGAAGTATGATTTTCAGGCCCACTTCTATCAAGTGGCCACATTTTACACCTTCAATAATTTAAGACCATGACATTTTATTTTGACATTTTGGCCCAATGTTGGGGCCATGCAGCTACCAATAACTCATATAGTAAATCGACCAAGTGTACAAAGCAGATTGCATATATAAAATTTTGACCATCAATTGACCATTAAGAGGAAGAGTTGATTGATGGTAAAAGAATTATATGCAGAATGTATTGTATACCTATTTTGATAGTCAATTTAACCAAAATAGGTGAAAATATTCCTTATGAATCGCACCTTTCTCGTTTTGGAAATGTGAAAATGAGAAAGGAATAATGGCATATATGGGTCATTTATAGATGGTTTTCATGAGAAGTACCCATTTAGGCTATGTGACACATCTTCTGAAAAATCTAAGTTATAGTTATTGGGAACTATCATGAGCACAACAATTATAAACATTAAGAGATTTGAACCATTGATCAATGTACTCTAACATGATGATTGTGCATGTCTTTAACAAGCAATATTAAAGTGCTCTCATCTGATGGCTCTAAGGCTCTTATGTGCTTGAAACAATCAAAATTAGGCATTTTTAGAAAACAATTTTTGGGCCAACGTGTTGGAAGTTGTGACAATCTTATATTTTTAAAACATTCTAAGATAATATAATACGCTAGAACTTTCTTCAACTAATCCCTTATTTTCTAAATTTCACTAAAAGTTCTCAAAGATGAATGGCAATTGGCCTCAATGAGTATGTAAAAAGTCATACTAGTAGTTCTCAATGAGAAAATGGATATTTTTATTTACAACCTTTGAAATTGTGACCTTACTCACCTCTTCTAATAGACGTGCATTGACTTTTTTTGCATTAAATGATGGAGGTCACTTTTTTTGTCCCAATCTTTTACCATTGATCTTGAGATCATGGATGTACCATCAGACGGTCAATTTTTATATCGTAGATTGCACACTACTCAACAAGTGACTCTGAAATCCCATGATACATATCAGACTCAAACCTAATTTTAGGGTCACTTTTTTTTAAATGTGTGTCATATGAAATAAAAAATCAACTGTTCGATGAAACTCTCATATGATCTCAAGATCATTTGTATGAAAGATTGGGGCGATCAAAGATCTTCGTAGTCTCAATCAAAGAGTTCATAGCATGTCTTGTAAGGTATATAAAAGAAGCAAACAATAGCGGCATCTTTGTGGCAGACAGATATGGACGCAAGGACGAACACAACCGCTACCGTACAAACAGTTGTCCACCAAGACCGCGCCATTTTCTCATGACCCGTCAACACTTTCCATCTTATTAAGCTATTTTGCACATGCAGGGGTGTAGGAGATCATATGAGTTCGTCTTATTCTCCACATGCGAAGGATCAAAATTTCGGCCGAAATAATTGAAATTTCGGCCGAAATTATCGTTTCGGTCCCTACCGAAACAATAATTTGGGACCAAAATTACGGTCATAGAATATATCGAAATAAAATTTTCGGTCAAATTATCGGCCGAAATTTCGGTCTAAAATTTTGGTTTCGGTCCCCTCCGAAACCAAAACAAAACCCGAAATTTTGATCCTTGCCACATGCAATTCAGGCCCTTCAGGGTGTAGGATATTATATATATATATATATATATATATATATATATATATATATATATATATATATATATATATATATATAACTTAGTCTTAATGGCTCTCCTTGAAGGCTTTATAAGGTTATGAAGGGCCTTTTAGTTAGAACAGCAGTCAAAAGGTGTGACCTCCAAAGATGTGACAGCTCGAATTTCGGCATCCCGAAATCCGTGCCATCTGCACGACCTTCAAGGCCGTGCCTTACATTCATATCATAACTCCTCTTCATATATACAGCCAAACGGTAATTGAAGCACATGCGAATACTCTAAGCAACAATAAGAATTTATAAGTTAGTTGATCCTACCAGGCTGTTCTTGTTCCATGCCAATTCATGGACATAAGGACATACCCGAAAGTTTAATGATACTCATTCCTTCTAGGTGGTCTACCAAGTGACAGTATTTAAAATATTCAAAATAAAAAGCTCGATATACCAAGCCATACACAGTACTCTCTCTCAACTCACTATCAAAGTATGCAGCGGGTTTCCTAGAAGAATTCCTCAGGAGGAGGTTGACTCTTACGTGACTGCAGACCGATGCCTTTGGATTTACTTCACCAAGTCCTTGCCGCCGTTAGTCCTTGACCTGACGATATAGTCTAAGGGTGAGCTACATCCTAGCTCCGTGAGGAAAACAAAAGAACATATAGATTATCTCCCGCATATGTTAGTACCAACAACATAAATTCTCAAGAAATATTTATGTACAACAATTTGAAGGATAAAAATAATTCAATGATTCCCAACCATATCTTATACAGTTTCTGTTTAATCTCTTTATGAATTTGTTTGTGAAATTGGCCTAATCACTTAAATTTTAACTTAAGTAATCCTCGAGCAATATAGCATCGAGCCCCGATGGAATACCCGCCATCGTCGTCTAACTAGACAGTTATTATGTATCCACAGAATCCGCCCAAGCTCCTTTCTCATAGGCGGCGTGGTCTATTCTCAATCTACATCCACAGGATGTGTTACAACTATCTGGATTGGCAGTGCAGGTCACGGATATCTGTCGAGTCGGGTCGTGGGTATCCCGCCACGTCGGTGGGGTATTCTGATCAACCTTAAATAATAAAAATATCAATGTGCTTTACATATAGTTGTTCACCGTGAATGTGCTAGATATATTACATTAGGCCTTAACACATTGTTTCTGTTTCTCTATTTTATTTCTTACGCATCCCTGGGATGCCTCATACTTCTATTTCAACTTTCTCTGATTTAACCACATTATATTTCGTCCCCTGGGGACCTCAGGATTCTTTACACTTTACACACACACTTATCATGAGAGTTTATAGTATATACTACTATTTAAATAGACTTTACTACGCATATGAGTTCACAGAATAATGCACATGTTTCAAGAATACTCCCTACCTCAACAATCTCAAAGCATGCTTGTCCTTAGCGGTTATAATGCATCAACCTACATTAAAAGAGAATTTACTTTAGGATGGTTTAAGGTCATTTGGGGTGTAGGACACCCGAGTTCCTCTCCTTAGAAAACCAATATCTGAGTGGTCACCAGACCTCGCTCGCGCGGTCATTAGCCCTCGCTCGAGCGGTCACTTGACCTCGCGCGAGCGGTCTCTTGACCTCGCTCGAGTGGTCAAACGAGATCGCTCGAGCGGTTAAATCGAGCTTCTAAATTTTTTGATGTGGACCCTCGCTCGAGCGAGCCTCCCTTTAGTTTAAGGGACCGCTCGAGCGAGCCCAGAGTCTTTCTTTTCTATGTTCATCCTCGCTCGAGCGAGCCTCTTTAGACCGCTCGAGCGAGAAACACCGATTTTTGTCCATGATCAGATCGAGATCATGCTTCCATCCTTCATTTTACCTTAATTTTATATAAAGCAACATACAGCCAACATCCTTCCTACTATTTAAAACATTCCTAGGCATCTATATGTTTTTAACGTACCTCTGACGATGAAACACGCACAGGTTCGATTTAAGATTTGTAAACCAACTAGGCTATCCGGTCTCCCTGGTTCGTCCTCTCGTCATTACCTCTGATCTCCCTTGCCGAGCCAAGTTTCTGCAACCCTAGTTCTCCCAGGCTCCTTTCTTCCCTTTCTTTTTCTCTATAGTCTCCTCCTCTCTATTTAGGTTAGAATAGTTTTTACGTAAGGACTCCTCTTCTCTCTTCTTCACTTTTATATTTATCACAATTGGGATATACTAGTGTGTTTCTCATGTACACACTTTAAGTATTTGGGTGTTTTGGTCCCTTTGTGAAACGCATATACCTATGTGCAACAAAGTGTGCCATGCACAGATCTCAAAAATCTGGGTTGTGACAATCACCCCAACTTATAAGATTTTCGCCCTCGGTACCACTTTTGTCATCTGACTTGCATAACAATCAGGAATTTAACTATGTAGCCGCATTTGCAGCTATCAGTGTTGGTCATACCCACAATTTCCATACAACAAAAACAAAACAATTTAATAAAAATATCATCGATACTCATTCCACACATATTTATCATCTACCCAAACCAAAACTTGTGCCATTCATGCCACGATAGTTTTAATCACAAAAGAAATTTAACATCCATATCAAGTTTTCCAAATATTACATGCCAGGTGTTCGAATATTTGCTATTTCCTAATCCTCTTCCTCTTCGCCCACCGTGACGGCTGCGGTACCCCCTGTGGCGCTCCTCGTAGCCGGTCCGGAGGTAGATGCTCCAAATATAGAATCCCTCAACCTTGTTGCATGTAGGTTTGCAGTGCGCATGGCCCATGAGGTCGATAAGTAGGCGCCTCTTGGAACCTCGATGCAACCTAATGTCCCTTCCTTCTTGAAGGATCTCGCATCATGCCCGTGTCGATGGGTGGGTATTTGGAGCGTGGTGGAGGAAGTAGTCGGTCCTGGGTGTTTGATGGTGGTGATGAGGAACTGCGGTCTCTCTTCTTGTCGACGGTTTGGAGGCTTTTAAGATTCTGCTCCAATCACAGGCGAGGTATGGGGACGACGTTGTCGGTGAGGAACAACTCGTCCTCCCGAATCCTAAATCCTCCCTTCGTTTAGCGACTCCAAAAGTCGGAAATCGATCGCGCATCTGGTAGTCGGTTGATAGGTGGAGGGGCGGCACCTCACATTTCTTACAGTAGGCATCGCCATGCCTTTTATAATGACCATAGGTGCATTGATCCACCTATTGTGAAATGCGGTGTGTAGTGCTCGCAAAACGCATCTCGGCGTTCTTGGTCATGGCGGTGGGGTGCAAATTCTTTTGAAGATTATGTCTAAAAGCTACATCTTGGCGGTAGTTGTGATCGGGTGATGGATCGTCCGGCGGACCTACCGCCCGATGATGTCGGAGATGATCGTTGGGAAATCTACGTTCCCGGAAAAAGGGTGGTAGGATGAGTGGGCTAGGAGTGTAGATGTGGGGCATTTCATGGTCGAGGAGATGTCGGCACATCTAAAAACTAACTTCGTTACCATCGATGGTAACAAGTATGGCGTCCTCATCGATGCTCATGTTTAAGGTTTGGTAGAAAAGTTTCACTAGCCTCGGGTAGTATCGATCCCGAATGGGCGTAAGGAGGGACTAGAGTTGATTGTTGGTGATGAAGTCCGATGTCCACTGGGTGGACGCCGGATCTCCGAAACAAGAGGGATGTATTTCCCATTCGGCTTCAAAATTTTTCGCTCCCCACCAATCATCCAGTGTGATTGGAGTAGAGGGTGGGTTTGATGATGGTTGCGAGGTTTGTGGCGCTTTATTGCGCGCCGACGGCGATCGAATCGCCATCCGTTTCTTAGGTTGTGGGTTTGGGCTTGAAGCCATTAAGTATTTAAAGGGTTTAAATGACAAGAAAATTTTTTAGAGAGGGACAGATTTTACCTAGAAGAGTGGTTTTAATGAATCGAATGGTCGAAATCCGGTGAAGCGGGCGAAAGGATTGAAAAATCGCTTGCCCTAACCCCCTCTCTCGTCTCTCCTCTTCTTTCGCTTGAAGATGAACAGGCGCCAAGGCCTCTCCCATATTTATAGTTCCGCCTCGCTCGAGCGGTCATTAGCCCTCGCTCGAGCGAGCACAGAACCCGTTACTATTATATATCGTTACCTCGCTCGAGCGGTTATAAACCATTGCTCGAGCGGTCTACATACCTCGCTCGAGCGAGGATTTGTTATCGCTCGAGCGAGAGGAAGTATGATTTTATGTGGGCTCGCTTTCGGCGATGCGTAAGTGGTCGCCGGCGAGACCAGAAACTTTTATCTGGGACCTTTTTTGCTTATTAAATTTCAATTTATCACTAGATTCATCAATTTAGAGTTCAACGAGAAATTTTTCTCAACCATTGTTTGAAATCAACATATCAACAGCAACATACTTAGTCTTCATAGTACCCTAAATGACATATTCTCGAATGAATCCTTCGTTTTCAAGTTCGAACAATTTAGGATATTGTTCCGCCTCACGTTCCCATGTTGCCTCTTGCCGCGGATGGTTCTTCCATCGGACAAGCACTAAGGAATCACTTTTGTTCGCAACACTGTTCCTTTTGATCTAAAATTTCTACGGGTTCTTCAATCATGGTCATATCTTCATGCATTTGAATGATTGGCAGACGTGATCGAGTCATTGAGATATTTTCTAAGCATGAACCGTGGAACACGTTGTGTACTGATCAAACAATGGTGGCAAACCAATGCGGTAGGCTACTTCTCCCACTCGAGAAACTTCAAGCGGTCCAGAGATAGCGGGGACTTAGTTTCCCTCTCTTCCCAAATCTCATCACTCCCTTCATTGGTGATACTTTCACAAACACATGTTCCCCACTTTTAAAACGATGTCGCATAACTTTTACATGCGCTCTGAGCCGCCTTTAGCCTCTCCACGATCATGCGGACAATGGCGGCGTTATCTTCAAGTAGCTCGGGTCCCAAAACAAATTTCTCCCGCTTCCCAATTGATTGGCTCTTCCGTACAATGCTTCATACGGTGCCATCCCAATGCTTCGAAAACTATTATTATAAGCGAACTCAATCAATGGTAGATGTTGATCCCACGATCCTTGCAATTCTAACATACATGCCCTAAGCATGTCTTCAATGACTTAGTTGACCCTCTCGGTTTGTCCGATACATTTTGTGGGTGAAATGCCGTCTTGAAATCCAACTTAGTTCCCATTCCTTCTTGGAATTTCCTCCAAAACTTTGAGGTGTATAATGGGTCTCGATGCGAAACAATGCTAATTGGAATCCCATGTAGCGACGATCTCCTTCATGTAAAGTTCGCTAATCTTCCCACGTGTACATCGTGTTCGGCAAGAAATGTGCCGACTTAGTTAATCGATCAACCACCACCCAAATGGCGTTATGCCTCCTTGCGATTCGTGGTAACCCGACTATGAAATCCATTGAGATAGATTCCCATTTCCATTAGGTATGGGTAAGGGCGTAATAGGCTGCGGGGTGTCTATGGTCGATTTTCACTTGTTGGCACGTCAAACATCGTGAAACATACTCGCCACATCTTGTTTCAACCCTCTCCACGGTAATTCTTTTGAGATCTGATACATCTTCGTGCTTCTGGGTGGATCGCATAACTTGACTGTGGATTCATCAAGAATCGTTCGCCGCAATTGGCGTTGTCCGAATAAAAGCCGCCCTTTGAATGTTAAGGAACCGTCTTCCTTGATTGAGAACTCAGAGGTAGTACCTTCTATTACATTTTGATGTATCCGTGTTAGAATCGGGTCTTTCATCTGTAGTTCTCGTATGTGCTCAAATATCACCGGCTTCACTGATATGTTGGCTAAGAAGGCTCCTGTGGCTTGTGGTTGGATGTCTGCACCACATAACGCTAGATCCTCCAACAACTTCCATCGATGTATACCTGAAATTAGGCTGGCGGTGTGCGAACTCTTCGACTCAAGGCGTACCACTACGTTAGCTTTGCGGATGATCTTGTATAGAAACGATCGTAATCTTTGAGGAATTCCATCCACCTCCATTTGCCTCATATTCGATTCATACGTAAACAGTATCTCGAGGCTTTTATGGTCGATGAAAATTTGAATGTTTCTCAGATAGGTAATGTCGCCATATTTTTAATGCGAATATGACTGCAGCTAGTTCCAGATCGTGTGTTGGGTAGTTCCTTTCGTGCTCTTTCAACTGTCTGGAGCCGTAAGCTATTACCTTTTTATATTGATTTAGTACACAACCCAACCCGTTATACGAAGCATCACTATAAACTGCGAATCCTCCACTGCCTGATGGAATGGCTAACACTGGAGCTGAGGTGAGTCTTTTCTTGAGTTCTTGAAAACTCTTTTCACACGCCTCACTCCACTCAAATCTTGAGTCCTTTCTTGTAAGCCTTGTGAGAGGTCCTGATATTTTTGAAAACCCCTCAACGAAACGCCGATAATATCCTGCCAGTCCGAGGAAACTCCGGATATCTGTCACGGTTTTTGGTTGTTCCCATTTCACTACTGCCTCGATCTTAGCGGGATCTACAGTGACACCATGCTTGGAGACGACATGTCCCGAAAAGTGACTTCTTCTAGCCAAACTCACATTTGCCGAGCTTGGCGTCTGATTTGGTGTTCACGCATAAAGTTCGTAGAGCGACACGTAAGTGTTCTTCATGCTCGCTTTTGATTTTGAGTAGATTAGGATGTCATCAACAAACACTACAACCCAAGAGTCTAAGTGTGGTTTAAACACGATTCATCAAATCCATAAACGATCTTTGGTGCATTTTACCATTAAATGGCATCACCAAAATTCATAGTGTCCATACCGTGTTCTAAAAGCCGTTTCAATGTCCTCGTACGACTCTTAGCATGGTACCCGGATCTTAGGGTCGATCTTGAAAAAGTGTTTTGCTCCTTGTAATTGGTGAATAAGTCATCTATTCTTGGCAAGCGGATATCGATTCTTCACCGTGACTTTATTCAATTGGCGGTAGTCGATGCACAAACGCATCGACCCATCCTTCTTTTCAAACAACCGGTGCTCCCCACGGAGACACGCTTGGTCGATAAACCCCTTGTCCATGAGCTCTTGCGTTGTTCTTTCAATTCTTTCAACTCTAGGGGCCATTCTATAAGGTGCTTTTGAAGCAGTTAGTTCACGGTGCCAAATCGATCGCAAATTCTACTTCTCTTTCTGGAGGTAATCCTGGCAATTCTTCTGGGAATACATCTGGGAATTCTCGCACTTTCTGACTATGTCCGAGATAATATTCTTTTCTTTATCCTCCTTCAAAATGCCAAATAACCACTACACCCTTTCCTAATTAAACGTTCGCTTCATCGCAGATATAAGTGGTACCTGAGTCGACCTCTCCCCTTGAAATCGAAACGATCTCCTCGTGTTAGGACGGAAAACAATAACTTTATCCTTGCAGTCCACTGTTGCGCAATGTTGGGACAACCAATCCATGCCAAGGATTACATCGAATCCCTGCATGTCCAACCATATTAGATTTGCCTCTAATTCGTGGACAACGTGATCCCTAATACTTACTACTACCGATTTGCAGACTAATTCCGTGTCCACTAATTCACCTGTTGGGATGGACACTGATAACACAAAGTCCAGTGTTTTCGGAACAATCTTCATTCTTTTCGCAAATCTAGGGGTAATGGAGGAGTGGGTAGACCACAGGTCTATCTTTTCATGGCGTCATGTGCTACGTAGCACCCTTTCTCGTAAATCAGATAGCATTACCTACAATACATGCATATTCGTACACAACATATCCATAAACAATTTCCACTCTTACGTTTAATATGATATATATATTTATATATCCTAATATAAACTCATTCTTTATCTAGAGTTATATTGAAACCGAAATTCTGTATTTTAAAGGAGTTCTCACCTTGGATAATGATAATGTACACTCCACGCTTCTGGGCAAGAACTGCGAGGCTCTTCCTCGAATAACAGGCTTTCGAGCTTGAATTGGTTGTGGCATGGAGGTTGGAGCCGTCTTTTCTTTGGCTGTCTCAGGGCAATCTCTCATCATGTGACCTATCTTGCCACACTTGAAAGGGCCTCGCATTCCTTGCCTACAGTCTGTTGTTTTATGGGACTTGCCACATTTAGCACAAGTTTCCTTGAAATGAATTAGCGGAAAAACTTGTGGAGTTGTAGTCTGTTGGAATAAGTGGGACCTTGATACCTCATCGATCTCCACGATCGCAGTAACGGATAATTTTGATGAGTCGATCGTGGGCAGTTCTCCCATAACCCATTGGAATGACGGTTTCGATTTGGTGTTATAAACCTCTGCTTTCTTATGACGATTCATAACCCCTTGATCCTATTCGGATCGTTGCATTCTCCGCCTTGATGTTCCTCTCACGTATCGGTTATTATTATTTTCTTCCTCAACCACCAATGCCTTACTCATTACTTCACCATAAGTCTTCAATTTGGAAGGGCTTAACACCCCTCGGATGTCCCACCAGTAAGCCTGTTGGAACCTCTTCGCTTTCATCACGCCCGAGATTACGTGATTGGGGCGAAGCGAGCAGTCCTCATGAATTCCACTCCATACTCTCTCACGGTCATTCTTCCTGTGCTAGTTGTAAAATTGGGTCTCCATTTGATTTCTCACAACCGAAAATATTGTTTATTGAATTCTTCTACAAATTCCCCAAGTCCACGACGTTTAGAGTTTCTTGTGCTCTCGTCCATGACAACTTGATTTCCACCAAGGTCCGGCTTCTCTATCTAACATATATCTTTGTTAGCAGACGCTCTCATCCTCTGCATGTCGATCTGTTGAACACCTTCTCCATTGGCCATTGTATACTTTGTCACGAAAAATTGGGAGGTCTCATTCTTCTGAACTCGGTGAATGCTGAAGCCAATGAAGGTGTAAGTCCTACTGGAGGGGTAGGTGTTCGTTGTGGTTCTGGTACTGTATGCGCTGCCAAGGACGCTTTGGTCTCGATCATGTCTATCTAGATCTTGCTCCTCTGCTTGATTTTGATTTCCTCCCTGGCCACTGCTCTCGAGAATCTCCCTGTTTCCCAATGGCACTCTGTTTGTAGGTGAGACGAACCCATCTCTACTGCGTAAATTCCTATCATGGCCACCCCTGGGTCGGCCTCTCCCTCTAGGAAACATAACGGTCTGCATGAGAATTAAAATCTCGTTAGCAGAAGTCCCTATATTCTGACGATATGATAGTCAGAACTCTGAAAGGAAAAGGCTTTGATACCAACTGTGACAGCCCGAATTTCGGCATCCCGAAATCCGTGCCATCTGCACGACCTTCAAGGCCGTGCCTTACATTCATATCATAACTCCTCTTCATATATACAGCCAAACGGTAATTGAAGCACATGCGAATACTCTAAGCAACAATAAGAATTTATAAGTTAGTTGATCCTACCAGGCTGTTCTTGTTCCATGCCAATTCATGGACATAAGGACATACCCGAAAGTTTAATGATACTCATTCCTCCTAGGTGGTCTACCAAGTGACAGTATTTAAAACATTCAAAATAAAAAGCTCGATATACCAAGCCATACACAGTACTCTCTCTCAACTCACTATCAAAGTATGCAGCGGGTTTCCTAGAAGAATTCCTCAGGAGGAGGTTCTGACTCTTCTGTGGGTACAGACACCGATGCCTTTGGATTTACTTCACCCGAAGTCCTTGCTGCCGTTAGTCCTTGACCTGCGACGTATAGTCTAAGGGGTGAGCTACATCCTAGCTCCGTAGGGAAAACAAAAGAACATATAGATTATCTCCCGCACATATGTTAGTACCAACAACATAAATTCTCAAGAAATATTTATGTACAACAATTTGAAGGATAAAAAAATAATTCAATGATTCCCAACCATATCTTAGCACAGTTTCTGTTTAATCTCTTTATGAATTTGTTTGTGAAGTTGGCCTAATCACTTAAATCTTAACTTAAGTAATCCTCGAGCAATATAGCATCGAGCCCCGATGGAATACCCGCCATCGTCGTCTAACTAGACAGTTATTATGTGTATCCCTCGGAATCCGCAAGCCCTTTCTCATAGGCAGGTCTATTCTCAATCTATATCCACAGGATGTGTTACAACTATACGGATTGGCATGCATCGTCACGGATATCCTGCCGAGTCAGTCGTGGGTATCCCGCCACGTCGGTGGGGTATTCTGATCAACCTTAAATAATAAAAATATCAATGTGCTTTACATATAGTTGTTCACCGTGAATGTGCTAGATATATTACATTAGGCCTTAACACATTGTTTCTGTTTCTCTATTTTATTTCTTACGCATCCCTGGGATGCCTCATACTTCTATTTCAACTTTCTCTGATTTAACCACATTATATTTCGTCCCCTGGGGACCTCAGGATTCTTCACACTTTACACACACACACACTTATCATGAGAGTTTATAGTATATACTACTATTTAAATAGACTTTACTACGCATATGAGTTCACAGAATAATGCACATGTTTCAAGAATACTCCCTACCTCAACAATCTCAAAGCATGCTTGTCCTTAGCGGTTATAATGCATCAACCTACATTAAAAGAGAATTTACTTTAGGATGGTTTAAGGTCATTTGGGGTGTAGGACACCCGAGTTCCTCTCCTTAGAAAACCAATATCTGAGTGGTCACCAGACCTCGCTCGCACGGTCATTAGCCCTTGCTCGAGCGGTCACTTGACCTCGCGCAAGCTGTCTCTTGACCTCGCTCGAGCGGTCAAACGAGATCGCTCGAGCGGTTAAATCGAGCTTCTAAATTTTTTGATGTGGACCCTCGCTCGAGCGAGCCTCCCTTTAGTTTAAGGGACCGCTCGAGCGAGCCCAGAGTCTTTCTTTTCTATGTTCATCCTCGCTTGAGCGAGAAACACCGATTTTTGTCCATGATCAGATCGAGATCATGCTTCCATCCTTCATTTTACCTTAATCTTATATAAAGCAACATACAGCCAACATCCTTCCTACTATTTAAAACATTCCTAGGCATCTATATGTTTTTAACGTACCTCTGACGATGAAACACGCACAGGTTCGATTTAAGATTTGTAAATCAACTAGGCTATCCGGTCTCCCTGGTTCGTCCTCTCGTCATTACCTCTGATCTCCCTTGCCGAGCCAAGTTTCTGCAACCCTAGTTCTCCCAGGCTCCTTTCTTCCCTTTCTTTTTCTCTATAGTCTCCTCCTCTCTATTTAGGTTAGAATAGTTTTTACGTAAGGACTCCTCTTCTCTCTTCTTCACTTTTATATTTATCACAATTGGGATATACTAGTGTGTTTCTCATGTACACACTTTAAGTATTTGGGTGTTTTGGTCCCTTTGTGAAACGCATATACCTATGTGCAACAAAGTGTGCCATGCACAGATCTCAAAAATCTGGGTTGTGACAAAGGAAGTTGTAAGTCCCTCATATTAGGGCTCTCAATGGGTCGGGCCGGGCAGGATTTTGGCCCGCACAAGACCTAAAAAATAGGGGTTTATTTTAGGTGTAAACCCGACCCGAGAATAGACCTGGTCGAACATGCTCCGACCTGTATTAATCTAGGCTGGGTTTGGATCCAAAGCTCAAAATCCAGCTCGCACGCGGCCCGAATGTTATAATATATATATATATATATATATATATATATATAGAGAGAGAGAGAGAGAGAGAGAGAGAGAATACTTAGGTTTTAGGGCTATTATACTAAAATGCCTTGAGATTAAATTGTTAACTCGGTTTAATACTTGGGGCATTTTAGTCAAATGATCCAAGTATCCCTATTAAATCCCCTACTTACTCCATATTTACAAAGAGAGTTAGTCTATAATGAACGTCACAGTCCACACGTTTGTGTGACTGCATGACATGTACGGACCCTGATGCATGAAAGTCTAGGTATGTCATGAGTCATACAAATGTGTGTACTCTACTCTAATGCACATGATAAGTGGACACCCATTAGTGATTGACTCTTACAAAAATTGATCCCTAAAAGCTCTCCATATAATATTATATGATAGAAGGTTTTTTTTTTTTTTTTTGATACGGCTATTTTAGGCCGAGACAGCCTCTAGAACCGAGGAGCAGACATGCATACACATATGACAGTTGCAGAGCAGCGTGAGGGAGCACCAACTACATTGATGAGAGTTAACTAACTGAACCCAACCCACACCTTGTAAAGACAAGAGTGGGAAACAGCATGAAAGACAGTATCAAACCTAAGACCTCCTCCCTCACAATGGAGGGAGGTTACCAACTGGGCTAATGCCTCTTTGGTAAAGAAAGGAAGGTAAATTTTTAAGCCTCTATATAATATAAATATAATAAAACCTGGAAGGCACAATTTTAAATCACCTTGTTGAACTTATATATTAATTATCAAGTCCCTTTCTAAATGGCTGGAAAAAAAATTAAATTTAAAGTAAATTAAATTATAATTTTTATTTTCTACCTATCTTTTGTTGAAAATTTTTTAGCCCGAGTAGGGGACGAGCCAAGACTCTATGCTTCAAGGCCCAGGTAGACCAGGGCCATTTTCGACCCCAACCTGGCTTCAATCTGGACCGTTGAGAGCCCTATCTTAATATGTGAAATTAAATAAGCTTTTTGAAACAATCTAGGGCGTTTCTTAAGTAATAGGTTAAGATGTCCTAATAGACTCTTGTAGGGTATTGATTGGGATTTTAGTTTTGTCTTAATTACTTGTTTTTTATGTCATAAATAAACCCCAAGCCATTAAAAAAAAATGACATGAAAAAGTTAATGAAAGCATTTTCAGGGGCGTTGAAGCCATGTAAGTCGTGCTTCTTTTTGGATCGTTATTCCCGTTTAGAGTGCCCCGACTCTTCTGTCTACCACTACTATGGCAAATGGCACGCCCTACGCACGCACCGCACCACACCACATCCTAGCTCCAAAAAAATATAAAATAAAATCACATATCGAATACCATGCATCATTCAGACCGTTAGAAACCAAATTCTCGCTCCGCTACTTTGTACGGTCAGTGATTTGGCCCACTGTTTAATGACACGCGCTCGTTTGATTGAACCCCTCCAAACGGAACCTGGAAAGGGAATCTGTATTTGCAGTCTAAGATTGGGTCTCCTCAGCCAAGACTTTCCACCATTAAAATCGTTGATCGCTTTGAAACGGCCGCAATGAGCCAGCTATCAGACGGTAGTAAAATTATTCAACGTAGAGCACATCTCCAAAAGTGGTATGCAAAGATCTCGGTTATTGGAGATGTGTACAACTAGTGAAATCAATCCGTGACCGTCTGATATGTGGGCCATGAACGCAAGATCAATGATGTAGAAGATTGGGACCCAAAACGATCTCTATGAGCTGATTCAATGCTGTCAACGGTTTTCAGGGTGGCAATATCAGGCTGTGGGGATAGAATCTTCAGCAATCGTCGCCTCCAAATCCACGGTACAAACTAACGACGACTGTTCGCTGGCTCTGCCGTCCCGTTCCATCAATTCAAAACGGAGTACACTCAGATTCGGATACCTATTTATAGTATCGTATCGGCGGATACGATTTTGATTACCACACCGCTTAATATCAATAATGCAAAGCTAGCTAGAAACATAATCCTTTTCGACTTCTCAACACCAAACGCTTAGGCACGAACTCAGCAGCCCACTAGCGTTGTGATGGAGCCCCGCGTAGTGCTCCACACAAAATTATATAAAAGCTTGTACAAGTATGCAACTAGCAAACCGTACGTGCTCTTACTAATTTTCTGGTTATTCTCTATTTACTTTCTTTCTTGGCAGAGAACAAATACCAATAACAACCCAACAATGGAAGCATGAAAAAGAAGAGCTAATATATATATATATATATATATATATATATATATATATATATATATATATATATATATATATATATATACTGATTACTGATAGATAATTCAATTTCCGACAATGGAACGATGAAAAAGAGCACCCATACACGCCGTTAACAAAAAAGGGTATGCCACCATAGTCCATACTACCAGTAAGCTGATTTCTATCTACAATACCACCCACCTTAGAAACAAAAAGAGATTGAAAGAGGCTATTGGCTTGCCATAAACGTAGCTTAAAACACAGAATCCATTAACACACAGTATAGTGGTATGGTTCCTTCAAAGCCAAAGTGCACCTGCTTCCTTCAACAAGGGGACCAAAGTTCCATTAATGTGGCACGACATAACGCTCTCCAGACCTCCGAACAGCTTCCCGCCAATGAAAACAGTTGGTAGTGGTTGGTGTCCGTTTCCGATCATCTGGTATAGAACGGCCTCCATCTCCCTCCCATCTTTATCTTCGTCGAGCTCGTATACGGTGGGCCCCACCCCAAGTCCCAATAGCAGCCGCTTTACCACGTAGCACATGCAGCAACCGCTGAGGCTGAAAACCACAACAGCATTTCCCGACGCAAGCCTACGAACCCGCTCGTACGCCGTCTCTGGCTCGAGATGGATGGTCATATTCCTTGAGAGAGAGAGAGAGAGAGAGAGAGAGAGAGAGAGAGAGAGAGAGAGAGAGACGAACGAACTTTGAAGGAGACGAAGAAAGGAGGTTTAATAACGAAACAAAACCAAAGCTACGGAAAAGCAAATACGCTAAAAAACACAGGTTGTAACTCGTAACACCGTCGCTTGCTGCTCCAAATCCTCTGAAACGTAAGCACAATCGACCAAACAACTATTGAAAAAAAAAAACTCTTCAAAAAGCTGAAATCAAGTACTCCAAGTGGAAGAAGAGGAAAACAGAAATAGAGTCACAAAGAGAGCAGCAATGTATTTAACAAGGAGGAAAGGGAGACAAAAACAGAGATAGCGGAGGATTTCAGGACTGCTACCATTTCTGGAACCGGCAATCTCTGACCGCTTGAGAACTCTCTGCTATGTAGGTCTTCTACTACGAGCAAAAAAGGTCGACCTTCAACGCGTGCCCTACGAAATTACGATTTATGCTTTATTAATTTTTATTTATTTATTTCTCTGGCTGTACGGAAATTAACGGCGTAATTTAACGTTTTCCTGAAATAGCCACTTGCCGTTGGTGAGAGAGACGCGGAAGGTCGTTTTGTCTAGACGGAAAAGGAAAACGACAGGCCAACAGGTAACGTCTTCGTCGCCGCCGTCTGATCGCCAATCCGTAGGCGACTTAAGGTTTTGGCCTTTGGGTACAATGCAGCCGTCAATATGTCTGTTAGGCTACACCTGGGAAGCGACCCCTCACCAAAATAGAATCGTTCGTTGGTGCTATTTTCGAAAGTGCCCCGAGGTTTTCGTTTTCTAGCTTTCTGTTTGTTGGGTTTTGGGAACGAAGCGTTAGCTAGGGGTGTTTTTGTCATTTGAGTAATCCAGGTGTCAGCTACTCAGAGAAGGTATACAGTGACCCACCCGACCACCATCGTACTGCGTGCGAGCAGTGAGCACTTAGAGTTAACTATGTGCAAAAGAGCATGGAGAACAGAGGCTAAACATTGGAAGACTCGCAGTGTATGCTATATTCAGATAGATTTGGGCGTGCCGGTTATATCTCTTATCCCTAATTTTCAACGGGCTGATACGAGCATGATTTTAAATATTAGATATATCTTATATATGATATAGCTAATTAGATCAAATTGGTCAAATATTGATCAATATCAGCTCATATTTGATGATTGGCTAATATGTATTGGACATGGGTCCAAGCATAAGATTCGAAATGCGATTTATGCAAATTTTTAATCTTTTTAAATTATTTATATTTTTTAGCAAAAAAATGGTATGGTAATTTCGGATTCGATATTATCCAATATGTATCGGATTGGAGCCCTGGTCCTGATGGTTTTATTACTGAATTTTTTTATCAACTTTTGGGACATTGTTAGTGATGATGTCTATGTGGCCATAAACAATTTTTTTAAACGTTGAAAAATGCTGAAATCTTTAAATTTTACATTTATCATATTGATTTCAAAAGAGAAAGAGGCTAACACTATTGATAAGTTCTGTCCGATTGCCTCGTGTAACTTTATTTACAAGGTCATTACTAAAGTTATGACAAACCGGCTGGCCAGAATTCTCCCCACACTGATTAGTCTCAATTAATTATCATTTATCAAAGGAAGAATGATTACTGAAAATATTCTGTTGGCACAGGAACTTGTCCGAAAATTTCATCTAAAGAGTGGTCCCAAGGCTTTGTGCGTTAAGATTGATCCGAAGGAGGCCTATGATAGAGTCTGATGGGATTTCATTTTGGACATCCTCAGGCAACTTGGTTTTGATGAGATATGGATTGATTGAGTTAAGGAGTGCATTACTACCCTTTCATATTCAATCCTTGTCAATGGCTCTCTTCATGGCTTCTTCAGAAGCGAATGTGCAATAAGACAGGGTGACCCGACTCACCTCTTATTTTCACTTTGGCTATGGAAGCTTTTTCGGCCTTAATTGAACAAATGGTGGAAGAAAAGAAAATTTTGATTCCATCACTTTTGGAGATGGACTTTGTATTTCTCACATTTTGTTTGCAGATAATGTTCTTTTATTTCAAGAAGAAGATTATATGTCGGCTTAGAGTATTGGAGAACTTCTCAACAAGTTTCATGCCATCTCGGGGCTCCTTGTGAATGATACTAAGAGTATTATCGTTTTTAGTGAGGCGTGCTCATCAACCACTAGTATCAAGCAAGTTTTACACTTCAAAGAAGAAGATTTGCCAATCAAATACCTGGAGATGCCATTGTTTTCTTCTAGGATGTCTCATTCGCTATGCCTGCCTTTGATTGATAAAATTAAAGCAAGGTTGGAAAGTTGGAAAGGTCACTTATTGTCTTACGCAGGTAGGCTCCAATTGATCTCTTCAGTGCTATCAAGTTTTTAAGTGTACTGGAGGGTGCTTTTCTGTTACCCAAGCAAACTGTGAAAGAGATTGAAAATATTTTTACGCGCTTTCTATGGAAAGGACCATCCCTTGGCCAATCGTTTCACCCATTGAGCTGGAGCAAACTTTGTAGTCCCAAAACTAAAGGGGGGTTTGGAATTCGTAAAATAAAGGAATGAAATCTCGCGAGAATGACAAAGATTTTTTGGAGCCTTGCTAGTAATGAAAGTTCCTTGTGGGTGTGGTGCGTGGAATGAAAGCAAAATATGTTAAAAATGAATCTATTTGGCTAAGCTCTATGCCTAGAGATACCTCATGGGCTTGGAGAGGCATCATTCAAGCTAGAGATGGGGTGTTTACTCATTCTAGTACTATCCTTGGAAATGGTATTAATATAAGCTCCTGGTTTGACCCTTGGATAGAAGGGGAGGCCTTGATTATGAAATTTAGTCGAAGACTGATACATCAATCAGAGATCCCTATTGATTCAAAAGTTAGTAGTTTGTTAGGTGAGGGGCACTGGATTCTTTGTGAGCCTACTACGGCAAGGATGAGGGATGCTTGAGATTCTATCTTTAGATTACCCTTTCCCAATCTCAACAAGGAAGACAAAATAGTTTGGAATCCCTCAATTGATGGAAGTTTTACATTGAAATAAGCTTGGGTAGTATCCATCAAGCAACAAAATCCTCAGGTCGAATGGGTTTCCTTTGGATTTCCGATGTCACTCCCAAGTATGCTTTTTGTACGTGGTTGGCTATCAGTGATGACCTCATAACTATGGACAATCTCATTTGGAGAGAAATGTATATTCCTTCTCGATGTGTATTGTGTAGGGGTCATTCGGAAAATATAACTCATTTGTTTTACAGGTGTGGCTACACTTGTTGGATTTCGCGATCCCTCAAGTCTAGATTGGGTTTGATTCCATATAATATCTAAAATATATATGATGAACTCAAGGACTACATGAATGAGGCTCCTGGGAAAAGTGTTAGAAGTGCGATTATTCGAAATATATCCTGTGCCATAATATGACATATATAGCACGAAAGAAATGCCAGAATTTTCATAGATAAGTAACTTCATAAAAGAAGCCTGTTACGAAATATTGTCAATAACATTTTTGAGAGTTGATATGATAAGCTTCAAAGAAGATGGAGATTGGTGGGTAACTCTGGGAAAATCGACCCCTATTCCTTGTTCGTGGAATTGTCCAAGTGATGGAATAATTAGGCTCAATGTTGATGCCTCGATTAGTAAAGGTAAATTTGGTATCAGTGGTGTCTTTAGAGACTCGAGAGGTGATATGGTGGAAGCTTTTTCGTGGCCGTAAGTGTGCAAGATAGTGGAAGAATGTGAGCTTCACTCTCTTTTAGTTGGGCTACAAATTGCTTCAGAAAGAGGAGGTCAAGCCATCATTGTAGAATCAAATTGTCAAAAGGTTGTGAAGTGGGTAAATAAAGTTTGTCAACCGGATTGGAGAAGCTACAACTCGGTCGATCGTGTGATTCTTTGCATGAGATCTTTTTCAAGTGTGAATGTGAACCTTGTCCTTCGAGAAACTAATAGTTGTGCTCACTTCTTGGTGTAAAAAGGTCTTCATCTGACCAATGTTATCAGGTGGACTTCGTTGATAGATATTCCCGATAGGCTGCATTCTCTTCTTAGGAAAAATTTAATCTCAGTGTATTATCATTTTTAATCTTTTCTAAGCAATAATAAGGGGAGAGGGCCCCTCAACCTCGCTTATCGATCCAAAATAATAATAATAATAATAAATTCTGTTTTGCTGTAGTTACTTAGGCTGTGTTTAGGTTAGCCCTTATAAGAGCAGAAGCAACTCTTTGCACTCTCTGTCAGAGCAGATACAATCTGCTATGAGATAGAGCATGTATAGAACAGTTTTATCACTAAAAACAACTCCTTGCCAGAGCAAATGAGGCAAAGAGTTGTATTACCAAATGTAAATGTAGTTCTCTGCCGGAGCCAAAAAGTGAAAGACCTGCTCTTTGGCCCAAAAGTGCTAACCCAAACGCTGCCTTAGCTTTTTTTGTGGGTTACGAACCGGTCGGTCCACAAGTTCAATAAAGAAAAATATGATTTACTGGCACTTAAGCCAATCGGATTGCACAAGTTCAATAAAGAAAAATATGATTTATTGGCACTTAAGCCAATCGGATTGCTTGCACTATCGGTTCCTTTGTGTGTGTGTGTGGGGGGGGGGGGGGGGAAAGAAAAAGGCAAGGCAAATTTAAAAAACAGGACACTTTAGAAAGCAAGAATTGGATTCCAAAGTTTTTAGACCATTATATTCGTTTGAAAGTTTTTAGATAATGACAATTTCAAGGTTTTTGTGTCTTTTGCTACATGTGAATTAAAAGTTTGTGGCAGGTATGAGAAGTCCTTTATATGTGAAATAATGAAAATACCCTCATATTTAAAGACCACCCTTAATGCAGTAGCTGACGAATTTTTCTTGGCTTTCTTCGTTGAGAGAGAACCCCAGCCCTTCCAAATATTTGCTCGTCCGGCCATTAGAATCTGCGGCCGCTTTGCCGCATGCGATTGGAATCTGTCTGACCCATGCCGCTTGGTCACCGATTTAAAACTCTAAAAACCATTTTGTAGGCATGAACAAAGGTTTTCTGGCATTGGAGAGTAAGGAAGAGATGAGAATCTCAGGGGAGATATAATGGCTCTTAAGAGATAGAAAAGTAAGGCAAGTTTTGATCCAAGTTTTCTCTTACAGGGTTTTAATTTTTAAGCAATCTGTTTATATTAAAATTTAAAAACCTACGATTTCATCCATTTATAAAACAATGAGTAACCCTAATTTTTCCGCCTCTTATTTCTCTTATTTGTAGATTTTAGTTGAGGAAAGAAACCCCTTATTCTCTGGATTGAAATGTTATAAATAATAAATTACTAGGTAAATTGGAACCAGCTTGTAAGGTGAGTAGTGCCCAGATTATATATAGCTCAAGACCATTTTTCCGCCTCTTATTTCTCTTATTTGTAGATTTTAGTTGAGGAAAGAAACCCCTTATTCTTTGGATTGAAATGTTATAAATAATAAATTACAAGGTAAATTGGAACTAGCTTGTAAGGTGAGTAGTGCCCAGATTATATATAACTCAAGACATCCAAGCCCACAGGCAATGTGAGATTATTTTGACACGTCCCTCACGTGGACAATTGAATTGGGTGACATGGAGTAGGGAAATACTCGCTTTGATACCGTGTAGAATTTCATGGGCCTAATTCAACCTCACAAAACTAGCTTGTAAGGTGAGGAGTGCCCATATTATATATAGCCCAAGACCTCTAATCCCACATGCAATGTGTGACTATTCTAACAACATAGATGGGTCTCTGTGAGCTTCAATCTTAAGGGGATAGAACCGTTGGGAGGAAAAGAGGAACGAGTAAAACGAGTAATACACCCTGTATTGACTTTAGTAAAATATAATTTTCAGGCCTTGTATTATCGTGAAATCCCGATTGGCTAAAAATGCTTAATGAGCTGAAACTGTTGGCTCCCAATCTCGATTTTGTAATTTTCTCTTAAAAAAATTACAAACATGTAAGCCCAAGTCTTGCTGTTGCCACTCCTACTGGGGTATTGCATTGCTTTAACCCTATGCTAATTTGTCAATCTTTAGTTTTTGTTTTGTTTTTATAAATAGTAGAATTCATTAAAAAAATTGGGAGAAACCTGTTGAGTGAGGCACTCAATCAGGCACCCACAATAAAAAAAAAAAGAAGAAGGGATTAACCAATGCCAATGCCATCGAGATCAACTCCATCCTTAGCAAGCCCATCACCAATAGAATTAGCTGATCTCAGAGCTGTTGTGCAAAAGCCCCTAGAAAGTCTTTGCACATCAAATCTCGTTAATGGCTTTCACGTGCGAAGAAGATAATTAATAACCAAATAACAAATAAAATACGAGATAGAGAAAGAAAAAAAAAACACACCCACAAGAAGAACACGATTTATGTGGTTTGACCTAAGCCTACAACCACGGGCAGCCAAACAATGTGTTTCAACTATCAAGAAGAAAATGTAGAAAGGTTACAAACAATGGAGTTCGTATTCTCCAATCTTACCCAACACAAGAGAATCACAAATACCTGTGTCCAAAAGACCAAGACTCATATGCAAAACAAAACCCTAAGTTCTTTCTCTCTAACTCACGAACATATAAAAATTCCAATTCTACAAAACCAACTCTTCTTTCTCTTTGCTTTCTAATATGGGATCCTATTGACAATCTACCAAACCAAGCTCCGATAGGTAACTCTAGTTGCAACCGTAAATCGAGTCAAAAACCCAACAAGAACATTTTTAAAAACCACAGATTTACCGCTAGCAAGTCGCATATTTTATCATACACCATAGCACCATAGCATACCGCCACGGCCGGGATGGGGGCCTTCCTGGCGCTTATCTTCTACAATGATGTTATTGATGTCCAAGGCAGCGATGAGCGCCACACCGGTTTCTGCTGCTTGGAGCTCCACCTCGTTATTTGAACAGTGAAGAAGGCGAATGCTGTAGTAGTCTACAATCATTCCATTGTGATTAGTTATAGTTCCTCCCACACCAGCACGGGTTCCCTCTAGAGTAGCCATCAAAATTCAATTTCTCCCTACGGTAGGTGCTAGCCACTCTCCAATCACAGTAAAAATCTGCTTTACTGATGCGGTCAGTGCCTTTGTTATCGTAAACTGCCCTGCACACAAATCATTGAATATAAAACCTATCACTTATTTCAACAGGAAGGTGCACAGGGAGATAGTGAGTTCATAGATCATGCACCTAATACCACTGCTTTTATTAAATGGCATCTTAGAGGGTTGTGTAAGCCCATCATAACTTAGTAGTCATCATTTGAACGAAACTCATCCAAAAATCAATATTAGTAGTCAATCATCCTCATAATAACTTAAAGAGTTTTTTTTTTTTGATCGGTCACTCATAGGGTTGTGTAAATTACAAGCGTAAAATCCTCATCCTCTCATTCATTTGGCATTTTGGCCCATATTTTTGTCCAATCCAAGTTTTCCAAATGTAATGGCATCATTTGAATGGACTAGCCCAAAGATCATGACAATCAAAGAAGTCAGCTTATTATGCACCACCGTTGTTATCTACGTAATGTCCTTATTTAAGTGCTTGAATTGGATGGTATGAATTGTGTGATGGTTATGGTTTTTGGGTTGAATTCAGTCTAAATATAATGGCTTACCATTTGGACAATTTAGATTAGTAACGAATGTTTGCCACAAGGCGCTATGCTGTCTAAGAGTAGGACTATGAGTGCTATGGAGAATCTATGACCAGAGTCGATCTCTACATAATATACTCATATTGTAGGATTATTATGGTGTTAAGAGTGGTATCTCATTTAAGTAAGAGGTTGATTCCTATGACCGCATTTAAACATATTGATTACTGACCCATGAACGTCCACTTAAGGCTAGTATACCAATTTGATGTTTTGTTGGCTGAAATATATGTCATTTATGTGTTGCTGGTTGAACAACTTGATTAATCAAAGATTTGGTACACTTTAATTTCAAAAATTAGAAAGTATAAATAATTAAGGTATCAAAAATCGGTCGATATCGATACATATCGAGTTTTCGGCAAATTGATACGTATCGGTCCTCCAACTCGGTATCGGTATCCGTATCGGCCGATACGTATCGGTTATGAGCCGATATATATATATATATATATATATATATATATATATATTAATTTTAATTAATTTATTTTTTTTGAAAGGGCTGATCGGCATCGGTATCGGCCAATTTGTATCGGTCCTCTATGGACCGATACCCGATACGGAAACTGATTTTGATACTTTGTATGAAATCATTATTTTAGAATGGATAAGATAATTTATATACTCCAATGAATGTGATTTTCCGGCCTATTTTAGCTCAATATCGCAACCACAATCTTGATGACTTGGATGGCACAAACCAACTTCTTCCCAATTTATATTGTGAAGGTGTCAGTACTTTTGGACATGATACTAATTTTCATTAAGGCCTTGTTTGATAGTAATGAAACTCCGAAGAGGAAATGAAATCAATTTCTTAATTGATTTCCTGCGAAATGATTTCCTCTAGAAATGGACTTTCCACTGTTTGATTAGTGTGGTTGAGAAATAAATTTCAT
Source organism: Chloranthus sessilifolius (assembly GCA_021018995.1). Lineage (NCBI taxonomy): Eukaryota > Viridiplantae > Streptophyta > Magnoliopsida > Chloranthales > Chloranthaceae > Chloranthus > Chloranthus sessilifolius. The sequence goes on along the minus strand of CM037589.1, from coordinate 9,005,290 downwards.
TGGAAATTGATTTATCTTGTTTGATTAGTTTAAAAATGAGTTTTTAAGTTTTGATCATTTATTATTAAAATCATAATTAAATCCAAATATTAATCAATAATTTTTTTAATAATATTCTACTACGTTACAAATTAATCACTATTTATTACTAAGTTATATAAGTCAAAGTTTGAAAAGTCAAACTCATATAAAAAGTCAAAGTTTGACCAAACTTAAAATTTTGACAAAAGAATATGTAAAGGTAAATAACAAAATTGTAAATGCTAATATCTAATATAAGTTTATACGTCGAAATAAAATTAAATTTTTATAAATGTCAAAATTTGACCAAAATTTCAACTTTGACCAAGAAAATTTTTTGCAATGTACCAACAAGTTACAAAAGTTCAACTGCAAATTAATATAACAGTATTCATATACATCGTTAGGTTACACTAGTCAAAATTTGATCAAATATTCACTTTTAATAAAAGTCAAACTTTGATCAAATGTAAATTAAAAAAAATATATATATTATAAGGTTACATGTTGAAATAAAATTTAATTTTTTAAAAAAGTCAAACTTTGGCCAATATTTTTAACTTTGACTAATAAAAAATTCGACAATCTTCCATCAACCTACAAATTAACGTAATGTATTCGTATCCATCACTAGGTTACACTAGTAAAAAAATTGACTAAATATCACCGTTTAAAAAAGTCAAACATTGATCAAATGTAAAAAAAAGTAAAATAAAATTTGATGATATACTACAAAGTAATAAAAAAAAAATGATAATCTCATTGGGGATACAGAAGTTTAAAAAAATTAAATTGTGTTAAAAAGTCAAAGTTTAACCAAATATCAAACTTTGACTGATAAAAATTTGCATTACTAAAATACAAATAATAATAGTAATAATCACTATCTACTGTCAAGATACACTTCTCAAATTTTGACTAAAGTCAAAATTTGAATAAAAGTCAAATTTTGACCAAAAGTCATACTTTGACCAATAAAAATGAGGCAATATATTTTCAAACTATAAAATAAAATAATGATAGATATTTTTAATTATAATGTTTTATTAATAAAAAATTTATAACATTTTATAGAAAATTGAATTTTGACCAAAGGTCAAACTTTGACCAAAGGTCAAACTTTGACCAAGAAAAATGACATTGATATGGTATAAATTTATGTAGTAGTAGACTCTATCTATAAGCAGGTTTCGAGTTTGACTAAAAATAAATTGTGTAAAACTCAAAGTTTGACAAAAAGTCAAAGTTTGACTAAAGGTCAAAGTATTGACTAATAGAATTGAGAATCTAGTATCAAATTATATATCAGCACGGCAGTATCCTTTTTTCGCCATCAAATTATTGGAGTCAAAGTTTAATAAAAAGTAAAATTTTAATTAAAAATCAAAGTTTGACCTTAAAGTCAACCTTTGACTCCTAAAAATTTGATAATATATTACTAATTTACAACTTATTATCATATTTTAGTAGTCAAAGTTTGATCAAAAGTTAAAACTTTACATAGCTTATAAATCCAATTAAAGTTTGATTAAAATTCAAACTTTGACCAAAGTCAAATATTAGCTGAAAAAAGTATGATGTAGATAATGTGGTCGTCATAGTGATCGTGTTGGTATGATGGTCATAGAAATTGAAGTTACTTTTTAATAATCAACAAATAATTTTTTTTTGCTTTTAAATTTTTTACAAGTAACTTTAGATTTGCAATGATAAAAAATTATTATTTTGGTAGTAGGAAATTCAATTTCAGCTACTTAAGAGGTTGAAATGGTTTCCTCTTAAAATGATTTGGTATATGAAAATTCAATTTTCATGCGGGGCCGACTTAATTTCATTTCCATCTCCTTAAATAGTTATCAAACAACAACAATTAGAAACTAAATTTCATTTCCACTATGAAAATATATTTTCATGTTATCAAACAAGGCCTAAGTATGACATGATGGGAAGGACTTGATGTGAAGAGATCCGGTGGTCAAACTTTGCATAAAAGCATATTTCTGTAGTTTGATTTAAATTTGGTCAAATGCTTTTAACATGAATGACTAAGACAACTGTTTTACAGATTTACATGACAACCAAGGGCGGACTCAGGTGAGGTCGAGTAGAGCAAGGATCAAAATTTTGGGTATCATTTCGGTTTCGGCGGGGACCGAAATTTCTGCCGAAAACTGAAATTTTGGGTCTCATACAAAAATGACTGAAATTTCAGTCCAAATTATCTTTTTGGTGGGGACCGAAACTGATAATTTCGGCCGAAATTTCGGATATTTTAACCAAAATTTTGATCCTTGGAGTATAGCATATATGTGCCCCTCCTAAAGTGGAGGACGCATGTGAGGTTGAGGAGGAGCATATATGTGCCGCTCCAAAAATGGAGGAAACGCATGAATTGTAATATTATAAGGCCATCTACATGGTAACCAAACACATGTACCGTATAGATTATGAGATTTGAACATGGGTGTCGTTATTTACATCAAATATTTTAATAATCCAGTTTTTCGCATTGTGAAAGAAGTTGATCGCCTTGAATCAGATGATGGCTATCATTTTTTGTCCTAATCTTCCAAACAATAGATCTTTAGATCATGATGCACCTATTAGGCGACAGTCATATATTGAATATTCCACGTGCCACACATCTACAAATTGTTGTGATCATTGGAGAACCATAAGCTTTGTTACTTTGTGTGTGCCACATGGAATCAACATATATGGGTCTATCAACATGGGCTGAACCATCGATTTGTCACAATCTCCGACACAATTGATCTTGAGACATGGGCCTATCATCAAACAGTCAAACATTGATGTGGCGCACATTCCAAAAAAATATGATCATGTACATCAAACGTAGTTATTGGATCATTTTACGGGATTTCTATCACGTGGAATCAAAATAATGATTGTTTGATGATACGACCATGATCTCAAGATCTATTGTGTCAAAAATTGGGATGAAAAAGATCTCCATCCTTTGATTCAAAATAGTTCAAAAGGAAGATCTCCATCCTTTGATTCAAAGCACTTCAAAAGTTCAAAAGGAAGATCTCCATCAATTTTAGCCGTGCTCAGATTATATATAGCCCAAGACCTCCAAACCCACAGGCAATGTGGGACTATTCTAACATACCAGAAAACAAAGATTTTAGCCAATGATCACGAGAGAAACTTGGAGTTGGAAGAACTAGATAATATGGGATGAGGCATCAATAGCCAAATGACATGCAATTGAAGTATTAGACAAAACTTTAAAAGACATAATGAATGATGGTTCACCGTTTGGTGGAAAAATTTTAATCTTCGGAGGAGATTTTCGTCAAGTGTTTCCTGCCGTCCCACGTGGAACAAGAATCGAAACAGTAGACACAAGCTTAGTTATGCTATATCTTTGGCCAAATATGGAAAAATTACGATTGGAATAGAATATGAGAGCAAGATCAGATTCTTATTATAGTGACTTTCTCCTCCGTGTTGGTAATGGTGAGGAACCAACAATTTCAGAAAATTTGATTCGTATTCCAGACAAAATAGTGATTAAATATGAAGATTATGAAATATATGAGAATCTATTGATTGATAGTGTATTTCCTTCACTAGAACAACATGCTCATTCTGCGGAATATATCACTTGTCGAGCAATTTTAGCTACTAAAAATGAGTTCGTCGATGGTCTAAATGAGAAATTGATTACACGCTTTCCTGAAAAAATTGTAACTTATCATAGCTTTGATTCTGCTATTGATGATACCAAACAATTATTGTTAAGAAGAATTTTTAAATTCGCTAATTCTGAATGGTCTTCCACCGCATAAGTTAGATCTCAAAGTAAATTGTCCGATCATGCTAGTACAAAATTTTGATCCTTCAAATGGATTATGCAATGGCACCATAATTGTTTGTCGAGATTTTAAGAAAAATATTATTCTAGCAGAAATTACTGTTGGCCAATATGCTGGAAAACAAGTTCTACTTCCCAGAATATTTCTTTGCCCAACGAAAAATGAAGTGTACCGGTCATTTAAATTTAAGCGTAAGCAATTTTCAATTCGCCTCAGTTTCGCTATGACAATAAATAAAGCACAAGGCCAAACTATTTCAAATGTTGGAATATATCTCTCCTAATATGTTTTCTTACATGGGCAATTATATGTCGCATTATCAAGAGGAACATCAATGACAACTATAAAAGTGTTAATCAAGCCCGATGCAATCAATTGCTAGAAAAAAAATTATACAAAAAATATAGCGTATAGAGAAGTTCTTTTACCAAATAGGTATATGATATAACATATGTTGTTTTCATGTATATATAGTTTTTAATAGATTAATATTTTCTTATTACTTCTAATTAATTATATCGATAAGTTTCAATGTTTAAATGCAGGTAGTAATATCGAATGAAGACTTAATTCCTCCAAATCACATTCCAATTATCTCGCTCCAATTAAATCAACGAATATGGACTATCAGATCAAGAGTAATCGGACGACCAAATATACATACTTATACAAATTCAAAGGGACTTGAAAAACTATTGAAAATCAACTTGATAGGTAATGAGGTAAAATAATAACTAATCATTGTCCCATACTTTATGTTATATCTAATAATTCTTTCCTTTGCAAGATACATAAATTGAAGTAATAATGTTTAATGAAGCAGTTATTGAGTTTGAAAGCACCCTTGAGAAAGGAAAATATTACTTTATATCCAATGGAATAGTGAAAAGTGTAAACCCAAATTATAGTGACGTTCATAAAAGTTTTGAACTATATTTATTATTAGCACTATTATTCTTGAGGATTTTAGTAATATTGGACTTTAAAGAGTTAAATATAACTTCATTCCTTTACATAAAGTAAATTCATATTCAGGCAAAAAAAATATATTCGGTATGCTTTATCTTTTTTTGTTAAATAGATTCATTTTTTAATTACTATCTACTTTGGTCAATTAACTTAATAACTTTATTTATATTTCATATAGACATTGCGTGAATAGTTATCGAAGTCAAAGACTTAGCAATTATCACAATTACAAAAACCAATTGAAAATTTTTAAAACATGAAGTTATCATTATTGTTGAATGGTAAATTTCTACTATAGATATTATTTCTTCTATTTTATGTTTATTTATTACATGTGTTTTATGATTTTTTTATATCTTAATAGTTCCATTCAAATTAAACTTACATTATGGGAAGAATTGACAAAAAATGAAGGTGAAATACTCAATCAAATGGTTTATCAAATGCCAATTACTGTAACTACTTCATTAACTATCAATAAATTTTGAGGTACACATATTAACAATTTATCTATCAATTTATTTGAAATTATTATTAATCTATATTCATTTATCTTTTATTCATCAGAAGTTATTTCTCTTACTACACTATCAACAATCGTAATCTAAATCAATTCAAGCATACCAGAAGCTGAAGATATAAATAAATGGTAATATAATGTTATAATTTTTTTTTTAAAGTCTTAATAATTCTTATATTACAAATAAAACAGGCGCAATACAGGTTTCAATCTTAAAAAAAAAGTTCATTTGAATGAAATTCAAATAATACTTTCGTGAATGTGGTGAAGTTTCACTTAACGAAATAGTCAACTGCAAACTCTCTTCACCATCTGAAGTATTAACCTTAACTAAAAATTATAAATTTTTTCTTTAAAATAATTATTTTATTTTTAAATAATATATATTTTTTTATATATAGATTTTATACTATTATTGCAAAGCTTCAATTAAAAGCATGCATCAAGATAAGGATCCTTGGTACCCCGCATGCAATACATGCAAAACAGGAGTTATTTTAAAAGAAAAACAAGCTGAATGCAAAAAGTATAAAAATCAGAATGTAGAATATACGTTACGGTAATAATTTTAATATAAATAGACTTATCAATTCTAATTAAGTTTGTAATTTAAGTTCAGAACTAATTATCAATATATATACATTATAGCTATGCACTTCGTGTACAAATTGGTGATGAGAGTGGGGAAATATGGCTCACATTGTTTCAAAATGAAGCAAATATTCTTATTGGTTGTTCCCTGGAAGATCTTACACTTTTAAAATTGAAGGTAATATTTTTTATTTTATTATATTTTCTTATAAAAAAATAATGACTAATTATGTTTTATTATATGCAAGATAGAGATAAATAATTTTAAATTCACATGAACAAATATATCAAAAATGAGTATTTCTTTTAAGCCAAAGTGCAAGATATAATTTACCAAAATCGTCTTACAAGGTTGTACATATGTCAAAACATTAAATATGAGACTACAGATGATGAAGACAATAAAATCCTTAAGAAAGTTAAAGTCGAGAAGGAATAAATTCCCATTTTCGATTTAATTGAATTTTTTAGGTCATACTTATTTGTTAGTTTTTTTTTTTTTTTTTCATGTTCTATATTGACAATACAAGTTATATATTTTTTATCAAGTTCAATCATTTAAAAGTCCTAATGTCCACGTGCATTTGCACATGTACTTTTACTAGTCGATTAAAAATGTTATTTCTCTACATATCTTAGTAAACCACTTTAGTAGTTGAATAAGTGATTTGTGCACATAGGTTTTTTGTTAAAACCTTTTTTTGTAAAAGGTTTTCCTTTTAATTAATTTTACTAGAGCCTATACACCATACATGAGTTTGTTTAAATATACAACTGGATAGCCTTTTGTGAGAGAAATCTCTCCACAAATTAGTCATGGAATATTGTAGCAGGGAATAGTTCGAAAATAAGTGCGAACAACCCTTTTGGTGGCTTCTTTGCACCCGTTTTCCTGTGAAGAGAACACACATTTCCACCATTAAAATTGTTGACTGCCATGAATCAGACGATGGAGATCACTTTTTGTCCTAATTTTCTACACAATAGATCTTCAGATCACGGTGCACCTATCAAACGATCAGATCATTTTATCGGCAATGTGTGTCTTGTGGATCGGAGGCCTAAACGGTTTGGGGGCTTGTGTCCGCCGCCTCATTTAACATCCCCTAGGGCCGGTTCTGACCGCACACATGTTTGATCGATCAAAGTAGGTTAACAAACAGCTCATGCTTGGCACTTGTCTAAGCCCCCTCCCCATACCCCTGAAAAAATTGAAATAAAGAATAAATAAACAAATAAAACCTCTATTAGAGGATTTTGACCATCCGATTGTTATGCTTTAATTAAATCTTTTTAAAAATATGAAAAATGGCACCAATACTTGCACCTCATATATAAGTCCTTGCACCATTTTAATCATTGCACAATCAATATGTGATTGCACCCCACTTACACAAAAATTTAACAAAAGAGAAAATAAAGTGAACATTATTTTACATGATTGCACCTCACTTTGAAAAAAATGGGAGCTACTAAACAAAATACCAAACGGAACAAAACCAAACCAAAGCAATTGAACCCAAAATCGAATCAATTAGGTTCGGGAGTGAGAAGCTTAGTTAACCAAAACCAAAATCGAAGCTTATAACTTGCACCATCTTTAAATCTTTTAGAATGATTTTAAATGGATTACTTGCGCCGTTTTTTTACTTGCACTCACCCCTATTAATTTCTAGGCCACTTTAGAAAACAATGCCTCAAAAACAAACTTTTTAGCAAAAAAAATCAGACCTCAAACGTTTTAGAAAAACGGTACTTTCACGGATTATGGGACTTCAAAAAATCGTGAAGGCACATATTTTTTACGATTTTCTGAAGTTCCAAAATCCATGAAAGCAACATTTTTCTAAAACGTTTGAGGTCTAGTTCTTTTTGCTAAAAAGTTTATTTTTGAGGCATGTTTCTCTAATTATCCCTAATTTAGGCTATTATAAATTAGGGAAAATTAAAAAAAAAACCCTATTTTTGAAATGTTTTAGGCTATTATACAAGACCCAAACATTTTGGCAAAAAGGGCTTTCATGGTTTTTGAAAGTTTGAATAGATGTGAGATACAAAGGTTGGGCCCTACGTGCAAACTTAGTTTGCACGTGAATTTACGTTTCAGCCCTTCTTCTTCGTTGGCCTTGATTTCGACTGCAAATGATTCGCCCTTCTTCAATTTCCACTGCAACTAATTCGTGAACAGAAATTCATGGAGCAGAAACCATGGTGCAAGATTCCGACCATGTCGGGATCTAAAAAGATCTAAGAGTCTCCAGCTGAGCAAGGAAGAACAACCAGTGGATTTTAGGGTTTTGACTTGAGGAAGATGAGGTTATAGAGGTATGGAACAACTACAGAAAGCTTCGATTTAGTTGGGAGATTAGTGTTTTAGACCATTTCGATCCTAACTGTGGGGTTTTAGTTAGGATCTGAAGCTAGGGATAACCTCTGTGAGAGGTTTAGGGTTTCAGCTTAATGAAGAAGATGAAGGATTGGGGCTTTGAAACAACACATTGCAGCCTCCTTTTGGCTTAGATTCAGAAGGCAGAGATGATTGGAAGAGCCTTCCGATCAAAAGTAGCTCATCGCCGATCAGTTCCGATGCCGGCTGTCTGACATCATTTTAGAAGAAGGGCTGAAATATAAATTTATATGCAAACTTAGTTTACACGTGAGACCCAACCTTTGTATCTCCCAGCCATTCAAACGTGAGACCCAACCTTTGTATCTCCCAGCCATTCAAACGTGAGACCCAACCTTTGTATCTCCCAGCCAGTCATACTTTCAGAAATAATGAAAGCCCTTTTTGCTAAACGTTTGGGTCTTGTATAATATCTTGAACGTTTTAAAATCATATTTTTATAAAGTGCCCTATAAATTAATAACTTAGTGACTTGTATAGTTCCAAGCATAGTTCCAAGCTATCTATCAGGTGGGCGCTATGAAATAATCTCCTTACAACTCGTTGTGCGCCATTATTTATTTCTTTTTCAATCTTTGTTTTTCGTCTGATCGAGAGGAGTCTTATCAATTGGATGGTTTGGGTGGGTCAGGGTACGTCCACAATGATTGATAGGTAAAGTTAAGCGCATTGAGCATAGGGACCAAATTCTCCAAAATTTTCCAAAAAAGTCACAAATAATTCGCTATATCTTGAAAAGTGAATAAAATTATAATTCTTTGCAATTTTGTCAAAATATTATGAATTTCAAGAATTATTGGCAAAGAATTATTTATGAATTTATCAAATTTTTTATAAATTTTTTAATTTTGATTAATATATTTTTATGCGTTTTCTTTTTAATTTTATGAATTTTGAGTTCCCCAATTTGATAAATTTTAGCGGATTTTTTCAGATTTTTTCGAAGCCGATTTATTCTCAACTTCAACTACCATGGTGTTAAGCACCCCATGTGGATTCCCTAAACCCTTCTCCATCTTTATGTGCGCACCAACAACCGTTTTTCAAAATGAGAAGGCCCGCATTCGACAAGTTTGGCCCGCATAACATATTCTTGCAAAATGGAAGAGAAATAAAGAAAAAAAGAAAAAAATGAGTTGGTGATATATTCCTTTGCATCGTTCAAGTTTTAGACTAGAAATCAATGGCTTATTAGAACTTAAAAGTCCCTTAAATTTTGAAAATGAAGAAAAAAAGAAAAAAATGAGTTGGTGATATATTCCTTTGCATCGTTCAAGTTTTAGACTAGAAATCAATGGCTTATTAGAACTTAAAAGTCCCTTAAATTTTGAAAATGAGTTAGTCTACAATGAGTATCCGCCCATCATGAGTTATGTGGGACTGCATGAATTGCATGGAAGTCTGTGCATATCATGCAGTCACACAGACGTCTGAACATCTTCAGTGAACATGATGGGTCGACACCCATTGTAGACTTGTCCAATTCTATTAAAATGCGCGGTCTCTAACTACGTGCTCCATTCCACTTCTTCTCTTAATCGATCAAACTAATGAAATATAGTTATTACCTTTGAAGAAATAGTGATTATGAGGCCCGTTTGGATCTTTGGATTAAAATGTATGATATCATTTTGATAAAGGTGGAAAACAATGCTAAGGATGAGAATTGGAGGGAGTGTAGCATCTGGGCCAACACCTCTTTGGCCAGAATTATGATTTTTTCTTTTCACCAAAATCGATGGAGTTTTTTTATCATCAAAATTTAAGACAAATTCATCATTAATATAAAACTTAACCTCGCACCACACGACTACCCCACCACCATGACAACGATCACTCTCCCTCCACAACCTCCCTTGTGATAGCTCAGATTTTCGCGCTCGAAAATCCGTGCCATCAGGATCATGCTCTGGATGATCCCCGAGATAAATCACAGAGTGTATGCTCGTCTAACGAAAATCAGAGCAGACACTGTCCAATAGTGGTAGATTGAGTCATCATATATGACTTTAAAATAGAGAAGAAATAAATAATGCATATATATATATATATATATATCAAAAGAATATACATCCTCAAAAAGGAACAAAAAAGAACTACTGGTGATAGACATCCATCACCTAAACAATGGTTTCTGATAGTGGTTCATATAGAATGTATAATAATACAAGTAAAAACATATATAGAAAGTAAATACAGAAAGTGGCCACCAGACACACAATAATCGAGAGTATCATACAAAAATCTTCAAAATAAACGACAAACTAGTACCCAGATAGCTAATAGAACTTGTCAGCTGCGGTATCAGTATCCTCCTCCTCTGGATCAGGCTGGTAATCGGGATCGCTCTCGGTGCAGAGAGCTTTAGCCTCGGAACCTATAATTATTATAGAAAATAGGGTGAGCTAACTATCTAAGCTCAGTAGAAGAATTTCAGCTAAAATTGCATCTTAATTGTAAAATATGGTTGCATAAGATATTGACAGAATTGAACAGATGCAAGTAGTTATTTCAGATATGCAGAATTTATCAAGCAGGCAGAACTTATTAGAGTTTTCAGAATGTTATGTATACAGTGTTTAATGACTTAGAATAGTAAACTTAAGTAACTCCCGTGAGTATAGCACGTGGTAGCCATATTTGGTCCGATGGGTAATCCCGACCATCGTCGTTCACATGAACAATTTCAGGAATGCAATAATACCTCAACTATGGAGTGCAATTGTGTCGAAGATTTTCAAGCAGATGCATGATTGTGCCAGACACGAATATACTGCCGAGTCGGTGAGATTCGTCAGATTATTAAACCTCAAATCACATGAAGACATATTATGCATAACGGAAATCAGGTGACAGGTGATAGGTGTCAGATAGCAGGAGTAAGATATAATAGAGTTTTCACACATATGCTAAATATGATTGAAAAGTAAAATCAGACTATGCAGTCGAATGCAGAACATTTGGAATCCATGAGATCAAGAATAAATTCAATTTCAGTTGAATTCCCCTACCTCAGGTCAGACCTTTCTAAGCAAATCCAAAGCTTTTCTGAACATCAAGGTCTGATCCTATACCATAAATATAGTTCACTAGGTGTCAGGTATGTCAGACCATTAGCGGGCACTATGTCCAGCAGCTTTAAATTTATAAATTCCATACAGGTCAAAAACAGGGGTGATTGATCAATCAATACCTTGATTGATCGATCAATCCTCCTCCTTGATCGATCAATGACCTCATTGATCGATCAATCCCCTCCAAATACTCACAGGTAACAAGGCTAATTAATCGATCAATAGCCTCTATTGATCGATCACCTACTCTCATTGATCGATCAATGCTTCAATTGATCGATCAATAGCTCCTTACTCTTCACACTTGACAGAAGAAAATTGATCAATCACCAGCGTAGTTGAACGATCAATCTGTCTCATTGATCGATCAATGACCTCATTGATCGATCACCAACCTAAATTTTTAAATTTTCCTCTTCCTATTCTCATTCTTATTTTATATAGATTGATTGATCAATTCCCTTATTGATCGATCAATTCATGCCAGTGATTGATCACCACCCTTATTGATCGATCAATCCTTGCCATTGATCGATCATTCTTTTTATGATCGATCAATCCTTATAATTGATCGATCAATACCTCTCGGGCACAGAACTTCTAGACAGATGCCTCCACTGTTCTCATTTAAGACTTATACGAATTGATCGATCAATGCCCTTATTGATCGATCAATGCCTCTCACTGATCGATCAATTCAGTATTGATCGGTCAATAATGACAGCTCTTTGTCATTAATGGAGGTCTCCCATTTAACCTATTTTAACCTCTTTTTCATTAATGGTTTCTAACCACCTCACACACACACACACCTATACACACATATTAGAGGCCTTAATTTTACCCTTCTCAAGTGTAAATGCTCACCTCTAATCGGGTCCTTTCGGAGTCTCGGCAAACACGATCCGGAGGGTTTCGGATTCGACTTTCAGAGTTTTTGTCGCAACAACTCGGATAAGCAGAAGCTCAGCTCCACTTCAACACACAGCATCAGCATACATTCCCAGACTCAATATGGAGCGTTGTATCTGACCCCTCCACACTCTACGTCAGACAAATATATGATCTAGGGTATTCCCAATCCCGTTTTCTCAAAGAACCCACTCAAACCTATTACCTAGTTGCAGATCTTTCAGGGAAGAGAAGAAAGAGAAGATGTAAAGTAACCATTCCAACCCTCTTCCTTCCCTTATAAACTAAGAAACAGAAATATCACAGATATTTCTGTTTTCCTTAAACTTAAGCTCCGGTGTGGAGCACTTACGTAGTTTCCACGGCGTATCATGCCGCATCAACGTCTTTCAAGACTCGAATTAAAGTGAGAATTCACACGTGAATTCCCCTAACTACAGCTTAATATTATTTCTAATAATATAAAATTTAAAATTTAAAATCTGTCTCGATTGCTGGACACGCATATCGAAACAGTTAGGTTCTTGTTCAGAATTTTAGGATCGTTACATCCCTCCACCTTACCACTACAACCACTACAACCACTACTACCCCTACCACCACGACCATCACCACCTCCTTAGTGATCCCATCACCATCAAGACTACCACCACCATCACTGCCTTCGTAACCACCACCACCACCACAATCACAACCTCTTTGGCTTTCGCCTCATTACAATCTCTATCACCAACACATCTCCAAACAAATTGATAATCATGCCCACCAAAGGGTTGTGAAAGTGGTTTTCGACTTGGGTTTGCTTTTCAAGGTCGTGAGTTCATATAGTGCCTCCTCTTTTTCGATAACAAGATGCATCGTTAGGAGTATGATCTACAAAATACTTGTGGAATGGTAGGGCTTATTCCTTAGAAGATTAGTCTAAGTGTAAGCTTGAGATACCCTAAGTTATATATATATAGGGCCAGGGATATGTGTTCGGGCATAGAGATATCTCCATGCCAATTGATATGGGTACGACACGTAACACTCTTTTTGTGAAGTGATAGGTGATATGAGAACCACTTTACTCACTAAGGTTATACTTTTAAAATATTTTAAAAGTTAAATACACTTCCAACCGTCATTCTTGACTTTTTTAAAGTCTCTTTTTTATTTCTTCTCTCCACTTTCTCAAGAAACTGTGAGAGTTACTTTTTCAGGTATCACTACAAAAAAAATAAGACTATTAGCGACAATTTTTTGTAGTAAAAAAGTATCGCTATTAACAAAAAAACTATTAAGACTATTAGCGGTAAGGGTATTAGCGGCAATTTTTTTGTTAATAGCAATAGTTTATGGCTGCCGCTAATAATCTTATTTTTTGTAGTATATATTTCACTTAAAAAATATGAGCGCCCAGTAGTATAGCGCTAGCACCTCGCTAGCGAAGAGCCGACACCTCGATATCGAGGTACTGACACCCCGACGCCTCTATATCGAGGTACTGGCGCTTCGCTAAAAAAAAAATGGGGCGTCTGCGCCTCTATATCGAGGTGCTGACACTTTGATGTAAAAAGAAATTAAAAAAAATTATCGAAGCGCCAACGCCCCTATATAAATATATATCAAAGCACCAACTCCCCTGAAATGAGGCGCCAACACCTCGATTTTTTTTTTTTAGCGAAGTGCCAACACCTTGATATAGAGAGCCGCCGACAGCTCCACGCTGGCACCTTGGTGCCGGGGTGCTAGGTCCTCGCTGTCGGGGTGTCAACGCTTCGTTGTTGAGGCGCTAGCACTTCACTACTAAGTGTTCATATTTTTTAAATAAAATATACTTGAAAAAGTAAGTCTGACACTTTCTTAGAAAAAGAGAGAGATGAGAGAGAACATAAAGAGACTTTAAAAAGGCTTTTAAAAAAGTCAAGAATGGCGGTTGAAAGGAAATATAACTTTTAAAATATTTAAAAGTTTAATCTTAGTTAGTAAAGCGGGCCCCATGCCACCCATCACTTTAAAAAAAGGCGCTATGTGTCCGGATGCATTTTCCCCCTTTCTATATATATATATAATAAAATATAAAAAAAATTACAATCATTAGACTGTTGACGTCTTACACCACCATCACCAAATCCCTACATTCGATTGCATTTCGCTTAGTTTAGCTGTTGATAATTTGGTGCATGTATCGTATTTTTTAGGAATTTTTGCATTTAACCCCTTGTGTTATTACAAAATTGCACTCAGCCACCCGTATTATTCATATTTATTCTCCGCCCCTTTGACTGAAGTTTAATTAACATATGACCCCTACCGTTGAGTTGGCCAGCATTGGCTGTTAGAGATTATAAGACGAACATTAAGAGAACGACACAAAGACCATCTTACCCCTATGGTCTAATACAATTTACAGATTCATGCAGATCGTACAGAACTGTCGGTTCATCTCCTCTGTCCGGCACACTATCAAACGGTTCGAATCCCTGCGAACCTCTCATACTACCAAACCTCAAAAAATCTGCAGTATACTCACTAACCCTCGAAACTCCTCTCCAGTTTCCGATTCACTAACCCTACCTAAAAAACCATCGTCTTCTCTCTTCCTCGACATGAAATTGATCATCTCCTCCCTCTCCTCCACCTCCCTCTACAATTTTTTGACGCATGCCCTTAGCTTCGACTCTGACCTCTTGATCTCTTCGATCTTCGTCTTCAGATGTGCAATCTCTTCAGCAGAAGCTTCAATCTGCTGCATTAGCCTCTTCTCTTCTTATTGCCACCCGTTTCGGTGGCTCGCAAAGATCTCAACGACTCCAACGTTCACTTTTGAGTCCTCTTTCCGAAGAGATCTCATCAGAGCTAGCTGCTCTTCGACTAGAAAGAGCTTGAGAGAGAGAGAGAGAGAGTTTTGTTGCAAGCTTGGAGAGAGGAGACGAGAGATATGGACGCCTTTGGGAAAAACCCTAGGAAGTGGACATGAGGTGGGAGATGAGGGTTTCGAAGGGAGAGGGGTCTTGGCTGAGGATGGCGGCGAGTTGAGAGTGATTTGGTGTAACGTCTCAAAAATTCCGAACCTGGACATGACCGACCCCGTGTGCGTGTTTGGCACGACGACCAATACCGCCTTGAAATTTTAGAATGAATATTAATTAATGTAAGATGTGTGCGAAAAGTGAAGTTGCAAGTCATTTTGGCCTTAGATGAGGAACCATGTGCTGACTTGTGGTGTGCACGCTGAACACCCAATAGGGAAACTTTAAGTTAAAAGGATAAGAGTTAGATATTTAGTTCATTTGAGTTTTGTTTTGCAAGAGAACTGTAGAGAGAGAGAGAGAGCTTCTTCTCCATAAACCCTCTCGTGAGATTTCGTTGTGAGATCGCTCTGCATCCTTTGCGAAGGATTCGACATCAACATCGCACGAGCTTCGTCTTTCTTGAATTCCAACCATGGAGAAGCTTTGTGCTCCAACATCCACTAGATCTAGAAGCTTAGTAGAGTGTGGGTTTGATCAAGTGTGAACCAATCGTCGTGAACGTGTCGTTCGTTTTCGGGAAGGTCAGAATCAATACGCATTAGGGTGAGGAACTTTGTTTTAGGCTTCGTTCCTAGTCAATCGTTGTGAGAATCCGTCATTCGACAGCGAAAACCTCTTTTTGCAACAATTGTCTTAGACCATTAGATTGATCGAGAAAGGTGAGCATTTTTGCGTTATCACATGATAGTTAGTTAATCTATGTTTAGAACTATGAATGGATAAAGTTTGATTCAAGTTGGGTAAGTTTTGATGAAAAATGGATCAAGGAAGAAGAGTCCGAATGGGTTACAGAATTTGTCAAAATCGAACGATTGATTTGGAAATTGATCGATCGATTTTTATAGGACTGAGAGATGCAGGATTTCTGAAGGAATCAAACGATCGATTTTCTTAAATCAATCGATCGAGTTTGAAATCGAATGATCGGTTTTAGAAATCGATCGATCGAGTCTGACAGCTGAGGTACCGATTTTCTGAAGGAATCGAACGATCGATTTTAGAAAATTGATCGATCGAATTGGAAACTGATCATTCAATTTGAAAATCGATCGATCAATTTCCCTTATTTCTGGCTGCTTCGGTTTGTCTGTGGAAAAAATTAGAGAAGTCTCGAACCATCTGATTTTGTCGTCTTTGACCCGTAGTACGGTCTTAATGTGATCTAGGTTAAGAATGGGAGAGGTAGAAAAGAACCTTTGGATCGCTTTGAAAGGCACCGAACTTAAGGTAGAGAAAACTCAATACTTAATTCTCATTTTAATTTTGAAACATAGATACGTGATACGATTAACATGAATTTGATTTTAAAGTAACTATAGAAATTATATGTTTCATCGAATGCTCGAACTCCGAAGTGAATCATTGAAATTTAATATCGATTTCCGAATTTTTGATTTGATGAATATGAAATCTTTATATTCCGAATATTAGTGATATGTCATGAATGTGATTTAAGCATTGTATACTGATTTAAGGATTACGGATTATGTGAATAAAATCCCATAAGGACCGGTATGGCAGTTTATACCATCCATCAGAAGTTTGGCTCAACAATGCTATAACCGTGTTCAAGTTACTTAAGTTGCAATTTAAATCATTTAATGAACTAAACATAACATATAAGATGTTAGAAATGAAAAGAAACCGAAGTCACATGAATTTCCGAATTTCGTTTGAACACTATGTTGAATATCAATGATTTTGAATTCTATTTGAATATGAAGTTATATGCGAAAGATTATTGTTTGATTTAGTTTTAATATGATAAATGTTGTTGATAATGTCATTAAACCTATGTTTCGAATTAATGCTATGTGAGTTAATGTTGATATTTTTCCTACTGAGCTGTAGACTGTTAGCTCATCCCGACATTTATGTCACAGGTGTAGGTGTAGATCAGGATCTTGAATTAGAGGACACTGATTATGTGTTAGAAGTAGAGGAGGAGCTTCCACCGGAAGACTATTTTCGTTAGTTCAGTTTGTTGGTGATAGATTTTGGGGTTTGTAAGTAAGTTTATGAAATTAAGTCTGTATAACTGTGTACAGTTTGGAACCACTGTTTAGGTGACGGTCGGCCGTCACCGATGGTTATTTTGTCAATTTAGATTATGTTATATATAGAATTGGAATCGAAATAGTGCCTTGTGATATATGTTTAGTATTTTGTATGAGGGAGCATGCCTTAGAAGATATCAGACGCTCCAATTTCCTTATCATCATGTGTAGGGGAAACTGGATAGTCATTTGGCGACCCGACCTTTCCTAAAAATTTGTGTGGAAAAGTAGGGTCATCACAATTAGATCGGTGGAGACAATGGTAGCGAGTTGATCGAACTGGTTTTTTTTTTTCTTCAGGGGGGGTTCTTTCTGGCTGTTGGATTTGGAAGAGATGGAGACGACGACGACTCTATAAGAGGCGACTGAATAGGGAAGGAGAGTTTTTATTTGTTGCTCCCTCTAAGACTCCAACTCGCTTTAAGCGCCCAAAAATCGAATCTCAACTCGTCTTGTTTCGGTCGTTTGAAGGTTTCAGAGGTTCTGGAACTGAGACTTCTACCGCCATTACAAAGAGAGAAAGGAGAGAGAGAGAGAGAGAGAGAGAGAGAGAGAGAGAGAGAGAGAGGTTGGGATATGTAAGATCGTTGTGTATTTTGTTAATTTGTGTCTCAAATTCACATTATCCCAACCCTAAACCACCAAAAACCTCATCGTTCTCTTCTGCTTCTTTGCTCTGAAGCTCTCTCTCTCTCTCTATCTATTTCTCACTCTATTGTTACGTCGATGTGACTCGAAGCTAATGAAGGGTAATTGTAAAATTTTCTACCGCTTAAACCCCGTCAAGTGAAAAGGCGAAACGACAGAACCCCCTTTTTTAACGATCCGTCAACGGAAGGAGTCATATGTTAATTAAACTTCAGTCAAAGGTGCAGAGAATAAATATGAATAATACAGGAGGTGTAACGACCCCGAAAAAAAAAAAAAAAAAAAAAACACGAGCCCGACTGCTGTGATCCGCGTGCCCGGCACGAAAACCAAGGTTGATTAAAAAACTTTAGGGTTATATTAGTTTAAATAATGTGGCACCGTGATGAGATGAGATCACGTGTGCAATTTCATCTAGATCCTAGATGTGTAGAGGGTAGGTGGAACACGTTGCGCAGAAGCAATTGTGTTCATGCTTCACACCGGAGCGGGCACCAAGGGCAAAACAGAAATTCTGCTGTGAGGAGGTAGCTTATAGAGGAAGGAAGGGAGACAAGAGAGGAGAGACTTCCACTCTTCTTCTCCTTCATCCCCTTGCCCTGATTGCTCCATAGGTTGGAGATTGTGCTAAGAAAGTGTGAAAGAGATCCTTTGAGAGAGAAGAAAAGGGTTAGCAAGAGTGAAGATGAGGGATTCCTAAGCTAGAGTAGCTAGACCAAGGTGATTGAGTTATTTGGGGTTTGAGATTGGTGTGAGAGGCCTTGATCTGTCGAACGGTGAAGAGCTTCTCGGGATCCGGATCGAGGAGGAGCTCGAGATCTAGGTTTGAGACCCTCTTTTGGTCATTCTTGAACCTCAAGGAACCCACGAACAAGGTGAGTTGTGTAGGATAAATAGGGTTAAAGGATAGTTTAGAGGGTGTATTTATGAAGTATTAATGGTGATTGAACAACCATTAGTGGAGGGAGATCAAAAATGGATGGGAGGTGAACTCCATTAATGACAGCTTTTCTGTCATTGGTGATCGATCACCATAGGGTGGTGATCGATCACTGAGGGTTGGTGATCGATCACCAAGGACTGGTGATCGATCAATCTGTATAAGCCTTATGGGGAACAGAGACCCCAGAAGCTAGGAAGTTCTTGCCCGAGTTGTAGATCGATCACCACCTTGGTGATCGATCTACAAGGGAGTTGGTGATCGATCACCAAGGTGGTGATCGATCTACAATGAGGTTGGTGATCGATCACCAAGGTGGTGATCAATCAATCTGTATAAGAAATTGATGTGGACAGAAGGGGGGAGTTTTTGAAATTGCATTGGTGATCGATCACCAAGGTGGTGATCGATCTACAGTGGGTGGTGATCGATCAATGAGGTTGGTGATCGATCACTTACCCGGTTTTTGTCTGTCTTGGCTTTATAAAGTAGACACCCCGGATGTGGTGCCGGGTAATTCTCTGACACTCCTAACACTTAATGTACTGTGCCTATGGTATAGGATAAACCACGACCGTCGAAAAGCTTTGGATTTGCTTAGAAGATAAACCGATCGCGAGGTAGGAGAAAACCAACTTAAACTGCTTTTGAGTATGATTTTATGTTCATTTCATGTTCATGCCCTGATTTCTGTTTTTTTTACCAAGCATATATGCATAGCATGAATCTCGTCATCTTGATTTGCATTTACGATCCGAATAACATACATTTTCAATTTCGCTATCTGATCTGTGAGGTATATAAGTATGTGATTTAATGATTTAATCCAGATGATCCCCACCGGCCCGGCGGTATATCCGGAGTCCAGGCACACTTGTGCAATTGCTTTCAAATCCTCGGCACAATAGCGCTCCATAGATGAGGCATTGTTGCACTTTCAAAATTGTTCATGTGAACGACGATTTGGTTGGGGTTTCCTATCGGTCATTCCTGTTTACTCCGTGCTATATAGTCACGGGAGTTTCTTAAGTTAAATAGACACACTTTAAGTACTCTGATAATATATCTGCATGACATCTGACATCTTGCATAAAGTTCCCAGCTTTTAACTGATTTGTTTTGAGTACATGATCTGGATTTGTCTTCTGTTATGAGATAGCATGATCTGCATATTCAATTCATTTAGATGGTTTTTCTTCTATTGAGCTATGATGTAGCTCACCCTGCTTTCTGAAATCTTTTTAGGTTACGAGTCGCGATTTAAGATCAGAGTGACCGGACTATCACCGGATCCCGAGGCGAGGACGAGAGACGGACGCCCGTGACGAGTTTTATCCGTAGTCATCCGATGCCCGACATTTTGTACTTTTGATCTTTTGGACTATTGTGTGCCTGGTGGCCACCTTGTATATACATATATGATTCTACGTTTATTTAGTTTATGTTAGTCCACATTCCATTTCGGAACCACTATCGGGAACCATTGTTTGGGTGATGTACGTCCATCACCGATGGTTCTTCCTGGTTCCTTTTTTGGGAATGTGTATGTTTTTCTTTACATTTAAATATTGTTGACGTGTATTTAGTGTAGAAATTGTTTGACTCAGACTACCGCTGCTCGGATGTGTCCACCTAGCTTCCGCTATATGCGCGGACACGTGTGATCGATCCGGGATCATCCAGAGTATGATCCTAACGGCACGGATTTCTGGAGACGGAAATCCGGGCTGTTACAGTAGGCTGAGTGCAATTTCGTAATAACACAGGGGGCAAAATGCAAAAATTCCTATTTTTTATTGCCACTTGTCATTATAAAAAACCTTTACTGCTAGGTTATAAAAAACCTTTACTGCTAGGGATTTCAAAGAAAGGTTCATTTAATCCATAAGTACTATAAATTGATAATAAACAAAAGAACCCATAAGCATAGTGACAAATTTCTTTTCGGCAATATCTTGTTAGGGGTCATTTCAGATAAATTTCGAGAAAAATTCGAAAGTTTCAAGAATATTTTGGAGTACAAAAAATATTAAATATAAATTATATTTAAACTTAATAAAATTTTCATTTATTATTTTAAAAATGACAAAAATTAGAAAAGATTTATTAATTTCGGTAAAATTTTGTTAATTTTGCTGAAATTAATGAAATTTCAGCGATTTTGGAGAAATCATCAAAATTTCGCCGAAAGTTTTGCCTGACCTTGTTTCGATAAATTTTGAAAAAAATTCGGAGAAATTTATCACTATGCCCGTAAGTAGTATAAAACTTTTTATTATTATCTTGTCCTAAAAAAAAAAGGCTGCATTGATCCGTATCAAATTAAAAATAGTTGCATTATTTTTCCAGCTACTTCCAATTATCATATTTAATACAAAGGGCAACCTGTACCTATCCACGTGCGGCTACTTTAAGGCTAAAATAATAAATTTACGAAAGGAATTTAAAGGGAGTTGGTTGGGAAAAAACGTTTAAGGCCACATTTGAACAACACGTGAAATGGCACGAGGTGATCGTTTCGGATTTCCTCTAATTTAATAATCAACAACACGTAAAACATGAGTTACGCTACTTTTCAAAGGACAAAGTGTCCAGTAGGGTCCTTAACTTTTAATGTTTACCTGAAAGGGTTCAAGCTACTGCTAATTATCCAACATAGTTGAGTCCCCCACTAAGGACAATTAAGTTGTTATACTTAGACTAAATAAGTGACAACTGACAACCATGATACATAGCATAGCACATATCGCAGGCTACATGATACGATCCTTTTTATTCAAATCATAATTACAAAGTCAGAATTCGAGAAAAAATTGACATGGTAGGAAAAAAAAAAATCGGGAAAGAATTGATAATTTGGGAAAAATCCGAAAAAATTGGAGAAAAAGAAATGTAGTTTTCTATATTTGTAAAAGAAAGTACGGGAAAATTTTGTAAGAAAATGCATTCAAAACTTAAATACCACAATTTTTTTTCAAGAAAAAGAAATGTGATTTTCTATTTTTTGTTTTGTTTTTAGCAATACCCCTTAAAAATGTTCCCAACATTTTATAAAAAACACACATTTATAACAACAGAATTTAAAACAACCATTTTAGTAACTATGATTCAAACAACCCCTCTATTAAGGGGCATAGCCACATAGAGCTGTGTGGGGTTCTAAGCCCCATTTAACTTGTGAAATATATAAGATGTGCTTTCCTTTGTTGTGTACAAGTCCCTAAATCTAAGGTATTCAAACCCCCCAAATGTTCGTTAAAACTACTATATATTAACATCTGTCGACTATCATTATCTTCTATTAGAGGAAAATCATGGCTACACCCCTGCCTCTGTGGCTCTATCTTATGGGTTAATCACAAACTCACAATATCTTACGAGCTGATATGCAACATCTGACCTTGAGACCCTGTAGTACCCTTATAAAGACGTGCATGTCTTTGTTGAAGTTTAGTCCCGCATTGGATAAATCAAATCTTGTCTCTCCCTTTATAATAGCCTGGGCCCGTCCACTTATAACCAATTGGTTTTGAGTTGGATGCACGGACTTATAATGGTATTAGAGCAGACCCATTTTGTTAGGAATTCTACGCACACTATGAACTCCCTATCGTGATGAATGCAGAATAATACGAAGATTCAAACAAAAAATCAATCACACACACAATACAAAGATTTACGTGATTCACCCAATCGAGGGCTACATCCACGGGAGTATATGAACTATTTTATAAACGTTTACAACACACACACTCTGTTCTCTTTAGTGCACTCTCAATCAAGATCAAATACGATCTTATACAGTCAACACACTGTAAAAACAAGGACGCAGTCCTTCAAATAACAGAGAAGAGATCTGCCGAAATATATAACGATTCTGACATAAGAACGGCATCAATCGGATCTCCAATCCCCAAGTTTTTCTTCACTACTTTTTCTTTCTAAGTATTTTCACCAATTTTTTCTCTTAAAAACTTTCTCCAACAATGCATGGAACCCCTAGAGAAACTTTTTGTAGATAGGCTCCAACACTTTTGGAAACTTGACCAAAGAAATCTTCTAAACTTGTCAAGTATTCAAAATACTTCTCCTAATAAGCTCCAAACCACATTAGAAAAAATTTGGCTAAAACAATCTTCCAAAATAGCCAAATATTCAAACTTGCGGATATGAATCTGCTCAGACGTCAATCAATTGATTTCTCAAACTCAATCGATTGACACCTGTGGTTGGGATTAAACCTTATTCAACAATCTCCATAAGGTTTCATCCCCAACCACGTCACCGCCCCAACGGGCATCAACATCTTCGATAAATGCTAATCAAGTTTAGGCAATGCCTAAACTTATTCTACGTAACCGGCTTCGTCAACATGTCCGTTGTATTTTCTTTCATATCGATCTTTTCAATCGATATTTTCCCATCTTTTATCATATCCTTGATAAAATGATACCAGACATCTATATGCTTTGTTCTAGCATGAAAGACATGTTTCTTTGCTAGATGAATAACACTCTGGTTGTCACAGAAGATATCGGTGCTCTTATCAACCTCACCAAATTCATTGACCAAACCTTTAAGCGACGATGCTTCCTTAGCCGCTATATACTCAACCTCTGTAGTTAAGAACGAAACTATCGCTTGGAGCATAGACTTCCAACTGATTGCTCCACCTGCCAAGACGAACACGTACCCCATGGTAGTCCTTCTATCAAGATCTCCAGCATAGTCGAAATCGACATACCCATAGAGATCTAACTTGCTTGTATCTCTACCTTCAAATATCAAACCATGTTCAATTGTACCTTTCAGATATCTCAATATCCATTTCACTGCAAGCCAATATTCCTTACCCGAATTCGACATATACTTGCAAACCACACTTAAGGCATGTGTTAAATCTGGACGTGTACTCACCATGACATACATCAAACTCCCAACGACATTGGCATACAGAATATTTTCATGTATTCAATTTCTTCATGTGTGGACGAGCTCATCCTCTTTGTGAGTTTAAAATGCTCTACTAGAGGAGTTAATACAGGCTTGACATCACTCATATGTACTTCTCAAGGAGATTTTGGATAAAGGTCCTTTGAGTAAGCCAAACCTCTTCTTCTCACGATCCCTCGTAACTTCCATACTCAGGATTTTATTTGCGAAACCAAGATCTTTTATCTCAAATTTTTGGCTCAATAATTGCTTTAGCTTGTTGATTTCACCTTTGTTTCTTGCTGCTATAAGTATATCATATACATAGAGAATTAAGAAGATTTTCTTTCCTTTACCAAACTCTTTCCAGTATACACAACAATCATATTGTCCCCTGTGATACCCTATGCCCAACATATATGAATCAAACTTTATGTACTACTGCCTGGGTGCCTGCTTGAGACCATACAAGGATTTCTTTAATCTGTAAATAAGTGATTCTGATCCTTCTACTTTAAATCTTTCTAGTTGTCTCATATAAATCTCTTTTTAAAGATCTCCATGGAGGAAAGCTGTTTTCACATCCATCTATTCTAGTTCGAGATCTTTCTAAGCAACAACTATCAATAATGTGCAAATCGAAGTGTGTTTCGCAACTAGAGAGAATATTTCATTATAATCAATACTCTCTTTCTGAGAAAACTCATTTGCAACTAGCCTTGCTTTAAACTTCGAAGTTTCACTCTTATCACTTTCTTTCTTTTGAAAGACCCATTTACAATTGATGACTCTCTTCCCTTTAGGAAGTTCCATGAGATCTCAAGTCTCATTCTTCAAAAGTAACGATCATTCTTCTTCCATATCTAACTGTCACTTTACTGCATCTGTATCCACCCAAGCTACTAGAACTGTGCTTGATTTCCCATTCTCTGTGATAAGTGCAAGTGTTAAAGGAACCATATCCTTAAACTTTTCAGGACATTTCTTCATCCTCTCTGACCTTCTCAAAGAAGTCTGAACCAATACCCGAGACTGCAAGTCTTGAGAAATTTTTCCATCATGCTCTATCTCAGAGTCTTCATTATTTTTCTCATCTTGCTCATGCCTTTCAACATCAACTTGTACTTGAGGTTTATCAGATGACTGAGGTTTGTCTTCCGTCTTTTCCATCGAAAACTCATCTTCATTGAAAGTAATGTCCCTTTTAACTATCACTTTGTGATATTGTGTATCCCACAAACGATAACCCTTGACTCCTTTGCCATAGCCAATCAATGCACACTTTTTAGACTTTGGATCCAACTTGGATCGTTCACTTCCCTGAAATAATGAATAAGCCACACATCTAAACACCCTCAAGTGAGAGTAACTCACGTGTCTTCCATACCAAACCTCATCTGCAGTTTTTGAGTTCAATGCCTCTGAAGGTGACCGATTGACCAAGTAACATGCCGTGTTCACTTCCTTTGCCCAAAACCCATGACTCAAGCCGAAATGGTTCAACATACACCGTGCGTTTTCTAACAGTGTTCTGTTCATCCTCTCTTTTACACCATTTTACTGAGAATTTTCAGGAACTGTTAAGTGCCTAACAATCCCTTGATTTTCACAGTAAGCCTTGAACTTTGATGACAAGTATTCCTAACCATTATCTGATATGAGAATCTTCATCTTTCTATTTGTCTGCTTTTCAATCATACTCTGCCATTACCTAAAATTTTGAAACACATTCAACTTATTTTTGTTCTGATACACCCAAACTTTCCTGGAGTAGTAATCTATAAATGACACAAAGTAGTTGGCTCCATCTACTGAAGTGACTTTAGCTTGTCCTCATACATCAGAATATATATAATCAATCAACCTCTTCGAAGTATATTTTTCAGTAGAGAAATTGACTTTCTTCTGCTTTCCGAAGATACAATCTTCATAAAAATTTAATTTACAAGTTTGAATTTTAGAAATCGCCTTGTTCTTTATGAGATATGTCAGCCCACGTTCACTCATGTGACCAAGTCTCTTATGCCACAAATCTGAAAGATCATTGAAATTTTTTGAAACTGTAACACCACTAACGCTGCTTGTGTTGCCTACTAAAGTTTACAGATTTCTCATCTTTTCACCTTTCATCAAGGTCATAGCACCACGTACAACCTTTAGGTTTTTGGATTTTAAGATAACTCGACATCATATCTCATCCAATGCCCCCAACGAGATCAGATTTTTCTTCAGATCAAGCATATACCTAACCTTAGTAAGAGTACAGACACAGCCATCAAACATCTTGATTTTGATCGAACCGATACCCACTGCTTCACATGCACTGTCATTCCCCATCAAAATCGTCCTACCATTGGCTACCTTGTACAGGTCAAACCAATCCATGTACGGACACATGTGATATGTGCCCCTGAATCTAGGATCCATCTACCATCAAACTAACTGGAGCTTAACAATACATACAATAAGTCTTCACTGGAATCTAACTTAACAATACTAGCCTATTACGAAGTCCCTTCATCAACCTTATTATTATTCAATCTCTGCTTACGATATTTACGAATATGTCCAGATTGCTTACAAAAGTAACAAATAATATTTTTTTTGTTACCCCTAGATTTGGACCTGCTGTTTCCTCTCGTTGATTTATTATCCCCTCTAAATTTGTCTCTTTTGTGATCATGGTTCTGACCCATTTCGCTCAAGAGACTAACCCCTTCAGAGTCAGATTCGGGCTGTTTTCTCAATTCTTCGAAAAGAAGTGTAGCAGTCACTTCTTTGACGACAATAGTATCTTTACCATAAATTAATATGGTAACAAGGTGCTCATAAGATGCAGGTAATGAGGTGAGCAAGAGAAGTGTGAGATCTTCTTCTTCAAGTTTTACCTCAATGCTGAATAGTTCACTAACTATTTTATTAAATGAATTCAAATGGTTATGAATACGCGTACCAACTTTCATACGAAGGGTGTAGAGTTGCTTCTTCATGAAGAGCCTGTTGGACAACAACTTTGTCATGTAGAGGGATTTCAAATTCTTCCATAGATCTACGATCATCTTTTTGTGAAGAACGTTGTATAGTACTTCATTAGACAAACACAATCAGATAGTGCTTACGACTCTCTTATCAATAGAGTTTCACTCTTCATCGGACATCTCTGCCTTCTTCCCCATCTCCTTTCCAAGTAGAGCATCATCAATGCCTTATTGAATGAGGAGATCTGTGATCTTGACTTATCACAAAGCGAAGTTATTCTTTCCAGAAAACTTCTTCACCTTGAATCGTGCATTCGAAACTTTCATTGCCATTCGAGATCCGATACCACTTATTAGCTTTGATATCACTTGTTACGAATTCTACCTATACTACGAACTCCCTATCGCGATGAATGCGGAAAAATAAGAAGATTCAAGTAAAAAATCAATCACACACATATCACAAAGATTTACGTAGTTCACCCAATCGAGGGCTACGTCCACGGGAGTATATGTACTATGTTATGAACGTTTATAATGCACTCACTCTCTTCTCTTTAGTGTACTCTCAATCAAGATCAAACACGATCTTATACAGTCAACACATTGTAAGGACGCAGTCCTTCAAATAATAGAGAAGAGATCTGCCGGAATATATAACGATTCCGACACAAGAACGACTTCAATCGAATCTTCAATTCCCAAGCTTTTCTTCAATACTCTTTCTTTCTAAGTATTCTTATAAGTTTTTTCTCTTGAAAACTTTCTCAAACAATACATGAAACTCCTAGAGAAACCTTCTGTAAATAGGCTCCAACACTTTTGAAAACTTGACCAAAGAAATCTTCTAAACTTATCAAGTATTCAAAACACTTCTCCTAATAAGCTCCAAACCACATTAGGGAAAATTTGGCTAAAGCAATCTTCCAAAATAGCCAAATATTCAAACTTGTGGATTTGAATCCGCCCAGGCATCAATCGATTGATTTATCAAATTCAATCAATTGACACCTATGGTTGGGATTAAACCTTATTCAACACGTCTCCACTCAATGTCACCAATTTAATTGTCCACGTGATTTGGCTCGGTCCTACCAACACGTGCGGGAGCGTATTGAAGTTTAGTCCCACATTCGATAAATTATAGCCTCGTTTCTCCCTTTATAAATATCGTGGACTCCTCCACCCAATTCAATTATCCACGTGACTTGTCTCAATCCCGCCAACACGTGTAGGGGCGTGTTGAAGTTTAGTCCCACATTAAATAAATTATCACCTTGTTTCTCCCCATATAATATCCTGGCCCCTCCACTCATTGACAATTAATTTTTGAATTGGAAGCACCAATTTACCAGTCTTACTCTTGATATAGGACACGCAAGTTCGTGTGTCATAGTACATCATCTCATAATAACATTAAGGTTAGAGAGCTGTTATGACCACACTACTTTTTGTATTTTCACATACTAATTAATGAAAATTTTATTAGCAGACTGATTTTTCCGATCTGCACACCAATTCATGAAGTAATAATTTTTGCTTTCTCGTGGCTAATAAAGATCCAAAAGATGTATTAATTTGCAAAAGGTGTAAGCGCGCATCATCGTAGTACCTTTTCGTTGCATGTTCTTAATTTTGTCTTCATCTCAGATAAACAAATTAGTTTTTCTACGCACACACTTTTGCTATTTTTAAACCACATTCTTTTCATATTGGGTGTGCAGGAAGAAAAAAGTGGTGTGCTAATAGCATCTTTCTTACTTTATTTCCGCTTACTTTAAAAGAAAAAAACTTAGCAATGATTTAATCGGTTTCTGCTGGTTAAAGAAATGATGACTTTAGTTCAAACAGAAAAGATTCGGTCCCCTCTTGGCTCGAAATCTTGGTAAGGGAGTTGGTAAATGCTAATGATGTCTCGTAGGATATCCTATTTTGCAATTGAAGATTCTTTGGACGCAACTTATGGTTCCACTGCTAACTCTTTGGACTGCCTTAATCAGATGATAGAGATTATTTTTAACTCCCAATCTTTTACGACATAGATCTTGAGATCATGACCGTCAATTAAATGGTCAGGTGTTTTTCTTTTTAGAGTACGCCAGCTCAAGGTTCTTGGATCCTCACCCATATATTAAATAAAAAAAGGAGATATTATAACGATATAGAAGAAACAACATCAATCTCTCAAGAGAGAAGTAAAGGAATGAGGAAAATCTACTCTGCTATACCATCTACCTACATTGCTAGTATATGATCCTAATGTGGAAAGAAAATGAACACTACGATTAGCAACCTTTTTTTTTTTTTTTGACAACCTGAGTATTCGGGCCTCTTAGAATGCTCGCCCAATCTCAGGGGCACATGTACAGCGTAAATTCAACACATGCTGTTGGGTCAGCCCATGATATAAATTCCTAGGGTGGTCTCAAAGGGGGAAGAAATTCAAACTCAGGTCTCCTACTTTTGGAAGCAGGTACTTGGCCAGCTCGCCTAACCCCTTGAGGTTACTATTAGCAACCTTCATCATCGAATTGAAGGAGATAGTTTGAAATTCCGAGATAAAGCCCTGATTTGATTTCATTCACTACCATCGGATGCCTCCACGGAGTAGAATCAATTCCAATAATGAATTTAGGAACTTGGTGAGAGCTAATTTCAATGTGGAGCTTTAGAATACGATCCTCAAAAGTTTTAGTAATGCCTTGCACAATCGCTTCAAGAACAACCGTTTCAACATCCTTGCTTTCATAAGAGTTGAAGAATCTGCAAACAAAATTACCTTTAATAGACAGTTAGATGTTGATTCCATATGGTACACATCCGTGATCATCATGAACCATGAGAAAGGTTCTTGGATCACTTTTGGGGATATGTTCAAGGTGGAATGAATTGGATCATGCCCGAATTTTTTGGGTAGCCTTGGATCGTCCTTAGGTAAGTTTCCGTAACCTTCGAGTGGATGCCACATGCACTACAAAAAATAAGACTATTAGCGGCAGCAAAAAACTGCCGCTATTAATAAAAAACTGCTGCTAATAATACCCTTACCGCTAATAGTTTTCATAGTTTTTTTGTTAATAGCGACAATTTTTGACAGCTAAAAACTGCCGCTATTAGTCTTATTTTTTGTAGTTATGGCCTCCAACTGACTCTAACCCAGCCCCTTGGGGACCCATAGTCCTAGGCATATATATATAGGGCCTGACTGTCTTGGCCGTCATTTAAACACCAAAGTAGTGTTTAAATGATCATACACCATCAACAGTTTAAGATGTCGGTGATGTGTATTGTCAAAGTGGTAGATCATATATTCAAGTGCAACATACCCAAAAGTAGTGTTTTAGGGAGATTTAAGCCATCTGAATTGTGGACTTTAGTATCAACCATTGTTTTTAGTTTTAATGGTTGATATTAAAGATCATCAATAAGATGATTCACTTCCACTTATAGGCATATTTCTTTGGATGATTCATATTCCAATCATAGATTGCCACTTAGACAATTTAGATTGATCACAAATATTTACTATATGGCAAAATGATAATCACACTTCAATGGTGTGAAATTAAAAGTGTAGTTTTAAAGGTATAAGATCATTTAAACAATATTCTGGTGTTTACAATATATATATATATATATATGGAAAATGCTTTTGTCCTCCATGGGAGGACGGTCACAGTCCTCCAACATTCCACGTGGCACCTAAAACACTTTTTGGGTGCCACGTGGGCCTTGGGTGCATTGCTTAGATCATCTTTGAAAAAAAAATAATTTAAAAACTCATCTCCAACCTGTATATTTTGAATCGTAAAATATGGACAAATGAAAATCATCAAACTTTGACTTGTGGGTTTAAAATTTATTTTTTGAATTTATTCTTTTTAATATTAATCTAAACTGTCCACCTGTGCTCCATGTGACACCCAAAAAGTATTTTGGGTGTCACGTGGAGCTCCACGTGGATCTTGGAGGACAGTCACTGTCCTCCAATTAGAGGACCTAACCGGCTCCCTATATATATATTGTAATAATATTTTAACAATTTATCATTTTTTCATATATTTTTGGAGCCATTTTATTCATGTATCTAATTAACTTGGTCACTATGGTACGGACTTGGAAATGCGTGGAAGCCCAAGCCCATCTGGTGCCACAAAGTCGTGGAAAAATTGTTTAGTTTCCTGCAATAGGTGGAAGCCCAAGCCCAAGCCCATCTGTGCCACAAAGTCATGGAAATATTGTTTAGTTTCCTGCAATAGGAGAGGGAGAGCTTGATAGCCATATAACTGTCTTAGGAAGCGGGAGACCTGAGTTTATATTTTTCCCTTGAGGTCACCCTTGAGATTTTATCGTGAGCTGAATCGGCACGTGCTAACTCGAGACATGCACGTCTCTTAGAAATGAGTCAGGTGCTCTAAGAGGCTCAAACACCCAAGTTTTATATATATATATATATATATGAAATGGGAGAAGCGTTTGGAACAAAGTGCTTGTGCTTTCACTTGATTAACAAATTCTGAATATTTTTTTAGTGCTCGAACAAGATCAATTAAATCAAGACCATGCGGCAATTGAACTTGATTTTCAGTTTTCCTTGTACCAAAATTAAATCAAGATCAATTGCCTATGCTCTAGTTCCCCCAATCCCCCGCTTGGATAGAGACTGGGATCTTGGGTCAACCTTGAGGCACTGGTTCTATATAACCGGGCCGGTGCATTTCGCTCTATTGGTGCGCCTGCTGCTGCTGCTGCATTTCGCTCTATTGGTGCGCCTGTTGTTCATCTATTTATTTGAAACGTCAGCTGCTAAGCTATATTTAATCATATGATGGTCATACTAAGCTGAATCAGTAAATGTTGCCCAAGTGTACCACAAGTAAGTATATTTTTTGGGCGAATTACCCCGGAGGTTTCATAACTTTCGCTTTTTACCTGACAGGGTCCTTACTATTGCTAATGACCCGGCAAGGTTCAGACCTTAAAAGGCTAAAATTATCTATATATATATATATATATATATATATATATATATATATATATATATATATATATATATATATATATATATATATATATATATACACTAGTGGTCTCTGCACGTCTGATGCATGTGAGGGCCATTTATTTCAACAATTCACAAGAAATTGGCAGAAACTAATAGAATCTAGAAAGATTCATATGAGGAAAAGTTCGAACAAGCTTCAACTATATAACCCATTGATTATTTAAACTAAGAACCCAAAAAACACCCATGCCTTAGATTCAATACGGGTATTTGAAACCAACCCAGATGTTAGAAAAAAGGAAAAAAAGATATCTTGACTCGGTGCAATAAGAATTAATGACGCTACATAGAATCAAAGTTCACCTGAGTAATATGGGCATTTTGAAAAATACAGTATATGAATATAAAATTATATAAGTAAAAATTCACTGAATTTCCATCATTCTTTGAATGTGCATTGAATTCTAAGTTGCATATAAATATAAAGGAATTAGAAGGAAAGTAAAAAGTGAGAGATAGACTCCATTAGTATAGTGTTAGCAGCAACTTCAAAAACGCAATAGTTATAACAACCTGCAATGTCTTGCTCGGGTCTTGATAACTTCAAACCTGCTCTTTCTTTTATTTGTGTTGAAATTACTATTAATAAAGTTCACACTGCAATACTCTGCTAACACCAATACTAAGTAATATATAAGGCTTTTATTAAGATTAGTTGTAGTTAAACTTTCTTTCATGCCATAAGCAAGAAACAAAGAAAGGAAGCTCTAAATTAATTACAAAGGTTATGCACTGCAAATTTGGAGCTCTAAATTAATTACAAAAGTTATGCACTCTAATTAATAAATAATTCATAGAAATTATATAAATTGTCTACTTGCATAGAGAAAGAAACGTGCACCTCTCCATGCATATAGAAATGATTTGTTATCCTCTAAGTTGACAAACAAGCGTTAAACCTTATGCGGCACTCTTTGCTCATAGACATGATTGTTGGACACCAACTCACCGAGTTTCATATTATTACATTAAAATGACAATGAGATTAGTTGTAGCATAGATAAAAACTTAATTTCTATTTCCAATGTCATAATTTTTCTATAACTATTATAGTTTCTACAATTGAAATAATTATGATTCCTGGTCCTGATAAAATTCAACTTCTATATGTTGTAGCATATTATGATTTCCAAGAATCTCGTCAACACTCCGTCCTTTCATTTCAATCTAGTTGCTTAAAAAGTAGGACACTTTGAATCCAAAAATCTCCCAAGGAAATGAACATCCTTGACCACACCACTCTCAATTTAATACCAATACTTAATGAGCAGAGTACGACACCATAACAGCCATAGCTTATCATCGCTTGATAGGTAAGTTGGGCTCAAACATGTGAACTTGAGAGACATAGCCTATAATCATTCGTTTGTCCTCAACTAAATTATGTATATATTGCATAAGTCCCAATAAGTATATGGGTTTGAACCAAAAACTTGTGAGGAATCAGCAGTATATATAAGATGATGTCAATTAAGCTTTGGCAGCTTTGCTATATTGAAGTAAC
The DNA here is from genome assembly GCA_021018995.1 of Chloranthus sessilifolius. Lineage (NCBI taxonomy): Eukaryota > Viridiplantae > Streptophyta > Magnoliopsida > Chloranthales > Chloranthaceae > Chloranthus > Chloranthus sessilifolius. The sequence continues at coordinate 8,971,810 of CM037589.1, read as the reverse complement.
ATGTTATGCATGACACTGTTGCAGTTAGCTTATCCCCTGGTATTTGATATAGCCTAAAATGTTTGCATAAAGAGAATGACTTGAAGATAGGACGAGGACATGAGGAATATGAGATGTAACCCGAAAAAAACCCTTATATAAGCAATATGACACCTCTAGCTCTTTTAAATTACGAAAGTGTGGCAGCCCGAATTTTTGCATTCGGAAACCCGTGTCATCAAGAGCATACTCTGGACGATTCCCAGAACATATCAAAGAGTGTCTGCTCGTCTAGCGAAAATCAGAGCAGACACTATCCAGTAGTAGTAGATCGAGTCATCATATCAGGCTTAAAAAGAAAGGAAAGAGAATAAACAATGTATATAAGTAAACCAAAAGAATATACATTTAAAAGAACCAAGAAAAACCACTGGTGATGGAATTCCATCAGCCAAAATAATGGTTCCCAATAGTGATTCCTATAGAATGTATACAACTATAAATAAACAACTACAATAAATAAATACAGAAAAGTGGCCACCAGGCACACGGATAATCTAAAATACATATACAGGACCCAAATACAAAACTAATACCCAAGCTACGAGTAGAACTCGTCAACAGGGGTGTCAGTGTCATCCTCCTCTGCCTCAGCCTCCGGCTCTGGCTGATACTTGGGATCACTCTCTGTGCTGAGAACTCTAGTCTCAGAACCTATTATATATAAACAGGGTGAACTACCATCTAAGCTCAATAGAAGAAAATCAAATAATTTGCATCTAAAACGCAAAGCATGGCTTGCAGAATATAACTCAGAGCAAATAAATAAGTCAGAGAGTGTAGACAAAAATTAACAGATGCAGATAGATAATCAGAATGCAAAACTTTTAATGAATAGAGCAGATACACCAGTGTAAGAACGGACTTTAATTTTAGAGTGATTAGATGCATGCATACAGTAGTTATTAACTTAAAATTTATATACTTAAATAATTCCCGTGAATATAGCACGTGGTAGCCAAATGTGTGCCGATGGGTAACCTCGACCATCATCGTTCAATGAACAATTTCAGATGATTGCATCAAGTCTCTATAAAGGAGAGCAACTTGTGCTAAGGGTTTACAAATCAGATACACGGATATCCCGTCGTGTCGATCGTGAGTATCCTACCATGTCCAGGGGTTTCGTCAAATGAAACTTAAAATCAATACACATAAGACCTTAGAATCAGATAGCAGAAACAGATGATGGATACAGATGACAGAGACAAATAACAATGCTTTTAAAACTAAAGAAAATAGATATAGATGCTCAAAACATTCATGCAGTCAAAATTAGATACAAGTTAAGTTAAATTTCCCCTACCTCAGAACAGATCTTTCTAAGCAAATTCAAAGCTTTCTAAGATGTCCTGATCTTGACCTAGACCATACATATAATACACTAAGTGTCAGAATAGTAACTGGTACAAAGTCTAGCCTTAAATTTCTCATAAACAAAAACAGCAGAAACAGGGAAAACTCGATCGATCAATCGAGTTCACATCTGATCGATCAATCTCTTCATTGATCGATCGGATGCCTCAAACCTACACAGCCTGAACAAAAGACATTTGATCGATCAACTCCATGGTTGATCGATCAGATTCTCAAGTTGATCGATCAATTCCTATAATTGATCGATCAAAACTAGCATTTCCACACCTTCAGAATAGAGGAACCTTGATCGATCAATCTCTTCATTAATCGATTGGATCTTTAATTCGATCGATCAATCCCCATGTTTGATGGATCGGGTCAAAAATTCATAAAAACACACCTCCTGTTTCAAAGTGTGTTTATAAAATTTGATCGATCAAATCCCTGATTTGATCGATCAATTTTACAGTTTGATTGATCAATTTTCAACTGATAGATCAGTCCTTCATTACAGAACAGAGGCAAATTTGATCAATCAATCCTTTAATTGATTGATCAATTCCTTAATTTGATCGATCAATCCCCATAATTGATCGATTGAATTTTCAAAGTCAAAAATTTCAGAAAAATAGGCCTCTTGTTCTATCGTCTCCTCATAAAATTTGATTGATCAAATCCCTTATTTGATCGATCAATCTTACTATTCGATTGATCAATTCTCAATTGATAGATCAGTTCACACTTGATCGGTCATTTCTAAAGTTGATCGATCAGTTCTAAATTCGATCGATCAAACCACAAGTTTGATCGATCGAGCACATCGGGCTCTAACTTCTCAAGAAAATCACCCTTCTATTTCAAATGGGTCTTTACAAAATTCGATCGATCAACTCCCAAGTTTGATCGATCGGATTACAGATTGATCGATCAATTCTCAATTGATCAATCGGGTATGACAGTTAAGTTGTCATTAATGGGATTTGTTGAATTCAAACCCAAATCAATCCCTAGCTTTTATGATCCATCATGAATCATTTATGCCTCCCATACACACACAATTAAGACATCACATTCATATTAAAACCCAAATGAACTCACCTCTTTGAAGATTGTTTCTTGTTTCACGGCGTCCTAGGTTCACAAGGGTTTCGAATCCGGATCGAAAAGTTTACCCCTTAAGCTCTCCGGCGAACCAAGGTACAACTCCGAGCTAACACACGGGTGTGTTTTACTCTCTTAAACAGATTGACGTACTCATGTCCATTCACTTACGTTCTTAATCAGAGGATTAGAAATCTAGGGCTTCTCGAGCTTGGTTTGACAGAGGGAGTTTTCTAGTAATAGCTGGTAGGCAATGATTCAGAACAAGAGCAAAGAGAAGAGGGATTGGGTATTCCTAACGTTCATTCTCTTATAAGCTACTAATGGAAATATCCTAGATATTTCAATTTCTAAAAATTTATCCGGTGTTGAGCACACACACAACACATGTATATAACACTCTACGATGAAACCCATCGCATCCTAGACTTGTGTCATAAGTGATGCATCACTTCGCACATACACAGATTAATAACCCAACTATTAATATTATTAATATGAAAATTTTTAATTAGTCTCGATTTTCATGCCAGGCACGAATACCAAAGCAGTTAGAATGTTTCAAAAATTTTAGGGTCGTTGCATTCTCCCCCCCTTAGAAATTTTCATCCTAAAAAATGTCAAGGAGTCTCAGGTAGGTCTACGGAATATCCTAATCCTAAGGTGCAGAATGAAGCAGAAACAAAACAAATGCGATACTAAAAAGACTAAAATACGAATACAAATAGTAAATCATGCAGGAACAAGCGTTCATGCAGAGCAAAAAATGAATAAGGAAAACAAAATTATAGATATAAAAATATAATTATTAAAAATAACACATAATGGCATAGTAATCACCTGCCAGTGGAGCGGATGATGTACCTGGCTCCGTAGGTACATCTAGTCGGCTCGGTCTGGGTGGCTCGATGCGATAGTCACGCGGGTCCACAACTTGCTAGCGGGTATGAGCTAGCATCAGGGTAGAAGTGGTAGCATACGAGTGCTGCATCAGTAGCTCCAGCATCCCCTTATGATAATCCAATCGTCGATACACCTGACGATGGAACTCCTACACCTTGTCTAGTCTCTCGTGCACCGTCTTGTTATTCTCGTTCATGACAGCGAGTAGGGTTTTGAGAGTAAGGGTGTGGAAGGCTCGGGTCTACGTGAAGTAGCTGCATGGGCAAATCGGTGTGAAGGAGTGAGGGCCGGTCTAGCAGATGCCTCGGGATGAGGTGGACGGTCAGGCTGTGCCTCTCCCGCATTCGGAGCTCTCTCAGTAGCCTCTACTCCCGCCTCCACTAGAGGAGCCTCCTCCTCATCAAGCAATCTCTTGACCAAAAGATTGTATCTTTTGGACTAGTCTTTTAGCAAAAAGACCTTAACGTTGTCGTTCCGCCTCGGCTCGCCAGGAGCCATTGTATAAGCCTCATGCACGGAATTATATTGCTCTATCATGCGCGTCATTAGGCGGGCGTAAGGCATCTCCCCCTTAGGCTTCGCCTTCCTCGTTGATGAGTACTGAAATATGATGATATTTCACCCCTAAATACCTATATTTAGCTGTCCGATAAAGGCTATCTGATGAGAATTATTAAATCTGAAGTGTTTCAGGTAAATACAAGCCAAGTGTGGAAAACAGCCCAAGAATTCTGAAAATAATGTCAAAACACTGTAACTTTGGGTCATCGAGAACTTTGTGCGACTTGCGGCTAAATTTGTACCTTTAAGACGGCCGAATTATGAAATTTTCAAAACACAAAAGTTATAGATCTTTTCGTCAGCTTTCCAACAGCGTAAGAATCACCTCAATCCGAGTTCGAGACAGAAAATTATAGCTGCAATATCGAAGTAGTGTCTGATACAAAAAGTGTGCTAAAATTCACGGATTTCTGGGGGTCGATTAATCGAGGAGAAGGAGAGCCTGACACAGAATTGACTACTTTAAAGCTGATTTTGAGCCTCTTTTATAGGGTCAATGCATCGACCCTATTGGGTCGATTAATCTACCCTAAATTGGCGACTGGGGAGACTTCTGCGACGGGGAATCTATTTAAAGCGATTCAAACACTTCGAGGGAGAATTAGAAATTAGGGAGATAGGAGATTAGAGTTTTAGTTTTTTGCTTTTCTTTTTCATAGTTAGACATAGAAATATGGAGTTTTTATTTATTCCTTTTTGAGAGCTTTGTTCCCTTAATTTCCAGTACTCATTCCTCCAGTTTATTATATTTTTGCTCAAGTTTATTCTTGCATTATTCTCGTTTTTGAAGACCATCGTACTTTTGGATCAAAGTAATTTCTTTTAAAGTTGAGGTATTTTTATTTCATTAAATTAATATTATTTTCCATTCTTTATTTATTTATGTCATTTAATTGCAATATGTGTGGCTAAATTCATAAGGATGGGGATCTAATGATTCCCATCCGAAGGATGTACTTTTAATAATATAAATTTAGGATTAAAATATGAAATCTTATTTTATGATTGTTGTGCTATCAAGAACGGATGAAATCCCCGCCACTAACCGGGATCGCATATGCCAAGCCATGCCCGAGATCTCAGATCTGTGACGGTAATTTTATCCAATCATTGTTATATGGTCTTTTTGCTTTCATTGTGTGGATCTAATTAAGATTATGATCTGGGATCGAGTGTGCCGAGCCATGCCCTGGATCTTGGATCTGTAATGGTAATTTTATCTTAATTACTCCCTAATCTGAAATCGAGTGTGCCGAGCCATGCCCTTGATTTTAGATCTATGGTGGTATTATTGTTAAAATTTTTATCCACTTTGGGGATAATTTTTATTTGAACCTAAGATCAAGTGTGCCGAGCCATGCCCTTGATCTCAGATCTATATATAAAAATCATCTAAGTCCTGACTGCAGGGATGCAACGTGGAACCTATAGGGGTTTGATCATTTATCTTCCATAAAAGATATTTGTTCTCAATGGTATATCTCATAGTTTAATCCGTAGATTTGTATTATGGGAAGAACGGACCAAAGATGGGAGGATTTAGTATCTTCATCTTTATCTTTATTTTTGAATTATCAATTAAGTTTTAGTTTGTAGTCAGTAATTATCATCTCATCAAACCACCTAAATCATAAGACGGGTATAATACTGTTAGATCTTAGTAGATTTCTGGAATTGCTTGTCTTTTTAGATCTTTCAAAATTAGTCCTCGTGGGAACGATCTCGTACTCCGCACCCACTATATACAATCCGATTCGTGCACTTGCGAGTAAAACATTACAATTAAAATTCACATCAAGTTTTTGGCGCCGTTGCCGAGGATTAAATTAAGAAAATCTGAATTTTTGGTAGACAGTAAATTTTAGAAATTTTTGGAGATTAAAATAGTATTTCTGCTTTAAAAAAATAATAATAATAAAATAATAAAAAAAAAAATTTAGGAGTTTATTTTCCTTATTTTCCTCTTTTAGATATTTTGTAGGATTTTCTAAAATCTAGTTATTAATTTTTGTGGGACTACTTGCTTTAGGCTTTGTAGGAATCTTTCTATTCTCTCCCTTTTTTTTCTCTTTTAGGTAAGATTTTATAGGATTTTGTAGGATTGTCTTTAGGTTTTAAAATTTAAATTTTATTTTTTAATTTTTGAATTTAATTTTTATTTTTGAAATTCGAATTAAAAAAAAAAAAAAATCAATTTTTGGATTTTTGTTTTGCAAAATCTTCTTTCCCTTATTTTTCTCTCTTAGGTAAGTATTTGTTTTTTAGGAGTCTTTTAGGAAGTTGAGATTTTTAGGCTTTTTATTTTAGATTTTGTAGGAGTCTTTTAGGAAGTTGAAATTTTTAGGCTTCTAAGTTTAGATTTTATAGGAGTCTTTTTAGGAAGTATAGATTTTTAGGATACTTTCCTTAGGAAATTTAGGAATCTTTTATTCTTTCCCTTATTTTTCTCTTTTAGATAAGATTTTGTAGGATTTCCATTAGGTTTAAAATTTTAATTTTTAATTTTAATTTTTTAAATTTGAATTTTAAAAAAAAATTTTAATTTAATTTAAATTCGAATTTTAATTTATAAAAAAAAAAAAAAATTAGAGATAAGAATTAGAGAGAAAAATTAGAGATAGGAATTTGAAAAAAAATAAATAAATAAATAAATAAATTTTTTTTTTTTAATTTTCTTGAGGTTTTCCTGCCCGAAACCTCCGCTCTGTGCGTCATTTGCATGCACACTAGGTCTTCTAAAGAAAGAACTTTAGAGCCTTTAAATTCAGAGATCGAACGTGCTTGCTGGTCAAATCGTAAGGACGCTAGATCAAGGCTGAAATTTTCAAGGGAATCATCCACTGAAGTCAGTATGACTGACAACATGAATGGGCAACTTGAACAAGAGGAAGAACCAACATTGAGAGAACTGTTCTCTCCGATCACTACAAATACCCCATCATGCATTGTATACCCCGCCACACCTGGTGGCCGGTTTGAAATTCATACAAATGTCATCCAAATCCTTCCAATCTTTCATGGCATGGAGAGAGAAGATCCATACCAGCACGTCAAAGACTTCGTCGAAGTCTGCTCATCTGTTTACCAAAATTTCAATGAAGAATCTGCTGCACGCTTTCCTTTCTCTATAAAGGATAAAGCAAAAGCCTGGTTAAACTCTCTACCATCGGGATCCATAACCACCTGGGATCAGATGGTCAAAAAGTTTCTGTTAAAGTTCTTCCCTATGGCGAAGACTAATGTCCTTAGACGTGAAATCACGGATTTCACGCAAGAGGAAGATGAGAGATTATATGAAGCTTGGGATAGATTCATGGATCTCTTACTCAAATGTCCACACCATGGATACTCAAAGTGGAGACTGGTTCAGTGTTTCTACAATGGACAGAGTCAACCAAATAGACATCTGGTGGAGTCAATGAATGGTGGAGGATTCCTGAGTCTTAAGGAAACTGAATCTTATGCTTTCCTAGAAAAGCTTGCTGAGGATTCTTAGCACTGGGATTTCACAAAGACTCGGGAACAACCAGTCAAAGCCCGTGATCAAGCCGGGAGTTCAACCAAGAAAGGAGGACTATACGTAGTAAAGGATTCCCCGAATTTGATTTCCTCACTCAGCAAGTGGAGGAATTAAAATTAAAGAAGAATGTGCATATGGTAAATACACAACCTAAGTCATGTTCAATTTGTGCAAGTCCAATGCATATGGCAGATGATTATCCTTCAATGCAGAACTATCATGAAGACACATCTGAACAGCTAAATGTTGTGAATAATTATGGGCAGAATCAAGGAAACGTTTTCAATGAGAATAATCCAAATAGCTGGAGAAACCACCCAAATTTCTCATGGAAACAAGAGAATCAAAGAATACAGCCCAGGAAGCAGGGGACGAACTTTTATCCCCAACAAAATTTCAACCAAGGACCGCAACAGAACTACGGTCAAGGGCAATTTCAGCAGCAAGGGTTCAATAACCCGAATCAATTTCAATACAATCAGAATCAGGTTGGGTAGCCAAGGCAAATGAACCAGAATTTTCAGTTTGCACAACCAATGGGAGGTTATCAAAACTAACCACAACAAAATTTTGTGCCAATATTTCCACCACCTGGATTTAACATTCCACAGGGAAATACTGCCCAACGTCCTCATACACAAACTCCTTCTGCTGAGGACCTGATGAAACTCATTCATTCTCACACATCCTCAATCTCTAAAATAGAGACCCAAATTGGGCAATTGGCCACTTTTCTCTGTGAAAGAAAAAAAGGATTGTTTCCGAGCCAACCAGTTCCTAACCCAAGGGGCTAAATGGTTATTGAACAAACATCAACTTCAACACAGGAGGATGATCAACAACAAATTCGGGCGATCACAACATTGAGATCTGGAAAGCAGGTCGATAACAAAATAGTATTTTCAGAGGAGGAGGAAAAGTCTGATGGAGAGAAGAAATCTGAGAAGAAAGAAGAAATTGATGATAAAGTACAAGCAAAAGAAACATCAGAAGAAAAGAGTGAACAGAAGAGAAGTTTTGTTCCTAAAGCACCGTACCCGCAAAGATTGATGGCACTACTGAAAAATTGCGATGAGGAAGGAATAAATGAGATTTTCAAGCAATTAAAAATTAATATTCCTTTCCTAGATGCCATCCGCCAAGTGCCGGCTTATGCTAAATTTTTGAAAGAATTGGTCACAATTAAAAGAAAGACAAATATTCCGAAAAAGGCTTTCTTAGCCGAGCAAGTTAGTTCAGTGTTATAAGCAAAGCTCCCGATCAAATACAAGGACCCAGGTTGTCCTACAATCTCGATCATCATCGGCGATAACCGTATTGATCAGGCCCTTTTAGATTTAGGAGCAAGTGTCAACTTGTTGCCTTATTCTGTGTACAAGGAGCTCGAGTTGGGAGAACTTAAGGCCACTGCGATGACCCTTCTTATGATCGCCAGAAGATCCTCAGAAATTGTGGAAGATGTCCTCATCAAGGTGGATTCTTTCTACTTTCCTGTGGATTTTGTTATTTTGGACACTGAACCGGCATCAAATTTGAAGAATAACATTCCAGTGATTCTAGGAAGACCTTTTCTAGCAACCTCCAATGCGCTGATCAATTGTCGAAATGGGATCATGAATCTGTCATTTGGGAATATGACAGTGGAACTTAATATTTTTAAAATTGCCAAGCAGCCCATGGAGGATGATGAACATGCACAAGCATGCATACTCGATGAAATCGTTGAAGACATATTTCGTGCATCCGAAGCTGAAGATCCTTTAGCAGCTTATCTTGCGCATTTCGGAGAGAATTTTGATGTGGATCAACTGATCCAAGAAGTGAATCACATGTTGGACTCCACACCACGTCTGGGCTTTGTAATGCACCAGCTACATTCCAAAGATGTATGCTGAGTATTTTTTCGGATATAGTCGAGCGATTCCTCGAGGTCTTCATGGACGACTTCTCGATCCATGGAAACAGTTTTGCTGACTATTTGAATCATTTGTCACTAGTGCTTGAACGATGCCAAGAGAAGAACCTTGTTCTTAACTGAGAAAAATGTCAGTTCATGGTTAAAGATGGCATTGTTTTGGGACATATCATATCGTCTCAGGGTATCGAGGTCGACAAGGCCAAAGTTGATTTAATTGCCAATCTACCACCACCTAGGACAGTGAAAGAAATCAGATCTTTTCTCGGACACGCCGATTTTTATCGGCGTTTTATTAAAGATTTCAGCAAGATAGCGCGACCGCTATGCAGTTTACTTTCCAAGGATGCCCCGTTCGTTTTTGATGATGAATGTTTGCGAGCCTTTGAAACCATTAAGGCCGAATTGATAAAAGCTCCAATAATTCAATCTCCAAACTGGGACTTCCCATTCGAAATAATGTGCGACGTCTCTGATTATGCAATTGGAGCTGTTCTGGGGCAACGAATAAAAAAATTACCGCATGTAATCTACTATGCGAGTCGTACTCTCAACGATGCCCAGTTGAACTACTCGACCACTGAAAAGGAACTTTTGGCAGTAGTTTTCGTGTTGGATAAATTTCGATCCTATTTATTAGGATCTAAAATCGTGGTATTCACAGATCATGCTGCTCTGCATTATCTGTTCGCTAAGAAAGACGCTAAGGCACGTTTAATTAGATGGATCTTGTTGCTATAAGAGTTCGATTTGGAGATCAAGGACAAGAAAGGCTCAGAAAATGTGGTGGCAAATCACTTGTCACGAATAATTATTGAGAGATCTGACGAGCCTGTTCCGATCTTGGAGCACTTCCCGGATGAACAGTTGTTCATGATTGATTGTCCACCTTGGTATGCGGATCTTGTCAATTATCTAGTCACCGAGAAATTACCTCACCATTGGTCGAAGAATGAGAAATCCATTTTCTTAGCTCGGGTGAAATACTATTTTTTCAAAGATCCGTACTTATTCAAATATTGTCCTGATCAAATCATACGAAGATGTATTCCTGAATCTCAGCAACCACGAATCATCTTGTTCTGTCATGAGTTGCCTTGTGGAGGTCACTTTAGTTCCAAAAAGACTACTGCAAAGATCTTCCAAAGTGGTTTTTACTGGCCGACGATCTTTAAGGATTGTCATCAACATTGCAAATCTTGTCACGACTGTCAAATGCTGGGCCGAATCTCAAAGCGCAACATGATGCCGCTCAATCCAATTTTAGAAGTTGAATTATTTGATGTTTGGGGGATCGATTTTATGGGTCCTTTCCCGAATTCGTTTGGAAATACGTTCATTCTTGTCGGTGTTGATTATGTCTCAAAATGGGTAGAGGCTGTGGCGTGTAAATCGAATGATCACAGAGTAGTGATCAAATTTCTCAAGGATCAAGTATTTTCTCGTTTTGGCATTCCAAAGGTGATAATCAGCGATGGTGGAAAGCACTTTTATAATAAAGTGTTCACCCAATTAATGAAGAAATATGGTGTCACGCACAAAGTCGCTATGTCATACCATCCTCAGACAAGTGGCCCAGTTGAAGTCTCTAATCGGGAACTTAAGCGGATTTTAGAAAAGACAATTCATCCGAATCGTAAAGACCGGTCGCTAAAGTTGAATGACGCTCTATGGGCGTATCGAACGACGTTTAAAACTCCGATTAGCATGTCGCCGTATCGGTTGGTCTTTGGTAAAGGATGTCACCTCCCGGTTGAGCTGGAACATCGAGCATTTTGGGCCATTAAGTCATTAAATTTTGATCTCTTGCAATCTAGTGCCCAAATGGGTTTCCAAATAAATGAATTAGAAGAAATCTGTGTTGATGCCTATGACTGTGCTAAATCGTACAAGGACCGTATGAAACGGGTTCATGATCACTCTATTCTACGAAAATCTTTCGTTGTTGGTCAACAGGTTCTACTTTATAATTCCCGACTTCATCTATTTCTGGGGAAACTAAAAACCCGTTGGAGTGGCCTTTCAAAATCTCTCGCATACTCCCCAATTGGGCAGTTGATATTATCAACCCGAAACACGGGAATGTTTTTCGAGTTAACGGTCAATGATTGAAACCGTTCCTTGAGAATGCAATTGCATTCTCTGACACTCTTCCTTTGAGTGATCCAATTGCTCACCCTGATTGAGGAATTCACAAGGTCGAGCTATCGACTTTAAACTAGCGCTCATTTGGAGGCAACCCAATTGTGTAGTTTTCGTTTGGTTTCGTTTAGGATTTAGGTTTTATTTTTTTTCTCATGTTTATTTCTAGCATTTTATTTTTTTCGTTTAGGTTATTTTTTTTTTAATTCCCTAAAATAGTGTAACCATATTCCCTTCAATAAATTTTTGGTCATGTTCCAATTTGATACACATATTCTCTGCACCTGATCTTTGTGTTGAGGTACTTTTTCAAACAGGTTTGGGGGTGCGCTACTTCTTTCAGTCAATGCGGACATTGCCATCTTTAGGTTTGGGGGTATGATTATCTATTTTGCGTCACTTATTTTTCTAAAAAAAAAAAAAAATTTAGCTTTTTCTCGATCAATCGACTCAAAGGAGTCGATTGATCGACCTACCACTCTCGATCGATCGACTCCTTTGAGTCGATTAATCGACAGTACAAAAAAAAAAATTGAAAAAAAAAAATAATAATAATAATTTTATCTTTGAAGTCATCATGCACATTATTTTACGATTGTTTTCAAACTTTAGTTGATGATGCATGTGAATTTAATTTTGAGAATACTGATGACATATTCTGATTACTTGTATCTAAGATGATGAAGCTTAATGTGATATTTTGTGGATAATTTTGATTTTCATGCTTAGAATTTTTACACTTATACCAAGCTAAGACTTAGAAATCGATGAACTGTTTTGAATGTTGAATCTTAGGTTCTTAGTGGAGACTAAACCCAGTGAGCTTTAGAGCTAATTTCTCGTCATTGATGAGTGAATACATAAACTCGGAGTTTTCTTTGAATATAAATTATTTTGGATGATCTCATACACTTTACTTTGGCTTGTGACTTTGCATGAAATCAAATTCATATCATTATGTTAGAATGTACTGTATATCTACTCAAGACAAATAGGCAAGGTTACCATCTTTTAAGGATATGATTGAAGACCATCTTTGGCTCGTTTGTGCTTAAAATATCTCACCTTATATAAATTTATCCTTCTAGTACCCCTTTGAGCCTATTGAAAAATTTACCTTTATTTTTTTTTTATAAGCCACGTTAACTATGATGAGTACTGAAATATGATGATATTTAACCCTAAATACCTATATTTAGCTATCCGATGAAGGCTATCTGATGAGAATTATTAGATTTGAAGTGTTTCAGGTAAATACAAGTCAAGTGTGGAAAACAGCCCAAGATTTCTGAAAATAATGTCAAAACACTGTAACTTTGGGTCATCGAGAACTTGGTGCGACTTGTGGCTAAATTTGGACCTTCAAGATGGCCGAATTATGAAATTGTCAAAACACAAACATTGTAGATCGTTTCGTCCGCTTTCTAACGGCGTAAGAATCACCTCTATCCGAGTTCGGGACAGAAAGTTATGGCTGAAATACCGAAGCAGTGTCTGATACAAAAAGTGTGCTAAAATTCACGGATTTCTGGGGGACGATTAATCGAGGAGAAGTAGAGTCTGACACGGAATTGACTACTTTAAAGCTGATTTTGAGCCGCTTTTGTAGGGTCGATGCATCGACCCAATAGGGTCGATTAATCAACTCTAAATTGGCGACCGGGAATCTATTTAAAGCGACTCAAACACTTCGAGGGAGAAGGAGAGTCTGACACGGAATTGACTACTTTAAAGCTGATTTTGAGCCGCTTTTGTAGGGTCGATGCATCGACCCAATTGGGTCGATTAATCAACCCTAAATTGGCGACCGGGAATCTATTTAAAGAGACTCAAACACTTCGAGGGAGAATGAGAAATTAGGGAGATAGGAGATTAGAGTTTTAGTTTTTTACTTTTCTTTTTCATAGTTAGACATAGAAATAGGGAGTTTTTATTTATTCCTTTTTGAGAGTTTTGTTCCTTTAATTTTCAGTACTCATTTCTCCAGTTTATTATATTTTTGCTGAAGTTTATTCCTGCATTATTCTCGTTTCTAAAGACCATCGTACTTTTGGATCAAAGAAATTTCTTTTGATGTTGAGGTATTTTTAATTCATTAAATTAATGTTATTTTCTCTTCCTTATTTATTTATGTCATTTAATTGCAATATGTGTGGCTAAATTCATAAGGATGGGGATCTAATGATTCCCATCCGAGGGATGTACTTTTAATAATATAAATTTATGATTAAAATATGAGATCTTATTTTATGGTTGTTGTGCTATCAAGAACGGATGAAATCCCTGCCACTAACCGGGATCGTGTGTGACGAGCCATGCCCGGGATCTTAGATCAGTGACGGTAATTTTATCCAATCATTGTTATATGGTCTTTTTGCTTTCATCATGTGGATCTAATTACGATTATGATCCGGGATCGAGTGTGCCGAGCCATGCCCTGGATCTTGGATCTGTAATGGTAATTTTATCTTAATTACTCCCTAACCTGAAATCGAGTGTGCCGAGCCATGCCCTTGATTTCAGATCTATGGTGGTATTATTATTGAAATTTTTACCCACTTTGGGGATGATTTTTATTTGAACCTGAGATCAAGTGTGCCGAGCCATGCCCTTGATCTCAGATCTATATATGAAAATCATCTAAGTCCTGATTGCAGGGATGCAACGTGGAACCTATCAGGGTTTTTGACCATTTATCTTCCATAAAAGATGTTTGTTTTCAATGACATATCTCATAGCTTAATCCTTAGATTTGTATTATGGGAAGAACAGACCAAAGATGGGAGGATTTAGTATCTTCATCTTTATCTTTATTTTTGAATTATCAATTAAATTTTAGTTTGTAGTCAGTAATTACCATCTCATCAAACCATTTAAATCATAAGACTGGTAGAATACTGTTAGATCTTAGTAGATTTCTAGAATTGCTTGTCTTTTTAGATCTTTCAAAATTAGTCCTCGTGGGAACGATCTCGTACTCCGCACCCATTATATACAATCCGATTCGTGCATGATGTGATATTTTAATGTATGTTTTACTCGCAAGTGCACGAATCGGTTTGTATATAGTGGGTGCGGAGTACGAGATCGTTCCCACGAGGATTAATTTTGAACTATCTAAAAGAGACAAGCAATTATAGAAATCTATTAAGATCTAACAGTATTCTACCAATTTTATGATTTAAGCGGTTGATGATAATTAATGACTACAAACTAAAATTCAATTGATAATTAATAAAAAGAAGATGAAGATATAAAATCCCATCTTTGGTCCGTTTAATCCTATAATATAAATCTAAGGAATAACTTATGAGATATTTCATTGGTAACAAACATCTTTTATGGAAGATCAATGGTCAACACCCTAATAGGTTCCACGTTGCATCCCTCGCAATCGAGACAGATGATTTTCATATTATAGATCCTGGGATCAAGGGCACTAGACACACATGATCTCGTGTTCAAATAAAACCATCCCCAAAGTGGGTGAAAATTCCAACAAGAATACCACTTACAAATCTGAAATCAAGGGCATGGCTCACTTTATTCATTAGGGATATTTAAGATAAAATTACCATTACGTAACCAAGATCCGAGGGCAAGACTCATCCCGTAACATAATCGTAATTAGATCCACGCGATAAGCAAAAGACCATAACAATGATTGGTAAAATTATGCAGATCCGAGATCCCATGACGATGATTTCATCCATTAATGATAGCACAACAACCATAAAATTAAAATCTCATATTTTAATCCTAAATTTATATTATTAAAATACATCCTCTCTATAAATTTAGAAGTAAATGACATAAATAAATAAAGACGGGAAAATAACATTAATTAAAATTACCTCAAACTTCAAATAAATTACGTTGATCCACACGGATGATAATCTTCAGAAACGAAATAAATGCAGAAATAAACTTTGAACAAAATTTATGAACTGAATACTGAAAAATTAAAGAACAAAGCTCTCAAAAAGAATAATAAAATTTCTCTATTTCTATGTCTAATTATGAAAAACAATGGCTAAAAACTAAGAACACTAAAAACTAAAACTCTCTCCTAAATTTAATTCCTACGTAATTCTAATGTTGAAAAAGATCTCTAATCATAATCCCCTTTTTCCCGAAGTGTTTGAGTCTTTAAATAGAACCCGTCGCGCAAAGGTATCCTAAACCGACTTTTTAGGATCGATTAATCGACCCATAGCTGTCGATGCATCGAGCCGACCAAGTTTCCAAAAAATCAGACTTTCAGTGTCAGAATCGTGTCAGACTCAATTTCTGGCTCGATTAATCGACCTGTAGGGTCGATGCATCGACCCCCAGAAATCCGTGAAAATCAGCACTTCTTGTGGTTCAGACACTGCTTCAGTATTTCGGCCATAACTTTCTGTCCCGAACTCAGATTGAGACGATTCTTATGCCGTTGGAAAGCTGACGAAAAGATCTACAACTTTCATGTTTTGAACATGTTGTAATTCGGCCGTCTTGAAGGTCAAAATGTAGCCGCAAGTCGCACCAAGTTCTTGATTACCCGAAATTGCAGTGTTTTGGCCTTATATTCAGAATTCTTGTACTGTTTTCTATACTTGGCTTGTATTTACCTGAAACACTTCAAATCTAATCAATCTCATCAGATAGCCTTCATCGGACAGCTAAATATAGGTATTTAGGGGTGAAATATCCTCATTTTTCAGTACTCATCAGTGCACTTGTGAGTAAAATATCACAATTAAAATTCACATCAGTGATCTTGCAAGTACGCAAGATATTCACTGCATCCATTCTTCATCATCTTCTCAGCTCGAATAGCTGATACAAATGGCGCTACTTTGAACTTCACTCCAAAAAACCTAAATGACTTCCTCTTGGGAGGGCGGAAGACTATAATTTTCTGTAGGTAATCTACGCTAGCATGGTAAGCAGATAGCTAGTCCATCTCCAAGATCACATCGAAGCCTACCATATTCAATAATATCAGGTCTACTCAAATTTCTTCATTTTCAACTCTAATAACCACCGACTTGTTCACTGTGTCTATTCTCACTGAATTACTCGTAGGAATCGTTACTGCCAAAACGAAATCTAACTTCTCAGGCGTAATTTCTATACGTGCTAAGAACAGCGGCGTAATAAAAGAATGCATAGACCCAGGGTCAATCAGTACTCTCGCTTCAGTCTTACATATATCTTGCTCTTGATGTATAGGAAGAGTACCTTAGTTTATATATCAAATATATACGGTTATGCATATAATCTAATATACAGTAGTCACTAATTTTCCTATATATTGAAATTTACTAACACATTCAATAATATTTGAAATTAATGATATAATTTAACTCTTAAAGCGTAATGATATCTTGAATGATATCATTCGATGTCAGAGAATCAGTCGCTGTAATGGCATATGCTCGACCTTGAACAACAGGTTGAGAGGATCTCTGAGTGGATACCGATCCAACCCGCTCATTGCCCTCCTTAGGGCAGTTCCTAACCATGTGACCCATGTTGCCACATCTGAAGCATGCCCCTGTATCTCTCCTGCAGTCTTCTGTCTTATGTGGCTTCCCACACTTTACACATGACAGGGCCAAAGCGAAAGATGAGACCCTAGAAGATCCCTGCGCGACAGAAACTCTACTAATAGAAGAACCGGACAATCTGAATGGTTTGGATGATACAGGAACTGTTGGCCTCTGATATGAACTCGGCCCTGAAGATATTGCTGGTCGGGAGTGAGTATGGTATCTGGGAGGTCTGGAGAATCTAGCCCTCTTATTCTGTTCAGGGTCCTGAGCTTGTCCCTGAAATAACCTCTCTTTGTTTTGTTTATCTCTCCAAGCAAACTGTTTTTAGTTTTTCTCCTCAGAAATGAGAGCTTTAGACATAACTGTTGCATATGTTTCAAACGCCCATATGGCCACTTCTCGTTATATGTTTGGCCTCAAGCCAAGTTGAAACTTCTGAGCTCGCATCGACACGGTGGCTACGTGCTGCGGAGCAAACCATGATAGCCTATCAAACTTGGCACTATACTCTCGCACCGTCATAGCACCTTGTTCCAACTTGATAAATTTTACTTCCCACTGATGTCTCACAATCTTGGGAAAGTATTTATCGTTGAAGGTTTCAACGAATTCAACCCATGTCCAAGGGACATTGGGAAGCTCTTGCTCATGATGCCTCGATACTGATTTCCACCAAGGCCCCACTTCCCCATCAAATTTGAAGGTTGCCCAGCGCACCTTCTCTACATCAGTGCACTGGTGCACTTCAAATACCTTTTCCATCTCTTCTATCAAACCCTCGGCCTCAATGGGGTCTGTTTGACCTGAGAAATTAGGAGGTCTCATTCTCCTAAACTCGGTAAAACCGCCAGGTTGGTGAGGTGGTCTAGCTGCTTGTTGATTCAAAGCAGCAGCCTGCTGAGCTATGTTGGCAGCCAAAGCTTCCAACACCTGCTCCATTATGCTATCACCACCTCTTCTATCTCCTCTAGGTCCTATCGGAACGACATACTCATTCGATCCCAATCCCCTAGATTTTCCAGTAACATCGAGAATCTCTCGTTGTGGGACTTCTCTCTTTCCTTCTCTTCCTCCACTGCGTCCACCTCTGAACCTTGGGCCTATACTGGTCTGTCATTGTAAAAATAATAACATTGATTAGTACAAAGATTGTAAAAACAATCCAACTTGAACCCGTGGTTCAACCTAAAGCCTATGCTATGATACCAACTATGACAGCCCGAATTTCGGCACCCGAAAACCCGTGCCATCAGGATCATACCCTAGATGATCCCCAAAACAAATCAAAGAGTGTCTGCTCGTCTAGCGAAAATAAGAGTAGACACTGTCCAGTAGTGGTAGATCGAGTCATCATATAAGGCTTAAAAAGAAATGAAAGAGAATAAATAATGCATATAAGTAAACCAAAAGAATATACATCCTCAAAAAAGAACCAAGAAGAACCACTGGTGATGGACATTCATCACTCAAAACAATGGTTCCCAATAGTGGTTCATATAGAATGTATACATCTATAAATAAACAACTACAGTAAATAAATAGAGAAAAGTGGCCACCAGGCACACGGATAATCCAAAATATATATACAGGACTCAAATACAAAACTAATACCCAAGCTACGGGTCGAACTCGTTAGCAGGGGTGTCAGTGTCCTCCTCCTCTGCCTCAGCCTCCGGCTCTGGCTGATACTCGAGATCACTCTCTGTGTCGGGAACTCTAACCTCAGAACCTATTATATATAAACAGGGTGAGCTACCATCTAAGCTCAATAGAAGAAACTCAAATAATTTGCATATAAAACGTAAAGCATGACTTGTAGAATATAACTCTGAGTAGATGAATAAGTCAGAGAGTGCAGACAGAAATAAACAGATGCAGACAGATAATCAGAATGCAAAACTTTTAATGAACAGATAAGATACAACAGTGTAAGAACGGACTTTAATTTCAGAGTGGTCAGATGCATGCATACAGTAGTTATTGACTTAAAATTCTATTTACTTAAATAACTCCCGTGAATATAGCATGTGGTAGCCAGATGTGTGCCAATGGGTAACTCCGACCATCGTCGTTCAATGAATAATTTCAGATGATTACATCAAGTCTCTACAAAGGAGAGCAAGTTGTGCTAAGGGTTTACAAATCAAATACACGGATATCCTGTGTATCCCGGTTTCGTAGGTATCCTAAAATCAATACACATAAGACCTCGTAATCGAGATAGCGTAAATGATGATGACATGTATGGAAGAGACAGATAACAATCCTTTTAAAATTAAAGAAAACAGATATAGATGCTCAGAACAACCATACAGTCAAAATTAGATACAAGTTAAGTTGTTTCCCCTACCTCAGAACAGATCTTTCTAAGCAAATCCAAAGCTTTCTAAGATGTCCTAATCTTGACCTAGATCATACGTATAGTACACTAAGTGTCAGAAGTGTTAGAACAGTAACTGGCACAAAGTCCAGCCTTAAATTCTCAAGAACCCAAAACAGCAGAAACATGGGAAACTCGATTGATCAATCCCTCTGTTTGATCTATCGGGTTCACATCTGATCGATCAATCTCTTCATTGATCGATCGGATACCTCAAACCTACACAGCCTGAACGAAAGACATCTGATCGATCAACTCCATGATTGATCGATCGGATTCTCAAGTTGATCGATCAATTCCCATAATTGATTGATCAAAACTAGCATTTCCACACCTTCAAAATAGAGGAACCTTGATCGATCAATCTCTTCATTAATCGATTGGATCTTCAATTCGATCGATTAATCCCCATGTTTGATCGATCGGGTCAAAATTTCAGAAAAACACACCTCCTGTTTCATAGTGTATTTATAAAATTTGATCGATCAAATCTCTGATTTGATCGATCAATTTTACAGTTCGATCGATTAATTTTCAATTGATCGATCAGTTCTTCATTACATAATAGAGGCAGATTTGATCAATCAATCCTTTAATTGATCGATCAATTCCTTAATTTGATCGATCAATCCCCACAATTGATCGATCGGATTTTCAAAGTTAGAAATTTTATAAAACAGGCCTCCTGTTCTACAGTCTCCTCATAAAATTTGATCGATCAATCTTACCATTCGATCGATCAATTCTCAATTGATCAATCAGTTCACACTTAATCGGTCATTTCTAAAGTTGATTGATCAGTTCCAAATTCGATTGATCAAACCACAAGTTTGGTCGATCGAACACATCGGGCTCTAACTTCTTAAGAAAATCACCCTTCTGTTTCAAATGGGTCTTTACAAAATTTGATCGATCAACTCCTAAGTTTGATCGATCGGATTACAGATTGATCGATCAATTCTCAATTGATCGATCGGGTATGACATTTAAGCTGTCATTAATTGGGCTTGTTGAATTCAAACCCAAATCAATCCCTAGCTTTTATGATCCATCATGAATCATTTATGCCTCCCACACACACATTTAAGACATCACATTCATATTAAAACCCAAATCAACTCACCTCTTTGAAGATTATTTCTTGTTTCACGGCATCCTAGGTCCACAAGGGTTCGGATCCGAATTGGAAAGTTTGCCGCTTAAGTTCTCCAGCGAACCAAGGTACAACTCCGCGCTAACACACAGGTGTGTTTTACTCTCTCAAACAGATTGACGTACTCACGTCCATTCACTTACGTTCTTAATCAGAGGATCAAAAATCTAGGGCTTCTCGAGCTTGGTTTCACAAAGGGAATTTTCTAGTAATAGCTGGTAGGCAAGAATTCAGAACATGAACAAAGAGAAGAGGGATTGGGTATTCCTAACCTTCCTTCTCTTATAAGCTACTAATGGAAATATCCTGGATATTTTCATTTCTAAAAATTTATCTAGTGTTTAGAACACACACAACACACATGTATATAACACTCTACGATGAAGCCCATCGCATCCCAGACTTGTGTCGTAAGTGACGCATCACTTCGCGCGCACACACACACACACACAGATTAATAACCCAGCTATTAATATTATTAATATGAAAATTTTAAATTAGTCTCGATTTCTGTGCCAAACACGAATACCAAAGCAGTCAGAACGTTTCAAAAATTTTATGGTCATTACAGAAGGGCAGCTTTGCTATATTGACGTAACATGTCATGCATGACACTGCTGCAGTTAGCTTATCCCCTGGTGTTTGATATAGTCTAACATGCTTGCACAAAGAGACTGACTTGAAGATAGGACATGGACATGAAAGGAATATGAAATGTAACCTTACGAAGGGCTCCGACCATGGTGTAGTACATCTTATTGCAGACTTGGACAGGCTGACAGATAGTAAGACTCGAAAAGACAATCTCCACGGCCAAAGTTGTTTGGTTCGGAAGGAACAAGAGGTCGAAAATCTAACACAAGACTTTTGCCCTTGGTGTTCAAACTCTTTCTTCCCTGATTCATTACTTAATGAACAAAAGGAGTGTCTTCAAATTGTCTCAAAATTAAAGTTTGACAGTTGCTTTTGGCTAAAATGCTTGGTAACTTCCAAGTTAAACAAATTTCGACTGCCTGATGTGCATGTTAAAAGTTACCATTTTATTCACCCAGCCATTCATGAAGCTAATAAATTCTATAGGACATTAATTTGGAAGTTCAAATATATTGCATTGTAAGGATCCCATCCCATTCCATGGAGCAGGCAAATGACATCTTCCTATAACTTTTAGAGAGATAACTTCCACATGCATGTAACAATGTCAAATCATAAATTGGAGAAGCCATTACCGTGCACCCTAAACGCCTTGGACAATTTTTGAAAAATTCAAGGTTCTAGAGGACTCTTGTTGGGCTGATCGATAAATCCAGATCCTTCAGAAAACTTTTCTAACCGGAACATCTCATAGTGACCCAATCGTGCAAATGTAAGATTATCAACTGATGAAACGATATGAGCTCCAGTACACCTGGCTATGTGCTCCAATAGTGGCCTTTTAACATTGAGAACTAAAGATATTTCTTTTGCCCGAAGATATTCTTGAGCATATGATGATACGCTTCTTTCTACAAGCAGAACATTTGGCCGATGGGCCTCTATCTTTGCAACAGTCATCTTGAGGTGATCAATCTCCTGCATGGAAACAATATTTTGAACTCCAATCAGATCATTGACATACATCATGCACATACACATACACATATATGCAAGTTATCAAAATCGGGATCCGTATCGGTTATCAGTCGAAAGTCCATAATTGAATTGACAATGTCAAAGTCCATAATTGAATGAGATATAGATCCTAATGAGAACAAAAATAATTACAATAAGTATTCATTTATTAACTTATATTGATTATTCACAAGTTATTCATGAAAAAAATTTGTTTTCAAGGAAATATTTATAACCTGTTTGAACCGCTTTCTGTTTAGATGCACATCTAATTTTCATCATTGGTTACTTCGTGGAATAAAGGGCACTTAACTGTTCAATCAACCAAAGCCTGGATGGATGAGCATACAATTCATTTATGTCAGCTCTAAAAACCAAACAATGATATCAAACAATGACAACAATTTAGTCAATATATAATATAAGAATTGATTAAAAATCCACCTTTTTATGCATTTCAAACGATGCTTACCTCTAGAAACCGTATATCATCTTCATTAAGGATTGATTAAAGATCAGCTTTAGATCTAAATAACAAAAAAGAGACTAAATAATTGAATCCAATGCAATAATTGAGAATTAATGTATAAAACAACATCATCCTTTACTGAATACTGAATCACCAACCACAAAGTTCCCAATCTTCATCAAAACTCTGGTCAGTTATAAAACCTATATTAATATTAAATAAAAAGTGATAGTTAGATTGAAATTTTGGCCGATAATATCAATTTCGACATTTCGGCCGAAATTTTGCCCTCCATACAAAATGAGACGTAAAATTTCGGATTTGATTTTGTTTCGGTGCTTTTGAACCGACATTTCAGCTGATAATATGAATTTTGGCCGAAATTTCGGCTGAAATTTTGCCTTCCATACAAAATGAGAGTAAAAATTTCAGATTCATCTCAATCTTTCACTTTTGTGTTAAAACCCCTTTGGCTGTTTCATTTTTGTGTTAAAAGAACATAGATAAATATATAAAAAAATAAACAATCAAACAAAATAAATAAACATCCCAACCTCCAAAACCCAAAAGCCCAATTAAATTTCAGATGAAAAAAACCTTTAAAAAAAAATAAAGACAAAATTTCAAATGCAAAAAACACAAAACTGGTATGAATATTGGAGATAAAAAAAAAATTTCATATGCAAAAAAACCCAAAAACAACAATAAAGAGAAAATTTGAGAAACGAATATACCTGCACTTTGAAGAGAAGAACCCAAAAACGGAAGGTCTTCTGGGCTGGATAGAAATTGATTTGAAACTGAACTGACTCTGATTCTACAAGAAAAAATTGAAAACCTGAAAAAAAAAAAAAAAAAAAAAAAAGCTTGGAAAGACAAAATATAATTATAAAACTGAATTGAATCAAACTGAAAAATAGTAACAATTTAAAACCCAAAATTAATAGAAATAGCACTCTATTTGGGACCAATGCCATAATATAGTAGCACTCTATATGAGAGTATATTGTGTCAATCCACTGTTTTAAATGGCATGCAAAATTGATTTAGCATTAACAAATCAAAGGAGAGAAAAATAAAAATAAAAAATCACAGTACCAAACCTTATAAAAAAACGTTTTTCCAAATTTGGAC
The DNA here is from genome assembly GCA_021018995.1 of Chloranthus sessilifolius. Lineage (NCBI taxonomy): Eukaryota > Viridiplantae > Streptophyta > Magnoliopsida > Chloranthales > Chloranthaceae > Chloranthus > Chloranthus sessilifolius. Next base: position 8,947,983 of record CM037589.1, on the reverse strand, counting down.
CGAAAAACTTCTATAAAGAGTACAAATCAGCATTTTTTATTTTTTTTAAAATTAGTAAATATCACTAATTTGAATATAAACACTATCAAACCCTAATCCAACTTTCCAAAAACAAAAAGTAAATAACTAAAAGAGGAAAAGAATGATAGCAGTCAACAGGAACCTCAACTCAACGCATCAAAAACTACGAACCAGAAAGAAAAAAACCAAAAAAATAAATAAACATTTATTTGATCTCTGTACCTGTGCAAGTTCTTTATCTCCTTCGAATTTCTCTTTTAGGACTTTTAAGAGACGAAGCTACAAATAGAGGGGAGTTTTTTAGGGCTTTGAAAGAGACGAAAGGGAGTGATGGAAGCAAAAATGAAAGGTCTTCTGGTCTTTGTCGGTTTTGCCTTGCAATGATAGAACCCAAAACCCAAAAACCAGAAACGAAAGGTCCAAAAACGAAAGGTCTCCTAGTATTTTGTTGGTTTTGTCTTGTAGTGATGATCCGTTTTGTCTTGTAGTGATAGAATCTAAAACTATATTTTTCATACTTACTTAATAGGGTCTAATTTTTTTAACAGTGATCCCCTTAAATTCAAATTAAGTGAAAAAATGAGAATTCCATTAGGTCCCTTATGAGACCTATCAGTCCACTAGGAGACCGATCTATCAATCTCATATGTGACTGATTCTTTTTTTTTTTTTTTTTGATAACCTGGGTATTCGGGCCTCTTAGAGAGCCCGCCTAATCCTAAGGGTATATGCGCATCCCAAATTTAGCACATGTCAGGGCAGCACAAGATATAAATTCTTAGGGTGGCCTCAAGGGGGGAGGGGATTCGAACTCAGCTCTCATGCTTTTTGAATCGGGTACCTGGCCAGCTCACCTAACCCCTTAAGGTTATATGTGACTGACTCTTGATTAGTCTCATATGAGACCACTCGATTGATATCATATAGGACCAACTGATTGGTCTCATGAAACCCAAAGACATTTTTGCCTAACTCATATTTTCACGTAATTTGAATTTAAGCACATGTCGAATTTTTTTCACAGATATAACAAGGGCACGTCTCTTAACACCTCAAAACTGAAAACCTTGAGGGTCTCGGACCTTGCTGGGTCATATCCGGTCATTCAGACTTCAAACCCTACCTGATACTTCGAGACACCGGAAGGTAAAAAATCCTTTTTTATATATTATTTTAGTATGAGTCACATTTACAAAACTCTTTGAAATCTGACCTAGTGTCCAAAGTGTATAGAACTCGTACTTGTATGTAGGGCTCTCAATGGGCCGGATTAGGGCAGGGCTGGGGTTCAATCAGGCCCTAACCTATCTGGGCCGGGTTCCCAAATTTTTCATCCCAGCCCTAACCCAGGCTACGACGTACTCAGCTCAAGCCAAGCCCCTATCGGGCCAAGCTGGGCTTGAGTGTTTTTTTCGGGCTTTTTTCAATTGTTATTTTCTAATAAATTTGGTTGGACTATTGTTTCTAATAAAATTTGATTACGCTTGGGATTTTTTTATTCCTAATAAAAGTTTGAAGAAGTTAAAATTTTAATTAAATAATTATATTAACATTATAGAGACTCATATAATGCTTTTATTCAAATATTTCATTTTAGTTTGTTGCACAATGATTATAACGGACAGCGGTTGCACCATAATTATAACGAACAATGATTAATCTCAAGACATTTAAGCAAGTTATATTTAATTAAAAGAAAATTTATTTATAACTTTAAAAGGATAAGTATATATATATATTGTCAGAAAGATTGGGATAAAAAATAGTCTCCATTTTATTATTTAAATCAATCAATAGATTTTTCGTTAGTAGTAACACACCACCCTTTTTAACTCATATTATGTTAACATGTTTACGGAGCAAAGGAAAGCAATGGAACGTGGTATGGCCGTATAAGTGAGAATCATGATTCATAATTAAGGATTCAAAGGAGGTTCCCCGGAAAAGTTTGACAACCGCATGGGACACACGTTTGTACAGTAAACGTGGTTAGTGATCATCACTCGGGCCATGTGGCTAGGGCCGCTAGGCTGCATCTTAATCTGGATCATTTCCTATTTTAATTGGCTCTTATAATTCTACTTAGAGCTCGTACATGGTAAACTGGTGACCGACCGATTCCGATATGAAACAAGTCACTGATCTGAAAATCTGATGGCTGAAGATTGTATAAGAAAACAATTTCCTAGTCATGTGATTTAAGGGGTGATAGAATCCTCCACATCACATGATTTGTTTCAAATTTAGATTGGGAGCGGGTCAGTTACCATATACCAGCTCTTCTAATCGCATCTGGCCATTCGACCAAACTGAAAATTTGATACATGCTTTGATTTGCAAAGGCAGCCGATTAAACTAAATTGTAAGTCATTATTGATCAATTTAAGACGTCCAAGTTGCAACATGCACAGTGACATTTGGTGTGCCTTTCAAAAGATACTAACCATTTGATGAGTGCTTCTTAATATAAGCCCTCCAATAAGCTTAATGTAGAGTACTAGGGTCTATATTGAAATGCTTAGATTAGACGGTATCGATCCTTAGGTATAAGTTTTGGCTAAGTGAAGTTTACATGATAGCTAATCACTTAGACAAAGTTTGCGAAAAATATGCCTAATTGGTACCACATGGCTAAAAAGTATGCCTGAGAGGTTGTGATAAGGGTGCAATGGGTCGAGCTTGGCCCAGATTAGGGTAAACTCAAGCCCAGCCTGATGGATTTGAACTTCGCTAAAGTCTGGCCCCAGCTTGTGGAAGGCTTATGCATGGCCTTTTGCCAAAGACCAGCCCGTCACAAAAATTAGAAGAAGTGCAAAAAAGGCAATATTTATTTGGATTGTGTTATATGGTAGACAGGTTTTGTGCATGCAAAGAGCATACTGCTGATGTGATGTCACTCATGGCGCAATTGGCTGCAAGTGTAGTGGGGCCCAAGCAACGCAAGTCAGGGCAGATAGTCATGTCACGCCACATCAGTCGTTTGTACTTTGCGTGCACAAAACCTAGTTGTTGTTTGCAATTTTCTTACTTATTTTTGTGGACTTCTATTTTCTAGAGGTGAATACAAAGCTGAATTCTAACCGATCTGTCCCCAATACTTAACATTGGTAGCCTCCCTACGGGTTCTGATGTAAAAATTAATGTTGACAGTGCTTGGGGTTAAAATACGAAGAAAGTTGGTATTGGAGTCGTAGCTCGAAATGTAACGGGAGAGATGCTTGGTGCAAAAGCCTTAGCAGGTCGCACTGCTATCTACAGTGAAGCAATGACGGGTTATTATGGGGTTCTCTCCACTTCAAAGAGTATTATATCATTGCTTTCTAGTGGTGATGATTGGTCGGAGATCAACCTCATTATTAGTAATGCAAGAAAGATTACTAGGGAATTCTCTTATGTTACCTATAGACATATCCGGAGAGATGCTAATGAGCAAGGTATCAAAATCGGTATCGGTTTGCTGATGACCGATGTTGTATCGGCCTATTTAATATATATATATATATATATATATATATATATATATATATATATATATATATATACATCTCGACCGAAACTGAGATGTATCAGCCGATACCCAAAACGTATGAGACCGATAGCTCTGTTTGTCAAGAAACTGATACATATCGGTATCGGTATAGGTCAATTTTTGATACCTAGCTAATGAGACAGCTGATCTCTTAGCCATGCATGGTTTAAATTGTGCTTTTGAAGCTATATGGGTGCCACATGGAATAAACATCAGACTAAAGAGATAAGTGGCTCATGGTATTAATATCTATTGTGGGAAAGATTATGACAAAAAATAATCTCCATAGCGATGCTTGGGTGCTTCTTAGTATATTAATTGGACCCTCTCAGGCACAAGGATAGCGTTTATACATTTTAACAAAAAAAAACTGTGACAACCCGGATTTTCGCTCTCAGAAACCCGTGTCATCAGGATCATGCTTTGGATGATCCCTGGAACAAATCAAAGAGTGTCTGCTCGTCTAGCAAAAATTAGAGCAGACACTGTCCAGTAGTGGCAGATCGAATCATCATATAAGGCTCAAAAAGAAAGAAAAGAGAATAAATAATGCATATATGTAAATCAAAAGAACATACATCCTTAAAAAAGGATCAAGAAGAACTACTGGTGATGGACATCCATCACCCAAAATAATGGTTCTCAATAGTGGTTCATATAGAATGTATACAACTATAATTAAACAACTACAGTAAATAAATACAGAAAAGTGGCCACCAGGCACACGGATAATCCAAAATAATATATAGGACCCAAATACAAACCTAATACCCAAGCTATGGGTAGAACTCGTCAACAGGGGTGTTGATCGGTGTCAAAATGTAACTATATTTCGAACCTTAATTCCTACATTTAGCTATCTGATGGTTGTTATATAGTTTTAGTGGTTGCAGGTATTTCTAATCATTGGATCTTCAAAGAGCATAAAAAAAAATAATTAAAGGTTACACAAGAACAGTTGACCAAGAGGTCAACAAAAACATCAAAATCCGTGAAAATAAGTGATTGACCTAGCATCCATCAGAAGAAGGAAGACCTTACACCTATGTGTCAATCGATTAAGAACAAATTCTCAATCGATTGACAAAAAGGACAGTTTTTTCCCTCCACTTCAAATTCAAATTCAAATTCTCAATCGATTGAGAGTATTATGGAAATTATCTTGTCAGCTCCTATAAAAATAAAGCTATGGCTTAGGATTATGGGTTGGCTTTTTGGCTCTTGTTCTGTTCCCTCTTTTCCTTTAGTTTTCTTCTTCTCTCAGTAGATTGTATTTAGGTTTTTATAATTATTTTTCTTATAATTTTTGGAACTTAGTTTGTACCTAAGAACCAAAGCATTGTAAAGAGATTTTTGTGATAAATAAAAAGTACATATTCAAGAGAATGGCTTCGAGTTTACAACGAGATTGCACACCAAGGATGAGCGACTAAAATATTTGTTCAAGGAGAATGTGATCCCCAGATAAGTAACATTTATATTATTAACTCCATAATTTCTTAGTTTCATCATAGAATCATTCTGCTAAAAACTGTGTTTAATTGAATATCTTTTGAATGACCAATTATGGCCGTTGACCTAGGTTATCAACGATCATAAACGATTTATTCCATCTAGATCTGTACTTGCAGGCCGATCTAGGCTGCAGAGTGATTATTTGCTCATTATCGTGATTTGAAATTTTGAGATACGCTATGCTTTTTACATGATTTATACCGCAATGATAGGCTGAGTCATAGTTTTTAGATAGAATATGCCAGATCAATAATCGCGTTTTCTTACGATTTATTTTTCTTTTAGATAAATGATGGTGTGATTGATGTGTTATGAAATTGTGAGATTAATGATAGAAAAGTAATTATAAATCTGGGGTAGAAAATTCCTTAATCATTTATCAAGATTGTCCTTTTATTTATCAGAATTTGTTCTTGCATAGATTACTTTTCCCTTATTGCATTTAGAATAGTGTGGTAATTATTTGACAAATCGAACTCTCTCCCTTGGTACTTTCTTGGGTGTCTTTTTCTCTTTAAGAATTAATTAAATTTCACGCTTCCCTGTGGGTTCGACACCCTTGATTTCACCGTGCTACAACCGATCTTGTGCACTTGCAATGGTACATTTTTAAATCGATCAGGTGTCAGTGTCCTCCTCCTCTGCCTCAGCCTCCGACTCTGGCTGATACTCAGGATCACTCTCCATGCCAGGAACTCTAGCCTCAGAACCTATTATATATAAGCAAAGTGAGCTACCATCTAAGCTCAATAGAAAAAACTCAAATAATTTGCATCTAAAACGTAAAGCATGGCTTACAGAATATAACTCAAACAGATAATTAAAGCAGAATGCAGACAGAACATAATAGATGGAAAAAGATGATCAGATATGCAGAATAATCAGAATACAGAACTTTTAGAGAATAGAGCAGATACAAGGTATAGGGACAGACTTTAATATCAAAGTGATCAGATGCATGTATATAGTAGTTATTGACTTAAATTCTATATACTTAAATAGTTCCCGTGAATATAGCACGTGGTAGCCAGATGTGTGCCAATGGGTAACCCCGACCATCGTCGTTCAATGAACAATTGCAAATTATTTGCATCAAGTCTCTGCAACGGAGAGCAACTTGTGCTAAGGGTTTACAAATCAGATACACGGATATTCTGTCTGCTGTTCGTGGGTATCCTGTCACGTCAGGGAGATTCGTCACATGAACTTTAAATCAATACACGTAAAGACCTCAAAATCAGATAATAGAAACAGATGGCAGAACAGATAACAAAGCTTGTATGACAAAAGAACCAATTACAGATGCTCAGAAAACTATGCAGTCGAAATTTGATATAAGTTAAGTTGAATTTCCCCTACCTCAGATCAGACCTTTCTAAGCAAATCCAAAGTTTTTTAAAGCATCACGGTCTCTTCCTAAACCATAAATATGATATACAAGTGTCAGAGATGTAAGAACAGTAATTGGTACAAAGTCAAGTCTTAAATTTCCCAGAAACCAAAACAGCAGAAACATAGGAACTCGATCGATCAATCCCTCTATTTGATCGATCGGGCTCATATCTGATCGATCAATCTCATCATTGGTCGATCGGATGCCTCACATCTACTCATTCAGAATAGAGGACATCTAATTGATCAACTCCATGGTTGATCGATCAGATTCTCAAGTTGATCGATCATTTCTCATAATTGATCGATCAAAACCAGTATTTCCACACCTTCATAATAGAGGAACATTGATCGATCAATCTCTTCATGGATCGATCGGATTTCCAATTCGATCAATCAATCCCTATGTTTAATCGATTGAGTCAAAATTTCATAAAAACACACCTCCTGTTTCATAGTGTATTTTATAAAATTTGACTGATCAAATCTCTGATTTGATTGATCAATTTTACAGTTCGATTGATCAATTCTCAATTGATTGATCAATCCTTCATTACAGAACAGAGGCAGATTTGATCGATCAATCTCTTAATTGATCGATCGATTCCTATATTTGATCGATCAATCCCCATAATTGATCGATCGGATTTTCAAAGTCAGAAATTTCATAAAAACAAACCTCTTGTTCTATAGTCTCCTCATAAAATTCAATCGATCAAATCCCTAATTTGATCGATCAATTCCATAGTTTAATCGATCAATTCCCAATTGATCAATCAGTTCATACCTGATCGGTCATTTCTAAAGTTGATCGATAAGTTTCAAATTCGATCGATCAAACCACCAGTTTGATCGATTGAGCACATCGGGCTCTAACTTCTCAAGAAAAAAATACCCTTCTGTTTCAAAGGGGCATTTATGAAATTTGATAGATCAAATCCCAAATTTGATCAATCGAATTACAGAATAATCGATCAATTCTCAATTGATCGATCGGATATGACAATTAAGCTGTCATTAATCGGGTTTGTTGAATTCAAACCTAAATCAATCCCTAGCTTTTATGAACCATCATGAATCATTCAAGTCCTCATTAAACTCATATTTATTACATATAAATCTCCTACAAAATTCATAATAACTCACCTCTTCCGATGATTGTTTCTTGGTTCACAGCATCCTAGGTCCACGAAGGTTTCGGATTCAAATTGGGGAGTTCATCAAGGTGGGTTCTCCAAGGAACTAGAGGGTGTCTTACGCGTTAATACACAACCACATCTCGCCTTTCCCAAATGAATTTTGACAGACACTTATCGATTTCTTCGTGTTCTAACTCAAGTATCAAGAACCTAGGTTTCTTATTTCACACCTTAGCACTTCAGAACAGCAAACCTAGCTACAGATTATCAGAAACAAGAAGAGTAGAGTAATGAATTCTAACTCTCTTCCTTCCCTTATAAGCTAAACCAATGAAATATCTTAGATATTTCAATATTCTTCCTAATTTAAACTCCGGTGTGAAGCACATATACAAATTCTCCGGCGTACCACACCTCATCAAACGTCTTACACAACTTAGATTTATGTAAGAAGTCATACAAGACTTCGCCTAACTGTGGATTAATATTATTGTCAATAATATTATTATAAAATTTTAATTTATTTCGATTTTCATGCCAGACGCGTATATCAAACTAGTCGAGTTATGTTCAGAATTTTACAATCATTACAAAAACAAATTTAAAAAATAAAAAAAATAAAAAAAATCTCCATCCTTTGATTCAAGGCAATCAATGATGTTAACTGTGGAAAGCATCAATTGTAGAGACGAAATCTTTGGTTGTAAATACCCATACCCTTGAAGAATATGGTATGATCGTGGCCTTAGAGCGGGTGGTTTCATAAATCATAAATCAACTTTTTTTTCTCAAAACTAACAGCGACTGTCTGTTAAATCAATGAGGCCCTAGCCCTTTTTCTAGTGGAAGATGACGCGTCATCCAATTCTTACCCTATTATATTATTTTATTTTATTCCCTTGTTTTATTTTTTTATAGATAAGCTGAGTTTGAATCAATCACCTAAAGGTTATAAGTAACGGGCTTGGTTTTTGAACATCGGCTATATCCCATACATATTGGCGGCTGATACGTATTGTGTTAGGCCACATGTCTGATAAGAAATACACCTCTAATTTTTTATGGGTTAAATATTTAGTTAAATATTGACCAGAATAAGATTGACCTATACGTATCAGATATAGAAATACACCTCTAATTTTTTATGGGTTAAATATTTAGTTAAATATTGACCAGAATAAGATTGACCTGTACGTATCAGATATGATTTGAAAAAAAAAAAAACTAAAATACCTTTTTTGACCATTTTTTTATTTTATTATATTTTTTATGATTTTAAAAATACAAAAAAGGTATCTAAATATCACTCAATTTGGCTAGTACGAATCTGATATATCCAATACGTATCGGCCTAGGGTTCAGACAGTCCAAAAATTCATTGATTAGAGATTACAATCGACTGATCTATACATTCTAATATGGACATTTGTACATAATTTTTTAATATCTATTATTAAAGTAGACTGGTCAAATGATTCTAATCATCCATAAGCGTAATTTTTGAACTTAGATGAGCCAATATCGTTTAGCATGGGCCAAAATTTCGGCCCATAACTCAAACTATCAATAGAAATGTTATGTTGGCAGATTAAAACTAACCTGCTCACATCAACTCAATGAGTAATCCAAAATGCTTTGATCAGTTCGTTAATGCATCTTACAACAGTAATTTTGAGTTCTATTCCATCTACATGTGGCATGCGTTCTAGACCGCTCGATTGAGTCACGTGTAGAGAATATGATTACCCGTGCACCACAGCTAGTGCGAGGGCCATCGCCCGCACAAACACTTTGAGAAGTACGTGTGTTTGGGGGTGTTTTTGTTATTTGGTGAAATCATAGGAGTCAATGAATATTATAAAATTCGAAGAGCGGCGCTCTGTCGGTCCTTTACCGATTATCCCCAGTGGTTGCTTGGTCGAATGGGACAATCTAGGACATCGAAAACCGGGCTCTCGCTCTGAATTCGCGAAAACCCACGCTTCTTTCGACTTTCCGGTTTCCCCCACAAACCCTAACTCCTTTTTACACTGACAAGAATAGATTCTCAATTGAAAAATAAGCAAAAACTATTCAGGTCCGTTGATTGCGGTTAGATGTTGTTGCACCAGTTGCTAAAGAAGGAAAAGAGAAAGCTTTGCGCTAGCTGAAGGGTTGCTTCTAGGTGTGTTTTTAACTCCAATGAAACATCTAATTGCAAAGAAAGAGAAAAAACAGTTTTAAACTTAATGAGCAACCAAATCTCGAAGTTAGCGATTCTTGTTAGAGCAAAGAACACAGATTTATAAGCACTAACAAATCCTTATTATTGTTATTATTATATTTGATACTCGTTATGATGGTAGAGGGTTTTATTTTTGAAGCTAAATACTATACATCCATGTTGCAGATGCTCATCAGCTCAAAGCTTGCTTCTATCTGCAATTTTTTGACTTTCTGGAAGATTTAATGGTCAGCAAATAAAGCTTAGTTTGCTTCTGAAATCTGAGAAATTTAAGCTCAGGTAAGCGCTTTTCACAAATCTTAAGTTATTTGTTTATTTATTTTTACTTGAAACTTGATATCTGCTGGAAAAGAAATCAGATCGGAGAAAATCTCTGCAACTTTAAGGTGTGATATAAGTTTTTAGCTGATGATCGATCCTTTTCAAAGCTTAAAACGTCGCTTATTCAGAGCTTTTAAGTAGTACGATTAAGCGTCTGATACTCCACCATTGGCAGAATCGCAGGCGGCTAAGCGATTTCAAAACTGAGGGGGAAAAAGAGCAGCTTATCCGTTCAGGCGTGCCGCAGAGTGCTGCAAAAAGCTAGCGGAAGCTGACATTTTGATCGTAAAAGGCCTTTTATCATCGACAAATGTACTGAGAACTCGTCATCAATGCACCAGACAGGCTCCACCTGCACTGCAGAAACCCTAATTCAGGACGCTTAAAGTAGAAAACGGGAAACAAAAGGAAGAAAACAAAGTCAGATCTCCATTCTCCTTCTCTCTCGGCCTCGGGGGAGAGGCATGAAAGTGGTGTTATGGAGGTCGATGATCAGATTTATGGACAAGCGGGTAAGCGATTGAGGAGAAACGAAGAGAAATTAAGGAACAAAGAAGAGGACGAAGTTGGAGAAGGAGAAAGATCTCAACACCAGAGATCGTGGCATTCGGAGAGGATTTTTAGGGTTTCTCGCGCTACAGGCGGCAAAGATCGCCACAGCAAAGTGATCACAGCGAAAGGATTGAGAGATCGTAGGGTTCGGCTCTCAGTCTCTACCGCTATTCAGTTCTACGACATCCAGGATCGTCTAGGCTTCGATCAGCCGAGCAAAGCGATCGAATGGCTCATCGATGCTGCCGCTGCCGACATCGCGCAGCTTCCTTTGCTCAACGACGCGTTCCTCGACGCAGCTAAGCAAACAGCAGCCGACGAGGGGAGACCTACGTCATCCGAGCAGCAAAACCAGCATCTTTCTCTTTCGAAATCCGCTTGCAGTAGCCCATCGGAGACGAGCAAGGGTTCGGTTCTATCGCTCTCGAGATCTGAAATCCGTGTGAAGGCTAGAGAACGAGCTAGAGATAGAACCGCCAAGGAGAAAAAGGAGTCCCATTTAGCCAATCCAAAGAGCGTAAATCTTACTTCTCAAGGATCCTTCACCGAACTCCTCACTGGTTATACTTGTCAAAACAACCCTCTTTCCACGGCTCGGCAAAACCCTTTCATTGCTCAAACCCACCATCACCAGAATTCGTACCTCAATAGCGATAATCTAGACCACATCCAGCAATTGTCTCTTCTGCAAGATCATTTCATGCCTGCGGGCGATTACAATTTGAACTTCTCGATTTCTTCAGCTGGCATTGCTGGCATCAATCGGGGGACCCTTCAGTCCAATTCAGTGTCTATGGCACCTCACCTACAGCGGTTTTCTTCTCCAGCTGAGGGCCAAAACCTGCCTTTCTTCGCTGCGCCTGCTGGCGAGAACCAGTTGCTTGATGGCCACCTGCAAATCTACTACGGCAACAGCAACAGGCATTCAGATTTCAAAGGGAAGAACTGAAAATTCCCTCTCTCTTCTTCCTTTCTGGTAAGAAACTTCAAACCCGTAATCTCTTCCCCTCTGATTATATACTTCAATGCCGTCTTGCTTGGTACTTTTTGCATATTAGATTTCCTTGTTTGTGTGAACTTTTGTTCCGTTCTAATACCGTCGATTTAGCAATTGGGGATTTTTCCAACGTTTATTGAGGTTTCGTCTTCTGGCTTTTCTACCTGATTGCTGCATTGGTTCCTGTGAAGATGCTCTGGACGAATATCTGTTGGGCTTTGCCCGACTCTTTTCTCTAGGTTTTGAGAGATATCAAGCCAGATGTCGAGTTGTCGATGAAACTACTGAGCAAATCTTTATGGCATGTCAAGTGTCAGCAAAACAAACGTCATTGCATTCCAACGTGCAATCGAAGTTAGTAATTGTTTTGAGAAGTGGGGTAACTAGGGATTGAGAATTAAAACTAAAGATTAAGACAAAAATTAACTAGATGGATTACCTGGTTGAAGAATCTAAACATGTGTAGGACGTAGAGAGAAGTTTTTTAAATCTTATAAAACCTAGCTGGTACATAAGAAACTCTATTGAGTAGATCTCGTAATATTAGAATCCCTAAAAGCTTAGTAAATTTTAAACCCGAAAAAATGGAGTACGACTTTAGCCTTCTAAACTTAAGAAACTGGGACACGTACTTCTTTATTGCTTTCTTTTCAACTAGGGTTGGTCTCTCATTAGAATCCCAAATGAGTTTTTCGCATAGTTAATGAGAAATCTCCTTCACTGGATAACCTCTCTCTCTCTCTCTCTCTCTCTCTCGGTTTTTCGACATCCATTTACAGCAAGTTTTGGAAGACATTCGCCAAGTCTTCAAGCTTCGAGTTTCTAGGCACCTCACCCTTTTCATTAAACAACGAAGAAAGGAAGTCAAATATACAGAAAAGCTAACAAACAAACTAGATTCTAAGCGCATGGACCAATCTTCTGAATCTCCAAAAATGGGGGATGAGTTTTTTCCATATTTCTAGTAGTCTCACCTGGGTCTCTTACTTGAACCCAAGTTTAGATTAGAGCATAGTTACGAGGGAATCTGTTTCCCTTCAAAAATACATGTGTCTCTCGCTTAGATCTTTTATACATTTCATGCATTTGCATTGCAATTGGTCGTTGGAACTCAAACCTTGAAGCCCCAATTTTTTGTTGCCCACTGTATGTAGTCAAAGTTGGACCAGTTTCCATATGACATGACATACTCAATCTCAGTAAGATAATGAGCTCGCCGATGGAGCTCATTATCTTAATGAGATTGAGTATTTCATGTTCTGTGGAAGCTAGTCTAATTTTGACTTAAACACCGACCATAATAGGGGAATAAAAAGCATCAAACAAATTGAGAGTTGGAAGTACTTGTTTGGGTTTTCATTAAGGGTTGTCATACTTCCCCAAATTAGTGGATTTTCTAATTGGATGATTCTCTTCAACCTATTCATCTTAAGAACATATACACGTTAAAGATGAAGGACTTGTTTTTGTTCTATAATATCAGTTAGAAATTAGAATGAAACATACTGGGACTATTACATGCATGCATGGGTCAAAATCTCGGATGATACCGAAACATATCATCTTATATGTATCGGTTTTGGGGGTCACTGATACGGTACATTTAAGGTACCGTATCGGTGCCTCCCATATAAAATGTCAATATACTGGACGATAAATACCAACATATTGCTTGGAACTGATACGTATTATCCGGTACGTATCGATTTTGGAGCTGGATAATAAGTATCGATTTTCCAATTTTTTGACCCATGATTACATGACCTCAAGTTTCTTCGATTAAAATTGCTTCACTACAAATAATAAGACTATTAACGGCAGTTTTAACTGCCGCTAATACATTCAAAATAATGAGAAATACTTTAAAATGATAAGCATATTGTATATTAGTCAATGGAGAGCTCTTTGACTATGGGTTATAGGTTGTCAATAGGGTAGCGCTGGCCCGTCAGTCCGCCTAGCCTAGCCCTAAAATTTTGAGGCTATGGCTGGAAAATGGGGTAAAAAGGTCGGGCTAAAGCCTCAAAACTAAAAGCCTGCCATACTTTGGGGCTCAACAAATGAAAGCCCGACTGAGGCAAGCAATTAAGTAAAAGAAAGAAAAAAAAAATACAAAAATAAGAGGGGCATACCCCAATAATTACGAGTAAATAATTAATCCGAGCTTCGGCATTGCCATCACTCAAATTAAATTAGTTACGAAAGAATGAACCCAAAAATTAGGCAAATGCATAGCATCCCCTAGATCGTGTGTTTGGTAGATTTTGAATGGACGCTTCTATATATATATATATGGGAGCCGGTTAGGTCTTCCAATGGAGGACGATGACCATCCTCTAAGATTCACATGGAGCTCCACGTGGCACTCAAAACATTTTTTGAGTGTCACGTGGAGCACAGGTGGACAGTTTAGATCAATATTAAAAAAAAATTAAAAAAATAAATTTTAAACTCACAAGTCAAAGTTTGACGATTTTCATTGGTCCACAGTTCACGATTCAAAATAAACACGATGGAAATGAGTTTTTAATTTTTTTTTTTTCAAAGATGATCTAAGCAATGCACCCAAGGTCCACGTGTACTTCACGTGGCACCAAAAAAGTGCTTTGGGTGCCATATGGAGCTCCACATGAATCTTGGAGGATGGTCACCGTCCTCCATTGAAGGACCTAATCGGCTCCCATATATATATATATATATATATATATATATATATATATATATCTAACCTTCAATATTAGAGTTACATTCATCAAACATGTGTGTTTGGCAGCACCACTTATGTAATTCATTAAATTTCCTATCCAAACCGCCCCTTACATCACTTTATTTGCTTATGTTAAGTTTTATTAAACAGAATTGAAACTAGAGTAACATAAGTAAAATGCATGTTAGCTTCCTTTCACAAAAAAAAAAAGCACGTTAGCTTGATCGGAAATCAATAAGCTCTCAAAAGTACCCCCAATTACCCTCACGAAATTAATAGCAAAAATACATGTGCAAATAGTTCATTTAAAATTGCACTATCATTACCAAAGAGGCATTAGCCCGGTTGGTTACCTTCCTCCATTGTGAGGGAGGAGGTCGTGGGTTCGATATTCGTCCTCCACGCTATTCCCCACATGCTACTCCCCAACTATCATATGTGTATGCGTGCCTGCTCCTCGGTTCTTGAAGCCGTCTCAACTTTAAAATGGCCATATAAAAAATAATAATAATAAATTAAAAAAAATTGCACTCTCATTCACAAGAAAATATTTCATTGAATAAAAGAAATATTTTCTTGTGAAACTATTATAGAAATGAGTTGGTCTACAATGGTGTCATGTGCATTAAAGCAGTCTATACATCTGTGTGAGTACATGATGTGGACGAAATTTCATACATTGGAAGTCCCTGAATGTTATGCAGTCACACAAATGTGTGGACGCCCGTGCCCACTCATGATAGTTGGACACTCGTTGGAACTAACTTTTATAGAAATAGCCCAAACGAG
Organism: Chloranthus sessilifolius; assembly: GCA_021018995.1. Classification (NCBI taxonomy): domain Eukaryota; kingdom Viridiplantae; phylum Streptophyta; class Magnoliopsida; order Chloranthales; family Chloranthaceae; genus Chloranthus; species Chloranthus sessilifolius. The sequence continues at coordinate 8,932,797 of CM037589.1, read as the reverse complement.
CTAATTACTTTGCATTTTTGTTCATATGCACTAATTAATTTACTATTTAAGCCAGTGGCTAAAATTTACACATATAGACTAGGCTAACTCATGTACAGAGAATGCATGCTACCATATGGCCTTGCACTTACCTTGCCCTAATTCTAGGATAGGCCAATGTCCCATGTCAAGGTGCTATTAAAATTATAACCCGAGATTAAATTAGCTATAAATATAGTGATTTAACTGTTTTAGATAAAAGAAAATAATAATAATAACATCAATCTTAATTATATACAACACAATTAAAGGACTGGACCTAATCTGAAAATAACTTGAGTATGGTCCATGTTCGGGTCGGGTCTGGGTCCAAAATTCAATTGTTCTCTCACAAGTGCTAGACCCGGCTTCAATCAGAATTTACGCTAGGTTTAATCCCAGCTATTGAATGAAGTACAGTGTTGCATCGTGAACGAGTGGAACATAGTAAGTTAGGTGACTAGCAGTGTAGTTCTCCAATGCAAGTGCCAGTTAATATGATTGTCTCGAACTTAGAGGAATGAAGTGAGTGAAGTGAGCATAGTGCAAAAAATGCACAAAACGCACAAAGCGAACGAGCGAAGCTAAGTTCGGGGACTCGGTTGGATAAAGCCTAATTCTGTTATTGCACATTTTTAGTTGAATGTTAGTTGAAGATGTAAGAAAATTTTCATCTTGGCACCAATAGAGGCTAGCCTTTGTCCTAAAATAAAAAAGAAAATTTTGCAATGATGCTCATCTATACTGATGACTTTATCATCGTTAGAGATGACAAATAAGAATTGTTTTTCAATCACCAAAGATAGAGAAGAGATAGAATTAAATGGGACACATCTTTTTATGAGCCCTAAAATTAGAAGGTATGAGAACTAACGAAACTTCTTTGCCTTAGAATACAATTGTGTTCAAATGGTCTACTTTCATCGCTTCATAGGCATGCTTTAGAGTTGCCATGTAAGATTAAGATGGAGAATTTCAATCAAAGTTTAATGCTAATGAATATTAAGGGGAAATTAAAGACTAAAGTTGGTGAAGAGTTGTAAGATGTAAAAATATATAGACAATTGATTGGGAGTTTAATCTATTTGATTCTCTTTATCATGTTTGTCAAGGTAACGCTACAGTGTAGCCATGGCGCCACCATAGAGAATGACGTTGGGATACTCCATATAGAGCCAAATAGCGAGAATGGTTAAATAGCGCTTATCATGGCGGAATAGTTTTGTTGCTATGCACGCTTTTTAATTTTTTGGATTAAAAAATAAATTAAAGTAATTTTTTTAAAGAGAATGACTATTTTGTAAAATAGATAAATTACAAATATTGTTATAAATTATAATACTTATAAGTTATAATTCCAAATATAAAAAAAGACGCCTAAGTATTTATGTTCATTGTCGTAATAGGCCGATCAAAACCTTAAGGTCACAGTCACAAGGACAAATCAGCTTAATTACCTATAATAAAACCATAATAGATCGGCCAAGTGAATGACAGTTTTCAGTTGCAATCTTATCTGTCCATCAATTAATCCATCATAATATCATAATCATAGTTAGAACATTTAAACACAACGCTATCAAATAATATTAAGTTTTCTCATGTTCAAGTTCATTCTTTTTAATTGATGCAACCATAATAGACTTAGCCATGTTCATCGCTTTTAAAACTGTCGTGCATAAGTTCGGGATGACATTTTATGATTTGCCAGAATTAAATAATGATTCTTATGTAGTTGATTTCTTTTCTTCCATAAAAAATATATAAAATAAAATAAAATATTAATGTTCAATAAATAAAAAATTAATTTAAAAAAAAAAGTAATATATAGTCTCGCAATGACATAGTAAACCTCTACGTCATAACCTCACCACAACGCCTTGACTACCTTACTCTTAATAAGAACAATCAGACAAGTTGTAGGATTTGAGTAAGTTCATATATAATGCACAAAAGCCTCACTTGGAGATAATGTTGAAAATTTTAAAGTTTTGATTATTTTATTTTCAGTTAAATGATTGACCAAGTGGTTATAATCATTAGACAGTTGTGTATTTTACCTTAAAGGTTGCATAGGAAACTCTTTAATTCTTGATTTAAATGAGTAGTTGCTTAGGTAACTTTTAATCTTCTCATTTTTTATGAAAAGCATGTCCCTTTGTATGAAAGGTCATGTCCCTTTCAGATCTTTCAGTGAAAGATGATGCACCTTGCTTGAAATGGTGTATAAAGTATAAACACCTTTGCATTATATATTTAAAGAAATCGATACCATAATTATTCACTTAGAAAATCATTTTGTGTCAATTTTATTTCTTGCTATTATAGTTGATCCCAGAGTTCTCTAATAACAATATATTAGTATTCTAAAATGTGAAAAGATTCCCCAAGTCTTTTACAAGAATACAAATCGGGTTCATTGTATTCTTAAAATAGTTTACCGATAACCAGTTAGTGATCATGAGTACAAAGTGGTGGGTGAAAATATTAGTTTAAATGTCACGACATTTTTCGTGATTCCGATCAGATCACTGTATCATTTTTAAATTTACACCATTTATTTTTTCCCATTTTCACCAAAAGATAGTACGACCAATATTAAGGTACATCATTGTCACAATCAATTTTGGATTCTCTATAAAAAAAAGGAATCACATGCAAGATAGTTAATTCTTATAGTATAGAGTATGCTAGTGTTTATCAGCCCATAGATCAATTACTAGATGTGTCTTTGATCTTGACTCAAGAGGATTCGTAGAGTGAAGAGATAGTAGAGGATATCACTATCGCAAATGGAAGCTAAAACAAAGCAATAACAAAGGCAGCTCGTGTATATCTGGCTATGAGTTATTCAGATGCCATGTCTTATTGGACAATATATTGATTACTCATTTGGGCTCCACTGTGATAATGAATGTGCGATTTAACTTGAAGAGAATATAGTTTTTCATCTGAGGACTACTTTAATAAAGGTGCAATATTATCACATTTGAGAAATTGTACACTATTACAACTAAAGACTATCATATTCAGATAGTTCTCTCCTTTTCTATTTATTTTTGCATTTGAATTATTTATTAATTTAGATTTAGTTTTGTGCAGTTTTTGTTACAAATCCAAATAGGTGCGTGATTTTTTTTTCAAGTGTGAACGAAACATGAATTTTTCCTTATAATTGGTGTCAGAGTCGAATGATTTGTAAAGGACAGGATTTGACTAATGGTAATTGTGGGGATCTACATTGATTCAATGGGATAGATATGAGGTTCTAAAACAAAACCAAAGTTAGATTAATTTGAAGTTGACAAATTTTTAAGTCAAGTTGGTTCAATCAATTATTTAGAGATCAAGAAGATCCATTATACTCTATGTTTGGGTGTTTATTCAATACAGTAGAATCATAGTTATTGGGATTCGGTTTTTTTCATTGCTATGTATTGTACAACTACTTTTTTAGCAGTTTATGTTTTATTACGATATTATCATTCATACCTTTAAGTATAGCTATTTTGTTGATGAGAGCTCAAGATATTTGTTGATCTTCATGTGGTTAAAATTCGAACAACATGAATTTGGAGGTTTTGGAGTGAAATCTTTTAGCTATTTAAAAAATTATTATTTATCTTTTCCTATACGCAAAAATATTAGTCTATAAAAAAAATATGGGTTAGAGAATTTCATAAAGAATCACATGAATTGATCCTAGACTATTAATATGGATAGTGGCCATGAGTTGTTTGTTGTGTGAAGATTTAGAGGAAGGTCTCAGAGAATGAAAATTTTACAACCAAGTGATAAATCCAGAGAACTTCAACAAAAATCATAATGGTTAATTAAAGTTGAATATAAAGAAGATGCACATATTACCCTAAAGCAAATGAGCATGACATACTTTCAAAATAATATTTTAATTCAACTTAAGAAAAAAAAAATATTGTAGTTCAAAATTTTGTTTAAACTAGAATTTCTAATTTAGGTAGATTAGAATTTATAACGTAGTTATTGCAGTGAAGCGCACTGTGAATTAGCTTAGTCATCAGGTATTACCTAGTGAATAGAGAGTTGTGCATACTATCTACTTTCCATTCATGGATATTGGTTTGCAAAAGTATCATTTCTTTTAGGAAGTATGATTTAATCAAACATCAAATTTCAATGTAATATAATGCTACAATTCCCACAGATATATGCACCATGTAGAATTGAAAACAAGTAAAAAAAATTTACATAATAGTCGAGATGCTCCAACTTATAAACAAAATCAAGTTGTTACAGTAATGATTATAGCAGCAAACTTTATTCAATATTAAAGCACCACAAACTATATATATATCCTCTAGCCTTATTCAATAGTAAAGAACCACCGTTTATTTAGACCCACTCTCAATTTATACAACTTATTCTTTGTATAGAGTTTTCATGCGTCTTCCTATTGGATAATGTTTTACTTTTCGAATCTACTCAGTTTCCAACTTTAGTATGAATTTTTTTATTATACATAATTTTTAATATATTTTATCTATAATCAATCCTTAACAAACTAAAATAGATAGGCTAAAGAGCCACAAACGCACAATAATATCAGTAGTTTTTACTTTTTCCGCTAAGTTCCTTATAAGTAAAATTTTATATTGTTATTCGTTGTCTTTTTCAAAATCTTCACAGTGAGCAAACTCCCTTAATGATAGATGGGTCAAACATGGTCATAGGTTCTAAAACCCTCCTATAGCTACATCCATGTCCTCTATGTAAAGCATTTGATCCTTCATATAATCCATTAGAAAACTACAAACTTCACTTCTCAAATATTCTCTTACCCCTTGTCCTTTTTTTGTTGTGAACTTCCAACCTAGTTTCCACCTTGAATAATAACTCGTTACCATCTCTAGGAACTTGTATCCTATCACCTATCACCCCTATCACCTGTCATAATAAAGAATCTTTATGTTCCAATCTTGTCTTTGCTACAATGATCTACTGCTTAAGAAATCTCTCACAAGAGTTTTCTTGAATGTGCATAGGTCCTAAAGATATGAATAGTGGATATGCCTAGTGCTCAATTGATTCCTTGTGGATCGTTCAATATCCATTGTAAAACTATTATTTCCCTACTTAAATGTCCTTTCATTTTCAGCTTCCAAATTTGCTACTTCCTTCAGTAAAAAACATTTTATCATATCCAATAATTGTACCATATCACCTATAAAGTATGAAGTACAATTATGTTATAATCTTGTCTTTCCTATAGTGATCTGCTACAAAAAGATCTTACATATGTTTTGTTTAATACTGCATATTCTTCGAAGATATAATTTGGGGAAGCGGGCGTTGACCCAACCATATGAGCATTCGGATTATAATAGGTCTGATGAACAGTCACTACTCACTTTTGACAATTATACGAATAGTGGATCTTCTTAGTGTTCATTCTACTCTTTATGGATCAAACTGTTTCAGAACCTTGCAATTGATTTCCCTCATAGATTATGTATCAATTTTTGTTGATCTTTGATTATCTTTTGTTCTAATATTCTACCAAGGATATAATAATTAGCCTAAGTTTTGATCATAAGAATCAAAATATCAATGCTCATATCAATCTCCTATATTCGAATATGTTGGTTAGGTTTAATCACAACCCGTAAATTGAGACAGTTTGAAGAGCGGTCTTGGGGCTAAATTGATCGATCGATTCTGAACGATAATTAATTGTATGCTCTCAGGTTGAAATCGATCGATTAAGTTGTGAAATCGATCGATCGATTTTGAGCGTCAATTGTTTGGTGACTCTCAGGTCGAAATCGATCGATCGAGTTGTGAAATCGATCGATCGATTCTAGGCGGGCAAGCTCCGCGAATTTGGACGATTTAGCTAATTAGAGAAGTTTTTAGTCAATGTTTCCTAATGCAAGTTAGAACCTATTAACATAAGGTTTTCCTAGGGTTTTAAGAGAGTTTGTCAATAGAGTGAAAAGTGGGGGATACTTTGAGGGGCAAGGTATTTGAAGAAAAGCTTAGGGATTGAAGCCGTTCTTGTATTGGAATCGTTACTATATTCCAACAGATCTCTTCTCTGTTTTTTAAGGACTACGCCCTTGTTTATTCACAGTGTTGGTTGTTGAAGATAGTATTAGATCTTGATTGAGAGTGCACTAGAGAGACGAGAGCGTATTCGTTGTAAACGTTCATAAATATAGTGCATATGCTCCATGGACATAACCCTAGTTTGGGTAAATCATGTAAATTTTTTTGTGTTGCGTGTGGTTGCTTTTGCGTCTTCTTATTTTACCGTATTAATCATGATAGGGACTTCGGTGTCTTGAATTCCTAACAAAATATTCCTCAATCCCCATGATCAAATCATCAATTTTGATGCTACTTGTTAAAATATTAGAAACCCACATAGTTGCATACCATGCATACACGACAAATAATATGAAAAGTAATATAAGTTTGCTATTACTGATGTTTTGACATGAAATGTCATAATAGAGCTCTAAAAAGAAAATCTATACAAATATCACTCTATTACAACTCACTCTCTCCCTCTTTCTCTATACAAAGGCACTTAAAACATTTGTTGCTTTTAAAAAGTTCAATTTTCAAAACAACCTAAAAACTTATTCTAATAGGAAAGCCCGCTTTAAACTAAAAATAAGTATACCAAATTTTCAGACAATCTAAAGGCACCTTAATAGCACTACCTAAACTATTAAAGATTAGAGCATTCTGAATAATAAATATATTTTTAGTGTGGAAAATGTATTAGATATTTTCACTTGATTATACTTAAGGAAAGGAGTTGATATTTTTGGAAAGAACAATTTTGATTTTCAAGGGCGTTTCGTTAAAAATTTGGATACAAGTAGACTTGGCAGGATTAATTGATGGTCATGGCTAGATGACTCATCACGTATTTTCCAGACCCTTCGAATGAGGAGATTCAATGAAGATCAATGACAATACCAGAAGGATTATGACAACGCCCATAACTCTATTACAAACTAATGCTTATTAAAACTGATTCCAAGTTTGTAATATGATAGCTAGTAAACAAAATTTTAACAATGGAAACTAGTGTATACATTGGAGGTAATGTTACCTTTAGCTCTAAGATGGCGGCTAGTGATACTTTTATATTGGGAAATTCAGTAAAAATGGAGTATAGTGTGTTGCTATTTAGGAGAAACCTCATATATATTTGAAAATATCTCTTCTTTTTTTTCGTTTCCAACTTGTGGGCAAAAGTGCCGTTTTCTTATATATGAAGAGTGTCTTATATGGAAGAGCAACCTTTTGATTTTTTTCCTTGGAGCTTTACCCTGGTCGAGCATGTATTAAAATGTGAAAGTAACTACTTTACTACTCCTCTTGTTTACGGTAGAATTATTCTTTAATAAATTTTGTACATGTATCTATGTCTAACGTAATGCATATAAATTGATATATTAAATAGTGAGCATTGTATTAAATTCCTTTTTAAAATCTGTTAGAAGGGATTTTAACATGGAAACCATGCTCCATTCTATTGTATAAGCTTAGTATTTGTGACCTTGTATGTTATGTCTCAAAATTCAGTCATAGTCATCAAATCCCTAATATATATCAAATATCCTCAATGCTAAAGGCTATATCGTAGCCATTGCAAGTGCTTTCTTAAAAAATCTGATTATCTAATCATTTTAAAACCTATTTAATTGTTTTACATTCAATTGGTTGGAACTTGACGGTTGGACATAACCCTTAATGATGATTGTGTATAAGAAGGAGCTTATAAGATTTAATTTTTAAAATTAAAAGAAAACATAATTCATGTAAGATATTCAAATTAAATATTGTACCATTGGAATCATAGTAGCACCAAACAATTCCAATATTGTTTTGAAAATGTTAGTTAACCACATTCAATTAAATGTTACATCGATTTTTTTTTTAAACTGATACATATTGGTTTTCGAGATGTATTAGCAATACAATTTGATACCAAATATCAATTGATGAAATGTGAATATGATATGAAAATTTTCGTTAGTTTTGAGCATGTTAAATGACAGTCTTATGATTTTTTCAGTCTAGATACAGATACCCTTGGTTGATCAGGCTCTGGTTCCCTAGCATAACCTCTAGATGCACCACTCTCTCAAGATTTTGGAGGTTTCTCCTTCCTCCGACTTTTCACAAAGAGATGATTCATTTGAATAGCCGGGGATTCATCATCCTAACTTGCTTCCTTCTCAACATGTCTTTCAATCTTTGTGTTACTCACAAATAGTCACGAAATAGATGGGCCATGCATGGGGCTTCTTGGAACTATATGCACTCATATTTTTTAATAAAATTAGCAATTTTAAAATTATGACACACACATAAGCACTTGCTAAATATATTATATATTAACCAAAAATTATTACCGACTACTAGTTGGCCTATATAAGGATTAAAAACATGATGTTAGTGCCCATATCAGCCACTCCTCTGGATGAGAGGTATTGGCATTAGCGTCAATATGAATTATTTAAATTTTTTCAAATACTGAAAAATCCTCGAAATAGAAAACTTATTATAATTTCAAATATGATATTTTTATATATCAATATAGTTTCATACATAAATGGTTACAACAATAAAGTTTATTGAATAACTAAATTAAAAATAAGTGAATAAATTCAGCATACAATACAAAAAAATAGATTATTAGCGGCAGTTTTTTGGAGTAAAAAACTGTCGGTATTAACAAAAAACAATTAAAGACTATTAGCGGCAGTTTTTTGTTAATAGTGGCAGTTTTTGACTGCCGCTAATAATCTTGTTTTTTGTGGTGATATTGAGTATAATGTAAACATTTTATACTAAGTTTAAGTGAATAGAGAGCAAGAAGGATAATTTGATCAAAATATAAAATTGTTTATTATCATAGTAGGATAGATTTTGATATCGATACCGTACTTTACAATCAAGTATTCAATAATAAGCCAAATTGGTGCAGGGTGGCTAAAGAGGAGAAAAAACAATGTTGTACCGTATAATTAATAGTTCTTACTTTGATTAAACGGGCCATTTCAAAAACATTAGCATGACTTCCTTTATTACAAGTTGAGATGAATATTCTATTCGGGCACTTTAGAAAATAATGCCTAAAAAACAAACTTTTTAACAAAAAAGACCTGACTTCAAATGTTTTAGAAAAATGGTATTTTCACGGATTTTGAACTTTAGAAAACCGTGAAAGTATTATTCTTTTACAAACGTTTTAGAAAAAATAGTGCTTTCACGATTTTCTGAAGTTCCAAAATCCGTGAAACGCAGTTTTTCTAAAACGTTTGAAGTCGGGTCTTTTTTGCTAAAAAGTTTGTTTTTGAGGCATGTTTCTCCTATTATCCCTATTCTAAAGTGGGTGTTTCGTGTGAGAAATAAGATAAAAGTATGAATGAGCAAGAGGAAGTTTAGAAGCAGCTCAGATTAAATAACAAAAATCATCCGAGATTATTTGTGCATGTCCATTAGAACTTAGAAGCCTAAAATAACCTTTACTAGGAATTGCGATCATAAAAGCACGAAGAACTAGAAGGGAAAACCCAGTAAAAACTAAAGTAGAGAAAAATGACATAAATGTGGTTGGGGGACCTCAGCTCTAAACAGAAATAAGTGGCAAATAAGACCTGTAATGCTAGGCCTAATCAGATGGGACAAGGGATGACGATGATGATGATGATGAAATACCAAAACAAGTAGTTAATCGTGCATGCTATACTACATCTATATGTTTACAACATATAACGATGTTATACCAAAACGAGTAGTGAATCGTGAATGCTATACTACATCTATAAGTTTACGACATATAACAGTATATCTTGAAAACTCTATGACTACAACTTCTTCTTTTCCAACTTGGGTTTTGCTTGATATGAGCAATTCCCCATCCAATAAAAATATGAAAATCATCAAATTAACTGAGAAGACAACAAAAGGAACCAAAAAATAAATAACTATTATGCTTTAAAAATATTGAAAATGTTAAAAAACTTATGTAAGAGCCAATATTTCCTTAATCTTTGTTGGCAAATCAAGATCAACCCCCTGCTAAACATCATGAACATTTTAAAGTAATAATAAAGCCACAATTTGTAATAAGGAGGTTTCCAAACTAATATTAGTAACTTTTAAATTGATACAAAAATATGAAACAGATTATGCTGGTATGCATTGATGATACCATATGTTATATATTGTCAATGTATACCAATGCCAATACATATCGGAGAGTTTTGAGGCCCTTGATGCCCACTCAGGTATGGTATTATACTAGGCCAATTACCAAAGTATGTCACTTGTAAACATGAGTACTGGCTGTGATTTCAAACCTTGTTCCTATAGGTATAGCGTTTGAGGAAGTTTTCAAGGCCCGAGTGTTGACCAATTAGTCTTATTTGATCAATAGACTAATTTATCTATGCATTATTTGTTAATTTTTTGATAAAATTGGTAGACACCTTAATAGTCTTCCCTTTTAACTCAGTCTATAGCACCATAGAAAGGCTCAAAGTTTGTTCACTGTTTTTTCTTGTTTTAGGATTTCAAACTCCAATGATTTCCAACTTTATGAGGGCAAAATGGATTATCAAGGGCCTCAAAGCACTCGATTGTCCCTCTGAGTGAGAACAACCTATTATAAGCCTTGTTCTTGGTGTGTCTCCCAATTTCGGGAAGCGCTTGCTTAATTATGCCAGTATTACTGGCTTTGCTAATATCATGTTACCTATGGACCATTCTGGCCATGTGTAAGTTCAGTAGTAGGGTGGAGGGTGGTTGCTTTCGTTAGATGCATCCTTGTATTGACTAATTGAAACATATCTTGCTCGCATATGTGAACGAGCAATTATTTAGAAGAAAACTTTATACATGAATTGATCATTTGGCATCGACAGACCTTCTTGGGTCTTTCTTATCAGAAAAGAACGAGATTATATACAGCTGGGACTTAGTGATGGTACATTAGATCATTGCATTGGATATCTTTATCCTTGTGGCTAATAATTATTTTTTCTCATTGTAAATTATAAAAATGGAAAACCAATTATCCTCTATATGAAATCTACTTTGGAGACACCCATTTGTGGAGTATAACTATATATGCTTTACATTATATATATATATTTTTTTCGGGGGTGACAGACGGATTGATTATTCTCTATTTTATTTGTGCTTATCTTTTCAATTATAATTAGAATGTTGATTGAATATTGTTATTATAATTATTTATCGTTTTTGTTTATTTATTAAATGGTTCAAACTCCTTAGTAGTTGGAGAACCCCAATAAAAGAGGATTGTAATCCAAGATGATTTGGTGGGAAATGAATAATCAAGTTGTTTAGAAGATCAAGCATCTCAAATAAAACAAAGGGAACCTTGGATCAATCATCTTCTATTCTATTTCTCTTTTTACTTTTAATTTTTAATTATTATGGCTTCATTTTGACACCCACAATTTTTGCAAGAAAAACAATAATATAAAACCAAATAAAAATAAGAAATATAAAGATATATTACATTTATGGTATGTTTTGTTATATTTATTATTAATATAATAAATATTTTAATAATTTAAAGAAAATAAAACTTTATTTTGATTTCTTAGTTTTGGGTTGGGTTTTAGGCAATAGATATTCTCAAGTTTTATATGCAAATTAATAGTCCCACATTGGTAAAAATAAAAAGTGCTTACGCTATATATAGAACCTTTCACCTTCTATTATTGTTTGACAATAAGAAGAGAAGAGTGTGCCTAATGGCGAGCCGATGCGTGTGCGTGGCGATTGATGCTTTAGGCGTAATGAGAGGTTTGAATTTTTTGACCACTCTGAAATCCATCGGATTCTTTGCATATAACTTGAGAATTCTTCTTGCTTCTTTCTTTTGGTGGTACTCCATCGGATTGAGTTTTCTGAGGCGATCCTCTATTGCTGCAAAGTAACGGATCGCATCCAAGAGATTGGGCTCGTTGTATCCTGGAAACGTCTCTCTTGATCTAAGAGATTGGGCCCGTTGTATCCTGGAAACGTCTCGCTAGATCCCTTTTGCAAACTCGAAGATTTACTCTAGTAGGGAGCGAATAACGTTTTAAAGACAACGATTACATGCCTCGAGTCCAATTCTCTTGTCCAATTCATTATTTTCGGATTTCTGTTCCTAATTTTTCTAACATGCTTGATTAACTCTATTAGTTTAATATTTTTAACCAAATAAGTAACATTTTACAAACCTTCCCGATCTATGCAAAAGCATTTTGTAATTGACATAATTTTAGAAATGTAATAATTCATCAAACAACATGTTTAAAGTCAAAAATCGAGTGATAAAGGTTCTATGAGATCTTCTAAACGATCAACTCATGTATGAAGTTTTCTAAGATGTTACTTTTGATAAAAGGATTGGACTTGGCTGAATGTATTTACCAAAATAACTCTTTCCTTTTTTGGTAAAACCTGCATAGAAATATGCCACTGACGGACGCTAGAGGAATTATAGTATTTATATCATTAGTAAGCGCATTTAACTCCCCTACTTCCTATTCAAACAATCTTCGAGTCTAGTATCTTTTTTATATCTCTAAGAGAAAAAAAATATAAATATAAGACATTGTACAAGTCATTTGCTCCTTCGGTTATGTTACATATTTAGCAATCTAATACTATAGTGTGAAGAATCAGATAGTTTATATTATCTCATTTTTTGGGGAAAGAAAGACACCTCTATACTTTTTTTGATATTGATAACTGGTATTCGGCCTCTTAGAGCATCCGGCTAAGTCCCCGGGTAGGTACAACACCTGCTGTCACGACCCGAAATTCTACCCCATCCGAGGGCCTAGAATTTCGAGTTATGACCCGCACATATCTCGGATATGCTAAGCGGACATACACCTAATCAGAGTTCTCACGCAATAATGGTTCCACGAAATCCGTGAAAGCCAACACATAAAGGTGGAAATAAAAGTAGCCATAAATAATGAATAAATGCGATAGAATCAACAAATCTACCAATAAAACATAATTCGAAGTTGGAGACAAATCCGATAAAGGAAATCATAAAATTAATGATAATAATAGGGATCCAATCTACTACCAAGTCTGCAGCGATCAATATCCAGCACTCGGATCGAAATCAACACCGTAGCCCTCCTGGTACTCAACACTCGCGGGATTAATGAAATCAGCGTCAGCCGGATCTGGATGACCGACGTCTACTCCACTAGCGTAATCACCTGCAACTGTTAGATTATCGTGGGATGAGTTTACTCAGTCACGTAAACTCAGTGGGATACACCACCAATCCGCCCCATACTACTCAGGTACATTGTGGGTGCATCTTGTGAGTGATAAATATAATATGTCAAAGCAGATAGCAAAAGAATGACAAAATCACATGCATATTGTAAAACTCATATCATAAATGCAAGACTATGATCTAGACACTCATATCCTAACGTACCTTACCATATCTCATAACATATCCTACCATGTCTTATTATGATTCTCAAGATACACGTCAGACATCGTGAAGCGTAACTAACATACTCGTGAAATCCTAAACGACACGCTGCGAGTCACGCCGAGCTACCATGGAGGGTCAACATAGTATCATACCACCATATCATAACGCCTCGTGTCATACTCATACTCCACCATCCACCAATGGGGAGACATAATGGCCAAACTTACTCATAACATACTCATACTCATAATCTCTCCTAGAGATCCGCTCTTGACCGAAGACGTTGTTGCCCTCTACGGTGGCTACGTAAAGGCAGACGCATGAGAGACTTAAGTTCTTTATCTTTGCAGCTATCTTGATGTCTTATTATCTTTCTTATCTTATTTCATACTCATATCTTATCATACTCTTATACTTAATCCTAAGACAAACTATAGTGAGGCAACTTTTCTAATTTACGCTTCCCAAGAAAAAGGTTAGATTAACGGATGTACTTCGTATGTGACCCATACTATCATAGAGGCATTGCATCCGCATATGGCGCCAATATTTGAGTTTCACGTGATCATAGAAGAAACTTCACCACCAAAGCCTATGGTCAACACTTAACTCATAACTCATACTATCATATTTGAACTCGGGTGATCGAATTGTAGATATGCCACCGTATCACGAGGTTACAAATTCACACTCACCCTGGGTCCCATTCCACCATGAGTTGTAAGGCATGTGAATACGTGTATTTCTCTTGATACCATCTCAAAGAAATCACCACGCCCAAGCATAGGCATGATCTCATACACTCTCGTACTCATGATTTAACATATTCTAACTCGTATAAATTGATTAAATTACAAATACAAAAGTATCACACATACAGAACGGTTTACACTTAGATTTTGGTTATATTTATGTTTATATTTATTTACATACCACACCAATATAATTATAGAATATGGTTATAAGTATGATTTCGATAATCGTAAAGGTCAGAGTTCGGTTTCATAAAGACATCGAAGTTCTAACACTTTATGTTATCGAAGTGGTCGCGTTGAAGCGATAAATGCGAGACTTTTATATATTATTATTTATCATTATTAAATGCCCAAATTGAATATTATTATTTTTAAAGTTAAGTACATCACGACCATCGATCGCAAAGTGCAAGTGCACTAAATTTTTTTGGTCGTGTAAAAGTGAAATTTTGGTGTGAATCAGGTCGTTTATTCGGATGAGAATCGATCGATTGAAAAAAAATGAAAATCGATAGATCAGATTTAATAAGGTGTAAGTTGTCGTTTGGCTCATGATTGATTGATCGATTTTAATAGGTCAATCCATCGATAAAAAGGAAACTAATTGGGCTCTGACATGGGATACTACTACTCATATATCTTATAAGATAATTTTATAATATTAAAATAAGGTAGTAACCAAGTACATTTATTTTATATGATAATAAAATATAAGTATATAATATTTATTAATTTTATATTACTATCTAAAATCACTTTCTCTTTAAATATATCATAATATATTGTAAAAGATATTTTAATTAATTTAATACCATCCTATGAAATGAAATCAGATGGGCTGATCTAAATCAGATGGGCCAAAGTCCAACATCGAATGGGTCAAAGTCCAACATCAGATGGGTCACGATCCACGTCAGATGGGTCACGGTCTAACATCAGATGGGTCACGATCCACGTCAGATGGGTCAAGATCCAACATCAGATGGGTCAAAGTCCGACATCAGATGGGTGACGGACCAACACTAGATGGGTCGCAGTCCAACATCAGATGGGTCACGGTCCAACATCAGATGGGTCACGATCCACGTCAGATGGGTCAAGATCCAACATCAAATGGGTCAAGGTCCGACATCAGATGGGTCATTGACCAACACCAGATCGGTCGCAGTCCAACATCAGATGGGTCACGGTCCAACATCAGATGGGTCACAGACCTCCAACATCAGAATCCCACGTGGCAGCCTAAGTATGAAGTTGTCTACCGCTTAAGTTGCTTATTTAGTGCTAACTCATCCTCTCTATCATATATATATATATATATATATATATATATATATATATATATATATATATATATTACCTCCCATGGGAGAAAATTCAAACTCCATCGTCGGGCATTATAAGGTGATCCCGTGGTAGGCTCTCTAGTTTTAGAGTCAATACTCAATTGAGACCTCATGATATTAATAATAATATTACTTATTAAAATTTGATCACGCCTACATGATTTATATCGTTTGAAAATTATAGCCTTGGGAAATAATTATATATGTATATATTTTTTTGTTTTGATAAGTAACCGCAAGATTTATTGTTGCTTGCTAATATAAATGTAGTCACTTCTTGATTTTTATTGTACAGAGTCTTATGTTAAAATAATCTATGTAATATCTCTTTCCTTAAAATAAAGTCTTAGATACTACATGGGACCTTTTATAAACGTTGGACTTGGAGATATGTTTAAAATAGGTCATGGGTCTATATATATAGAAATGCTTAGTTTCTAGAAAATATAAAATATTATAAAAATTTTAAAGAAATTATAGGTTTAAATCATGGTTGCGTAGATTTTTAGTTTGAACTCAGATTCACGATTTTATAATGTCCATAAAATGTCTTTTACTAGAGGGATGATGGAATAGAGTATTAATCATTTGTGTTATTTTTAATTGTTAAAATAACAAAGTATAAAAAAAATAATAACATTAACAATTAGGAAAATAATTATGACTAAATTACAAGCAATCACATCTAGGGCAAAATCAATAAAATTAGACTATAAGCAATCACATTTAGGGCAAAATAAATAGGACTAGAATATAAGCAATCACATCTAGGGCAAAATCAATAAGATTAGATTATAAGCAATCACATTTAGGGCAAAATAAATAGGACTAGATTATAAGCAATCACATCTAGGGCAAAATCAATAAGATTAGATTATAAGCAATCATATTTATGCTAACCACTTTACTCATTTTAAAATAATATTATAAAGAGTGAAATAAAGTTTATTTTATTTAGTCCGTCGATACGCGATCGAACGTATCCTACGCGACGGGATCTGAGAAGAATGAGATGGATGGATGGGTACCCACCCCTTGAAGCGTGACCGACAAATCGACGACGATTAGGGCGATAGAGATCGGCGTCCACACGATGATCCGTCCATGATTACGCCGCCTTCTTCCACCACGATTTGACGGCAGAAAAACACTACGGTGTTCTTTGTGGAAGAATACACAAGAGATTTAAAAGAGATTAGGGTATTTTTAGAAAAGGGTGGCTATAGAAGAAGATGGAGTGACGGCTAGGGTTTTTAAGAAGAATTCTTATAATAATGGTTTAGGGTTCTCCGTAGCTTTCTTATTTATAATATATGGGCATTAATTCGGTGTTAAGCGGTTGCACTAAATAAGGGTGTATAGGCTTTTATTTCAAGGTTTAAAATAGAGGTTTAAACTCACATAGTAAGATTTGATCCTTAGACCTCTTGTTTATAAGCAAAGTCTTTCAACCACTAGGCCACCACACAACTTGTGTCAAATAAGGATAATTTTAAATATAAAACCTTTTTTAAAAATCAAAATGTGTATTTTCTCAACTAGTGTAGGATCCGGTGTAGAGCACTAACACCATGCAAGGTATAAAGCATAATCTAACACCAATAAAAGAAAGTTCAAAAATTCGGGTTGTTACACCTGCCCATCCCACTTACCAGTCAGTAGGGATTAAACCCTATGAATGGACAGCAAGGGATGGGATTCGACCTTAGATCTCCACTTTTTGAGGCATGGGTGGTCCTGGTCACTACGCCAACCTCCCCATTGGTTAAGACATGCAAATATAAAAGAACACCAGTGATATACCTTCAACACTCACTTTTATGCTTAATATACTGAATTAGTAGAGAAACTCACTTCCACAACTACACTAGTGTTCTAAAATCTGAAACAGCACCTCTGACGTTCCACTTTGGTTATGGTTCTTTAGCATTGAACTGGGGAACTGTTTAGTTTTTATTAGAATATATTTGTAATCTTATTTATACACTTTCTTGTGTGAGAATACAATAACAAGCCGTAAACAATGTAATCGATTGTGGCAATATGTCTTCTTCTTTCTATCGTTCATCTTCTTCTTTTCTTATTTATTTTATAATTTTAACATGGTACCAGAGCCATGATCCTGGCATTGCTTCCATTATCATATTTTCTCTTAGCCTTCTATACTCTATGTAAATGTCTTTTCCTAAATTTTCTCTAGCCTTTTATATTCTACGTGGATATCTTTTCCCACCTTTTCTCTGGCCTTCTGTATATATGTGGAAATCTTTTCCCACATTTTCTCTGGCCTTCTGTATATATGTGGATGTCTTTTCCCACATTTTCACTCTTTATTTTTTCAAGATCTCTTTAAAGAGACTTGTTATATGATTCGTAGTTGGGAGAGATCACGACAGACTTGATCTACCCACCGGCTCCGACAGACGCTAAGATAAGCTGGATACGACAGTGATGGACTTCATAGACAAGCGGTGACCACCAACAAGCAAGATTGAGTTTGAAAGATATATCATGATTGTTACGTAATTGCGTAACTATTTATCTTTCAAGTTGAATGTTCTCACGTTCACATTCCAACTTGAGGGGGAGTATTAGAATATACTTTATTAGATAACTATCCACTTACCCGGGTTCATTCCCACTTCTAAATAATCGCTGACGTTTATATTTGTAATCTTATTTATACACTTTCTTGTGTGAGAATACAGTAATAAGCCGTAAACAATGTAACCGATTGTGGCAATATGTCTTCTTCTTTCTATCGTTCATCTTCTTCTTTTCTTCTTTATTTTATAATTTTAACAGTTTTCTCTATTTGAAAAAAAAACTAGAGGTCAACGGAAAATGCTCTTTTCTCAATTTGATTTTGGAAAACAATAGTTTTCTTTAAGAATGTCAAGAAAAAGAAACTAATTAAAGTGAGATCTAAATTAGTTTTTCTTCTAAAAAAATCTATTAAAATCTAACTCAGAATCGAAACTAGACACCCACAAAAATTATATAGTAGAAACTTCTCAGGCCATTTCCACAGTATACGTGGTAAGTGTTATATATATTAATTTAGTAATATATATTTTATTATTTCAAAATTAAGTTTATAATTATCATTATATATTGATAATAATTCAATGACAAACTTGTAAAAATATTATCCCTATAAAGAAGTGTCTTTTTATATTTGAATTTATCTCTTCACCGTAAATGTGGAAAAACACAAGTGTTGCATCTCTTTACAGTAAATTTGAAAAGACACAAGTGAAATCAACATCTCTTCACAGTAAATCTGAAGAGACTATTTTTTACTGATATCTCAAAAGACACAACTCTCTTAAAAGACACAAGTAAAATCAATTTATCTTTTTACCGAAAAGACACAGTAAATTTGAAAAGACACAAGTGAAAGCAACATCTCTTCACATTAAATTTGAAAAGACATAAGCGAAACTCTCTAAAAAGATATGATGATTCAAAATTTCTCTATAAATAGAGATAAGATCTCCGTTAAAAACAGAAGACATACAAGACATAAGACACTATAAATAATAACATCTATTTCTCACTTTTCTCTTACATTTTTATTTTTAAGAATATTTTTGTGTATCAGAAAATCTGTGTGGCAGGTTCTTTCTCTAGAAAGTGCAATCTAGAAAAGAACATACGATTCTTGGCAAGACCGGGCTCTGTTGTCTCCTGAAGGCAGATTCGTTGGGAACCCTATTGCATCTTCATTTATCCGATGGAGTGGAAGCGTCTATTGTCTTTAAGACAACGTAGTGAACTACGCGCCTCGGAGCCATTATCAATACAAATTTTATCAACAGTAGGTGTGCCAATAGATTTAGTCATGGATACTAAAGTCACGCTGACAACTGAATTATAAACACCCACTAAATGCACTTTTGCTCATTAAAGAAGATGGTCATATTTAAAAGGACAGTGTTATATGGCAGGTTTTGTGCACCCAAACTGCAGCGCCTGCCTTGGCACGAAGCAATTGGCTACAAGTGCACTGGGGGAGGGCTCCAACATGGGTCAAAATATCATCCGATACCGATACATATCGGTTTTAGATCTCACCGATATGATACATTTAAGGTACCGTATCCGTACCGTAGCGATACGTATCATCCGATACATATCAGTTTTGGAGTTGGACGATACGTATCAATTTTGTGAGATTTTAACCCATGAGGCCCAAGCAAAGCAGGTCGGGGCAAGCAGTCCGTCGCGCCTAGTCAGGCGCATGCACTTTGCCTTGCCTTCACAAAATTTGCCTATCTTTTGTAATTTCTTATTTTAAACCATAAGACAAATACCTTTTAACATTTGCAGTAAACGCATTAGTGATGCCCGGGGATTGTATAGAGGAAAGTTCTCCGGTTCTTTTATATCCAATAAGTTGGTAATGGAAATCTAGGAAAAAACATCTTATAGGTATTTTCCCGTGGGTAGATCATTTTGAAGCTTGTCCACAATTAGAATGCTGTTCATTTGTTGTCTTGAGTTTATGTAAATATTGTGTGTTTTGCCCGCATGGAAGGTAATAAACCTTTTTCATCTAGATTAGACTTAAAATATGCATAAAAGTTAACGTTTGTTGAGATCATATGGGTGCCAATGAGTGGAGGCGAAATAACAGCCACCTAATTCAAACTAGGTAGTTAAAATAGACAGTCAATAAATGGACATTGTTATATGGAGGATGGATTTGTTGAGGACAAAATGCAGACCACTGACGTGGCGTTGCACAATTAGCTGCAAAAGCGGTGATGTTCAATTAATGCAGGTCAGTGCAATCAGTTATGTCATGCCATATCAGTCACCTACACTTTGTCCTCAATATATCTGTCTTACGTTATAATTTTCCGTCAATAAATAGTGTTCATAATAAATGTATTTATTTTCTTCAATAATTGTCTTGCATATATCAAGTTGCCTTAATTCTTGTAGCTGAATCTTAATTTTCCCAAGTACTGGTATTAGGTATGAGTAGGGTTGTGTAGAAATCGATCCGAACTGACCAAACCAATTGAAATCGACCCGAATTTCAGTTCGGTTTCGATTTTGGGACATATCAGTTCGGTTTCGATTTTAATGTTAAAAAATCGAAACTGAACTGATAAGAAACTGATAGTGGTGCAGGCCTGAAATTGGGGTTCTGTGAAGTGATTGGGATCTCGATATGATTTTTCTATTATCGGCATGCATGTATTTAGATGGATCTTGTTCATGCATTGCCTTCTAAATTGATTTGTGGAAAATATGTTTCAATCATTTAGGTTCTCTATTTTGATTTATATTTTCTCTCTTTATGCAAAAAATCTGAATATATATACAAGTTGTAATGTAATGAAAATATGAAATAGCTATGAAGGGTCATATGTCATGAATCTAATCGATCTTGACAATACATGTTGACAACCCATATCATGCATTTGAAAAATGCTCGACATTTCACAGATCAGAGGATTGCTAAATGGATGGTTGAAAATTTTATGACCAACTGTCTAAAATTTGACATGCAATTAGATGGTTAGGGTTTTTTGACATTCTACTTTCGGGCTGTCTTCTATCGAATGGCGGCCTACCTGAGGATGATTAGACTATAATACTGTATGGATTCATTTCGTCAAGACCTACCAGTGTGTACTAACAATCGGTGCATCTGCCCATCGATCTGGACTGTCCGATAGGTGCATTAGTTTATTTGAAATTTTCTTAGCCATCTGATCAATCACCTACTTTTTTATGGTTAATAGCGAATTAGCGATATAGGCAACAACTTACAGAGTCTTCAGTCATTTGACTCTTATGAATTGGCAATAACTTTCTAATAAATAAAAAATAAAAAATAGAGGTTTAGAAACCGAAAACTGACCGAATCAATAACTATCGATTTGGTTTCGGTTTTGAACATTATTGGTTCGATTTCAATTTCATAAAATAGAAACCGATAGTTATTGATTCGGTTTCGATTTTGCCCCAAAACCAACTCGAACGAACCAGATAACACCCCTAGGGATGAGGGTCAATTTGGTGCAAAAATACACTATCCCCGATCTAGTGGGTGAAGGGACCACCGATTTTGGACATGGTAACCATATATGTTAAGGTGTACTTTCTCACAGATCATGATTTTTATATTCCCGCATGCCCAAAATCAGTAACTTCAAAATCTTTCTTGCCCATGGCACAGATCATCAATCTGAACTGTCCCACTAGCACCACATTGCAGGATTAAGATCAGTTTTCCACAGTTAATATAGAGAATAGGTAGACCAGTACTATACGCATGATACACATCATCAATCCGAAGTGTCCTACTTGCATTTGATTGAGTACTCTAGATTAGAAACAGCCCAACATTAACAACACTGGAGGATTTTATTAGTGGAGTTTGCTGCAAATGAGTCATCTGATATATAAAGAACTTTTGTCCATTTAATGTAAAAATCTGTCTCTAAGGTTTAACTCAACCTCACAAAACTGATTTAGAAGGTAAGGAGTGCTAAAATTATATATAAGTTAAGACCTCCAAGCCCACAAACAATGTGAGACTACTCTAGCACTCTCCCGCATGTATTGGCGGGATTGAGCCAAGTCAAATCACGTGAACAATTAAATTAGGTGACGTGAAGTGGAGAAATACCCACTCTGATACCATGAAAAGAAATCTAACGGGCCTAACTCAACCTTACAAAACCGACTTTGCGAAGTTGAGTTAGGCTCATGAAATTTTTTATCATGATATCAAAGCAAGTATTTCTCCACTCTATATCACAGAGTTCAATTGTCCACGTGATTTGGCTTGGCCGCCAACACGTGTGGGGGAGTTAGAATAGTCTCCCATCAGCTCAAGGCCAGAGGTCTTGAGTTATATATAACTTTGTGAGATTGAATTAGGCCTATAAAATTCTATCGGTATCAACTATTGGAGCAGTATCATCTAATCCAAACACTCCAATATCGATTCTACATTTGATAGGAGGAACGGTCTATATCAAAGTGCCTAGAACGAATGGAGGGGTTTTAGGCTAACACAAACGTTTGGTATGATTTCAGAGAAGTTTAAACTCTACAATTTATAAAGTAATATTTATGCGTGGGCATCTTAATATTTCTTTGGCTTGTTTCCGTAGAAAATTGAGTCAATTCTTTGGTGGGCACAGGCGTAGACCGGGATTGGCGAATACGTGGCATTCTCAAGCTCAAACCTAAGGCGATTAACAAGGCAGCTTAAGTTTACGTGTAATATTTTACATTATTGAAAGCGCGGTTTTATGAATCGAGGATACTAATTCTCCCCATTTACGTCAGAAAATCTGGCATATGCTATTGGATCGAAGCCCACAAATCAGAGAGGCGACAGCTTTAAAAAAGCCATTACCCAATGTCTTTTTTTCTGCTTTTCTTTTATGTCATTACCCATAGTTTTCAGGATCCACCCCATAGTTTCACCTTTTCTTGGAGTGGACCTCTTATTTCACTTTTTACCTAACGTGACTTGAAGCCGATCTAACTTGAAAAAGTCGTAAATACCCTTCTTTCATCCTTAAACACACAGGTCGGGTCCGCTTTAAACACCTTAACATTATTGAATCCTTTAAATCCCATGATGAAGATCATTTTTTATCATAATCTTCCATAAGATTAATCTTGATATAAATAGACATACTATGAGATGGTGGGAATAAGAATCAAGGTATAGCGTTGAAACTATTATAGAGGAGTGATATTGTTGCTACAAAGGAGCATTGTCGCTTTCATAGGGGAGCAATGTCACTTCGATAGGGTAGCAATTCAATTGCCATGGAGGAGCGATGCCACTTCCATAGGAGACCAATGCTGCTGTTATGGATGTCACTTCCATAGGGGAGCGATATCGCTATTATAATAACTCCATGTTTTTGAGTAAAATGGGCTGTTTCATGGTACGCACATGATCTCAAGATCAATCATATGGAAGATCATGATAAAAAATAATCTTCATTATAAGATTCAAAAGAGTCAATAATGTTAAGGTATTTAAAATTGTCCTTACATACTTGTCTAAAGCTAACAGAAGGGGGATTTACGACTTTTTATTTTGGCCTGGCTTCTAGCCAGTTTGTTACAGAAAAAGTGAACCTAGAGGTTCACTGCTTGCCAAACTAAGCCTTCTGACAATGCACCAAGCAAAGGCCCCCAATATATAGTTTCATATGTATCAAAGCATATAAGATGGGGCCTAACCCGAAACATATCGGCCGATGTATCGGATGTAGCCAATAATAAAATCATAGTTCTAGGGTCCTTCATATTGAACAAGTTCCAACTTGTGATCATCAGTCCGGGATGCCAAGGTTGCATGCCCCCTCCTGTGATCAGACGATCAATCCAAAAAACAAATTATGGGGAGTGTGGGACTCCAACCGTCTGATTGACAAGCCTTTTGCCCATTTAATATGGACTGCTGCCAGTAAGCTTTTGCTCCAATTTCGGGCTCTAGATGAGAAGACAGATTTGTCCGACCGTAATATTTTTGGACAGTCCCCTTACGCAAGAGTTAGTCTATAATGAGTGTCCACACGTCTACGTGGACTCCATGACATGCACAAACTTTCAATGCATGAAAATTTATGCACATCATATTGTTACATATGTGTAGACTGCTTTAATGCATATGATAGGTAGACTCACTCTTTCACAAAGTGGTCCCCAATGTAGACAGCCCAGATTAATGAATGTGTATGACTCGAAACGAATGACGTGCACTATTGAAAGAATATTACTCATTCTCTCTATACCTCAACACTATTTTATCTTACCATCATCTTATTTATCTATCATCTTGTGAACATAGTGACAAATTTCGTTTTCGATAAGATTTCAGTAAGGGGTCATTTCGGTTCATATCGGATAAATTTTGAGAAAATTTCGGAAAAATTTCAGGGAGTAGAAAAAATATTAAATATAAATTATATTTAAACTTCATAAAAATTTTATTTATTATTTTAAAAATTATAAAAATTAGAAAAGATTTATTAATTTCGGTGAAATTTTGTTAATTTCGCCGAAATTAATGAAATTTCAGCAATTTCGGAAAAATCCTCGAAATGCCACCGAAAGTTTCGCCCAACCCCTGTTTCGGTAAATTTTGAAGAATTTCGGATAAATTTGTCACTATGCTTGTGAATGGCTATCACGGCATGTCAAAATCTATGCACACTAATATCACTATTATTTTTATTTTAAACGACTAGGATTAAAGATCCTTGATCGGATAGTATACAATTAATTTATCGGTGTGATTTTTTCATTACGATATATTCCAATCATGAACAATCACTTGGACTGTTTAGATTGATCTCAGATATTCTTAACATGGCATAATAGTGAGACATTCTTTGATGTTGTAAGATCAAACGCCTATTTTAATTGCATAAGGTCATTCAAAAGATTAT
This sequence comes from Chloranthus sessilifolius, assembly GCA_021018995.1. Classification (NCBI taxonomy): domain Eukaryota; kingdom Viridiplantae; phylum Streptophyta; class Magnoliopsida; order Chloranthales; family Chloranthaceae; genus Chloranthus; species Chloranthus sessilifolius. Next base: position 8,907,740 of record CM037589.1, on the reverse strand, counting down.
TTTCGTTTCACGCCATCTCGCGGAAATACGAGACGTCTCAGTCTCGGGGCTGTCCATGACAACTCAAAAATCCAAAATTTCAAATCATGATAAATAGGGATGCAAGTTTTGAACAAAAATCAGAATCAATTGAAATATGGACCCGGTTTGGAAACAGGATCAATACTGATCCAAAACCAGAAAAAACAAAATATGAGTAAGAAACTTAAAAAGAAATCTAAAGCAATCTAATTTGAATCGGTTTCGGTTCAATTCGATTAATGAAATCTGCACCCCTACACTTGTACTTTTATATCATAGTCATCAAATCACACCACATAATTGATGATACCTCATGTAATGGGGTCCAAAATAAGTGACCCGTTTTCTGAGGCTGTTGGAGAACTGGTCTAAGTGCGTAAGAGCAACCCAATATATAAGTGGCCTAAGACATATCTATCGCTCAACAAAGGCATTGTCGGAGTGATAGCCAAGTGTCTTAGAAAAACATAAAGTAAGTTACTTTTAAAGGGTCACGTCAGCCACTTAGGACTGCTATATTTTGTTTCAAGGATCAAAATTTTGGGCAAAATAATTAAAATTTCGGCCAAAAATATCATTTTCGGTCCCTAGCGAAATGATAATATGGGACTGAAATTTCGGTCATTTTTATATGGGGTTAAAATTTTCCGCTGAAATTTCAGTCCAAAATTTCAGTTTCGGTCCCCTCCGAAACCAAAAGAAAACCCGAAATTTTGATCCTTGTTTTGTTCCTTCACAGTAAAGATCTGGTAGCTATGGTCCAAGGTTCAGGACCCAGGGCTGGGCATACCACAGCATACCACACTTAATGGCGACATTGACCCAAGGACAAACTTCTGTTATAAAATGAGGAATAATGGCTCTGAACACATTTAAACACTAGATGTTGTTTAATTGATCTTATAGTATTAAATTAGAATTTTGATCTTACACCTTTAAATGGTGGTTTACTATACTACACAACATACATCTATGATCAATCTAAATTTTTCACGTCCGATCTATCATTGGAACACGTCTCAAGTAGAGATCGGATGATTCAAAACACTCAAAAAGTGTGATTTTTGGGCCCATTTTCCTTTAATGTATGAGCTATATGTCACTTTGACAGCATAGTTTACCCACATGTTAAATCATTAGTGCAAGATCATTTAAACAATATTTGGATATCTAAATGGCGGTTGTGAGCATCGGCTCCTATAAACAAATGTGCCCTTACATTTTACCTTCTTAATTTCGATCTCAAGTTTCATATTTCAGCCATGAGTGCCCGTCTGTCAATTAATTACTAATTATTTGTGAATTGTTTAAAAATTCAAGTGTTTTTTAGAAATTTAGAACGTTCGCAAATAATTCATAATTTTTTAATAAATTGTATTTTTAATAATATATATATATATATATATTCCAAATATTTCACCCAATTTGTCATTTTTTCCCGTTTTTGGAATTGGTGACTATCTTGTAGATTGAAGGGAAGAACTAGTGAAGAAACACATTTTCACTCGTTTTTGCTTCAACCCATAATTAACCGAAGCTATTAAATGGGACCTTCTAAAAAATTGCAGTTTGAATGCTTTATTTAGTTATTCGTCAAAAATGTTAGAGTGCCTTCCAAGCAATGCATTACAACATCAATTCTCTACGATTTCTCCTCCCAAAATTCCATCCCAACAACATTAGCAATTAGTTTAAGAGTGGGTAATATTGCCCGACCCTTGTGCCAATATACCAATTGTGTGCTATGTGAACCTTAAGAAGCATTGGATCTCCATGCTATTGAAATTCATTTGCATCTAGTGGATAATTTGCTCTTTTTAAAATTATATATATATATACTGACTGACATACACTTAATCTTCATCGAATCGGTGAAAATTAAGTGTATGTCGGCCACTGCACATGCTTTGGGCTTGTTCAATTCTCAGAAATTGCTCAAACTCTGAGGGCTTTCCTCAGAAATCATGCAGTTTCAGAGTTTTCACCACTCTTTGCTATCGTTTGGAGTAATGGAACCCACTCAGAAAACAAGCATTTCTGAGCGTCCAACCACTTGTGTTTTCCAAGCAATTTACTTGGAGAATCTCATATTCTAAATGAAAAAGCAATTTACTTGGAGAATCTCATATTCTAAATGCAAAATTCGATGAGTTGCCTCACTCACCAATTTGAGATTACTCAAACAGCCAAATGGAGGTCAATTTCTGGGCTCCTCAGATTCTCACCTAGTAACTGTTATTCTGGGATACTGATAGTCTAGGTTAAACTTGAGTTTGAAAAGGGCCTTAAGACGGAACAATTGCTCTTAGGCCTATAGATCCTATGGATTGCATTTTAAAAGAATTGATGTGGACACACTAGATATAACATCTATCAGCAAAAGACAGGGCATCTACTCAGAGATAGCGAAGTACCTTAAGCTACTTCTACTGTAGAGCAAAGATATAGCGTAATAACCTAAGGGGAGGGGTCACCTCATCCACTATATCTTTTGCCAGAAACAAAACTGACTTGGACATATCAGACTCCACCCAAATTACTCTCGATTCATAAATATAAACAAATTTAAGAGATTACTCTCTACCTTCAGGAGAATTGGGTAAGGTTTTGTTCGCAGACTCTTTAAGTCTCAAGTTTCATAATATGCAACTATCATAAAACACACTTATTAATAAAGGGCCTTCCATCAAGCCCTCCTTAACTTACAAACGCAAATTTAAAAATATACTTGTGAAAACCGCAAAACAAACAAAAATTAATTAATTAATAAAAACCAAAAAGATTGCTAAAAAATAAAAATTTAATTAAACCCAAAATTGAACCAATTTTTTTGGGTTTCTGTTCAGTTTCGATTTCAGAAATTGAAAAAAATGAATTGAAGCTGAACCCGATTAATTTTGCTCGGTTTCGGTTTAGGCTGGACCAAACCGAAAATCAAAATTTTTGGTTTTGGTTCAGTTAATGGAATCAGCATTGCTACGCTTAACTTGTATAAATTTCAAAATAAAATTTTATTAATTATCTGTGAGTGTTGCACGTATCCGGGGACAACTTGGGACAACTCAAGTTCTTTTCAAATCTTCAAATATTCTTAATCCAATTGACTATTGAGTCCAGTCGAGTTTTCGTGTTTTCCAACTATGCTTTCAAGCGTCAACGGTTCATTGATTCGGTGCATGTTGTACATATTTTTTTATCTGAGTGGTTACACTTGGTGCACAAAGCTCCTATAGATTAGATTGAACTTGAAGGTAAAGATCACCTGCGGGCTAGTTTAAACTCAATTGTGATAGGAGTTGTTGTGGAAATCCTGAGAGTTCTGGCGGAGGAGTGATTAGAGATGACATTGTACGGTATGGGGAGCTTACTCCGTTCATTTTGGCCTTGGTACTAACAATGGGGTTGAGTTGAGGGCTATTACAGAGGGGATTGTATTATGTAAATAGCTAAATCTTTTTAATGTGATTATAAGGTAGTTGTGGGTTGGCTTCGTGCGGGTAAGTGCACATTGTGGTATTTATGGGATTATTGGGATGATTTACTTACCGCTCTTGAAGGAGTTAATTTTATGATTGTGCATCAAAGTCGGGAAGCTAATCAAGCAACGAATTTCCTAGCACGGCAAGGCGAGTTGGGTTGAAATTTGACTTATGAAGGATATCAAAATTTGCCACGATCTTTGAGAGGTGTTTTTCGTCTTGATAAGTTGGGTTTTCCTTGTCTAAGGATTTAATGCTTGGTTCTTAGAGGCGTGTTTAGTTTGGTTTATTGCTTTAATTAGAATTTTTTGTTTGGATTGTTTATTTTCATATAATTTTGATATTTGAGATGTTCTCTTTGAATATTTGTAAATCCTTAAGTGTCTTGCATATTGCCACGATTTTTCCCTGTCACAAGTGAGGGCTTTTAATAAAATTGGGAGAGGGTCACTCATGGACAAGTGACCTTCATCTCTTTACCGAAAAAATAAAAAAATGAAAAAAAATAAATAAATTATACAAACCTGCTTTAGCAGTCATTATGTACACTTGTAAGCACTCGATCACATAGAGACAACAATATCTTAACATCCGTTGCTATCAGATTTGATACTATGCAAAACGTAGTATAAATATGGGTACGATCGCGTCCAATTGATTGAACCTGATTTCGTGTTCAAGTGATTCTAGAACCCTTTGATAGAAGAAAATCTTTGACTTCATGTTATCTTGTCAAAATAGACACTCTGAAAGTCAAGATTCCCTTCCATTCAAGGGTTCCAATTGAACACCATATCTGGCTTAACCGGTTGGACCTGTTCATTGCCTGAAAACCAAATATACACACGTGCACCCAGACCAGTAAAAAGGTAGGAGTGACATAGCATATTTTGATATTAAAAAACCCAAACTATGGCACTTCGGACCATCATTTAAACATCATTTAGTGTTTAAATAATCTTACACCATTAAATCCATTAGATGCGAGCAACCCCAGCCGCCAAGAGATAATTCAGGGAGCAAAAAAATCACACTTCAAAAGAATATCCATAATGCATTTCTAGTGCATCTCCTATTTAAAAAATTTGTCCCCAATCTCCAGGACTAGGTTGCTCCTGGAGTGAATAAATGAGACTTAGCTGATCTTATTACCAAGAGTCAATATGAAAAATAGTTGATCTTATTACTAAGAGGCAACATGAGTTAAAAAAGTATCTGACCAGATTTTTTGTGGTTCCTACTTGAATATGCATTCATTTTCACAAATAAACTGTCCAAAGCAAATAAATGTGGATGTCTCTTCATAATAAAATGAAAATGATGGGAGAAATAAATTTGAACATCCAACTCAAAATCAATCTACAATGGATGGAGAAGCCCATGATCTAATAAGAAGAGATATAGGGCTATGATTGTCCGATGTAAACGCCTCAAATCGATTCAAAATTTTATTAATACAGGGATCGGGATTATAAATTTGCTCGATAAGATGGTGTACAGTTTAAAAGAATGGAGATGGTGCCGTCAACGGTAACCTTCTCCAACTCCACCAATAGCAAAGCCGGAGCCAAAGCCAAAGCCAGCACCATACCCAATCTCCTCGGCATGTCTCCCCTCCATTTACTATCAAGTAGATGCATGTTCATCCCTCTTTCCTCGCACAGCCATCGACATAGTAAGTACATCCATCAGTCTCCACTTGTAGCCGCGATGGCCTTCATGCGACGGGTCTCCTGCAATTTCAGTCTGCCACCAGCAATTTTTGTGTGCTAGCATTACATCCAAATAATATTCTCTCATAAACTCTGCATCCATTATCATCAACATAGCCTATTTCTATCTATTTGAGGTCAGCTTTGTAAGTCATATTTAGCCAGGGACCTGGGATCTCGACATAATGTAAGTAAATACTAGATTAGGCTAAATAGTAAATACCAGGTGTCTTTCACAGCTGAGCGGTTGTAAATAAGGAAAAAGTGCCCCCCCTCATATGATATGGTAGGTTTTTGGAGGAGAAAAGTGCATCCCCATGAGAGAGGTCCAGGGTTTTAAGTCCTGGTTGTCCTAATTTTTAATTGGAAGACCTGAGCTATTTCCATTTCCGTTATACAAAAAAATTAAAAGTGAGAGAGAAGGGCACGAAAGATTCCCTGTAAGTGTAACTCATATTATAAAAAAAGAATAAACCTTCTATTCGTAGACCTACTCTTCCTATTAAAATAAAAAATATTATTAATAGAAAAAAATTTTAAAAAAAAAGAAAAAAAAAAAGAGGAACCCATTACTTGCACCCAGAAAGTTGGCCGGCCATCGCACTTAATTTTAAAAGAAGACTTGCAAGTTCGGCGCCTTCTGCTATATGAAAACACCATCCAAAATATTTGAGTTGAAGGTAATGATTTAAAGATATTAAGCCTAAAATATTAGGACAAAATATAATCTTCGATCATGTGATTAAATACAGCCCAAGGCTATTATCCGAATCAACAGTTAACTACACTTGATCATATAATGAATATAGTATTTTGCTTTAATTTTATGTACCCAAGATTTATCAAACATGAAATTCAATCAGACTGCCCAAATTGTATTTTAACATGTCACATGTCCCCATGCACATGTGACATGTGCTGACAATCTTTAAACACCACTAGGCAATAAAAAGCTCCCTATCCTCATCACAGCCAGCCTAACACCATATCGTTTTATATTATTATCTAAATCCAATACACCTAAATGTCATCGCTTATCCAGTATCAACACTCCTCAAACTTCAAGGCTCAGTTGACTTTCTAATTTCTATACAGCTGTCTTACATGAAGAGAAATAATGAATCATTCTGCCTGTCCTTGGTGCACGGGTCAATCTCCCTAGGATTCACTGAAATTCCTGAGAGTTGGACAAGGGCAATTAATCTGAGTGCCATCCTTATTGCAAGCCCTAAACCTAACCACTCACTTATTACCTTATAGATAAGATTAACCATTTCATTTTTAAAATTTTGGCCCAAGTGTTCTTTTCCATTATCATTTCATGAGGCCCTTACAAATTATGTTTTTAGATTCATAAGAAATAATTAAAAATAAGGCCTCCCCAGCATGGTGACAAATTTTACCGAAATTCAAGCAAAATTTTGCAAAATGGGGGTCAAACGAAAATTTCGGTTTTCGATATTTTTTGGTAAATTTCGATATTTTTCGATAAATTTTTTTTAAATATTTTAAAAATATTAAATATATATTTTTAATCCCCAAAACTTTCCCGAATTTTTTCCAAAAAGTATCGAAATTAATCCGAAAGGACCTCCCACCGAAAAATTCCCGACAATGAAATTTGTCACTATGCTCCCCAGGATTGTCAACCTTTAAATTTGCAATTTTGGTGAATACCTTAAAATTGATCACAAATAGATTTTCTAGCTTGTCTGCCCTTGAGGGCATGGATTCCTCATTACTTTGTACGTCTGCAAGGTAAAATTCATGACAGAATTCTCAGAATCTAGTTGAGAAAGCTTGTGGCATGTCTTCAGCACTTGCCGACCGCATACAAAACACCAGCAGTATTACCTTTCTAGGGGTTAATGCTGATACATATGATTTGTACTGGTAATCAGTCACCAAGTCGGGGTTCCAACAATAATTCAGCAAGGTTAAAACTTGGAAAATTACAGCAATTTCAGGGAAAAATATGAAGAAAAAAAGCAGGAAATAATAAAAAATAAGATTAAAATGTCAAAAATATTGAAAAAAAAAAAAATTAATCATATTTTGTTGAAAAAGTTTCAGAATGCAAAAATTTTTGGTACACAATTTAAAAAAAAAAATACCATGATTAGTTAGTGATTAATTCACAGAACTTCAAATTTGCGAATTATTTGCGAGCTTTCAAAAAATTGGACGAATTTGGTAATTATGCTGGTACCCGCCAATCATGGGCACAGTTTTCACAACTCATCGTTATAGATTTCATGCAAATAATAAACTCATCTTGTCAAACACCTTTCATGAAAATGATCAATCAAACACCATAAATGTCAGACACCTTTCATGAAAATGATCAATCAAACACCACAAATAAGGGACCACTCTTGGAAAAAAGCTTCTATGGCAATTTTAGGACTTTGCTTGAGATCTCAAAAGAAATAATATTCGCGGGAAAGATGAAAGAGGGGGAGAGAGAGAGATTACCAGATCAATATTTTTATTAATATAAACCCACCTTCACATATATATTAAACCTATGACATCCAGCCTACCCCATTTAAAAATAATATTAAAATCTCTTGTCAAATCTACCAGTCACATTAAAATCTAATCCAACCAATTGATCGAATCTAACAACATATTATCCTCAAAACAAACATAATCTTCAATTTAAATCTCCTGTAATCTAAACCTTATTAATTTTAACTTAAATTTAAATCCAAATCCTAAATCATACGTGATCTAAATCCTATATTCTTATTAATTTTAACTTATATTTAAATCAAATCCTAAATCATTAGAAGGTCAGTATTGGCTCTCATCTGATATATTTGGTAGAGCATTCTTCAATGTTGAATAATCTCAACTTCCAGACAGTGGGCACTTATTAAGAATGGGAAAACATGCATTAGGTTTTGTAGGCCTTCCACCCTTGTTTGTTCACTTTGTTGTGGTTCTTATTAACAAAAATGTTCACTAACAAAAGAGAGGGGTGAGGGGTGGGGGGTGGGGGGTGGGGGGTGGGGGGGTTGGGGGGGTCATTGCTTGGTGCAGTGGTAAGAGACTTGAGCTGTAGGAGGAGTTAAATGGATTGGGCTGTCAAGGATGAAGACACGGGTTTGGGTTTGAAGTGAAGCCACTTTGTGGGTAGAAAGCTAGAGTTATCGTCTGAGTCCTGTTCATCCCTCTTAGAACACTGTACGTATACAGGACCAGAACTGGGTGATTGTGTTTTGTTCACTATTCAAAAGAGGAAAAAAAAAGCCACTGCTCCATCCTCATTAATTACTAAGAGTCCTGGAAAAGCAAAAAACAACAAAACAATTCTGTAAAGTAAATTACTTAAATTTTTTACCCAAACTATCATCCATATCAGTGTTACGAGGTGAAAAAGAGATTGTAAAGATCGGGAATCAAAGGTCCTCGTAATACCAAAAGGAAAAGGAATCATGATCTGGACAGTTGATATTCTACATCCAGCTTCAGGGTGGGTGGGGGAGGTGTTGCAATATAGAGAACCTTAGTTACATCTTCAAATTCCAAACCAATATCACTGGACTTAAATGGGAGAATTAGCATGAAACCTGGGACCAGTTTTTGCCTAAATCCTACGATTTGAGTTTGAATCCTATAGGACGATTCATGATATACTCCTGAATCTTACACTAGCAGAATCTTATATGGTTCATCTTGCACGATTCAGCTGGCACACATAAGATTCAACTGAATCTTACAATTTGGCACTGAGATTTAAAACCACAAAAAAACTGAGTCAATAAATGAGACGGGAACAAGCAGTTCGTGTATTGTAACTTTCTCTTTTCTTTAATTTGCTATTTTTCTTTAAAAGCTAAATTCCAGTTAGCTTAATTAAAGTTAAACCCATCTATTATATGGATCCTCCAAACCTCATTTAGGGTTCTCATGAATCTTTACAAATCATGACTTGATTCGATTAGGCTCCCTCTATGATTTACAGATTCAATTTGATTTCTACAACATTGCTCACGACCTCAAATTTAAAGCATAAAAACTAGGGCACAACATAAAATAAAACAAGAATAAAAAGCAACCACTAATCCATCTTAGCAGGAAAAATATTTAGGCTCTACTTTACAATTAGATGGTTGATTTAAAGAGGCCATCTCAAGTACAATTAATGCATATTAGATGAAACTAAGGCAAGCAAGCGGAGTACTGTGCGACCCAAGAGTTCCATCCAAATTAAAGGGACATTTCTATAAGATGGCAGTTAGACCTGCCATATTATATGATGTGAAATGTTGGGTTACAAAAAGGCAACAAGAAGATAAGAGTGCATGTAGCCGAGCTGTGTATGTTGAAAAATGTGTGGAGTGAGAACAAAGGAAAAAATTAGGAACAAGTAAATAAGAGATAATTTGAGAGTGGTATCTATAAAGGGAAAAATGACAGAATGTCGCTTTAAATGGTTTGGACATGTTCATCGGAGGCTAGAAGGCCTTGTACGAAGGGTTGAGACGCACCAAGGACTAGAAAGTAGGAGAAAAGAAAGGCCAATGAAGACCTGAAGGGAAGCAGTGAGAAGGACATGAAGGATTATGAAGTTACAGAGAGCTTAGCGCTGATTAAAAAGAGTGGAGAAAAAGGACTTACATAGCCAATCCAAATAGATGAGATAAGGTTGTGAAGATGATAATAATGATGTGAACAGAGACATGTTTACTTGTTTCATTTACACACTTAAGTACATTAATGTACAGAATCAAACTCAACGCTGCTTGGATGTATGCACAAGTCACCCATCACCCAAATTGTGTGAAGCCAAATCAAGGTTTGGATCAATTTTGGTCTCACGGACAAGAAGATATGAAGCAAATTTTGAAGTGAAACATACAACCCGAAACCATTCTGATTCGTATTTTGACAAACCGTCAAAACAGGCCCCAAGCGCAGGTTCACAACATAGGGCAAGTTATTCTGTACAAGTCATTAAAAGGCAGACATCGAACAGCCTCCAAAGGTCAATAGATGATAGAAATAGAGTAACAACCATCTTGCCAAGCATGAGACCAATACCGTGATTGTCCTTGCCAGTACAATCAGATGAGTTCAACGAATGACAAAGACAAAGGCATATAGAATTAACTCCCCAAAAGAAGAATTTTTAATTGAATATGACTAAAACTGCAAGCTCTTAGTAAATTGAAGAAGACTACCCCTGCAAGTTGTAATTACAAGTCTTCTAAATCACACTTAACTGGTTAATGGCCAGTTGGAATTACATAGTTTGGAGATCACTATTTTTCCAGCTAAACTCAGAGACAAATGAATAAATTTGGCTGATCGATGAGTTAGAAATAGAAGCGTATATAAGGCCACAAGCAGAAAAAAACAAGAGTGTAGTTCTACTTTCTGTTCAAGTGAAACGTGTGATAGAAATTAACATCATTTCAACACTACCAAATTACCGCTTGATGGACAACTAACCCCAACTTGGCCCCATTACAAAGACATAAAGCCCGCAATAAATAAATAAAACATGAAATTCATGTATTGGCTCAAGTGAGCAGTGAACATAACATTTAAAGCCAGACAAAAGGCAACATATCACATCACTATGTCAAAAATAGTGCATAATGACGAGTAACCGAACTTCCCCAACACCTTAACCTACTATCTAATTCACATTCTAAACATCTCATAATGGTATTAACTAATTTTACAACCGAGAAATCATGGTCAAGATGCACATAAACATATGCAAGATTAATATTAAAAGCCATATCAACAACGATACATCATTGCTTCAAATTTCAACATTAGGAGCTTAATCACAGCTAAATGGAAAACTATAACCAACTTGCCCCATTACAGAAACCTATTATCTAATTCACACTCTAAATATTTCATAACAGTATTGTTCATTCCATTAGGTAGAGATCATGGTCTAGATCAATACTAAGCACACATGCCAAAAAACAGATAGAATTGAAGTTCCAGTTTAAGCAACAAGGTGAGAATCACACTTTTAAGCCACACAAACAGCATCATTATCATCCATCACAATACACCCCAGCGACCTTTTGAAACAATAAGGAATTCATCCTCCTTCCGCACGATCTTCCATATTGTGTGCCCCAAATAGACAGCCTTCTTTCAAATCCTGCACAAGGATCTAGAGTGGGCATAGAACTCCTCATCAGATGGCACCCCTGACTAACCTTCCACCATATTTCATGGAGGAGAGGAGCGACAATTCCTATTGCGAGTTACTCGAAAACTAAGGGCCTGTTTAGCAACACTACCAGGTCCACATTCCCTGCTTCTGGCGGTGAAAACCAGAAATATGGTAAGGACAGATTCCCTACTGTTTCTAACGTCCCGCCTGCTTCCCGCCCAAGGTATCAAACTCAGTATCAGTATCGGGCATCGGTCCAATCATTGGATTGGTACCGATACTTCTTTTTTGTGACGAAGAAAAACTATACATAACTAAATAAATGACAGTATTGGTTGATACTGTCCTGCCAATACTATGCAAAACCTGCTTCAGCCCTTAGGATTCGGCTATTGCAGGAATCAAAATTCTTTCCACGACATTCCCAAAAAGCCCTAAAGTTGACTTTTGCTTCTCGCAAAGAATCAGTCAAGTTCTCGATGAACAATACCTTTTTACAAATTGTGAACTGGTATATGGAACATCTAGGTTCCATCGATGGTTGTGTTTATCAGCTGGCGTACAGTTTGGGGCAAAATTTTGAAAGCTCATAACTGAGTAAACCCGGTATGATGATTCCAATTAAGTGTGTCATGTGTAATGGACAGAGGAGTTGGTGGAACATTTCCTGCTATACTGCCCTTTTGCCAGATTGGAGTGGGATTCTTCCTTGACACGTTTGGTGTGGTCAGCTGTATACCATTTTATTCGAAGGATCTGCTCTCCTGTGATAATGGGCCTTTTACTTTAAAAGGAAAGGGAACATGGAGAATGGGTTATATTGCAGCTTTCTGGTGGGTTTGGAGAGAAAGGACTGACCAAATTTTCGCTAGAAAGAAGAAGATGGAGCAGCATTTAGTGCCAGCCATTTGGGCAGTGTGTTCTTTTGGCTTCAGGTTGTAATCAATTTGGTGGGTACAGTTCAGAGGAGATCCAAGATAGTTCAAATCACAACCTGATTGGGAGATGCTAGTGGTTTCTCTTGTTTTGTATTTTTTTTCCCACTAATGTTTGTTTGTTCTGTCTCTAAGGATTGGACCTCTTTGTTTCTTGCAAAGGGTTTTGTCTCTGTTTTTATCTGTGTTTCTTATATGATGGCCCCATTACCAATAAAAAGAAAAAATTAAAATTAAAAATCATAATATTATCATTTCAAAATTAGGAGCTTAAAACTGCTCGGTGGACCAATAAACCAGCTTGCAAAGACGTCATTTCAAAAAACCTATTAACATATTATATATAACTCATAATGGTAAAGATCAAATTAATAAATTAATTTTATAAATTCCGAAGTCCCAATACATAATAAGGTACCCCAGTCGTTACAACATATCTAAAGCAAAGTTGCAAATTCTTGCATTCCATATTCATAACTCCCAATGGACTCTTTATCTTTGTGCATTCATACAAACTTCTGAATTCTCAGGACCTGTCAAGCTTACTGGTATAGTAAATATATCATTTAAATACATAGTAAAAGGGTCATATTGAATGTCAATTAAGCCAGAAGCTGCTGTTGGTATTGAGGGAAGGAAAATCACATCAGCAAGTGTAAATGCATTTTAAAATCATTTTCAATTAATCTCCTTACTTTCTGCACTTTAAGATAATAAGCATCGACATGACCAGAGGAACGTACATATGACCCAATCATTATTCTTCTTTTACCTCTTCAACAAACCCTTCTGTTCGAGATAAGTGATACATAGGAATTAACTTTGGTTAGAACATTATAGAATCACTTGATTTAAGTAGCCAGATTTCTACTAAGAATATACCTACGTTAACTCTTTCAGTAGCTGATGAAGCTTTATTAAATAAACGAACTATAACTAACTTTAGAATAATTTCCTTAAATTTTTTGGCATTAAACATATAAATAGTTCACTTTATTCTTCCTTAATATCAAGTCAGAAATTTCGAGGTTATGAATGTATTATGCCATTCTTTTATAAGCAATTGCATAGTTTACAAGATTACTTCACTTTGGAGATCAGATTGTGCAGTTCACCTGCAGACGCCTGTGCCATTCATTCATAAACTTGAAAAAATAATAGAGAGGCACAAAATACAGAGTTCTGTACTAAATAACATTACATTTAACATGTTTTTTTTTTCTGGTTAGACCAAAAACACAAAACCTTTATGTACAACAATGTCCTCTCCTATCAAAAGAAAACATCATCATCAGCAGCAGCATCATCATTGTCCTCATCATCAGATAGGACTAGCAATGCCCAGTTTTTTTTAATTAGATATAAAAAGGAAATCTTAAGACTGAGAAGCTACCGTAGATCCCACAGAGTGCCTTCTGAACATGACAACATCAATTGCATACAACACTTGCCCTGGAAAAATTCAAACTAACATCAGCAATAAGAAAAGTATCTGAAAAGCATATATTCTTAAATTCTCATATAATAGTACCGTCTTCTTTATCATTATCACAATTCTCATACAAGGGAAGAAAAGAAAATGGCCGAAAGATCACCTCCACTTCAACAGTTCAGAATGAATTCATCTCGAGGCAATAAGTCCTTCTCTTCACTAAGAGTTTCGTGGCTGTACAGTATGGCTCTTCAAAAGCAGCCGAAATCCAGCCCCCATTGTCCAAAACATCCTTTTTCCCCTCCTCGGTCTGATCACTCGGCCTGATTGCCACCAAAGTAGCTCCTTTCATAACAGTCCCACCAGGCAATTCCAAGTGGGCCGCATACCATAATCTCATGTTAAGTGCTGGCACCACTGTTCGATTCCCAGACCCTGAGGCCGACACGGGCTTCACCCTCAGTTCCTCCAACTGTTCCCTGTTCATACAGAGCATACCCTGCCCATCTGCATCCATCAAAACCAGACTCTCCAGTGTCTCATGATCTGTAATGATCTGACGGAGCAAATAATGTCTCCCAGATGCGGCGATCAGAGAGCTGATCGTCCACACGACTCGCAATTTCAGCCCACCGTTGTGGTAGAATGAATCTGGTATGCTCCCATTATCCAAACACTCGCCGGAGACAGTCTCTCCACCTTCTGGCGACTTCCCCGGGCCGAGAACCGAAGAAGCCCCGAGAATGACACAACTTTCAAGAGTGGATCCAAAATCAGCCTTCCATTTCAATAGGACTCCGTCCTCCATTCCTAATTCCCCTGCAGGGAGCTCGATCCGTAGCCGTCGGATCTCGTTGAAGTTCTTCAAAACCTCTGTTGGAGAGTGATGGGAGACTTCTTCGGCATCGTCGCCCAAAGAAGAGGAGGGTGATTTCGTCTTCGGGCCGAGGAATTGGCCAATGGCTTGGAGAGGCTTTGCGATGCCGCCGAGGACTAGGCGGACGAGGTGCGAAAAGACGCCTCGGCTCTTGTCGGAGACGCCGGCGCCGGAAGCAGCGTCATCGTCGGAGATCACGCAGTCCACTCTGACAACGACGTTGTCGACCTGGGGGACAAGCGAGTGGAATCGGCGAGAGACAACGCAGCAACGGCCGAGAGCTTTCACGTCGCCGATCTTGTTGAAAATGATGAGAAGGAGTGAATCTGGTAATCTGTCGAAGTGATCGATCGAACTGCACGGATGGGATTTCTCCGGTCGTGTTTCGATAGCGAGATCTGGCCGAAGAGAAGACATAGGTGAAAGGAGATAGTAACCCTAACGCTAGGCCTAACCCTAACCCTAACCCTAACCCTAACCCTAGATTTCCGATGCAAGATATGATCGTAGAGAAGACGTTGGAGGAACGAGACCAGATATGGATAAGAAAAACCCTAACCCTAACTTCGAGAAGCAGCTAGCTCCATCGCCTCGAAGTTTTGGGAGGTGAGAGAAAGGTCGGTGTTTTTTTCCGCTTTATCTCGTCTGAACAGATCTAGGGTAGGGTTTCGAGATATACCGAATGAAAAAAGGTTTCTTTTTTTTATTTTTCCCCTTTCTCTGGTTTTCTCCTTTCGTCTACGTTAATTTGTTGGTTTCTATTTTAATTCTGTTATCAAGTGGGTACACTGTGGAACCTGTGTGGTCATGAATGCGTGAATTTTGGGAGACGTAGGGTAATCTATTTCGTTTGGATGGTTAAGATTAGTTGTAAAAGGGTTAATGGCTCCTCACCGGCATTTAAACACTGAAATTAGGGAAATTTGCACTTTCAGCTTTATAAGTTTGCATTTTTGTAAAAATGGCCCTCTAGTTTCAAACTTTGTGAAAGAGGCTAACTCCAAGTTAAGACACAAACCTTTTTTCTTTTATATATATATATTTATTTATTTATTTATTTTATTTTATTTTTCATTATTTTTTTAATGCCCTTTTGCTCATTTTGATTACAGTAGATAGCCCAGTAAACAACAATCAGTCAGATAATCTAAAATCCTTCATAGCAAACATCAAAAATTATAAGATAGAGTTATAAGATACGTCCCTCGAATTTAAGATGGTGTCCCGCTGTCTTAAGATAGCGGCATGCTATTATAAGATATCAGTCGATATCTTAAGGTTGCAGGCCGTTATCATTAAGACATCGGTTGATATCTTAAGGTAGAGGGCGCTATCATAAGATATCGATCGATATCTTATGATAGTGCTCGATACCTTAAGATAGTGGGACGAAAATTTAAGTGCGCAGGACGCTGACTCTTAGATTGTACATTAAGTATGACATTTTTTATCCGTTAAGTTTCATATATTTTTTTAATATTTTAGGTTGAAATGGATGTTTCCCTTATTTATCATTTTGATGATGTCAATGGCGGTGATTATACTTACAACGGGGGACATCGGAGAATTGTCATTATCATGAACATATCATTTGATCAGTTTATGCATAAAATATATAAGGTCAGTATGACTCGACTGGAAAAACGTTCTATTACACTATCGGTTTCATTGCGCATAGGGAAGGAGTTGGTGTTTGTCTAATTGTCGAACTCCGATGATTTTGCAAACTTATTCAGAGTATATCATATTGGTGATGGTGTGATAAATATTTATATTGAAAAATCATTTGCAACTCACGTCACGAAAATTTTATCATCTTTTGAAGCATTTCAACCATTTCAGGAAACAAACGAAGAACATAAAAAATGTGAGGAAAACGTCAAATTAAGAGATAATGATTACCGTCCCACAATCGATCGCGTGACTTCCGCGTGACGCATTAGTAAGATAGGCTTCAAGCAGCTTGCAACAGTGACGAACCTACCACTTGTTATAAGTAGGCCTGCTATTTATCGAAGTTGTTGAGTGCTCCCAGATCTTGATTACAGACAAAATTTTCAAATTTTACTTGATCCGCTATAATCAATGTCTGAAAGGCGTGAATTGAAAGTCATGAATGGAAAGACAAATAAATAAATAAAACAATAAAGAATTGAAACCTTACCAGGGTCATGGCAGAAGCGAACCAACTTTTTTCAGCCTTCTCTAGAAATATTGAGTTATTTTTATTCTCAATGACCTTAAAGTATGCGTTCATAACTTCATTGTCGAGCCACATGCGTCCTTTGAGGACCCTTAAAGTAGCAATTGTGACGTCAACACACATAACATTATTGACAATCACAGTATCCTCATTCGTTAGCTGGTTCAAAAAACTGAGCATGAATTTATGCTCCATGAATTGTGGCTTGACCTCATCCTCCTACATGACCACTCTTGGAGTCTTTCTCTTAATAGCGGCTTTATTAGTCGAAGTCTTTCTCTTTTTCCGAGCACGCAAGTCATATCCCATATCCTTCTCGGCTTTACTTTTTCTCTCGACTTTATTCTTTGAAGTATATAGTTTAACTAAAATTAATTTTAATGATGTGGGTTGTGATGCTAGGTAGGTTGAGCACCCTCATCTCCCACTTCGTGCAAGGCCTCGACCAAGGGTTAGCTGGCAGGGAGTTGAGGTGGAGGGGGTTGAAGGGCAGGAGGTTGAGGAGCAGTGAGTTCAAGGGCAGAAAATTGAGGGGCAATGGGTTTAATGGAAGTGGGTTGAGGGGAAACAAAGGCGTAAAAAAGAACGGAGAAAAAAATATCATCCTACATAATTCCAAAATTACATTAATAAAAATTTAATTGCTGAATATATTTGAATTCAAATGACATTAACAAAAATAAATTAAGATACCCGACCGCTAACTTAAGATAGCGGACCGCTATCTTAAAGCTTAACCAATAGATCAATTAAATATTATTTCAAAGATTTAAAAATTGATTTGATTTAAGTTAGGGATTTAGTACCTTTATCAAATGAGATTTGACAGCGTCAAGATCCTTCTATATTGCGACATTTTCACTTGTAAAATTGGCTACCTGATCTTGTAGTGACCCTATTTGCTTCTGTAGGGTCTTCTTCTCTCTCCCTAACTGTCCAATAGCCATAGTTTACCTTTTCAACATCGTAAACGCATGCCTGAATTCACCTTTCATCTCTTTAACGATCATAAGGAGAGATGTGCACTCTTTCCTCAGCTCAGTTACTTCTTTGATTAGATGGGGTTCCCTAGTCAGCTGTTCTCTGGCTGACTTGCCCTTTGATTCCGGCCGTTGACGTATAACGACTTCGTACTCGTCGTTATCTTTACTGTCATCATCGGCATCATCGTGAGTCTCCTCAGCTCTTTTTTGGGGATGTGTCTCGTAAGTTGGGATATCTTCTTCATATATCTTTTTTTCGGCCGGATATTCTTTTTTCCGTTCCCTTTTTATTTCTTTTTGCATGAGGAAGAATTGAACTGATCGATACTATAACTCGTATTTTACGGCATCAAATTCTACGATAACCGTAGACTTAAGAAAATTTTCTTAGAAATAATTTAGAGTCCGACTGAATTTCAGAACTTCCCATTTCATCAGCCTCATAAATGGATTTATCAAAGGAGTACAAGGGGAGGGGGGGGGGACTCCTAGAAAGTACTCGAACGCCCAAATCTATAGGGCGGCCGTGCATCCGTAGATGTTATATTGCCCATTTGGTGACGTTTTGGTCGCTTCCCTTCTGACAATCGCCTTCGATATGCACTCCACCAAACTTTTGTAATCTATCAGGCTGCACGAAAACTCGTTGAACTTTTCAAGGTTATCGACTAAGTTCAAGTACTAAGTATCCACTTCCTGGTATGTGTCCGGAAATAGGAATAAGCAGACAAGAAACAACAACGATAATTTTAAAATTTTATCATTGGAAAGCTGAACACTATTCACTCTTTCTTCAATAAGACTTCTTTTAGTCGGCTGCCCCCGAAAGAATTTGTATCGAATGGTATCTTGCTTTGGCACTACCACATGCTCAGACTCAGATTCTGTCAAATGTTAAGGCCTAAAATCAATGATATATCAGACTTCTGTAATAGTACATTGGTGTTCTTGACCTTGAAAACGTTATCTTTAACCTAGAAGCTCAAAATCGCGTCAATCAAGTCTCCAATGAATACTAATGTCTCAGAAATCCTAAATAGATGATCGAAAATTGATTCATCTAATATCCTCTATCTCTCTTTGTTGCAATGCATATAAAATTTTCTAATACTAACTCCAGTATACTTCCCGAAGGCCTTTAAAAACTTCGTCATCTCAAAATCAGCTAGTGGAAACTGCAAAAAATATAACAACAATTAATTAATAAATAAATAAATAAGATAAAAATAATCCGCTATGTTGCCACTATCTTGCCGCTATCTTACCGCTAACTTATATTAGCGGCCGCTAACTTAAGTTAGCGGTAAGATGACATCAACATAATGGATTATGTGGGGAAGATAGCGGAAGAGTATATTTATTTAAAAATTAAAAAAAAAAAAATACCTGAAAATTATCTCTCGCTATTTTGCCACTTTGTCATCGTTCTCTTGATTTTTACAGAAAAGTTAAAGTTAAAAGTAAACAGTGAAAAGTTAAAGTTAAAGTTAACTATATAAGGATTTTAAAAGCAAAGGTTTTTTAGACATTTAAAAGGTCTGCGCTGATGTGAAAATAACTTGGCTTGGAGCTGGTCCCTTTTGCAAAGTTTGAAACTATAGAGCCATTTTTACAAATACGCAAACTTATAGGGCCGAAAGTATAAATTTCTCCTGAAATTATGTTTAAATGATCTAACACTAATAAAAGTTGACTTTTTTTTCTATAAAAAATAAAAAATAAAAAAATACACTTTTAACCTCACACGATTGAAGTGATTTATCAGTATGTCTTGTGCCATATATTTGTGATCAATCTAAATTTGTCAGGTGGTGATCTATCATTCGAACAAGCTTAAGCCCAAAGAAAAATGTGTATAAGTTAATGTGAATGACTCAATTGATGAAATTTAATATTAGCCATTAAAATTAAAAATAATGTTTGATATTATAATTCACTGATCGGATGGATCAAATCTCTTAAAAAAATCGTTTTTGGGCTTTTTGCATTATAATCTATGATCTATCACTTTAACAATATAGACTACTGACATCTTAAACCATTAATGGCCTAAGATTATTTAACATTTTAACCATTATTTTGGTGTTTAAATGACGGTCAGGATCGTCTAGGTCTGTTTTCGAATTACGTACTTTTAGGACCCGTCTCTCGTGACTATAATTTAAACACTAAAATGATATTTAAATGATTTTACACTCTTAGTAGTTTAAAATGTAGGTAATTCATGTGTTGGGTGCCCAGGGACTTAGTTACTTGCTTTAAGAGGCTTGAATACCCGTCATGAGAAAAAAATAAATAAAGGTGATTCATACCATCAAAATGATAGTTCATACACTTAATTGACGGACATTGGAAATAAAATTAGTGTCATCAGATTTGTGCTCTCTAACACCAACCTTTGCTCTTAACTTTTAATCGCTAATATTAAAATTCATCAATCACTCAAATCGTCACATTCACTTATTAGGCATGTTTCCAACAATGAATTGTCACTAGACAATTTAGATTGATCACAAATGTCCGTCAATCGGTTGAGTGGTAGGTTAGTTAGTATCCTCTCTATTTACCCACTAGGGGTTGGCACAATTAGTAGGAGATTTTGATTTGTTACCAATTGATCATAGAATCGAGTATGGCATTTCTCTTTTGCGATAATAGGATGTCCCATAAGATGTGTAAATCTTGAAATACCCATTACACCATAGGGGCGAGGGCATCCTTTAGAAATTAGTATAGGCGGAAGCTTGAGATTTCTGTATGTTATAAATAATAATAATAATAATAAACCCCACTTTAATGTGTATGATGAAATGACTATCTTAATAGCATAAGACCATTTAAACAAAATTTTGATCTTTTACCTTTTGGTGAATTCGCTTTTTAAAGGTGTAATATGTGAGCAAGCCAAATCATCTTAAGTGACAGCACATACATCAATTCGCGATAGTATGCAAAACTTTTTGGGAGAGATCTACGACATCCTAATTTGGACTCTAATATTTACCATTGCTCTATTTTATTTTTTTGTTGTAAATTAATATTAAAGGTCATCCATCAGATTGATGGCATTATCTTCAACCTTGATTCTAACTGAATTATGCTTCAATGATGAATTGCGACTAACACTATTTATATTATTCTCCAACATATATAATGTGGCATAGCAATGAAGTATAAAGTAATTGTTTAAGATCAAAGTGCGCTTTCACGGCGTAATATGAGTTAGAAGTTCTAGAACCCATTATTCCTAAATTTCTTTGAGAGCCTTCGGCATATGTGGCTACTGGCTAGATAGAAGCAACTCGTTCATTTTCTAGTCATGTTAGGGTTTAGTAAGTGATGTATTCTTTTAGACAAATGACTGGCTTGGGAGGTAGAGATAACCGGTAACATGTGATTTGAGGAATTGAGGTAAATGAGGAGGGATGCTTGTGTCATTGACCGGAGCAACGTCCGCACCTTTTTGTCCGCAGGGTCGGCCGTCCCTCGGTGGCCTCGTCATTAGTCTTACTCATTAGCCGGAGGCGACAAACTCTTAACGACAAATAAAGAAGGCATTACCACCGGTCGACCACCATAGTGCCACCTGACTGTTGCTATCTTAATGACTTGTCGGTGGTGGGCCACTAGCAAGTTGCAACGGCAAAGGAGTGTACCATGAGGTGCTCTGCATCACGATCTCATAAACATTCATGATCCACATTTAAGCACGAAAACAGGTATTTAAGTGATCTTACACTAATAAAACAAGACCTTATATCTCACACCATTAAAGTATGATTTATCATTATGTCATTTGGCACATAAATGTGACCAATTTAAATTGTTTCAAGTGGCAAGCCATCATAATTGGAACATATCTCAGCCTAAAGAAACATGCCTATAAGCGGATGTGCGTCATCCGATGATGAATTTTTTCTTTTTTTATTATAATGCCTATAGGTTAATGCGGAATCGAAGCTTACACATCAAAATCGTAGTCAGATAAAGAGGAGATTTTAAAAAAGAAATTGGGTCTGCAAATGAAGTTTTAAAAGGCTCGTTAAAGACCCGTGTGCACATTATATTAAATATTTTTTTATCTAGATTTAATTTTCTTTTTTATTAGGATTCTTTTATTAAGTGAATTATTTAGGGGCCGGATATATATATGTAATATATGACTGTTAATTTCGTCACATTTAGCGCAATCATAAAAAAAGTGATCATAAATTCTCTAATACATATCAGAATTGTGCGATTATTGTCTTGTTGAAAAACTACTTTGATAAGCTTTCAAACAAGAGTAATCTCTCATCGATCGGACACTATTTGACCCTTCAAAATTGGTCGGGTAATAAAAAAGATATTAGTGTTGAAATTAATTGTGACTGTTAGATTATAAAGTTTTAGTGATTAATTAAGAGTTTTATTCTTAGAGTTTCGTTGCTTATAAATATACATTGTAAATTTCTTATGGTAGCTCTGTTCGCACCCACACGTTCTCTGAAAGCACCCATGTGTGCAACCCCTTGAAAATTATTGATTTGGTCGGATCAGATGATGGAGATCATGCTTCACCTTGATCTTCTATAAAAAGGATCTTGAGACTATGTCGCACCTATCAGAGGATCATTTTTTTATTCTACATGCCATATATCCCCAAAAAGTGTACCTTGTGTGCAATGACACACATCACGCTCAAACATGATTTGAAGGTCATATTTTAGGGATCTGAAACATGTGTAATAAAAAACAGGCCGCCTAATAGGTGTGACATGGTTTCAAGATCCATTTTGTGAAAGATTGGGACGATCTCCATCGTCTGATCCGACCCAATTAATGGGTTTTAAGGAGTTTCCGACGTAGGTGCTTTCAAAGAACACATGGATGTGTTTAGAGCTACTCGAGGTTTTAATCTAAGTTATATTGAATATTGATTGATTTGTCCTATCTCTTGAGTTCTCTGAGAATTATTCTTCTACGAGTTTAGGCTTTGGTCTTGCATCATAGGTGGATGTGAGTCATCCAATTGATGAAGTTTCCTTCTTTGTTTTTATAATGCCTAGAGGTGGGTGTGAATCATCTTATTGATGAACCTTTTTTTTTCTTTTGGTAACTTGGGTGTCCAGACCTCTTAGAGCACTTGACCAATCCCATAGGCATGTGCGCACCCTAATTTAGCAAATGCCGGATCAACATGGGTTATAAACAATCCAATTGATAAACTTTAATATCAGTCATTAAAACTAAAAGCAACGGGTGATATTATAATCAGCAAATCAGATGATTTAGATTTACATTAAACACCATTCTTGGGCATATTACACATCAATATATGATCTATCAGTTTGACCGTGAGGATCAATCACATCTTTGAACCATTAATGATGTAACACCATTTAAACACAAGGTTGGTGTTTATAAGACGGCCAAGGGAGTCGATTCCAATAAGAAATGCTAATCTATACTACGGATAAAGAGCATATACATATAAATTATGGACTTGACTCTTCTGACCATCATTTAAACACAATTTTTTGGAGTTTTAATGATCTTACACCATTAATGATTGAAGATAGTTCATCAATTGGAAGGGAATGGACCCAAAATTTACATTGTTTTTGGAGATTTGAAACATCCAAAATGTGCACTCCAATACCACCTTGTTCTTATTTTTAATGAGTGATATTAAAGTTGGACAATAGGATTGTTCACATCTACCCGTGAGTATAATTCTTTGGGTAAATCATGTTCCAATAATAGATTGTCATTTAAACAATTTAGATTGATTGCAAATGAGTGCCACATGGCATTATAAAAATGGACCACACTTCAATGGTGCAAGATAAACATGTTTAAGTTAACGGTGTAAGATCCTTTAAACATCATTTTGGTGTTTAAATGTCGGTGAGCCATTATCCCTTATAATATGCATGTACTTATGCTTGTCGGCATTGCATAGCGCACCCTCACGAGCAATAGTCCTCCTGTATCAGAAGCTGATCACTTTTATATATGCATACATATATGATAATTGGGGAGCAGAACACAACTATAGTGGTGAGGGTTAACTGTCAGAACCCAACCCCCATTAAATGATGATCCTTTGGTCACTCTTTCAAGAGACTCATGCTACTGAAGAATTAAATGTGTTTCCAAGTTTCCATTACCCTATCGCCTATGGGCTAAAGGGGTTCGGATGCAAAGATGTCGGATGTCTTTATCCTTTTTATGAGGGGTTCCTCCATTTGCAACTGAAGACTTATTTTCAGCATGTTGAGATTTCACGTATGAAAATCATTGACTGTTTGAATCAGACAATAGAGATATTTTTTGACCCAATCTTCCATGCAACTAATGTTAAGATCATCACTCAGCTATCAGAAGATTCGATGTTGATTTCACAAATCGTTGACTGCTTGAATCAAACGATAGAGATAGTTTTCGACCCAATCTTCTACACAATTGATGTTATGATCATCGCTCACCTATTAGAAGATTAGCGATTGATTTCACATGACACAAATCCCCAAGAATGTTTGTGATCATGGGTTGACCATGAGAATGGGCTCTGGGGCACTTTTAGGGATGTGTGGCACTTGGAATCAATACCTGACCACTTGATAGGTGAGCCACAATCTAAAGATTAGTTATGTGGAAGATTGGGCAGAAAAGGGCATAAGACAAGGGAAATTTACAGGATTGACACTATCACATACACCTTTTCCGTCAAAGACCCTATAGTTTCACCCTTACCCAAACCGACCCGCTCCAAGCCAAGCCGACTCCCGCCTTTATTAATTTCTGAAATGACCCTCAAGGTAATAAATAGCTATCAAAAATTTCAAATCATTATTTTCGTTCAATCTTCAAGCTATCAAGACTGTAAGTTCGAAATCAAATTATCTCGCTCTATTGTTGTAGAAATTTTTCTTCTTCTTTCGATAGTCTATAATTTGAATTGATTTTTTAGGTTTTCCAATTGGTGACTGTTTAAACAATCGATACCGACTGCCTCGACAATTGATATAGACTACCTAGAAAATCGATATAGACTATCTAAACAATCGGTATAGACTGCCTAGATAATCGATATAGACTGCCTAGACAATCGATATAAACTGTTTAAAAAGGTATATATATTTTTTAAAGAGGTGATATCGCCTTTTTTTCGTGTCAATCTTTAGCACCATCGATCTTTATATTACAACCTTCAAATCAGATGGCATAAATGTTGTTTCACATCGCATAAATATAAAAAAATATAAAATTCAAAATTTTTAAACTATGTAGAACCATAAAAAGTGTAAGGTGTATTTGAGGCTTTTTGTGCTACTTGGAATTGGCTCCGCTCGGAGCGGGGCGGCGAGGTGGTTTTGGTAAAGGTGAAATTACCAATACCCTTTTGTTAGTTATTATTCCCTAGTTGCAGGGAGCCAATCTTGCAATTAGCAATAACCTTTTGTTACTTATTATTCCATCGTTTTGATGTTTGAAGTTGGTATTATGTAATCCTAGTCCTGCGCGTGCACGAAGGCCAGTCTCATTCCACCAAATTGATTAAATTTCAGGGGATGCACTCATATTTTATTGGGCATGAAAACCATCAAAAGTATATTTGTGACCCTAAAATATCTATGCATTTCCTGAAGTTGGTAGAGAGAGATTGATTTATGTACACCCTTTAATGTTTAAAGCATTTAATGCAAGAACGCGGAGGATCATTTTTATTGGTTAGTTGTGCTGTCCACCGTATTGTCCCCTGACCTGCCGTTAAAACTTAAAACTAAAGTACAATAATGGCTCTCACTGACATTTAAACATTAAAATAATGCTTTAAATGATGTTACTCCAGTAAATTAAACTTGTGAATATTTTTAAAATTTTTAATTTTTTATGATATTGAACTTGTGATCAAACACAAGGCTGTCAAGGTCCGGCCCAAAAAACCTAGCCCTGCCCTACCTTCTAAGGCTGTGTCTTAACTTGATCGGGCTTTGATATGTCCAACTCTAGCTTTTTTACACTTAAGGTGGGACAAGCTGGGCTCAGGCTGTGATTTATTATTTACTAGTAAAATTTTAATTTTTTATAATATAAAAAACCTATTGCTGACCGGACTGGGCACCTAAATGTCGTTATCGTTGCGGCAGCATGGACTGCCAAGTAAATATAAGTTAAAACAAAAATAGACAAAGCTTCAAGCATTTAATTATGAGAGAGAAAACTTGCTACCCAACCATATAAATAACATAAAACATAAATATAAAATATTTAATCAAATCTAATAGAATTATATCAGAGATTTTGGAGCGTCTGTTTTGCTTGATGAGCTTATGTAATAAGAGGGCAATGGCAAATGGGCCGATGGGCGATGGCTCCTTGCCGAGCTTGTGAGAGCTTTAGACTTAAAACTTGTAAGGCACAAAGGGGCTGCTTGCTTGTTGAAAGAGAGAGAAAGGCTGCTGCTTGTAGAGAGAGATACCAATTCATTTCTGTGAAAGAGAGCTTTGAGAGATATTGTAAAAGCGAAAGATTTATTTTGCTATCTTGTGGTTTGCAACTAAAACATCCATGTGTTTTTAAAAAAAATATTAAAAACATCCATATTTAAAGTATGCGCATACCCCGATTTTACCCTCGTAAGTATCCGTTTAAAGAAAACATTAAAAGTTAAATTAGTAATTCAAATTCATTAACTGCACAATTACTATGCATATTTAACGTTCACAACCTACCGTAAAGAATCACAACTGCACAATTACTGTGCCTAACTAATGTTTACAATTTACTTAAAGAATCACCGACTCAGCGACTCACCATATATATATTATACAGCCTACAATATAATAAGCGTACGGGCTGGGCCGGGCCGGGCTCACGGGGCTTTGACTTTAAGGCCCTTGCTCTACCCCTGCAAATTTAGGGCCGGGTTAGGTGGGCTGACAGCCCAGCCCGACCCTTTTTACAGCCCTAATCGAACACTAGTAAAGTGTGATTCACTATTTTGTCATGTAGTGCACATCTGTGACAAGCAAAATTAATCAAGTCACAATTCATTATTATAACCAAGGTAACAAACTCGGTATCCAATATTGGTCCTTGGAAGACTGATACATTTTGGCCCATTTAAATAAAAATAAAAAATTACAGGTATCTGCCGATACTGATACCGAGTTAGATACTCGATATGTATCGGCGCCGATACGAATCCGTTTGCCGAAAAACAGATACGTATTGGTATCGGCCGATATTTGATACCATGATTATAACATGTCCATCCAAAGAATCATGCTTATAATTGGACTTGAATCATCCAATTGATGAACTTTCAAGTTTATAAAAACTAAGAATAATAGTTGGCATTAGCATGCAGAAATAGGATGGTTCAAATCTCTCTAAAAAAAAACCCCTTCAAAAATAAAAATCTCTCAAAAAGTGTGAATTGGTTTATCCAATTGACGGTGTGGGTTACCAACATCTTACACCATTAATGGTGCAAGATCATTTAAACACCATTTTGATGGTTAGGAGATTAGAAGAGTTTGGCCCTAAAAGAGTTAATGGCTCCTCACTAACATTTAGACACCATTTTAATGGGTAAGAGATTAGAAGAGTTTGGGATTAGAAGGGTTAATGGCTCTCACTAACATCTAAACCCCAAAATGGTGTCTAAATCATTTTTTTTTTTTTGATACGGCCATTTGGCCGAGACAATCTCGAGAACCGAAGAGCAAGTACGAATACACATATGACAGTTGCGGTGCAGCGTGAGAGAGCACAAACTACAATGGTGAGGGTTAACTAACAGAGCCTAACCCACACCTTATGAAGACAAGGGTGGGAAACAACACGGAGGACGAGTATCGAACCCATGACCTACTCCCTCACAATGGAGGGAGTGCACTAATTGGGCTAATGCCTCTTTCTTTCTAAATCATCTTACACCAATAACCTAAACTTTTTTTTGTCTTACACCATTAAAGTGTTGTTTATTATTATTATACCATGTGGCACACATTTGTGACCAATTTAAATTGTCCAAGTGACAATCCATCATTGGGACATATTTTAGCCAATAATTATGCCCTTGATGTATGTGAACCATCCGATTTTCGAACTTTAATATTAGCCATTAAACTAAGAACAGCAATTAGTATTAGAATGCACATATTAGATGGTTAAAATCTCCCAAAAATGTGATTATTCGGCCCATTCCCTTCCAATCTATGATCCCTTCCAATCTATGATCTATCACTTTGAAGATGTAGATTATCCACATCTTTAGTCATTAATGGTGTTCATAGTGTTTAAATGTGTGCATTTTAAAATTGCATGTGTAAGAGCATCTCCAGAGCAGCTCTTCAAAAGTAGCCGTTGGACTAGTCATGACACACATTTGAAAGCAGCTCTTCAAAAGTAGCCGTTGGACTTGTCATGACACACATTTGAAGAGTGACTTTGAATTTGAAGATTGAGGATGGCGGGTCTCTCTAATCATGCTCTTTAAATTTAAAATATTATATATTTTTTTATTATTTCTTCTATTTTAATGGTCTCACATTTTATTAAAATAAAATTATATTTGAATTTTGAAGAGTGAATAGTAACTCTTTAATTATGAAGAGTACAACCAAGTCTTCTAAGTGCATCTCCAACAGCTTCGTCAAACCTACAAAATCACTATTTTAGCGAGCGAGAGCGAGAAAAGCAGATCCAGCAGATTCGCCAACCCACCCTTCAAAATAGCGACCTGCTACAGTGCTTGCTATTGTATTGATAGCTAGTACATTAGCATTAGCTATTTATTTTTTAAAATGATTTAGTGCTTTCCCCTCATGCCAGTCCTCTTGATTTCGCTCTCCCTCTCCCGCCATTCCTCTCTGCTACATCTTCTTCCTCCAGGTGAGTAAATTTTTTTTTGCCTATTCTTTTAGGGTTTAGGGTATTTTTAGGGTTTAAGATATATGTTGCTGTACTTTTATGGTTTAATTTACAGCTTTTTTTTTTCTCCTTAATTTTATTTTTTATTTTTTTATATATTATTTTTGGTGTATTTTGCACATATTATATATATATATATATATATATATATATATATATATATATATATATATATATATATTCATTTTTGGAGTATTTTGTAGAGATATATTCTTTGATACAATTTATTTTAGTAGGATTTTGGGAATAAAAAGTGTAAAAAATCTATGAAATGAGTTTTGAGTATCATTTTAAGTGCTCTGCTTTACCTTATGAAAGACCCAATTTGCATAGCAATGTGTGGCCTCCACTGTGATCTAGTGGATGCATAGAAGGAATCCTCAAATCCAGTAAGGGACTATTGTTACATTTCAGTAAGTCATCAAATTCGTGTGAAAATTAAGAAGAAATGATGGAATAGGCTGCCTACAAAATAGGTGAGAGATTCCCCTTTGTCATTCTCTCCTTTTTTGAATAATACCTGAAAAAGAAAGTTCAATGTTTAAATAATAGGCGAGAGATTTGATTGAGAGGATAATTGTTAAATTCTATGAGGACCTTTATAAGGAGGAGTCGGTGCGGCCTAGACTGAATGCACTAAATTTTGGGACCGATGAGTTTAGAGAGGGATTGGAAAGAGTTTTTGAGGAGGAGATTAAAAGATCCGGCTTCAAAGCGGAAAATAAGAAAGTGCTCAGGCCGGATGGGTATACAATGCAGAGGGGTTGGAAAGAGTTTTTGAGGAGGAGATTAAAAGATCCGTCTTCAAAGCGGAAAATGATAAAAGTGCCCGGGCTGGATGGGTATATGATGCAGTTTTCTGGGGCTTTTTGGGAGGTGATTAAGGGAGATCTGCTGGAGTTTTTCCAGGAATTCCATGTCTTGGGGTCTTGGTGAGATCTTTAAATTTCATGTTTATTGTGTTGATTTCTAAGACGGAGGTTGCTCAAGGCTTGATTCCTTGTGCCATAAATGTAATGGTTGTTTCTCAGTTAAAAGGTTTTACCGTTCTTGGTTAGGTATCGTTGATCGATCGTAGTTGGGTGGGTGTTTGGTGGCTCTGTGCTCCACCTATAGTCCGTGTATTTGGTTGGAGTCTGGCGTGGGTTAAAATTTTGACATTGGATCAGCTTATTCGAAGAGGTAAGGCTGTGTTTGGGATTGCTCTTTGGAGGCAAAGAGCAGTCCACTTAAAAAGAGCATGCTTAAATTGCTCTTTTAAAGAGACCTAAATTCAACTCTTTCACTCTCTGAAAGAGCGAAGAGCACTCCCATACTAAAGTGCTCTGTGCCAGAGCAAAGAGCTGCTCTTTGCCTTCAAAGAGCAATCCCAAAGAGGTTGCGCAATACCTGTGTTTTGTGTCTGCAAGACCCTTCGGCATCTGCTGAGTTTTCCGTCAATTGTATGCTGATTTGTTGACGATGTGGTAAATGCGTACGATTTCAGGAGTGCTTTCTAGTGACCTCATGGCCACCTAAAACAACCCACACAGAACTGACTGACCTGTGCGGTTCAATGGTCGGACTAGGGCCAGTTCTCAATTCCTGCATGGTTTATATGCAGGCCAAAGAGGGGCATTATTCTGGTCATATCTCTGTCCAACCATGGGTCTGGTTTTTAAAGTTGGTACACAACAAATTTTCACCTGCTTTGAATTTTTTGTGGTAGCCTCAAACCTGAAAATTTGGAATTGTGCTATGCAGTATGCAGTGATTTCAAAACTGGACCAGGCCTACAGTTAAACTGTGGTTCAACCAGAATTGCGCCGTTCTTCCATCCAATCCAATATAATACTAGTCCTCCAGACAGAATCGTTCAAGAATCACAGACTACTCAATCTAACTGTTGAACTATGTGAACCGGCCGATTTGTTGAAACTGGGCAATTTTGTGCAGGTATAGTTTCAAGCGATTAAAAGATCACTTAAATAGGAGTGTGTTGCTAGAACTTCACTTTCTGTTTTTGCTAGAATAGATAAATGCATGTTATATATTGTAGTTTTGATGTATTGGATATAAAACCGCAGAATTTGATCCAAATTTTTTTTGCCAAGTATTCACTCTATCCAGGGAGTGCTGATCAAGTATTATACTGAATTATATAAAAATCAAGCAAATTGGCTTGTAAATCTATTGATAGATCTTACACCAAACCTCGATATTATGTGAAATAAGGTGCTTCAATTTGGCTATGAGAAGAAGGCTGCTTCTGATGATTAACTTTTCTTAACAAAATTTTGCTGCTAATGCATCCGCCCTGGTAGTGATTTCATTTAACCCATGTCAAGCAAAGGAGACCAACTCGGCTGACTGCACTTAAACAGATAGAGCAATGACAATATGCCACATGGCGCACATCTTTGATAGTCCAAGCAGTCCACCTAGCAGCTCATCATTGACACATCTCAGCCAAAAGTCTTGTAGACTGATTTGTGGCTAATCTGATACAATCTTTTAAGACTAATACTACGTCTGTTTCGGCACTGATCTGGGTTCATATCTTGTGCTGTTCTGAGATCGCTAAAAGGAGTTGTTGCTGTATAGAATTTTTATAGAAACTGCTTCCATATGATTACATATTTGCATATATTCTGATTTGACTACAGTATTGGTGTTATTTTCTGTGTTTATAATTTGGTGTTGTCGCTGCTTTCTACATCAACATCCTACTGCTGTTCATCACCCAGTTTTTCTGATATTCAAATTTCCTTTGACTTTTACAGATGGATTCTCAAATGCAAGATGATGCGACTTTTACAGATCTCCTGAATGAGGGATTTTACATTGAAAATGAATTGATGGGATCTCTAAATCCTATTAATTTAACAACTGAACCGCAAGTTGAAGTTCACCATAACACTAAAAAGGCACGAGGTGTATCTTTCAACAAAGATGAAAATCTTCTCCTTATAGATACGTGGTTAAATACAACTACAAATATAGTACGAGGAACTGATCAATCAAAGAATACTTATTGGTTGAGGATTTTAGATAACTACAATGCCAATAAGACCTTTACTACTGTACGGAATCGAGTATCTCTAACTAACCATTGGAGTGTAATTCAAAAGGCGATAAATAAATTTTGTGGATGTTTGGCACAAATCGAGTTAGTGCTTCAAAGTGGTTTGACTGAAGTAGATAAGGTATATAATCTCACTTTACTTTCAGTTTGAACATTATAAATCTACATAACTTGGGAACATTATTTTCTATCCTCACGTTGTAACACTTTTACTTTTGTAGATTGCCAGGGCAAGGCAGTTATATAAGGCGGATAACAAATCCGATTTTCAGTTTGAGCATTGCTGGATTGTGTTGAAACAATGTCCAAAGTGGCTTGAAGAGAAGGAAAGTCCAAGTAGGTCTCCGTTTGCTAGGAGACCTACTTCTTCTACTCTACCTTCAGTGAATCTAGGAGATAATAGTAATGACACCAGTAACTTCGTAGACTTGGAGAGACCCATGGGGAGAAAAGTTATAAAAGAACGACTGCATAAATGAAAGAGCAATGTCGATACCGATAATGAAGGTCTAGTAAGGATACTAACCCAGATAAATGAAAGATTACAAAAAATTAATGAAGAAAAACAAGAATTTATGAGAGAGTGGATGCTCGAGAGGAGGCGAAGATTCGATTTAAGAAGGATAAAATTGTTTTGATGGACACAAGTCACTTGACTGAAGTCCAAAAAGAGTATGCACGCATGTGACAAATGGAAATCATTGAAAGTGGCAGGGATAACTAGGTTTTATTTGATATGTTAAGTTTAAAGTTATGTTTCAGTATATTTGTATGAGGTCTAAATCTTGGTATGCCTTATCTCATTATTTGACTTCTGGTTTATGCTTTTGAAAAGTCCTAGACATTGGGATTTGAGATCAATGTGTTTCTTTATGTGGATTTTGTGTTTGGATATGTGTATGCCAGATATTGACTGAAGGTCTAGTAAGGATACTAACCCAGATAAATGAAAGATTACAAAAAATTAATGAAGAAAAACAAGAATTTATGAGAAGAGTGGATGCTCGAGAGGAGGCGAAGATTCGATTTAAGAAGGATAAAATTGTTTTGATGGACACAAGTCACTTGACTGAAGTCCAAAAAGAGTATGCACGCATGTGACAAATGGAAATCATTGAAAGTGGCAGGGATAACTAGGTTTTATTTGATATGTTAAGTTTAAAGTTATGTTTCAGTATATTTGTATGAGGTCTGAATCTTGGTATGCCTTATCTCATTATTTGACTTCTGGTTTATGCTTTTGAAAAGTCCTAGACATTGGGATTTGAGATCAATGTGTTTCTTTATGTGGATTTTGTGTTTGGATATGTGTATGCCAGATATTGAAAATGACAAGTTTTCTATGAACTTATGTAAAGCAGGTGAGGTGGCCTATTGTTTACTTTTCAACTTAGATGCATGGGGACCTAGGGTGTGTTCTATTACTTCACTTGGACTTCAGTTTTGGTTATTAGATTTCAGATATATATGAGAAGAATGCTCTTCGAATTCTCACGGTAGTGCAATAAATCATTTTAATTTTATCATTTTATTGGTAATGGAAACTTGAAATTTTTTTCCTCAATTTAACAATCTGTACTATCATGAAAATTTCGACTTTGAATAGTGTACCTCGGGAGGCATGCCCGACTTTGAATTGTATGCCTCGGTGTTCATGCCCGACTGGTCACGTACCCGACCTTGTGAAATTAATTAATTAAGTTACTTTGGGTTAGGTCTTAAGTGGAAAAGATTGACAAGAGGGTGTGTTAGTCATTAGATGATTTTAATATACACCAAGTTGTGGTGTATTAGCTCTGCTCCGAATCCGATCGGTAGATGGGTTGGGAGTGTAAGCCCTACACTGAATCAAAGATCATTTTGTTATGAGAAGACACCCTAAATAAGTATGTCCGTTTCACACGGAGGCTAGATCCTTGGATAACAGCTAACACCCAAAGGGGGCGTATGTGTTTTGTATGGGAACTAGTCCCATTGAATTAAAGAAAAGCAAATAGCTTCCTTTGGAAGCTAACACCCGATTTGCACTATTTTGGGAGTTTTGGGTTTTAGAGAGAGAAAAAGGGAAGAGAGAAAGAGGAAGAAGGATGAAAGCTTGTGAATTTGTATACTCCGAGCTTTTTATTTACAGGAAGAAGGTTTGTGAGATCGTGTAAGGGGAAGATCGCCGTCGATTTCGACGTTTGGTTATGGTTTTGTGAGATTTGAAGCCGTTTGAGGTTTTGAAACGCTCTTCTTGCAAAGAGATCGTGGGTTTTGAATCCGTAAATCGTAGCGTGAGTTTGTGTGAAGTGTGTGTGGAAGAATTGTCGTCTATTTCGTGGGCTTGATTGTGATCGTGGTGCACGGGGATGATCGAGGTGGGTTTGGAAACCCTTTTTGTTTAACAAAGAAGACGATCTGATCTACAAGTAGATCGCTGATTTGAAGAGGTAAATAACATAATTCTTCAATGTATTTTAACTAAATATAGGTTACTTAGATGTGTGTAAAAGATTAGGATCAAAAGAGATTGAATTTTGATGTAAAAGATGGGTTTCAAGGTTCGAACCCGAGAAGTGCTCAGAAACTGCCAAAATCGATTAATCAATTTTTGACAGAAGATAAATTCGAGAGGAACTTCATGAAACTGATTAATCGAAGAAAATTCGATTGATCGATTTTGAAAATCGATTTATCGATTTTGCCTGGGCTTACTGACATTACTGTAGTATTTCGGTCATAAATTTTTGTGCCAAACTCCGATTGATATGATTCTTATTGCGTTTGAAAGAGGACAACAAAACCTACAACTTTTGTGAATTGACCAACTTGTGAATCAACTGTTTTAAAGGTAAAAATTTAGTGATAAGATGGGTCAAATTCTGATTTTTATCGAGAAACGAAACTGATTAATCGAGTAGAATCGATTAATCGATTTTTGAATTCCGATTAATCGAAATTGGGTGGATTAATCGATTGGACACAATCAGTGAGAAAGATTTTTGACTGTTTAAAAATCAATCAATCGAGAGAAAATCGATTAGTCGATTTTGTCTGAGTTTGCCAATACTGCTTTGGTATTTTGACCATAACTTTCTACTCCGAACTCTGATTGATGTGATTCTTGAGGCGTTGAAAAAATGACAAAAAGATCTATAACTTTTGTGATTTAACAATTTAGTAAATCTATGACAGCCCAAAATTTAGCACCTCGAAACCCGTGCCATTAGCACGATCCTCTAGATCGTGCCCTATGGCTATGTACGGAACATTAGTATAACAAGCAATAATAAGACAAAATGGAATAATAACTATATGATGCGGAAGTAAAATACTATTCTAAGTATAAACTCAAAAGACAGTTCTACTTTCATGTCACTGCATGAGCAGAGAACCGATCCGAACCATCGGTGATCAACAGATCACCCCAGATGGTTCACCAAAAGAATATACATCAATTAATTATATTGTTTATCAAAATAAAGGCTTGACATATCAAGCCGTACAAATACTCTCAAAATCTCTCTCTATCAAAGTGTTCAGCAGAGTCTCCTAGAAGAAGTCCTCAGGAGGAGGCTCCAACTCCTCCCCAGGCACGTAATCTGAATCACCCGGATTCACGTCTCCTGAAGCCTTGGCCGCTACTAGCACTGGACCTGCGACGTATAGTTTAAAGGGTGAGCTACATCATAGCTCAATAGGGAACAACACAATGAACATATAAGTTAAAATCTCACATATATTCCATGATATTCTAAGCATGATGTATCTATGCACTTGCTGTAAAAACAGTTTAAAAGATGGCAATTTTGCCTTGAAGTTTACTGGTGGTTTGCATGTTTCATTTATTCTCAACTGTTCATGAATTACACTGATTAGGCCTAAAGCAAAACTTAAATCTTCAACTTAACTAGTCCCCGAGTAATATAGCATCGAGCCCCAATGGAATATCCTCCATCGTGGTCTAAATAGACAGTTGTTATATGTATTCCCTGAGAATACTACCCAAGCCCCTTTCTCATAGGCAGTGGGGTTAAATCTCATCTCAACATCCCTGGGATGTGCTTACTGTATACGGATAAACCTCCGTACCGGTGTACGGATTGACCGCCGTACCGGTCACGGATATCCTGCCGAGTCAGTTGTGGGTATCCCGCTACGTCGGTGGGGTATTCTATTCAAACCTTAAATAACAAAAATAACATATACTTTTCATATAGTTATTCACCCTATAAAAGTACTACTTTATATCAGTTAGACCTTATCAGTAGTTATTCAATCTTACTTAGATCCCTGGGATGCCTAAATTACTCCCATCACACTGATGCCTTTATCACTTTCTCATCCCCTGGGGATGTCTCATTTTTATTTACTTGGTGTCACACACCTACCCTTTTTACAAAGATTTATACAGTTAAAATATTTTTAATTTGATTTCTATATCACTACATACATGCTCTTGCAATTAAAGTACATGTTCAAGGTGTTCCCTACCTCAAGTCTCTGAAGGTCCAAACATTAAGGTCCCACACGGCTCCTTATGCTTGCTCTCACATGTACCACCTATGGTACATCATAACACATGTAACATACTACTAAAGACGGAATAAAGAAGGTCCTACACTCTCTATGAACCTCAAGGACCAATTAAAAAGTCAGCTGAAATTGCCAAAATCGATTAATCGAGTCCTAAAATCGATTAATCGAACCCTAAATCGATTAATCGATTCCCAAAATCGATTAATCGAAATCAACAATCGATTAATCGATGCCAAATCGATTAATCGAAATCCCCAAAATGGTTAAATCGATCTTCAAATCGAGCAGTCAAAAATCCAAAATCGCTTAATCGATCTTAATTCGATTAATCGAAAATCCAAAATCGATTAATCGATTCCCCAAATCGATTAGTTGATTTCCCCAGGTCTTATTTCTCCAGCCATTGGTGATACTCAGTCGATTAGTCGATTTCCAAATTGATTAATCGACTTTCAAAATCGATTAATCGATTTCCAGATCGATTAATCGAAATTGGGCATCCTTGCCTTTTCAACTTCTAGACCAAAATTGATTAATTGATTCTCAAAATCGATTAATCGATTTGGTCAGAACTCAACCCCTTTTTGGGCTGTTCTTCCAAATCTTTTCTCTCTCTTCTTCTTTCTTTTCTATCCATTTAATTCTATGATTTTAACTTCACATGACTGAATTTAACCATCAAACATCTATGCATTTAATTCTAATAAAACTCACCTTAAATCAATCTCCTAATTGATTGAATGGTTGATTTGAATGATTAGGGTTTCAGCTCTCGCTTCAACAATCCTCCACGCGTTGAATCCAACATTAATGCTTGAAACTCTTCCTTCAATCAACCACAATAACTTCTAACCATTACTCACTTGGTTCTCTCTCTCTATCTCTCTTCTTAACTCTCTTTACCAACCAAACAATGAAACCTAGGTTATTAAACCCTTATCCTCTTTCCAGCTTGTGTGCTAAGCACGTACACCAGAGATAGGTGTACGTGACCATTAACTAGACTCTAACTCTATACTTAGGTCACATCGACATCACATTAGTTTATCGCTTCATGAGTCTACTGTTTGACCATCACTTAGTCAAACCTACGACCAGTCGGGCATGAATCTCGAGGTCACTGTTTAACGCTCAAAATTTTGGGATATTACATTCTCTCCACCTTGGGAATTTTCGTCCTCAAAAATAAACCCGAAGGTGCGTCGCTTGGGTATCCCACACACAGTGGTGTCACGTACCCAATCGTGAAAAATTAACTATACATCATACAATGCAAGAATATAACTTAATGCAAGCGAATTTCCAAAAAGATGATTTAGATTTCACTCTTCACTTTCCAAAATTTACAATGTGATAAGTTACATCGTTTTCATTACAATCACAAGAAATACCCTCGTCTCAAGCTCATGTCGTCCCCTCAGCCGGCTGATCTGGTGCTGGGGTGGGCTGCTTTGTCGGGGCTGGCTACTCTGGCTAGTCGGGCTGACTCACCTTAGCTGGCTGTGGTGGCACCGAGCCAGACATGTCGGCAGCTGGGGTATCCGCATGAAAAGCGGCTCTCGAGTGGAAAGCGGTCCTGCACGCAGTCCACTCCTCCTGTGCGAGGCGGCAACGGTAGTCCTGAGGATAGATGTACCACATGGTGTGGTACATCAGAAAGTCCATATGTCGGTTCATCATCTGGTTGTTGGCCTCCATCCGGGCCAACACGTCCTCTATAGTAGGCGCTGGGCAAGCCGCACGTCTGCGATAGGAAGATGTGGGTGTGGCAGCCGCTGACTGCGAGGGTGACGTAGGCGATGCGGTGGTATGAGAGGGTGCCCCCTCAGCTGGTGGAACAATGGGGTGTGCTGCCCCCACTGGCGAGTCCTGATGTGGTGGTGGGAGTGGTGGTGGTACTACTGGTGTTGCTGCTGGTGCTGGTGCTGGGCCCCCAACCGGTAGGGTCCTCCTCAACAATCTGTAGCTACGACCCCATGAAGCGATGGAGTAGTGCTTCACGTGGTTGGTAGCCTTCTCCTCATTAGGCAAGATGGCGTACCCTGGAGCGTCGGAATAACACTCCAGAATGCTAAAAATGAGGCGAGCGTACGACATCTTTTCTTTTGATCGTAGATGACCCTTCATCAACTTTCCCTTTATATAGACCATCCCCTTCAGGACGATCTTGGTGGCGTTGAACCAACGACCGCGGAATGCCGCATATAGGGCCTGTTGGACCAACTCCACCCTCTCGGTATCATGATGCATTGGGTAGAGGTTGCACTTGATTATAGAATCAAGCATCCAGATGTAATAGGGCAAATCTACCCATTTAATGGCCGATCCCGACCCCTTCTTCCCATTGGTTATCTCAGTCATAATCTCCTCAAATCTCACCTCTTTCGTAAATGGTGGGAAGAGGGTGGTCTCAGGCACGAAGTCCAAATAACACTTGAGGGCTTCGTGAATGTGGCGACGGGTGAAGGTGTAGTCACGACCATCAATCTTTGTCATAACTATGTCATCGGTCGGACCCTCCGCCAAGCCTTGGTAAAATAGGCAGACTAGTCTAGGGTAGTAACACCCGTGGAGTGGTGTCAGTAGGTTACCGAGGCCCGCTTTGACCAAGTAAAACTGATCCCATTTGGTCTCACCCTCGACGTCGGGGTCGGTAAACCAGTTCTCATCGAAGATATACTCATCTTCGAACTTCTTTGCCGCCCACCACTCATTTGGTTGGGGCATGTCGACAGGTGGTGGTGGTATGGTCGGTGTAGATTCACGCGATGATGCGCTCGTCGAACCGGATGTGGTATCCGACGACAACGGGGATGGGGTTCTTACGGGTGACGGTGTAGGTGGTGGCGGTGCGGCGTTCTTACGCCGTACTGGAAGCTTCGAAGTTTCTTTCTTCGAGGTCAAGCGAGTTCAAGGCGGCATATTGGTGAAAAATCAAGAAAAACTAGGGTTTAATGGCTCAAATTGAAGAAAAAGTTTGGATCTAGGGTTTACCTTAGGTATTCGATCCCAAACAACAACGATTTCAATCTGAAATCGATCCTAAACCATAAAAACCCTAGGTTGGTAAGGTTGCTCGAGAAGGAATACGAAGTGGCGCGCAAGAGAAGAAACCTCAAAATTTTTGAATGGGGAGAAATCCCCCTCGTTTTATATATATAGGCCCGATTCGATTAATCGATTTCTAAAATCGATTAGTCGATTTTTAAAAACTTATTCCAGTCGCGCGAAATCGATTAATCGAATTCATTTCGATTAATCGAAATCGTGGTCACTTAAAATTCCTAGGCCTTTCAGGTCACTGGCGTGTGCCAGTTGATTAATTGATTTACCAAATCGATTACTCGAATTTCACTTCGATTAATCGAAATCGTAAAGTCCTTACATTTTTCTAAACTTCTCAAGTCACTGACATGTGTTAGTCGATTAATCGAATTCCAAAATCGATTAATCGATCCCTAAATTGATTAATCAAAATTACACTTTATGAATTTTTTGAATCTCCATTCAATCACCACTCACTGGCGTATGCCGTCAATTAATCGACCAAATCGATTAATCGGTTGTGATCAGATTTCAAAACTATTTGTTGCTTCTTGTCTCCTTTGTTTTCTTAGTAACACATGACCAGTTGGTCATTGGTTTTGTGAAATACACCTTCACAGCCATTGTGTGGCAATGATGAATCCTAAAGATGCATTAAACATTGTATTAGGAACACGGTGTGGATTGAAATTCTCGCTACTGAATAAATTGATCAAAAGGTCCACATTGGATTACAACAGATGGTTAAAATCAGCAAACATGCTTGCGATGATACAATTTTGATTCTCAAACTGTCGCAAACAAGTCCGGGTATTGTTCTTTCACGTTAGCCTCTCATTCCCACGTAGCCTCTTTGGCCAGATGATTTCTCCATCGAACAAGCACTAATGGAATCACTTTTGTCCGCAACACTTGTTCCTTTCGATCCAAAATCTTTGCAGGTTCATCGATCATGCTCATATCCTCATGCATCTCTAATGATTGGCCACTCAACACGGGATTAGGGCCATTAAGATAGTTTCTAAGCATAAATATGTGAAACACATTGTGTACCCGATCAAATAATAGTGGCAAACCAATGCTGTAAGCAACTTTCCCTACGCGACTCAGAACCTCAAATGGTCCAAGATAGCGGGGACTTAACTTCCCTCTCTTTCCAAATCTCATCACGCCCTTCATAGGCGATACTTTTACAAATATATGTTCACCCACTTTAAAGTCAACACTCGTCTGCTTGATATCGGCGTAGCTTTTCTGTTTACTCTGAGCCGCTTTGAGTTTTGCCCTTATCATATGAACAAAGGTGGCATTATCTTTAAGAACTTCGGGTACGAAAACAAATTTCTCCCCGGTTTCTTCCCAATTGATGGGCAATCTACATCGCCGTCCGTAAAGAGCTTCATATGGTGCTATGCCGATGCTTGTATGAAAGTTGTTGTTATATGCAAACTCAATCAATGATAGGTGCTGATCCCATGATCCTTGCAATTCAAACATACACGCCCTAAGCATGCCCTCGATGATCTGATTGAACTGCTCTGTTTGCCCATCGGTTTTGCGGATGGAATACTGAACTGAAATCTAGTCACGTTCCCATTCCTTCTTGAAATTTCTTCCAAAACTTCAATGTATATAATGGGTCACGGTCAGAAACAATGCTACTCGAGATCCCATGCAAATGAACGATCTCTTTCATATATAGCGTTGCGAGTCTTCCTGCCGTATACATCGTGTTGTAAGGCAAGAAGTGCGCTGACTTGGTCAATCGATCGACTACTACCCAAATGGCATTGTACCTCTTTGCAATACGCGATAGCCCAATGATGAAGTCCATAGAGATCGATTCCCACTTCCATTCCGGTATAGGTAGAGGCTGCAATAACCCTGCGAGATGTCTATGATCGATCTTCACTTGCTGGCACCTTAAACACCGCGACACTACTCTGCCACGCCCTATTTCAAACCTCTCCACCAGTAATTCTTTTTCAAATCTTGATACATCTTTGTGCTACCCGGATGGATAGCATAGCTTGACTTGTGAGCCTCATCAAGGATAGTTCGTCGTAGATCGGCATTGTTCGAAATGCAAAGACGACCTTTGAACAATAAGGAACCATCCTCCTTAACTGAGAACTCAGATCTGATGCCTTCAGTTACATCTTGACGAATCTTGGTTAGTATCGGGTCTTTCATCTGTAGCTCGTGGATATACTCAAATATCACCGGTCTCACTGATATATTAGCTAAAAGGCTCCTGTGGCTTGCGACTCAATATTTGCGTCATACAGTGCCAGATCTTCAAACAACTTCCATTTGTGCATACCCAAAATCAAACTAGCCAACTGAGCTGAACCCTTCCGACTCAAGGCATCGGCTACTATATTAGCCTTGCCTGGATGGTACTGTATGGAATAGTCATAGTCCTTGAGGAACTCCATCCATCTGTCTTGCCTAATGTTCAATTCTTTCTGTGTAAATAGATATCTAAGGCTCTTGTGGTCGGTGAAAATCTCAAAAGTCTCACCGTACAAGTAATGTCGCCAAATCTTCAGCGTTAATATGACTGCAGCTAGTTTCAGGTCATGTGTCAGATAATTTTTCTCATGTTCTTTCAGCTGTCTCGACCCGTAAGCTATCACCTTTCTGTGCTGGTTGAGCACGCAACCCAAACCATTGTATGAAGCATCGCTTTATACTGCGAACCCTCCACTGCCTGAAGGAATCGCTAGTACTGGAGCTGAAGTAAGTATTTTCTTGAGTTCTTGAAAACTCTTTTCACATGCCTCACTCCACTCAAATCTTGAATCCTTCCGTGTAAGCCTCGTAAGAGGTCCCGATAGTTTTGAAAATACCTCTACAAAGCGTCGGTAATAACCCGCTAGTTTTGAAGGCAAGATAAACCGAGAGTTCCAGTACAATTTCTTATTTGGACAAAGTATGAATCGTGAGCTTCTATTGCAGACTGAATATGAAGGAAAAGAGAACGATTCATTCGAAACCTCCTTCGAAATAATTTTGGAGGATATACTGGTGAATCAACAAAATAATCTTGAAATAGTCTCTGATGGCCTTGCATAGAATCACGATCGATGAAGACACATCCCGGAATAGAACCACGATGTGCTTTGCATTTTCTCTGATCCTCTAATTATTTTTGTGCCACAACAATTATGGTAACGACTAACAACTCATCCTCGCTGTCGAAGTCTTCAACCAACATTTTGTAGATAGGATCAATAGACATTAGAGTGAAAATAAAGAATGAATAATGTAGAGAAAAGATATACTGCAATTATTAAAAAATAACTAATTTTGTATGTGACAAAAATCATAATAGATTGGTCTCTTTTTATAGTTGAGCAATCTTATTTTTAAATGAGAGAATATGATCATTTGAAAAATATGACCGTCGGAGAAATATGACCGTTAGAAAAATATGACCATTGGAGAATTCTAGCGTTTGAGAATATGACTGTTGAGAAATATGACCGTTGGAGAAATATGACCGTTAGACAAATATGACCGTTGGCGAATTCTAGCCGTTTGAGAATATAACCATTGGAGAAAATATAACAGTTGGAGAAATATAGCCGGTTTCGGGTTTGGTTTTGATTTCGATTTCGGTTTCCGGTTCGGTTTTGGATTCGGTTTCGATTTTGGTTTTGGGTTCGATTTCGATTTTCGATTCGGTTTTGGATTCGGTTTCGATTTTGGTTTGGGTTCGATTTCGATTTCAGTATCCGGTTCGATTTTGGATTCGATTTCGATTTTTGGGTTCGGTTTTGGGTCAGTTTTGATTTTGGTTTTCAATTTGATTTTGGATTCGGTTTCATGTTTGGTTTCGGGTTCGGTTTTGATTTTGGTTTTTGGTTCGATTTTGGATCGGTTTTGATTTTGGTTTTTGGTTCGATTTTGGATCGGTTTTGATTTTGGTTTCCGATTCGATTTTGGGTTCTGTTTTTGGTTCGGTTTTATGGATTCAATTTCGATTTTGGTTTCGAGTTTGATTTTGATTTCGATTTCAATTTCCGGTTCGATTTTGGATTCGGATTCGATTTTGGTTTAGAGTTCGGTTTCGATTGTGGTTTTCAGTTCAATTTGGATTCGGTTTTGATTTCGATTTTGATTCGGTTTAGAAAAATATGACCGTTAGAGAAGGTGAATATTTGAATTTTTGAGTGTTGGTAAAGATATAATAAAATAAAAATGAATAATAATATTTTAAAAGGAGTAGCTAAAATAGAGAATCTGCTGGAGTGTGTATTAAAAAAGTAATAGCTAAAATAAAGAATGATAGCTAAAAAAGTGTTTAGCTATTCAAATTTGGCTATTCTTGCTGGAGATGCTCTAATCCATGTTGATATGTTGGATTTGAAGAGTGAGTTGGAGTGGGGGCGAAAGGATCTTCAAATACAAGGAGGATTTGAAGAGCTCCTTTTGAGACGCTCAAATGAGTTTTTGGTGCGTGGGAGTACCATGTGCTGATGTGCATGGCCAAGGCACCTAATAAATAGTTTTTTTTTTCTTCTTTTATTTATTCGTGGGTGTCCGGGCTAGCTTGCACGCACCTCCACTAATCCCACGGACCCTGGAACTAACGACCAAGTAATACTCCAGTGACCTTGAGGGGACTCGAATTGGTGACCATTGGGGAGCAAACCCAAGGCTTGACCAACTGAGCTAACCCTCCGGGTTTTAGTTTTATCGATACTTAGTTGGTAAAAGGTAATGTACCCATTCAGTCACAGATGTGAACGGCTCCTCATACAAGAATGGTCAAACTTTGGAAAAGAACAGATGTTACCCTCTAATCTATGGTCTATACCAACTCTTTAGCCAAAATGTTGGGGGTAAAATCGGGTTGGGTTGGCCCGAATCCTGATTTAGGCCCAACCCAATTTTCAACAAGTTCCCTTTAACTCTTAACTTTGCTCTGACTTGAATTAAAATGTGTTTCCAAATTGGACAAGACCCAAGTTACAATCGGGTCAGGACTGGTTTACATTCAACCTGACCCATTTGGACTTGTCCAAACGATTGTCTCTAGTCATTCAAAATGTATACATCGGTTTTATATATAACCTATAAAAAATGCATAACTAACGGACAAAATTATACCCATTCGGTTCTATCTGATAAAACAAAAGAATTAAATTCTCTTCTTTCAGTTCTATCCACAAAATTCTACCCTTTCCATTTTATCTTGAA
Organism: Chloranthus sessilifolius; assembly: GCA_021018995.1. Classification (NCBI taxonomy): domain Eukaryota; kingdom Viridiplantae; phylum Streptophyta; class Magnoliopsida; order Chloranthales; family Chloranthaceae; genus Chloranthus; species Chloranthus sessilifolius. Next base: position 8,863,183 of record CM037589.1, on the reverse strand, counting down.
CACCAAAATTCTCCCCTTTCGGTTCTATCTAATAAAATAAAACACCAGAAGACCAAGAGTCTCCTTTCCATTCTATCTATCTAATCTAATCTAAAATATAATTACAATAGACGAAAGACCCTTCGATTCTATCTCAAAGCCATCTCTAAACCTCCAAAACCAAAAAAAATCTAACGTTTTTCTCGAAAACCATAAAACTCGAAAACCCCAACCGTTTAATCTCCTGATTAAACGGTTAATAAACCAACTGTCGCTCCTTTAATTTAATTTTATCTTCTAACAACTTTCCTTTCGGTTCTATCGACTAAAACAAGTAGCTGTATAGAGCAAAGGTTTTACAGAGACGGTGAAAGCCCCATATGCCTCCGACCTAGCCAATGATTCACGGTCGTCCTTTCCGACGACTACTCTATCAGTTTCCAGTAAGATTTCCATTTTTTCCATTCATTTCGCTAGAACGAAATCTAGATGAGAACAACTGTTACTGTAATTTATAGGGTTTTAATTTACAATTTCATCATTTATGAATCTTTAATGCTACTTTATGTTCCCAAATCCGAGGTTAGAAAAGTTCAAGTATGAAATGGTATTATAAATTGATTTATTTTGTTACATTTCATTTGAATCATTTATTTTAGCTATCTGTGTAGATTTTCCTGTAGAAATGGTTGATTTATTGTATTAATTGGGGATTATTTTTGCATTGCCTAGCATCCATCATGATTTGGAGATCAAGCCTCAACAAGAAAGGAAAGATGCAAATCAGTTCTTATGTGGAATAATTCTATCATCGAATCTTTTCTACGACATGTTCCAGGTACTTTATGTGGAATAATTTTGTCATCGAATCTTTCTTTTTTATTATTTTTCTCAATCAAAACCCATAAACCCTAGCCTTGCTTGCATGTCAGTTTTGTTGTATTCTTTTTTCCTTGGGTTTTTTTTTTTCATTACAAAACCCTTGTTTTTTCTTGGTTTTTTTTCACTCAAAACCCATAAAATTTCAGGGCGGCCAGCATTTGACAAAGTGTTGGATGGGTTGGCCTATAAGTGTTTTTTTCTTATTTCTTTCTATTTTTTGGATCATCTTTATTTTATTTATTTACTACTTTTTTTCAGTCTTTGTGTCTTAATATGTTCTGAGATTATGTTTAGCAGCCATGTATTAGAGACCCTTTTATGATTATGGGTCTTTCATGTTTGTATATCACACATATCTATTGCAATTTGTATGCCATACTTTGATTCAATTTTTATGTTTGAGTGGTGTTTATTATGGGCATTTAGTGAAAAATAGAACATATATAATTATTTTTTTCAATTAAAATTTTAGTTTAATATATAGTGTTATTTTAATCCTTGTTGCATCAAAGATGCGTGTTTGTTGATTGTTTGGTTTTTCAATTTGGGTTTATTATTATTGTGTTTTTTTTTAATTGTATGTCTTCAAAAGGGAAAATAAAATCACATACAACATGAATCTCACATACCCTATTCCCAATGAACTCTTTATTATGCTTTTAATTGAAATACATGTTGTATGTGATTCTATTTACCCTTATTTTTGCAATTCTAAGCAGTGACATGCTTTGTTTATTATATAGCACTTACCATTTCCTTATTCTCCGATGTCTCCCGTCAGGTCATGGAATGCTATATGTTCATTCTATAAGCATGATTGATGGCTCTATTTGCTGCATTCGTAAGGTACCTAGGCACTCGGGTCATTCTCCCTCCGACAACCTTGGGGAATGCACAAATATTGTTGGCGCCAAATCAGTGAAGGGTCAAAGTGTACTTTTACTGATTTGTGTGCTCATAAATAACTGGACACTTCCCGAGGATTGACCATTTGATAATAAGGATATTGACTGGAGTGCCAGTGTCAAGATTGACACTCAAGTCACGTAACTAATACCAACAATACTCTTAAACATGTAACTCCCTGGAAGCAATAGGTGTTATATAACCTGTTGGATTTCAGATGTATGCCATGTGGCCTAAAGGGGTGCCTTTCATGGGGGTGTTTTGATCACTGAAAAGAAGGTTTTTTGATCTATGGTTTGAGATTTTTTATGTCAAAGAAAGAAAGAATTGATTTCAGTTTTTGGGTCTTGGGATTCATATAAAAATATGGTCTTTGAGAAGTTGAATTTGTACCTTAAAGGGTCTTTCTAATTTAATTTTTCTTCAGTTTTTTTGTTAAACTTTTTGTCCCCATCACATAACCTTTGTTATTTCTTTATTTATTTATTTTATGACAAACCCTCTCCGAAAGCCTCTGGTTTACCCAATTGACCCCTAATTGTGAACCCGATTTCGATGTAGATTCATTTTAAAAATAGTAATTTGCGAATTATGAATCTCGATTCGAATCGAACCAAGCGAATCAGCGCACTTAGTAACAATGGTTTTTTATTTCAGCCATAAAGTTCTTTTATTTCATTAGAAAACCGTTCTTTGATCTATTTTTTTAATCAGAAAACCCTAGTTTTGGTTTGTTTTTTTTTAAAATCATAATATCTAATATGAATCAAACATTATCTCTAAATACCTTTTGGGCATTTTCTTTTATTATGTCAAATTATTTCTGATTTTATATTTTAAATTGGTATCCATTTTTACTGCCCATCAAGCAATGGTTGAAATTTCCTGGCTTATTAAATATGAGAATGATTCATCATTGTGGTTTGGGAAGAAGGTATTCATACTGTTCCCAACCCGATTGAAATTTTGGCTATAATCTCTCTTAATAATGAAACTAATCAAGTTTATAACAAAATATATTCCTTTGTTACGAATCTCTATTTGGTAAATTGCTGGTATGTTGCTCTTTTCTGAGGAAATTATTTAGGATAACTTCTTAACTGTAAGTGTAGTTGAAGCAATCTCCATTTTACGTCATAGCATACTCACGTAATCACCAAACGTCTTTATCATATTCTTTAGTGTGGTTCCTTCGAAAGAGTTTCGAAGTTGAACCCTTTTCTGTAACTTTTAACAGTATCTGCCTGATAATGAAGCTTTACTTCAATGAGTCCTTCATTAAAAATACACCTATTTCTATCAATTTTGGGTTTTAAATTGTTACTATTTTTCTTATATTTTTTCAGGAAATTGATATTTCTGATCTAGAGGTTGATCTGATTCAGTTTTTAAACTGATATTGCTGGTGCGTTATTGTTGAAAATGATCGTATACTACTGCTGATCTCTTTATATTGCAAATAATCGTTGCTCATAAAAGGTATGCCAATTATTTTCCATTATTTGATAATCTAAGTGAATTTGCATAGTTTTAAAGGTATGTCAACTATCTGTCTTCTTCCTATTTATATATTTATTCTTAGTTGCTTGTTCCCTATTGATCAATTTGATCTTTTTTTCTTAATAGGTGGAAGAAGAACGTGAATTAAATGGTGAAAGCGACAAACCATATGAAGAGAATAGAGAACACTCCAAGTAATGTTTTTAGTTTATTTTGGTTTCTTTTTATAAGCCAGCTTAGGTTTTTGATAAATATTGTGCATCCTCAATCTTTAAACCAATAATTACTTATGAGTATAAGGGTTATACTATAATGTGTGTTTACATCTACACTAAGATGAGGAGAATTGAGAACACTCCAGGTCATGATTTTAGTTTATTTTAGTTTCTTTTTATAAGCCAACTTAGGTTTTTGATAAATAAGATACATCCTCACTCTTTAAATCAGCCTTACTTATTTTCAGCAAGTGTCTATGTTCAACAATAATGTAACTATAATGTATGCATATTACGTAAGTTGGAAGTAGTTATTGAACAACTAACAGAAGATATTATGTGTGTTTGCATCCACACTCCTTAAACCAATAATTGATTATGTTCAACAATAATGATTGTAAAAATGAACAAACCAAATGCGCAAATCTGCGATGCCGATGCATCTCTACAGGTTATATGTAAATCTCCAAAGTCTAATTCTCTCATAAACAAGATCAAATAGTAGGCAAATAATAAATGTGAGACTGCCATTGCTTACCACTCCAATTTTTTTATTCCACCATATATTGTGACCAACCAGATATTGGCACTCTAACCATTACCTAGAAAAAATGTTATTGTGTTCTTTATTATTGCTCTTTATTATTGATCAATACTTTATTGTTCGACAAACCGTATTAATTCGACCAATTTATCTGATATGCTATTTCAGTGATTTTAGTTCAATAATCTAAGTGTCATAGTGCCAATTCCATCATTTACATATATTTGCTTCATCGTGAGTGTCACAAGGGAGAAAGGCATCATGTCAATGTCGGTCACTATGGTAATTTATTATCAGGTATAGATCTTCCTATGTTAAATGTGAAATCTATGTTAATTTCTTATCTTGTATAGAAATGGTTTGTGCTGATCTTGCTTTAGGATTACATTTGGTCACCAATTTGATTTACAGGTTAGGTTTTGCCGGAACGTGTTCTTCTGCTGCAGCGATATTCAACCAAACCCATTTAGGTATAAATGGGCTTCGACTTGATTGAAAGTGGGATTCCTTCCCGCATTTCAAGGGTCATCAGACCTTTAATTAGTCGGAATAGGGAGGTATGCTAAACCCCAATTTGATGTTTTTTTGGTGCTTTTGCATGCAAATTTTCGATTTTGTTCACCCATTAGATTTTTATGTGTTTGTGTGCGACCGTGGATCCTCTCGAACCCGTCGTGGCGATGCGCTCGCTTTTAATGAAAATGTAGAGTCGCCACCCGGAGCTTTTTGTGACCCGGGAAACCTTCAAATCGATATTTTAAGCACCGAAGTGCTAAATATGACTCTGATTTACCGGTCTTTGCCAAAGGCTCTAGGGTAGGGGCTTCGGTTATCGATCGGGAAGGGTTTAGGCACCCGATCAACCCGCACGTAGCGGTCTCTATCTATGGCCAAGATAAAAATAAAAAGGGCGGAGCTTCCCCTTGCCCGAAGGCAATACGGTCCTATCAAGCTTTGAGCCAAACCAAAATTTCGGCGGCGTAACAGCTTGAATCCTTGGACGGAGGAGACACCAAGAAGGTAGAGGAAGAGAGGGGTGAGCCGGAGCTCACGGACCCTTGTTGCACCGTGGAAGATCTTCGCTTTGGCGTGCTTCTGACGGCTTAAATGGTGTGAAAATGGGTTCTAATGCTAGGATTCAATAAAATAGGGGGTGTAGAGTGAAGCTAGAGGCTAGGTTTTAGCTAAAAGGAGTGATCTAATGGTGGAAATGGACTGAAATAGGTGAAGTATGTATGCTGGAATTCTGGAAAAATATTGGCATTTTCTCTCACTAGGGTTCTCTCTTAAGCACTCTCTAATCCTTCAACAAAAATTCAACCCTTTGGGAAGAGGGGGGCCTTTCTATTTATAGATAAGGGATGGGTTAGGGGCTTACTTAAGAGCTAACTGGTTTAGCAATTAGGTAATCCCCCATCTAAGGTTTTTTGGGTTTTCAAGGTCCTAGAGTTTTGGGAAACTGGTTTCAATGGCAGATGATGGGGTGAGACCATGGGTGACTTAAGGGTTGCCAATAAGCTCAAAGGGGGTGCAACCAATCTCAAGACACTCACCTCAACCAAGGGGATGGTCAAAGGGTCAAACTAGATGGAGGAAATTCGAGCTACTGATGGCGATTCAGTAGCTAAGCTGGTATATTATATTATATCCTGATTCAGAATAGTAAACTTCACCAAAAACAGGGGAGCCTTGGGAAGATGAAGCCCGTGGTGGGTCCCACCTATACTGGGCGTATATATTATATACGCCCGACCAAATTTCTCCCAAAAAAGGCAGGCGTATATACTATATACGCCTGACCAATCTGGGGCCAAATTGGCTGGGCGTATGTAATATATACGCCTGCCTAAAATCCATGATTTTATGTGAAACTTAAAACAGCCATAACTTTTGAACCGTAGCTCCAAATTGGGTGATCTTTGGCTTGTTGGAAAGCTAGAGAAGTCCGCTTTCCAATGGTATATGGCTCATCCATGGTAATGGTCTGTGTGAAATTTTGTGGCTCTCATCCCATCAACTACTCAGAAGGGTTCAAGTTGGGTCTGGGAAGGGATTCTAAGGTTTAGAGGTGATCTCTAAGGGTTGGGGAATGGTTCTAACAGGTTTAGAGTGATTCCTAAAGGTTTGGGTAGATCCCTAAGGGTTCAGGGTGATTCCTAAGGCTTCTGGGGTGCCATCGGAAGCACAGGGGTACATCTCTCTCGAAGTACAGACTGATCGGGCCTTGGGCCGAATTTGGGTGTCTACAGATGCCCCTCTTTGATATTCGATCACTAATGATCGGATGCCAAAGACAAGAGACATCCGAAGAGGTCCAAGGCGCGTTTGATGGGTCCACCTCGGTTCAACTCAATTCTCAAACATCCATGGTGATGGTGAGTGTACGTAAGCCCTCTCATTTCGGGATATCGTCCGTACCTTAGGGCTAACAGTCCCCAAGCGCATTGCGACATTACTGGGCATAACTGCGATGATCACAAAGAGTGTAAGCCCGCTAGCCGGGATATCGTCCACTTCCTGAGGGAAATTATAGATTTGTGATGTTGAGTATTAACCTGAACCAGATAGCTCCATGAAACGGGATGATCGATCTATGCTTCTGAATTGATGCGAAGCACACAAAGCGAAGCCCTTCAAACTGTGTCCAATCCTATGGGATATTGACAGCTCCATTGGGTTGGCCACAGGTGCCCTTACGTAAGTAAGGCTCGGAGTTTCTGGACAAACCCATCAACCTTGAGGTTGCTTTAGCATGATTTACCCGAGTGGAGCGAATATTGATGTCGCAACACTTCTTGGGAATACATGCTCATTTTTCGAGTAATTTTTTTTGTCATTTTCTGAATTTTCTTTTGTTTCGAGGCCTCTAAGCAGAGCTCGATGACCTCTCACAACTTTATTTTTGCACAACTCTTTAAGTGGATCAAATGTCAATTGATACGCTTTAAGAATGTGTGCGCTTTGCCAGGGATAGGTGCACCTGGGGGATGTGCTCGTTCCAGTGGTGAGGTGCTCCTGATTCACATGAACCGGAATGCCTTGACTCGAGACAAAGCTAAAAAGATCGGGCTAGAACCAAACATCCCTCGAAAGAGATGGCCAATTTCTAGCCTCCGTCCCTAATAAAATCACATCCTACTAACTATGCACAGACAGACACCCATCAGGGGCGATAAGCAGCAAATAGGCGCGAACGGAAGCCTCGACCCTAAGGTACAATTTACGAGGATAAACGACCATCCTGCGGATACCCAGACGCAAGTGCATACATTCAACAGGGACACCATGCCTATACAAGTTTTAAGCCTGTGTAAAAGGAAATAAAAGGAAATGAGCCCTTCGGTTTGTATGTTTGCACATAGTTTGGTTGGTGGTAATTTCATTTTTGACGAGTCAGTTTTGACTGACAATAGACTTTTCGAATGGTCTGAAGTCGGGGGCACTCTTGGTCAATATCAATCCGAAGGCAGATGACCAGAGTGAATGCTTGGAAGGTGGGGTCAACCCACTCAGGATTTTTACTAAGCAGCAACAGGTTGTTATTTCTTCTCCCCCTTTTTTGTTATTATTTTTTCATGTCAGGTTGAGACTCTGGGCATGCTCAAACTGCCTTTATCTCTGCACGTATCCTTAGGCGAATCAACTTGCCATGTTGATCCTCTTTAGGGACGTGTGCATTCCGGTGATGGGTTCTTGGTTTGCCTATCAGATCAGGCCTTGACTTCTGCTGGGGGAGATCTGGGGCTAAGTGTATGCTCCCGGTGATGAATGAAATTTATTTGCCTGCCGGATTAGGTACAAAGTGTCCCTGCATGAAACGAGGTTCGAGAACTTTCGGGTGAACCCGATCATTCCGAATTGATTTAACATGGCTCTCGGGGTGGGGCAAACAGATGTTGCGACGCTCTTGTGAGAACCAGCGTTGTATTTTTTTTATTTTTCTTTCTCTTTTATTTTTTTTCTCTTTTTTTGATTTTGTGGGCGCATTAGGTGGGCGCCTACGGATCTGGATTCGTTTGTTGTAGCACGGTCCCTTTGGGCCAATCGAAGGAAACTCGAAGGGTCATTTGGGGATGCATGCACCTTTGCCTGCTGATACGTGGGCTTAACCGATGGTCTGAGCCTTGATATGGGGCATACACAGGGCCAGAGCCAAGATTGCGAAGGTGAGAGCTGCTACGGCTGAGAGTGAGGTTCTTCGATTGACTGGGCTTTTATTTGAATCTCGCAAGATCTGGTGATGCTGGAGATGGCAGAAGAGTCTTCATAGTAGGTGGTTGTCTGATCGAAATGCCCGTGAGGACTCTCTCCTTATAGAGATCAGTGCTTTGAAGCGTGCTCCTTGCCCTTGACCTGTTCCTGCACATATCATAGATCATATACGCGGGGGGAGGAATGCCCCCTAACAGAGATCTCTTTTTGGGTTATTTTTTCTTCTCTTTTTTTTTTGTCATATATATATATAGATATATACATTTTGGTTTTTTTTTTTTTTTTTTGTAAAGAAAGCAGCAAAATAGAAAGTGTGTCATGTCGTTATCTTTTTGGGACGTGACACTCTACAGGCAACACTGTAAGGAATGAAATCTATACATACATATATTTTTCGTGTTTTTTTTTTTTTAGTTCCGCAATGTAAGACTTTTTATGGAGATTTTCTCTTTCACAAAGTGAGGGTTTTTTATGGGAAAGGGAAATCTATATTTTTTTTAAAAATTTTCTCCTCCACAGTGTGGGAGCTTTTTATGGGAAAGGAAAATCTATTTTCTTTTTTTGAAATTTTCTCCTCCACAGTTTGGGGCTTTTTATGGGAAAGGGAAATCTATTTTCTTTTTTAAAATTTTCTCCTCCACAGTGTGGGGCTTTTTATGGGAAAGGGAAATCTATTATCTTTTTTGGAATTTTCTCCTCCACAGTGTGAGGCTTTTTATGGGAAAGGGAAATCTATTTTCTTTTTGGAATTTTCTTTTCTTTTGTGATGCCGGTAACCACAAGGCCAAACCAGCGGGTCCCTTTTTTTTTTTGAGCATGGCTGAACCCTGTTCGTGAGATGCAGGTTTTTTCTTTAAACGTGGGAAGGTCAGCTTCCCCGGGATTGGTCTAGCCTTCTGTCTTTTTCTTTGGTCATGCGTCAAACGTCGTGGTAGAGACGACATACTTGATTGGGATCTGATCCAATTTTCACATGGGTGGCCCAGCAAAGAGGAGGCGAGGCTCAAGGGATCCAAACAAAAGCAGGCAGGCCAGGACAGATCTTCTCCTAATCTCTCTTTTCTTGACATTTTTTGCTCATAGCGCCCAAGACGGGTTTTCGCCATGCCTGTCATCCCAGTTTTTACCCGTAGCGCCCTTTCGAGTTTTCACCACGTCCATGGGTTCGCTCTCTTACCCCAGTGCCCTTTCAGGTTTTCACTTGGTCCGCGTGAGTTCGCTGTTTTTACCCGTGGCGCCCTTTCGGGTTTTCACCATGTCCGTCTTGCTTTGAACTCAAATTTATTTTCTTCCTTTTTTTTTTTTCTTTTTTTTTTTTCAAGAACCAGAAAGCCACGACATGGGCGTCGATTCCGTCATAGCCGGCTGAATAAAGTTCTGTGTGCTTTGTTAACTCGGCTTGTTTTGATGCAGTAGATGTTATAACCGCTTGTGGACCTTAAAGAGGGCTTTCTTCCGAGTTGTAATGTGGTTGGGGTTCAAACAGGTTGGGTTTCTCTGGGGATTTGGATCTAAGTTTGGAGTGATTTCTAGATTCGGGGACTCCTTTTTCTTTCCAAAGGCTTTTTTATGCCCCAGTCATCATTTTTTTTTTTTTTTTTTTGGTACCCCTCTTTTTCTTTGTTGTTGTTGTTGTTGTTTTTTTTTTGGGGGCGCCTTCTTCTTCTTCTTTTGGTTTGGATTTTTCCTCCCTTTTCTTCTTTCTTCTTTTGGAATTTTGGGTGGGGTATATGAAAGAAATGGTTGTTGGCCCGAAGTGTGTAGCAAAAAGGGGTGAAGGTTTTCAGGGAATATTCTTTTGGGCTACTTGACTTTGAAATGATGGCCTCTTTTATGGAGCCCTTAAGCGGTCACGCATCTACTTTTATCGAAACTTACCTTGTCCCAAGACCTATGAGTAGAACTTACGGAGGTATCCAGCGTTGATGGGCTCAGGAAAGTGATCTCCGTCCATGGTGGAGAGGCGAACGGCGTATCCTGGAAAAACCTCTCGGATGACGTAGGGTCCCTCCCAATTCGGCTTAAACTTCCCTCTCGGATCGGCGTGGAGAGACGAAAAAATTTTCTTCAGTACAGTGTCTCCTACCTTCAGATCTCGGCCGCAGATGCGCTTATTGTAAGCACGTGGAATTCTCCTCTGATAGACCTGAGTGTGGCACAAGGCTAGGAGTCTTTTCTCGTCAATTAGGTCTAGCTGTTCAAAACGGGCTCTTTCCCTCTCAGCTTCAGTTAGATGGGATTCTAAAAGGATACGGAGCAACGGTACCTTGACCTCAACGGGTAGCATGGCCTCGGTCTCATACACAAGGGAGAATGGTGTTGCCCCTGTTGCGGTGCGGATAGACGTTCTATAGGCCGAAAGTGCGAAGGGTAACTGCTCACTTCAATCTCTGTAAGTAACTACCATCTTCTCCAGGATGTGGATTAGAGTTTTGTTAGCTGCCTCCACAGCTCCATTCGTCTAAGGCCTGTACGGGGATGAACGATGATGCTTGATCTTGAACCGCTCACACAAGGCTCGGATGCGCCTATTAGCGAAATTAGTGCCATTATCAGTGATGATATCTTTGGGTACGCCGAATCTGCAAATGATGTTATTCTTGATGAACTTCTCAACATGGCTAGCCTTAATGCTCGTATAGGAGGCCGCCTCTACCCATTTTGTAAAGTATTCCACAGCGACGAGGATGAATTGATGTCCATTGGAAGCCTTAGGATTGATCTTGTTGATGACGTCGAGACCCCAGGTGGCGAACGGCCAAGGAGTGGCCATGCTATGCAAGTCAATGGCCGGAGCGTGTATTAAGCTGGAGTGCTCTTGGCATTTGTAGCACCTCTGTACATGCTTGCAGCAATCAGTCTCCAAAGTAGTCCAAAAGTATCCTTGCCTTAGAATTTTCTTAGCGAGCATGTGACCGCTGACGTGGGCTCCGCAGACCCCTTCATGAATCTCCATCATGATCTCAATCGCTTCTTTCTGGGTTAGGCATCGGAGCAGAATATTGTCGTGAGACCGTCTATACAAGAGATCGCCGCAGATGACGTAGTTTGTTGCCAATCGCTGGATACTGCGTTTGTCTACCTTTGATGTTCCTTCCGGGACAGTTCGGGTCTCGAGGAAATTCTTGATGTCTGAGAACCAGGGTGGTTCATCCTCTATCTCCGTAGGTCTTTCGATCAGGTGACAGAAAGCCGGTTCATTCCTCTGCTCTATCATGATCGGCTTCATCACCACTCCATATGGAATCTCAACCATAGAGGCCAGGGTAGTCAGGGCGTCAGCAAACCGATTTCTTCCTCGCCGCACATAGGAGAAGGTGACCTCTTCAAAGCAGGTTATCAGATCCTCCAGATGTTCATGGTATGGGATCAGTTTCTCATCCTTGGTCTTCAAATCCCCGTTGGTTTGGCATATAATTAACTGTGAATCTCCAAAGACCCTAAGGTGAGTTATATTTAGATCAAGAGCCGCCTGTAAACCAGCTATACAGGCCTCATACTCGGCAATATTGTTGGTGCAGGGGAAGTTCAATTTGATTGAGATGGGTATATGGGATCCTTTTGGCGAGATAAGAATGGCGCCAACTCCTTGGCCCTCAACATGCGATGCCCCATCGAAGTGCATTACCCAGGGCTCCTCCGTTTCCTTTGTATCCTCGTCAGTCATGAACAAAATGTCTTCATCGGGGAATTCGGTCCTTAGAGGCTTATAGTTCGGCAGAGGGTTCTCAGCAAGATGATCGGCGAGTGTCTGCCCCTTAATCGACTTCTGGGTGACATAAGTAATGTCAAACTCGGATAAGAGTAGTTGCCATCGTGCAGTTCGGCCAGTGAGAGCAGGTTTCTCGAATAGGTACTTCAACGGATCCATCCGTGCTAGAAGTAGAATGGCCTGGGATAACAGGTAGTGTCGAAGTCTCTGAGTAGCCCAAATGAGCGCTAGGCATGCTTTCTCCAGATGAGAATAGCGCGTCTCGTAATCAGTAAATTTCTTTCTTAGGTAATAGATGGCCTGCTCTCTTCTTCCCGTCTCATCATGCTGTCCTAACACACAGCCCATGGAAAACTCAGTCGTGGACAAGTACATTATCAGGGGTCTTTCAGGTACGAGCGATACCAATACCGGAGGTTTCAGGAGATAACCTTTAATCTTGTTGAATGCAGCCAGGCAGTCATCATTCCATTCAATCGGTGAGTCCTTTTTCAGCAGCTTGAAGATTGGTGCGCATATCGGAGTTAACTGTGCGATGAATCGGCTGATGTACTGGATCCTACCTAAAAAGCCTTTGACTTCCTTCTCTGTATATGGTGGCGGCATCTCAGTGATAGCCTTGATCTTGGTCAGATCGACCTTGATCCCTCTCCTACTGACAATAAAGCCCAACAACTTTCCGGACATAGCGCCGAATGCGCACTTCTGGGGATTCAACCGCAATTTGTATTTTCTCAACCTCTCGAATAGCTTTTGAAGGTTTACCAAGTGGTCCTCTCTTTCTGGTGATTTGGCAATCATGTCGTCGACGTATACTTCGATCTCTCGGTGCATCATGTTATGGAACAGGGCCGTCATTGCTCTTTGATAGGTTGCCCCAGCATTCTTCAGCTCGAATGGCATTACTTTGTAGCAGAAGGTTCCCCAGGGGGTAATGAACGTTGTCTTCTCGCGATCAACCTCTGCCATCTCTATCTGATTGTATCCTGAGAATTCATCCATAAATGAGAGCATTTCATGCTTTGCAGTGTTATCGACCAAGATATCGAAGTGTGGCAGTGGGAAATCGTCCTTAGGGCTCGCCTTGTTGAGATTTTGGAAGTCGATACACATTTGAACCTTTCCACCCTTCTTTGGTACGGGGACGATATTGGCTAGCCACTGCGGGTACTTGGATACCATGAGGAAACCTGCGTCATACTATTTAATGACCTCATCCTTCACCTTCAACATCCATTCGAGTCGGAGTCGTCTCAGCTTCTGTTTCACCGGCTTAACATCGGGGTAGAGTGGCAACTCATGCTCAACCAGATCGGTATCCAAACCAGGAATGCCCTCATACGACCATGCGAAGATGTCTTGGTATGACCGAAGGAAGTCTATCATACCTTTCCTCTCCGCAGGGGACAGCGATGTTCCGAATTTGGTGATTCTGGGGGCCTCTGTGGTGCCCAAATTGACATCCTCCGTCTCTTCGACGATCGGGGTAGGGTCATGCTCAAAATCGGCAAATTGTTTGAGGAGCTCATTGGGGAGCTCATCGGTTTGGCCTTCCTCGTCTAGACTCGTGAGTCCTACCTCTTCTTGTATTTCTACAGGGAAGGGGTTGGCTTCACATGGGACGGGTATCACAACATTGATTTTAATTTTATTGCTAATTTTAAAGGATAATATTTTTGGAATTGGTATTTTTTCTATTTTTATGATCTTTTGTATTTTTTCGAAGGTCAGCCCCTGGCGAGGTGAATCTCTATATATACAAGGTAGAGTGGTCTAGAGGCTAACCTCACTTTTTATAGGTTATTTTTTTTTAGAGAGTCGGTGCCGTTTTCATGATATTTGGCAGCTCTCAAGAGTTGGGGCAAGGATACCCAGTTACTCACCTGCGAGGCCTGGCCTTTACCTCTTCAGTCGGTAGCGGCATAGGTAGGCTCTTGCATTTCTTCCCTCAACATATTTACAGAGGGATCCTCCGGGACCTTGTCCTCTACGGTTAGGAGGGGCCCAGAGTGGTTGGTGCTGGAGTGAGGGGTGGATCGGGGAACTTCTTCCTCAAACAAGGAAAGGGCGGCTAAGTCCATTTCGAAGTCTGAGGGGATGATGTAGGGATTGGTGGAGTGGATTGAAGTAGGCTTATGTGGGGTTACCCTCGTCTCCCCATTTAGATCAATTTTTACTACCCCGGCGCTCACAAAGGTTTCACGGATGTGGGGGCGAGCGTAAGGTTCCTCTTCCAAGATGATTCCTCTGGCCTTGGCGGCTGTTGCGGCTCTCATCTTTTCCTTGGCTTCTCTGACTTCCTCTTTTCTGGGCCTATAGCCTAAGCCGAATTTAGTTTGTTGCCCCTTGGCCTTGACGGGGTCTCTTCTTCCTTGAAGGCGTGGGCCCAGTCCTTTCCCTTTTTGATGGCCCCATCTGTGGAGCATGAACACAGCTGCGTCCATTCCTCCTCCAGTTTTATCCGGGGTCTTTTCAGTTGGTTCGAGGGTAACACTTGAGAAGTCATACTCAAATCGGTGGAGATCGGCGTCCTCGACTGTGTGTGGTATGTTTAGTACTTTCGGATTCTCAATGTGCAGAGCGCTCTTCCCCATGTCCTCTTTGCTCTCACCTATGATGGTGACAATTTTTCCTTTTGAGATGAATCGGAGCTTTTGGTGTAGAGTAGATGGTATTGCTCCGAGCTTATATATCCATGGCCGGCCCAATAGTAGATTGAAGGTAGACTTGATGTCCGTCACTTGAAAGGGGGTGGTGAAGGTTTGCGGTCTGAGGATTAGGTCAAGGTCTACTTCTCCTATGATTTCCCTTCTAGTATTGTCGAATCCCCGTGCGCTTGATATGGATGGCCGGAAGGTGTCGGGGTTCGCCCCAATTTTGATTGTCGTCCTTAGAGGACATACGTTCAACGCTGACCCGTTGTCGATCAGGACCAATGGTACCACCAAGTTCCCTACTTCCACTATTATATTCAGGGGTTTAGAATGGTCATTCCCCTGATCGACAACGGGTCAGCGCTGAACGTATGTCCTCTAAGGATGACAATCAAAATTGGGGCGAGTAGGTTTGCATCGGTGAAAGAAATGGCGTTTGGGGCCAACACTTGCCCTATTATTTCCCCTACTTCATCTGGAGTTACATGGGTGGAGACATGCGCGTCCTTGAGCGCTCCCATTAGGGCTTGAAAGTGGAGTGGAGACGTGATTAACAAATCCCACACAGTAATATATGCGGGTGTTCTCTTGAGCTGTGTCTCCAGTATGTGCTCCCTGGCCATTTTTTCAAAGGGATTTCCTGTGGCCTGTTCTTTCTTCTTTTCTTCTCCTCTGACTGCCCCTAATGCTTCCGGCTGGGCAGAAATCCGGCCGGTGGGGGCTTGTGCTGGTATTACCTAGGCATGGTAGGACCAGTGGTGATTGGGTGATGAGGGGATTGGGTGAGGGGTTGCTTGTCCGGGTGGCGGTGGAGTTGAGTTAGGGCCAAAATAGCGAAGGGATGGCGGGAGTGTGACTGGGCTAGAGGGATGGGGAGACGTTTGAGGTGTGGTGGGCGCGGGGTGATAGGGATATGAAGGGTTTGTTTATGAGGAGGTATGATGGGATGGTGATGGGTTTGTGGATGAAGTGGGGTAAATTGAGGACGATGGAGTTGTGCATTGAGCGAGATGGTTTGGATATGGCGGGGTAGTGGGTGAAATGGGGGAATATAAAGGGTTTGTGGCATGGTGGGATGATGAGGGGTTAGTAGATGAAATGGGATAGATTGGGGATGATGGAGTTGTGCATGGGGTGGGGTAATTCGGGGGCGATGGAGGGGTGTATGGGGTAAATTGGGTGGTGGGATTTTAAGGTGTGTATGGAATGGGGTAACTCGAGGATGGCGGAGTAATGTATTGGGTGGAGGGACTTGAGGGTGTGTATGGGGTAGGATAATATGGGGATGGCGGGATTGCGTAGGGAACAGGATGATTTGTGTGTGATGGAGGGGTGTACGGGGTAAATTGGGCGTGGGGTGGATTCGTGTATGATTACAGCAGAGCTGTGCCCGTTTGGATTTGAGAGGCGGGAGCGGGGGTGGAAAAATACTGCCCTAAATCTAAGGGCTCCTCTTGGCAAGCCGGTGTGGGAAAATGATCGGCAAGATACAGTGGCTCGATCACCCTAACAAATAGTTCATCTTCGTTCGTCCTGGGGAGTGAAAATTCTTCCTGATTGCTAATATAATCTGAAGGGTCAAACTCTTCTTCTTCTTCCTCTATCCAATGTATGTTAGGCCTGGGGCCTCCTGGGTGCGGTGGTAGAGGGGCTTGATGGATATTCTGGTTCTGCCCTTGGGGAAGTGGCAGGGGTATAATCTTTCCCGCCTCTATTAGATCTTGGACTGTGTGCTTTAACGAGAAGCACCGGTCCGTAGGGTGACCCGGTCCCTGGTGGAAATTGCAATGCAGATTCGGATCATAATTCCTTAGTATTGGGTGGGGTGGCGGGCGAGGTTGGAGTAAATTGACCAGGCCTTTCTGTAGTAATACCGGCAGTAAGACACTCAAGGATTGCCCCAATGGGGTGAATACTTGTTCAAAATGTGCTTTCATCTGTTCCGGGGTAAACGGGGCTCTTGGGCCGTTGCTTGGCCTTGATACTTGCTCTTGAACGGTGGTTGTGGTTGTGTAACCTGGAGTTGTATCGGGGGGGCGTTGGTATTGGCCTGGGGATAAACAATGTTCTGTACCTCTATCCCTGGTCTTCTTTCAGTTCTTGGTTCGGCGGCTTTTCGAACCCCGGTGGCCCCGTTGGCCACATTCCTTCCTAACCTGCCCTCTCTAATGGCGTCTTCGCAACGATTGGCGTTTCGAACCAGATCAGCAAAACTTGACTGCTGCTGATATACTAAAAAATCTGCGATGACTGGGAGGGCTCCCTTGGTTATCAATTCAATCTGCTCATCATCAGGGATCCGATGAGTTACCTGAGCGGCTAAGGCCCTCCACCTCCCCAAGTAAGCACTGAATGTTTCATCATGTCTTTGCTTTAATCGGGCCAAGTCCGACTTCCTTGGTTCTATGTCCATGTTATAGACATATTGTTCTTGAAATAATCGTGTGACAGCCCGGACTTCTGTGCTCAGAAATCCGTGCCATCAGGATCATGCTCTGGATGATCCCTAGGATAAATCACACAATATCTGTATATAAAGCGGAATTATACAGATACAATCCCACAGCGGCAAGCAGAGTCATCTAATGAATCAATCTAAAAGTAAGAACAATAGAGAAATCTTCATTTATAAATGTAAAAAGTATACATTCTCAAAAAGGAACCAAAAAGAACCATCGGTGACAGACATCCATCACCCAAACAATGGTTCCCAATGATGGTTCCGATAGAATGTATAATAACACTATAAATAGAAATAAGATATATACAAAAATTAATACAAAAGTGGCCACCAGGCACACATAATCCAAGGTCTCCAACAAAACATACTATCCCAAAATGTCTAAGCTATACCCAGTCTATGGGTAAAAGTTGTCAGCTGGGGTGTCCGTCTCCTCGCCTCTCGCCTCGCCTCGGGATCAGCCGATAGTCCTGGTCGCTCGTAACCGGGAGCTACCTCGTAACCTAAATGTTTACAAAAAGTGGTGAGCTACATCCTAGCTCAATAGAAGAATTCCAAATAAAATTGCATTCTAATTGCATAACATGGTCATCAAAGAACAAAATCGAAATTATGCAATGTATGTATAAATCATGAGACATTTATCCAAAGGAATTGATGAATACAACATATAATGACTTAGTGTAGTATACTTAAGTAACTCCCGTGAGTATAGCACGTGGTAGCCAGATTTGGTCCGATGGATAAATCCCAACCATCGTCGTTCACATGAACAATTTTCGGAATTGCAACAATGCCCCACACCTGGAGTGCAATTGTGCCGAGGATTACAAAGCAAATGCACAAGTGTGCCTGAAACGGATATACCGCCGAGTCGGTGGGATTTTTACGAAATATTAAACCTCAAATCACATGCATACTATCATACTTAACAGAATTCAGATTTCGGATGCGGATGTCAAATGTCGGATCAAGTACAGAATAGAATGCTCATACATATGCTAAACATGCTTTTAAAACAGAATTAAACTATGCTGAGATGTGTATGACAGATATAAACCATGAGATCAAAAATAAATGCAATTTCGGTTGAATTCCCCTACCTCTGATCAAGCTCCTTCTAAGCAAATCCAAAGCTTTTTCAAGGCGTCTTAGTCTGATCCTAGACCATAAACATGTTACTCTATGTGTTAGAGTGACAGATTGTGAACTGGCACAATGTCCAGTGGTTCTTACCTATAATTTTCCTAACTGTCTGAAAACAGGGTTTATTGATCGATCAATACCTTGTTGATCGATCAATGAACTCTTCATTGATCGATCAACACCCTTGTTGATCGATCACCAAAGCACAACTGTTTGTCTATCTTGTACACCATTGATAGATCACCATGTTGGTTGATCGATCAATGGGCTCTGTGTTGATCGATCACCACCACTGTTGATCGATCAATACTCAGTCAATTGATCGATCAACACCCTTGTTGATCGATCACCAATATTAGCTCAAAATTCCCCAACTCTCTGCCATAATGTTTCCTTTACTGTTTATATAAATTGATCGATCACCACCACTGTTGATCGATCAATTTCATACCTAGTGATCGATCAACACCCTGTTGATCGATCAACAATGTCGAATTTTCAGTCATTAATGGAGTTCACCAACCAATTTTTTTTTCTAACTTATTTTTCTTCCAAAAATTCACTAAAATCTTAACTATTCATATAAAACCTATATTTAGGGCATCCAACTGCCCATTTTTAAACAAGAGAGCTCACCTCTATGTGGGCTCTTTCGGGGTTTCGGCAAACACTCCGGATGAGGGTTTCGGATCAAGCTCTCGGAGTTTATCACCGATCCGAGTTCGACGAGCAACCTTTTAGCTCTGGTTCAGCATGCATACACTTCACACACACACACAACCCATACCTAAGCTTAATCCATTGGTCTCTACATACCCTAGCTTAGGAAACTCACCTTTCAATCTTACTAACCCTGTTTCATACAAAAACCCTCTTGCAAACCTACCTAGCTACAGACTCCTTAGCTGTTAGAACACTAGGGCAAGGGGAAGAAGAAGAAGAAGAAGAAGAAGAACTTCCTCTACCTCTCCCTTCCTTCTCTTATAAGCTACCAACTGAAATATCTTAGATATTTCAGTTGCTTCTTAGATTTTGATTTCGGTGTGGAACACCAACATGTCGATACGGCGTAGTGTACCGTTTCAACATCGTACTCAACTCGAATCGAAACGAGTTTTCATACGTAAACTAACCTACTTATAGGCTAATACTATTTCCATTAATATTAATTCCAAAGTTTTAAATTTTCTATCTCGATTTCCGTGCCGGGCACGTACATCGATGCGGTTAGTTTCTGGTTCAAATTTTCTGGGTCATTACAAATCGTGTCAGGTCCTTCCAATTTTTTATTATGGATGGTTCCAGGGATGTGAACCATCTCAGTGCTGGGCCCGTCAAACTCTTCTAGAACACTTTGATGAGGAGTCGTTCATCTCTGCCATACTGGCACATATCCCCGCAGTAAGATTTCAAGTGGGCAATGGGGTTGCCAGTGCCATTATACTTGTCGAATGATGGCATCTTGAATTTCTGTGGCAAGGGTACATCAGAGAACAGACATAAGTCTGAAAAGTTCGTTGAGTGTAGTTCCATTCCTCTCATCTTCATCAGCTGCTTCTGTATTCTGTCTATCTGTTCTTTCAGCTGCTCTGGTTCCTTTGAGGCTGCGGCGGGGACCGCTTCCCCCTGATTTGGTTCGACCCTAGGTGTGATGATGGTGGGCCCGGGAGGGTTAAAACTGGTAGCTCCTCCACTGTTGCGAATCTCATCCTCCTCGTACTGTTGGTCATGGTATTGGTGAGGGGCGAGCTCTGCTATTTGGACTTGGGGGGTGATGGGTTGGATGATCTGGTGGGGCCATATGGTTTGTAGGGGATGAGAAGGGATAAATGGGTGGCGTTTGTGGGTAAGTGATGTCTTTGAGTTGGGTGCACGCCTGGGGGTGTGATTGAGGTGTTGGGATGTTGTGGTTTTGAGGAATGGGATGGATTGGATTTCCCATCGGAGGTGGGATGGGGGCATAAGGGGTATAGGTGAATGAAGGGTATTGGTGGGGGGGTATGGGGTTAGTGAATGGGCTTTGATGAGCGTGGGCGGATGGGCCTTGGGTTTGAGGGATTTGGGTTTGATGGTTTTGGAAGGCTTGGACTGACGGGCCTTGGGCCTGGGTGTGGGGCTTAATATGACTTTGGGCCAATGGGCCTTGTTGAGTTTGGGTTACTGGGCCATGAGGGGGTTGAGTTTGTGTCCATGGGCCCTGGGCTTGGGTTTGATAGGTTTGGGTCCAAAGGCCCTAGGGGCTTGGACCTGGACCTGGGTCTGATGGGCTTGGGCCCATGGGTTTTGAGGGTTTTGGGCCTGGGTCTGATGGGCTTGGGCCCATGGGTTTTGAGGGTCTTGGGTCTGGGCCTAGGTTTGGTGGGTTTGGGCTTGAGCCCATGGGTTTTGAGGTGTTTGGGCTGGGGCCTAGGCCTGATGGGCTTGGGCTTGGCCCATGGGTTTTGAGGGTTTTGGGCCTGGGCCCATGGCTCTAGAGGTGTTTGGGCTGGGGCCCATGGATTTGTGTGGGTTTGAGTCTGGAATTGAGGTGGGGGATTTTGGGAGGTATGGACGATGGGTGGTTGGGCATGGTTAGGAGGGAATGGGGTATGGAGGTTTTGGAAATTTGGATGCGGGGTTTGAGAGGTAGGGTTGAAGCGACCCCACAGGGCATACATCGTTCTCATGTCCTCCATCGAGGGCATGGATTCAGGTGTGAGATTGGGGGGTGATGGATCACTTAAGGATGGAGGTGGTTGGGAGAAATTGGGCATGACTCGGGTAAATGGGGGGGTATGTTGGGATGTGGATGGGCCATGTGGTGGGAATGGTATGTGAGATGGGGTGGATGGGATGTAGGATGTTGGGGGCATGGGTGATGAGAGGGATGGAACGTGGGAAGTAGGCGGGGGATGGGACTCCCTAGGGGGTCTTTGGAAGTATGGGGATGCGGTAAGGGTGTTTGGATGGGAGATGGGGATGTAGGGATCGGTTGGGAAATGAGGGGTTTCAGTAGAGGATAAAAAAGGGGTATGTTGGGAAAATGTAAGGGAAGGGGATGAGGTGGGGGTGAGCACGTGCGCCCCAAATGGGCCCGTGATATCGAACCTGGTTTGGGTGAAGGTGTCGGAGATCGGGTCTTCTCCTATACGGGAATGGGAAGGGGATAACGGTGGGGATGTATCGGCTCTTGACATGATCCGCTGACGAGTATTGTACCGATGTCGCGGGTAAGGGCCAAATACCTTCCTGGTTCTTCTCCTACGGGCTAGGTTTGAGGTCGCCGTAGTGACGGTCACACCAAGGTATATTTTTTATTGTTTTTCTTTGTGTGTTTTTTTTTTTGGGTTTTGGAAAATGATGCTGATTTGATTTTTTTTGTTTTTGAAAAGTGAATTTTTTGTTGTTATTTTTTATTTTTGATTTTGATTGATTTTTTTTTTTTTTAAGGTGGATTTTTTTGAAGATGAGGATTTTCTTTCTCTCTTTTTTTTCAAATTGCAATTAACTCTCCTCTACTTAGATGAATGATGACCTGGTGCCCAGGGTCAACTCCCGTTTCGGGCGATATATGTACCTTTAGTAGGTCCCACGACGGGATCCGACACACTTTGGAAGAAGCGAAAGGGAACCCTTTCGTTCTATTGAAGGCGAGGGAATCCACACAAATGACCCGATCCCCCGGAGCAAATCAATAAGAAGTCGCCTTCTTTTGACTGGGCGGGGGCATATTGGGTGTTAGAGAATGTGGGAGGCTACCGTGGACACTAATACCGCTAATCGGGGAATTGGGGTGGTGGGTAGGGCCTGTGGGGTTCTGCAGATATATCTTTGGCGTATATATTATGTCTGCGTCAGACCAAAAAGTCTGATTTGGCTGGGCGTATATATTATATACGCCTGTGTAAATCTGGGGCTTTTTTTGCCGGGCGTATATATTATATACGCCGGGCAAAAGGTTCTGTCAATTATATTTTGACAGTGGACAACAAGCCCGAATGTGGATCTTTGAACTGGTTTCTTGGGAGAAATGCTCTCGGGGATTGCTGTGTATGTTATCGGGTCCCTCCTTTCCGTTTCCTAGGGATACACGGCTGAATTTTGGATTTTCTACGCTCTCACCAATGCGGGTTTTACGGCTTGATCGGAATTGGCAACCCAACTGATATACCTCGGCAAGCGCCTTCTGTAATCTTGGAAGGGGTGGTTCTTTTCAGGATCATCACCACTAGGGCTTCCGCCTTACTGGGAACCGGGTAAATTGTATCTGTGCCTAAACCCCCCGAAAACTACCCAAAAATACAAAAATAAATTCAATTATGTCCCCATACTGTTGGTTCGCTTTTAATTACAAACTTTTATAGGGGAGTGAGATTAAGTCCAAAATCGGGTCGGGGATGACAAACCCGTGCCGCCTCAACAGGCCGGCGTTCAAAGGTGAAATATGATGACCGAAATAAAGTGCGCAAGTAGGCCCGCCAAACGGCTAAGGCTTGTAAATGACCGAAATTTAAATGACGTGAAAATAAATGTGAGCGGGCCCGCCAAACGGTTAAGGCGGCTTAAATGACAAGAATCGTAAAAGCTAAAATTTAAGGCGCAAGTAGGTCCGCCAAACGGCTAAGGCACTTAAAGGACTGAATCGTAGGGGTGAGTACGTTAGTAAAAACAATAAAAAATAACGAAAAATAGCAGCAAATTAGAACAAAAAACAGCCGTAATTAGTAAAATAATAAAATAAAAGGAAAGGCCAACAAGAGGGGAAACGTTAGGGTGAAATCCCCAGCAGAGTCGCCATCTGTGCGACCGTGGATCCTCTGAAACCCGTCGCGGCGATGCGCTCGCTTTTAATAAAAATGTAGAGTCGTCACCCGGAGCTTTTGGTGACCCGGGAAACCTTCAAATCGATATTTTGAGCACCGAAGTGCTAAATATGACTCTGATTTACCGGTCTTTGCCAAAGCCTCTAGGGTAGGGGCTTCGGTTATCGATCGGGAAGGGTTTAGGCACCCGATCAACCCGCACGTAGCGGTCTCTATCTATGGCCAAAATAAAAATAAAAAGGGCGGAGCTTCCCCTTGCCCGAAGGCAATACGGTCCTATCAAGCTTTGAGCCAAACCGAAATTTCGGCGGCATAACGGCTTGAATCCTTGGACGGAGGAGACACCAAGAAGGTAGAAGAAGAGAGGGGTGAGCCGGAGCTCACGGGCCCTTGTTGCACCGTGGAAGATCTTCGCTTTGGCGTGCTTCCGATGGCTTAAATGGTGTGAAAATGGGTTCTAATGCTAGGATTCAATAAAATAGGGGGTGTAGAGTGAAGCTAGAGGCTAGGTTTTAGCTAAAAGGAGTGATCTAATGGTGGAAATGGACTGAAATAGGTGAAGTATGCATGCTGGAATTCTGGAAAAATATTGGCATTTTCTCTCACTAGGGTTCTCTCTTAAGCACTCTCTAATCCTTCAACAAAAATTCAACCCTTTGGGAAGAGGGGGGCCTCTCTATTTATAGAGAAGGGATGGGTTAGGGGCTTACTTAAGAGCTAACTGGTTTAGCAATTAGGTAATCCCCCATCTAAGGTTTTTTGGGTTTTCAAGGTCCTAGGGTTTAGGGAAACTGGTTTTAATGGCGGATGATGGGGTGAGACCATGGGTGACTTAAGGGTTGCCAATAAGCTCAAAGGGGGTGCAACCAATCTCAAGACACCCACCTCAACCAAGGGGATGGTCAAAGGGTCAAACTAGATGGAGGAAATTCGAGCTCATCGATGACAATTATCAGAGCTAAGTCATGAGTATTATATACGCCCAGTTTAGGAACAGTAAACTTCACCAAAAACAAGGGAGCCTTGGGAAGATGAAGCCCGTGGTGGGTCCCACCTATACTGGGCGTATATATTATATACACCCGGCCAAATTTCCCCCAAAAAAGGCAGGCGTATATACTATATATGCCTGACCAACCTGGGGCCAAATTGGCTGGGCGTATGTAATATATACGCCTGCCTAAAATCCATGATTTTATGTGAAACTTAAAACGGCCATAACTTTTGAACCGTAGCTCCAAATTGGGTGATCTTTGGCTTGTTGGAAAGCTGGAGAAGTCCTCTTTCTAATGGTATATGGCTCATACATGGTAATGGTCTGTATGAAATGTTGTGGCTCTCATCCCATCAACTACTCAGAAGGGTTCAAGTTGGGTATGGGAAGGGATTCTAGGGTTTAGAGGTGATCTCTAAGGGTTGGGGAATGGTTCTAACAGGTTTAGGGTGATTCCTAAAGGTTTGGATAGATCCCTAAGGGTTCAGGGTGATTCCTAAGGATTCTTGGGTGCCATCGAAAGCACAGGGGGGGGTACATCTCTCTCGAAGTACAGACTGATCGGGCCTTGGGCCGAATTTGGGTGTCTACAGTTTGTTTTGGAGATTTTGCTATGTAATTTTTCGTGGGTTCTTTTATTCGTTAGAATTTATTACTGATTCTAATTATTATATGGAGGTGGGGTATATATATTAATCCAAAGATTGCTACTTTTTGGTCCCTTCGCCTGCAAAATTTGAACTTTATTGACCCATTAGATCTTTTTGTGTTTTGTTTTGAAGTTTTTGCTATTTGATTTTTCATGGGTTTGTTTGAATTAGATAGAATTTATTGAATTAAATTTTTATATGAGAAAGGAATATATATATATATATATATATATATATATATATATATATATATATATGAACCCAAAATTTGCTACTTTTGGTGCCTTTTCCTGCACATTTTGGTTTGGTCCATTTGATCTTTTTAGTTTTTGTTGAGATTTTTGCCGTTTTGCTTTTCTTGAGTTCGTTTGTACAAGGATATATTTTTCAATAAATTTGATTCTTATGTGAGGGGGGACGTACATATATGAACCCAAAATTAGCTATTTTTCTTGCATGTGTCTTGAAATCTTCGATTTTGTTAGCCCATCCTTTTCGGGCATTGGCGATTGATCTGCATCCTTTGTTACCAACCAATTTAAGATGAGACCCACTTTGCTGATAGCGTTTAAAGAGTTAGTGCCATGACCTCCCAGCCATATGCCACATGGAGGACATCTTTGATCAATCCAAGCAGTCCACCTGGCAGCTCAACAATGGCACATGTTTCGACCAAAAAATCATGGCCATTAGACGAGCAAAGCCATCTTATCAAGCTACCTGTTCGAATGCATAAATTAGATGGTTCAAATCTCCCAGTAAATATGTTCTCTAGCCCCAGGCTTTGTCACAAAATTCTCCTAATTAATCAAAATTTTCGAAAAGTTCTCCGAATAGATGGTCAACCAAACTTTTTGCCAAACATTCATTTGATTCATCGGTTTTCCGAACCTTTCTCGAATTGTTTCTGAGTTTGACCAACTTTTCAAATTTTTTTGAATTTTTTTATCATTATGATACAAGCTTTAATCTTTGTATTGGGTTTTTTATGAGTGTAAATCGTTAATGCATGTAAATTATATAGTACACTTGTTTTATTATTCAAAGACATCATTTTTAACTTTAAATAGGTTAGTATGTATTTTTGTATATTTTATTAATTTATTACTACTTTTATAACACCAAAACTTTCCCTGAATCATTTTGAATTTTTCCGAATTAACCAAACTGACACCCAACTGCATGATTACCAAGTCCAATTTTTTTTTTGTCATAGATAAGCTGGGCTCAAACCTGTGACCTTGGGGTTGCAATATTGTCAGCCTTCCATTGTGCTACAGCCCCAACCCCCGAACTTGGTTACTATGGTCCCAGGGAGCTCCCAATATGAGCTACCTTTTTTATGACTTGGATTACCCAACACTTGTGCCACGTGACCGACAAATAGATTAGTCATGGCCCAATCTGTGAAATGGGCAGTCATATAGTCATATTCCATTAGTTCATTTAAAATAAATTTTCTATGGATAGTCCTCTGCAACATTTTGTTTAATTTTGTGAGTCTGTAATCAGTACATGATACCGGTATTATCGACATTGTTATCATCATCATAATCACTATTATTGTTGTTGTGATCATCTTTATCATCAACATTGATATCACCACAACCTTCATTATTGCTACATCTCTTATTTTGAAAACTGAAAATTTGATGTCAAATGGTTTTTGTGATTTCTAGAATTTCCCATAATTACCATCACCACAATCTTCCACTTTGATCTTTTTACGTATGTTGATAAATCTGCCCCCACTTTTATATGCTTTTAGTACTCAGGGAGAAGTAAGTTTTTACTTGAAATAATCGTGGGGATTGTTTTTCATTGCAACGATAACAATAAAGCAAAATAGAGGTGGATGCGTTAAAAAGTCGGAGCGGATTTATCAAAACCAATTTTTATTTAGTGTACTTTGGTCAACTTGGGTAAAAGAAATCAAATTTAAGCTTGTATTAGGTCTATTTTATGATAGCATCCATTGATTTTGTTCCCATAATTCTTGTGGTCTTGCAGGGATAATGTAGGGGAAATTGCGGAACATTGAATCTTAGATATGTTTGATGGACGAGTTTTGGGTGAGTTTGGACGCTTGCTCTCATTTATTTTTCGATCGCTAACTAAAATATTGATCAATTTCCAGTGCAGATTTGGCCCGTCCCTAAGTACCTTTTAGTGCATCAAATATCTCTAAGGTTTAGATAAGTTCTTTGTGGTGCTTCAAATTGCTCTTTATGCATAGCAATTTGACGAATTTTGTCAGATTATTGTACTTTGGAAAATATTTATAATAAGATTACCACATCTTTCATTTTCAATGTCACTGTGAGAATTAGGTTTTCTGCTTTTCCATAGCATCAATGGTGGAGTTCTTAGGTAATAGCCCATTTCTGATGAGACATGTTGAAGTTTTAATGTGATCCTTATTAGAATAGTCTCACATTGCCTGTGGGCTTGGAGGTCTTGGGCTATATATAATTTGGGCACTCCTCACCTTGCAAGCCGGTTTTGTGAGGTTGAGTTAGGCCCGTTGGATTTTTTATCATAGTATCAGAGTAGGTATTACTCCACTCCACGTCACTCAATTCAATTGTCCACATGATTTGGCTTGGCTCAATCCCACCAACACGTGCGGGGGCGTATTAGAATAGTCCCACATTGCCCATGGGCTTGGAGGTCTTGGGCTATATATAATTTGGGCACTCCTCACCTTGCAAGCCGGTTTTGTGAGGTTGAGTTAGGACCGTTGGATTTCTTATCAATCCTCAAAGTTAAAAAGCTTAGTGAAGCTTCTGTTTGTGAGGAAGACTCATGAGGTGAATAGAATGTGGGTGATGAACAAATTCCAGCGGAAGATGAAGGAATCCTTGCAAATGGCTTCTACTATAACGTAGTTACACTTAGAGTGAATTAAGGAGGAGATGTTATTTACGATGATATATATTATGAACCTTCCTTCATGCTCATTTTTATGGCTTTGGTGAACAATCACTAAGCAAAATCCTTGATCCTATTGGGGTAGAGTAGTTTTATATATCCATCAATCGATTTATGTAGACGATTTAAACCTTACGTTGAAGAATGGATGATTATAAAGAAAATTCATGGTTTTCACTTCGTATGTTGAGCAATAAGACATCATATATGGCAGATTCTCACCTTCTCCTCACTGCTTGTCTTACGGCTATTGTTGGAATACTATGGCCTACACCATTTTTCAATGGAGAAGAGACATAAGTCTAAGCTAGATGAATGTTGTGGCGAGGTCCAAAAAGAACAACCCGAAAGCATAAGATTCCTAGCACTGCCCATACATGGAATGTAGAATCTGGGTCTTGTGGTAAGAGCCTAAATTGTTGTGTATGTTTGAAGTCTGTTTCTCCAACTCAGCCTCTCAGGCAAATGATGGCTTCAGATTAATTAATCCACCGTTGTAAAATTTGTGGTGTGGCGGCACACATGAAATGCTCCCACGAGACCATCATATTAGTGGATCTCCCAACCACTCTCTCTCTCTCTCTCTCTCTCTCTCTCTCTCTATATATATATATATATATATATATATATATATATATATATATATATATATATATATATATATATATATATGGGACCATCATTTGCTTAAATCACTAGTGTAGAAGCAACACATTATATTTTTCCTTTGTCAAACATGTGTATTCTATCTGTAATCGAACCATAGGCACCTTTCGATCAAAGCTGACCAGGCTTCCCATCACATATTCATATGTCATGCCTCTCAGCCCATGTTTTCTTTTCAGTACATAAATATATACTACTGATTTTTCCTATTTAGGGTGAAATTTTGGCATTCTTTTTTTCATTTTTTTATATTATTGATAAGCTGGACTCTGAAATGTTGGTGTTAATAATCAATTCCAATTTGATTTCTCTTTTGAATGGCAGGTCTTGAATGAACTGTGCGTTTCAAGTAGATGTGGTGTATGGATGTTGAAAAGTGGCGATGGGATACCACAATGATATATATATATATATATATATATATATATATATATATCAATTTAGCTTGGCCAAATGGTGTTTCAATGATCTTTGATCAAATAATCTTACACCATTTACACCGATCCTTAAGATCATTTCATTTATCTTCCGTCAAGTTCGTTGTCATAAGAATTAGAATTATGAATTAGTTGTCCGCACGTGCAAGGTCCACTAGTGTGTGTGTATATATATATATATATATATATATATATATATATATATATATATATATATATATATATATATATATATATATATATATAGAATGAAGTGGCAATTTGCAGACAAAGTTGGACCATGCAAGAAATATTTGATATTTAGTGACTTGTGCGTATATGGAAACACTATTTAAGGCATTTGATTTGAAAGCTATGATCTGAAGATCTGAAGATGGGAGTTATTGGCTTGAAACATAATCTATATCATATGATTTAGTGCAGTCATAAGCAGTGGCGGAACTAGGATTTTCATCTAGCCGGGGTGTAAGTCATAGAGACAAATTTCGACAATATTCTCCGAAATTCGCTGAAACTGGGGTTGGAAGAAACTTTTAACGAAATTTCAGTGATTTCTCCGAAATTGCAAAAAAAATATCTCTATGGGACCACAATCTTAAGATCTGTGGTGTCGAAAATTGGGACGAAAAATAATTTCCATTATTTGATTAAAAAAGTCAACAATATTAACACTTAAATGCATGTGTGCAGAGATCTACTTTGGAGATGAGAGATGAGTACCTCTATTTGCGCCCACACATTCTTTGAAAGTAACCACGTCTCAGACCCCTTAAAAATCATTGATTGCTTCAGATTAGATGATGGAGATCATTTTTCACCCCGATCTTCCACACAATTGATCCTGAGATTACGTCTCACTTATCAGACGGTATGTTTTTTATTTCATGTGTTACAAATCCCAAAAAATTACCCTAATTCACGTTTGAGTACGATGTGTGTCATATGATGTCAAAAATATGCCATATGAATCAAGGATTTTTTGAGAATTTGTGACACATGGAATGACAACGGGTCGTCTGATAGGTGAGACATGATCTCAAGATCTATTTTGTGGAAGATCAGGGTGAAAAACAATCATCATCATCTGATCCGGAGCAATCAATGACTTTCAAGGGATTTGAGACGTGGGCGCTTTTGGAGAATGCGTGGACGCAAACAGAGATACCCATGAGAGATTTAAGGAGCAAAAATAGGTTCTTAGTTGAGTAATGATGTGCTTTATTATTTGTAACTATAGATTTACTCTTTATAAATAGGTGTAGATAATGATTCCCTTATTGATAAAAAAAACTATGTAAATTCACCTATTTGCTTATATATATATATATAGATTAACCTTTTAGAAACTCAGTGCGAGCGGATGCCCGCATTGGTCCCTTAGTAGTTCCACCATTGGTCATAAGTCTTGATTGTGTTGAATCATGTGATAGAACTCATATTTTATATCAATCTTTTGCACAAAAGATCTTTAAACTAGATAGCTTAGATGATATTTTCACATGCCATGAGTCCTTAAAGGGGGCCATTTGCATGCACAAAATTTACCAAAAATTGGCCTTTACACAAATTTAAAAGAAAGACTTTGGCACTTTAGGGACATGTGCCATATGAAAATGCCATTTAAGGTCTCTATTATATGCCTCAACTTCGTACTTTGTGTCATTCATTTGGACCAACGATCTTTGAATCATGATCTTCAAATTAGATGGATTAAATAGTAGTTTTACATGACATGAGTTTCCAAAATGCGAAGTCTTTCTTTTAAATTGTATGCATGAGCCAACTTTGTAATAGCATCTCCGAAGGGACTCTTCAAATGCTACGTGGCTAGTCAAATGGTAGCCTTTGAAGAGTCCCTCAATTTTCAAACGCTTCCAACATCTTCAAAGCTAACTCACCTTTGAAGAGTCTCAATCGCCCTTCAACATTGATGAGCCACTTTTGGCTCTTCAAATATTAAAATAATTTTTATTTTTAACTCTTTTTTTTTGTAGCATATATTTTGTTTGTAATACAACCCTATTTGAAATTTTGACCTACTCTGATCGGACGGCCTGAGATCGTTTTTCTTCCAAGTTTTTTTACTAATAGATCTTCTTAAGAACATGATTAACCTATGAAACAATTAAATTTATTTTTTTACATATTATAAATATAAAAAAAGTGATGCGGTTCGATGTTAATCATCATTTTCCTCTAAAATATGATTTTAAAGGAAATTTAAAGAGTTGGTTGAACAATCCATTGGGGATGCACAAAACAACTCCCCCACACTCTTCACATAAGGCCACATCAGCATCTCCAATGACAACTTTTGAAAAGTGCCATTGGAGATGCTCACAAGCAATAAATCAGGTCTTCAAAATACCAAGTCACTTAGTGCTTGAGCTAACTTTGTGTGTATGTGTTCAAGTAATGGATCCCTAATTGCAGGGTCCATAGTGACCAATTCTAAGTATGGAAATAAAACGGTTCCCAAAATATCTAGACAAATTGATAAATTTTGTCAATTTCGAAAAAAGGGAAATTTTTAAATTTTTAAAATTTTTTAATTATTATTATTATTATTTGATATATATATATATATATATATATATATATATATATGGGTTTTAAAAATCGAATATTTTCGGAAGTGATGTTTTTGTTATAATATATTTATAATGATGGATGTCCATTTGTTTTCATCTCTTAGATTTCTTAACCACATTTATATAGTTTCTTAGAATTCTTATTTATTACTATGTAACTCTCTCAATTATGACAATGTGCATGTATCCTCCTAACCCTTCATATTCTCCTAACTTTTCATTCTCACATTGTAATTATATATAAGGGAGTCTTGTGGAACTATGAAAATAACTTAAGTGAAGTGAATGATATAGAGTTCTTGAAGAATTAATTTCATATATTACAGTTTCTTTATTTTGTCTTCATTTTCCTTTTATTTTACAACACGTTATCAGCACGAAGCTCCGATCAATTGTTGGCTCTTTTATCTTTGACGTTAAAAGCTATTAGTTTAATATTCTTCGTTAGCGATATGTTTCTTTATGATTTAGTAATTAAATTTGTTGATCATTATTTTCTTTTAATATTTATTTAAAGTTGTGAGAATCATATTATAATATGTGAATACATTTTATGTGATAATATAGATTAGACAATTATCATATTAATCGCAGAAATATTTGATAATTTTAGTTTGTTATATTTTAAATGACTCATCTAATTCTCTATATATTTTTGTTATAGAAAATGTCAAATGTTACAAAAATTGTGTTTGTCGCTCCTGATATTTCTAGTCACAATTACTTATCTCGGTTCATTGATGCTGAGATTCATCTTGAGACTATGAACCTTAAAAATACTATTAAGGAGAGAAATCAAGCATCCCAGCAGGATCACGCTAAAGTCATTTTTTATTCATGAAGAATTCAAAATTGAGTACCTTACTATAAATGATCCCTTCACTTTGTGAAATAGTTTAAGGGAGAGGTACGAGAACTAGAAAATCGTAATCTCCTAAAAGCACGTTATGACTGGATGCACTTGAAGTTGCAAGGTTTTAAGATAGTTAGCGAGTACAACTCTGCACTCTTTAAAATTAGCTCACAATTAAAATTATGATGAGAAAAAGTCACTCAAGAAAATATGTTAGAAAAAATAATTTACCACTTTTCATACCTCTAAAGTGGTCCTACAACAGCAATATCGAGAACATATAAGTTTACAAATATTCTAAATTAATATCTTATTTTCTAGTTGTTGAACAAACTAATGGGCATTTAGTGAAAAATCATCAATCTGGTCTAATCGATTCTACACTATTCCCTGATGTGAATGAAACTTCATTTCATAGTTTTAAAGGAAATCGAGGTCGAGAACATAATAGAAAGAATTATCAATTTCAAGATGTACGTACTTTTAATTCTTCAAACAAAAATACGCTATACCACTAGACGAAAAAAAATAAGGCAAACACAAATGTTTTTAGAATAAACCTACAAAACATTATGAAGATAAATATTATAAATGTGGTATGAAAGGACATTGAGCACGTACATGTTGTACGCCTAAACATTTGGTGAAATTATATCAAGCCTCTATCAAAGAAAAATAAGAGGAAATTAAAATGAATTTTGTCTATCACTATAATCTAATGGATCGTACAGTTTGCCTTGATAATCAAAATAGAGTGGATATAACTTATCTTGATGTTTTTGATTTCTTTATAGAGCATGACTAGAAACTATACCTTTTAGTTTATGATGAATATGGTTATAACAACTAGTATGTCTTTTGGATTCTATTATGTTTACATGTATTTTTTTTTGTCTTTATTTTATTTTAAAGTAATAGAGTTTAATATCTAAATTTTTTCATATGTAAGGTGGCATGGTACTTATTGATTAAATAATTTTAAGATGATTGATCAAGATATTTGTTTAATAAATAGTTGTACAACTTACACAATTCTTAAAAAAAAAAGAAATATTTTTAATATTTTGACATTAAATAAACCTATTGTCAATACTATATCGAGTTCATTGAACTTAATTGAAGGCTATGGATGAACAATTATCATATTGCCAAGAGGAACAAAATTTTATAATAATGATACTTTATATATTAGTTTTAAAGATATTAATGATGCTTTGTATTCTTATAATTTTTTAATGATGCTTTGTATTATTTAACTCTTGAAAAAATTTACTTAGCTTTAAAGATATTTATCGTGATGATCATCATGTTTAGACTACAAATAAAAATAGTAAGAAATATCTTTATATTATTTCAATAAATTCGAGCCAGAATTCTATATTAGAAAAAAATGTTTGCTTTCTCTTCTGGGCTATATTATATGACCATGAAAATAATTAAATTATAAGTTATGACGTACTAGAAGTGCTCTAATCCAAAGGTCTTTATGCTTTGTCATTATTGTCTTGGGCATCTGGGATCAATTATGATGCATCAAATAATTGAGAAATTACATGAATATCCTTTAAAGAATCAAAAGATTCTTTTAACAAGTGACTATTTATATGTCACTTGTTTACAATATAAACTAATTGTAGAACCATCATCTTTTAAAGTAATTATTGAATTTTCATCATTTTTACAAAGAATTCATAGAGATATATGTGGACCAATACATCCATCATGTAAACCATTTAAATATTTTATGTTGTTAATTGAGGCATCAACTAGGTGGTCACATATTACTCTCATTTTCATTCGTAATATTGCATTTGCTAAAATTATTGCCCGAATAATTAGATTATGATCACAATTTTTGAATAAAATAATAATTTTTGAATATAATTCTTTATCGACCAACTATAGGCAATTAATCGAATAATTTAGACCCGAGACAAGCTTTGAAAATTACTTAAATGATACGATCGATCAATTTGAAAATTAATCAATCGGGTTTTATACAAAAACTAGTGTTACTAGTATGCTCAACAAAATTTTCAAAAGAGAATTCACTTGCAAAGTATTACAAATCAATTATTGGATGCATTTACTAATAATACAAAATATTAGAGTCACATAACAGTGAATGAACCTAAAACACGTCTGAAACGTAAGAGACCTATATGCGTAAAGGATAAGGTTCCCTAAAAGACAAAAACACAAGTAAATGAAATCAATGCTCCTAAAGAGGTCATACCCACAGAACAGGCAACAGAAATATTTGATCCATGTAAACTTTCTGCATAATATTCTCCTGAAAAAGAGTTATCCCTTGAAGAGGAAGAGTTATCCCCTGAAGAAGAATAGGTACCTGAAAATAATGAGATTTCGATATATTATATAAGTACATGAGAAATATTAGAAAGAAGTAAAATCATTGTCAATAACATTTTTAATTTAAAGTTGTTTTTGACATTACCAGAAGTAAAGATGATATTCAACCATAAACTGTCGAAGAACGTTGACGTAGAAATAATTGGCCAATAAGAAAGAGGCAATTCAGGCAGAATTGAGCTCCTTAGCAAAGCATAAAGTATTTGGACTTATAGTTTAAACACCTGAAGATGTAACGTCTGTTAGGTACAAGTGGGTATTTGTACAAAAGCATAATGAGAACAGTGAAATTGTAAGATATAAAATATGCCTTGTTACACAAGGTTTTTGGTAGAGACCTGATATTGATTATGAATAAACATATTCTCAAATAGTAGATGCAATTACATTCAGATTTTTTATTAGCTTGGTAATCACAAAAAGTTTGGATATGCTTTTAATGGATATAGTTACTGCATATTTATATGAATCACTAAATAATGATATATACATGAAAATTCATGAAGGATTTAAAATGTGTAAAGCATATAATTTAAAATCCTGAAGTATTTATTCTATCAAGCTTTAAAGATCTTTATACAAATTAAAGAAATTCAGGCGCATGTGATACATTTATCTCAGTGAATATTTATTAAAAGAATGATTTGAAAATAATCCAATTTGTCCATGCGTTTTCATACAAAAGTATGAATCCGAATTTGCTATTGTTGCGGTATAATTGATTATTTAAATCTTATTAAAACTCCATAAGAGCTTTAAAAAAATTGTTACTTATTTAAATAATGAATTTGAGATGAAAGATTTTGGGAAAATTAAATTTTATTTGGGCTTACAAATTGAACATTTTTCAAATAAATTATTTGTTCATCAATCAATATATACAGAAAAGGTCATGAAGCACTTTTATATGAAATAAAACTCATTCTTTGAGCACTCCAACAGTTGTACATTAACTTGATGTGTAAAATGACCCGTTTCGCCCTCAAGAGAACGATGAAGAAATCATTATTTTTAAAGTATCATATCTTAGTGCAATCAGTGCTCTAATATATCTTTCAAGTTGTACCCAACCCGATATAGCTTTTTCAGTCAACTTACTAGCAAGATACAGTTCTACGCTACTTTTGTGAAACAACTGATATGGGGACATTTTATCCAAGTGGATCAACTTCACAGTTAGTTTGATATGCAGACGCAGATTATCTCTCTGGTCCACATAAAGCTAGATCACAAACGAGATATATATTTACATGTGGTGATATAATTATCTTATGAAAATCTGTCAAGCAAACACTAGCTGCAACTTATTCAAATCATTCAGAGATCATCACAAACCATAAAACAAATCAGGAATGTATTTCGCTAAGATCGATACATTCGCGAAAAATATTATTTATCTGCAATCAAAGATAATTCGACAACATCATATGAAAATAATGATGCTCATATCACACAAATAAGAGGCTATATAAAATGTGACAACACCAAAAATATTTCACCAAAATTCTTTTATACACATAAGCTCCAGAAGAGTAGGGATATTGATCTTAAGCAGATACGATCAAATGGTAATTTGGCGAATTTGTTTACTAAAGCATTACCAACAACAACATTCAAGAAGTTGGTGCATACCGTTGAAATGCGTCAACTCTAAGATCTTTTATAAAACACTAATTGAGATTTGTGTTTTTTAAGGAGAGTAAATAATTAAGCGGATTATACTTTTTTCCTTCGTTTTATCCTACAAGGTTTTCCTTTGAAAGGTTTTAATGAGGCAATCTTAAGACATTAAAAGACATAAGAATAATGTACTCTTTTTTCTTCGCCATAGGGTTTTCCCACCGGATTTTCCTTGACAAGATTTTAATGAGATATATATTCTTTGTGTATGGTCATCCAAGGGGGAGTGTTATAAATATATTTATTATGATGGATGACCATTTAGTTTTCATCTCTTAGAATTCTTAACCACATTGATGTACTCCCTTAGAATTGTTATCCATTACTATATAACTCTTTCTCAATTATAGCAATGTGTATGCATCCTCCTAACCTTTCATATTCTCTTAACCTTTCATATTCTCACATTGTAATTTTATATAAGAGAGTCTTGTGGAAGTATGAAAATAACTTAAGTGAAGTGAATGATGTAAAGTTCCTGAATAACTTTATCATATATTGCAGTCTCTTATTTTATCTTTATTTTCTTTTCTTTTAATTTTATAATAATCTTTTTTATTTTATTTGTTTTCTTAAAATACATCCTTTAATAACCAATTTGATTTGTTGGCGTGGCTATGTCACGGGATCGCGTCAGCCCCATGCCATCAACGAACTCCGACCCCCCTGCCTCTTCTAATTTTAACATTGGTAGGTGATAAAATTACAGCAAACTATACAGAGGGAAGCCCCATTTTTTGACACAATGACTACGGTACCCACTCACGGCCCAGTTTCATATTTAGATTAAAAAGTCTCCGACAGTCTCTTCTTCAAAAAGATTTTATGTACTAGGGAATAGAGATGCTTAGATTCGTAAGAACTTAAAAGTCTCAACGTTAACTCAAAATAGGCATTCTAATTCCACCATAGGGGAATTAGAAAGTCATCGAAATAAGAGACTTTCAAGTGTCTACTATCTACGCCACCACCATGGTGACCAAGTCGGGATTAGGAATATATCGGAAAAAATCCGACAAAATTCGTCAAACTCAGGAAAGAATTGGTCAAAATTCGGAAAAACAAAATAGAAAAATTACATAAATAAATTAACTGATTTAAAAAAAAAAAAAAAATTGTAATTTAAAAAAAAAAACTTAGAGAAATTCATGAATAATTCTTAAATTTACGAATAATTCTTGAAATTCACAATATTTTGTAAAACTCATGAAAAATTATAATTTTATTAGTTTTTCAAAAAATTGCAAATTATTTGTGACTTTTTTCAAAAACTTTGGAGAATTTGCTCACTATGATCACTAGTACCACCAACACCACACCACTACCTCTTCTACCATGACCAACACTTCACCTGTGACTACCATCACCACCTTCTCCACCACGACTACATCACATCACCATCACACCACACCACACCACACAGAAGCACCACTACCTCTACCAGTGTCATCACCACCTCACCCATGCCTCACCACCACACCACACAGCCACATCATCTCTACCACCACCAAGCGGTAGAGTTCGAGAGTTCACTCAAATACCAGACAAAATAGTCCACAAACAGATTAGCTTCCATTCAAATTAGTCACTGAATTAAATAATCATCAGACTAAAATGTCGCAGACTCGAAATGGGATCTTAGTTATCTACATATCTAGTTTATCAAATAGATTGCTTGTACCTTTTTCCGTTCTTTATATTGTGGGGTTGATATCAGGGTTTCAGGGTCCCAGCATAAAATCTATCCTTAAACATAGGAGATCTATGTTCAGGTTCAACCAGTTGAACCTTATTTGCTAATAATAAACCGTTTTAGAACCCTCTCAACCCAAACGATTATGACATGAAAAGTAGTATCACCTTGAGTTGTAAAAGTCAAGATTTCCTCGCATTCAAGGGCTTTAAACTGGCTGAATCTCACTTAGAATTCAAATGGTTCGACCTGAACATTGGGCAAGGAGTGAGAGACAGGAAATGAAATCAATTTCCTGGATGCTTTCTATGAAATGATCTCTTATAGAACTTTAGTTTTTGCCGTTTGAGAAATGATTTCATTGGTCTCTTGTTTTTTTTGTTAGAAAAACACTAAATAGGAACTAACTCCAGTTAACATGGCCCCTCCCCAGCCATAGCAGACCGGCCCTAAAATAGGGCCCCTTTTGACATTATAGAAGTTCCTGGCTTCGTTCCTCCATACCCAAAAATTTCAAAAAGTCAAGGATTGTAACACTATCTAAATGATGATGGATCTATTGATCCGACCATCCAAACATATGCCCTCGGATCTGGATCTATTGATCCGATCATCTAAATATATGTCCTCGGATCTAGGCACATGATCAATCAAGACAATAAATCAACAATCCATAAATTAAAATATATGTGTGCACCTTAAGTGTGAGTCATGATAATGGGTTGTCGATCTTCAACGATCTCCTCGCTCTCAATACCTCCTAGCACAATGAGATGCTTTTGCTAATAGAGAGGGTTGAAATGCGTCGAGCAATCGTTGGGACCAAGCACCCCTTATATTTATAGCCAAAGAGTCATTTCCCATTAAAGACTTGAAATACTAATTATATTGTGATTGAAAATTACAATCATACCTTAACTAAAAGACTTAATTGTTAGTTGTTTATTCTCTTCAAATTCACCGAATTAATAACTATTACATCTCAAGATTGATCTTACACCATTCACCGGTCAACGGATTGACCATAGTAACGGCCACTAAAATAGAAACTTTTAAGAGTCTCCCACTTTGTCACACTACGTCAATAAACTCCAATTATCAAATGTGAACTAAATTTCTTGAATGACAAAGCCTAATTAATCTCAACCAAAGTCTTTATAATGAGTCCGGTCCAGTGAGAATTCTAACAAAGAATCAATGCAGTCAATGCATCATATCATCAATACATAATCGTTCATTAATTACCGCATTAGAATTCATCACCAACATGGATTCCAACTAGCATGATTTCACATAGATTGTAAGTTTACAAATTGAATGGTGATTACGTATAAACTCAATCTATTATTGGTCCTACTTTATTGCCATCTACTGGCACCATATGTTCTAAAATTTTATTTGCATAAAAATGAAAAAACAAATAAATAATCCTTAATTCTGAATCAATTTAAACAAATGTATTCACTCTTATACATCCACTCTCAAAGGCTGTCAAAATTATCCTTTAATCTCATGCGCGCAACCTGCTTCGAAAAGAGCTTGGAAGGTAAGCCTTTAGTGAGAGGGTCAGCCAATATGAGTATCGTATTAATTTTTTCAACAGATACAATTTGATTCTGAACTTTCTCTCTTATAACAAGATATTTGATATCAATATATTTATAATCTCCACTAGTCTTATTGTTATTAGAGATAGCTATCACAACAGAATTGTCACATAAGACTTTCAGTGGCCTTGAAATACTATCAACAATTCGAAGCTATGAGATAAAATTTCTCAACTATATCGCCTCACATGTTGTCTCAAACGTACAACGAACTCTGCTTTCATATTAGACGAAGTAGTCGACGTTTCCTTAACGCTCTTCCAAGATATAAGTCTACCTGCAAGCATAAATATATAACCCGATGTGAACCTACGGGGGTCTCTAAATCGATCCTGAGACTCTAAAGTAGACTAAATTTATCTCCCTTAATGATAGAAGCAACAATAGCGGAGCAATTATGCATGTTAAACCTTTTAATAACTTTATCAATATAAGCTCTTTGAGACAATCCCAATATATCATGGGCTATATCTCAATGAATCTCAATTCCTATCACATAGGAAGCTTCACCAAGATCTTTTATATCAAAATTATTTAATAAAAAATTCTTTGTCGCATATAACATGCTCAAACTACTACTCGCAAGCAATATAATATCAACATACAAAAAAAGGATGATAAACTTGCTCTCAGTGATTATAAGATATATGTATTAACCCATAATATTTTCTTTAAAATCAAAGTTTGAAATGATGTTATAAAATTAAGTACCATTGTCGAGATGCCTGCTTTAAACCATATATAATTCTTTTGAGTCTATAAACTAAATGATTCTCCCTTAACCTGAAAACCTTCAAGTTGTGTCATAAAGACATCTTCATGCAAGTCGTCATTCACAAAAACAGTTTTGACATCCATTTGATGTAATTCTAAGTCAAAATGAGCTACTAATGCCATGACTATTCGAAAGGATTCTTTTTTAGAGACAGGAGAAAATATCTCTTTATAGTCTATTCCCTCTTTTTGAGTGAATCCTTTAACAACTAACTTGGCCTTTTATCTTTCTATATTACCTTTAGAGTTTTACTTGATTTTATGTACTCATTTACAGCCTACAGGCTTAACTCCTTCAAGTAACTCGCAAAGATCCCAGACCGAATTATGTTTCATTGATTCTAACTCATTCGTTATAGCTTCGAGCCATTGAGTGGATTTATCGCTTTTCATAGCTTGGCTAAAAGAAACAGAATTTATTTCCTTTTCAAAATCATACTCTCATTGAGGTGGATAATATAGTCATCAGAAATGACTGGCTTCTTTGCTCTCTCTGATCTACACAATGGTTGATCATTGGCGGTCACCATGAGAACAAGAGCCTCCTCAATATGGGGTGTTTCAATAGGTATAGCCGCAAGTGCATCACACTTTCTTAAATAATTGGTGTTGGTGTCACTTTTTCTTGGATAAAAGGGATATGAATTATAACTTGATTCTCCTCAAAAGTGATTTTTCTAGGCTTAATACTCTCACCGTTCTCACAATCCTCAAAGAATTTTTCATATCTAGCCTCAATAATCCGAGTACTATGAGTGGGGTAATAAAACTTGTAGCCTTTTAACATATCAGGATAACGAATGAAATGACAACTTATAGTTTTAGGATCCAATTTTTCTAATTGTGGATTATACACCTTTGCTTCAGCAAAATAATCCCAAACGTGTAAATATCTTAAAGTCGGTTTTCTTCTTACCCATAGTTCATAAGGAGTCTTGGAAGCAGCCTTACTAGAAATTCGATTCAAGATATGCACTGATATTTTCAAGGCTTCTCCCCACAATAACATAGACAACTCAGAGTTACATAATATGTTTCTCACCATATCCATAAGAGTACGATTTCGTCGCTCAGCTATACCATTCTGTTCAGGTATTCCCGACATAGTTTATTGAGCAATAATGTCATGCTCTTGTAGACACAGGGCGAATGGTTATGGATTGCGACCTGTTTCAGAGTATCTACTATAGTACTCTCCGCCTCTATCAGATCTCACAATTTTAATCTTCTAATTGAGTTATAACTACACTTCGATTTTATAGATTTTAAACATATCCAGGGCCTCAGATTTCTCATGAATCTGAAAGTAATAAAATATTTTTTGCCACTAATAGCAGGAGTTGGAATCGGTCCACAAATATCAATGTAGACTATTTCTGGCAAACTTGTGCTTCTGATAGCTCTTTTCTTATTAGTCTTTATAAGTTTTCCTTTAACGTAATCTACACAAGTATTGAAGTCAGAGAAATCGAGCTCATCGATTATATCATCTTTAATTAACCTCTTCATTCTATCTTTAGATATATGACTTAAACATTTATGTCATAAAATGAAGGAGTTGTCGATTGCTCGTTTTCGTTTCTTACTAACTTTATCATTCACATGCATAGAAACTAAAGATTAAGCATAAGATGAATCCCAGTTTAATTTATAAAGATTGCCCACTAATAAGCCACCACCCACAATATTGAAATGAAATAATAGAGTAAAAATATTATGTCTAAATTTAAATTCAAAACCTAATAAATTCAATTTAAAAATTAAGAGAAGGTTTCTAGTGATACTTAGAACGTATATAGTATCAACTAAATTCAAAATGAAACCACTATCTAAAATAAGACGGAGAGTCCCAATGGCCTCCACGTCTGCTTCTACTCTATTTCTGAGTTTGATGATTCGTTCGCCTTTACTTAGTTGTCGGCTGGATTGAAATCTCTGCATTGAATTACTTATGTGAATAGTTGCACTAGAATCTATCCACCAAGTGTTGCATGGAACATCAACATAAAGTGATCAAAACACATAAAGACTGAGTCATTACCTTTCTTAACTAGCCAATCTCTGCATTTCTAGCAATTCTTTTTAATGTGTCTCTTCTTTTTGATGCCAGAAGTGGATCCGCTAGCTTCTCTTTATTTGATTTTCGGTAAAAAAGCTTTCACGTTCTTTCTTTTATATAATTCATTTTTTCTCTTGAAATTTTCTTTCGATGAGTCAAGAGCGGCATAATGAGCACTTTCAGGTTAGTCAAGATCCATG
Source organism: Chloranthus sessilifolius (assembly GCA_021018995.1). Classification (NCBI taxonomy): domain Eukaryota; kingdom Viridiplantae; phylum Streptophyta; class Magnoliopsida; order Chloranthales; family Chloranthaceae; genus Chloranthus; species Chloranthus sessilifolius. The sequence continues at coordinate 8,820,662 of CM037589.1, read as the reverse complement.
CAACCGAGAATAATTAAACTTGTTCCTTCTATTTGCCATAGTTTGCGCTACTCAAAGATTCAATTCCACCAATCATATTAGTAATAGAAGACGAGTTCAATGCTGCACAATAATTAATGACTTCATTATGTCCACGTACAACTATAGCAACGATCCATTCCACAAGATTATATTTATAGTATTTTTACGTAAGAGTTAAATTTTATTAAGGAATATAATAAAAATAAAAACCAATGTGATTTTATTGAGAAGCAATTTGTTTCATTATGACCCTCCGTTGGGTCGAGTCATAACACACTAGCCGCTTCCTTAATATTATTATTTGTGGTACTAATTGCATCGTTATGACCTTCCGTTGGGTCGAGTCACAGCACGCTAGCAATACCCACACACAAATAATTGATAGTAAAATACAACCACCACACAACATTAAGTGATTCATCACCGTTGGGCAGAAGTAATCCCTCAAATTGTGATGTCAATGTTTACTATACACTATCACTGAATTTGTAATACAATCTTTTACAAAAAAAAAAATCTCACTTTGAAAACCACAGCACTAGGAAAGATCGTCACCGTTGAGCAGAAAAATCCTTCTAAGTCATGTTCTCAATTATGATTTGATAATATTTTAGATGGTCATAAAAGTTATTAAATAATAATTAAAATAAATCACTTAAGAAATGTAAATAGCCAAATCTAACTCATGTTGTAGGTAAGTGTCAAAAATTAATAATAATCGCGGGTAACATTATTTAAGTACTAGCCTTGGTGCTAGAACATAACCTCCAATACCCAACTTTAATTAAAGACACTCAAATATATAATAATTATCCAATGAAAAATTATCAAAAAGACATCAGGTCAAGAAAATGTCACAACATAGAACTCATTATAAAAAATTGACCTAAAAAACAGATCCAGAATGCTCGAGAAAGTCAAAATTCAAATATAATGTTCCAAAATTAGACTTATAAATAGCCCAGAAATAGTCCGAAAATAATAAGGAATAATAAAGGTCAAAATGAGCCTTAAAGACAAATGGGTCATGCCTAACGGGCCAAATCGAGTCATAAATCACGAGCCGAGAATGGACTAGACCGGACCATGAGCTGGACCGAATCATGACCCAAGTCCGATTATCTATCTATTTATACAAAATAATAAACAAATGATCAGTCTATATAAAAGGGACATAAAAAATGATGGACGGCAACTCTAGTTTGTTGTTTCAATTGGTTTGGATTTGATCAAGCGTATTGTCGCCCGAACCCTTAATCAGGCAGCTCAAGCTACATGTACCATGCAGCCCAAGCACGTGGGTAAAAAATAAGGAGTCGAAATCAGGAGTCCACTTTTCATTAAAGTGAGTAGTCAAATCATCTAGCCAACAAATCATGATTCAAGTAACTCGTAATATTTCACAACTAATTAGCAAAGCTGGATATTGGAACCGACATATTGATGGCAGAAAGAAAAAGAACAAAAAAACACGTTTAGGGGATCAATAAGAAACTCTAATTGCCATTAACGTGGCGAGAATCATCGATTTCCCTGTTTCTTAGATATTAATATAATATTTAAATACAATTTAATATATAATTCACAATTAATGTTTCTTACCAATCCAATTTAGTGAAAAGTATAAAAAAACAAAACCAACATACCAGCACCCACAATCATATATATAATAATAAATATATATCATTCTTTTGAATAGCATAATTTACGATTTAGGCCTTATTTCAGAATCCCAATAATATCGAGGCGACAGTCATGAATATGATCTCTCGAAAAAAAGACTTTTACTGGAGAATTATATTCTCTCTAGGTCTCAATATCATATAAGATAAAACTCATATTCTAATGCTTTGATCGATCAAATACTAGTCATGGCTCTAATACTAATTGATGAATCTATTGATACGACCATCCAAATATATGCTCTCGGATCTAGGCACATGATCAATCAAGACAATAAATCAACAATTCATAAATTAAAATATATGTACATACCTTGAGTGTGAGCCATGATAATGAGTTGTCGATCTTCAACGATCTCCTCGCTCTTAATACCTCCTAACATCATGGGGATGCTTTTGCTAATAGGGAGGGCTGAAGTGCATCGAACAATCGTTGAAACCAAACACCCCTTATAATTATAGCCAAAGAGTCATTTCTCATTAAGAGTTTGAATTATTAATTATATTGTGATTAAAAATCATAATCATATCTTAACTAAAAGACTTAATTATTAATTATTTATTCTCTTCCAATTCACCAAATTAATAACTATTACATCACAAGATTGATTTTATACTATTCACCGAGTAACAGATTGACCATAGTGATGGCCATCAAAATAAACACTTCTAACAAATGAACCTATGCACCGCATATTGTTTCTTAGCGTTAAAAATCAAACATTTGATTGAATGATTAGAACTGTCCTTTTCTTGTCCGCACTGCCGGTTGAATGCCCGAAGAGAACTTAGTGGTAGAGATTATATTTTTTTGTTGTTGGATCGGCAATGAAAGTATATTAAAAAAAATAATGAAGTACAAGAAAAGGAGCAGTGAGAGACTGCCAAACTCCATTCAAATGCAAAAAATTAAGAGTTAGTCTATAATGAGTGTCCATCCATCCATCGGCACACATGGCAGTCCACACGTATATGTGACTGGGTGACATGCACGAGCTTCCAATGCATGAAAGACGATGCACGTCACACAGACATGTGCACATGATGGGTGGACACCCATTGCAGACCGACTCAAAAACAAAAGAGAACTTCATCCCCAAAAGAAAGCAGCCCATAAACGACTTCCAAATAAAATCCCTTCCACAAAGGGGTTTATTTGGTTCTGTTTGGTTGGTTATGGACCAAAACCACAAACCAAACAAGTCCTAATCGGTTTTTAGTTTTTCAATTCAAACCACACCAAATCAAACCGTCCAACTCTTAAACAAAACCAACCCGATTCAATTCGATTTGGTATTCTACTTGCACATCAAAATTTTCCCAACTTTTCAACCAATTTTCCTATAAGTTCTACTCTACCGCTTTAGGATTTAAGAATAGGCTAAAGACAAGGGTAAAAATATGCACTTTACTTAAATGCCCTTTAAAATTAATCAAAATCCCCGCCTATACAAGAGTAAAAATATGCACTTTACTTAAATGCCCTTTAAAATTAATCAAAATCCCCGCCTATATATATATATATATATATATATATATATATATATATATATATATATATAAACTACATTCGGTTCAGTTCAGTTTGGTTTCGGCTTGGAACCGAAGCCAAACCAAACTTTTCGGTTTTCCTTTTTTCTAAACCAAACCCAAACCGATACCCGTCCAAACAGGACCAAACCCGGCAGTTCAGTTCGGTTTGGTCGGTTCAGTCCAAAAAATGCACAGCCCCACTTCAACAGAAGGGAAATCAAATTATGTTTCAAACAGGCCAAGGTAATTTTCTTGTATATTGAGATGACATTATACAGTTTTAAGATTATTAAGGCCCAATTTGGAGCTGCATCGTTTCTGGCTTGTGATTCCCGAGAGAAGCGAGAATTTGAAAGTAGACCCGCTTCCGGATTCTCACGCAATTTTAGCTTCTGTGCTTCTGCAGGAACTCGGAAGTGCTTCTTACCAAACGTCATTTTAGCTCCCGAATCGCTTTTCCAGGGTCTTAAAAAGCATTGCTAAAAGGGGCCTATAGGATATAAACTTCCAGTCTTTATACCCAGTTAGAAGTGAGCATAGAATTCAGGCTCAAGCATTTGAGTCTGGAGATAAACAAAAGGCCGTTCATCTAGGTGCAATAGGATATAAACTTTAAATTTCATTAAAAAGCTTTTGATTACCCACATAAATCTATGTGGGTGAAGATGCATACAGAGTAGAAATGTGCGTGGAGTTCAGACAGCATCTGGAGTTGTATACATATGTCGCCCACATCGATCACATGCTTCGGGATTTGACGGGGAGCCTGGTTTCGGCATCTGCTTCTGCAACATTGGTAAATCAAGCTCTAGCACATCACTTAATGCCGTTGATGCTTCATGAAGTTCCTCCAAACTGGAAACAGCCCCACCATGCACAAAATCCAATTTAAAGTTACTAAAATTAGAATATTAACACGAAACTGAACCATCAAAGAAATTATCTACGGCTTGGTTGCAATTAAATTGGCCGAAATGGTTATAAAACATAAAAAAATTTGCAGGTTGGTATCATAGTTCCAAGAAATTTCAGTAATTAAGATGAGATCCTTCTTTTGTACTTCCGTGTATCGAATTAATCGGTCTAAACAAAAATGGTCAAACTAGCTACAACAAGCAAAAGAAAATTCACATATGCCAAAACAATAAATATTAGCTACTGAATCAGTCAATCATCCATTAATCTCAATAAATTTGCTAATAAAGTTAGGAGAAATAACAATCGAACTATTGAGAAAAAGCGTCACAAAAAGTATCAGCAACTAGGATATATAAACATGTCATAAAAATGGGCATTTTTATAAAACATAAATAAAAAAAGATGAATCATTATATTTCTAAAGTCCTGCATTTGCTTTATATTTTTACAGTTGGTGACTTTGTTCCTTTTGAATCTATTTCCAAATTGACAACTTGTAGGTGATTATCAAAGTGCCCTGTCTACATAAAGGAACTTGGATTTCTTAATCTAGTATCCCAAAAGTTAAAATGTAAATCATATGCATCTGGGAGCTTTAGTCCAAAATGTGGTGCATCTTGTGCACTGGGAGCTCAAGTGCAGGGAAAGAAAATCAACAACTACAACACCTTGCGCATGTCCATTTGATGTCATCACCGTACTTAAGCCTCAAATTATAGTAACTGCAACTCGTTTCCCTCACAAATATGAAATGCCGCTCAATTCACATCCCCAGAATTTGGGGTAATTACTGTTGAAGTTGTAAAATAACAAGTTTCTCATATCCATGTACCAAAACTCGGCCGATACCTATAGGCATTGGCGATACATATCAGTTTCGCTGAGAACCGATACGACGCCAATACAGGTTTCGGGGTGTATCGGTCTGGAGTACCGGTATCGGAAGATAGGCGACCGTATCAGTTGATACGTCTCAGGTATTGGTCGATATGCCATTTTTTATTTATTTATATTTTTTTTTAAATCCTGTATCAGCCGCCGATACGCATCAGTATCTCAGGGAGTCAAACAGATTTAGACACCTTAGTTTACCTCATTCATTTCTCAGCAACTATTACTTCAAACTATTGAGTTACCAGATTAGGCACCATGAGAATATGTGATGTTAGAATTAAGTGTAAAATCATAACCCATGGTGCAATTGAACAAAATTGCCATTAATTGATTTGAATTGATATTCTACAAAATAACATAGCCGGGAAAAAAATGGTCAATACCAACTTACCTCACAGAGAGTGGAGGCGCCAATCGTATAATAGTGTCATGTGTGGGCTTAGCAAGAATTCCTCTTTCCTTTAATTTGAGGCAGATATCATAAGCCGAGACAGGGGATAGAGCTTTGTTGTTCAGCTCCACAGCATTGAGCAACCCTCTTCCTCGTACTTCTTTTATTATTTGTGGGAATCGTTGATGAACTTTCATTAACTGGTGTCTGAATTCCTGACCCAGTTCAGCAGCCCTACAGAAAAGTTAAAATAAAATAAAATAAATAATAACGCAGTTAAAATCATAGGTTAAGAATTCATCATTTCAAGTGAAAAACTTGGCGAACCAATCAATTTTGCCTCACAAAAAATTAGTCCAATACTAAATAAGTAGAAATTTTGAAAACTACGGAAGTCCGTTGAAACTTGAAAAACGGAATGATGAAATTTTGCTTTAACTTCCTCAATACAAACCAAGAACTAGATATAAATGCCGAATCAACCAAGCGTTTCTAGATCCTGACTTAAAGATAATGGAATTTATGGGAAACCACCTGGGAGAAGTGTAAAATCGTTAAGACTTCTTAAGAACAGAGTAACATACTGGTACTCATTGAACACAGAAATCGAGAAATATTTTGTTACGTCCCTGATATGTTATATTTGTTCGCTTTGAGATTACCACAATTAAACATTTGATGCTTTGGAAGATTGGATACCTCTTCACAAGTCCTTCATCTCTGACGATGTCTAGTGAGGCAATTGCCACTGCACTCGCTAAAGGATTTCCACCAAAAGTACTGATAATAATCAAAATCCAAAGCAAGATTAGCTCCAACAACATGAATGGGCGATACCGCATCACGCACAAGCAGCAGAAAAAGAAATGCATGATTGGCTTTTTTAGTAGATCATGGAACAAACGAATCGATATAATATCATAACCACAAATGGTGATGGTAAATAGTTTACCTGCCATGATCTTTTTCATTAAGTTTCTTAAATTCCTAGATTTTACACTTGCTCTCTAATATTCCACACTCGAAGGCAAATACATGAAAACCAGCTAACTAGAGAAAACACAAACCTCCCATGTTCACCCGGCTTGATGCACAGCATGACATCTTTGTCAGCAAGCACTGCACTTACTGGTATGACTCCAGCACCCAGTGCTTTTCCTAATATCTGAATGGGTAAAACAAAACACAAGTTAATTTCTGGTTTTAAAACGCGAAAACTTAACTTGACTCAACTCGAAAGTCAGTTGAGTCAAGTTAACTTGAAGACTCAGATAAACGCGACTCGCTCCGACTCGGTAATTTTTTGAAAAAAAATATATTATATATATTTATATATGGAAAATGATTATATGACTCGAGTGAGAGAATCATTACCCTATATATATATATATATATATATATATATATATATATATATATATATATATATATATATATATATATATATTACAAGGAAAAAGATGGAAGGATATGCTGATAAAATGGATAGTTTATGAACCCTGGTTGCATCATCCTAGCGAAATGTTGACTCGTCTCGGACTCGACTCGAAATCCCGGCGAGTTGAGTAACTCGCCCGACTTAATCGTTGACTCGCCGAGTTTCAGAACTACGGTTAATATAAATCATATTGCTGAGGCTGTTTAATCTTTCCATCCGAGGGGAAGTTAATTGCAGCTTGTGGGCATCTACAAAGTTTAGAGAAGACCGTGTGCATGAGCAGCAGACATGGATATGCTCACGGCAACTTCAAGCCCAATATGAGAATATTCCCATGAATACATTTAACTATGATAAAATGCCTCCATAAAAGGAAACAAAAGACATACTACAACATCAGGCCGAATATTCTCCCAATCGCAGGCTAGCATTTTTCCAGTGCGTGCTATGCCAGTCTGTATTTCATCTGCAATCATCAAAATGTTGTGTTTCGAGCAGAGATTTCTGACAGATAATAGATAACCATCAGGTGGGATTATAACCTGCAGAACGAAAACAAAAAATTATCTATAAATCAAATATGCCGAGGATGATCTTAGCACATAAACTCCAAAAGATGTCCAACTTTGAAGAAAATAAGGAACACAGTTATGCATAGAGCATCTTTAGATGAAAAAAATTACTAGATTCAAACTCTCAATAGGCTAAGTTCCTAAGACTACATACTCCTGCTTCTCCTTGAATGGGTTCAAATAGAAATCCAGCTATCTTATCTCCATGGGCTGCAATTTCAAAAAGACTCCATAAATTTTAGATGAGTGCCATGATTTCATCAAGATAGATAAATAAATAAATAAAATTGTATACGGTAACCAATCCTTTCCCTATATAAATTGGGAATGGGTTACTGATTTTGCAAATGTGGCGCCACTTTTCATCAAGTGTGCCACGTGATGCAAAAGGACCCGATGTGCAGACAAAGATTGAATCGAAAAAACAACTCAATCGTCTGACTCGAAGTGGTCAAACGCCTTTAAAATGAATGGCTAATATTAATTTTGGAGATTTACATGGTAAACCGTTTTTTTCAAAGGCGTTTGACCACTTTGAATCACATGATACAGATTTTTTTTTCAATGCCATTATTGACACCACAAATCTTCACACCGGGTACTTTGCCCCTTGACAAACGTGATGAAAAATAATGCCATGTGCTGAAAATTGATTACCTGTTCACAACTAGATCGGGAACAGCCGGTTACCCTATACCAGCTCATAAAAAAAAAGAGAGATGAAATCCATCACAGTTGAAAATCTGTTTTTCCACACGAACCTTTAAAGATGTCCTCAAGTGCATCTATGTCACCAAAATCAACTTTAAGATGGCCAGGCAACAAGGGCCCAAACCCACGAGTGGCATCATTGTCACAGCTCATAGAAATCACACCCAAGGTACGACCATGGAAACACCCACAACAAGAAATAATGATGGCCTACAACAAAAATATATCTTTCTGTGAAAATATAACATGTCCTTTTAAAATATTACTCTGTCTAATTAATAAAATGATATGGATTCCTTTCATATTATTTCCATAAAGAAGGGAAAAAGAATTCAATGTGCAAAGGCATTTCTTTATCTGATTTTCCGAAAAAAAAAACTGTGTTCCTTAGCTTCTTATTAATTGCCAAAAGAAAAGGGACAATGAATGCTTTTCTATTCAGAAGCTTTTGTTAGGTGATAAACAGTAGACAATTACAAAATCCATATTTATTATTAGCCAATGGAAGTTATTGAACAGTCAACAAGAAGTTCACCAAGGTACTGAATATTTTCTCTTCATTAGCTCAGCATATAGGTTATAGGAATTCAATAATAGAAGCATCAGGATGGAGATAAGAATGCAGGAGTGGAACAGGAGATGAAAAATAAGTAACCTTATTACAGGAACTGAGAGATTACTAAGGGCCGTACTATGCAGAAGATTTCTTCAATTACAATCAAACAGAAAATCCTTAAAAAGTACTGAAAAATTTTCAAGAGAGAGAAAATCAAGAAGAGATAGCAATCACTATGTATCAATTAGCTTGCACTGTTAATAAGAAAAGCAGAACAGTTCTAACAATGTCAGCTAATCTATTTTATAAATGAGATGAAAATTTCTAATACTTGAAATTTTGGGCACAAGGAAGCAACAGCAACAGAAAAGCACTCAAGGACTGTTCATTATGTGCATTAAATCTGGAAAGCAAACATAGAAAGAATTGCATAAATTACTAAATTCAGGAGGTATCCTTTAGAAATTATCTAAAAAAACTACTCTACCCACGTCACAAACAACCCAATCACCCAAGCGTGCGCTAATAAAATCAGTGTAATAGAAGCTGGGGTGTGGGGAGAAGATACGTGGCATTTTGGAACTCTAAATTTTCCATAAAATTAAAAAAAAACTCGATTGTCAACTCTGCCTCTCCCTTCGATTTTCATGTCTATTAACACTCACTCAAATCGAAAGATACCTTCCTTTCTCTCAAGTCTGAACTACCTATAACTCTTACGTTCAGAAATTTTACTTGACTGCACCAACTCGATAAATATAAAAAAATTAAAACCAACCCTGGTCATCGGCAGATACATGTTTATCTATAACTCATCATGCATTTAATTTAAAACCAAATTTTCATTTCAGAAGTGATAATAACTCCTCTGGTTTAAGATTATAAGGTAGCTTCCATACAGGTTAGAAAAGTGGACCTCTCTTCTCTTAACCATTAAGGTGGTCTTTACTATACCCATATATAATAGAGTTTTGGCTTATGAAATTATATTTAGTTTGAAAATCGAAAGCATACTAGTTGACTTGACCAAGGTTTAGAAAAATCTCAGCATTAATTTGGTTCTCTATTCCAGGAAAAGTTGAGCAATTCACCTTTTTTTTTCTTACCAGACAGAGCACTAAAGGTTTCAGATACTATAAGCTTAACTTCATAAGACTCAACTACATCGATAAATATATTTCTCTTTATAAGTCCCAGGAAAATATATTTCATTTTGCCGTATTCTCCTACCAGTTTGTTCCTAACTGTTTTATTTTTCCAGTTTGTTGCTCATGCATCACATAAATTTCCTGCTAGTTAATTATGCTATATAAGGCATTCCAACATATAGGTACACGGAATATCACGCTCATAATAAATATGAACAGCCGGTAAGAAAATAATTCACTGACTGCACAACAGCTTACCTCGTCCTTTGGTATTTTTTTCTTTTCATAGCCCCATTTTCTTGCCAACTTGAGGGCTGTTTCCACACCCTCAGCGCCAGTATTCATTGGTAGCATCATTTCATAGCCAAACATGAAAGTTAGACGCTCTGCAAAGATTGGCAATTTATCATTATAGAAAGCTCTAGAGCTAAGAGTGAGTCTTTCTGCCTGTTCAACCAAAGCTTTCATGACTTTAGGATGGCAATGTCCCTGCAGCATAAAAGACAATGGACATGAATTTTCGAGAAAGATACAAAAAAATATGCCAAAATGATAGTTTGAAATATTTAGAAACTTATTGATCGATAAGGAACTCGGCTGAGTTGACTCAATTTAGCAGGCTCCAAGTAATGAGTTCAAACCCCGATACTGGAAATACCAGGCTAATTCGATGATCGACATGGCTGTTTTTCATGTTGGTGTTTTTAATTGGCTCGTTGAAGAAAAAAAAACAGAAAATAGAGACTGATTTCAAGATAGAGATTTTGACAATCGGGTTAAGTAAGAAGAGCCAGAGAGTTTCCCAGGCAATACCAACCTGATTGAGTGCTGAGTAAGCAGAGAGGAAATCTAGGTATTTGTGGCCTTCAGGATCCCATACACATGTACCCTTTGCATGAGAAAATACCATGGGAATTGGGTGGTAACTGCATTTTAATCAAACAAGCCAACTTCAAATAAACATTTAACCCACTAATTTTATAAACCTTAATAGATGAGAGGAACAACAACAAAGTATATATCACAGGAAGTGGAACTGGCAATAAAAGTAGGACATAAGCAAGCTATTTTAGGATCCACAAAATTTGTGAATCATGGATTATAACACAAGGGAAGTGCCCGGAAGATTTTTGAAGTAATATGCTAGGCCACCTTACGATCAAATGTAATATTAAATTCCGAATTTTTAGACTAGAAGTACAGGAAATAAAGTGCAGCAAGTAAATGGAGTACATTCGCTTACTCACAAATGCCAAAGGGCCTCTTAACTCATAAGTTCTAAACACCAAACAAATCTCCAAATTTGAATACTCAGGTTTTTCTGCATTCGACAAATACATAGGAACATCTTTGGTTTGAACATTTAGCAAGTCTCGGGTAAACTTCCATCCATGGTTACGAAATACCCAACTGACAGAATTGTCATAAATATGGAAGCTTAAAGATCCATATTTTTCTTATGAAAGCTTTGAAAATTCTGTATATAGTGCATTTGAGTGCAGCATGAAAACACTGCACTCCAATGCCATTTCACGTGTTACGTGGTCGCGAGTTCGCCCACATCCTCTAATCACACAAAGTTTGCATTTCAGAGGCCATAACTTTGCATCCAAGTGTCCAATCTACACGAGTTAAAAGCCACATACTACATGAAATTTATAGTGTATGTATATATATATATACGGTGCATTTGAGTGCAGCATACGCTGCACTCCAATGCCATTTCATGTGCTACATGGTCGCGAGCAGTGGCGGAACTAGGATTTTCATCTAGCCGGGGCGTAAGTTGAATTAGATTTAATTTTTTTATAAATTATATACATATAAAATAATTTATAATTATTTATCTATAAAATATAATTTTCACTAAAATTGCATACAAAAAAGGAACTTTTCATTAGCAAGATATTGATAATTGTATATCATTCATCTACAAAAAAATCAATCTCCAAAAATCATTGACAACGGTAGTAATAAACATTTCTGCTAAGTCAATTCCCCTCGACGATTTGTCATATTTTGAAAATATTTAGCAATCGTATCATTCTTGACGCTATCAAATACATCTTTCTCAATAAATGTAATAACGCAATCACTCATCCATTCATCTCCCATTTTATTACGAAGCCTAGTCTTAAGAACATGCATCACAGAAAATACTCTTTCAACAGTAGTAGTGGTAACCGGAAGAACTAATGTCAGCTCTATGAGCAAATAAACCAAATCATACACAACGTGTTTTTTAGTCTTCACTAGCTTTTTCGCAAGGTCACTAATCCCGTCTAAATCCGAAAACTCTTCGTTCGATTGCATATCCATAATGTAAGTCTTAAGCTGACCTTCAAGAACCACATGATCTACTTCTTGAAGATCATAAATCTTTTGGATACAAGCAGGCCATACAAAGAAGAAATTTTGTGTTTACTTCAGTGAAACGGGTATTAAGCTCATGTAGTTGCATGTCAATAACTGTATCGAAGAGCTCAACATGATAGTGATGTAGATTTGCCATTTCTTCAGCTCTACGACATGATCGTTCATGTACTAAACTTATCATTTATATTTGGAACAATAATATCATGCGTATTGCAGAATAAAACGACTTTGGTGATGATAGAATAAATTTCACTATCCCTCCTTCCATGTTAGCCCCATCATAACCTTGACTGCGCAATTTTGTAATACTCAAATTAACTTTGAAAGTAATCATTCAATCCCTTCCTTAAGTGATAAAGTCGTTATTTCACGAACATGTACAAATCCAATGACATGCTCAACTACAAAACCCCACTTACCTACATACCGTATAACAACAACCATTTGCTTTTTGATTGAAACATCACAAGACTCATCAACTAACAACGAAAAGAAAGAATCTCCAAAATCATTGACGATCGCTTTTATAGTTTCAACCGCACATGCATGAACAATCTCTCTTTGAATCTTGGGCGAAGTCAACTGCAAATTTTCAGGAGCATTTTTTAGCACAACGCTCTTAACCTCTTCATTATGATTAAAAAGAAATTTCAACAATTCAAGAAATTTTCCTTTATTAATTAATTCCTCAGATTCATCGTGACCACGGAAAGCTAATCCTTGACCAAGGAGATATCTTACGCAATCAATTGATGCATACAACCAAATTTTATAATCCAAATTTTCTTTTTCAGTGTGCTTCTCAAAAACAATCTCAATGTGTTGCTTATGATTTAAAAGATTCTAACACATCATATAAGTATTATGAAGAGCATTATCAGGTCCTCCAACATGAGTTTGTAATCGCTTTTCCCTCTTCCAACTTCTAAAACCTTCACCAATAAATTGTTCACCACCACTTTGCCCTCCTCTATTCGGTCTGAAGAGATAACAACATAAGCAATATGCGGCATATTTTTCTATGTTATATTTTAACCAATTGGGGAAGTCGTCAAACCAAGTGGGATTGAATCGTAGAAGCCCATTCGAAAATTTCGTTCAAGGAAAATTATGGCCTTTGGGTTGAAAAAGACATTTTTGTAAATAAATTCTTCTTATCCTCTCCCGGTCATTATGATGGTAATCGAAAATCCTAGGACGTAGACCGGGATATGTTGAAAGATTTTCCAAGTCAACCTCCGCTGGAAGATTTGTCAAGTCAACCTCTGCATGATTATGTTGCGTGTGAGATTGAACTGGATCACAATCTTCATTTTCTTCAGCAAAAGGCGGCAGTACTTCAGATTTTCTTTTGAAATATCGGTGCATAACTGTATCAACGACCAACAAATAACCTCATTCGTCAAATAACTAATAAATGCATATCTTAATACATCCAAATTTAAGCGTGTATCCTCCTTCATTCAAGTTTGTAAACACATATCCTCAACTATATATATAGAAAAAATTTCATTAAATTTAACCTCATTCGTCAAATAAGTAATAAACGTATCATGATCACATTTAGGTAATTAAGGCTTTAGAGAATTAGGGTTTTAGCCATTTCGAATTTAGGGAATTGGGGCTTTAGGCATTTCAAATTTAGGGAATTAGGGGTTTAGAGCATTTCGAATTTAGGGAATTAGGGGTTTTGGGCATTATACAGACACGATTGTGTAAGGGTTTTGGTTTTAGGGAATTACGGCTTTAGGGTTTAGGGGCTACGGAAACACTAATTCACATTCACATCCTAAATAATTATGCAATTATACAAAGTAATAAAATTATCTACAAAATTATACAATTTCACAAAAAATTCCTAATTATTCAAAGTCATCTACACATCCTAAACATAACCTTAATTGCATAAAATATGAAATTAAATTATTGAAATTAAAAATAAAACAAACTATCTCCGATCTAGTGCGATCCGATGATTCCGCTTCCAACGAATATTAACTCAAACGATTTCGATTTCGACAATCCGACGAATCCTATTGCGATACAATCTACACAACATAATTAACCATTAAGACTATTGTAGAAAGAAAAAAAAAATTAGACTATTGGGACAAAGGCCACAACCCATGCGGGCCACGCGCACAAATAGAAAGAGGGGCAGAGTAGAGCTCCTACCAAATGCCATTTTGCGGTCAGTGGACTGAGAAAGCTCGTTAATTTCTACGAAAATTTTGTTAAAAGTCGGTCACTTGACCAAGGAGATGTCTCATGTCGGAGAAATTTCATTAATTTCACAGAAATTAATGATATTTTGGAGTTCCAAAATTTCACAGAAAGGTTTGTTAGACCCCTTTTTTCGATATATTTCGAACAGTTTCGAGGGAAGAGAGAGAGAAACAAAGAAGAGGAGAGAGATAGAGCGAGAAATAGAGAGTTTTGTAGAAAAGAAATGATTTAGAGAGAAATAGAGAGAGTTTTGTAGAAAAGAAAGGATTTAGAGAGAGAAATAGATAGAGATAAGAGAATAAAGTGGTGTTGGAGTGGGCTAGGCTAAGAGAGAGAAACATAGAGGGCGAAAGGGCTGGCTAGAGAGAGCATTAGAGAAATAGAGGGGGAGAAAGGAGAGGCTAGAGAGAGAATAGGAGAAAGGGAGAGGAGCGCTGGAGTAATGGAGTGGGCTTAGAGAGAGAAACAAAGAGGGAGATGGAGAGGAAGAAGAAGAAGAAAGGGTTTCTCACCTAAAATTTGGGCGACGGCGGCAAGTGGATGGATCGCTGGTTGGAAGGGGCTTGATCGGGCAACGGAGAGAGAGGGCGTCGCGGCATTGGGCCAGAGAGAGGGGGACAGAAATAGAGAGAGGAGAGAACTCGCTGGGTTTACTTTTTACGCTAAAAAGGTGTTTAAAAAAAATAGGTTGAGTGAGGGTGCTCGCCTGCACTCGCCTATGAATGGGTCTGCCACTGGTCGCAAGTGGGCCCACATCCTTTAAGGGTTAACCAGTCCCTTTAGGGTTTTAGAAAAAAATGAAGGTGTATGCCCTTCATTTCAGGGTTGAGAGATAGGGGTTGTCCGCTCAAACATTTTTTCAATTTAAAATTTTCACTTTTAACCATAAACAGTATAAAATCAATTATTTATTTACTTTTTTAAACAGTCATTGATCGACCATGTGCATGTGCATGTGGCACCCAACTGGGCCATTGCAAGGACCCAGAGTGCACAAGAATACATACTCTCTCTACGCACGCACGCGCGCACACACACACACACACATATATACAGAAAGACGCCAGGGAGTATAAGATCAAGTGTAGCGTTGGGCACTACACTTGAGCCAATTGGGAGGATCGGGTGCCACGTGCATATAAACAAAGGCGATTGACGATCATCCGAAAAAGGTGATTTTCCACCATTTGATTATTTGGTCAAACACAAAAATATTCAATGGGGAAAATTTTGGGTGGAAATGCCATATCTTAGACCTTTGAAATGAAGGGGGGAAATTTTGAATTTTTTTCTCTAAAACCCTAAGGGGCTTAGAGGATGTGGTGTGACTCGCGATCATGTACCACGTGGCACGTGATCTAGCACTCAAGTGTAGCATGAAAACGCTACACTCAAATATATATTCTCATTCTCCACACACACACACACACACACACACATATATATATATAGTAACATCATAGATCATATGGATTATGCAGCAGTTAAGTCGATGAAATCGACAAAACCCCCAAAAAAATGGTACTTCCTAAAGCAGTCATATTCAAAGGAGAAGGAAAAAAAAATGGAATTTAAGGAGTGAATAAGAACGTCTAATTAAGGACCAAATGGAAATAAGTGAGTTCACAACCACCTACCATCTGAGGCAATCAACGCTGAGGAAGATTAAAGCTTCGTGGAGATGAAATAGGTAGGGGTGAGTTTAATCCTGTCGGAAAATCCATTAACAAAAAGAGTAACAAAGAAGATCCAGCAACAGGAAAAACATATACCAAAAGGTCAAACACAGTTCAAGAAAGTAACACCTGATCTAGTGACACGAAAATACATAATATATATATATAGAGAGAGAGAGAGAGAGAGAAGAAAAAATGATCCAATTATTGTGGATTTTGACTTTTATGCTTATTTGGGTGAATTTAGTGCTTTACTTTTAGATTAAGATTACATTTCTTTATCATCATCACAGCCTTATCCCATCAAGAATACATTTTCCTAATAATCATTACAAATCATTGCATCATTTATAAGAAAAGAAGTTTCTAAGTAAACCACTTCTTTTGAGGAACCAATGAGAAAAGACATTTTCATCACCGCTAGAGCAAGTGAAAGATTTCTATGATAACAAATTGCCTAACCCTAGGTGTCATCTCACTAGTATGATTTTGTATCTTTAAATTAATCCATCTAACAATTTTTATTTTTTTTTGAAAAAAGTCACAATCAAGTGTCACGAAACCCTGGAATCAAATGCTTCCATTAAGGTTCAACTCAAATTTGGATCAGCTGTAGTCACACCATACGAACTGAGTATCCCAACTTGGGGTTTCATAGATAATGATCTTTTTTGTTCAAGAGAATTTTTTTTATAATAGAGGAGTTTTAATTTTAGCAGCAAGAGTACCCAAGAGGAAAATGAGGTGTGAGCAATGTACTAAAACTGGGCATGGAAACTAATCTTCTCGATTCGAGGTTCAACTAGGTCATGCGAATATAAAAAAATTTATTTTAAAAAATAGGAAATCAACCAAGACAATGATTCTGAACTCATACAGGGCACCTGAGCTAAAAGAGTTAACCGAGTTCCGATCCAGTCAACGTCCTTTTGAGCACTCAATATAAGGGAGCATTACTCTGTAGTTGAGATGTTTGGACAACAAGGAGACACAAACGATGAACAGTATATACTCTAGAAAAGCCTATAAGAAGCCCATTTACATCTAGTGCCAGTTGGCATTAATTAGAAACGAAGGGTTATTCCTACCTTCCCAATAAATACAGATGATACAGAGAAAATCAAAAGCATGCTTTCCAGGAAAATTTCGACACACTTACATCTAACAAAAGTAAATGAGAATTTCATAATTTAACCGGCCTACTCTTAGCAGGACATGTGGAACTAGCTCTATGACTGACTCATTTCAAGTGGGACTGGCTCATTCTTCTTAATTGGTAACCTATTTCAATTCCTCAAGAATGAGTTCAAGATGGGAAAATTTCACTCAAAAATATAGGAGGCGAGAGTAAAAGGAGCTGAGAACCGAGATGAACTAGCTATTTAGATTTCGCTTGGACATCATCACGTTTGAAAAAAAGTTTACAAAGCTATTAAATTTAATTACTTGCGTTTGGTTAACTCTATTAACTTAATATAGCTTTAGAAAGATGATGGATAGTTGACTGAAATGAGCACTCAACACTTTTTGATGGTTATTGAAATCATTAGCTACAACATGTAGGTTCCAGATCAAAGTGGTAGTATCAAAATGGCCGGGACTGGCCCATTCCTCAAAAGATTTTTTTATGGCCACAACTCACTTCTGGTTCCATTGAACGAATAATCAATGAGTCTCTGGACAACACAGACAAAGAGACCAGCCAACAGGTAAGTTTGACACTGAGTTATTTATCTCCCATCATTCTATTTTCCTTAATTATTCACTAGGGCAAATGCTGATAGGATATAGAGAAAACCAAAAGCATGCCTTCCAGGAAAATTTCAACACATTTATATCTAGTAAAAGTAAACGAGAAGTTCCATCATTTAACAGGCCGACTCTTAGTTAGACAGATGAGAAAAATTAACTCCAAAATAGGGGAGGTGAGAGTAGTAGGAGCTGAGAACCGAGATGAACTAGCTATTTAGATTTCATTTGGACACCCCCATTTTTGCCAAAAAAGAGTACAAAGATACTAAAATTAACTCACTGTGTTCTTTTTTTTTTGAAAGGAGATACCCATGTTATTAATTACTAGAAAAATCAGCAACAATCAAGTCATAGCATTGGGGAGGGGCATCCTCAATCCAAACCTCATTACATCCATGATAACAACCAAGCTTTGCTAATTTATCCGCTACACTATTTGCAAATCTACAAACAAGTGACCAAGAAAGTGAAAGAAAAAAGCTAGCTTGCAATCCTGATATCTTCAAGCATGATAGAAAGTTCCGAGTCTTCAGATTCCATACAAGATAACAGCATTGATCACTCGCTTTGAATCACCTTCAAAAAAACCTTCGTGAAGCCCATTTTAGAGGCAAATTGAACAGCTTCAAAACAAGCTAAAGCTTCACAATGACCTGCCAAGGAGACATTTGAGTAGTTTTTAACCATAGCACCCATAACCAAGCCTGAGCTATTACGAATGATAACACCAATACCCAGCACCATCAACAACACTCCACGACCCATCAAAATTTACTTTAAAAATATCAGATGATGAAGGGGCCCAAACACTGTTAGATTGGGTTGGAGAACACAAGTCACCAATAGAACCCTTCGAAATTGCTGTTTGAAAATCAGCTAGGTACCAAAACGTTGAAGCAACAATATTTATGGGATCTTTAGCCTTTTCACCCTGAACTACCCGATTCCTTTGTTCCAAATGGCCCAAGCCATAGTAAAAAAACCATCCAATGTGTCTTTTCCGGTAGAAGTATGAAGGTCCAATGCCCAATCCATAAAGGAGAGGTGTCGCGAAAGGTATGAACGAGTACCAAGTGGGGAGGAGAACCAACACATCTCGGCTTTGTGGCAGTCCCTAAGGGCATGTTCCACAATTTCAATGTTTTCACAAACATCGCAAATAGGTGGAATAAATGGGATGTTTTTATGTAATAGAGGTTTGACCGGAATAGAGTTCGAACAAGCGCGCCACGCGAATATTTTCACTTTGTTAGGGATGCGAGATGCCCATAAGTCTCTCCAAAAGACCTTATTTGCTTGATTACTAGCTGAAGCAAGGTTACACGACTCTGAACCTACTGCACAAGAGACATGGTAAGCGCTACGAACTGGAAAGATACCCTTTTCATCATAAGCCCATGCTAGTTTATCTTCAAAATCAGCACGTGAAAGAGGAATATTTAGAATCTCCTCTACATCAACATCAGCAAAATGGCCCCTAATTTTCTCTTCATCCCACCGCCTCGGATTTTGTAATATGAACTCATCAACTTTTTTATCCCCATTACTGACACACAGGGAAATCACTTTGAAGGTAGATTCTCGTGGGATCCACCTAGCTTTTCAAGCCCAGATTGATTTTCCATTACCCACTCTCCAAATGGCGCCCTTGTCAGTTAGTTTCATAGCCAACATGATACTAGCCCATGTCAAAGAAATGTTGCCATCTGATTTCGCTTAAAAAATACTACCATTCGGGTAATATTTTGCTTTAAAAACTCGCCCAACAATAGAGCATGGGTTCTTTATAAGCCTCCAAATTTGTTTGGCTAACATTGCTGAGTTGACGGCTGAAAGATCCTTATATCCCATACCTCCACACAACTTCGGTTTACACATCTCATTCTACACTTTCCAATGTATGCCTTTATCTTTGCCACCATGGCTCCACCAAAATTTAGCAATTATCGACGTCATCTCATTGATTAAAGGGGAGGGTAGTTTAAAGCAACTCATTACGTAAGTGGGAATAGCTTGAGCAACTGCTTTAATCAATATCTCCTTTCCTGCTTTGGATAAAAGTTTGCTTTTCCACCCCTTAAGTTTTTTCCATATCCTTTCCTTTATTGCTCCAAACCCCCTTCTTTTAGATCTCCCCACACACATAGGAAGGCCCAAATATTTCTCATGAGAGCCTGCCACTTTAACTTGAAGAATATCCATAATTTTTTGCCGAACATCATTTTGCACATTATAACTATAGGAGATCTTCGATTTGTCAAAATTGGTAACTTGACCAAAAGATTCCTCATAAAGTTTTAATATGTTCATAATTTTCCCACACTCATCCTCCTTTGCCATGTGATAGATAATACTATCATCGGCAAAGAATAAGTGGGATATGATAGGAGCCCCTCTACACACGAATCCCCGAAATCTTTTTATTTTGAATACTTGTAGAAAGAAGATTAGAGAACACTTCAGCACACAAAATGAATGGATAGGGGAAATGGGGTCACCTTGTCTAAGACCCCTAGACGGAAGCACCTTACTAACAACTTGACCATTTATGAGAAACTCAAAAGAGATCGTTTTGACACAACCCATTATAAGAGAGACCCATCTGACATTAAATCCCAATTTTAGAAGGGTTTTTTCAAGGAAAGACCACTCGACACGATCGTAGGCCTTGCTCATATAGAGTTTCAAAGAACACCAACCCTTCTTGCCTTTTCTTTTGTTTTTTAAATAGTGAGCAATTTCATAGGCTAAGAGGGAGTTATCGGTAATAAGCCTAAGCCGAAGCCGGCCAGGGATAAAAGCGGACTGATTTTCTGAAATAATGGTGGGGAGGATCACTTTCAAACGATTAGCAAGTACTTTTGCAATAATTTTATAAATCACGTTGCACAAACTAATCAGACAAAAATGAGAAAGACATTTAGGATTTTTAACTTTGGGGATCAAAACAACATGGGCCGTATTTACCATAGATAAATTTAAATTACCATTTAAGTATTGGAGGGCAAAATTAGTAACCGAAGGGCCCGCAGTATCCCAATCATTTTGAAAAAAGAGGGGGCATACCATCAAGACCTGAGTGGTTGCATTTGGAAGAGAGCGACACGAACCTCCTTGGCCAAAAATTCACGACCCAGCCACCTATTTTGTTCCGCATTTACTTTTGCTTCAAGATTGTGGATAGCTTCATCACTCCGGCTCGGATAGGAAGAGGTGAACAATCTTGAGAAATGATCAACTACAATCCTCTCAATGTCTTATCTGGCAGTGTACCATCTTCCATTATCATCATTTAGACCTACAATCCGATTATTTTTCCTTCTTTGAGATGCAGCAGAATGGAAAATTTTAGTATTTTTATCACCTTCTTTAAGCCACAAATCCTTGGAACGTTGCTTCCACATCAACTCTTCTTTTTGCAAGAGATCATCTATCTCTCTCTTCAAGTTCCTTTCATTTGGCTGATTATAATCCAACAAGTTTTTGTTCATTCCCAACCTGATTTGTTGTTGCAACTTGGAGATTCTCGCATGAATATGGCCGAACCTGATCTTACTCCACCCTGTTAACCCTTTTGACACCATTGATAGCTTTTCACATAAATTCTCGATACTAGATACTGACAAAGTATTGTTCCAGTTGTTTTTGATAATATTTCCACACTCCTCTTCCTGGGCCCACATGGCTTCAAAACGAAATCTTTTTGGTCCCCTTCTCCATTCATCATTTTTTATTACATCGGCTACCAAAAGGGGTAAGTGGTCTGATTTTGAAGAGATAAGATGAGACACAGGTGCCATCAGAAAAATGTGTGACCATTCGACATTAGCAAAGGCTCAATCGAGTCTTTCCTCAATGAGATCGCTACCCTCTTGCTTATTAGACCATGTAAATTTATGCCCTAAGTAACCTAGATCACGCAATCCAATTTGATCCACAACATTACGAAAAGAACTTAGCTGGGATTGAGATTTAGGATTACCTCCTCTTTTTTCATGTTGAAAGAGAACTTCATTAAAGTCACCCAAACACACCCACGGAAGATCATTGTGCCTTCCCAACAACGCTAATAGATCCCATGAGTTCATGCGGTTATGACTCTCTGGAGCACCGTAGAACCCCAATAATCTCCAATCGGACCCGTGTGAATCTGCTCTGACAATTACATCAATATGATTTTTGGATTGACTTTGGAGCTCCAGATTGCAGCTACCTTTCCATAAAATAGCCAATCCACCTGATATGCCTACCGAATCTACAACCAAACCGTTTTGAATATCAATGTTAAACTTCACCTTTTCCATCCACTTTATACATAACTTAGTCTCCATGAGGAAGATAAAATCGGGATCTTCATTCCACTGTAGAAGCCGGAGCGCACAAATTGTCTAGGGGTTCCCAAGCCCCTGACAGTTCTAACTTAAGATTTTCATTATTTTTGGTGATCTTGCGAAGCAACCATCGCCAATATAAGAACATCATCATCATCAGTTGGGGAGTTAAGAGAGCTTCTGCTTCTTTTCTTAGATCTTAGCAAACGGTCATTCTCTTCAGCTAAAAACGTCGGGGTTGAACATAATCCATCAATAGGTGGGTTGGAGACTCCTTGAATAACAGAGGGTGGAATTATTGAACAATCAGGATCGATTATTTGGGGATTCATAATCAGGTCGATATTTGGTTGGGATTGGTTTACCATGGGTCGGGGCTGATTAAGCATGGGTTAGGGCGTGCTAGTTAAAGAAGCTTGGGCCTTGCACAATTTAAATGGTTTGGAAACTTCAGCCTGACACAGAGAAGGGTTGAAAGAATGAGCCAGGTCATGGTGGGGAATGTAATTGGGATTGGTAGGGGTAAGATTTATGGATTTTGAGGGAGTCGTTTGAGTAATGATGGTTTGTGGTGCAACTTCTAAATTATTTGCATTTCGGCTTGTGTTTAAGGTAGTGGATGGGCAGGTTCAGAAGCATTATGGGAACGGATTCCAGAGTCACCGATAATGGGGATATTTTCGGATTTTTTAACACTGGATTCTGGGTATTTGACACGAATTTCGGGGTCACGGGATATTGGAAGGTTATCAACTGTGGTTTTAAAACTTGTCGAATCAACTCGGAACTCGGGCGAGTTGACTCGACTTGACCCAGTTTCGGGTCGACTCGGCTATACACTCGAAATGGGATGAGACTCGGTCAACTCGCCGAGTCGACTCGAAAACTCGGCCGAGTTTGTCAACTCGGCGAGTCGACTTAAAGTGGTTAAAGTCTTGGCTAGCGAGTCGACTTAAAGTGGTTAAGGGCATCCATGTAAATTTGCAAGTATGCCCTTTTATCTATCTATTTAAGGCTTTTAAGGCTTTTAGGGCTTCAACCCATCGTCTTGACAGAAACCCTCGTCTCGACAGAAACCCGACGATGAAGAAGAAGAAGAAAGAAAAAAAGAAGAAATAAGAAGCCGTGTCTCTCTCCACGAAACTCCACCAAAAACCCTCCTCGATGAGAAGAAGAAATAAGAGAAGAAAATGAAGAGCTGAACGCCATCTCGCTCTCAAGCTCAACGCCCTCTCTCTCTCTCTCTCTCTCTCTCTCTCTCTCTCTCTCTCTCTCTCTTCCTGGTTTAAGTGAACAAATGAGGATTACTTATGGATTGTGATTCAAATTAAAAAAAAAAGATATATTTATATGATGTTGCCCCCCCAAGCTATTGTTGTATGTTGCATTTGATCTTATACCATCAAATTATAATCCACCCAATAAAGTGATTTATATCATCTCTTGGATGAAGTGGGCCCAGAAGTAATTTAATTTGGGGGTTTTTGAATTATCTGATCTGTGCACTTAATATCAACCGTTGTTATTTTAATGGCTGATATTAAAGAATAACAACGGTCGATATTAAATTCCACCAACTGGATTGTTTGCATCATGGTTTCAATGATCTTACACCATTAAATATGTAAGATCTGAGGAATCCAACCCATTAAATTGATTCACATCAGCCAGTGAACTAAAGTGGGACCAGAAATCATTTATTTTTAAAATCTTATCTATGCATTCTTAATATCAACCATTGACATTATTTTTTAATGGTTGATATTAAAATGATAACCCACAAATTGGGTGCTTTGTACCAGACTACCAGCTAATCTGAGACTTCAACAACAGTAGAGCTTACATTTATATATATATATATATATATATATATATATATATATATATATATACCTATATTATATTTTAAATATTTATTAAATAATTCGAGTCGGACCGAGTCGAGTTGGAACGAGTTTCCGAGTTAACTCTACTCGGCTGACTTTCGAGTCGAGTCAAGTTTTCGTGTTTTAAAACCATGTTATCAACTATATTATCACCGATTTTCAGATCATGGGATGAGGGTCGGTGGCCAGCACGTGCTAGGATTTTGAAATTTCAGAATTTAACTCCACTTTTGGATACCCCAGGATTTACGTGGACTTGTTGAATTGGATAGGTGGGGAGAATAACTGAAGAGGAGGATTTTGAGGAATGGGTGGTTTCAAAAGACTAGGACGTTTCACACGATTTGGTTTCAAACGGTGTGGTGGCTTTTGAGGAAAAGTCAACCGATACCTTATCATCTGTGGTTGTCATCGCCAAGCTGATTGGACTCCCGAGGTCAATTGACATCATGGTCTCCTCTTTTCTTGGAGACATGTTCTGCATGGTTGGCTCTCCATCCTGACTTGAAGGGTCTGTTACGACCCCACATACGTTTGGTGCAAGCTCCATAGTGGTCGTTGGATCGATCGACACAGAAATCCAGGCCCCATGAGACATAGGCCCTTTCGCATCCCCACTTCCATGGCGTCATCACCAAAGGTCGACGTCTTCCTTCCCGCATGCCTGCTCACCGATTCTTTTCTCCGGCCATGATAGTCGGTATTGTCTTCCACTTCGCACTGCCCCCTGAATGTTCTTTGATTAGGGAATCGTGGAACCGAGACACGTAACCATGCCTCATATTGATCAACATTGTCTTCGCTTGTCGGGATAGTGTCGATTATGAAATCTCGTTCAACATGCCCAATGATACCATAACGATAACAAAAACCCGACAGCCTTTTGTATTGTATCTTTGCCCACTCCAGTTTAGCGCCATCAAGATTCACAAGGATTCCCCTCGGTAGTGGTTCAGAGATATTGATTTCAACACGAATTCTAAGGAAACGGCCTCATCCCACACCATCGGAATCAACATCCACCTACTCTACCTTTCCAATGTGTTCTCCAATTTTGGTCCCCACAGTCTTGTTCATTGCACCCATAGGAAGTCCAAAGACGCGGAACCAAAAGGAGACTTTGTTAAATTGATACTTACCGATGGGAATATTTGCAGCAAATTCTTCAAGAACAATTAACTGGTTATCGAAGCACCATGGTCCCGTACTCATAATTCTCTTCTTGTGTCCTAGATTAGGGAATTGGAAGAGAAAAATATTATCATCCAATTCTTTAATCTGAAGTTCCGTTTCAAGATTCCAACTGTTCCGGATGTTGTACTTAGCAATTTCCCTACTCACCTTCTTCACCGTAATTATTTTCCCAATCAAGCAGTTTTTACCTATCCGATCACTATCAGAAAGGTCAATAGGGTTGATCTTGACTTCATTCCATTCCGTTGAAGCCAAAATAAAATTTTCGTTCCAATCCTTCGGAACAGCCTCCATGAAGAGGAATAGTTGAAGATGAATAAACAAGAGAAAAGCTCCTAATTGGAGATCAGGAGAGAAGGGAAAGACTAGGCTTTCAGAGGGAACTCCTACCTATCGCAGAGATGGAGGAGAGGTCCTCACTGTGTTTGGTTAAGTCAATTAATGTAATATAAGTTTAGCAAACTAATTGACATTCTATAAAAATTTAAAATCTAGGTGAAACTATTTTGCAGTTAATAATTTTTTTATTATTAAATCTTTTTGTGAATCCAAATGAATCCTTTTGAGTTACAAATATTGCAGAGGCACTTAGAAATGGGCATCATATAATGGCCCAAAGAAAGACTGGAGCCCAGTAGCATAAGTGGAATAATATTTAATGATCTAAAGATTGTTAATTAAGAGGTGATGAAGAATAAAACTACCCATTCCTCAAACTTCTAAAGGCCCTGATCAACTACTTAAACAGTATCAAAGGCAGACCTTGTGAACTTGAAAATTCTAATCTTGCTGCAATAATAACCAATTTGAAGTATTGCAAACCATATCATAACCTACTAAGCAAGCACACAAAAATTCAAGTGACCCAAACTAAATACCAAATAAATAAATCCATTAGCCATAGAAGAAATCATACATGGTGCATCGTATCAAACAGAATTGAAATGGGTACCAATCAAAAAGTAACTAAATGGGTATCATTAGAAATTTAACAAGATTATTTAAACATCCAAAATGAGAAAAGGAGATGAGAAAACAGAATGAAAACAGACTAACTTGTGAGCACTGTGCTCATATTCAGCCTTCATCAGCTCTGCAGAAGATGAAGGGCTCTTCCCTAGAGGAAGAGCACTGAAATATCTTGCACTTGCACTTGCCCTCTTCAACAAACACTGCAGAGGTCTCTTAGTCGCCATTGATGTGCTCTAAAATTTCTCAGAATTAATTTTTTCTCTTCAAACAAAAACGGAGAAAAGCTGGCACCGAATATAACCCCAGATCATATGACAATCTAGCCAGTAGTTATTACTTATTTCTGACGACCCACCTCCTCTGAAGATATATATTGCAGTTTTCGAAGCGTATCAGAGAAGTTTTTAAACGGGTCCAGTTTTTTAGCAATTTGCGAAAGTACCCCCTAATTTTGTGTCTTGGAAAAGTTCAAAAGAAAAGGATAACTTCAACTTTTCAAAAAAGCTCAAATGATACCTTCGGTGTCCTTCTTTGAGAAAACATGCAACAGCCCTTTAAATATAACTTACCTTTATTATCACTGGCAAATTCTTTAATCCAGAGAGTGCACGACTGAAGTAAATTGAATCTTTCCTTTCACTCATATATTTAATATTTTTTTCTAATGTTCGAATTCATCCACCAAAACCTTTCCTTCCACCCACATCGTCTTCTTCCCTCTTCCTCTTCCCCTTCCCACAATCCACCCACATGAGTGAGTGCACGATTGAAGCAAATTAAATCTTTCCTTTCACTCATATATTTAATATTTTTTTCTAACGTTCAAATCCACCCATCGAAATCTTTCTTTCCACTCACATCATCTTCTTTCCTCTTCCTCTTCCCCATCCCGCTTGCGTCATGTTTGAATTTCGTACACCCACATCGTCTTCCCCAATTTTCTCTTCGTATTGTATAATATTAGGAAGGATTTTCGTGACTGTACGAACCTTTTTTGGACTATTGTCTTCCCCAATCTTGTTCTTGCACTACAAAAACGTGAGGAACGGACAAACTCTGTACACCCACACTTGATTGGAAACCCTCTGAGCTCTTATTAGGATTTGTAGGGCAACGACAATCAATTGTTCAACCACACATTACAAATAAGAAAATATGGGACTGGGTGAGGTATTTATTCTTTAATATTTCCCACTATTATATCTAAAAGATCACCAAATCAGTAAAGATATTATTGGTTTAGTAATTCTGTAAGGTTTATTTATGGGGGGGGACGTGCTATCATCCTAAAAAGAATAGAACTCAATGAAGAAATGACCTAATGTAGATTGAATTATGCATCCATAATTAATCAAAATACTTATAAAAAAAAGTGTTGGGGGATATTAAAAAAAAATTATTTTGTGGGTCTGATGGTGGGCACCCACTGTCACATACATATAACTGACGGTGGGCACCCACTGTCAGAATTTAAAAATAAAATAAAAATTTTATTGACAGTGGGAACCCACTACCAGAGAAGCAAAAGTGATAGTAGAAACACATCGTCAAGCCATCAGAGGATGAACTCCAATGAGGAGCCTCACTGGAATGCATTCTCTGATGGCCTCACGGTGGGTGTCTGCTGTCACATTCATATACCTGACAATTGATACCCACCGTCATGCCATTTCTTCTTTAGGTTGGATCTAACAACAAAAAAAAGTGTTGGGAGATTTTTTTTTTATAAAAAAAACTGTTCTGTGAGTCTGACGGTGGGCACCCACCGTCACATACATAAAACTGACTATGGGCACCCACTGTCAGAATTTTTTTAAAAAAATCTTTCTTTTGACGGTGGGTACCCACCGTCAGAAGGCGGATTTAAAAAAAATAAAAAATCTCCCAACACTTTTTTTTTTTGTTAAATCCAACATCACTTTTTTATATAGGGTTTGATAATCCAACCATACTACATTGAATTATATCATCTGTCGAATTATGCTAATTTTTTGTATAAGGATCTTTAAATCATGGACTTAAAATCAGACGAGGTAGATACATGACACAAGTCTCCCTTCTTTCTTTTATACTATGTGTCAAGGCCAATTTCTCATGTCATCATGGGCACCCACTTGGTGGCTATAATTGTTCTTACGAAAATGACAATTTATAATATCTACAAAACAATCTCATAATCTAAGGAAATCTCCTAGCTATAAGGAAGCAGACCCCCCTTCAACAAACCTTATAGCATGCCTACCGTCAGACCCACAGAACAATTTTATTTTTTTTTGCACTTATTTTTTTTTTTTATATTCAATCACAACCCACGTTTTTTCTATAGGGTTTATTTGATTAATTTGAGAATTTTTGCACGATACGTAAAGTTCTTACTTAGTAGAGTATTAATTATCTTTGTGAACAACAAATGGTTAATTACTTTGTGTCTGCATTGATGAAGTCCTTAGTATAATTTTTGGCCAATTGATTAATTTCTTTAAAAGCTCTTTTATTTCTAAACATGAAAATCATTCAGTACGTATCCATATTATATGGTATCATGGGATCTTATGTTTCATCTGGTGCAAATGAAATAGAAAGCTGAATATGTCGATTTCTTAAAAGAAGCATATGAAGGTTAGAATGATTAATCCCAACTGTTATGAGCATAAATACACTTCAACAAAAAAAATTCTTTTGCATTCAATTCTATATTATTTCATAGTATTTGTATTCATATCAGTTATACAAAAAGATGCTGACATGATTATAATATTTTTATCATTTATATTTATATATCATGTATATATCCTACGCCCACAAAAAAAAAATATTAAATTCTTAAAGAGTGCGATCAATCCAGACTAATGATCGAATAATCTTCGATCACAACTTTCTCATCATCATTAGAAGAGTTGATGTTCTTAGATCGTTCCGCGAATTAATATCGCCGTCATACAGCCGTCGATGATAGAAAGCACAATTTCTGCTTTATTTGTGATATGGCGAGCCCACTCTATCATTTCCTCGCGAGTGCTAAAGAGCTGATTTGTGGTCATAAGGAGAGTAAAGTCTGTGTTCTGTAATTACATATCATCCACTTGAACATAATAACATAACGTTCAAAACATAATCACTATTGAAATGAACGAACTTATACCCTCTCGTAACTTACTTTGAAATATTCAAAGATTCATTGGCAAGCCTTTTTTAACCAAAGTCAATCCATTTTGAACCAAAGTAAATCTATCAAAAATAAAAAATATATATTACTCTTTCATAAATAAATTTGATATAGAAATTGAATGAAACCTACAAAATAATTTTTCATTAATGTATAGAAACCCTAAGTTTACTTAGATTGAAAAATTATATAATATAAATTAATATAAATAGAATAAAAAATAATACAAATAGATTGAAAAATAATCATTTTACAAAATCCTTAATTTACTTAGGATTATATAATAAAAACTAATACAAATAAAATGAAAAATAATAGAATTAGAATGAATACAAATAAAATGAAAAATAATATAATAAAAAATAATACAAATAAAATCTAAAATAAGTCTACTACCAAACCCTAAGTTTACTTTAAATAAAAAATAATATAATAAAAATTATATTATTATAGAATGAAAATGAATACAAATTGAATGAAAAATTATATAATGAAAAATAATAAAATGAAAAATGAATACAAATAGAATGAAAAAAAAAAACTCATTTACCTGTATAGGAGGTTGTGATTATGTACGAGAGAGTTAGGTGAACTCTAAATCATCATCATATGATAGCAGCTCTTAGGGGCTATCATCCGCATCCTTCGAATCTATGCTCAATGTTCCCAATAGCATGAAATCGAAACTAAAATGAAATGAAGAAGAAAGTATGTGAGTGTACTGAAAGGACAAAGAAGACGGTCGTGGGTGTCCAACTAAGGGAAGAAGAACGAACGTGGAAGCGTAGGGAATGTTCGATGTTCAAATAAGTCATAGCGCGGGAACGAGAGGAAAAAGACGGAGAGCTCAGGAGCGGGAGACTTGCATGCATGAATAAAGAAAACGGTAGATGTATTTAGCTCACGAATTTTAGGGAGGCTTTTTTATTTTTTTTTACTTGCACGTAGGAATGTAAGCGGATCGAAAGAATCTGTGGGTGGAAATAAAGATACTTTTAAATATAAATCAATATAACTACTTTATAGAGTCTAATTACTCCAAAACATATAAATTCATCACCAACGATAAATCCATATAGTATATATTAGTTACTCCTATGCATATAAATCCATCATGTGACAGCCCAAATTTCGGCATCCCAAAATTCGTGCCATCAGCACGACCCTCGAGGCCGTGCCCCATAATGCATGTTGAACACTTGGTACATCCCATTCACAAACAAGAACGCACAAAGAAATTAATGCAAAATAAATCTCTAATTCTACTATGCGCTAATCCAAAACACCAATCCAAAAGATAGTTCTAATTTCATGTCTCTACATGAACAAAAGAACCAACCCGAACCATCAGTGCCGTAGCTACGGTCACTCTCAATGGTTCGACAAAAGAATATTACAGATGTCTTTACTCTCACAAAAACAAGGCTGGATGTACCAAGCCGTAAATCTCTCTCTCCTTACAAAACACTCTCAAAGTATACAACAAGTCTTCTAAAAGAATCTCTCCGGAGGAGGCTCCGATTCCTCCCTTAGAAAGTACTCCGAATCTCTCCGGGATCAACCTCTCCCGTAGCAACTTCGAATCTCTCCGGGATCAACCTCTCCCTTGAATTTTGATTAATCGATTTGGGATCGACTAGTCGATTTCGAACTTTCGACCACTCGATTTGAGAGTCGACTCTACTATGTTAAGGATTTCGATTAATTGATTTGGGATTGATTAATCGATTTTGGATCTCGATTAATCGATTTTGGATCTCGATTAATCGATTTTGGGAATCGATTGATCGATTTTGAGAATCGATTGATCGATTTTGGCAGTTTCAATTAACCTTCTAGTTTGACCTTGAGATTCATGGAGGGTCTAGGACTTTCTTTATTACATCTTTAGTGATGTATTGCATATGTTGTGATATACCATAAGTGGTACGTATGAAAGCGAGCACAAGGAGCCGCGTGGGACCTTGAGGCTTGGACCTTCAGAGACCTGAGGTAGGGAACACCTTGAACATGTACTTTAATTGTAAGAGCATGTATGTAGTGATATAGAACTCAAACTGAAAATATTTTAACTGTGTAAATCTTTATAAAAATGGGTATGTGTGTGATACTAAGAAAGTGATAAAGGCATCAGTGTGATGCGAGTGGCTGAGATCAAGTAAACTAATGAAAATGAGGCATCCCCAGGAGATGAGAAAGTGTTAAAGGCATCAGTGTGATGCGAGTCATTCAGACATCCCAAGGATGTAAGTAAGATTGAATAACTACTGTTAAGGCCTAACTGATATAAGATAGCACTTTTACACGGTGAACAACTATATGTAAAACACATATTATTTTTGTTATTTGAGGTTTAATTAGGATACCCCACCGACGTGGCGGGATACCCACGACTGACTCGGCAGGATATCTGTGACCGATACGGCGACCAATCCGTACACCAGTGCGTAGGTGTATCCGTACATAGTAAGCACATCCCAGGGATGTTGATATGTGATTTAACCCCGCCGCCTATGAGAAAGGGTCTTGGGTCGTATTCCCAGGGAATACACATAACTACTGTTTATTTAGACGACGATGGAGGGTATCCCATCGGAGCTCGATGTTATATTGCTCGGAGATTACTTAAATTAAAGATTTAAGTTTTTGCTTTAGGTCTGTTTAGTGTCATTCATGATAAAATAATAGTAAAATGAAACATGCATACTACCAGTAAACCTGAATGCAAATTACCATCTTTTAAACTGTTTTCTAGCAAATGCATAGACATATCATGCTTTGAATATCTTGGAATATATGTGAGACTTGACTTATATGTTCATTGTGTTGTTCCCTATTGAGCTAGGATGTAGCTCACCCCTTTAGACTATACGTCGCAGGTCCATTATTAGCAGCGGGCGAAGCTTCGGGAGACGTTGATCCGGGTGATTCGGATTACGTGCCTGGGGACGAGTTGGAGCCTCCTCCCGAGGACTTCTTCTAGGAGACTCTGATGTGTACTTTGATAGAGAGTCAGTTTTGAGAGCAGATTGTACGGCTTAGTATGTCAAGCCTTTATTTTTGTCAAACAATGTAATTAGATAGATATGATTCTTTTGGGCGAACCATCTGGAGTGATCTATTTATCACCGATGGTTCGGATCGGTTCTCTGTTCATGCAGTGGCATGAAAATAGAACCGTCTTGAATATGCCAGATGGGCATATTGATTTTCTGCCTTATGCAGTTAATTGCTTTATCTTGTTAATTGTTGCTTGTTATATCATTGTTCCGTGCATAGTTTTGGGGTACGGTCTGGAGGATCGTGCTGATAGTACGGATTTTAGGGTGTCAAAATCCGGGTTGTGACACATTATCACTTATAATCATTTAAGCATTTGAAATCATTGACTAGTGGAGTCCAACTCTACTCTTGTCTATGTAGAAGTTCATTTATATGATCAGGTACAACATACGTTTATCTGATAGGGGATAACATTAGAAAGGTCTAGGGCTAGCATTAGAAGAGTGACTAAATAAAGTAATTGGTGACCGGATCATTAAATATGTACACATGGCACTGTTTTGATCTCATGTGGTGTTATGCACTGCAGGAGACAATCATTTTGATTGGATCGCGCCGAAGATTGCATAAAAAATTATCTGATTAACAACGTACAAGCACCAAAAAAATGAAAGGCTAAAACAAATCGGGACCAGTGACAGAGCCAAGACTTCCTTTCGAGGCCGGCAAATTAAAATTAGATAAGCTACACGAGGGAGCTCCACATGATTTGGTCCTCGAGTCACATTTAGGATGTGCGGCACTTGAAACTAACGTGTATTATATGATAGGTGCGCTATAATCTAAACATCATTAGTGTAAACGATTGGGATGAAAAGTGATCTTTATATTTGAATCGAAGTTATCAAATGTCATCTGAATTAATAGTTGCCATATAAATGTTAGATAACATTAATTTTAGATCTCATTTTCAATGCATTGAATTAGACAATGAGTATCCTTCATATTCTAATAATTTAGAAAAGCATCAAATAAATAAAAATTCTAAAAGGGTACATCCAAGGTGTCAACTCGGGAATCGGTATCGGATATCAGTTCGTAGAGGACCAATATAAATCGGCCGATACTCATTAGTCGATGCTAATACTTTTTCACTTTTTTATATTTGAGAATAAGATTGTAGAAGCGGGTGACCGCCAGCTGTATTGGGATTATGTTGGATCATAGAGCATCACAGCAACACTACAACAACAATAAGTTCCCAACAGTAGAGTACTGGAGTATACTTGTCAAGTTGTCATTACTTGATATATTTTATTTGTATACTTGTCCTATCAAGGGAAAAAGAAGAGTCAACAACATAGTATACTTATTAAACAAAGGGAAAAAAAAAAGAACAACACTCAAACTAAGGGAGCAGAGGGTATCACAATAGTCATTACTTGATAACTTGCATTTATTGCAGAAATCAAATCAAGTGAAAAAGGAGTCACTACTCAAATCAAGGGAAAAGGCATGCGCATCATCAAACGATAAAATAAAGAAAAGAAATAACAACTAGGATCTTTGAGTTCACCATGCCGTATTGACACCACTTATCAAACAATAATCAATTAAATCCATTTGGACATTACAATTTCCATTAGGCTGGGAACTTGGATTTGGATTTAGGGATTTAGATTTGGATCTCCCAAATCCAAATCCACCGTTTGGTTCCACATTTTTGTGTTTGGATTTGGATTTGATAAATCCATCGGAATTTAGAAATCCATGTTTGAATGTAAAAAGTGGATTTGTAAATAACACCTCCTAGGCATTATTTGAAAATCCAAATCTTACATCATTATATAATTGGCTATGTTTTGTGAATAAAAAGTTATTACCCAGTGCTATTATAGGTACGGTTCGACTTGATACTCGACCCACCTGAGCCGAGTATTTTTAAGTTTGACTGATCTGATTGAGTTGGACATGAGGCATCCCAACCAAGGGTCAAAGGTTGACTTTAAGGTCAAACTTTGATTTTTAATTAAAATTTTACTTTTTATTAAATTGACTCTTATAATTTGATAGCAAAAAAATCTATGTTGATCTATAATGTGATACTAGAATCTCTATTTTACTAGTCGAACTTTGACTTTTAGTCACTTTTAGTCAAAATTTGACTTTTCCATAATTTGTTTTTAGTCAAACTCGAAACTTGCTTATAGATAGACTCTACTACTACAGAAACTTATACCGTGTCAGAATAATTTTTCCTTAGTCAAAGTTTGACTTCTTGTTAAAGTTCTATTTTTTATAAAAAGTTATAAATTTTAATTAGTGAATTACTATAATTAAAAATATCTCTCATTGTTTAATTTGTAACTTTAAAATACATTGCCTCAAATTTAGTGGTCAAAATTTGACTTTACACAATTTATTTTGAGTCAAACTTAAAACCTACTTATAGATAGAGTCTACTACTACATAAATTTATACCGTATCAGTGCAATTTTTCCTTGATCAAAGTTTGGCTTCTTGTTAAAGTTTTATTTTCGATAAAAAGTTATAAATTTTAATTTGTGGAATACTAAAATTAAAAATATTTATCATTGTTTAATTTTTAACTTTAAAATATATTGTCTTATTTTTATTGGTCAAAGTTTGACTAAAAGATCAAACTTTGACTTTTGGTCAAATTTTGACTTTTACACAAAATTTATTTTGACTTATACTCGAAACCTACTTATAAATAGAGTCTACTACTACATAAATTTATATCGTATCAATGCAATTTTTCCTTTTGTCAAAGTTTGACTTTTTTAAAGTTTGATTTTCTATAAAAAGTTATAAATTGTAATAAGTGGAATATTATAATTAAAAGTATATATATCATTTTTTAATTTATAACTTTAAAATACATTGTCTCATTTTTATTAGTCAAAGTTTGACTTTTAGTCCAAATTTAACTTTAGTCAAAATATGATAAATGTATCTTAACATAGATAATGCTTATTACTGTATTATTTGTATTTTGGTAATGAAATTTTTTATCCATAATCCAAGTTTGATATTTGGTCAAACTTTGATTTAATAACACAATTTTTATTCCACCAACCTAATTATACTTCCATGTTATCAAACAAGAGAAATCAATTTCCAATAAAATGAAAACCGACCTAAGCTAAAAAATCGAAAAAATAATATATATATATATATATATATATATATATATATATATATTCAAAAAAGTTTGAAAATAGATCGGTTCTGTTTTAGTTCAGGGGGTGGGGAGTTCGATTAACCGAACTCAAAATATTTCGGTTCTGATTCGATTTTAGGTGAATCGGCACCGAAATCGAAATTTTCAGTTTTGATTTTGGTTCGGCTCACCGAACTTTCACCCTTACATAAAATGAAGGAAACCAATGAAATATAAATTATTTTTATAAAAAAAAAAAATAGCCAAATAAAGTATATATAAATCCTTGGGCCAAATCCTAATGCAATGCTTAAACATCCAAATAAGAGATTTGCAAATCCAAATATTTCAAATTTTGGATTTGAAATGACTAGATTTGAAATGCATGAATTTGAAATTCTCAAATGCAAATGCTTGTTCCCAAAGGCAGCCTTAGAGTACCTTTAAATCCACCCACTGAATCTTTGAGTTCACCACGCTAAAACACATTGATTGCAATGAATCAGATGATGGTGATCGTTTATGCTTCCAATCTTTCACACGATGGATCTTGAGATTATGAGCATGCTATTAGACGATCAGTGTTTTATTTCACGTGACACACATCTCATAAAGGTAACCTTAACATCATGTGTACGCCCAAAATTGATTTTAAGGTTATTTTTTCGAGTGTGTACCACATGAAATAAAAAATCAACCGTCTAATAATACGCCCATGATTTCAAGATTGATCGTGTAAAAGATTAGAAGGATAAACGATCTTCATCACTTGTTTCAATGCAATCAATGTGTTTCAACATAGGTGAACTTGAAGATTCCGTTGGTGGATTTAAAGTTACTCTTTCCATTATAGTCGTCTAAGAAATCAGGGCTCCAAGGATATTTTGGTTATTAAAAACATTAAAAAGAACACAACGATGGCCATGAGGGGCAACCATTGTAATTTTATTAAAGTATTTTGTCAATCGGTTACACGTTGGAACCCATCATCAGACCCATACATTTCTATTGTTCCTTTTCATTCGTAGCCACCGCTACTTTTAGAAAACTGAATTTGGCGGTTTGTGAGAGGAAGGGGGATCAGCATGAGGATATCCGAAACCTAAAAAAGCGTGGGCAGCAAGGAATAAAATTCCGAGCCTATATTTCATATTATCGGTCGTATCTTATCAGTTTCGATCGGCACTGAAAAAATATCGAAATCCAAAATTTGCATCTTAATGTACGGAAGAAAAATTTCAGACAAAATTTTGGCTTCGATAATCTCCAAAATCAAAAACGAAAAACCGATATTTTGAACACGATCCCTTTTGATCTATTGCAAACCGTTAATGTTAACAGTGCACCATAGAAAGTTAACAAAAACCAGCCCTGCTTAGTGCCCGGATGGTGATTTCTAGGATGGTTACTTTTAATTTTAATCCGATAATCTTCCATCTCAGCGCTGGTTTCATGTGCTTAAAACGTCTTTGAATAAGACTATTGAGATCATTTTTTCATCTCAATCTTCAATACAACAGATCTTGAGAACATGTTAGTCAAATTATGATTCCAACAACACACCCCAAAAACTGACATGAGAATCATGTTTGATGTACACCTGTATGTTGTCAGGTAGAATGAAAATCCAACAATCTACGGTGCACCCATGATCATGATCATGATCTTAAGATCCATCCGACGGACCTATGCAATCGGTATTAGGGCAGTGCACACTCCCAAGTTTCAAATCTTGAGAGATGCACGTGATAAACTTTCACTGATATGGTGTTCAAAAACATCTGTACATCTCCTTAGATTTGAGGGAAGCTGACACGTTTCTTTGCCCTTGGTCAAAGCACCTAATACCAATTCTTGGATTGGAGCCGGTGTTTGTCACAAGCCGGTGCACTGGAACGCATAAACTAGGACTGTCAGCTGGAAGAGTTAGGGCCGGGTCCACCTAAGGCCTAGCCCAACACTAGGGGCCATGGCTAGGCCGCAACCCCTAGCCCTAACCTAAGCAGATGGGGCAAGCTCGGGTCGAGCTTCGATCTTTATTAATTATAGGCACTTCTAATGACATATGCTATTATAGCCTTATTATAGCCACTGGAGATGCACATGTGGAAAAATTGGCATAGCCTGCGGCATATTAGTATATTAGAGTCACGAAAGTTAATTCTAATCACATTTGTCAAATTTTTTATATTATTTTCACAGGGTCACACTAAATACATTTAAGGGTCCCAATGAGCTGTTCTAGGTTCATATCAGGCTTTAAATGAGCCTAGTCCCTAATTTGACTTCTTTATGTTAGCCTATACAACCAATTTATTAATTGGGTCAAGCCAGGCTTAAATGGGCCAATTTTACTCGAGCTTTTTAGAGCCGTCCCATTTATATTTCAAGCCTACCTTCCTTAGCCCATAAAACATTAAATTAGACTTTTGTAAAGCTTTGAAATAATAAAATAATATTCATTTGTAAAATGGTACATGAACAATGAAACGCAATTTTTAGCATGAAATCGGTAAAGACGTCAAATGTAGAATATAACGTCTCGATGGGATGCTATATTCCTACTCACTCTCTAGAATACGACGTCAAATGTAGAATATGACGGCTCGATTGGATGCCTTTTTCCTACTCACTAGGATACGTCACGGTTGGATGCTTTTCTCCTGCCCACTCTCTAGATTGCTCTGGAATATGACGTCTCGGTTGGATGCTTTTTTCCTACTCACTCTCTAGGATACGACGTCTCGGTTCGATGCTTTTTTTCCGGCTCACTCCTGTTTTACCCATTACAAGTGCCTCGTTAGGTGTGTCATAGCGCGTTCAAATTATTTAAAGTATGGGACAATGCCTTTGACCAACAATAAACACACTCTAGTATTTAAATGCTCTAAGTACCATTAAATCCAGATTAATTCGGATGATCTTTTATAATATTATGGCTATATATATTTTTTTTTGTTACGATATGTCATTTTCTTATATATATATATATATCTAAATACAAACTTTGATTAATTTTGTTAGCTTTAATACTACTTGTTAAAAATTCTACCTATGCTACAAACTCCCTATCACGATGAATACAAAAATGAAAGAAGATTTAAAAAATAATCACACACACAACATAAAGATTTATGTAGTTTATCTAATCGAAGACTACGTCTACGGGAGTATATGCACTATTTTATAAACATCTATAACGCACACACTCTCTTCTGTCTAGTGCACTCTCAATCAAGATCAAAGAAGATCTTACACAGCAAACACGCTATAAAGACAATGACGTGGTCCTTCAAATAACAGAGAAGAGATGTGTCGAAATATAATAACGATTCCGACACAAGAACGACTTCGATCGGATATTCAATCTCCAAACTTTTTCTTCAATACTTTTTCTCTCAAAGTATTCCTCACAAGTTCTCTCTCTTAAAAAACTCTCTCAAACAATTCCTGAAACCCCAAGAGAAACTTTTTGCAAATAGGGTCCAAAACTCTTTTGAAAATATGACTCACAAATCTTCTAAACTTTGAAAGTATTCAAAACACTTTTAAAACCAAGCTAAAATTCAAACCTGCGGATCTAAATCTGCCCAGAAGTCAATCGATTAATTTCTCAAACTCAATTGATTGACACATGTGGTTGAGATTAAACCTTATTAGATAATCTCCACCAAGGTTTCATCTCCAGCCACGCCACCGCCCCAACGGGCATCAACATCTTCAACAAATGTTAATCAAGTTTAGGCAATGCCTAAACTTATTATGTGTAACCGGCTTAGTTAACATGTCCACTGCGTTTTCTTTTGTATCGATATTCTCAATCGATATTTCTTTATTTTCTATCATATTTATGATAAAATGATACCGGACATCGATATGCTTTTTTTTAGCATGAAAGACTTGGTTCTTTACTAGGTGAATGACACTCTGACTGTCACAAAAAATATCGGTGCTCTCACCAAATTCACTGACCAAACCTTTAAGCCATGAGGCTTCCTTAGCCGCTACATACTCAGCCTCTGTAGTTAATAATGCAACTATCTCTTGAAGAATAAACTTCCAACTAATCGCTCTACCTGTCAAGACGAACACGTACCCTGTAGTAGACCTTCTTCTATCAAGATTACCAATATAGTCGGAATCAACATACCCGTAGAGATCCAACTTGCTTATATCTCCACCTTTAGACATCAAACCATGTTCAACTGTACCTTTCAGATATCTCAATAACCATTTCACTGCAAGTCAATGTTTCTTACCTGGATTTGACATATACTTGCAAACCACATTTAAGGCCTGTGTTAAATTTGGACGTGTACTCACTATGACATATCAAACCCCCAACAACATTTGCGTATGAAATATTTTTCATGTATTCCATTTCTTCATGTGTGGACGAATTCATCTTCTTTGTCAGTTTAAAATGCTCTGTTAGAGGAGTTGATACAGGTTTGACATCACCTATATTATACTTCTCAAGGAGCTTTTGGATATATGTCCTTTGAGTTAGCCAAAGCCTCTTCTTCTTACGATCCATCGTGATTTTTATACTTAAGATCTTATTTGCGGGACCAAGATCCTTCATCTCAAACTTCTGACTCAATGATTGCTTCAGCTTGTTGATTTCAACTTTACTTCTTGCTGCTATCAGCATATCATCTACATAGAGAATTAAGAAGATTTTATTTCCTTTATCATACTCTTTCTAGTAGACATAACAATCATATTGTCCCTTGTGATACCCTATGCTCAGCATATATGAATCAAACTTTATGTACTATTGTCTGAGTGTCTGCTTGAGATCATACAAGGATTTCTTTAATCTGCAAATGAGTGATTCTGACCCTTCTATTTCAAATCCTTCTGGTTGTCTCATATAAATTTATCCTGAAGATCTCTATAGAGAAAAGTTATTTTCACATCCATCTGTTCTAGTTTGAAATCTTTCTGAGCAACAACTGCTAACAACGTGCCAATCGATGCATGTTTCGCAACCGGAGAGAATATTTCATTATAATCAATACCCTCTATGAGAAAACTCCTTTGCAACTAGCCTTACTTTAAATTTCGAAGTTTCACTCTTATCACATTCTTTCTTTCGAAAGACCCATTTACAACCGATAACTCTCTTCACTTTAGGAAGTTCCATAAGATCCCAAGTCTCGTTCTTCAAAAGCGACTGTCATTTTTCTTTCATAACTAACTGTCACTTTACTGCATCTGTATCCACCCGAGCTTCTGAAACTATGCTTGGTTCACCATTCTCTGTAATAAGTGTAAGTGTTAAAGGAACCATATCCTTAAACTTTTTAGGACATTTCTTCATCCT
The DNA here is from genome assembly GCA_021018995.1 of Chloranthus sessilifolius. Taxonomy (NCBI): domain Eukaryota; kingdom Viridiplantae; phylum Streptophyta; class Magnoliopsida; order Chloranthales; family Chloranthaceae; genus Chloranthus; species Chloranthus sessilifolius. The sequence goes on along the minus strand of CM037589.1, from coordinate 8,779,703 downwards.
CTCTGGCCTTCTCAAGGTAGTCTGAACCGACACTTGGGACTGCAAGTTTTGAGAAATTGTGCCATCATGCTCTATCTCAGAGTCTTCATTATCTTTCTCATCTTACTTATGCCTCTTAATATCAACTTCTACCTGAGATTCACCAGATGACTGAGGTTTGTCTTCCGCCTTTTTCATCGAAAACTCATTTTCGTTGAAAGTAACGTCTCTTTCAACTATCACTTTGCGAGATTGTGTATCCCACAAACGATAACTCTTTACTCCTTCGCCATAGCCAATCAAGACACTTTTTGAATTTTGAATATAACTTGGATCATTCACTTCCTTGAAGTAATGCATAAGCCGCACATCCAAACACCCTCAAGTGAGAGTAGCTTCTGTGTCTTCCATACCAAACCTCATCTGCAGTTTTCAAGTTCAATGCCGCTGAAGGTGACCGGTTGACCAAGTAACATACCGTGTTCACTGCTTCTCTCAAGAACCTATGACTCAAGCCGAAATGGTTCAACATACACCATGTTTTTTCTAATAGTGTTCTATTCATCCTCTCTACTATATCATTTTGCTGATGATTTTCAAGAATTGTTAAGTGCCTAACAATCTTTTAATTTTCATAGTAAACTTTGAACCCTTGACTTTCTCCACCATTATCTGATCTGAGAATCTTCACCTTTCTGTTTGTCTGCTTTTCAATCATACTCTGTCACTACATGAATTTATAAAATACATACTTATTTTTAATCGGATACACTTAAACTTTCCTAGAGTAGTCATCTATAAATGACACGAAGTAGTTGGCTCTACTTACCGAAGTGACTTTAGCCTGTCCTCATACATTTGAATGTATGTAATCAATCAACCCCTTTGAAATGTATTTTTCAGTGAAGAAACTGACTTTCTTCTGCTTCCCGAAGATATAATCTTCATAAAAATTTAATTTACAAGTTTAAATTTCAGAAATCGCTTTATTTTTTATGAGCTCTGTCAGCCTACATTCACTCATATGACCAAACCTCTTGTGTCACAAATATGAGAGATTCTTGAAATCTTTTGTAGCTACAATACGACTGTCGCTGAATGTGTTGCATACTAAAGTATACAGATTCTCTATCCTTTCACCTTTCATTAAGGTCATAACACTACATACAACCTTTAGTTTACTGGATTCTAGGAAGACTTGACATCTATCTCATCTAATACCCCTAACGAGTTAAATTTCTCTTCAGATCAGACACATGCCTAACCTCAGTAAGAGTGCGAACACAACCATCAAACATCTTGATTTTGATCGAACCAATACCCACTGCTTCACATACACTATCATTTTCCATCAAAATCGTCCCACCATTGGTTGCTTTATACTGGTCAAACCAATCCCTGTATGGACACATGTGATACGATGCCCCTGAATCTAGGATCCATCTATCATTAAACTGACTGGAGCTTAACAATGCACACAATAGATCTTTACCGAAATTTGACTTAGCAACACTAGCCTGTTGCGAAGTCCCTTTATCGCCCTTATTATTATTCAATCTCTATTTGCAATATTTGAGAATATGTTCAAATTGCTTAGAGAAATAACAGATAATATCCTTTCTGTCACCCCTAGATTTGGATAAGTTGTTTTCTCTCGTTGATTTATTATCTCCTCTGAATTTGTCTCTTTTGCGATAATGGTTCCAGCCCCTTTCGCTCAAGAGACTAATCCCTTTAGAGTTAGATTCAGACTGTTTTCTCAAGTCGTCGGAAGGAAATACAGCAGTCACTTCTTCGACGGTAATAGTATCTTTACCATAAATTAATGTGATAATAAGGTGTTCATAAGATGGTGGCAATGAGGTGAGCAAGAGAAGTGCGAGATCTTCTTCTTCAAGTTTCATCTCAATGCTCAATAGTCCACTAACTATTTTATTAAACGAATTCAAATGAACATGAATACGCATACTAGCCTTCATACGAAGGGTGTAGAGTTGCTTATTCATGAAGAGTCTATTGGACAACGACTTGGTTATATAGAGAGATTTCATTTTCTTCCACAGATCCACGATAGACTTTGTTATGTAGAGAGATTTCATTTTCTTCCACAAATCTACGATAGTCTTCTTATGAAGAACGTTGTATAGAATTTCATCGGACAAACACAATTGAATATTGCTTACGGCTCTCTTATCAATAGAGTTTTACTCTTCATCAGATATTTCTATCTTCTTCCCCATCTCCTTTCCAAATAGGGTATCATCAATGCCTTGTTGGGCAAGGTGATCTGTGACCTTGACTTGCTACAAAGCAAAGTTATTCTTCCTAGAAAATTTCTCCACCTCGAATCATACATTCGAAACTTTCATCGCCATTGTAGTGTAAACTTCGCTCCGATATCACTTATTAGGAATTCTACCCATACTACGAACTCCCTATCGTGATGAATGCGAAAATGTAAAAAGATACAAAAGAACAGTCACACATACAACAGAAAGATTTACGTGATTCACCCAATCGAACGCTACGTCCACGGGAGTATATGCACTATTTTACAAACGTTTACAACGCACACACTCTCTTCTCTCTAGTGCACTCTTAATCAAGATCAAACACGATTTTACATAGCTAACACGCTGTAAAGGCAAAAACGCAATTCTTCAAATAATAGAAAAGAGATCTGTCGGAATATAATAACAATTCCGACACAAGAACGACTTCGATCGAATCTTCAATCCCTAAACTTTTTCTTCAATACTTTTTCTCTCAAAATATTCTTGACAAATTCTCTCTTAAAAAACTCTTTCAAACAATTCTTGAAACCCCTAGAGAAACTTTCTGCAAATAAACTCCAAACTCTTAGAAACATAACTCACAAATCTTCTAAACTTAGCAAGTATTCAAAACACTTCCAAAACCAAGCCAAAATAAAAACCTACGGATCTAAATCCACCCAGGAGTCAATCGATTGATTTCTCAAACTCAATCGATTGACACCTGTAGTTGGGATTAAACCTTATTCAACAAATCCCGCATTTTCCCTGTTAACAATATGATTATCCAAACAAAAAATAAAGAAATCCCATAGTTTCCTACAACTTAAGCATCCATGGAAAAATATAAGGATATTATTTTACTTTCTCACGTTTCCCATATTTTTATCCAAACATGCCCTTAAGGAATTCAAGGGTAAAATTGAAAGTTAATTTTATAATTTGATTGTAAAATACAAAACATAGATTTTTTTTTTTTTTAGAAAAGGCCCAAGGCAGAGGAGTGCACTTACAAATGTAATAGTTCAGGAGGGAGGAAGCACCTACATTTTGTGTTCCCATAAGAAAAATAATAAAAAAATAAACAATCAAACAAACAGAGACTTAATGACCTAGGAAATATGTAATGGTTACAATATATTTCAACCCATGATCTATCATTTCGGTTACAAAAGTAAAACTTCATATCTTACAACCTATGATCTATCATTTTGGTTACAAAAGATTTCAAAACAGGGTAAAAACTTTAAATGATGTTCATAGCTAAACGGCCTTTACACAAATGGCTACGGTAAAAGTATCTCGTAGCATAAGCTATCTTATCAGAGCGAGCCTGGGTGGCCATGCAAACAAGTACTTTCATAAGATTTATAGCTAAATAATTGATTTGAGAGCTATTCCTGGCACGTGAGAAGTTGGCCTTCACAAATAGTTCAACAGAAAGACATGGTGCCATGTGAAAACACCATTTGATATGAAGGTCATGATCTATTGTTCGTAGGTGAAAAAGATTGCCACATGAAACGCAATCTTCATCATATGATTCAATAAAAGGCCAATATTTGATTCAACAGTTAACATGAATCGCATGATAGAGAGAGTGTTTTTTGCTAATCTTTTGCACCAAAATTCTTTTGATCATGACTTCCAAATCAGATGGCTTACATGGTGTTTTCATAAGACAAGTCCCCAAAGCACCAAGTTTTCCTTTCAAACTATTGGCCACACCAATTGGGATGCATAACGGTAATATATTAACAAATAGTGATGTACTATAAATAAATATAATATGTTTAAAATGACTTGGACTGTATACTGGACTATTTTTTGTCAAAATTAGCATTACATTTACCACTAGGAATGCTATCATAATACAGTATCTTCCATGTGATCAAAATGAACAGCTACCATGTATCACATCAAAGATGATGTTTAATATGCAATCTCCAATGCGAATCTACACCAGACGATGCTTACCATACGCTCAGATCTAACGGTGCTTACCATAGTTTGAACATATAACCTACTTAACATCAGACGGTAGAAATGCTCAGAATAATTTCAAATGCATTGAATTCTTCTCATTGGAATTTGATGGGATCTAAAGGCATTTCATAATTAAATTAGCTAAACAATATTTAAGACCACAAAATTTACATAAAACAGCATCTAAACAAAATCTATTGCTAAAAGCCCCATCAAATCAAACTTTGTAGAGACTAGAGAGAAAGAGCACACCACTTGGTCAGTTGATTTAATAAACAGTAGTGATTCCTTCAACAAGGCACCACGCCACTACCCAATAAAACCAAGCCCAAGATCAAACATATTAACCATATCACTTTGATCAAACATTCCTAATCAATAACTTAGACTTTTTGACATTTCCAGTTAGTTCAATTACAGGCTACTGCAAGCCCTAAAACAAATGGGTAAAAGCTTGCCTCCTCAATCTAATTTTAGCTACAGCTAATCTAAATGATGCAATTCCTTCATGGCGGAACTGGCTTAAATGTACATTGATACCGCACAAATTACACCCACAATACTTAATGCATGGGAACAACCATCAACGAACAATCTCAGCACTTCCTCTTTCTAACCGAGGGGTACACCATTCCCACCAACAGAGATTTGTTAGACTCAACGGAAGGTTAAGAAAGGGGAAAAACGACCAGATAAAAGCCTCTATTAACTCTCCAGTCATGTAAAAAAGTGGACCACAACCTTTTTCCCAGAATTCTTAAGTTTGGATATAAGAAATTGGATTACAAGATACCGGCTGCAAAAATTGCTCATGCTACTTCTAGTTTGCTTATCCCCAACTATATCCATGTAGCTGGAGCAATGTCTGAATCAGAACTCCAGGACATACAACCACCATATCATGCACTTCCCATCAGGTCAAATCAAAATTCTCACCCAACACTGCAATAGCAGTTTCTCACATCCTTTAATTGAGAGAGAGAAGGTATAGCCCATCTGCCATTTCCAAGATAACAAATCCTCCCCTATAATTTACCCGTCTCTCCCTCATAAAGGCTACAATGAAGGAGCTAAAACTTTCTCAACAGTAATGGTTGCATAGAATTTACTTTGGAAAGATGGGTTAGGGATTTTGTGAGGAAGCCACGCAGAAGATGACAAATGCTGCCAAGATGAATTCTTGTACACAACCACGTCAAAAAAAGAATTTTCAGGAGTTCACGGTTTACGAGAAATAAGACAAGCCAGCCAGGCCTAAGCGTGTGAGTAATAAAGCCCGAAGAAGTTCCAACACAACTATTTTTAATGTTGAACCATAAGGAAAGCAAAATAAATAAAAGGCATCTGTGAGTATGTTCCCTCGAGCATTGTTTTTACTGCAGAAAAAACACTTTCTGGGATGTGTGCCAGGTGGAATCAACATCTGATAGTAGGCCTATGAGATCAAGATCTATTGTGTGGAAGATTGGGATGAAAACTGATCTCCATCATCTAATTTAAAACAGTCAATGTATTTTTTTCATTGTTAACATGAGGTGGTTGTAACATAAAGTGGTGTGGTAGACTGGTAGTAACACCAGCCTTCTCCAGAAAACAAAGTAAGCAAAAACTCGAGCTCGAATCTCAAAAATATTTAATCACTGTGGTTGGGTCTTCATTTCACCCAGATTGGCAATATATGAAAGGTTTAAATCCAACGGGGCCGTGAATTGAGATATGATTCAGAAAGAGAGGCTCTCTTGAGCTTCTTGCGCTCAAATAGAAACATGAAGATAAGAGCTTCAACCAGACCTATCTTATTGTTCTGTCCGAATCCCATTCAAGCAGCCTTATACTGTATACAAGAGAGCTTTTTGGCTAATAGAACTTCTGCAAAACAAGAAAATGGCAGCCAAAAATACCCCACCCTTGCATATACCCTCATTTCATTTTGAAGTACAATTCCCAGGTTAGTACAATGGCCGTCCATGAGCTCTTAAAAATAGCTTAGTAGCTAGAAAAATGTTAATCACCATTTTCAAGTATCAAGTTCTGTCTAGCTGAAGTGACAATCTAAGGACCGGAGTCCCCCTTAACACCTGTGTGGGGAGTGTGTAATATTCCCCCAAAGTGAATTCGGGTATTGAATTTGCAGTAAATTTCTCAATTTCGGACAGTTGTGTTCATTAGAGGCACGAAGGAGACCCTGTAGGAAGGGTTGAGAAGCTACAGGCTGAAGGAAGTAGGAGAAGAGAAGGCCGAGTGAAGAACTAGAGGGAAGCCGTGAGAAAGGATATGAAGGATTGTGGAGTTATAGAGAGCTTAACCCTGATCAGAAAAGAGGGGAGCAATAGGACTCGCAAAACCAACCCCAAATAGATGGGATAAGGCTGTGATGATGATGATGCAGTAAATTTAATTGGTGTGTACCATCCAAAAGTTGAGTTGGTCTATAGATACAAGTGGATGCATAGTCCATGATGACAAGAATGGTTGAGTGAATAGAATTTGTAAAGAATTAGGAGAAGGAAATACACTGGCTGGTGAGAAAATGAAGAGGCTAGCCGAGTCTGAGGTAAAAGTACAGAGAATAGAGCCTGAAAATAGGGCGCAGAAGTTCACAAAAGAAAAGGACCAATGAGAAGGCCAAAAGAAAATGCAGAATAGGAGACCATGGAGACGAAATAAGGGTAAAATTCAAGTGAACAAAGTTTTCACAAAAAATTCTCCACTCGAGATCAAGACAAACAGATTCAGAAAGAGTAGAAGCAAGGCAGCTGAGTTTTGCTTGCATGTGTTTCATGGTTTTATTTTCTGCAACAAATATTCCCTTTTGAGACAACTGTGTGCACAATTCAGTCAAGTCAAGAACATAAAGCATCATATTCATTAGAAAGATCCTACTCGCAAAAGCCGAGGACATGGGTCAAAAGTTTAGAAACTAAAACATCACATATTAAAAACAGAGAATCACCCATGGTCGTTAGAGTATAATTTCTGCCAAGAACATCATAACTAGTGAGCATGGCCCAGAACCAGAGGTATGATGATAACCATGCAAGTCAGAGATCTGCAAGATAAAATACCAACAAGGAAAGAAGATCCTAAGAGTGCTAAGATAACAGGAAATGAACAGAGTCATCAAAATAGAAAGGGCGTTCATCCAAGTGTAAGAATGGTACGAATTCCCCACAATCTCGAATAAACACACAGGAAAATAAAGAAACAGCAGTAGGATTTCAAGGACCATGTCTTTGTGTCTCCAGAAGAAAAGGAAAAGAAACAACGACAAGAGAACCCAGGGAAGGAACACACTAGATCAAAACTATAAATCACCTGAGGGTACTGGGAAGCATCCTTAATCTTATGTGGCCAATATGAATGCCTCGATTAAGTCCTCTGCTGCACGCTTTTGCTCAGGCGTGCCGGAAATATAAGCCACACGTTCAGAATAAGAAAATTTAGAGTCGAGAATTTCTACAACAGCTCCAGAGATCTGCAAAAATAGTACATAGGACAAAAGGCACAGATTAAATTAACAGAAGATATAAAAAATTAAGGGATTGACTATTTGACTCTCCTCACTGCCTTCTTAAGAGAACTTGGACCATCCCATTACTAGGCCACATAGTGCCATGTGGCACACATTTATGACAAATCCAAGTCATCCAAAATGGCAGGCCAGTATTTGAACTTGACTAGGCCCAAAAATGACCAAGCAGAAAATCTCTTCCATCCAATCCAAAGCATATATTGACCCCAAGTTTGATATGAACAACGGTCTATGATGTTTAGTCATTAAAACAGCTTGAATAGGTCAAGAAAGTCTGCCATGGCATAAAACGAGGGACTACCAAGGGAGATATCAGTGAGCTCCCATAATCCCAAAAATAAAACGTAGAACACACATGGTTTATAAATGAGAGAATTTTAGAATACCTACAAATTGCTTATAAAGTGAATTCTGTATGAACATGTGATCTATTGAAGTTGTATATATTGTAATAAGATGTATATGGGTGGCGTTATTCACACCCGTTTTTTGTGTGAAGAACACACGATTGTCCACCATAAAAAAACCGTTGACTTCCTTGAATCAGACAATGGAGATCATTTTTCATCTCAATCTTCCACACAATAGATCTTGAGATCATGGCGCACCTATAAGGGGTGACATGTTGATTCCATCTGGCACACATCCCCAAAAGCGACTGATAATGGGCATATCATGAGAAAGATTTTTGGGGATGTGTGCCATGTGTAATCAAGATCTACCAGTCTAATAGGTGTGCAATGATCTTAATATCTATTGTGTGGAAGATTGGGATGAAAACAATCTCCAACCGTCCAACGTATGATTCAAGGAAGTCAACCTTTTTTAATTGTGGAAAATCGAGTGTTCTTCACAACCTATGTATATATTGAAATGTATAAAAATCACTTGCCAACAAAATATTTGCTGCTAATAATTTAAAAAAAAAGCATGTCTAGAAATGTATAGTTTAAACTTTAAAACATGTTTCTACAAATTGGAGCATATCCACTATTGCCAATGAAACGAATGTGTACATGGGTAATTATATAAAAGTTATTCAAGTTTTATCTTTTAGAGTTTCATTTGCTTCCTAGGTCAAATGCATGATGTGTCGAAACAAGAAATGCTCCAAGAGATTAAATTTCCAATAGGAGAATCTGGATAATGCTGACCCTTATAGAACTAGTATTCAGTGTTCTTAGAAAGTGATAAATAAGGAGGGAATGGGACAGTGTCGTACAGATGATAGCCACTAGCATGTAACTTAAAGCCAGAATCAATTTTCCACTGAACCATGAAAAAAAATAAGAGAACAGTCAAGGAATACTACCTTCTGAATATTTGCAATGTTTGATCCGCCTTTTCCCATCACCTTACTTACTGCATGTGCAGGGATAACCATCTCACGAGTTGAAGCCAATCTGCACAATTACACAAAATTCAAGGAGCTGAAACTACAAATTAATGACATAAACACAAATTGCCACAGCTTAGGAATGCACAAGGCATACTAACCCTTCATAAAGCTTTGACAAATATGACGGAACAGATTCATACGCATTCTCCCCAACCTTCAGATGAAGTAAAAGAAAATAAACAACAAAGTCAACAAATGAGAGACTAACACTTCAGAAAAAACAACATTTCATGTGCCAAAATATAAAGTATAAAATCGTTCATGATAAACTAAACCGTGGTATAACATAAAAGATACCAATTAAGACAGCATTAATTACAGTACTTCGGTAGAAGAAATGAACGAGGTTGTCTATGTGGCTCCCACTAAAATACCTGCAAAGATCCATATCCATACATGCTCCTAGAGGAAAGCATGCCCAAGCTGCCACTGGTGTCAACCCTTCGATCGTATCCTAAAGGAGCAACAGGTGGAACACTAGGCAAGACAGATGGAACAGAATGACCACTTGAGTAGAGAGAATCCGCAATGGGAGCACTTTCATCACCTTCCCTATCTTTCAGAACATAATCTCTGAGCCTTAAAATGATCTGAACAAGTGCGTCTCTAACACTGTCAACCTCCCCAATCACCTGAAAGCCAACAATATAAAAACAAAATAAAAAGTTCAAAATGAATGCCATATAAACAAACTGATTGCAACAAGATGCAAAAACTGACCTCCACAAGACTATCCTCCTCCCCAGCACATTTGGGCTTTTCCTTCCCCTTTTTCAAGATTTGAACATCAGCTTTAGTTTTTTTTCGCATCTCATTTATAATTGAACCATTCTTGCCGATGAGACAACCAATAATCTTGGATAGAACAAGAAGACGGATGTTGACTTTGTCGTCATTGTCATTGGCATTAATCTTTCCTTGAAGTAGTAAACCAGCTTCAACTGCAGTTGACTTCAGGTCATCTGGGGACTGCAACAAATGTCACAGGCAACAACTATAGGTTAATGCGTACAAGAAGGTTAAAACAGTTAGAAGCTATAGACAGATGGTCAACCTCCATAGAAGTGATAGTGATAGCAATTTCATCACACTTATCTCTCAGATCATTGACCTCAACACGAGCACCGCTTGATTGCCTCACACTCTTAATGAAACTCCCTCCTTTGCCAATAACACGTCCAATCTTATCAGAGGGGCACAATAATCGTACTATCAACTCCTTGGATCGGGATGGGCTACCATAAGCAGGAACATCAGGGAGGGAAGACGAATACATAGGCCATGTACTCACAATATCAGTGTAACCATGAATTTCCGTTACTGGTGGTACAGATCTTGGAGGGTCAGCAACATTTGAGCTGGGATACAACCTGCCTGTTGGATATAAAGGGATATCTGATGGAATGATAATGGTCGGAGGAAGCTCTGGTAATGCGGTTTCAAGGGAAATCTCTTCCTTTGGCGAGAACTTGTACATTATTGCAGATACTGCATATAATGCTTCCTTCACAGCGTCTGCGTCACCAGTTATCTACACATTTAAAAATAAATAAATAAAGTAAAGAGATGAAATGGATAAACAACCACCTGAGACAACCATCAGAAAGAAAGGCACTCATCCAAATTTAAGTACTTTTTATATGAGAGAGACTCCTATGATTGCTATTGAACAGATTGTGACATGACCATTTGCCACATGGCACACACATTTGATAAATCAAAATGGTCCATCTAGTAGCCATCATCAGTACATTTCAGCCAAAAATCACGTCTATTAGAGGATTTGAACCATCCGATTGAAGCACTTTAATTTCAACTGTTAAAAAAATATGAATCATCCATTATAGAACTCATAGATCGAATGGTTCAAATCCACCAATGAGTGTATTTTTGGGCTCCCTTTACTTCAATATATGAGCTACCATCTTCATGACTTGGATGTCCAAAAACATGTGCCACGTGGCTTAATAAGTGGATAGTCATTGCATACCTGTAAAGAGGCGGTTATATATATATATATATATATATATATATATATATATATATATATATATATATATATATATATATATATATATATTGGCACAAAAGTGTATACGGTTATATACATCCAACAGAACAACAAGTCATAAAAGAGATCAAAATGAGTATGGCAGCCATCAACCTCTGACTGTAAGCATAGAATCCATCCATAAAAGACAGCAGGTTGTAAACTCTATGTCCACTAGTGGATCAAGATGCGGAAGGGGGAAATCGTCATACTGATGAGAATTGACGCGACGAGAAATTGAACATAAAACTGCTGAATTGGCTAATTTATTGTATGCACCAATTGAATTGAAATGAAGAACGAATCCCCTCTCAGTGTGATAAGAGGGGGAAGAAACTCATGACTGTCTATATATATTGATTGGTGTGTATCTTTTTATTGACTTGAAATTTCACAAAAATGATATCAGAAAAAATGTAGGCACCAATTGACGCAATCTGCAAACTAACACGCAGCTTGCCTGGATGGTGACTGAACTAGAAAGCTTTTGTATGTGAGAAGGAACTCTAAAATAGGCTAAAATTCCATGCCATTTTCTTCTTTCTCCCTTCTCATGAGTTTCTATTTTTGATTTCAATATATATATATATATATATATATATATATATATATATATATATATATATATATATATATATATGATACATAAATTATAAATAGACACAACATTTAGCAAGATTTGTTTAAATTTGTATCACCCCGATTTTCTAACCATACAAGCCACACCTTTTTACTGTTTTCATTACTTTGAAAGTCAAATAGGTGCAGAGACTCTAAAACAAAAACATAAACTTTGGCATACACACCTCACAATATCTCAACTATTCCTAACATTACCTACTGAAGATACAGATTCAAAGCCCAAACCTCAGCACTCTTACACACCGCTCATAGTTGTCAACTTAGTTTCAGTATTAATGGATGAAATTTTAAATAGCCTTCTAAGAGTTATTCTATTTTTATTTTTTTATGAAGAGTGAATCCTTAACAGTGCATGAATGCTTCAATTTTTCGATAGTTCAATTCTACATAAAATTTGTCAAATATTATTTTCTGATTTTAAGTTCACATTTTTATTTAGTTCCAACAACATAAAAAACTCAATGATCCATGATTCAATTAAAAGCAACCTCATATGAATTTGATTTCCAATCTTATACTCAGAACATTGGTAAATGGTTAAATAAACTAAAAATTTACCCGAACAAAGTTGTCAAAACTCATGGCACAGGAATGTGCAGGATCATTGGGATCCTTAGGTGTAACCTTGATGTTTGCTTCCGTCTTGTTTCTCAATTTCTTAATAGTACTTCCAGATTTACCAATAACATTTGCTGCTTGGCTACTTGGAACAAGAATATGGGCCTCCTCTTTATTTCTCTTGTCAGAATCACCAACAGCAGACATGGCGTTAACTATTGCTGAATGGACCTTCAGAAGCGCATCCTGAGCAGGGCAAAGAGGAACACGGCTGTCATACTCATCAACCTCGGTATCATCTTTGTCCTTAACAAAGCAGTATATAGTTACAATCCTCTCATCCACACCAGGAAAAGGATCAACAACCTTGATTCTTGCATGAGTATCTTGCCTCAGTGAATTTATAACCTTTCCACTCTTACCGATGAGACTTCCGATAATTCTACCTGGGCAAAGTATGCGGTACACAACCAGTTCCCCGCTACCTGAGTCGTCTTTGTTGTTCACTCTTCTCTTCTGGTATTTTCCATCATCGTCGCTATCCCTCTGTGGGCGGAATCTTTTGCCATTCTTAACCATACTAGCACACCCAATGTAATTGATGAAATAGGAAGCACCTCCTGAATTACAGAAACAAGTAGTGAGGCTAATGGAAATGGAGTATAGCCATGCCAATGACCTTTTGTATTGATCATTTCATCAACAAATAAAATGTAACTATTATAATTTGACATTTGAGAAGGGAAAAAAAGAAGGAATTCAAGCTAAATTATACATTATAAACTCAATCAAGTTTATTTTCATGTTCTAAAAAAATGAAACGGCCCCATAAAATGGACTATTGTAACCAATTAAGAAACCAATTGTATATTATAAAATCAATCAAGTTTATTTTCATATTCTTAAAAAACTAAAAGAGCCCCACAAATATGAACCATTGTAAATAAAAAAAATAAAAAAGCCCCATAAAATGGACTATTGTGAATCTCCCTTGAACTTGGCAACAGAATATCATAGATAATGTCTCCTGAATGTACAAACACAAAAGTAATACAATTGAAAAAATCTAATGAGATCAGTAGAAGCACATTGAGCTTGAAGTCAAGTAAACTGGAAAGTACGTATTAGGTACATTTCGACTTTGGTAAATGCTGCCAAAGGAACTGCTGATAGACAAGCGTCTCCTATACATGATTTCAAAAATCGGCCAATACCGATACATATCGGTGTCTCGGCAAACCAATACGTATTGGTATCCCAACTCGGGTATCGGATACCGTATCGGCCGATATGTCTCGGTTTCAGCCGAGACGTGGATTTTCTTCTTTTTTTTCAAAAAAAAAAGGCTGATACGTATCTGGTAACAGCCGAGTCATATCGGTCCTCGGTAAACTGATACCCGAGACCGATACCGAATTTGCTGCCTTGCTCATATAGGCAGAATGCAGATCACGAATTCGCAAGAAAAATTGAAAATAGCGTGCAACTGAAAAGATAAAGGTAATTGGGAAGCAAATGAAAAAACATTGCATAGGAGCAAATTTGATTTATTTACATAACAAACAAAGATTTGGAAGGTCCAAAAACAACAGAAATAACATTCCAGAAAAACATACAGCACCAAATTTTCAAAGAAATAGCCTCTAGCATGTACAAAAACCCGACATAATGAAAAAGAAATTTAACTGTGACCAAGGTTGTCATGGGAAATTACCTAGGCTAAGGTTACCTAAACCTTACTAGTTACTAAGCCTAGGTGGGCACTCGGGTATCTCAATGAGTACTGAATTATAGGCGATCGCTCAGGTAATGGATTTGAGGCTCACATGGGGAACAGAAACCTCAGCTGGAAGTGGTAAACTGCTTCAACTCACTAAATTTTTTTTTTTCCCATGAGAATGAGGAAAAATACGTAAAGGTTTTGGGAACTGACGAGGAAGATGCCAATTTGAAAAAAACCAAGCGTATGCAGAGGGCAATGACAATGGGGGTAAAAAACGAGAAAGAAAGTAATCATTGTAGGCAACCAATTATTTATGCCTCAACATCTTTATGGCGTGAAGGTGTGGTACTCATACTGAGGCATCCCACCCATAAAAACGAGAAAATCAAGTAATCATTGTAGGCAACCAATTATTATGCCTCAACATCTTATGACTTGAAGGTGTGGTACTCATACCGAGGCATCCCACCCATAAGACTAGCAAGGCAACTCTTAAGGGGGCAAAACCACAAAAAATATTTTTTTTTCTGTAGGTTAGCTTCATGCTTTTCAAGGTTAGTTAAGGCGCTATGGCAAGGTCATGGCAAAGAAGCTCACCATGCCATGACGAGGCCATTTACTATTTTTAAAAATAATTTAAAAAATAATTTTTATTTATTAATCATTAATATTTATTTTTTCAGATTTTTACTATTTTTTAATTTCTATATTTTTTCTAGAGGACGAAAAAAAATTCAACAAATTAATCGGGCGTAAACAAATATCAATAAATAGAGAGCAAATATTAATTATGAAATGTGAAACCTTACTAAATTCGCAAATCCCAACTTGAGCAAGTATAAGTAAAATATACATTAAAAAAGTGCCAAAACATTAAAAAAGTAATGTGCATATAGCCAAAAAATATATGCACGTTAAAAACAACCAAAAAATATATGCACATTAAAAATAACCCAAAAAAAATTGTGCACACCATATCAATGCAAATTTTAATTTATTTTTTGTTGAAATAACAAGCCATAGATCCCAGAAATAACATATTGAAAAAAAAATGTCCCATGCCACAAATTTGTGGCATGTGCAAAAAAATTGTAGCATGTGCAAGTTTTACCACCCAATTTGTGCAGAAAACTGGGAGCTAAAAATTTGTGGCTTGTGCACAATAATTTGTAGAGAATCCGACAGCTTAGAAAAATCTGTGCAGTTTATTGTGCACAAAAATTTTATAATTTTTTTCAATTGATCCTACTCTAAGCACAAAAATTTGTAGAGAATCCCCAAAAAATTAAAAAACGGAGAATCTAGCGAGATAGGGAGAGAGAGAGAGAGAGAGGAAGAGAAAGAGTGTACCCGTGCACTTCTTGTTCTTCTTTCGTTTCGGCGCTGCATGCGATGGGAGTTGTGTCTAGGGTTTGCGATGGAGCAGAGAGAGAGAGAGAGAGAGAGTTTGGATGGACTTTGGAGAAGTGTAGCCTCTCTCTCTCTCTCTAAAAAACGGGTTTTAAAAGGCCTTCAAAGGGGTTTTAAATGGTTTGAATTTGTTATAAATCTTATACAACATTATAGTGTATTAGCTTTTTTTATTTTAACTTTAACTTTTTTTTTCTAACTTATAATTTATAAAAATATAACTTATTATTATATAATTTATTAAAATATTATATAATTTATCAGCATGCTTTTTAGCTAAGGTAATGTCTTTGTTACCCTTAGGTACGCCAGGAACATGTTTTGATGGAGTCGCTAGGATCTTTACTGAATCGTGAAAAGAGGAGGAGCACGTTTTGATGGAGTAGCTGAATGAACAAAATGAAATGTGCATTGAGAAAAGTCGCTAAATCCTAAAATCCAAGGATTTTAAAGGTATACAAGCCCATCAATCAATGTGCTCTGATGCACTCCTCACCCTACTCGTGTTTTGGATCCTAACACGCTCTAATGCCATGTTTGGAATCACAAAAGCTATAATGGTCTATGACTTTCGTCCATTTTAGAACTCTTAGAGGGTGTGTTAAGTTGATCAGAGGATCCCAGGACACACTTTGGGTGCTTTGGATTACATTATGCCTATTTTGAATAGCACAAATCATGCAAAAGTGGGAAGATATAAAGAATTTACAAATTTCAAGGCGCTTAGAGAGTGTGCCAATCTGATTAGAAGGCCCTCACGCCACCTATCTACCCTCTAAGGACCTTGGATTACAATATGCCTCTTTGACATGTCCAGATCATGATAAAATTTAAAAATCAAAGGATTCAAGGATTTCAAGGCTCTTGGAGGGAGAGCCAATCCAATCAAAAGCCTACAGGACATTTACCCACCTCACCTTTATGGGAGCTTAGATTACAATGTAACTTTTGATGGTCAAATCATGAAAGGAATGAAAGATCTAAAGATACACATATTTTGAGGACTTAAAACCAAATTTCAATTCCCTATCACATATTTTGGGGACTTATAACCAAATTTCAATCCCATATATATATATATATATATATACCAATTTTTCTATGCCACTTGTCAAAATAGGAGGAAGAACAAAAAAAAAAGAGTTGTGCTCACTGGCATCACTACTTAGTTGCCAAAAAACACAAAAAAGTGTTCACGATTGAGTTGTGCTCATTGCTTAGAGGAGGAAGAAGAAAAAAAAATTGAGGAAGAAGAAAAAAAAAATTAGAGGACGAAAAAAAAAAAAAAACTCACCTCGTCGTCGCCCGACGGCCATCGCCGGAGGGTTGTCGTCAGGGAGCCATCGCCGGAGTGCCGCAATTGCCTGAGAAGTGTGGGGTTATAGTTTTTAATTTAGGCTGATTTTATTTGCAACCCCTTTTCTTGTGCTGTTATTTTCACCCTACAACTTAGGATGGACTATTTGCGTTATTTGCACCCAATGTATAACTTAAGGTTATATTAATTGCATCCAAGAAGAGTTATTTGCTTATTTGCTTCTAATTCCACTTAAGAACATCCACATTTTTCTTAGGTACCTCTGTTTGTGCCCAGACACCTTGGAAACCATTCATTGCTTCGAATCAGATGATGGTGATCATGTTTCAGCCCAATTTCCCACACACTAGATCTTGAGATCATGGCGCACCAATCATACGGTCAGTACTTGATTCCATGTGTCAAAGATCCCCAAAACATGGCCCTTGAATCATATGACATACATCATGCTCAAACGTGATTACGTAAATTTAGGACCATTTTCTGAGAATCTGACACATGGAATAAAAAATTGACAATCTGATAGATGTACTATGATCTCAAGATCTATTGTGTAGAATATCGGGGTGAAACACGACCTCCGTCATCTGATCTGACGCCATCAATGGTCTTCACATCGCATGTCACATGTCCCTTAAATACCAAGTCTCTCTTTAAAGTTGGTGCAAGGGCCAACTTTCCAAGTGCAAGAGCCCTTTTAAAATCTGTCAAATAATCGCTCCCAGGAAAAAAAAAATCAAATTTTTTTTTAAATGGGGAATGGGGAGGGGCGGCTGTCCCAAATCAGGTCTGCCCTGGGGGACGCCCCGGCCTAAATCGGGGCGTCCAGAGGCCCGAACCGCCTGGGCTGCTGCCCCGACTGATTTTTAGAACATTGCCTCCAATTGGTGTAAAGCCATCAACCATGGCCTATCGACACATGAGAATAAAAAGAGGGAGATTTTCAGGGTTGGGGAGACGATGGATTGGTTTTACACATAATATCATTCTAGGCAATTTTCACCATTCAAAAACATCAAGGAACATCACCGCGTAATGTTTATGTGTTTAATCGGCATAAATGCAAGAAATTATAAGGCATGAACCTTGTGCCTGTGGCCTATATTTTTGGCAATCGATTCCTGTGAAAAAATTCATGAATGCTATTAGGCTGCATTTGGAAACGGGGATTTGGATTTGGATCTCCTAAATCTAAATCTACCAATTGGTTCCACCTTTTTGTGTTTGGATTTGGATTTGGTAAATCCACCGGAATTTAGAAATTCATGTCTTTATTGTAAAAAAGTGGATTTGTAAATAACACCTCCAAGGCGTCATTTGAAAATCCAAATCTTACGCCATTATATGATTGGCTATGTTTTGTGAACAAAAAGTTGTTACCCAGTGCTATCATAGGTACGATTCGACCTGATACTTGAGCCGAGTATTTTTAAGCTTAACCGATATGGTTGGATTGGGCATGAGGCGTCCCAACCATGGGTCAGAGGTTGACTTTAAGGTCAAACTTTGATTTTTAGTTAAAATTTTACTTTTTATTAAACTGACTCCTATAATTTGATAGCGAAAAAAAGATACTATCATGTTGACCTATAATGTGATATTGGGTTCTCAATTTTATTAATCAACTTTGACTTTTGGTCAAACTTTGACTTTTATAAAAAAATTATTTGTAGTCAAACTGAAAACTTGCTTATAGATAGAGTCTACTACTATATAAATTTATACCATATCAGTGTAATTTTTCCTTGGTCAAAGTTTGACTTCTTATCAAAGTTTGATTTTCTATAAAAAGTTATAAATTCTAATTAGTGGAATATTATAATTAAAAATATCTATCATTGTTTAATTTATAACTTTAAAATACATTGCCTCATTGTTATTAGTCAGAATTTGACTTTTATTCAAATTTTGACTTTAATCAAAATTTGATAAGTGTATCTTGACAATACATAATAATCGTTGGGCTGCAACGACTAGTTTATGACTGTTGGGCTGCAACGGCTAGTTTATGGCCGTTGCAACCCACCTTTGTACAGTGCACTTGCAACCAAGAAATTGTCAGTTGCACACATTTCTAGTTTTTTCTATTTTTTATTTTTTATTTCTATTTTTGCAACCCACCCTTGTACAGTGTACCTTGGGTGCAATCAGGAAATTGTTGGTTGCCCTGATTGCACCCATTTTCGATTTTTTTTTCACTTCTTTTTTTGTCCTTTCTATTTTTTGCAGCCCACCTTTGTACAGTGCACCTCATGTGCAACCAGCTGGTTGCACCCATTTCCAATTATTTTCAAATTTTTATTTCTATTTTTGCTGTCCCTTTGTACATTGTCTCTTGAGTGCAACCAAAAAATTTTTTGGTTGCACCTTTTTCAAAATTATTTATTATTTATTTTTTTGCTTTTATTTTTTGCAGCCAAACATGTACAGTGCACCTTGTGTGAAACTAGGAAATTGGTGGTTGCGCCCTTTTTAAAAAAAAAATCTCATATTATTATTCCTGTTTTTGCAACCCACCTTTGTATAGTGCACTTTGGGTGCAATCAGGAAATTGTTGGTTGCACCCACGTCCTTGATTTTTCATTTTTTTGTCTTTGTTTTTGTAGCCCACCTTTGTATAGTGCACCTTGAGTGGAATTAAGAAATTGTTGGTTGTACCAATTTTCTATGTTTTTCCCTTAAACCCTAATTGAAGCAATGCGAACCGAACCAAACACTAAAAAATTCGGTTTCGGTTCAAAAATTCGGTTTCGGTTCGGGAGCGGTTTATGTGTTGGAGGAATTCGGTGTACCAAAATCGATACTGATATATTTTGGTTCGATTTCGGTTTGTGGTATACCGAACCGAAAATGAAAAAAATCTGATTCGGTTCGATTCGGTATACCAAACTTGCATACCTACCTACATAGAATGAAGGAAACCAATTAAATGTAAATTCTTTTTATAAAAAAAATTGCCAAATGAAGTATTTATAAATCCTTGGGCCAAATCTCAAGGCAATTTATAAATCTTTGGACCAAATCTCAAGGCAATGCTTAATCATCCAAACAAGAGATTTGCAAATCCAAATATTTCAAATTCTGAATTTGAAATTCCCAAATCCAAATCCATGGTCCTAAACACAGCCTTAAAATATTTGGCGCAAAGGGAATCACACGGATCAAAAGAAAAGCAAGTATTGCGTGAAGAAAGAAGAAAGAGGAAACAAAACATAAGAAATAACGTACATTTTAAAGTGGTTTGGCTAAGATGCCTACGTCCACAATAAGAAAATCACACTTAGTTCAGTGTATTTTCGACTCTATTACTATTCCTTCTATTTATTATTTACAACATCAAAATCACCGAATACAGAGAAAATTCGAAATTACAGTGTACACACCTGATCAACGGCGGACACACATTATAGCTTGTGAGCCCCGTAAGTTATAACTACAGACCCCATAAAGAAACTGTTGAAAACAATTCAGTTTGGGTTTGAAAAATTACAATCTGAGATTTGGTTTCTGCAACTGAAAATTTAGCGATGGAAATCATTAGTTGCAGAGAGATCAAATCTTCGATACCAAAACCCCTTTAAGTTAAAAACACCCACGCTCTCTCTGTATTCACTTTCTCTCTCTCTCATGCTCTCTGGCTTTATTTCTCTCTCTACTCTCTATCTTCCTAAACCCTATATCCCTAATTTTTTAAATCTTTAATTTATCAACTGAACTCTAATTTCCAAATCCCTAATTTGTAAATCCGTACCTCTAAACCTATTTTCTAATTCCCTATTTTAATCTTAGACCCTAAATCCATTTCCTAAACATCAAAATTGTTTGGGATATAGGTGATCCGTACCGACAAAGTGATCAATCATAGATCAAAGTGCAACAAGTGTCTTTCAGGGAGAGTAAAATCATCTCATATGTTGATTTAATATCAATCATGAGTCAATCCAAAGGTAGTGGTCAGAACTTGGAGAAGATGGAAGCATCATGACCTGTCTTGGTGTTACGATTGGGAGATTGGATTTGTGGCCACTGCCGGAACGTGAATTTCCGGCGTCGGTCGATTTGTCATCGACATGGGTGCAATGTGGCCAGAGCCGAGGGAGTGATGGTTAAGTCTGTTGCTGATCGTACCCCCCGGCCTGAAAGCAATAAACAAACAGTCATCAATGGCGCACAAATGCGCGATTTACGTCGGGGATGGTCAATTGCCGGCAAAAAGTTCTATCGGGTAAACATTGCTATTAAAAATCCGGCCACCCGACAAAATGGGGTCTCGTTCGGTGAGGTGGTGGAGAAAGGAGGGAGAGATACTTGGGAGATAGGCAACTCTTCTGCTGCCGTTCATGGGAATGCTCCCAGCTTGCCGGAACTGGGAGACAGCACTGCTCAGCTCAGTTTCAAATCCCCGCAAATTCTCTCGCTCACCAAAAATTTACATAATTATCGGGTGATCCTTTACACAAACAAAGATACATTAACATTGTTCCATTTACACAGATTGGTCCAAATTACATGGGAGGTCTCTAATAGGCCTAGCCTGTCATCTATTACAAAAACAAAATTCATCCTGCGGTTTCGATTGGAAGAGGCGGCAAGAGACATCTGCCACATACAACTGCTACACATTGATGGGATCCCAGTTGAGTGTGGGACTTGGGATCTAGCGGTTGGTGACCTTTTATCTACATCGGTGGGGAGGAGGGGTTTGGATTTGGGTGTTGGGTCTACCACTCCATGCATGGTCCCCTGAAGTCTTCAAGGGGATCTCGGAGATAGATGTGGTAGGTTCATCCTGGTTGACCGCAGGATGGAGGACCTCTAGGACATGGAAGCTGCCCGGATTCTCATTGTCGTTGATCGAGTGGAGCGCATCCCTAAAAGCTATGAGGTCTGAGTGGACAACCAAAAATTCAGGGTCTTCATAGAAATGGCGTTCACGGAGAGGGTGCTCGTCCCTCAACAGTCGGGCGATGAAACCCTGGGGTCCCGGAACCCCAACGTAGACGTATTCTGTGGTACCGCAAAAGAAGTCTCAACGGAGATCGAACCAGTCTGGGACCGGGTGGAATGGCCCGGTCGGTCATCAGCGAGATGCCTGGAGGGGAGCTCGTCCGCGAATCCGTCTCATAGAAGGGGGGAACAGTGGTAGTCGTCCTCGCCGACGGGCTTCCAAGGTACCTCGGGTTCTGATTGGATCGCTCATTCTCCAATCGCTGAGTTTGAAGATGGAAAAATTATTGATGAGTTTTGTCGTCTATAGCTCGTAGATGGGGGTATCAAAGATTCCAGCGAGAGGAGATAATCGGTGTTGACGGCTAAATACCCGATTCAAGCGAGTTGCTTGGACCCAGATCTTACATCGTCGAGATGTTCTATGGTGGTCGCTTCGTCGTACATCATGCTTGCCTGTCAACCGACAACTGCGGTGGTTGGTGGGCAGGTTTGGATGCCACCGACAACTGCGCCTCGTCGGTGGGATCCGATGGAGACAAAGAGGATGTCTTGCCTCAAGAGGAAGGTGATGCCAGGAGGTAGAAAGAAACTTTTGGTCTTTTTCAAAAAGAGAAGGAAATGTAGTGGGAGGTGGATTTCGAGGCCTATGGAGAATACAGTACATGGGCTCTCAGTGGTTTCAGAAAACTGGCACACGGTTTCAGGAAACCGATGCATGGTTTCACCTTTAAGCGTTGACTATCGCCCTTTTACTATGACACGTGGACAAGCTGGCACCATCGTCCAGAGTTTATCTCGATATTCAGTCATCATGACACGGGGGTTCTCAGTCACTGTGACATGTGGCGATTCAGTTACCATCGACCTGCCCTTTTTTCAAGATTCCCATCGCTACCATGAGCCTACGGTCATAGAAAAGTCTGAAAGCTATACAAAGGAGACATGTGGTTTCCACTACTTCGACGGGAGACAGCTGGCAGGGGCTTCTAGGTGGACCATAAATAGGCCGGTTACCATGGGTTTCTGTAAGAGATCGAGGGATGGACCCGTGACGACTTATGCTCTAAAAGTTAAGGGACTGTCACACTTAAGGCCATGGATCCAAGACCTGGCCTGTACCGATTGATGGGAATACACAATATCGGGGGAGGACCCGAGAAAACAGATCATCTCTAACTTTCATCCGATGGATGATTCAACTTTTGCAGAGAGAGTCAATCCTTTGGCCCCAACTTTGGCTTCCCAAACTTCACTTCTATCGGAAGCTTTAGATAACATTGAAGATTCTAGGGCCTAGGAGAGTGGCGAAGGGCTTGGCGTGCTGAATGATGTCGATCGTTTGATTGGAGTGGGGGGTGATCTGGGAGTGCCTTTCAAAGGCCCCGAAGAGAATCTCAGGGATGTGTTCCGGTCCATTCTCACTAGCAGGCACAACAGCAGTAAGAAGAGACGTCGTGAAATTCCCCGGGAACTTGCACGGTTACAATGGGGGATTTTAGATGAAAAGGGAGTAGGGGGTGTATAACCTTCCTCAATCATTGGTGGGTGGGCCTTGCGATGTTTTCGTGAAGATGTTGTCATGGAATGTGAGAGGTATCAGTGACAGATTCAAGCGGGCCGGGGTTAAACTGGTCATCAAGTTCATCAACCCAGCGGCCATTACAATTCAGGAAACCAAATGGGGTAGCTGCAACGAGTTTAAAGGCGCATTGGTGCTCGAAGGAAACCGATGGGATTGGATTGGAGTCGATTCCGTGGGGGCCTCGGGCGAGATTCTTGTGGCTTGGGATTCGACGTTGTTCGAGAAAATGGACGACAAGGTGGGCCAATTCTCGGCCTCGGTTGTGCTTTGGAACAGGGACTCAAACAAAGTGTGGTCATTTTCCGAAATTTATGGACCAATGGACGATAGACAGTGTGACAATTCTGGTTCGAACTGGCTGCCATTTCGGCTAGATGGGAGTACCCTCGCTGCTTGGGGGGGGGGGGGGGGGGGGGGATTTTAAAGCCATTAGATGGCCACATGAGAAAAATGGCAGTCTGCCAAATATGGGAGTGATGAGAGATTTTAACACTTTCATTTCAGATTGAGAGCTGATGGACATACCTCTCACGAAAGCTAATTTTACCTGGTCAAATCTTCAGGAAGCCCCCTCCTTAAGCCGGCTGGATTGTTTCCTATGCACTACGGAATGGATGGATCTATTTCTGGCGGCCAGGCTTGAAGGCTTCACCAGGGTGGTGTTGGACCACCAGCCTATCTTGCTTACGTGCGAGACTAAGGGGAGAGGCCCGATCCCGTTTCGTTTCGTTTCGAGAACATGTGGCTATTGGATGAACAATTCAAACAGCTGGTTCCTTTGTGGTGGGTGATGCATGCCTGTTGGGACAGCCTTATCTGGCAAGTTCAACTTCTGACTTCAGCTGCTTTTGGGCATTAAGATTGGAATGGAGAAGTGTAGTGCGGTGTGGATTGCAAGAGGCTTACTCATTGAAGAGAATGATAATCTCGAGGAGATGAGCGCCCTATCGGAGGACGAAAAAATAGGAGCGGGCGTAAAAGATGCTGGAGTTCAACGATAAATGCAGAGCTGAAGAGGTGCACTAGAGACAAAAATCCAAGGTTCAGTGGCTGCGAGAGGGGGATCAAAATACTAGGTTTTCCCATAAGGTGGCAAATGCACAGAACAAAACCAACTACATGAGAAACATTGTCGTTGACAACGTCCAATACTCTGAGCTTGAGCAGATCCTGCACAAAGTGGTGAATTACTACTCTAACCTATACATAGACGACAGATTAATCCGGCCAGAGTTGGATGGGCTAACCTTCAACTCCATCTCCGAGGTCGAGAGTACAGAGATGGAGAAACCGTTCAACGAAGAAGTTTGGAGGGCAATTAGGTTATGGGGGAAAAATAAATCCCCAGGCCCGGACGGATTCACAATGGAATTCTATCGTGCTTTCTGGTCGATTCTGAAATCACAACTAATGGAGATTTTTTGTGAGTTCCATGCCAAAGGATTCATTGGTTGATGCCTAAATTCTACATTCATAACTCTCATCCCCAAAAGAAGTGGGGCTGAGGACATATCTGACTTTAGGCCAATCAGTCTCCTCAACTGCCTGTATAAAATTATTTCCAAAGTCCTAACCAACAGGATCAAACTGGTAATGTGCAAGATCATTTCGGATAACTAGAGAGCTTTTGTTCAGGGACGATAATTGATCGACCTGATCGCGGTTGCGCATGAGGTGATATACTCGGCTCATCTATTGCGCCATCCGATAACCCTATGGAAGGTGGATATGGAGAAAAAGCCTATGACTATGTCAGTTGGGACTGCCTTGACTATATGCTTCACTGATTTGGGTTCAGGACGACCTGGAGGAAATGGATGCGTGTTTGCTTCTCATCGGCATGCCAGCCAGGTACTTCAATAACTCTAGAGGCCTCCGCCAGGGAGACCCGCTGTCCCCATGCCTATTCAACATGGTGGGTGAAGCCCTAGCTGGTCTTATTACGCGAGTGAAGCAGATTCAACTTATTTAAGAGGTTTTGGTGGGATCACAGGGCTGGGCTATCTCACACCTCTAATATGTCGATGACACCATCTTATTTGGTCTCGCTGATGTATAAGAGTTCAGCAACCTGATTGACATCCTCGCGGTTTATGAGATAGTTTCCGAACAACATGTTAACTTTCACAAATTAGCCATTTCAGAAATTGGTACTAGGGATCAGCAGATGGTTGAGTTAGCGGCTACCGTCAATTGTGCTATTGAACAGCTCCCCATAAAGTATTTGGGCTGCCTTTGGGTATAAAAAAATTATTGGCGCGAGCGTTGGAACCGGTAGTTCAGCAGTTTGAGCAACGACTGTTACGTGGAAAGGAAAATTGCTTAGCAGCGGGGGTCGCCTTCTTCTGGTTAAATCGGTGCTCTCCAGCCTGCCTATATTCTTCACATCAATGTTCCTTTGCCCGACAGGGGTTATTCACCGTCTAGAGCAAATTCAATGAAACTTTCTTTTGGAAGGCTCGGGCCTAGACAAATGCTACCACCTTGCGAACTGGGAGACCTGCCAGCTCCCAATGTCTTGTGCAGGTCTTGGTATTCGAAGTATGAAGGGATCCAATGTTGCTTTTCTGGGGAAATGATTTTGGCGTGCTAGTTTGGAGAGTGAAAGAGAAAGCCTTTAGAGAGTTGTGCTGGCAGAGAAGTACGGGCAATCAAGTGGGAATTGGGGAATTAATACCACGGTACACAGAGGTACCTCGGCTTGGTGGAAGGCCATCTGCAGTACTTGGTCTTCGTATGCTAAATGGATCAGATTCAAGTGGGGTTGTGGCTCTCGAATTCGATTTTGGGAAGATATTTGGGTGGATGGGGTCTATCTTAAATCGGCATTTCCGAATATCTACGCAATCTCCACCAACCAAGGGGGGCTGATTAGCGATTGTCTCAAATTCCACTGATAGTAGGTTATGGGAGGTCTCCACTTGTAGATTTCTAACGAGTGAGGAGATGACCTCTTTCACCAACCTGCTGTCCACGATCTATACTATCCTCCCAAATGTGCAGCATCAGGACCAGCAGGTATGGGCGTCAAGCAAAGATGGCAGTTTCAGTGTCAAGGCGTATTACCAAATGCTCACAAGTCGTCCACTTATCAGATTTCAAGGAGCCAAGTTGTGGAAAATGGGTATCCCCTCAAAGGTTAGATTCTTTGCTTGAACTTTGCCCAAAGGTAAAGTCTTAACCATTGATCAACTCATCCATCGGGGGAATGAGATACCAAATCAATGTGTTATGTGCCACCAGTAAGAAGCATCAACTGCGTTTCTCCATTGTCAGATGGCCTACAAGGTCTAGGGTGTGATTCTTAGTTCTTTCGGCATGGCCTGGGCTATCCCTCTAGCCACTTGCCAACAATTCCTACTTTGGATTCGGTCATCAGCTTCGGGACTGCTGGAAGGCAGCGTTCTTCGCTGTCAGTTGGAGTTTATGGCTAGAAAGGAATGCAAGAACTTTTGATAATAAACCTCGTCCGGTGGGGATGATCATCAAGTCAGTCCGGGACTTTATTTATCTGTGGGTTTCTAGTCGAAGTGATGCTGATGGGGAAGAATCAGCGCCTTGGGATCCAGGTTAGGTTTTAGCAGTTCTGTCCTTACGGTTGTGCCATGCGTTTCTGCTTGTTCTTAGTTGTTGTCTCTTTTTTTGTGTCGGTGTATCTGTTCTTCAGCGCCTTGCTGGTTTGTAATACAATGCATTTTACCGATCAATTTTTTTTTTTAATATCAATCATTGTTTTTAGTTTTAGGGTATCTCTGTTCGCACCAACAGGATTACTGAGGCTGCCTACGTCCGAAACCCACTAAAACCTATTGACTACATGAAATCGAACTATGGAGATCACTTTTCAGCTTAATCTTCCACATAAAGGATCTTGAGACCATGAGCTTATCATCAGACGGTGTATTTTTATTCCATGTGGCACAGATTCCCAAAAATGGCCCTAAAATTAAGCTTGAGTTTGATGTGTGCCATTTGATTTTAGGGACACATTTTTGAGACATTTGTCGCGTGTAATAAAAATGGACCGTCTGATGGTACGGTCATGGTCTCAACATCCCTATGTGAAAGATTGAGGTGAAAAGCAATCTCCATCTGATTCCAATTAGTCAATGAGTTTTAGTGGGTTTCAGAAGTAGGCGCCCTCACTACTCCTATAGGTAAACAAAGGTACCCTTATGTTTCATGCCGGATATTCAAGTTCATCAATCGAATAGTTCATATCCACTTATAAGCATGTTTCTGTGAGCTGAACTATGTTCAAATAATAGATTGCCACTTGGACAATTTAGATTGATTACAAATGTGGGCCAGATGACATAATGATTACACGTGCCCCCCATTCAAGAAAATCCTGCGTCCGCCACTGCACCTGATGGGCTCTCATATTTCTTCTAGTATATCTGAAAAACGGAAAAAGGCAGCTAGAGTATCTATTTGGTTCTTTGATTTTATATGCTTTATCTTGAAACAGAAAGGCAGCTCTCGAGATTCTCAAGAGGGGAAAACGTAGATATCCGATTGGTTGGTTAGCACAATCTCAATATCACTGGATCATTATCGCTGGTAGTTTAATTAAGAAATATGAAGAATCTGTTTCTGTCAGCAAATTGTTATTCTCAACTTGAGTGCTGGTGGGAATACTTGAATTTCATTGAAGCATTTATTTGCTTGGTTACTTGAGCTGTAACTCCTATTACTTCTCCTTTGTTGGTATCAGATTGTGCCTTCCCCCATTCATTATTATTTTAGGGACTTAAGGGTTTACTCCATGCCAACACAAAGCATGGGATGCACCCTTTTTTTTGGAGCTCCCCTTAGAGTCTTCCCTGCATCATATTTGGATGCAGTTTTCTTCCTTGAATTCTTCTCCACATGAGAAAACATTGGAATCATTGAATCTCAAGATTCGAACCTCTAGATGTCTAGAAACATGGTCCAAAGCATAGATCAAAATCTTGAATTTTCGATACATATCGTCCAGCCCCAAAACCTATACGTATCGGATGATATGTATCGGTTTCGGACAATATTTTCCAGTTTTTTACCAAAAAAAAAAAACATCAAACCGATAATTTGAAATTATCATACGATAATTTCAAACTATCGTCCGATACGAACGAAACATTGAATGATAATTTGACTGTTTAAGGGGGACGATAAAAACCCAATGTATCGTATCGTTCACGTCCAAAACCGATACGTATCGATATCGGACGATATTTTGATCCATGGTCCAAAGTAGGGTTCGATCATCTTTGTTTTAATTTTAACCCATTGATGATGACGCTTGGCCCTTCGATTTCAAATCCTTCAGCTTCTGTGTACTCTTTGGGATATGGAGAATACACTTGAGCTTTAACATGTCGAAAAATTCATGACAAAGAGCTTCCAAAGCATCGCCAAAGTGACACATTGGACAATCCGCAGGGGTTTGCTAGCATATGATATAAAGCCAAAGTTAAACCTGAGAAGGGCATCATAGCTCTTATTTTCATTTTCACTCTAATAGTCATAAAGGTGTTCTTTAATTACCTTGGGGACATAGAATGAGTGATGCATGGGTGAGATATGGAAGTTCACACATATTCTAAAAGAATATCTGTGCATTAACATCGAACCAAAAAGCATCCCTCCCTCCTCTACAAAAGAGGGATTTTGGCTTGAGCTTGTGCAATCATTTGAAGATCACTAATAAATCCCTCCATGTAATTCCTAAAAAAGACCTCTATCTAAGGTCCTTTTTTTCTCCTTGTTTGCAAGAATTGCGCCATTGCGGCAGAAGGAAATGGAGAAATTGAGGGGTGTTTGAGTGGAAGTTTCCAAGACTTTGAGGAAGCATGAAAGACGAACAGAATGGAGAAGACATAATTATACACCAAGCACAATTTCAGATACATATTATCCCTCTTTATTTCGTATGAAGTATAAGCCGTAATATGCTGGGCATGTCGTTCTACCTCGCATGAAAACGTGGTGTACCCTAACATCGTACCTAGACCTAGTCTTTCCCTGCATTTCAAACAAAATATTTTCTTAGGTTTGAGGCCTCAAACCCAAGTGGCGGCTCCTTGCTGCCAAGTGTGTCTTTGGTGTATCAATCCCTCCTTTTCGTCATTATTTGAAAGGTCTTGTCCTCGTTAGAGTTTTGGCACCGATAAGATAAGAATCAACCAACCTCTCTAGCACTTAAGCCTAGGAATAAGGGCGTCAAATTTGGCCTTTTAAAGGCGGATTCACATGAATCAATAAGTTTCAACCATAGGCACCCTACAATTGGGTCATCCGTTACGAGTTTTGCATTTCTCATTACTTTTCTCATCCAAAATTCTGAGCTACGATTTAATATAAAATCAAGGGAGGTGCCTTTGGCGCTTCCGCCTAGGAAATCGTATCTAAAATAGTGACTCTATCAGAGTGAAGCATATTTTTTTTTCTAGCCAAATATCCAAAATAAAGAATGTAAAAAAGATCAAGAGTAAATTCGACAACCCTATTTTTCCTTCTGGATCATATTTTTCCTTCTAGACTAATATCTGCACAAAAGATTGTATAAAATGAGAATCCAAGAAGATCAAAGCATGAGACATGACAGATATAGCATCTCCCTTGTAATCCGAGGGGTATTTGGCGACAATTCAACGACCCTCCAGCTTGAAAAATTCCTTACATCAAAGCCAAAAGCTTCCTTTTATATTCTCTTATATCATAAACGGACGTTATGTAGTGATTTTTATTTAAATATTATTTTTCATATTATTCACTGTTTCCATATACTTATGAGATTGCTCATATTTGATGTATAGCACACTATTTGAACCCGGCCTTTCAGTATACGCAGTACTTCGAATTGAGTGAGGTCAATGAAGTGTACATCAGTTTGCTCAATATGATCCAATGAATGCTCCCTAAGTTGGCGGACCAAGGTCAAGCCATAGGAGATGTGAGTAATCATACCTTATAACTAATAAGTCAAATGTCAGATGATCTATTTATTGATATGTGGGTTATTGTATTCCATCTTTGTAGATTGATATGTTTCGCAAGAGACATGGGCCATTTGAGACCCCGTTGGCGCAATCCCAAGTCAAACACGATAAACCCGCTGATTGGTGGATGCACTATAGAGGTGATTGCCCGATACTAAGGCGAGTTACAATGCGAGTTTTATCGCAAACATATTCCTCGTCCAACTGTGAGTGGAATTGAAGTACATTTTCTCTCAGTCACACGAAGAGAAAGAATAGGCTAACTATGAAACGATTGAAAAAGTTAATCTATTACCACTACAATATGCGATTAAGGGTCAGAAATATGCAGATGACCAACCGTGGTAAACAATTATATAAAGTCTTAGTTCATACAATTTTTATTTGATATAATTGACGAGACATATACTAATTCATCTATCATATTCTACCTTATAGATAGTGAATATTTTAATCCCATCGAGTTGAATTATATATTCACGGAGGATGACCATTTGAATCAGTGGATCGAAGAGAGAGAAGACTCAGTGTTGGATACTGAGAGTACTGCATAGCTAGACAATATTGAAAGTGTAGAGGAGCAGACTTCCCAACCATCGAGGCAGAAAAAAAGATTGAATTATCATTCAGTGGTTGGATCTGATGACGAAATGCAGCCTGATAGTAATAATGACGATGATGGGGGTGATGGTGGAGGCGATGAAATCCATGTTGGCACTAGTGGTGGAGGGGATAATATTGATCCCTCTTATTCTTATAGAGGCATTGCTGGCATAGGATGATGAGCCGATAACAATGTATGACACTCTTACATTTAGAGGTAGAGGAGTTGAAGGAAGAGGAGCATCAGAATCTTATCAAACACCACCACTAGTGCTAAAACACCGAAGATTCAGCAAAACATCGAAGATTCAGCAACCAGTAACCCATTCTACTATCGGCCTCAACCAACCTACCCCAAGCCAATGACTTCGTTGGTCAAATTTTTGGAGGACCAACCTTTATCTATTACACTGAGCCATTTTCGTCGCTAATGTTTCAATTTCAAGGGAGCACATATGATCATGGGTATCAATATGACCAATATTATAGGAAATGCTCGTGCATCAATTGATAAAGACCAACCAATACTCCAAAAACACCTAGGCATTAATGGAGCAAAAAGTTAGGCTCATCATACTTTGGGGGGATCGTAAGTCATAACTAATACATAAGAATTCTTTTGACTTTTCAAATCCACATGATAGAACCCAGCTCCCAAATCAGCTGGTTTACCTCATTTCGCATCATGATTTGCGAAAGCATTTAATGTATCCCAAAGGCTCATTATAATTTGGGTAACATTATGACAAGCCATCACATATAAAGTATGTCGGAAGCCATAATTTTCATTATGCCATCACATTCTGATGCTCCAATTGCATTATTATAGTTAAACAAGTAAGCATATTATATCATAATGAAATTGAAAATAGAAGGCTAAAAAAATAATTGGCTACACTTATAGTTCAATTATATATTTTTTCTTTCCTTTCAAAAAAAAAAAAAAATTATATATTTTTTCTTTTACTATTTTCCCATCTTTTTAAATTTTTTTTATTTAAAAATTGTATCATCGCTTATGCAATGGCATAAGCAAATGGCACATAGCCATCTCTTAGGCTGGCTTAGGCCCTTTTTAAACATATATTATAATGATCTCTTGCCAAAAGATTTAAAATTTGTGAAAACAGTGAAATCCGTGCTCACAAAAACAAAACATTTTTTGTTCAAAACTAAATTACCAACAATCAAATTATAAAATATAATCTAAACACTAATTTAACAACAATTGAATCATCAACGATAACCTAACCACCTGCAATCGCGCATTTGGTTGACCGAGGAATATAAATAAATACTTGCCGAAAAAACACGCGATTAATGATCCATGTTAACACTGGAACTAGGGTTTATGGTGGTAACAAATTACATAGAAAAAAATTAAATGAACAGCAGATCAAAACCCTAACAGAGAAAAAATCTGAGCAGGTAGGTGTAAACCCCTAACAGTAAGCGTACCTATGAAGAGGAGAAGAGAAGCCAAGTAAAACCCTACTTCTTAAGAGACCGCCGTTCGAAATGGAAGTTGGCCATTAAGCATTTTAAGGTTGAGATTTACGACCGGCTCGCTCGGTAACTTTCAAACCTTAATGGGTAAACAGACGGTCATTGCCCGAGGGAAATTGTACTCTGGGGCCCTCATAGTTTCAGATTTTGTGAAAACAGCTCCATAGCTTCAAATTTTGCAAGATAGGTTGGTGGCTCGTATTCGACCCACCATCAAATGACCAAATTGCCCACTTTTGTTCTCGCTTTTTTTTTACTCACTTTCCCGTCTCTTTTGCTCAGATTCTCATTGATATTGAACATTATCAAGAAATGACAGGTGTGCAATTTTTTTCAGCACTAATGTTGAAAAATTAATTATTTGTATATCTAATTTGTTATTAGATCGAGCAATGTGCTATCAAATCTGCTATCGATCTGATAGCAGATCGAGCGAAGCAGTATATTACATTGTCACAAAAATATTAGCCAATTTGATATTGAAGCCGTTGATTCAATGTCACATCGTCCACTCTTAAAAGAAAAGGAGAGTACGGACTATGGAGGCTCTCACTATTAACTGCCAACAGTAATATGATAGTATAATGATTAGTATATGTAGATTGGTAAAATCTTATTTTTAAACATTATCGGGAGGAAATTAGGTGCTTCAAGTTTCTTATGGCATTTTGGAGAAATATATAAGTTTCTTATAAGTAGGAGTTTTACTAAACTTCAAGTTTAAAACAAAGAATATACAAAATAACTCAACTCGAAGGATATTTTTCAATCGCAGTTTTCTTCCGAAGAAGCCCTAGTTGGCACGAGAATGAGGTTGGTTCAGAGAGTTGCAGGTTTTGGAAGCAGGTTGCTTTTGGACTGATGGTTGAAACTAATTAGATCCAACACAAACGGAACCCCTTTACAACTCTATTAGTATCATGAACAAGCAACCTCTAACACATGATTTGAAAGCTTGCATATTCAAAGTTTGTATGGATGCATAGCTGGACAAGACATCAACTCATTATCTAGGAAGAGTTTGCAATAAGCCGTCGACTCATTTTAGACAATTTCTTGATGTTGTCTAAAATTTCTACATGGTACAAAGACTTTATCTCCATCGTCCTTTTTCTCGATCTTAAAATTTTCTACATGGTACAAAGCCGTTTTTTGTTTTTTTTGGATCGGCAGCGAAAAGATTAAAGGGTTTTTTATAAATACCCCCGAGTTATGCTGATATTATAAAAAACCCTCCGAGTATTGCCACCGTCTACATGTGATTATGAGTTGGTGCCCTCGCATCGTTAAATTCAACCACCAAATCTTTGAGTTCACCCACACTGAAAAACATTGACTGCATTGAATCAGAAAATGGAGATCGCTTTTCATCCCAACCTTTTACACGATGGATCTTGAGATCATGGTGGCACCATCAGACGGTTGACCGCATTGAATCGGACGATAGAGATCGTTTATCGTCCCAACCTTTCACACGATGGATCTTGAGATCATGGTGGCACCATCAGACGGTTGACTGCATTGAATCGGATGATGGAGATCGTTTATTGTCCCAACGTATCACACGATAGCCCAAGCTCTTCATGGTGGCACCATTTAGACGGTTGGTTTTTTATTTCATGTGGTACATACCCAAAAAGTGATCTTAAAATTAATTTTAACCGTGTACGTGATACTAAGGTCACTTTTTTGAGATGTGTGCCACAAAATAAAACACTGATTGTCTGATGGTACGCCTATGATCTCAAGATGCACTTAGGCCTCGTTCTGGTGTTTCCTGGCTTTTCAAAATCGACTTAATTGAAATCGGCAAATGATGAGGTTCATTACACTATAAAAAAGGTCTCCTATCAGTCGGCATAGATTACGCCGACGGCTTGCAGTCGTCAGCAATGTCCTCGCCGGAGGATACATACGCAATGAGCTGTCGGTATAGTGCTTTATTTATTTATTTATTTTTTATCTACAAGGGAGATTATCTGAATAATTCATACATTATGTAGCGATTATCAAACAGTCACAAAAACACCACAATTTTTTAGGTAGATATTTTTTACGCGGAGATTCCAGGACTGTAGTTCGAGCAACCCAAATCAACAACCAAATAAAACGATTACAATGTGTACACATAATATACCGACAATGCACATCCCAATCAAACCCCAATGCAATCCAACGATTTGTCACAGACCATCCTATTTTTTCAAAAAACATACACAAGCAGGTATATTAGAGTACATAAATCATCATTGTAATTACAGCCTTATTCTATCAATCGGTTTTGTGAGTCTTATTTCTCCACTCGTTTCTTGTACATTATCACCGAAGCGGCCCAGTAGCTTGATGTAGCTTTGCTGGTAACCAGTCTGAGAATGCATCTCCGCCAACTTCCTAACGCGTAAGAGAATGTCACTATAAAATAAAAGACTATTAGCGGCAGCCAAAAACTGCCGCTATTAACAAAAAAACTGCGGCTAATACCCTCATCAGCAATTGTAAAAACTGCTACTACTGAGGCTGTTGCTACTTTGTTTTAGCGACAGTTTTTACAACTGCCGGTAAGGGTATTAGCGGTAGTTTTTACAACTGCTGCTGCTAAGTTATCAATATAGTGGCAACCACTAAAAAACTGTCACTGCCATGTTTATACCGACATTATAAACAAGGAGATGCCCACTAGAAGCTTTGCTAATATAGACGTTTTGATAAAAGTAAAATAGGGAAAATGATTGGGAAATTTTTTGGGAAAATATGATACTCAATTGAATCAAAAGTAAGAATTACAATAGTACAAAAAGAAAAATATGTCGGCTATAATTCGAACATTGGCACCGTCTTTTTACAATAGTACAAAAAGAAAAATGTGTATCCCAGCCCCAAGAACACAACTTTCTGCTATAGAATATGTATCCCAGCCCCACAAACTCGAATCAAGGGACCAATGGCTTGCTGATTTGTTGTCTTTTTGTAAATGTTCTTCCAAGAGAAGTTGGGGGAGATGTTCAGCTGCTAACTGTT
The DNA here is from genome assembly GCA_021018995.1 of Chloranthus sessilifolius. NCBI lineage: Eukaryota > Viridiplantae > Streptophyta > Magnoliopsida > Chloranthales > Chloranthaceae > Chloranthus > Chloranthus sessilifolius. The sequence continues at coordinate 8,744,188 of CM037589.1, read as the reverse complement.
GAACTGCTTGAATTGGTGAATCCAGTAAAGTGATAAGAGTTTTTGCTAATTGTTGAACTGCTTGAATTGACAAGGTATATGTTCAATGGCCTGGTGAGAGAGAGAGAGAGAGAATACGGCAAAGGACATCAACCGCATTCATTTCAACATCTGCAACAGCAAGGGCCCAACTCCAGCTCTAGCTCCAGCTTCTTCTGTTATGTCTTGTGGACCAAGAGAAAGATACTTGGGCTGTATTGGCTACAGCAAGAAGAGTTCCTCTGCTACCATTGCAGGCAAGACTGGTCAGTGCTTGGGCTGAAAAAATCTGTTTGTAGACTCCTCTGACTTCAACAGATTAAATAGCGTGGGAATGGATCTCATGGTTGCATGTGCCCGAATGATATCTCTATCTTGAAATAAAACTGCGAGCAGTAAAGCACAAACCCATGTACTGCTATCTTCTTTAGAATCGCTTTGCAGAATTAAAAGGTAAGTAAAGAGAGGACTCTACAATGATGATAAGCACTTAATGAGTCATGAAAAATATATTTACTCAAATGAAAATGAATAAACAGCTAAAACTGTGAATTACATGTGTAGCTTGGAATAAATATTGTGAGATCTTATCAGTGAGAACTTCAACTGCACCAGCCTCCATAATGGCAACTTTACTTTTGTTATCATGACTTGATATGGCAGTAAGAAGCCATACAGCTAGAGTTTCACCAAAATTCACTAATCTGCTATTGTCAGTTTCACAATTATTATATATATATATATATTAAGATAATAAACATGTATGGATGATATTTGGGTGACAGTGCTCAAACCTGCTGCAATCCATGCTTTTACTACCCATCACTGCAATCCATGATATTTGGACCAATTATCTTGGTAATTGGTGGTAGCCATGTTGAAGCAGGAGGATGTTAGAAAGTGAGGAGCTGGTAGGCATGTCAATCCTATTTAAAACCAATACAAATATTTTTATATTTTTTATTGGCACCCCTGACCTTAATGCTACACGCTTGAGGGCATCACCATCGGGTCAAAGGTCCAATCTCAAAACCAATATAAATCACTTTATACCTATAGATATTGACTTGCATGTTCCAAAAAACAGCTATATACTTTCTTTTAATTTTTTATTTTTATTGGTAAGCAAATGCATTAAAAGAAAGAAAGGCTAGTAATTATATCTATTGCTTTTTAAACTCGAAGTTAAGTACTACAATGATGCTAGAAGATTGAGCCTCTTGTGAAAAACTATCCTATTTCTTGTAGCCAACATTAATTATAAATAATTTTTTCACAATCTTTTAAATATTGTTCTAGATATATTTTTCGGCTGCCATTTTCTATTGCAAGCTGCTGAATCTAAGGTTGGCCCCTTTTCATAGACAGGGCCATGAGGAACTTGATGCTGCTAGCTTACGTGAACATGAAGATATCTCAAAAGTGAAAAATAACAATGTACATGGAGTTTTCTATGTGGAAGGTAGTGATGGGTAGTAAAAGCATGGTTGTGGGGCAATTAGCCTTGCAATTTCTTCTTTGTGGGTTCTTGGTTTTCACCAATATACCCATCTACCAAGGGCTCTTTTTCCTCCGGGACAAGGGTAAGATGCCCACTTCCATCACATTTACATCACTTGTCATAGCATTATTAGTTTGTCTAATACCCATGAATTAGAGTTTGTCTACGAAGTATCAGCTATCACGTTTTTTTTCCTTCTTTTTTTCCCTTCTGTTTTTTTCAAAAGTTTTAACAAGATTTGGAATTCTATATTATTTTGAATATATAGAATGACAAACATCAAGCATTCAGGCATTCATAACAGCCAGAAATATCCTTCCAGCATATGATTTAACTAAACTGACTTTTCATAAAGTTTAGAACATCATAACTGACCTAATTATGCAAAGAACTTGCTGATTTTTCACATGTCAAGAACAGCTTCAAACCAAATCCCTCATCCGACAATCCATAAGAACATCTGATTTCATAAAAATAAGAATTCTACGTCACACAGATCTAAGGAAAGTTATGAATGGATGCAATTTTTAAACAATTGCACAGGTCATCATTGTTTGCACAAATTTTTATTGCTCAGATGACAAAATGGGTGCTGAAAATGAACCGATCAAGAGATATCTCTATCTGAAATGAGGAAGGGATAAACTGAAAAAGATTGAAATAGAATGCTATATCATAAAAAGGAATCACACTCTAAAAAAAAAAATCCGGGATAGAAAATTATGGACATGTTTCTCTAATGCCACATATTCTTCAGCTTTTTACTATAGGATAAGAAAGACAGATGAAGGAAAAGAGAACAGAGAGATTCACATACATGGAAAATGTGTTTAAAAAACCAGTGTCTTGCAAACCAGGCCGGAGTCTGAATTGCTAAGGGGATGGTACTAGTGCAAAATAGTCTAATTGGATCAAACCTTTTACATGTATAATATAAATTATAAAATTATTTACATATAAATTCAAATCTTATATAAAGCAGTTTTATATTAGAAGCCAGCTTATCCTGTACAGGCTTCAAAGAAGCAGAGTTAGATCTAGACCTTGAAGATCTGTCAAAGAAGCAGAGTTAGATCGGAGAGTAAATCATGAGTAGCTGATAAGGTGCTGTTTGGACAGCCATTTTAAAACAGAGCATTCCACATTTTACCCAACATGTGAGTTTGGAAGCAACACAAATGTTGATATGCATTGCACTATTGACAAATTAGATGGTGAGAATTCTGAACCCGCAAGAGGTATATTTTGGTCTCGGATTTGGCTATTTGGCTAATTTTTCAGAGAAAAAATTGTATCCATTGACTACTAATCGCAACACAAAAACTAAAAATATAAAAAAATAGTTGAATAAGCAAAGTAGCATCAATGGTAAAATCAGTACATATGCAGATAGAATCTACAAATTGATCTTAGCAATTCTCTTCAAATGTTATTTCATTGATTAAAAAATATACAAAAATTGTAAAATACAGCATATGAATAGGGTCATCGAAAATACTTACGCCCAAGTGTTAAACAAGCATTAGAAAATGAGGACCACAGTTAATAAGAACCACATCAGCATAAACAATGAGGACACAACATAATATAATGAAAACCATAGTATCAAATAATGAGGACCATAGCTGCATATAATGTCAACTATAGCAACATATAATGTTGACCACATCAGCATAAAAACTAACAAAAAAGCAACAACATAAAAAGTGTTAAAAATGCACAATCAACTTGTGATTGTGAATAACCCGAAAAGCAGTGAACCACATCAACATAAAAAGTTTTTAAAACTCATCAACAGAAACCCACTAAATGTTCCATATTTCAACCCCAAACAGGTCCACGACTAGTGCTTGAAGTTGAGCTACGTTTAGAGTTGCTTGAAGCCGAGCCATGTCCACGTCCATGGCCGCTTGAATCGAGGCCACGTTCAGAGATGCTTGAGGGTCCCTCATCATTTTCTTGGTGGCGTCTAACTGGAGGATCCTTGCATTTCCTCCGATTGTGCCCACCCTTATTGCAATTAGAGCACTTCTTCGAAGATTGTACTTTGGTCTAAGTAGATGGTTGCTCGTCTTCCCCTCTTACTCTATTTTTTTTTTGTCGACCAAGTGGCCAACATGCATGTGGTGGCTTACAGATAATATCAGATCGATGCCAAAAAAATTTATCTCACAAGGAATGGCAGATCTCTCGGTAAAGAAGCTTGTAGACATCCACTCTATAGTAATACGAACAATACTATTCAGGATTCAATCTTTCATGTATAATACATGACATTGCATGCACGCAAGGTAATCCTGATAATTGCCATACTCGGCAAGTACACGCCCAACGATCTACGAGTATGGTATGTCTGAAGTTACCAAGAATGGTACTTTGAGTCACCTCAAATTCGTGCACACCTACATAGTGAATCCAACACTCTTTCTCCTCTTCACATAACTTCACTAACTTGGCCATAGCCGATGGCACAACAATACCTGACCATTTTTCTGCATCCATACGCCTAGCCTGCATCCTTGTCATAATGAGTGAACGAATACTATCAACAATGTCTGTGATAGGCATGAACCTAGATTCTGAAACTGCATTGTTGAAAGATTCAGAAAGATTGTTCGTAATCACATCGCACTTGGCCCCTTCGTGGAATATTGCTCGACTCCAATATCCCTTTACCTCTTTGATCCATAATCTTGCATATGCTGATTTTTTCTTAATGGCATCTATGTGGGTACTATATTCATGTCTCACATAGGCCCTTGCGGCACTCCAAAATAACTTTTCATATGCCTTACCCCTATATAATGATATGAAGTTTTTATAGAGATGACGTACGCAAAACCTGAAAAATATGGTACTTTCTTTAGCATGTCGTAATGAATGTCAACAATGAATAAACCATGATAGAAATAAATAATATTGAATGTTAATTATCTCACCTATGTTCAGCAGATGGGTATATCTTCGTTATAGCATTTATTAGGCCCTTCTGCCTATCTGACATAAAAAACGAGATTGTTGGGAAATCCAATCGCCAATTGTAACTGCTCAAAAAATCATCCCCAACACTCTTCATTTTCTATCTCAACCACCCATATGCTAAAGGATATAATCCGCGATTCTCGTCCAAACATGTCGCGGCTAGAAGACAACATTTGTACTTCCCTTTTAAATGGCATCCATCCAATCCTATGAAGGGTTGACATGCACTTAAGAATCCAATGCGACAAGCATTAAGACAAATAAAGATCCTCTGCAAGGCCCCTTATTCTAATTTATGTTTCGCAATACTCCCCAGATTGGTTTGGAGTATTGCATTGCAGAAGGACGGGAGCACTTTATATGAATCTTCAAAAGACCTATATACTTGTCCTAAGGCCATTTCCTTGCCGCGCCATATGCGATGATATGGGATATTTACTCCATAATCCCTGAACAAACATCTAGCTATCTTCTTTATCTTCACCTCCCGATCATCACGAACTTGTTCCTCAATTCGTTAGCATATCCATCTCGCACTTGCCATTCGGTTCCCATTACGATTGCATCTCTCACATGTATGTTCTTCCTAATATGTCTTGACTCGGAACGTCGTATTATCTGCATATATAGATGCATGGATCCTCCAACGACAATTTGTATCTGTACATCTAGCTGTAACTCTACTCTTTTCATTCTTTATGTACTCCAACTGAAACCCATGCGCCACCGCAAAATGGGTCAACACATCTCGAAATGCATAAACTAAATCATACATCATACCGATTCGTAAAATTAGTTTTGCCTTCTCCTCGTTAACAATAGCCCTCTCGAGATCGACATCTTTGTCATCATCGTCTATCTCATCCTCACTTTCGGAACTGGAGAATGAGACCACTCGTCGGCTCGCTCCGAATTTATTTTAGTTCCTCCATCCATAGATGTACCATTATCGTCTAAAGACTCTTCTTTGACATAACTATCATCATACTCTTCGTCTTCATAGTTCGCATCAGATATATTCATGTCTGACTGATATGTGGTAAGTGGATCTGGAAGTTCTTCAAAGTTGACATAGATGTTGATGGTTTTCTTCATATCATGTCTCTCAAACATGCACATCAGGTTCTTATCCGTCAGAACAGTCACCAACTCCTCACTGAGGGTTGTACCTCTGTGAATGTATTGAATAGTTGGAATATACTCCTTACAGCAATTGCATATTTGTATCACATCGGTTAGCATGTCCAAGTATGATGCGCGCTCATGATCCCATGCCACCTCCTCGCACTTCCCACCGATATAGCTATTTTGGCCTTTTCGACTAATGAATTTACCACCCCAATGTACTTTAATCCTCACGTGCCCATCAAAATCGGCTGACATTTTTCTAACCTACTGAACAATAGAAAATACGCCAATTAGCAACATTGAAAGAGTAGAATGCAATGATATGTATGACATGTATTTTCAATTCTATTCTAGCCATTTTATGTGAATCAATACCCAAAACTTGCCCAAAAATTTCTATGCCAAGACCCAAAAAAATGCACTTCCCACCATGTAATGATATGTCTTCATGTTTAGCCACTTGGACAACTTGTATTGGTAAAAAGCATGGTATTAAATATTGACTGATACCGATACGTATCAGTGCATGCATAGTCACAAAATCGAGATTCGGTAATAATTCGGCAAAGTTAAAATCCAAAAAAATTTGGCAAAGTTCGGGAAGTTTGGGAACAATACAAAAAAAAATACATATATATATATATATATATATATATATATATATATATAATATAAATATTTAAAATACTGATACCATTATAACATGGTGGGTGGCTCCATGGGAATAAAAACTCAAAAAGTAGATCCATTGTACAAAGCAACAGCTGTACCCATTCACGTTTACACTACATTTTCTACACTTCTACCTAAAATTTAGTCCCACATCGGTTAGGCAAGAAAAGCCAACTCTTCTAGCCACCTATTTAATGGGTTCTCCATTGGCTTTAACAAAACAAGCAGCTGTGGTGACTGGTGAGTAAATTACTAGTCTATTTACCATAAATTTTGTGAAAAAATAATAATAAGGCGTTGCTTGCAAAGGAAGCCGACCTCAGCGAACTTCACAAATTTGCCGAATTATTCGCGAATTTCGGTGGTTTGACGATTTTTTCAAAAAATCGCGAACTATTTGTGTTTTGTTCGTTTTTCACAAAAAACGCGAATTATTCAATAAATCGGCGATTTTTGTGACTATGGGTGCATGTTTATTAGTATTAAGGTAAATGTTTATTATTCAAACACTCTATAAAAATAAGGTGTTTGAGCGGCACTTGCTGTTAAGGCATTTTTTAGTAGCGATAGGACTAATAGCATCAGTTTTTTTTTTAATAGGAGCAGTTTTTAGCTGCTACTAATAGTCTTATTTTTTGTAGTGACAAAAATTTAGTTCCATGTCACAAGGTTCCTGGAATTGAAGATGACATATGATCGTGGCTGTGTATCGGCAATTCTGCATAGTTTCTTAATCTCATGATATTTGAATTTTCCTGGTGGGATTCTGACTGATCTCTTTCCTACTCTTTTCCTGATTCAGGTAGCCATATTCTTCCCTGCTTTCAATGCTTTTTGATTCCCTTGAAGAATAACTGTGAGTACCTTTTGCTAATTACTTTGAATAACTGGGCCTTTGGCTTCTACCCTACATACAGCATTATCCCAGAATCTCCTTCCCTTTGTTTTGGGAATATTAAAGCAAGAAACTAGTCTAAAGTACAGCTGGCTTAAAGAAAAAGGTTCTTCAATTGATCTCATCTTTTTTAGTATCTAAACATTATGAATAGATATGAAATCCCTTTCTCATAATTCCACCGTACGATTTGAAGTTAAGTTGCCATTTAGGAATAATGGAATAATTAAATGGTATAACCCCTCTTCTTCCTTAAGAAAAATATTTGAATCCATAAGCAAAACTGGAGAAGAAATTCTCTTAAAATAATGTATAATCTATAGTGCTTACTTTATTGTATTCTGATCAAAGGCTCCATGGAGTTTCAAAGGCGCTGGAGAGCTTCAAAGGGTGGTGGAGATGAGCTTTAACGGCACTAGAGAGCTTCAAAGGGCACGGGCGCTGGAGAGCTTCAAATGGCGAAGAGCTTCAAAGGGTTTAGGGTTTAGGGCACTGGAGATGGGCGCTGGAGGTTGGAGATTGGGAACGATGGGTTTTTTGGGCGGGTTTTTAGCGCCTTGGGAAACGATGGGTTTCTTTCCTCAAACGTTTTCCAATCAAAGCTTTGTAGGGGCATTTTCGGTTTTACTTAAATATTTACTGTGGGTTAGTATCCTAACAAATACGTTGGGTTACGGCTAGTTAACGGCAGGGGGTTATATGAAACAGAAAGATAAAAGCAGGGGCTGGAGAATAAATACTCATAACTCGGAGGGTTTCTTATAATATTAGCATAACTCGGGGGGTATATGCAAAAAACCCAAGATTAAATTGCAAAACTCAAAAGGAGGCAAGGAAAATATGAGAAAAAAGGCAGTGAGAGGCTGCCAAGCGAAAACATAAAAGAGGATGAAACCAGTCCAGCCCTGCACAAGCCCGGGGCTGACCCCCCAAAAAAAAAAAATCACACACAACAATGAAATAAGAAAACTCCACACAACAGGTGAGGGAATCAAGCAGCTCTTAGCAATTCTCATCATCTATTCAAAATCTCATGCTTTCCTATTAAAACAAAAATTCTCATCTATTCAAGAAATCCCCAACCTCTATAAAACATTCCATCTCCCCATCCACCTCGTCGAAGCGATTGGCGTTCCAGGCAACAAGAATTACCCCAGAGATCCCACTGGTTCTAAGACACCTCTTCGACAAAAGTCCATATATACCATGCATAACCAAAATAAAGCAAAAGCAAAAAGAGAAACCAATTCAAATATCTGCCTCCATCCATCAACTATTCTCTACCTCTTCCTTTACTCTACTCCATACCTCTTCTTCAGAACGCCAACAACAAAATCGTAGACCTTGTGGGGGTCAAGAAGTGTTTTCGAGACGGTCTCCCTCTTATTACACCTCTTCACCCAAGCACTCAGCTTGGGACAACACTCCTCTATACTGAAATTTCCATGTTTCTCATATGTGTAAAACCAGGGAGCAAAGCCGATGAGAGCTATATCTGCCAAATCAAACAAGTCCCCTCCGAAGTAAGTTTTGTCTCCGAGCTCCCCTTCCAACAGCTTTAAGTACCCTATAAATTCCTTAGCTGTCTCCTGCTTCTCTCCTTTGGTCACCCACAGCCTCATTCCGCACTCGGATACCTGCAGAACAATAACAACAGCTAAATTTTCAGGTGCCATTTGTTCCGTCACACTAAAAAGGTCTATAAAATTTTACCATCAACAATATCCTAAGGAAATTTTTTGTGCCTCAATCTGGACCATTACCGACATGCTGGTCAGCGATTCATTTGAACACTATTAATCAGAGGGTACAAATCGCATCATTTCAAGGCTCTCTGACTCTACCGGCATGAAGCATATGACCCAACCTTTGAGTTGGGTTACGGGTCTACCCAAAAGTTGGGAGTCAAAGGCCGAGCGAGGATTCTTCCAAGGACCAAATTATGCACAATATTAAGGGATAATGGCTCTGAGTCCTGACCGACATTTAAACATGAAAAATGGGGTTTAAATGATCTTACACCATTAAAATTAGATCTTTGATCTCCCACCATTGAAGTGTGATTTATCATTATGCATTGGGCACACATATGTGATCAATCTAAATTGTCCATGTGACAATCTATCATTGGGACATGTGTCAACCTTACAAAAAGAGATTATTGCATATACCCCCTATCTTGGCATATTAATAAATGTCACCCCCTGTTTCACTTATTTATAATGATCCCCTAAGTTTTTTGTTTAAACAACACATTAAGCTACTGTTTCGTTAGCTGTCGATTCTAAAAAAAGCAACGTGCACTTATCACCTACATTATTTTTTTTCTCGTGGGAGAGATAGGTCTGTGACATCACTTTACTTTTTTAGAAGCAGCAGTTAATGGAGCAATAACTCAAGGTGTTATTTAAATACAAAACTATAACTCAAGGTGCTATTTAAACACAACTGTAAATTAAGGGATTATTTATAAATAAGTGAAATATGGGGTAGCATTTATGAATATCCCAAAACAGAGGGGAAGATATGCCAAAAACCGAAAACAAAGCTTAGAAGTGGATGTGATTCATCCGATTAAAGAATTTTAATATCAACCATTGAAACAATGGCTAATACTATAATCTACAGATTGGATGGTTTAATTCTCCCTAGAACACCGTTATTGCACTTCAATCTATGATCTACTACTTTGACGGTACGGATCACCGACATCTTAACCCATTAATGGTGTAAGATCATTTAAACACCACGTTGGTGTGTAAATGATGGTCACGAGAACCAGGTCTTATAGAAAAGGGTACCATTATATCCACCCCATAGAAGTGTGATCTCAACCCATCTCCTTCAGCCGGCATGCATTGACCCCCTTTGAATCAGATGATGGAGATCGTTTTTCATCTCAATCTTCTGCTCAACGGTTCTTTAGACTATAGGCATTCCACCAAATGGTGAGTTTTCTACTCCACGTGGCACACATCTCAAAAAGTGACCTTAAAATCATGCTTGAGATGTGTGCCATGTGTAATTTAAAATTGATTGTTTGATGGTACACCCATAATCGGAAGATCCATGGTATGGAAAATTGGGACGAAAAATGATCTCCATTGTCTGATTCACTGGCCAACGCATGCACGCTAGATGAGATGGGGTGAATCACAATTCCACGGGTTGTGAATAACGGAACCCTATAAAATAGGTAGCTTTACCAACATCCACTGAATCGTAAAGGGTACCTACACCAAAAACCTATTGACTGCTTTGAATTAGACGATGGAGATTGTTTTTCACCCCAATCTTGCAAAGAGATTTTGAGATCATACGCATGCCATCGAACAATACATTTTTACGTGGCACACATCCCAAAAAGGTGATAAAAATCACGTAACACATTAAGCTCAAGCCTAATTTTCATCACTTTTTTGGGATGTGTGTCTCAGTGAATAAAATACTAACCGTCTGATGGTACACTCCATGATATCAACATCACTTATGTGCAAGAATGGAGGCGAAAAACAAAAGAGTCAAAGGTTTTTTTGCATATGGTGCCCTTCACGATTCCGTAGGTGTTAATAAGGTTACCCTAAAAAAATTGAGTTAGCATTAAGTGAGTAGTGTAAGCGCTAGGCTACTTGGTACTTGGTGTCAATTTTTTGGATGTGTCATGTTGTCTTTACTGTTATAACGGTAGAAGGCCAGAAATAGGCCCGAAGATGAAGTACAAGATTTTTCTTGCCTCTCATATCTAATAAAATTATTATAGAATACCTTTATTTGCAACTGTAGTTGTGGCAATTAACTTAGGATATAAATAATGATACCTATCATTAAAATAGTTTTTGAAACAATAGCTTTAAGCCCTTTTTTTTTCACTCCATCAATCTCCCATTTGTAATTTATAAAACACACTCTCTCTCTCTCTCTCTCTCTCTCTCTCTCTCTCTCTCTCTCTCTCTCTCTCTCTCTCTCTCTCTCTCTCTCTCTCTCTCTCTCTCTGTGCTTGCATAGCACGTACCATCCACTAGTGGAAAAAAGATATACAAGCGCTTTTATTGTATAGGTTGCAACAGACTTGGGTTCATCAAGGCCTTAGCGTGAGTTAGAGTTTTCGGCTTCTGTTTTTTTTAATCATGTCTTCTTTTGCTTCTTCCTCGACAAAATCCCTACCCTTATCCATCTACAAAAAGTGTCGCAAATTTCGTCACTTTGAAACTCACCTCCATAAACTACCAAACGCGGTGTACCCAAATCACGTCTCTCATCGAATGCAAGGATCTGGTTGATTTTATTAATGGTGAAGCTAAAGCGCCTGAGCCCGTTTTACCTATTGATGACAATGCTGCCGAGGGAACCAAGGGACAGCGTAATCCTCTTTTTGTCGCATGGAAGAGAACTGATCGAAGACTAAAGGGCTGGATCACTAATGCCCTATCGGAGGAAGTACTGGGCCTGGTTGTAGGCCTCGATACTGCTGCCGAAGTTTGGAACACTCTTGAAAATGCATTCGCACAGAATTCTCAAGAAGGATAACTCATTCTTCTTCAACAAATGCGCCTAATCCGCAAGGCCACCTTAGCCGAGTACAAATGTCTCACCGCCATAGGTAAACTCGTTCCTGATAAGAATAAGGTTTTGGTTGCTTAATGATGATGCGGAATTTAGATCCGCATGGTTGGGTTGTGGGCGAATCAAACGAAGAAAATCAATAAGGAAGAAGTGGAACCATAAATGGGTTTTCAAACGGCCCATGAAGTAAGGATTTGAGGCGTGTTGTGGTCGATCGATCGATCTAGAGACTCGATTGATCGATTGAGGGCAGTGTGCTGTGAACTTTTGGTGAATTTCATTTCTCAATCGATCGATCGACTCCAACTTTCGATCGATCGATTGTGATTCATGCGATTTATAAGTTTGTAAATCAATCAATCGATTTGTCGCAAAGTTAGATCCTCCAAAGGACGAAAATTTAGTTTTATGGGCAAACTTGTCTTTTTTGTGTTTATTTGTTTTAGGGTTTTCTTTTTTTTTAGGCCTACTATATAAGGTCTTTATAACTTTGTACTAGTTAATAATGGAAAAAAATTAAGTTACTTTTGTGCATCTTGTGAAAGAATGAATCTTTCGTAGAAACTTGCAAAGAGTTTTCGCCTTTGAAGAGTGATTCTTCAAAGTTATCGTTGGTGCGAAGCCATTAAGCCTCTTTGGAGCAAATCTGAAGATCTTTCATCCTATTCTTCTTTTTATTTTTATTTTTATTTTAATTGAAGATTGAGAACCCTAACCCCTATCGTGCAGGATTTATGCTATTTTAGAGTTAGCATGCAATTTGTCCTGCATCAAATTGGTATCAAAGCCGGTTGCTAATGTCCTTCGTGATTTGAACGATTATGAGTGAAGATCAAATTCTCAAAGTTCTTCGTGATTTGAACGATTACACAATTTCCATGAGAAAGTTTGTGAAATGGTGGAACATTCTGATTGTGCATCAAAAGATGGCGAATGTGGAAAATTTATGGTGTGAGAAAAAATGTTGATCATTCGATCAATATGGTTCCCTATTCAAACATATGATGCTTCTTAACAATGCTTACCGTGAGTTGCTAATGTCGCGTCGGATAGTCATTGCATGGCATGAGAATATCAGTAAAATACTTATCAAGGTTTTTATTCACGACTTATCCGAAGATGTATTGACAATAATTCTAGCTTTGAAGTCGAAGGTTACAAGCTTCATCCCAAGAGCCGTACCCGCACCCGTGGCAATACCTTTACCGGTGGAAGATACCGAATTCACGATGAATCCGAGTACCTCCATGCCCATGGAAGAACCAATTGAGCCCGTTGCTCAAGTATATCCAATTATTTGTATTAATCTTGTGCTTGAACAACATCCGGTTGAAGAGTTCCATACCTGTTGGTGAGACCATTGCAGATCCCGGAACCGTTAAAGAGCCCAAGATCGTTGAAGCACAAACATCCGTGATAGGCCCTACCGACCCCGAGACCGTTAAAAAATTATAGATCGATGAAGAGCAAGTATACTTGATAATGTCTATCGATGTCGGCCAAAGTTCGAGGTCAAACTTTTTCAAAGTAGAGGGTATTGATGAGGAATTTAGATCCGCATGGTTAAGTTGTGGCCGAGTCAAACGAACGAAATCAGTAAGGAAGAAGTAGACCCATAAATGGGCTTTCAAATGGCCCGTGACGTAAAGATTTGGGGCGTGTTGTGGTCGATCGATCGATCTCAAAGATTCGATCGATCGATTGAGGGTAGTGTGCTGTGAACTTTTGGCAAATTTCTTTTCTTAGTCGATCGATCGATCCCAAATTTTCGATCGATTGATTGTAGTCTACGACTTCGTGTGATTTATAAGTTTGTAAATCGATCGATCAATTTGTCACAAAGCCATATCCGCCAAAGGATGAAAATTTAGTTTTATGGGCAAACTTGTCTTTTTCAGTGTTGATTTGTTTTAGGGCTTTCTTTCTTTTAGGCTTACTATATAAGGTCCTTATAACTTTATAGTAGTTAATAATGAGGAATGAAATAAAATTAAGTTGCTTTTGTGCATCTTGTGAAAGAGTGAATCTTTCGTAAAAACCTTGCGAAGAGTTTTCGCCTTTGAGGAGTGATTCTTCAAAGTTATCGTTGGTGCGAAGCCAACAAGACTCTTTGGAGTCAATCCGAAGATCTTACATCATATTCTTCTTTTTATTTATTTTTTTGTTTTAATTGAAGATTGAGAACCTATCGTGCGGGATTTATGCTATTTTAGGGTTAGCGTGTGATTTGCCCTGCATCAAATGATCTTGGTCAAGGGTACGAAAACTTCGTTGCCACTATACTCAAGCCGCATGTTCCCTCTTATATGGATATAGTCCCTCTTCTCCAAAGTCACGAAGCAAGGAATCAACTTTGTCGTTCCCTTTAAGAAAAAAATCAGAAATTTTTATTGCATTGTGCATTATAATAACTTTATTTCATTCGATGCCAAGATCAAGATTAACCTTAATGTCCAAAAACCCCCAAAGCAAAATGGGGTAGCAGAAAGAAAACATCGAAACATCACGGAATTGGGACTAACTATGATGTTTCATGCAAGCTCCCCTCTTATTTTTGGCTTGATTGTTTCTCTACTGCAGTATTATTGATTAATCGCCTCCCTTTCACCACAAATTGATATGGACTCTCCTTTCTTTTGGCTACATGGGTGACATCCGGATTATTCATCTTTGCGTACTTTTGGCTGTAAATGTTTCCCTCACTTGGGTGACTATCACAGCTCTAAACTTGATCCCAAATCTCTTCCTTGCGTTTTTCTTGGTTACAGTGTTAAACACAAAGGATACAAGCATATATATATATATCCTCCAACTAGGTAGATCTATATCTCTCGCCACGTGATTTTTGATGAAGACTTGCTTCCATTTAAAGATCCACCGTCTCTTTATTGCAAAAGTCAAATAACTGGTGAATTGGCCGTGTATGAAGAACGGTTACATCTTGAAGAGGCTCCATCTAAAATATGTGAAGGTTTAAATCTCAACCAAACAGAACCTGAGTTTGTACCAATTCCTTCAGCCACACCCATTTATCCATCACATGATCAAGTCCAAAATCCTGAATTACATCCTGAAGCCCAAGGCACTATCCAAACTGACCAAGCTACCTCACTTGAGCCTTCACCGTCCACAACACCTAACTAAATTGATCTCCCTGGAGCCCAAAAACACAACCAACGCGCAACCACACTTGCCTGAAACATAGTACCAAATCTAATATTACCTGGGCACATGGCACGGGTGCCAAGTGTCAAGGTGCGAACAGATGTTTGGCACACCAATGTTTAAAATTTTCAATACGGCGGCACGGCCTTAAGAAAAATAAAATCAAAATACAAAACATATATAGAGAAAAATTGACGAAAAATCTCAGAGAATCAATTTAGATATGTATTGAAAAGATAAAATAAAAATATAGAACATATATAGAGAGAAAAATTAAAGGGAAATCTTAGAGAACCAATTTAGATATGTACTGAAAAGATTCATAGTATATGTCGTGAACCTAAATAAAATAATATTATAGTATAAAATTGTTTTTAACCACCCAAACCTAAATAAAAGTATATTATAGTATTAAAACAATGAGCATTTTAATAATAATATTTGATTTTTCATTTATGTCTAGAAGTTTCGTGTTGTTTGAGGAGTGTCCAAGCGTTGACACGGGTGCCAAGTGCTACGAAGTGTCGGCACGACAAAAATCCCAAAAGTAGAAGTGCCAAGGTAACACTGACCAAACCTCAATTGAAGTTGTGCATGAACTTGGCCCCTATCATGCCGTCAGAAACATTTTCCAGACCTAGCCCACACTAGTACCCTCTCACTCCATGGTGACTCGTGCTCAAGCTGGAGTCTGCAAATCCAACCTGAAATATGCAGACCTTCACCTCTCTTTCTCCTTTGAACCAGTTCCTACAGAACCTCGAACAGTGAAATCAACATTAAAACATGTTAGGTTGACTGCTACAATGCATGAAGAGATCAATGCTCTTGCCGCCAACAACACATGGGACCTTGTTCCTCGATCTCCATCAATGAATGTGGTCGGATGTCGCTAGGTCTACAAAACTAAATTACTACCTAATGGAGGTCTCGATAGGTTAAAAGCACATTAGCAACAAATGGCTACAATCAGATGGATGGCATTGATTTTTCCAATACTTTCTCTCCAATTATAAAGCCTGGTAGTATTCGCTTGGTGTTAACGATCGCAGTAGCTTGTAAATGGCAGCTTCGGCAACTCGATCTCCATCAATGAATGTGGTCGGATGTCGCTAGGTCTACAAAACTAAATTACTACCTAATGGAGGTTCTGATAGGTTAAAAGTACATTAGCAGCAAATGGCTACAATCAGATGGATGGCGTTGATTTTTTCAATACTTTCTCTCCAATTATAAAGCCTGGTAGTATTCGCTTGGTGTTAACGATCGCAGTAGCTTGTAAATGGCAGCTTCGGCAACTCGATCTCCATCAATGAATGTGGTCGGATGTCGCTAGGTCTACAAAACTAAATTACTACCTAATGGAGGTTCTGATAGGTTAAAAGTACATTAGCAGCAAATGGCTACAATCAGATGGATGGCGTTGATTTTTTCAATACTTTCTCTCCAATTATAAAGCCTGGTAGTATTCGCTTGGTGTTAACGATCGCAGTAGCTTGTAAATGGCAGCTTCAACAACTTGACGTTAAAAACGCTTTTCTCCACTGTTTTTTACAAGAACCCATATTTATGGAGCAACCCCCGGGATTTCAGGATCCTCTGCACCCTGATAATGTGTGCCAGCTAAAAAGGCACTTATGGGCTCAAATAGGCACCACGAGCCTGGTTTGATTGGTTGAGTCATTTTTTACCCACCTTGGGTTTCTTTTGCAACATTGCAGACCCGTCCTAATTTATTCATCATTCTTCTCGTGGTACCATTTTACTTCTCATCTATGTGGACGATATGGCTCTCACCGGAAATAATCCATCTCTTTTGGATTGGTTGATTCAAGCTCTTGCTCGTTTTCTATCAAAGATGTCGGCGATCTTCATTACTTTCTTGGTGTGGAAGTTCAACGTTCACAAGGACTTTTTTTGTGTCAATTCCAAATATGCTATATCTCATTACACGTGCCCAAATGCAAAATTGCAAAGCTCTCAACACTCATATGGTTGTTAAAGGGCAACTACCAACATATGATCATAACCTTTTTACCGATCCAACTCATTATCGGAGTCATGTCGGTGCTCTTCAGTATCTCACGTTTACTAGACTGGACCTATCCTACAACGTCAATTTCGTGCGCCAATTTATGCACACTCCAACCATGGCACACTATAAAGCGGTGAAGCGAATTCTACGTTATGTGCATGGAACACTTCAGCATGGTTTACGCATACGCAAAGCACTCTTGATCTCCATGGTTTTTCGAATGCCGATTGGGCTGGCTGCCCACTCACCAAACGTTCGACTACAGGATTTTGCACGTTTCTTGGCAGCAACTATATCTCGTGGAGTGCAAAGAAGCAGACTACCATTGCCAAATCGAGTGCCGAGGCCGAAGACAGATCAATGGCTTCTTAAGCTGCCAAATTGACTTGGCTCTCTTATCTTCTACGAGATATCGGTATTTTATCAATCTCGTCCACCGATCTTACATTGTGATAATCTCTCAACCTTATATATGACGGTCAATCCAGTCTTTCACTATTGCACTAAACACATTAAGATGGATTATCGTTATGTCCGAGAGAAAATTGCCCTCGGAACTCTCATCACCAAGTTTGTAACATCGAGCGAACAAGTTGCGGACATCTTCACCAAACCATTTCCCAAGGCACAATTCATTCCTCTAAGTATCAAATTGGGCCTTTGCACTGCTCCTTGGCTCAATTTGAGGGGCCATATTAGAGAATCATGAGATCCCAGATTACAAGATATCAGTGATTCTACAGTCAACAAAGTTCACTCCTTATCTACAATTGATGATTGAAACCACCTCCCTAAAGATCTGATCAAAGGAGTCCAGGCCTTATCTCAATAATGTTCAACTCCTATTCACAACGAACTGTGGCCTCCTTCCGTTTGTCAACCTTGTTGTATGCTTCAAATATTTTGAATATTTGTTGTAACTGATCTCACAAGATCAGGGAAATCTGTTGTTTGTAAAACTATATATATGGAACAGCGCTGGTCACTCTCATCTCACGTTGAGATAGAGTTTCTCAATATTGTTTTAGGCGGACCCCACCAAAACTTTTAGAGAAGGGTAATATGCCCTCGACTGGTCCCCATTGGAAAGCCAAAACAGTCTGGTCCAACCCTATCTGACCTGTTCTGCCAATAGCCCTAATTTGGAAACATTTGATCGAAGGGTAGAAATTGTTCAATCATGAGTGTAGAATTATGACCTAGTGACGTCTATCGTCAAGCAAATATTATACATATCAAAGGTATAGTCGCAATAGAGCCAACTCGAAGCTCTGACTCAGCTCAAAATGAGAGGTTTTGCTCTCTTAAGCTTTGCTCAAGAGCTAGAGTCGAGCTATTTATTTGTCGCTTGCTTATAATAGAGCTGAGCTTGTACATCTCGGCTCGTCCGACTCTGCTCGATTATTATTATTTAATATTTTTATATATGATAAAATATTATACATAATTTTTATAGTTTTTTCCCTTATAAGTAATTGCTAGATTCATCTAATTGTTACTTTATCATGGATAAATATGTTATAAATATATAATCCCTATGATCCTCCATTAAAGCTTGCACTCTTCTCTTCTCGTCAAGGATCAAAATATTGGTTTTGTTTTTGGCCGAAATTTTGAATCATGCTTCTCGTTCTCCATTAAAGCTCTGTCTCACTAGATTCATCTAATTGTTATGATCCTCCATTAAAGCTTGCACTCTTCTCTTCTTGTAAAGGATCAAAATAGCGGTTTCGTTTTCGGCCGAAATTTTGAACCATACTTCTCGTTCTCCATTAAAGCTCTCTCTCTCTCTCTCTCTCTCTCTCTCTCTCTCTCTCTCTCTCTCTGCAACTATTAACGCTTTTTCTCACTCATCTCAGTGAGTAGCCAACACGACATTCGACCAACCAATCAACACCTATCCCACTACACGTCATTGATTACACCTACACGCTACACGACTGAACGCTAATCACCTCATCTCCATACTTTATTCACAGCCACAGGTAGCAAGCACTACATTTTAGATTCTCATGTAACCCTACTATGAGACTATGGCTTTTAATCAAAATTTAGTGTATTAAATTTAAACACCTTTCTTCAATCGATCTTTCTCAGTTTCAATTGATCAATTAAACCCAAAAAAGACTAAAATGAGATTAGGGCTTTCATATATTCAATTTATTGGAGCTTTCATCTATTGAAAAGGGAAGATAAGGTTTAAAAAATACATTAGCAAAAAAAAATTTATAATACAACTTATCTGGCTCGAAGCTCGGCTTGAGCTCGATAGAGCCACACTATAACTCAAAATTTTCAGGCTCTAAGGGATTAAGGAACTGAAAAGAGCTAAAGAACTCAAAATTAGATAGGAACTCAGAAGTACTAAAGAACTCAAAATTTAATGTCTTTTTTCTCTCTCCTCTTTAATTAAAGGCTGATGTTACTACCAAACCACTTTATGTTACACCCACCTAACTTAAACAGAGGAAAATTTTTTCATCTCAATGTTGACTGCTTTATTCAAATAATGGAGATAATTTGTTGACTACTTTATTCAAATAATGGAGATAATTTTTCATCTCAATGTTCCACACAAATGATCTTGAGATCATGGGCTTACTATTAGAAAGATGTTGATTCAACGTTGACACATATCCCAAAAAGTGAAGGTGATCAAAGCATACCATCAAACCTGGTTCACATTCACCTTTTGGGATGTGTCTCATATGGAATCAATATCTGACGGTCTGATAGTAAGTCCATGATCTCAAGATCTAGCGTGAAAATTTGGGACGAAAAAGGGATCACCAGTCTCATTTAAAGCAGTCAACGAATTTTTCCTTTGTATAAGTGAGGTGGCTACAAAATAAAGTGGCATGGTAGTAACACAAGTCTTACTTATTCATTTTTCTAAATTATCATAATTACGAAACTACCCCTATCTTTGTGAATGGCGACATCCGAAAGCCACTTCGCTGTAATGGTCTTCCTAACCAAAGGAAACGACGAGGGACCTAAACGCAAATTGCCTTCTCTCCGGGATCTCAATCTAATAGGGAAATTGCTAATCCCTCATAAAGAGAACGCAGAAAGGGATCTGCATTCAATTTTTGCTGTTTTTTTAGGGATTTAGGGGGGATTGAGAGCTGAGATCATCTTGTAAACAACCCTGAGATAGTCTTGTTGTCCATGAGAGTCACTTACAACAAAAACCAGTCTTTTTTTTTTTTAATAAGACAACAAAAACCACTCTTAACTCTTACAACTATATAATAGTGAAAAAACGAAAAGTTATCGAAGTTTCTTAAAACTATGAAACGTGAGATCCACAAATTGGGGATAAGAACCACCCATAACCAGATATAATGGGTAACAAAGCCAACAAATCACTCTTTAAGTCTTAACCCACTATACTAAAAGAAAAAAAGAAAACGAATTAATAAAATATTCAGTAGTGGAAGAAAGAAAAACAAAAAAGAAGGAACCCATGTAAAAGCAAACCTCACCTTTTTGTCAACAAAATCAGCCCAAAATCTGGAATTAGCACGCTGGTAGGGATCTTGGGGAAGAAAAGGAGGCTTCTCCTTCCAATACTCGTCGATGTACTGAATTATGATGAGCGACTCGGAGAGTGGTTTGCCGTTATGGACCAACGTGGGCACTTTCTTGTGAATAGGATTCATTTTGAGCAAAAAGGGGCTTTTTTCGCCCAGATTCTCTACTCTGAATTCATATTTAACACCCTTCTCTTCCAGGGCTATTCTCACTCTCAGCCCAAAGGGGCTCGACCATGAACTTAGCAGAATCACCTCGTCCGCCATTAACGATTTTTCTACAGAGCTCGCGCAGAAGAAGAGCTGTGCGATAGGGGCGGAATTTATAGCCGTTGATTATGTTGGTTTCGCGACTTTTTGACTTTCCCGTTCAACATTTTCCAAGTTATTCTTAAAAGATTGGAATCAAAAAAAAAAAACAACGTTATTCTTAAAAGACGTCATTGAGTGCGTCAAAATATTTGTGGGTGTATGGGCGGCGCACCTTAGTTTGTGCACCCTCCACTAAGACATTGTAACAAAATTGGGACTC
Source organism: Chloranthus sessilifolius (assembly GCA_021018995.1). Lineage (NCBI taxonomy): Eukaryota > Viridiplantae > Streptophyta > Magnoliopsida > Chloranthales > Chloranthaceae > Chloranthus > Chloranthus sessilifolius. The sequence continues at coordinate 8,723,161 of CM037589.1, read as the reverse complement.
CCCGAGTATTATCATTTTTTTTTTTTTTTGAAAGGGTATTATCATTTATTTACACCGTTAAATTACATCCTATTGAAATGCAATTTATCATTATGCCTTATTACACACATCAAAATTCCCCAAGTAGGGCTCTTAATGGGTTGGGAAGGGTTCAACCCGGCCCTAATATATTCGGGCCGGGTTTTTTAAATTTTCAGCTCGGCCCTAACTCGAGCTGCGATGTACTTAGCCTAAGTTCGACCCATACCAGGCTGGGCCGGACTTGGGTATTTTTTCAAGGTTTTTTCAGCCTTTTTTCTAATAAAATTTGGTTGGACTTAAACTTCTTTTCTACTAACAAAAGTTTGAAGTAGGTTAAAAATTTAATTAAATAATTATATTAACATTATAAAGGCTTAGGTACATGATTTTATTCACATATTTCGTTTTAGTTTGTTGCACAATGGTTATAACAGACAGCGGTTGCACAATGATTATAACGGACTTAAGTAAATTATATTTAATTAAAAGGAATTTCTTTTATAACTTTAAAAGGATAAGTATATATATATATATATCCGGGTCGGGTGCGGGCCGGGTGTTGAAACACTCAACCCAAGCCTGGCACGAATTTATCCGATTTATAAAATGTTTAACCCGATCAGGATACCGGGCCGGGTTTGCTTGATAGAAAGTACTACTTTTTTCGGGCAGGGTGCGGGCCAAATTCCGACCCAACCCAACCCATTGAGAGCCCTATTCCCAAGTGATAATTTATCATTGGCATATGTCTCAGCCCAATTAAACATGTTTTTTTTTTTTTAAAAGCAAATAATTCAATTCATTAAATTGGATTAGAGAGAACAAGGTGCTCAAAAGATAAAGGAATTTCCTCTAACCACACATGAGGTACATCGTTGCTGGAACCAAATTTGGCAAGAGCGCGAGCCACTGAATTGGCTTCCTTGTTTAGATGTCTACATATTGCAGATTTAAAAGATGCCTAGCAATTCTTTATATCATGTACTAGCATAAAGAACATAGAAAGGTCCTCCGAAGCATTGTTAATAAGATTAACAGCATTAAGGGAGTCACTTTCAAGAATAATGTCCTGCAAACCTAGTATCGCGGGCGAACACAACCCATCATATAAAGTAAACAATTTTGTGTGTAACAGGTCCCATGTGCGTTGAAAGCTTCTGCTCATCGATCCAAGCACCAGACCCTCAAAGTCCCTTATCACTGCCCCAATACTAGGGATACAAACCCTAAATCGAACACCAAAAACCGGCCCTCTCGAACCGCTTCGAAAACCGACTTAAACCGAACTGAACCGAAGTGAAATCAGTTCAATTTTTGGTTTGGTTGGCTGAAAACCGAGAACCGATTAGGTAGGTTGAGTAAACCGACCCATTAATAGGTCAAAACCAGCATGAACCGGCCCAAACCGACCCGAACCGACTCCCCAAACCGAGCCTACACCTAATTGGTGCTTTTAAGGCTTTTTGAGTTTTTTTCCTTTTTTTTCTCCTCTTTCTCTCTCTGCAGCTGTCCGCCTACATGTCCAAATCCCATACAACTCGTTTTTAAAAAAATTCAATTCCAATATAGCTGTCTCCCAACTCTCAAGCTATATATATAATATTAATATATATTATATTATATTATTATATATAACATATTATATATACTAGTAAATACAAAGAGTCATTATCAAAAGAAAAAAGTAGTCTCAGAGAGAAAGAGAGAGAGACTCTGGGGAGAGGAAGGAGAACTCCGACGTCAAGCTCTAATGTCCTCTCCGATCTTGAGCTTTAATGGCGTCCACCATTACTCAAACATCGGTTTTACTTCTCATCACAAAAGTCAAGCCCTCATGGCCTCACCCGACCCAAATATCCATGTCCGAGCTTAGATCTGACGATGGGCGGTGCGGAGAACTCCGAGGAGAGGAGAAATCCGGTGAGAGGAGGCTGACGGAGAATTTCTCTCTAGAAACTATTATTTGGGTATTCTTCTAAATCTCTCTCTAGAATCCTTCTCTCTCTCCCTAGAATTCAAACCGATCGAACCGATCTTCTCTGAACCGAACCGAAAACCGAAAAAATGGGTTTCGATTTCTATTTCGGTTTGGACATTCGTGGAAATCGGTACACCGAACCGAATCGATTCATAGTTCGGTTCGATTTCAGTTTGTAGTATACCGAACCGAAAACCGAAAATTTTGATTTCAATTCACTTCGGTACAACCGAACCTGCATCCCTACCCAATACCATCAAAGATGGCTGTTCTATTCCAGGCCTGTCAACATTCATTTTCTAGATTCCGTCGGGTGGCCTACACCATTTGGGATTGCTATTAGTAGCCCTTTGAGTATATATATATATCCGGGTCGGGTGTGGGCCGGGTGTTGGAACACTCAACCCAAGCCTGGCACGAATTTATCCGGTTTGTAAAATGTTTAGCCCGATCTGGATACCGGGCCGGGTTTGCTTGATAAAAAGTACTACTTTTTTCGGGCCGGGTGCGGGCCAAATTCCGACCCAACCCAACCCATTGAGAGCCCTATTCCCAAGTGATAATTTATCATTGGCATATGTCTCAGCCCAATTAAACATGTTTTTTTTTTTAGAAAGCAAATAATTCAATTCATTAAACTGGATTAGAGAGAACAAGGTGCTCAAAAGATAAAGGAATTTCCTCCAACCACACATGAGATACATCGTTGCTGGAACCAAATTTGGCAAGAGCGCGAGCCACTGAATTGGCTTCCTTGTTTAGATGTCTACATATTGCAGATTTAAAAGATGCCAAGCAATTCTTTATATCATGTACTAGCATAAAGAACACAGAAAGGTCCTCCGAAGCATTGTTAATAAGATTAACAGCATTAAGGGAGTCACTTTCAAGAATAATATCCTGAAACCTAGTATCGCGGGCGAACACAATCCATCATATAAAGTAAACAATTTTGTGTGTAACAGGTCCCATGTGCGTTGAAAGCTTCTGCTCATCGATCCAAGCACTAGACCCTCAAAGTCCCTTATCACTACCCCAATACTAGGGATACAAACCCTAAATCGAACACCAAAAACCGGCCCTCCCGAACCGCCTCGAAAACCGACTTAAACCGAACTGAACCGAAGTGAAATAAGTTCAATTTTTGGTTTGGCTGGCTGAAAACCGAGAGCCGATTAGGTAGGTTGAGTAAACCGACCCATTAATAGGTCAAAACCAGTATGAACCGGCCCAAACCGACCCGAACTGACTCCCCAAACCGAGCCTACACCTAATTGGTGCTTTTAAGGCTTTTTGAGTTTTTTCCTTTTTTTTTCTCCTCTCTCTCTCTCTCTGCAGCTGTCCGCCTACATGTCCAAATCCCATACAACTCGTTTAAAAAAAAATTCAATTCCAATATAGCTGTCTCCCAACTCCCAAGCTATATATATAATATTAATATATATTATATTATATTATTATATATATAACATATTATATATACTAGTAAATACAAAGAGTCATCATCAAAAGAAAAAAGTAGTCTCAGAGAGAGAGAGAGAGAGAGAGAGAGACTCTAGGGAGAGGAAGGAGAACTCCGACGTCGAGCTCTAATGTCCTCTCCGATCTTGAGCTTTAATGGCGTCCACCATTACTCAAACATCGGTTTTACTCCTCATCACAAAAGTCAAGCCCTCATGGCCTCACCCGACCCAAATATCCATGTCTGAGCTTAGATCTGACAATGGGCGGTGCGGAGAACTGCGAGGAGAGGAGAAATCCGGCGAGAGGAGGTTGATGGAGAATTTCTCTCTAGAAACTATTATTTGGGTATTCTTCTAAATCTCTCTCTAGAATCCTTCTCTCTCTCCCTAGAATTCAAACCGATCGAATCGATCTTATCTAAACCGAATAGAAAACCGAAAAAATGGGTTTCGATTTCTATTTCGGTTTGGACATTCGTGGAAATTGGTACACCGAACCGAACCGATTCATAGTTCGGTTCGATTTCAGTTTGTAGTGTACCGAACCGAAAACCGAAAATTTTGATTTCAATTCACTTTGGTACACTGAACCTGCATCCCTACCCAATACCATCAAAGATGGCCGTTCTATTCCAGGCCTGTCAACATTCATTTTCTAGATTCCGTCGGGTGGCCTACACCATTTGGGATTGCTATTAGTAGCCCTTTGAGTATATATATATATATATATATATATATATATATATATATATATATATATATATATATCCGGGTCGGGTGCGGGCCAGGTGTTGGAACACTCAACCCATGCCTGGCACGAATTTATCCGGTTTGTAAAATGTTTAACCTGATCTGGATACCGGGCCGGGTTTGCTTGATAGAAAGTACTACTTTTTTCGAGCCGGGTACGGGCCAAATTTCGACCCAACCCAACCCATTGAGAGCCCTATTCCCAAGTGATAATTTATCATTGGCATATGTCTCAGCCCAATTAAACATGTTTTTTTTTTTAGAAAGCAAATAATTCAATTCATTAAATTGGATTAGAGAGAACAAGGTGCTCAAAAGATAAAGGAATTTCCTCCAACCACACATGAGATACATCGTTGCTGGAACCAAATTTGGCAAGAGCGCGAGCCACTGAATTGGCTTCCTTGTTTAGAAGTCTACATATTGCAAATTTAAAAGATGCCAAGCAATTCTTTATATCATGCACTAGCATAAAGAACATAGAAAGGTCCTCCGAAGCATTGTTAATAAGATTAACAGCATTAAGGGAGTCACTTTCAAGAATAATATCCTGAAACCTAGTATCGCGGGCGAACACAATCCATCATATAAAGTAAACAATTTTGTGTGTAACAGGTCCCATGTGCGTTGAAAGCTTCTGCTCATCGATCCAAGCACCAGACCCTCAAAGTCCCTTATCACTGCCCCAATACTAGGGATACAAACCCTTAATCGAACACCAAAAACTGGCCCTCCCGAACCGTCTAGAAAATCGACTTAAACCGAACTGAACCGAAGTGAAATAAATTTAGTTTTTGGTTTGGTTGGTTGAAAACTGAGAGCCGATTAGGTAGGTTGAGTAAACGGACCCATTAATAGGTCAAAACCAGCATGAACCGGCCCAAACCGACCCGAACCGACTCCCCAAACCGAGCCTACACCTAACCGGTGCTTTTAAGGCTTTTTGAGTTTTTTCCTTTTTTTTCTCCTCTCTCTCTGCAGCTGTCCGCCTACATGTCCAAATCCCATACAACTCGTTTAAAAAAAAATTCAATTCCAATATAGCTGTCTCCCAACACCCAAGCTAATATATATAATATTAATATATATTATATTATATTATTATATATATAACATATTATATATACTAGTAAATACAAAAAGTCATTATCAAAAGAAAAAAGTAGTCTCAGAGAGAGAGAGAGAGAGAGAGAGAGACTCTGGGGAGAGGAAGGAGAACTCCGACGTTGAGCTCTAATGTCCTCTCCGGTCTTGAGCTTTAATGGCATCCACCATTACTCAAACATCGGTTTTACTCCTAATCACAAAAGTCAAGCCCTCATGGCCTCACCTGACCCAAATATCCATGTCCGAGCTTAGAACTGACGATGGGCGGTGCGGAGAACTCCAAGGAGAGGAGAAATCCGGCGAGAGGAGGCTGACGGAGAATTTCTCTCTAGAAACTATTATTTGGGTATTCTTCTAAATCTCTCTCTAGAATCCATCTCTCTCTCCCTAGAATTCAAACCGATCGAACCGATCTTATCTAAACCGAATAGAAAACCGAAAAAATGGGTTTCGATTTCTATTTCGGTTTGGACATTTGTGGAAATCTGTACACTGAACCGAACCGATTCATAGTTCAGTTCGATTTCAGTTTGTAGTGTACCGAACCGAAAACCGAAAATTTTGATTTCAATTCACTTTGGTACACCGAACCTGCATCCCTACCCAATACCATCAAAGATGGTCGTTCTATTCCAGGCCTGTCAACATTCATTTTCTAGATTCCGTCGGGTGGCCTACACCATTTGGGATTGCTATTAGTAGCCCTTTGAGTACCAACATTTTTTCCATTAGCTACGATGAACTCAATCAAAAAAACTTCTGCCCAATGAATGTGATGCATAGGATCACCCGTGACCTCCCCCAACAACAACTTGTTACGGAAGTTCCAGATAGACCAGGCAATCATCAAGAAATGCTCGAGTTCTTCCTCCTTCTCCATCATAATTACGTAACACCAATCTAAAAAGCAAACCACCTGGTGTTCTTTGCTTCGTAGTCCCAACGATGAGGAAAACCAAAGCCGCTGAACTGATGGGAAGTTCTTAAGAGCATGAATCGTGGTTTCCTTCTCGCACCACCCACATAAGGTACATGATGAATTGTCAGTAATTCTTTTTTGGGCAAGGTTGTACTGGACTGGTAGGACATCTTTGCAGGCTCGACATACAAACAGCTTCACTTTGTTCGGTATATTACATCATCTTTGTTCGGGTTTTCTTTGCTTGGGTCGGCTACATTATTGTTAGCTTTCGCTATACTTTTGATGACATAATATGCACTCTTCATAGTAAAAGTACCATTTGTGTTGAAAACCCACACAAGCTTGTTATCGACATCGGAAGAAGGTAGGGGAATTTTGAGTATAATATCCGCATCCTCAGGCCAAAATTGTTCTTTAATGAGATTAGAGTGTTGGAATTCAAATACGGATCCTTCAATCCGTCCATCCAAAATTTAAGCCGTAGGATCTAGGCGCATGATCAATCAAAAACCAATAAACATACAATCCATAAATTACATAAATATGCGCACCTTGTGTGTGAGCCATTAATGGTCGGTGTCCAATCTTCAACGATCTTCTCGCCTTCAAATCTCTAGCACAATGGGGATGGTTTCGCCAATAGGGAGGATTGAATTATGTCAAGCAATCGTTGGGACCAGGCACCCCTTATATTTATAGCCAAAGAGTCTTATCCCATTAAGGACTGAAAATACTAATTATATTGTGATTAGAAATCACAATCATACCTTAACTAAAAGACTCACTAATTAGTTGCATATTCTCTTCAAACTCACCGAAATAGCAACTACACATCTCAAGGTTGATCTTATACCATTCACCGGTCAACGGTTTGACCATAGTGATGGCCACCAAAATAGAAACTTCTAACAGTCTCCCACTTGGCCAAACTATGTCAATAAACTCCGATTACCAAATGTTAGCTAACTTTCTTTGAATGGTAAGTTACAATCAATCTCAATCAAAGTCTTTATAATCAGTCCGGTCCAATGAGAATTTCAATATAGAATCAATGAAGTCAATATATCATGTCATCGATACATGACCGTTCATTAGTTATCGTATTGGAAGTCATTACCGACATGGATTCCAACTAATATGATTTCACACAGATTGTAAGTTTACAAACTGAATGGTGATTACATGTAAACTCAATCTAATATTGGTCCTACTTTATTGCCATCTACTGACACCATATGTTCCAAAGTTTTATGTGCATAAAAATATAAAAACAAATAAAGAAGCTTTATTTCTAAATCAATTAAACAAATGTATTCACTCACATATATCCACTCTCAAAGGCTATCAAAATTATCCGTTAGCCCCATGCGCGCAACATGCTCCAAAAAGAGCTTGGGAGGTAAGCCTTTAGTGAGAGGGTCAGCCAACATGAGTGTCGTACTTATCTTTTCAACAGATACAATTTGATTCTAAACTTTCTCCCTTACAACAAGGTATTTTATATCAATATATTTGGAACCCCCACTAATCTTGTTGTTATTGGAGATAGCAATCGCAGCGAAATTATCACATAAGATTTTCAGCGGCCTTGAAATACTATCAACAACTCGAAGCCCTGAGATAAAATTCTTCAACCATATCGCGTCACATGTTGCCTCAAAACATGCAACAAATTCTGCTTCCATAGTGGACGAAGTAGTCAACGTTTGTTTAACGCTCTTCCAAGATATAGGTCCACCTGTAAGTATAAAAATATAACCCGATGTGGACCTACGAGTGTCTTGACACTCAGTATAGTCAGCATCTGAATAACCGATAACTTCAAGGTTATTCGACCTTTTGTATGTGAGCATGTGTCCTTTAGTCCCTTGTAAATAGCGAAAAACCTTCTTAGCTGCTTTCCAATGATCCAAACCAAGATTACATTGATACCTATAAATCATGCCAACTATATACGCTATGTCTGGACGAGTACAGACTTGTGCATACATGAGACTCCCAACTGCCGATGCATAGGGAATTGTCTCCATCTGTTTTCTCTCCAGATCGATCCTTAATGACAGGGGCAACAGTAGCGGAACAATTGTGCATGTTAAACCTTTTAAGAACTTTATCAATATAAGTTCTTTGAGACAATCCCAATATGCCACGGGCTCTATCTCGATGAATCTCAATTCCTATCACGTAGGAAGCTTCACCAAGATCTTTCATATTAAAACTCTTTGATAAAAAGTTCTTTGTCTCATGTAACATGCGCAAATTACTGCTCGCAAGTAAGATATCATCAACATATAAAACAAGGATGATAAACTTACTCCTACTGATTTTAAGATATATGCATTGATCCACAGTATTTTCTTTAAAACTAAAATTTGAAATGACTTCGTGAAATTTTAAGTACCATTGTTGAGATGCCTGCTTTAAACCATATATAGACCTTTTGAGTCTACAAACTAAATGACTCTCCCCCTCAACCTGAAAACCTTCAGGTTGTGTCATAAAGATATCTTCATGCAAGTCGCCATTCAGAAAAGCAGTTTTAACATCCATTTAATGCAATTCTAAGTCAAAATGAGCTACTAATGTCATGACTATCTGAAAGGATTCCTTTCTAGAGACAAGAGAAAATGCCTCTTTATAGTCTATTCCCTCTTTTTGAGTGAAACATTTAGCGACTAATCTGGCCTTATATCTCTCTACATTACCTTTGGAGTCTTGTTTAGTTTTATAGACTCATTTACAGCCTACAAGCTTAACTCCTTCAGGTAACTCACAAAGATCCTAGACCGAATTATGTTTTATTGATTCAAACTCATCTTTCATAGCTTTGAGCCATTGAGTGGATTTGTCGCTCTTTATGGTTTGGCTAAAGGAAACAGGATCTTATTCATTTCCAAAATCAAACTCACTCTCATTAAGGTAAACTATATAGTCATCAGAAATGGCTGGCTTCTTTGCTCTCTCTGATCTACGCAATGGTTGATCATTGGCAGTCGCCATGGGAGCAAGAACCTCCTCAATGTGGGGTGTTGCATTAGGCATAGTCATAAGTGCATCAACAATTGCTTGAATAACTGGTGTTTGTGCCACTTTTTCTTGGATAAAAGGGATAGGAATTATAACCCGATTTTCCTTAAAAGTGATTTTCCTAGGCTCAACACTCCCACTGTTCTCACGATCCTCAAAGAATTTGGCATATCTAGTCTCAACGATTCGGGTACTATGAGTGGGGCAATAAAATCGATAGCCTTTTGACCTATCAGGGTAACCAATGAAATGACAACTTATAACTTTAGGATCCAATTTTCCTAATTGTGTGTTGTACACCTTTGCTTCAGCCAAACAGCCCCAAATGTGTAAATATCTTAAAGTCGGTTTTCTTCCTGCCCATAGCTCATAAGGATTTTTGGGAACCGCCTTACTAGGAACTCGATTCAGGATATGCACCGCTATTTTCAAGGCTTCTCCCCACAAGAACATAGGCAACTTAGAGTTGCATAACATGCTTCTCACCATATCCATAAGAGTGCGATTTCGTCTTTCAGCTACACCGTTCTGTTCAGGTGTTCCCGGCATGGTGTATTGAGCGACAATGCCATGCTCTTGTAAATATAGGGCGAATGGTCCTGGATTGCGACCTGTTTCAGAGTATCTACCATAGTACTCTCCGCCTCTATTAGATCTTACAATTTTAATCTTCGAATTGAGTTGTAGCTCAACTTCGACTTTATAGATTTTAAACATATCCAGAGCCTCAGATTTCTCATGAATGAGAAATATATAACTAAAATAAGAATAATCATCAGTGAAGGTAATAAAATACTTTTGACCACCAATAGCGAGAGTTGGAAACAGTCCACAAATATCAGTGTGGACTATTTCGAGTAAACTCGTGCTCCTGATAGCCCCTTTCTTATTAGCTTTTGTGAGTTTTCCTTTAACGCAATCTACACAAGTAGTGAAATCAAAGAAATCGAGCGCATCGAGTATATCATCTTCAATTAACCTCTCCATTCTATCCTTAGATATATGGCCTAAACATTTATGCCATAAAATGGAGGAGTTGTCGATTGCTCATTTTCGTTTCTTACTAATTTTATCATTCACATGCATAGAAACTAAAGATTGGGCGTAAGATGAATCCAAGTTCAACTGATAAAGATTGCCCACTAATGAGCCACCACCCACAATATCGGAATTAAATAATAGAGTAAACATATTATGTCCAAATTTAAATTCAAAACCTAATGAATCCAATTTAGAAATTGAGATAAGGTTTCTAGTGATACTTGGAACATAAATAGTATCAACTAAATCCAAAATGAAACCACTATCTAAAATGAGATGGAGAGTCCCAATGGCCTCCACGTCTGCTTCTACTCCATTTTCGAGTTTGATGGTACATTCGCCTTTACTTAGCTTTCTGCTGGATCGAAATCCCTGTATTGAATTACTTATGTGAATAGTTGCACCAGAATCTATCCACCAAGTATTGCGTGGAGCATCAACATAAAGTGATTCAAGACACACAAAGGCTAGGTCATTACCTTTCTTAACTAGCCAATCTCTGTATTTTTGATAATTCTTCTTAATGTGTCTCTTCTTCTTACAGAAGTGACACTTGATGCCAGAAGTAGATCTACTAGCTTCTCCTTGTTTGTTTTTCGGTGGAGGAGCTTTCACGTTCTTTCCTTTATATTGGCCCTTCTTTCGCTTGAAAATTCTTTTCGATGGTCAAAGAGCGGCGTAATGGGCACTATCAGGTTTTTCAACCCGAAGTCTTTCTTCTTTTTGGACACAGTGAGCGATTAGCTCGTTTATCTTTCACTTATCTTTCTGCGTGTTATAATTGGTCTTGAACGAGCCAAATTGTGCAGGAAGAGAAGTCATAATGAAGTGAACAAGATAACCCTAAGAAAAACCCATGTCCAGTTCTTTCAATTGAGTTGCCATGCCACTCATTTTCATAATGTGCTCCCGTACGCCGCTATGACCATCATATTTCATGGTTCCCATTTTAACAATTAGACTACTGGCAAGTGCTTTAGAAGTCCCTTAAAATTATTCCTTAATGGCTTGCATGTATTCCTTTGCATTGTGCGAGTCAGAAATACCTCCCCGAATCGCATCAGTAATGAAACTCTTTATGATCATGAGGCTCATACGATTTGATCTATCCCATTTTTCTAAATCCGTATTGTTCACTGCCAGATCTTCAGCTGAGGCATCAGCGGTGAGCACCTTGAGTTTATCAGATCGTATAGTATAGTCAAGATCCATACAACCTAGAACAATAATAACTTGTTCCTTCCATTTGCCATAATTTGAGCCACTTAGAAATTCAATTCCACCAATCATATTAGTTATGGAAGACGGGTTCAATGCTGCACAATAATTAAGAGGTTTATTATGTCCACATACAATTGAAGTAACTAGCAATTTCACAAGGTTATAATGATAGTAGGTGACGCAAGAGTTAAAATATGTCAAGGAATATAAAAATTAAAATCAATGTGATTTTATTGAGAAACAATTTGTGTCATTATGACCCTCCGTTGGGTCGAGTCATAACACACTAGCCGCTTCCTCAATCTCTCTTAATGATTGTGGTACTAATTGCGTCGTTATGACCCTCTGTTGAGTCGAGTCACAACACGCTAGCAGTACCCACACACAAAATAATGAATAGTGAAATACAACCATCATATAACGTTAAGTGATTCATCATTGTTGGGCAGAAGAATCCCTTATGTTGTGACGCCAACGTTCACTACAGACTTTCACTGAATTTGTAACACGGTCTTGGACAAAATTAAACCTCACTATGAAAACCACGACACTAGGAAGGATCATCACCGTTGGACAGAAGAATCTTTCCAAGCTATGCTGTCAAATTAGGTTTGATAATATTTTTAGATGATTACGAAAGTGATATTAAAAAATAAGCTAAGTCCAAACCGTGTTATGAGTAAGCGTCAAAATTGACAATGATCGAGTATGATAATGTGTAAGTACCAGTCATGGTGGTGGAGCACAACCTCCACTATCCAACTCCAATTAATGGTACTCAAAAAATTAATGATTACCTAATTAAAAAGTGAAAAAATAACATCAGGTCATGAATATTTTACAATAGAGAGCTCCTTGTCAAAAATAGACATAAAAAACGGATCTGAAATGCCCGAGAAAGTCAAAATTCATATATAATGTCCGAAAATCGGACCTATAAATAGCCCAGAAAATGTCTGAGAAAAATAAGGAATTCAAAGGGCCATAATTGGGCCAGGCCATAGGCCTTAGTGGTCGAGTGGGCCCTGGGGCCTTGTAGGTCAATCCATGGGCCAAAAGCCGAGTGGGCCAGGGGGCCAGAGTGTCGGGCCAAGGGCTAAAGGGGCCAGGCGGGTCGGGCCAAAGGCCAAAAGGGCCAGACGGGCCAGGCGAGTCGGGCCATGGTCCAAAAGGTCAGACGGGCCAGGCGAGTCAGGCCATGGTCCAAAGGGCCAAGCGGGTCAGGCGGGTCAGGTGGGCCAAATAGGCCCAACGGGTTGTGTGGGCCAACTAGGTCGCGACCAGTGGGCCGGGTGGGCCAAATAGGCCTAGGTGGGTCGGGTGGGCCAAATAGGCCCAGGCGGGCCAGTTGGGCCAAATAGGCCAAGCGGGTCGAGGTATCCGGTCAGGCCATGGGCCAAAAAGGCCGAATGGACCTCAGCAGGTGGGTCGGGGCCGCCCCGGTCAGGTGGGCCGGCATTGGACCGGACCTGATCCGAGTCTCCCAAACCCCCCCCCCCCCCCCTTTTTACTGTTCATCTTCTTCAAAGTTTTTTTTTGGTGACAAAGAACAACAACAATCACCGCAGCCCCCTAAGGACTTACCGCCCCCACTAGTGGCGTCGGCCGAGTTCGTCGCCAAACGTCGCCGACGCCAAGTCGGCAGTGCCGTCGTTCGGAAAAGAGCTCTACCCAAGGATCACACAAAGAACCACATAGAACTTTATTTTTTTTAATTTACTTTTAGTTTAATGACCCTCCCCCCTCATCGGTGACTGCAGACCCGGCGGCGATGCAATGCGCCGTCCGGTTAACTTTAGCGCGGGTCGTAAATACACAAGTGCCGATTCATAACTTTAACGTGAATCGGACACCTTGAGTGTATCCCAAAATCGGGCCATCACAAAAAACTATAAATATAGATGATCAAGAGGTATTCAATACTTTGACCGATTAAACACCAGGCTAGGCTTTGATACCAATTGTTGGAATTCAAATACGGATCCTTCAATCCGTCCATCCAAAATTTAAGCCGTAGGATCTAGGCGCATGGTCAATCAAAAACCAATAAACATACAATCCATAAATTATATAAATATGCGCACCTTGTGTGTGAGCCATTAATGGTCGGTGTCCGATCTTCAATGATCTTCTCGCCTTCAAATCTCCTAGCACAATGGGGATGCTTTCACCAATAGGAAGGATTGAATTATGTCGAGCAATCGTTGGGACCAAACACCCCTTATATTTATAGCCAAACAGTCTTATCCCATTAAGGACTAAAAATACTAATTATATTGTGATTAGAAATCATAATCATACCTTAACTAAAAGACTCACTAATTAGTTGCCTATTCTCTTCAAACTCACCGGAATAATTACACATTTCAAGGTTGATCTTATACCATTCACCTGTCAACGGTTTGACCATAGTGATGGCTACCAAAATAGAAACTTCTAACATAGAATTTCATCTTCTAGGCTGCCCTTCAATGAGCTCTGCAGCCATCCTCGGAGGCATGCCCTTAGGCGTGAGAATGGAAGACGTGGACCCGCAGGGATCCATCTGTCTTCCCAAATCCGTGTGTGTCGGTTATTTCTAATTCTCTTCATCAACCCCTTCTCTAAAATTTCTTTGGTACCCCATATACTGTGCCATGTGCATGACGGCTTGGAGCCCAACTTGGGACCCATGAAGGTGGTGGAGTGGTAATATTTGGCCTTGAGGACTCGGGCTGCTAGAGAGGAGGGGTTTGTGAGAAAACGCCACCCTTGCTTCCAGAGCATGCCTTTGCTGAAGGCGGATAAATCCTTGAAACCTAAACCACCCTCGGATTTTGCATGACACAAATTCCTCCACAAGATCCTATGAATGCCCTTCTTCTTTCGAGGTTTGCCTCACCAAAACCATGAAATACACTATGTAATAGAACTTAGGAGGTTCATAGGAAGCCGGAAACAACTCATTGCATAAGTTGGAATGGCTTGGGCTACGACCTTGATGAGAGTCTCTTCCGGCTCGAGAAAAAAGTTTATCATTCTACATCTCTAATTTGTTCCACACCCGATTTTCATATAGCCACAACCTTTCATCTTTGATCGGCCCAGGAAAGATGGTAGGCCTAAGTACTTCTCATGGGGGCTAGCACTCTTGAAACCAAATAGGTTCTGAAGCTCCACACGGCGGGTATGCTCCACATTGATGCTAAAGGATAGGGAAGATTTCTCCAGATTAATCATTTGACCTGATGCCGCTTTATACTTTTGTAACATTCGAATGATTTCTTGCCCTTCTGCAATATCAGCTTTGAAATAAATTAAGCTATCGTCGGTAAAAAGAAGGTGAGAGATCTGAGGCGCATTCCTGCAAATTTGGACTCCAGAGATAGATTTTGTCATGAGAGCATTAGTGCACATGGAGGAAAATACTTCCGCATAAAGAATAAAGAGATACGGGATCAGGGGATCTCCTTGTCGGATACCCTTGGTAGGCTTCATCATCCTAGAAATATAGCCATTAAAAAGGAAGGAGAACACGATAGTGGAAACACATCTCAATATAAGGTTTATCCAACGCTCAAAAAAGCCTAATTTGAGGAGACACCCTTCAAGAAAGCCCCAGTCTACCCGATCACAGGCTTTACTAGCATCCAATATAATGGCACAAAATTTGTCACCTTTCTGCCTATTATGTTTGAGAAAATGGCCTACTTCATATGCCGCCAACATGTTATCGGTGATAAGACGTCCCAGCACAAAAGCGCTTTGATTAAGGGAGATGATAGAGGGAAGCACATTTTTCAACCTATTAGCAAAGACCTTGGAAATAATTTTGTAAATAACATTACGCAAGCTAATAGATCAAAAGTCCTTCATGTTCTTTGGGTTATTGACTTTGGGAATGAGCACAATATGTGTGTGGTTAATTGTGAAAATATCAGTGTTGCCATTCAGAAAACCAAGCACAACAGCCAGAATATCATGATGAGTAAAGTGCCAAAATTTTTGGAAAAAAATTGCAGGAATACCGTCAGGCCCTAAGGATTTTAGGGGGTGCATCTGGGAAAGTGCAAGTTGGATCTCTTGTGCTTTGAATTCTTGTAGGAGAAAATGGTTTTGGCTTTCAGTCACCGAAGCATGGATGGATTCTAGCACTTCATGACTGATTGGTGGAACTCGCTGTGAACATGACTCTATACCAGTCATGGAGAACAGTTTTAATATCTTCTTTGTCAATCTTCTAGCTCCCCATGGAATAAAAATGCCATAAATTAGATTATGTTTTCTCCGTGCTGACACCCTCGAATGAAAGTGCGAAGATTTCAGATCGCCTGATTGCAACCATAGTTCTCGAGACCTCTGTTTCCACATAGTTTCCTTTCATTCTAGGAGCTCATTGATTTCAGACTTAATCCATATGACCTTGTCAAAAGGGACGGAGCCAGGGTTTCTTTGCATATATTGTAAATTCTTCATTTTTTCCTTTAGCTTCATTTCGATGTTACCGAAAACTGATTTGCTCCATCCGCGTAGTTGTTGCATAATGGAATCAGTTTTAGAGGTGAAAGCAGCCAAGGGTTCCACATGTGGGGTATTTAGTGCAGTCCAGTGGGTTTCAACTAGCTAATCGAAGTTTTCCGCTCTCATCGACATTGATTCAAACCAAAACAGTTTGACACCAATGACTCTTGGTTGAGATTGGTGATGAAAATTCACCACAATAGCCAAGTGATCTGATCACGTAGTAACTTGGTACCATACCTTGTGATTAGGAAAACCGTGCACCATTCTGAATTACCAAGAGTTCTATCGAGCATTTCTTCAATAAAATCATTTCCTTGACCATTATTTCAAGTGAATTTTGGCCCATCATAGCCAAGATCCATAAGAGCACAGTCCTCAATACATCTTGCAAAGCCCTCCATTGGTGACCAGCTTCTTTGACGTAGGCCCCTCTTCTCGTGCTGGAAAAGGATTTCATTAAAATCCCCGACCACTAGCCAAGGCAGGGTAAAGCTAGTGTGGAGATTACGGATTAGGTCCCATGTGGTTTGTCTTGTCGTAGGTTCTGGGTTTCCATAGATTCTAGTGAGGCACCCTTTAGAATCTCCCTGAGGTTGGTATACCATTGCATTAATATGGTATTGTGAGTAGGATTGCACATCATCCTTCCAAAGTAAAGCTAGTCCTCCAGATTTGCCCCAACAATCAACAAAAAGGCCACCATGGAAACCCAACATCTTCAAAGAGTCCATCCTTTTCGAGCTTAAAATGATTTCGCTCAGAAAAAGGATAGAGGGAGCTTTGGACGCTATTTGATAGTGAAGAGAGCGAACTGTCCGGTTCCCAAGCACAGACTATCATGGTTGCTGAGCAACCTCCACTGATAGATCAGGGTGTGTCATCTCCAAGTCATTCTTTTGGTGGGTAGTAGTACTATCTGAAACAGCTTCACCAGCCGATGAAGGTGCCTTCAGGCATGGCCTTTTTAAGGTTAATAGGGAAGCATGGGTTGTATTGGTCGTGTTCGAAATTTCTGCAGTATACCCTGGTTTGCGTTTCTTTCCATAGGTCACAGAAATTGAGGGTACTAGTTTTCGTAAAGCAGGAGTCTCCCGGGTTCTCATGCATTTCTTTTATTAGATGCTTTACATTTCGAACCGATTTCATGGAGGGAGCTTTTCATGCCGTACCCGCTAGCGCATTTGGAAGCGTGCCAATCATAGGATCATTTTCGCCATCAATTGATACGTCCGTAATTGGTGGCCCATGGGAGTGGGCCCCCCACACTCTCAAAAAGATTCTCCTGATATGTTGGGCGTTCATGCTCTGTATCTTTTGCATGGTTGTTATTGGCGCGGGTTGGAGGAGATTTGAACTGAAACAGCATCCCCAAAACTCGTGGAATATCTTTGATTGGTTGACCACCACTGAAACTCTTGGAACCCTCCAGCAAACTTTCTCTCCTTCCCCGGGAGGGGTCATCGCCCTCCAAGGAAAGAAACCTCCGATCCCCCACGTCCTTCTCCTTGGTTCGTCTGTCGAAAGATGGATGAATAGAAATCATCTCTTTTGTTGTTTGAGTAGTTAAGAAACAAGTGATTTTGGAAGTGACGAATTGGGACTCCCGATGGAAGTGAAACTTCTGGGTGGTGCTTTCAGCCAACGCCCATACTGCCTTTCCTTGATCAAAGCATCAGTTTGATGGTGGTAGGGGCATTCTATGCTAGCATGACCCAAAGATGCCACATTGATAACAGAGATTTGGTAGCCTCTCATATTCAAAATGAATCCATATGGGTTTCTTGTCCTTTGTAGTTCAAGAAGAACATCCCTTTGAATCGGTTTGGTAATGTCGCTGTTAACCTTCATTCGAAGAAACCTTCCCCATCGACGACCATCATCATTGACATCCACCTTCTCTAGCTCGCCAACAAGATTGCCAATTTTCTCACACATCTTCAAGTTCATTGTTGTAATGGGCAACTCGAAGGCTCTTACCCAAAACGATGCACGGTCAAAAACGACCTTGGAAATGGGTATTTTAGGGTCATACTCCTTCAAAGTTATTAATCTGTTGTGAAACCAGTGGTATAAATACAAACCACATTGCTCTAATTAGAACATTGCTGAAAAATTAAAAATAGAGTCTCTTTCTCTGCATTCTTTTCATGGAATCAGAGACACTAGAAGCTCCAACGAGCAAGATCCAAAATCTGCAATTTTCTTTTCTCAAAGATCTGCAAATCTTCGCAAGAGCATAATCTTCTTCCCCAAATTCTCTGTTGAACTTTATCTCCATGACTTCAACTTCATCTTCTTCAATCTACCTCCCACCAGGTTTGGCGTTCTTCATCTCTAATATCCACTCGCTGATTACAAAATAACTTGATTCCGAAAACTATGAATTGTGAAAATTGTAAATGCGAAACGCATTGTGAGAAAATCAGCTATTTGAATATGTTGATGGGACAAAAGAAAAACCAGCATCAGAGATTGTTGATGCTTCAGGGAAGAAAATCTCAAATCCACTTCATCAAGAATGGATGATCATTGATCACCATCTCTTCAGCGGCATCTCTGCAACTCTCTCACATTCAATCCTTCCATATGTTATGAATCTCAATCACACACATGAAATCTGGAGTGTCTTAGCTGATCGATTCAATTCCCTTAGTAGATATCATGTTCATGAACTCAAAACCAATTTGTATGCTCTTAAGAAAGGAGATCTGCCTATGAGAAAATACATCGATGAGTTGCAGAAATTTGCAACCAAATTAGCGGCTGCTGGAAGTCCAATTGCAGAAGAAGATCTCATCTTCCATACACTCCATGGCTTACCCTTTGAATATTCTTCATTCAAAACCTCCATCAAAACTCGCCCCTCACCCATCAAACTCCATGAACTCCATTTTTTACTTGGATCTGAAGAAATCAACATTGCTTACGATAATCCAGTCACTCCATCTACAGATCTGAGTACTGCATTCACAACAACCACTACCAACCGCAATTCCAACCGAAACACCAATCAAAACTTCATCAATTCCAACTATAATGGTGGAGGTACTAACTCTCGAGGTGGTAGAAATCAGAGGTACAGAGGTTCTCGTGGTGGATCTCGAGGATTCCAGCAACAAAGAGGAAGTTCTCGCAACTCTAGCTATCGCGGTGGAACAAATTCTTCTCGCATCTATTTCCAGATCTACGGCAAACCAAATCATGAAGCAAAAAATTGCTAGCATAGAGCAGATTTGAACTATCAAAGGCAGTATTACAGCACCAACAACCAAGCCTACATTGCCTCATCTTCATCTCCTGATGCCAATTGGTATGTAGACAGCGGCGCAAACAACCACATCACAAATGATCTCTCTAATCTTTCTATTCACAATGCATAGCAATGAGAAGACAAGGTTGCATTGGGTAATGGTAAGTTCTTAAACATTCAGCACACATGTATTTCTTCCCTACCAACCACCATTAAATCTCTTTCTCTATCTCATGTACTCCATGTACCTGGGATTTCTCATAACCTTTTGTCTGTGCAAAAGTTGGCTAAAGATAACAACTGTTTTCTTACATTTGACTCACATGGCTTCACAGTCCAAGACAAAGCCACCAATCAGATTCTTTACAGGGGCCAATGTAAGCAAGGTCTATATCCCCTTCATCAACACTACTAATAAAAGCTCTCAATCAAGGGCTCTTCTCTGTACCAACTCCTCTGCGTCTATATAGCATCACAAGTTGGGGCATCCTTCATCAAAAGTCTTTCAAATTCTGGTTTAAAAGTATAATATACCTACTGTTTTATCAAGCAATTTCACTTGTGCACATTGTAACATAGGAAAGAGCCATCGGCTCCCATTTTCAATTTCCACCTCCATTGTAAACAGTCCTTTAGAAATAATACATGCTGATGTATGGGGCACTTCTCCCATTTCTTCTTTTCGTGGATTTCGATATTATCTCTTGCTTGTTGATGATTTTTCTCGATTCTCTTGGATATATCCAATGTGAAATAAAAATGAAGTTCTCAAATACTTCTCAAACTTTAAAGCTCTTGTTGAGAACCAATTATGTCACACAATTAAAATCCTTCCCACCAACAATGGTGGTGAGTTTGTTAATAATGACATGGCTCATTTTTGCAATAAGAATGTAATTTTTCATCATCGCACATGCCCTCATACACTTGAGCAAAATGGTGTTGCTAAGGCAAACACCGCCATCTTATAGAAACTACTGTCACATTACTCCATCAAGTATCTCTCTCAAAGCAATATTGGCTAGATGCACTACTCACCTCTATTTTTACCATCAACCGAATGCCTAGTAGTGTGCTGAAGTTTAGAACACCATATGAAATGCTCTTTACAAATGCTCCTGATTTTACAATTTTAAAATCTTTTGAATGTTGTTTTCCATGGCTAAGACCATACTCAGTGACAAGGTATCTCCTAGATAAAAAATTTACATTTTCATTGGTTACTACGAAGATTCCAAAGGTTACAGGTGTCTTGATATAGAAAGTAATCGAGTCTACACCTCTAGACATGTAAAATTTATTGAAGATCTATTTCCAATAGCTTCAAATGCAATAGCTGAAAGCTCACCATCAACTCAGACAACTAAAAAGCAACCTCATCCTCCTTAGCGCAAGCATAATTTTGAACCCAACCCTTCACCAATTCGTTTTCCTGCACTTACCAACTCACAGATCTCCATCCACTCCTATCACTACAATTCAAATGTCCTCTCCAACTACATCTGACCCTATACTTTCTCCTCCCCATAGCCCACCTACAGCTGAACCCGCTCATGAACCTACACATGAATCTACATCTGCACCTACTGCTGTACCAATACGAAATTCTGCTGTACCAATACCTATTGTCCCACCTACAACTGAACTCACTCATGAACCTACATCTGCACCTACTGTTGTTCCAATATCAAACTCTACTGTACCAATACCTGTTGTCGCACTTATCAACAACACTAATTCACATTCCATGATCACCAGGGCAAAGAGTGGTATATCAAAAATTAAAACCCCATTTTGCTTGTTTGCTATTATATCCTCCGCAACCGAACCAAAGAACGTTCTTCAACTGAGGCAGAGGATCGAGCTCTTGCTCACACAACATCAGAAATCACTTGGCTCAAATTTCTTCTCAATGATTTACGAGTTCCTATTCGAGCACGACCTCTCTTATGGTGTGATAATATCTCGGCAATTTCATTAGCCTCAAATCCTGTCTTCCATGCTCACACCAAACATATTGAAGTAGATTATCATTTTATCCGACAAAAAGTAATCAATAAAGAGCTTGAAGTTCGTCACATATCCACCATTGATCAAATCGCTGACATCTTCACCAAGCCGTTACCTGTTACCCCGTTCAAATATCTACAATCTAAGCTTATGATCACCCCTGTACCCATAAGCTTGAGGGGGTCTATTAAGGATAAACAAAATGCCACGTCATCTTGATCCAACTGTTCTTGCTAGCTGTTATAATTAGCTGATTGTGACTACATTAGTTAAGTTGTTAGTTGTTATAACTAGTTGTCGTAACCAGCTGTTATAACTAGCTGATTGTAACTACATTAGTTAAGTTGTTAGCTGAGTTTGTTAAGTTGTTAACATATGTTATAACTGTAAAGATTAAGCTATTGTGAAACCAATGGTATAAATATAAACCACACTGCTGAAATTAGAACATTGCTGAAAAATTAAAAACAGAGTCTCTTTCTCTACATTCTTTTCAAATATTCCAGCAGGAGATAATTTTTCCCATGAGATAGTGTTGCCCTGAACGTGTGATGCTCTCAGTTTCACCACTTGTAAGGGAAATTTTCTCTCTTTCGTCAATAGTACGGGAAAGTTTTCGTTTCCAATCTTGCATGAAATCGTCCATAACAGAGAAGACAATAACAAAGTGTAAAAAAAATTCGAAGAAGAGAGAGAGAGAGAGAGAGAGAGAGAGAGAGAGAGAGAGAGAGAGAGAGAGAGAGAGAGAGAAAACCCCAAAGGTGGGGGAGGGCTAAAACTGAGTCACGCAAGACTTAGGGAGAGACTCCTATCGAAGGAGATAACCTAAAATTTGGGCTGCAAATGTAATTAAACATGTTGATAAGTACATGGAACCGTCTGATTGATGAACTTTCATGTCAACCATTAAACCTAAAAACAACGATTTATATCATAATTAGCAGAATGGATGGACTAAATCTCCCTATAACACTACTTTTGGGCATGTTGCAGTTTAATCTATGATCTTTCACTTTGATGATTTGGATCACCCACATCTTAAACATTGATGGAGTAAAATCATTCAAAATATATCCACTCAATGATTTTTAATTAACTAATGTTGATCAAGTATATTTGACAGAATCTTTCGTCAAAATTCAAAATTACAGATTTGGCAGGTCACATATTGCCTTGATTAAACATTTTCATCATGCTTGAAAAGGTACTATGCTACTACCTCCCTCTCGTTTCTCTTTAACCAACATTTGGAAGTCCTCTCTCTCTCTCTCTCTCTCTCTCTCTCTCTCTGCAACAATTATTTCTTGTAGTTCTTCTTCAGCTTCCTCAAAGAATTCAGTATCTTCTGCACTTTCTACTGGTCCCCATGGAATTCTCGATGCATCGGATGACACGGATCTAACCCTCTTTTCGATTTTATGCAAAACAAGCTTCACAAGAAACTTATTCGACAACAGAGACGACCATGGCCACCACTTCATCATCATCAGCACCAATTGTCTCTTGATTTCATTTGTTGATTAAAAAAATCCAATAATATGAAAATCCTAAATCAGATCTGAAACCCCTAAAACTAAATCAAACAGTCATGATTTTTATAAACCCCTAATCCAGATCTAAAGTCGCGCTTCCCACGCTCGAGCACCATCTTAGGGCAATGTCAATGAAGCAACGACAAACTCCTCCGCTGCTCGAGTGACTTCCCCTCTGGTGCATTCTGACAAGGATCGCCATTGCTTGAGCGACTTCCCCTATTGGTCTTCTCTCGAGCATTCTAATAAGGTCACATTATTTACAACAGGTAAAAACGGTGACCTCGTCCCATTTCTTCTAATCGATATGAAAATGACCCCTTCGAGTAAGAAGCTGCAGCTCGTTTTTTATCCCCGTCTTTCACACAGACTATCTTTAGTCACCAGGGACGCACCATCATACAGTCAATGTTTGATTCGGTGTAACTCAAATCCCCAAAATTGTCCCGAAAATAATATGGTATGATTTTAGATTCACTTTTGGGGATGTGTTTCACTTATAACCAATAAGTGGCCACCTGATAGAGCGCCCATGATTTCAAGATCCTTTATGATTGGGATGAAGAATGATCTCCCCCATCTGATTTAATGCGATTCAAAAATACCGGTTGCAAGAAATGGGTTGAGGTTACAATTTCACGGACGGTAATTAGTGGTACCCCTTTAATAATTTTGACGTATTTTAACATCCCCTGCCACGAAGGTCCCATCGTCAAATGTGATAATCTGATGGTGGGAACCCATTGTCAGATATAAAATAGTGACAGTGGATGCTCACCACCAGGTTTTTATAATTTACAGTGGGTACTCGCCGTCACAAATTCAGAGCTTATTTGTTATGCTTTGAGATTTTTTTTTCTTTTTTCAAATTTTCTTCTTGATTTTTATGAGGTTTTTTAGGTTTTGAACCGAGTGGATGCCGATGATGCCAACATAGTCATTTTGACTTGTCGGATTTGAAAAGGAAGATGAAGATGAGAAGAAGAACAAAGAAGAAAAAAGATGGTGCTTTGGAGATTTCCTCGAGCGATTGTCGGAGAATAAGAAAGATGGAGCTTCGGAGATTTCGTTAAGTGATTGCCGAAGATGAAAAGAAGAAGAAGGGATTGTGGGTGCTTTCAGGTAGGGTAAGAAATAAAACGAGGGGTGGGAGCCCACTTAAGTGTTTTGAAGATTTTCTGGAGCGATCGCCAGAGAAGAAGAAAGATGGTGCTTTGAAGATACCGTTGAGTGATTGCTAGAGATGAAAAGAAGAAGAAGAAGAAGAAGGATCATGGCTACTTTCATATACGTGGGTGCTTTCAGGTAGGGTAAGAAGAAAAAGGGAGGGTGGGCGCCAACTGGAAATTTCAATTTTATAAGTGGAAACTTTCAATATGTTGGCGCTTTCAGTAAAGTGGTGGGTGCAAACAAGGTATCAAAAATTGACCATGTGACAGCCCAGATTTCGACACCTTGAAACCCATGCCATCAGCACGACCCTCGAGGTCGTGCCTCATAAGCTTGCATGAAATATTGGTATACCCAAGCAACAATAAAGCAAAATAAATGTATAAGAACCGATAACGAACTAAATCTCCAGTTCTATAAAGTAAAGTCAAAATACATATCTCAAAAGATGGTTCTGATCTCATACCACTGCATGAGCAAAAGAACCCACCCGAACCATCAGTGACGACATAACAGCCACCCTGAATGGTTCGCCAAAAGAATATCTCAGTACATATTACATTTCTCAACAAAAATAGGGCTTGACATACCAAGTCATACAGTACTCTCTCAAAACTCAATCAAAGTACACAGGGGTCCTCTAGAAGAAGTCCTTGGGAGGGGGCTCTAAATCCTCCCTAGGCACGTAATTCGAATCCACCGGATCTACGCCTCCCGAAGCAATAGCAGTCGCAAGCACCGGACCTGCGACGTATAGTCTAAAGGATGAGCTGCATCATAGCTCAATAGGGAAACGACTGAATAAACATATAAGTTAATCTCTCACCTATATTCCATGACATTTAGAAGCATGATTTCTCAATGAAATAGCTAGAAAATAATTTAAATGACTGAAAAGATGAACTGAATGTAACTGTTACTTTACATGTGTTTACTTGTTCTCAACTTGCTCACAAAAGATAATGATTGACCTAAAAACTTAAATCGTAACTTAAATAACCCTCGACTTACTATAGTCTCGATCCCCGATGGAATACCCTCCATCGTCGTCTAATCAGACCATTTTCATTTCTTTTTTTATTCATTTAATACTATCCAGGTCCCTTCCTCATAGGCGACGGGATACAAATCTTACATACATCCCTGGATGTCCAACTAGTGTACGGATTGGCCGCCGTACCGGTCACGGATATTCTGTCGAGTCAGTCGCCGGTATCCCACCGCGTCGATGGGGTATTTTCCAAACCTTAAATCAAAAGTGCACTACATATAGTCATTCATTGTGTGATTGTGCTAATTATAATATATTAGGCCTGATTAATTCTCATTTACTTTACTTTACATTTTTTCATACATCCAGCTCAATGTATCACACAGATGCCCTTATAACATTCACATCCCCTGAGGACGTCACATACTCATATGGTAACTCATTTCCTTACTTAGTGTTCACACACACACACACACACACTTAAGATTCATATTTTCAATGCATAATTACTCATTTTCATATCACTGCATATATGCTCTTACAATTAAAGTACATGTTCAAGGCATTCCCTACCTCACGCGTATAAATTCTCAGGCGTCTAGGTCCATTGCGGTTCCCCATGCTCGCACTCACTTGCATAACCTAAGTTACATCATAGCATAAGCAAAATATTAAGAACGATGAATAAAAGGAGGTACTAGACCCTCCCAAAACCTCAAGGTCCAAAATAAAAGTCAACAAAAACTGTCAAAATCGATTAATCGATCTCAATAATCGATTAATCGAATTTCTAATATCGATTAATCGATCCCAAATCGATTAATCAAAAATCCAAAATCGATTGATCGATTTACAAATCGATCAATCGATTTTCCCAGGCTCCTCATTTCTCAGCCATTGGGTGTACATTAGTTTGTCAGAAACTCAGCCCTTTGCGGGCATTTCTTCCAGTTTTCCCCTCGTCCAATCTCCCTTCCTTTTCTATGTCTTTAATTCACATTTTATCATTTGTTCACTAAACTAATGTACACCACTATATATATTTGAAATCAAATTAAAACTCATCTCAAATCAATCTCTTGATTGATTCAATGGCTTGATTTATGGGCTAGGGTTCCTAGCTCCAACTCCAACGAGTTCACCTACGCGTTGCCGTCGTAATTTATAGCTCACATGTGGCTTCAATCCGCCATTCCACACAATTCCCTTGCAATTACTCCTTCCTCTTCACTCTCTCTCTCTCTCTCTCTTCATAAATTTCTACACCAACAAAACTTAAAGAGAATTTACTTCTCTTTAGCCTTTTTGCCATTTAATTTAGTCCATGTCTTTGATGTAAAACACATATACCAAAGATAGGTATATATGATCTCTAAAGAAGATCCAACACTACGCATACGTGCTTATTAACATCAACCTAATTGAATCATTGTCATCAAGTTGACTTTCACATGGTCCAACTTACGACCAGTCGGGCATGCATCCCGAGGATACTATTCAGAGTCCAAATTTCGGGGATGTTACATTCTCCCCACCTTGAGAATTTTTGTCCTCGAAAATGTACCTAAGGGCTTCCCTTTGGAAGATCCACACACACTGACAGATATAGTTTCATTCAATAGCAATCACCGTCCTGCATGAAGACCATGTACATTTGCAACTATTTGGAGTAAAGAATTACAAGCCAAAAATAATTTACCAATTGAAATTGGATTTACATTCCATACATCGGTTACTGACACTAAAAATAAGTACAACCCCAAAAGAAATGGCAACCATGCCACATAGTTCCATACATAATATTTTCAAAATAATTACAATCCCAAAAAGTAATTACAACACAAAAAGAAATGCCAAAAACTAACAACCACGCAGTCCCATCCCCGGGCTGATCCGCCTCGTCCTACTCGCGAGTACTAGAACCCGATGCATCAGGAGCCCAAGTCCGTACCGCCGAGATGCACTGCTGGTAATCAGTGGGATACATGAACTGCATGGTCTGATGGAGTAGCGCCTCGTGAAAATTCAGCATGTGGTCCATCCGGGTGCTGCTCTCCTCCATACGTCGATGGTGCTCTAGCATCTGGCGATTGTTCTCTGTCATGAGGGTGAGAACATCATCAATGGTACTAGGCACAGGGGCCTGAGATGCCCGTCTCCGGTGAGATCGTGCATAAGCAATAGGAGTGGACTGTGAAGGAGCAGGAGGTGGTACTAAAGGATGCCCCTTAGGTGGTACCGGGTCAGGAGGTTGCTCCCCCGTTGCTGGTAG
The DNA here is from genome assembly GCA_021018995.1 of Chloranthus sessilifolius. NCBI lineage: Eukaryota > Viridiplantae > Streptophyta > Magnoliopsida > Chloranthales > Chloranthaceae > Chloranthus > Chloranthus sessilifolius. Next base: position 8,695,903 of record CM037589.1, on the reverse strand, counting down.
GTCCTACGGTGGTACAAAAGGCTGCTCCCCCTCTGCTGGTGGGTCCTGCTATGGTGGTGCTGGCCCCTCAAGTGGTAGAGCCTTCTTTAACATCCTATAGCTGCGGACCCACGTAGTGATAGAATAGTGTTTAACATGGTTTGTGGCCTTCTTCTCGGTGGGAGAAATAGCATACTCTGGGGCTGCAGAGTAGCACTCTAACATGCTTGAGATGAGCCAAGCGTAAGACATACACTCCTTGGGTTTCAAAGGGCCCTTCATCATTTTTCCTTTGATGTAAATCATACCCTCAATTACTAACTTGGTAGCGTCGAACCAACGGCCACGGTATGCCACGTATAAGGCCTGTTGGACCAACTCTACGCGCTCGGTATTGTGGCGCATGAGGTAGAGATTACACTTGATTATCGAATCAAACATCTACATATAAGGGGGTAGGTCTACCCTCCGTATGGACTTGCCGGATCCTTCGTTTCCCCTCGTCATTTCCGTTCTAATTTCTTCATAATCTACGAGCTGTGGAAAAGGGGGTAGAAGATTTATTTCGGGTACGTGTGTCAGAAAACACTCCAAGGACTCGTGAACATGGCGCAGGGTAAAAAGATAGTTATGACCATCAATCTCGGTCGTAACGGTGTCATCCACATGACCCGCCTTTAGGTTTTGATAAAATAACTTAACGAGTCGAGAATATAAATAACCGTGTAATGGTTTTAAAAGGTTACCGAGGCTTGCATTAACGAGGTATTGTCGAGCCCATTTGGTTTCGCCCTCAACCTCAGAATCGGTAAACAGAGCCTCATCGATGATGTATATTCAAACTCCTTTGCAGTGCACCACTCATTTGGTTGGGGCAAATGTCCAGGTGGTGGTGGTGGTGGCGACAATTCGCGTGATGATGCGTCCGTCGAATATGATGATGATGATGGTGGCGCAGCGTTCTTACACCATACTGGTAGCTTAGAAGTGGATTGCTTCGTAGCTAGTCGAGTTTTAGGCGGCATCTTAGGTTTAAATGTGAAAGAAATTCAAAAACCTAGGGCTGGAATGATTCAAATTGAAAGGAAATCGAAAAAACTAGGGTTTACCTTTTGTATTTGATCCGGATAGTTAGGGTTTTGATTCGAACTTGATCCGCAAAAGCCTCAAATCCTTGTGGTTTTGGTAGCCAAAGGACGGAGAAAAATGACGCCCAAATGAAAAAAATTAGCTTGAATTTCGAATGAGACAAAAAAATCCCAAAACTGTTATATATAGGTAAAAATCGATTAATCAATTTTTACAACTTAAACTTAGGTGCTCGAAATCGATTGTTCGATTTCAAAAATCGATTGATCGATTTTCAAAATCGATTGATCGATTTTCAAAATCGATTGATCGATTTTCAAAATCGATTAATCGAATTTGAAATCGATTAGTCGAAATTTACTACTATTAATTTTCCAGATTTCTCAGCTCACTGGCGTCTGCCAGTCGTTCAATCGAACGATTTCGATTAATCGAAATCCAAAATCGATTAATCGATTTTGACAGAACTGCAAAAAATTTTAACTTGTTATTTTTCTTCACTTCCTCCTGTTTCCTTGTCAAAATTTTCTATGGTTTTGTGGAGTCCATTTGGCCATCCTTTTCATGATGCAAGTACCATCAAGCCATACACTTTTAAGTTCACAAACGGTCCATTTACAACCCACATTCGTTCTTTTCATTCCTTGAATAAGTTGGCATAAACGCGCAACCTTGATTACATAGATGTGACCAACTTACAACCATACATGCACTGATACAATTTGGGCTCTCAACTCTCCGCAAACAAGTCCGGATACTGCTCTCTTACATCCGCTCCTCGTTCCCACGTAGCTTCTTCAGTCGGATGATTCTTTCATCGAACAAGCACTAAAGGAATCACCTTCGTGCGTAGCACTTGCTCTTTTCTATCCATTATCTAAGTCAGTTCCTCGATCATGGTCATATCTTCGTGCATTTCCAACGACTGACCTCCCAAGATATGGGAAGGGTCATTCACATACTTTCTGAGCATAGAGACATGAAAGACGTTGTGTACCCGATCAAATAATGGTGGTAATCCAACGCAATATGCGACCTCGCCTACACGACCCAAAATCTCAAAGGGTCTAAGGTAACGGGGACTCAACTTGCCTCTCTTTCTAAATCTCATAACGCCTTTCATAGGCGATACCTTCACAAACATATGCTCGCCAACGGTGTAGTCCGCACTTGTTCTCTTGATATCGACATAGCTTTTCTGTCTGCTCTAAGCCGACTTAAGTCTTTCTCTGATCATATGAACGATGATAACATTATCTTCAAGTAACTCCGGCCCCAAAATAAACTTTTCGTCGATTTCTTCCCAATTGATAAGCAATCTACATCGCCTCCCATATAGAGTTCCATACGATGTCATTCCAATGCTCGCTTGGAAGCTATTATTGTATGTAAATTCGATCAACAGTAGGTGTTAATCCCATGATCCTTGTAGTTCAAGCATACATGCTCTGAACATGTCTTCTATTACTTGGTTTACGCACTCCGTTTGCTCATTGGTCTGTGAATGGAACGCTGAACTGAAATCCAATCGCATACCCATGCCTTTTTGAAACTTCTTCCAAAACTTTGAAGTATATAACGGGTCACGATTAGAGACAATGCTACTAGAAATTCTATATAACGGCACTATCTCTTTCATATACAACTCCGTGAGTCTTCCTGCTATGTACATTGTGTTGTAGGGAAAGAAGTGTGCTGACTTGGTTAATCGATCTATGACTATCCAAATGGTGTTATATTATTTTACTGTACGCGATAGCCCAATAATAAAATCCATGGAGATGGATTCCCACTTTCACTCTGGTATGAGTAGAAGCTGTAATAATCCAACAGGGTGTCTATGATCTACTTTCACCTGCTGATATGTCAAACACCGTGATACGTACTTGGCTACATCTTGTTTCAAACCTCTCCACCAGTAACTCTTCTTCAAGTCTTGATACATTTTTGTGCTACCGGGGTGGATTGCATACCTTGATTTGTGAGCCTCGTCAAGGATAGTTTGTCGCAGATCGACATCAATTGGAGTACAAAGGTGTCCCTTAAATAGTAAGGAACCATCCTCTTTCACTAAGAACTCTGGCCTGACACCTTCAATCACATCTTGGCGAATCTTGGTTAACTTCAGGTCTTTCATCTGTAGCCCGCGAATATGCTCAAAGATCATTGGTCTCACTGTGATGTTGGCCAAGAAAGCTCTTGTAGCTTGCACCTTAATATTTGCGTTATACAGTGAAAGATCTTCAAATAACTTCCATCTATGCATTCCCATGATCAGATTAGCCAACTGAGTTGAACCCTTCCGACTCAAGGCATCAACTACTATATTAGCCTTGCCTGGATGATACTGTATGGAGCAATCATAGTCTTTAAGGAACTCCATCCATCTGTGCTGCCTCATGTTCAACTCTTTCTGTGTAAACAGGTATCTGAGGCTCTTATGATCGGTGAAGATCTCAAAGGTCTCACCGTATAAATAATGTCTCCAAATCTTCAATACAAATATGACCGCTGCTAGTTCCAGGTAATGTGTCAGATAGTTCTTCACATGATCTTTCAGCTGTCTCAACCCGTAAGCAATCACTTCTTATATTGGTTGAGCACGCAGCCCAAACCATTATGTGAAACATCACTATATACCGTGAACCCTTCATTGCCTGAAGGAATTGCTAGTATTAGAGCTGAAGTGAGTCTCTTTTTGAGTTCTTGAAAACTCTTTTCACACCCTTCACTCCACTCGAATCTCACATCTTTTCTTGTAAGTCTCGTAAGAGGTCCCGATATTTTAGAAAATCCCTCTATAAAATATCAATAGTAGCCAGCTAGACCAAGGAAACTACAGACGTCTGTCACCGTCATTGATTGTTCCCATTTTACCACTGCCTCAATCTTCGCCGGATCTATTGTGACACCATCCTTTGAGACGACATGTTCCAAAAAGCTAACTCTCTCCAACCAAAACTCGCACTTACTGAGTTTGGCGTATAGTTGGTATTCACATAGAGTTTGTAAAGAAACTCTCAAATGTTCTGCGTGTTTCTTCTTTGACTTGGAATATATCAGGATATCGTCGACGAATACTACGACGCAAGTATTCAGGTATGGTTTAAACACCCGATTCATCAAATCCATAAACGACGCCGGTGCATTCGTCAATCCAAACGGTATCACTAAGAACTCGTAGTGTCTGTACCGTGTCCTAAATGCTGTCTTCTGGATGTCCTCTACCTTGACTCTCAGTTGATGGTATCCAGATCTCAGATCGATCTTGGAAAAGTACCTTGCTCCTTACAGGTAATCAAATAAATCATCAATCGTAGGTAATAGATATCGATTCTTGATGGTGAGTTTATTTAACTGGCAATAGTCAATACACAGTCGCATTGACCCATCTTTCTTCTTTACAAACAAGACTGGTGCTCCCCACATGCTCAGGAGATAATCCTGGTAATTCCTCCAGAAACACATCCTCAAATTCACGTGCAACTATGATCTCTGAAATAATGTTATTTCCTTCCTTATCTACCTTCAAGAATGTCAAGTAACCACTGCACCCCTTTCTGATCAAGCGCTCGGCCTTGACTGTAGAGATAAGTGGCATAAATGTCGATCTCATTCCTCGAAATTGAAACAATCTCCTTATATTAGGTCTAAAGATGATGACTTTATTCTTGCAATCTATCATTGCACAATGCTGTGACAACCGATCCATGCCAATGATCACGTCGAATCCTTGCATGTCTAATAGAACTAAATTTGCCGGTAGTTCAAAGATGTCTCCATCTCTGATGGTCACTATCACCGATTTACAAACCCTTTCTATATCGACCGATTCCCCAGTCGGGATAGATACCGCTAAGACAAAATCTAATGTCTCTGGGTTAACCTTCATCTTCTTCACAAATCGAGGGGTAGTAAATGAGTGGGTAGACCACGGGTCTATCAACACTCTAGCCTTATAAGCCACATCACTTCCCCTTTCGTATAATTGTAAGGTACCTATATCATACATACATACATACATATATAAATATATATATATATATATATATATATATATATATATACATAGTAAACCATACACATCAAAATTTATGGACAAGAATCAGTCTACTCTACTTCTTACATGAATGCACCTTCTCTATCTAAAAATTTTACGAAATTGAAATTTTTTATTTAAAGGAAAATCTCACCTTGATCACGTCGTTGGTATTTTGTGCTTATTGGGCAGTAACTGCGTAGGTCTTCCTTGTACGACCGACTTCCTTGCTTGTATCGGTAGTGGCATTGAAGCAGAAGCCGTCCTTTTTTTACTTATCTCAGGGCAATATCGGATTATGTGGCCCACCTTTCCACATTTGTAACAACCTTGAGTACCCCTTCTACACTCCGCTATTTTATGAGACTTGCCACACTTGGCACAAGTCTCCACTGTAGTAGACACTGCCCGCGAGAAACCCTGGGTAACTGCTACTCCAGTAGTGGTAGCAGGGTTCTTATATCCGATTGGCCTCTCCGACGTAAGTACAGGTAATCTCTGATAGTTTGTCTGCTGCGCCAGTCTAATATAACCGGTTTGGAACGGTTGCCTCTGAATGGGTGCTACAAATCTCGGCTTTTTATTCACCAACTCGTAATTTCTAACCTTACTCTGATCCGTTCTTCCTTTCTCTTGCTAATCCCTTCTTCTGTATCTATCTTTGTTGTCCTCTTCTATTACTAAGGCTTTACTCATGACCTCTCCATAGGTCTTTAGCTCAAATGCCGCTACCTTTTCCCTGATGTTCGACCTCAAGCCACGTTGTAGTTTCTTTGCTTTCATCAAATCCGTGACTACAAAATTAGGAGCAAAGCGAGCAAGCCTCGTGAATTCTCTCACTGACATCCTTCCCTGCTCGAGCTGAAGAAATTTTACTTCCATTTGATTTCGTACTACTTCAGGGAACTACTACTTGTTAAATTCTTCCACAAACTCTTCCCATGTCTAAGGCAATCCTGGGGTTTCCTGAGCCCTAGTCCTAGAGGTGAACTTTCACCATGGGTTAGCCTCCCCATTTAACATGTACACTGCCCAACGGACGCTCTCATCTTCCGTGCATGTAAGCACGCTAAACACTTTCTCCATTTCACTCAGCCAATTCTTCGCATATATTGGCTCCGCTTGCCCTGAAAAGCTTGGAGGACGCATCCTCCTAAACTCTGTGAATGCTGAGGGCAATGGCGGTGTAGGACCTACTGAAAGTGTAGGTGGCTGATGCTGGTCGTTGGCATTATGAGCTGCCAAGGATGTTGCTTGCTGAGCCATGGCATTTTCCATGGTTTCTATAGTGTGTATCATCCGCTGACGCTCCTCTCTCTTCGTTTCTTTTCCTTACTCTTTCCTGTTCTCGTTGATCTTTATCCTAATGATCTCTAGCCTGATTTTCTGCTTGGTCTCAGTTCACTTGGCCACTACTCCCTGGAGCCTCTCTATTCCCCATCGGTACCCTATTCGAAGCCGAGACAAAATTGTCTCTGCTCCATAAGTTTCTGTCATGACTGCTCTGAGGCCGTCCTCTTCCTCTAGAAGACATAACGCTCTGCACATGAAACCACAGTTTCATTAACAGAAGGTTCTATGCTCTGACAAAACTAAGACTTGTCAGAAATTTTAAAAAAAATGACTTTGATACCAACTGTGACAGCCCAAATTTTAGCACTCCGAAACCCGTGCCATTAGCATGACCCTCGAGGTCGTGCCCCATAAGCTTGTACAGAATATTGGTATACCCAAGCAATAATAAAGCAAAATAAAAGCATCAAAACTGATAACGAACTAAATCTTCAGTTCTATAAAGTAAAGACAAAATACATATCCCAACAGATGGTTTTGATCTTATGCCACTGCATGAGCAAAAGAACCCGCTCAAATCATCAATGATGACATAACAGTCACCCTGGATGGTTCGCCAAAAGAATATCTCAGTACATATTATATTTCTCAACAAAAATAAGGCTTGACATACCAAGCCGTACAGTACTCTCTCAAAACTTAATCAAAGTACACAGGGGTCCTCTAGAAGAAGTCCTCGGGAGGGGGCTCTGAATCCTCCCCAGGCACGTAATTTGAATCCTTCGGATCTACGCCTCCCGAAGCAATAGCAGTTACAAGCACTGGACCTGCGACGTATAGTCTAAAGGGTGAGCTATATCATAGCTCAATAGGGAAACGACTGAATGAACATATACGCTAATTTCTCACCTATATTCCATGACATTGAGAAGCATGATTTATCAATGAAATAGCTAGAAAACAATTTAAATGACTGAAAAGATGAACTGAATGTAACTGTTACTTTACATGTGTTTACTTGTTCTCAACTTGCTCACAAAAGATAATGATTGGTCTAAAAACTTAAATCGTAACTTAAATAACCCTCGATTTACTATAGCCTCGAGCCTCGATGGAATACCCTCCATCGTCGTCTAATAAGACAATTTTTATTTCCTTTTTCATTTATTTAATACTACCCAAGTCCCTTCCTCATAGGCGACATGGTACAAATCTCACATACATCCTTGAGATGTCTAACTGGTGTATGGATTGGTCGCCGTACCAGTCACGAATATTCTGTTGAGTCAGTCGCGGGTATCCCGTCGCGTCGATGGAGTATTCTCCAAACCTTAAATCAAAAGTGCACTACATATAGTTATTCACTGTGATTGTATTAATTATAGTATATTAGGCCTGATCAATTCTCATTTACGTTACTTTATATTTTTCCATACATCCCTAGGATGTAACCAGCTCAATGCATCACACAGATGCCCTTATAACATTCACATCCCCTGGGGACGTCACATACTTATATTGTAACTCATTTCCTTACTTAGTATTCACACACACACACACACACTTAAGATTCACATTTTTAATACATAATTACTCATTTCCATATTACTATATACATGCTCTTGCAATTAAAGTACATGTTCAAGGCGTTCCCTACCTCACGCGTATAAATTCTCAAGCGTCAAGGTCCATTACGGTTACCCATGCTCGCACTCACTTACATAACCTAAGTTACATCATAGCAAAAGCAAAGCATCAAGAACGATGCATTAAAGGAGGTACTATACCCTCCCAGAACCCCAAGGACCAAAACAAAAGTCAATAGAAATTGTCAAAATCGATTAATCGATCTCCAAAATCGATTAATCGAATTTTCCAAATCGATTAATCGAAAATCCAAAATCGATTGATCGATTAATAAATCGATCAATCGGTTTTTTCAGGCTCCTCATTTCTCAGCCACTGGGAGTGCACATACGATTAATCGATTTCAAATCTATTAATCGAAATTCAAAAATCGAATGATCGATTTTAAATCGATCAATCGGTTTCGGGCATTAGTGCCCAGCTTATCGATTTACAAAATTGATTGATCGATTTACAAAATCGATTGATCGATCTTGTCAGAAACTCAATCCTTTGCGAGCATTTCTTCCAGTTTTTCCCCTTCCAATCTCCCTTCCTTTTCTATCTCTTTAATTCACATTTTACCATTTGTTCACTAAACTAATGCACACCACTATATACATTTGAAATCAAATTAAAACTCACCTCAAATAAATCTTTTGATTGATTCAATGGCTTGATTTATGGGCTAGGGTTCCTAGCTTCGACACCAACAAGTTCACCTAGACATTGCCGTCGTAATTTATAGCTCACGTGTGGCTTCAATCCGCCATTCCACACAATTCCCTTGCAATTATTCCTTCCTATTCACTCTCTCTCTCTCTCTCTCTGTCACGACCCAGAATCCTTACCTGATCTCGAGAGCCTAGAATTTCGTGTTATGACACCGCACGCTTGTTAAGGCGATAACCGGACATACACCTAAATCTTAATTTGAATTAGCGTATGGATCGAGACATTTAACAAATAACATTTAAAGATAAATGGCTTATGAATTAACAGCGAAAAACATAGAAGACAAAAGTAACGTGATAAATCCTAACCATGCATCTATGATAGTAAAATAAACTGAGGTTTTTCGTAGGGTGAAACGGTCTCAAACATGAACCCATAAGTAGTACTGATAAATAAAAGTAACTAATAACAAATCTCTCTTGAAAGCGATAGAAACTATAACTAAAGAATCTCTCAATGCTCAAAGTAGTCCGCCGGATCTACTCCCTCGTCTAGATGGTAGCCGACGTCCCCACCCTCATAAGTAGCATCAGGTATAGCAGCATCCCCATCCTCAGTGATGGAATAATCAGAGTTCTCACCTGCAACTGTTAGTTTTGGGGAGGGGGTGAGTTTACTCAGTCACGTAAACTCAGCGGGTTGCACAATCGATCCACCATAAAATACCCAGGTGATCATGTATACAATCGCTTGAGTTGCGGTGCATTTTGAAATAAACTAAGCAATGATTAATGATTATAAACATATCTAAGATCTCATAACTTATCATAATGAAAATGAAAGGCATAGTATAAAATGAAAGGACATAACATAGAATGAAAAGGCCTGACATAAAATAAAATGAATAATGATGCATCAAGTTCTAATCTCTTTTTGTATCTACTTTGTCGACTTATCCTACGTGGTATATCTCAAAATTTAATATTTGCTCTATACGTTTACACAACGTATTTCACATCTTACTTAATTTATGTATATGATCTATGCCAGGGTCGCTGCTCGAGCCTATTACACGAGGTCTACGTGTAGATAATCACCTAACCTCCATATCATATCGTATACCACCATCCAGCTCGATGAGGTTGCATGTATTTAAATCAGTGTCTCCTTACGTTCGGGATACTGTCATAGCGTATTGTCCTTCAGACCCGTCTTGGTTGTAGACGTTGGATCTTGCGGTGGCATGCAAGACGTGACACGTGTAGAAACTTAATTCGTATTTTGCTAGCCTTCACAGCGTAACTTATTCGTATTCGTATCTTACCTTATCTTATATATCATTCCTTATCATTTAGTTATAGCTTAGTTTGAAGTGAGCCACGGTGCGATAAGATTCACAAAATCACGCTCTCCAAGGGACGGATTCCGTAGTAACCTGGATATACTTCGTGTGGTAGCCCATACTCCCATAGAAGTGTTGCATCCGTACATAAATGCCAACATTCCAAGTTTCATGTGACTGTGATGGGAACCCCACCATGACAAAGGCTTAAAAGTTGTGTGACATATCTTATTCCTTTTTAATCATGTGTATGCCCTATCGTGATTTTTCTATATGATGCATGCCATATGATGAAAGGTCTTACCTGACTAAATGAATTAGTTCATACGTATACGCTTTACATACTTGTGACCATAACATAATAATTAAAATTTGAAAAGAACATATATTTCATACAAAATTTTTAAAAACACTTTCATGGGCCGTTAGATTGCTTAGAGAGCAATCGGGCCTTCAATTTTTAAAGTTTTCTAAGATTTGTGTAGTTTCTGCCTCGGGACCTTTTTTTAGTTTGACTCAAAAGCGGGTCAACGATACGGTCAAACAAGCCTTTTAACCTAGTTATACAATGGTTCATACCCCTTACCTAATTTTTCTAAACTTTTGGGCCTCGAAACATTCTTCTCAATTTTTAGTGACATTTTAATAATCCATTAGATTATATTGTATCATTATCGTGATCGTTTTTAAAGTTGGTCCTATGGGCCAGTTGGGCCTTGAACACTCAAAAGTTAAGGGTCGAAGGAAACCCATGTGTTATTCCATGTGGCACCTAGGATTAAAATAAAAAGAGATGAGCTTCGAGTCATCCATCATCTAATCTGAATCATTAAATAGTTAGACAATAAAATTTTACCTAAGGTTGATTCTTTTGTCCCGGTCTTGATCCGACCTCTAGCACACTAGATCATTCAGTCAACATTTTACAAAAATCAAGGAGTCACGTGCACATATATAGTACCTATCACGTGGCGATCAGATTGATCAATCCTAACCCATCAGATACTTAATAAGGATCATTTTGAGGTGTTAGGACTTTGGGTCTAATTTATTTCGGCGTCTAAGGCCTCAGATCCAACGGCCAACCCTTACATGATCTATAGTATCAAAAAGGCGTTTTAATTTCCTGACTTGTATGTCGATTTCTTGAGTTTTGAATCGTTAGATGTCTCGAGAATTGCAATTTGTGGAGATGGTTCATCTCGGCTCTATTTCTTGGGTTGGGCCCACAAGGTTCAACCTAAATCTATTTTATTTAAATCTAATGGTGCTAAGGGAGTGGTTGCACCAAATTAACTATATCAGGTCAATTCCCTAATGTAACCAACTACAATGGTTAACATACGCAGGTTATCACCGGCATTGACGGCGTTTGGTTGGGCCGATCCTCGAAATTCAATTTATACCAGCTGGAGATATCATATATATATATATATATATATATATATATATATATATATATATATATATATATATATAACCAAGCAGATATCACCTAAGAGCTTCTCTCTAGTCTTTCTCTAAATTTCTGTGTTAGAGGTGGGGCCTTTCTCACTTTCTCTCTCTAAACTTTGTGTTACAGGTTGGGCTTGTCTCATTTTCTCTCTCTAGCCTTTGCCAAAAACCATGAGTCTCTCTAAATCTCTCTTGTTTGGTTGGGTCTCCTCTATCATCTCTCCTTTTTCTTTCTCTCTCTCTCTCTAAATCTCTACTAAACACCATGAATCTCTCTAAAAAAAAACAACCATGATTGATGACAGATGGATTGGAGAGTAGATTGAATTACAACAATAAGAAATCCGAGGTTATTGCTCCTACGGATTCAGTCGTCGCTAATGCCACCGAAGACTAAACAAAGATCTGAACTTTGGGACCAAGCATTTGAACTAGTAGAATCCTACTTAGCAGGCACCACACTTACATGTGAATGGTTATATTACAGTGGAAATGAGGGATTTTTCCCATTGCTAAAACCAAACACCAATTCATATATATGTATATATGCACCCTTAATATTAATTTATTAATACTTACAGTTATGTATACGTGTAATCCTTTGTTTTGCAGGGGAATGGAGGATAAAAAGAGAGGTCGGGTCTGGTTCTCTATTATAGAGACCGAATAGGGAAGAAGAGAAATCTATGTAATCCTCTCTCTAGATTTCTCTTCACAGGTAGGGTCTTTTCCCCTTCTCTCTAAACTTTTTGTTTGGGTTCTGTTGCAGAGTCGTGGTTCCAATGCAGAGGAAGCAACAACATAAAAATATAAAACTATTTATATATGGTATATATATGTGTATCTAGTATAATATATAAAACAGTAAATGAATCAGTTTATAAAATAGTAAGTAAACAAAAAAAAAATCTATGTTACAGAGACGTGTAAACTTATGGGAATGGAAGAAGGTGAAGGAAATTTTGATTTGGTGGAAACATATATACACTTATATATATATAGTATTAGATCTAGAGCACCTATTTATTATAAATGGATATTTATTTATTTGTTTATCATCATCTTCTTTTAAAAGGTGCCATCAATGAAGTTCAAGAGCAATTTCTTTTTCTTTTATTTTTCAGAAAATATAAATAGAATATTTTAAGATCGATCGAGGGGCACCCACCTGTTGGAGCGTGAACGTGGTTTTTCGAGATGACTTCGATCGATCGTGATGTGGCAAAGATCTGTATTCGGTGATACGGAGATCTGACGTCTGGATCACGCTTTGATTCGACGGTGAGATTTTGAAGGTGGGTCAGCGGGTGCTTGATTAGATGCAAGAGGAAGAAGACAATATGACAATGATTGTGGTGTCAGTGCGTTCTTGTCGAGAGGAGACGAGAGGAGGAGATAGATGAAGAAGGAAGGAGGCTATGGGTTTTAGGACTTATAGAGAGAAGGTGGTTTATGTTTGCGCAAGGTTTGCCGAGATGGAAAGAGTCCCTAAAGACCCAATTTCTTTCCAAAATTAGAGGGATACAATCGGGTTCACTTAAAATTGTAAAGTTTCCTTATTTTGTGTGTGTGGGTTGAATTAGAGTATGGAGCACCTGCACGGGATTCGACGCTCCACCGCATCTAACGCTATCAAATAATCTTCCTAGGGTCTGGTCCCCCCCCCCCCCCTTAAAAAAAATTTTCGTCCCCGAAAATTACGTACTGATTATTCAAAAAGTTCTAGGTATGTTGCTTTGATGTCGGTTTCGTCCTCTCAAGTTGCCTCCTTTGGCATGTGATGTTGCCATTGAACCAACACCAACGTGATCGTCTTATTTTAGAAAACTTGCGCTTGTCGATCAAGAATTCTTATGGGCTTTACAATGGTAGTGAAATCTTCTTTGATATTGAGGGGCTCGATCTCCACTATGTGCGAGGGGTCATATACGTATCGCCTCAACATAGACACGTGGAATATATCGTGGATCCCCGAATATTGTGGTGGTAGAGCGACTTTATAAGCAACCTTGCCCACAGTTTCCCGTGCTTTCCAAAGCGCATAACTCATTTTGTCGGGGAGACGCGCATGAATACACGTTCGCCAACCTGACAAAAGATTTTACTATTTAAAATACAAAACAAAATTTTAATAAAATTTAAACTTTCAAGTCGAAATGTTGTACCTCAAATTCTAAGTTACAACGGTGGGGGTTGGCATACTTCCTCTGACGATCCTGGGCTATTCTAAGTCGTTCGCGTATCCGTTTGACTTTTTTAGTCGTGGTTTGGACTAGTTTGGGTCCAAGAATTCTTCTCACTCAGACTTCATCGCAACATAAAGGTGTTCTACAACTTCTCCCGTATAACGCCTCGAAAGACATTCTGATACTTGCCTGATAGCTATTATTGTAGGAGAATTCAATCAAAGGGAGGTGATCATTCCAATTCCCTTGAAAGTCGAGCATACAAGCTCTCAACATATCTTCGACTACTTGGTTAACCCTTTCGGTTTACCTGTTAGTTTGTGGATGAAAAGCAGTACTAAAATCCAAGCGAGTCCCCAATGCTGCTTGAAATGTAGTCCAATATTTTGAGGTGAATTTCGAGTCTATCGGACACGACGCTCACCGGCACACCGTGCAATTTCATGATTTCCTTCAAGTACGTCTCAACGAGTTTTTCTCCATCTGCAGTAGTTTTAAAAGGCAAGAAATGTACAGACTTTGTTAATCTGTCAATTATTATCTAAATGGCATCGTTCTTCTTCAACGTTTTTGATAGACCAACGATGAAGTCCATTAATATATTTTCCCACTTCCACTCCGGAATGGGTAAGGGATGAATAAAGCCGGCCTATTTTTGGTGTTCTGCTTTGACTTATTGACACACTAAGCATCTTGATACATATTCAGCTATTTCTCGCTTCATGTTCGGCCACCAGTACTAGTTCTTCAAATTTTGATACATCTTAATGCTGCCCGGGTGTACTGAGTACCCTAATTTGTGACTTTCATCGAGTATTTTCTTTTTAACCTTATGGTCATTAGGCACGTACAATCTCCGTCTAAAGAGTAATGTTCCATCCGCTCTGAGACTAAAATCAGGTTTTGATTCCTTATACAAGATTTTAATGATTCTTAGAATTTTCGAATCCGTGAGCTGCAGTTCCCTGATTTTATCCACGATGAATGGATTTATCAAAATTTTTGCCAGATATACACCTTCTTCGATTTCTTGGAGATAAAAATCTTCTTCTGCTAGTTCATCAAGGGGCCTCTAAGTTTTTAATCGGGCTAAAAATTCTGACGTCTTTCTACTGAGTGCATCAGCGACAACGTTCGCTTTATCAAGATGATAATTAATCGAACAATCGTAATCCTTCAAGTACTCAACCAATTTGCATTGTCTAAGATTCAGATCTTTTTATGAGAAGAGATACTTGAGGCTCTTATGGTCTGTATATACTTTGAACGTTTTACCATAGAGATAAAGTCGCCACAATTTGAGAGCGAAGATGACTGCTGCCAATTCTAAGTCATGAATTGGGTAATTTTTCTCATGTGGCTTTAGTTGTCTTGACCCGTATGCAACGACCTTCCCATCTTGTTGCAGTACACAACCAAGTCCTTAGCGAGATGCGTCAGTGACTATTTCAAATTTACCCTTGTCTGTGCGCTGTAGTAAGTTTCTTTTTCAGTTCCTCAAAGCTTCTCTCACACTCATCAGACCATACAAATTTTATATTTTTCTTTGTGAGGCTTGTAAGGGACAGAGCAATTTGAGAGAATCCCTCAACGAAGCGTCGATAGTAACCAGCGAGTCTCAGGAAATTCCTTATTTCGGTAACACTTTTTTGGTGCCTGCCAGTTTGTCACTGCCTCAATCTTAGCAGGGTCAACAGTAACACCTTCTGCAGATATAACATGCCCTAGAAAGGTCACTTGTTTGAGCCAGAAATCGCACTTGCTAAGTTTAGCATATAACTAGTAATCTCAGAGAGTCTAAAGTGCGAGACGAAGGTGTTCCTCATGTTCTTTCTCCGATCATGAGTAAATGAGGATGTCATCTATGAATACAATGATGAATTCATCAAGGTACCGCTTGAACACCCGATTCATCAGGTCTGTGAATACAGCTGGTGCATTTGTTAGTCCGAAGGGCATGACAAAGAACTCGTACAACCCATTCTTGCAAGCGAAAGCTGTCTTTGGAATATCCTCTTCTCTCACTTTCAGCTGTTGATAACCCGATCTAAGATCAATCTTAGAAAAGCACTTGGCACCTTGGAGCTGATCAAACAAATCATCGATACGAGGTAGGGGGTATAGATTTTGGATGGTTACACTATTTAACTGATGGTAATTGATGCACAACCTCATGAACCATCTTTCTTCTTTACGAAGAGCACTGGGGCTCTCCATGGCGACTGATTACGTCTGATAAATTTTTTATCTGACAATTCTTTGAGTTGTATTTCCAGTTCTTTTAATTCTGTTGGGGCCATCCAATATGGTGCCTTGGAAATTGGTGCGGTTCCTGGAATCAGATCGATTTTGAACTCAATTTCTCGGTCGGGTGGTACATCGGGTAAGTCCTCAGGAATACGTCAACGAAATCTCTGACGACTGAAATTTCTGTAGGATCAACTGTCTTGCCTTGCTCCTTGTCTAATGCTGCTAGTAAAGGTGCCCCCTTCTTTTTAATTCCCCAAAATCTGAATGGAGGCTCTCCAAGTGGTTGGAAGGTGACCACTTTAGAGAAACAGTCAACTGTAGCATGATATGTGGCTAACCAATCCATGCCCAATAAGATATCAAAATCTTGAAAGTTCAACACGATGAGATCTACCGGAAGATCATGACCCTTGATATTTATGATGGTATTTCGACATACAAGAGTAGCCATCATCTTGCTTTCTAACGGTGTTGAAATTACCAGTTTGTTCTCCAGGAGTGTAGGTGTAGTTTGCATTTCTGACACGAATCCTGGGGTAATAAAAGAGTGTGTTGAACCCGAATCTATGAGTGCGAGAGCTAGGTGCCTATTAGTATTCTCTGGGTGGATGATCAATAAATTACCTGTTTGTGCATCATGAGATTTAGAATTCTATTGATCTAATGGTGATTATGCAAATTTTTAAATTTAATAAGCTATGTTAATAATTAAAATAGTAACCTTTTTCTAGACATTCATACCTTGGATCACTTCATTGCTAGCCAGGGTTTCCTGCTGTGACAGTGCGAATACCCGTCCTTAGTTCAAAGGCCTCGCCTGTAGGCCTTGAGGTTTCTCCCGACATTCCTTAGCAATATGCCCTTCCTTTCCACAGTTATAGCATTTCTCGGTGCCTTGCATGCATACCCTCGGTCGATATCATTTGTCGCACTTAGGGTATGGTTCAAACGGTACATAACCCCCTTGTGGTTGCTATGAAGGTGGCATAAAATTTCTCGATTGGAAGGCAGTGGTTGGTTGAGTTTGCTGAGGTACGATTCGAGGCCTTTTGTTCACTAAAGGGGCCGAATCCTCTGATAGGATGTAGGTATCGGCCTCTGAGAAACAAAAGGGACTCTCTGAACTGCCTTATTTTTTTAAGCCTCAATTCTAGCAACTTTTCAGTTCATCATTTCTCCCGATTCTCTCTCCTAGATTTGGGCACGTTCCACGAGTTCTCCATATGTTTCAATCTTCATAGCGGCTAACTTCTCATGAAAGAAAGGTCACAAACAGTTTTGAAATACGAAGAGCTTATCGCCTTCGTCTGTAATCAGATTCCCAACAAATCTAGATAATTGATCAAACTTGGCCTCATACTCGGCCACGGTCGTATTCCCTTGTCGTAGGTCCATAAATTCCTTCTTCTTCTGAGCCTTGGTGGCTGCAGAGATATACTTTGTGAAGTAAGCATCCCTGAACTATTGCCAAGTCCATTCTTCTTCATTGTTTCGATCTGCAGCTCTCTTTGTAGCTTTCCACCAGTTCTCTGCTTCTTGGTCTAGGTAAAACGTTGCCCACTTCACCTTTTCCTATTTTGCGGGTGAAGAGATTTCGAAGAACTTCTTGATTGTACTTATCCAGTCTTCAGCGGCGACTGGGTCGAGCTGACTGTGGAAATAGGGAGGTCGAGTTCTGCTAAAAACTTGGAATCCGGTAGGTGCATAGGGTGGAATCTCCTGCCGAGGAGAAGGCTGGCGTTGATTGACAAGCTCTTGGACGGCTTGCCTTTGCTGCTCTCTTTACATCTCCATCTCTTGCAGTAGTTAAGTCCTTTCTTACTAATGTGATTGCATCAGCTGAGTCATCTGCTGACTGAAAGTAGTCGCCATCTCGCGCAATAGGCGCATCGCTTCAGATTCTTGAGGGCCTTCATGTGATGAGGCCTCATTCACCTGAGAGCTATTCGTTTCTCTGCACAGTGGAGCCATCAAGTCCTAATTTCACAAAACATCGTATGCTAGTTAATTCGTACGACATAGTCCCTAAGGAAGTAAAGCCTGAGCTCTGATACCAACTCTCTCACGACCCAAAATCCTTACCTGATCTCGAGGGCTTAGAATTCCGTGTTATGACACCACATGCTTGTTAAGGCGATAAACGGACATACACCTAAATCTTAATTTGATTTAGCATATGGATCAAGGCATTTAATAAATAACATTTAAAGATAAATGGCTCATGAATTAACAGCAGAAAACGTAGAAGACAAAAGTAACGTGATAAATCCTAACCATGCATCTATGATAGAAAATAAACTGAGGTTTTTCATATGGTGAAACGGTCCCAAACATGAACCCATTAGTAGTATTGATAAATAAAAGTAACTAATAACAAGCCTCTCCTGAAAGCGATAAAAACTATAACTAAAGAATCTCTCAATGCTCAAAGTAGTCCGCCGGATCTACTCCCTCGTCTAGATGGTAGACGACGTCCTCACCGTCATGAGCCACATCAGGTACAACAACATCCCCATCCTCAGTGATGGAATAATCAGAATTCTCACCTGCAACTGTTAGTTTTGGGGAGGGGGTGAGTTTACTCAGTCACGTAAACTCAGCGGGTTGCACAATCGATCCACGATAAAGTACCTAAGTGATCGTGTGTGCAATCGCTTGAGTTGCGGTGTATTTTGAAATAAACCAAGCAATGATAAATGATTACAAACATATCTAAAGTCTCATAACCTATCATAACGAAACTGAAAGACATAATATAAAATAAAAGGACATAGCATAGAATGAAAAGGCCTGACATAAAATGAAATAAATAATGATGCATCAAGTTCTAATATCTTTTTGTATCTACTTTATCGATTTATCCTACGTGGCATATCTTAAAACTTAACATTTGCTCTATACACATATACAACGTACTTTACATCTTACTTAATTTACGTATACGACCTGTGCCAAGGCCGCTGCTCGAGCTTATCATGCGAGGTCCACATGTAAATAACCACCTAACCTCCATATCATATCGTATACCACCATCCAGCCTGATGAGGTTGCATGCATTTAAATCAGTGACCCCTTACGTTCGGGACACCGTCGTAGCGTATTGTCCTTAAGACCCGTCTTGGCTGCAGACATTAGATCTTGTGATGGCACGCAAGACATGGCACGTGTAGAAACTTAATTCGTATTTTGCTGGCCTTCATAACGTCACTTATCTGTATTCGTATCGTACCTTATCTTACATATCATTCCTCATCATTTACTTATAACTTAGTTTGGAGTGAGCCACGATGCGATAAGATTAATAAAATCAAGCTCTCCAAGGGACGGGTTCCGTAGGAACCTGGATGTACTTCGTGTGGTAGCCCATACTCTAATAAAGGTGTTACATCCGTACATGGATGCCTATATTCTAAGTTTCACGTGACAGTGAAGGGAATCCCACCATGACATAGGCTTAAAAGTCGTGTGACATAGCTTATTCCTTTTTAATCATGCATATGCCCTATCGTGATTTTTCTATGTGATATATGCCATATGATGAGAGGTCTTACCTGACTAAATGAATTAGTTCATACGCCTTACATACTTGTGACCATAACATAATAATTAAAATTTGAAATAACATATATTTCATATAAATTTTTCAGAAAAACTTTCATGGGCCGTTAGATTGCTTAGAGAGCGATTAGGCCTTCTGTTTTTAAAGTTTTCTATGATTTGTGTAATTTCTGCCTCGGGACCTTTTTCTAGTTTGACTCAAAAGCGAGTCAACGAGGCGGTCAAACAAGCCTTTTAACCTAGTTGTACAATGGTTCATACCCCTTGCCTAATTTTTCTAAACTTTCGGGCCTCAAAACATTCTTCCTAATTTTTAGTGACACTTTTATAATCCATTAGATTATGTTGTATCATTATCGTGATCGTTTTTAAAGTTGGTCCTATGGGCCAGTTGGGCCTTGAACTCTCAAAAGCTAAGGGTCGAAGGAAACCCATGTGTTATTCCATGTGGCACCTAGGACTATAATAAAAAGAGATGGGCTTCGAGTCATCCATCATCTAATCTGAACCATTAGATGGTTAGACAATAAAATTTTACCTAAGCTTGGTTCTTTTGTCCCGGTCCTGATCCAACCTCTAGCACACTAGATCATTCAGTCAACATTTTACAAAAATCAAGGAGTCACGTGCACATATATAGTACCTATCACATGGCGATCAGATTGAACGAACCCGACCCATCAGATACTTAATAAGGATAATTTTGAGGTGTTAGGCCTTTGGGCCTAATTTATTTCGCCGTCTAAGGCCTCAGATCCAATGGTCAATCCTTACATGATCTATAGTATCAAAAAGGGGTTTTAATTTCTTGACTTGTATGTTGATTTCTCGAGTTCTGAATCATTAGATGTCTTGAGAATTGTAATTTGTGGAGAAGGTCCATCTCGGCTTTATTTCTTGGGTTGGGCCCACAAAGTCCAACCTAAATCTATTTTATTTAAATCTAATGGTGCTAAGGGAGTGGTTGCACAAAATTAACTATATCAGGTAAATTCCCCAATGTAACCAACTACAATGGTTAACATACGCAAGTTATCACCCGGCATTGACGGCGTTTGGTCGGGCCGGTCCTCGAAATTCAATTTATACCAGCCGGAGATATCATATATATATATAATCAAGCAGATATCATCTGAGAGCTTCTCTCTAGTCTCTCTAAATTTTTGTGTATTAGAGGTGGGGTCTTTCTCACTTTCTCTCTCTAAACTTTGTGTTAGAGGTTGGGCCTGTCTTATTTTCTTTCTCTAGACTTTGCCAAAAACCATGGGTCTCTCTAAATCTCTCTTGTTTGATTGGGTCTCCTCTGTCATCTCTCCTTTTTCTTTCTCTCTCTAAATCTCTACTAGACACCATAAACTTCGCTAAAAAACAACAACCATGATTGATGACAGATGGATTGGAGAGTGGATTGAATTACAACAATAAGAAATCCGAGGTTATCGCTCCTAGGGATTCAGTCGTCGCTGATGCCGCCGAAGACTAAATAAAGATCTGAACTTTGGGACCAAGCATTTGAACTAGTAGAATCCTACTTAGCAGGCACCACACTTACATGTGAAAGGTTATATTATAGTGGAAATGAGGGATTTTTCCCATTGCTAAAACCAAACACCAATTCATATATATGTATATATGCACCCTTAATATTAATTTATTAATACTTACAGTTATGTATACGTGTAATCCTTTGTTTTGCAGGGGAATGGAGGATAAAAAGAGAGGTCGAGTCTGGTTCTCTATTATAGAGACCGAATAGGGAAGAAGAGAAATCTATGTAATCCTCTCTCTAGATTTCTCTTCACAGGTAGGGTCTTTTCTCCTTCTCTCTAAACTTTTTGTTTGGGTTCTGTTGCAGAGTCGTGGTTCCAATGCAAAGGAAGCAACAACATAAAAATATAAAACTTTATATATATATATATCTAGTATAGTATATAAAACAATAAATGAATCAATTTATAAAATAGTAAGTAAACAAAACAAAAATCTATGCTATAGAGACATGCAAACTTATGAGAATGGAAGAAGGTGAAGGAAATTTTGATTTAGTGCAAACATATATACACCTATATATATGTAGTATATAGTATTAGATCTAGAGCACCTATTTATTATAAATGGATATTTATTTATTTGTTTATCATCATCTTCTTTTAAAAGGTGCCATTAATGAAGTTCAAGAGCAATTTCTTTTTCTTTTATTTTTCAGATAATATAAACAGAATATTTTAAGATCGATCGAGGGGCACCCACCTATTGGAGCGTAAACGTAATTTTTCGAAATGACTTCGATCGATCCGGCGATGTGGCGACCTCTGGCGATTCTGGCGATCTGAGCGTCTGACGTCTGAAAGCCACGCTTTGATTCGACGGTGAGATTTCGAAGGTGGGTCGGTGGGTGCTTGATTAGATGCAAGAGGAAGAAGGTAATATGATAGTGATTGTGGTGTCGGCGCGCTCTTGTCGAGAGAAGGAGATGAGAAGATGAGATAGATGAAGAAGGAAGGAGGCTATGGGTTTTAGGACTTATAGAGAGAAGGTGGTTTATGTTTGGGCGAGGTTTGCCGAGATGGAAAGAGTCCCTAAAGACCCAATTTCTTTCCAAAATTAGAGGGATACATTCGGATTCACTTAAAATTGTAAAGTTTCCTTATTTTGTGTGTGTGGGTTGGATTAGAGTGTGGAGCACCCGCACGGGATTCCGCGCTCCATCGCATCTAACGCCATCAAATAATCTTCCTAAGGTCCAGTTCATAATATTCTCTCTCACTTCATAAATTTCCACACCAACCAAACTTAAAGAGAATTTACTTCTCTTTAGCCTTTTTGCTATTTAACTTAGTCCATGTCTTTGATGTAAAATACATATACCAAAGATAAGTGTATATGATCTCTAAACAAGATCCAACGCTACGCATACGTGCTTATTAACATCAACCTAATTGAATCATTGTCATCGAGTTGACTTTCACATGGTCCAACTTACGACCAATCGGGCACGCATCCAACATTGTTCAAAGCCTAAATTTCGGGGATGTTACAGGCCAATATCGATACATATCGGGTTTCGACTGATACGTCTCGATTTTGACCGATATTTTAGTTTTTTGTTTTATTTTTATTATTAATTTGCCTCAAGCAAACTGATACTTGAGACCGATGCCTATTTTAATACCTTGGGTGCGAATAGAGGTACCTTACCCATTTTTTCTTTAAATCGGTGCAACCACTTAAAATAGGTGTGCAAGTAATAATGACTCCCTAAATATACCATAGACCCTCTTGATAATAGCATATACATATTTAGTATATTAATTTAACTTTCTATCTATCCCTTGTTGTTAATATGAATAAGTTGTAATTGTCCACGTTTGGCACTCATCTTCTAACTTCTCTTGTAACTGTGGCACGTCTCTTGTAAATGTGCTCACGTTCAGCACTATGCATCTTCTTGTACTCATCGATATATATATGAGGCTTTAAGCCTTAATAAGACAAGTCTTAGAGAATCCAAATTTTATTATGGTATCAGAGCACTAATGGCTCACGCCTTTTTCGATCCTCTTAAATTTTCGATCCTCCAAATCCAACGATCATTGATGGCCTAAAAGCTACCTTCATTGCAAATTTCCTCTCACTTCCCTCCCTTTACTATGGCGACTGATAATAACAATATCAATAATTTCATCTCTAATCTACCTTCTCTAATAATCATTTATCTTGATGATTTGAACTATTTTTTATGGAAACGATAGTTTCACACCTCTCTCATAGCTCACCACATCATAAAATACTTTGATAGCACAATCATTATACCCGCACAAAAAGTGAAGAATGCCTCTCATATACTAATTCCTAATTCTTTTATTCAAAATCCGCCAACTAATGGTTGCGTGCTTCAAAAGAAATAATTACAAAATTGTAAATGCCAAAAAAACGCCCTTGCTGTGGGAGGACGAATTGGGCACCAGCGTTAGGCTGAATTAGTCAGCGATTAGCGAACTTTACATCATCTAATTCGGTTACTTTGGAGATTCTCTCAATGATATGGACAATCTAATTCGGTTTCTAAGGGCATTTGGCGAATTTTTTGACACAAAAATGTGACTGTATGATTTTGACCTTAGGGCTAGTGAAGACCGAACCGATTATTGCTTGAGCCTTTTTCATAAGACTAACTTTTAATTTTT
The DNA here is from genome assembly GCA_021018995.1 of Chloranthus sessilifolius. Classification (NCBI taxonomy): domain Eukaryota; kingdom Viridiplantae; phylum Streptophyta; class Magnoliopsida; order Chloranthales; family Chloranthaceae; genus Chloranthus; species Chloranthus sessilifolius. Next base: position 8,672,224 of record CM037589.1, on the reverse strand, counting down.
AATTTTTTTATAATGCCCTAAAAACTTGGATGTTCGCTACCTATCCTAGAGAGTGCGATAATTAAGGAGAAGCACTTTGGGAATAAATATGATATAAGGGAATAAATATCCTACACAACAACACTCGCCTTATTAGAGTATATCCTCAAGCCTAACAAAGAAGGGAGGATGTCAATTGCTCCATTCATAAGGCTAACTAGGAGCTTGATGAAATGACTAAAATAACCTTATTGTCTTGCCTATAGGCTGTAGCCAAATAGCCATAGAGGGGCAAATGGGGGACGGGCCCCTCTTCCGTGATAGAGAAGAGTGGCAGTGGATTAGTTTATATGGCTTTTACATAAAGAGGCCATGTACCGTATTTAATCTTGAGAAGAACGAGTGCCTTTAATTTCACCCATGTTGAAACCATTGCTTGCTTTGAATTAAGCAATAGAGATCGGTTTTTGTCCTAATCTTTCACACGATAGATCTTGAGATCATGGGCATATCATCATATGATCAGTTTTTTAAATCATGCGGCAAACATCCGAAAAAAGTAACCTTAAAATTTTGTTTGAGAATGATGAATTCCACGTGATGTTAAGGTCACTTTTCTGGGATGTGTCGCATGAAATAAAAAACCAACCGTCTCATAGTACGCTCATGATTTCAAGATCCATTGTGTGAAAGATTGGGATAAAAAATGATCTCTATCATCTTATTCAAAGCAGTCAATGTGTTATGTGCCGAAGACCTATAAAAAAGGAAATCGTGAAAGTCAAGATTCTCTCCTATCCATTAGCTGCAAATCTAGTTGAACATGAGATCAGGTTCAACCAATTGGACTTGGCCATTGCCTGTTCTTGGACAAGCAACTAGACGAGATCGATATGCTGAAACAACTCTGCAATATCTCATCAGTCTCCTTTCTTACTCCAATGTTGAATGTATCTCCTTGTGAGAAGATTGTAGGATGTTATAAATCATTTGACAATGTTGGGAGTTTAATACTATTGTGATATTTACTAAGAGTATTTTGGTCATATTTCATATGGAGTGGTTATACTTTGTATTGATTATAAAGTCTAATTATGAATTAGGGTTCCATACAAAGGAAGCTCAATTTTCGAGAGATTGAAGTCTAAGAGATTTGTAACCCTAATTTTCTACAGATTTAGTAAAAGAATTTAAGCATCACCCGTAGGCGTAGGCAAATTCCATAACCACATAAAGCTTATGTTTGTGATTGTTTATTTTTTGCTTTATTTTGATTGCCATAATTTTATAATTTCATTGATCACGATCAAATCTGCACAAAAGCGAGGGGCCTTCCGTCTTTCCTTTTCCCTAGATCGAAAAAAAAGGTTTCAAATTCCGAGCACATCTGGTCAACTTGTATCTTTTCTTTTTCTTATTACATAAAAATTTTCACTTTCAATCCTCACACTTGTCATTTTGTAATAGAGGACCAAACTTTTCACCTTTTAAAATGAAGGGATAATTAGAGAAGCATGCCTCAAAAACAAACTTTTTAACGAAAAAGACCCGACCTCAAATGTTTTTAAAAAATGGGTTTTCACGGATTTCGGAACTTTGGAAACCGTGAAAGCACTGTTCTTGATATATATATATTTTAAACGGTGCTTTCATGATTTTCTGAAGTTTCAAAAATTGTGAAAACACTTTAAAAAACGTTTGAGGTCTTTTTGCTAAAAAGTCTGTTTTTCAGGCATTGTTTTCTAAAATGCCCTAAAATAAAAGCAGCTCCAACTCAAATTACTCCCAAATTAATGACCGCCAATTCGAGTGAAGGAAATTGATGCACTTGTAGAACTGTGAGAGGGACTTTTTATTTTTTCTTGAAATTATATATATGAGAAGGCAATTCAATTCACATCAATATTCAATCGGCCATTTTTTTTATTTTTTTTTAATGTAATATCATATCGCTTGATTTGATATTGCATCACTTGATCAATATCGAATCTTTATATATATGGGCACGGGATGGTACCCACAAGGGTAGTGTCAAGGCCCTCTACAGAGCATATGTCATGTGGCATGTCATCAAACAAACATCTATTTTGTGTAGTACACTAAGAGGATAAGAGGTGTGTAAGTTTTCTTTTTTATGTTTAGGACTTTTTATCCTTTCAAATCATGAGTCAAAAATAAAGTAACACCCACTTATATGGATGCATTGATTTTTTTCAATTTTGACCATATTTTTTAATGGTGGACAAGAATTAGATCCTGTCCAAATTTTTTGAGTGGAACATGATCAATTTCCTCTAAGTTTCATGTCACCCAATTTTTAGGTTGGGTGCCACATAGCGCTTCCTTGACTCGTAGATAACACTAAAATACTATCCCATGAGTATCATCCCGCCCCCTCTCTCTCTCTCTCTCTCTCTCTCTCTCTATATATATATATATATATATCAATCAACTGTTTCTCCTAATATTAGTGATGTGAAAAAATCGTGCATCATTAGATTTAACATTTTGACGATATTCAATAGTAGTGGAGATAATGCATGGTATCACAAGACGATTAGAGGGGCAGTTACCCCCTAAGCTTTCGAAACCAAACCAAAAGGCCTATTAAGCCTAAAGCAATAGTACGCGGGGGCTACATTATCACAGGCAGTTGCCCCCATTTTCATCTATATTTGCCCCTCCTTTTAAATTTTGAGTTAGTATCTGGTAATTGACCCCAGTGTTGACCCTCCATACTTAATTCACTTTTGGGAATGTATGTCATGCGTAATAATCTATGTGTTCTATATGATTCAACACAAATAATCTAAGGATTAAATTTGCAAAAGATTGGAATCACAAATCAATTTCCCTTATTAAATTTAATGCACTATTAACTATATGTTGACTTCACATGGGAGCCATTAATTTTAAATAGCATTTGATGGCTTTGAATAAAATGTGAGATTATTTTGTCTCACTCTTTTATATTAAAGATCATTAAATCATGACATATTTATGAGACGAGTGAATATTTAGTTTCACATGCTACACATTGTACATTGTAAAAAGTGACTTGAGTATAAGTTACTTATAGATTGCCCACTTAGCCAATAGGAACTTGTGTTCTTTGTTGCTCTTCTGCCCCTCGTGGAAGAAAATTCTGGTTCAACTCTTATCAGAGAGAGAGAGAGAGAGAGAGAGAGAGAGAGAGAGAGAGAGAGCATTTGATTATTTGACGCAGTTGCCCTATCTTAATTGAGGGTTGGTGACCCTCTCTCTATCTCTCTCATAACTTAAAACTTTAGATCCAAGGTGGGCTAAGAGTGGGCGCGGGCGCTTGTCTAAGTATTATTATAGGGAGAAACTTTTCCATCGGAATTTTCTATGTAGTATCGCATCCTCCTAAAAAAACCCAAGAAAAAGGGGAAAAAAAACCATCAAAGCAGCCAAAGCACTAAAGCAACGTCTTTATTACTAGAGAAGATAGTGGGAGCATAATATTTGCCAAAAGCACCCTAAAGGGTTACCATCACACACGATACATACGTGCCTGGAAAAATAAACCCAAAAATGGACCATATAGCATAACAGTGGCAACCTAAAATTGCCATAACCCACAGCCTCACGCGTCATTACAGCAGACTAGAAACACACACATGCATAACCAAAATAAAGCAGAAAGAATAAAGGATACTAATTCAAATATCTGCCTCCACCAATTTGTATTTCCTTCTCTCCCTTTACTCTACTCCGTACATCTTCCTCAAACCCCCAACAAATTCGTAGATTTTGTGAGAGTCAACAATAACTTTGGAGACGCTCGCCCTCTCCTTACACCTCTTCATCCAAGCACTAAGCTTGGGGCACTCCTCCTCTGTACTGAAATTTGCATGTGTCTCATATGTGTAAAACCACGGAGCAAAGCCGATGAGAACTATATCAGCCAATCCAAACAATTCGCCTCCGAAATAAGATTTGTCTCCGAGCTCCCCTTCCAACAGCTTCAGGTACCCTATGAATTCCTTCTTAGCTGCCTCCCGCTCCTCTCCTGTGGTCTTCCAAAGCCTCGTACCGCACACATATATCTGCACAATAACAATAGCCAAAGTTTCCAGCCCTTTAAAACCTCACCACTTGTGCTAAGGAATCTTTTTTGGGATAATTAGAAAAACAACCTTGAAAATCAAACGTTTTAGCAAAACAATTCCAAATTGAAACGTTTTAAAAAAATAGTGCTTTTATGATTTTCGAAACTTCAAAAATCCGTGAAAACACTTTTAATTTTTATTTTTTTAAAAAATAGTACTTTCACAGGTTTTTGAAGTTCTGAAAACCGTGACAACACTGTTTTTTTTAAAGGTTGTTTTCCTAAAGTGTCTTTTTGTACCACAATGTAGACAGTTTCCCTCATGCTCTGGTTAACCGTCCATTTGGGGCTATCAGTCAGAGGGTAGAAATCGCCATCATTTCAAGTAAGGCTGTCAGTTGGGCACACATACTTGACCCATTGGGTCAGCATATCACCCAACTTTTGAGTTGGGTTCCTAAGGTGATGGAGCAATGGATTTTCCAAAGGGGCAAGCTATGATTAAAATAGCAAATGAGTTAACATTTGAGTGGTGCACGCACTTGTTAATATCCAGGGATGAAATACTACTTATCCTTTAGGCTGCATTTGGGAACATGAATTTGAATTTGGGGATTTGAATATGGATCTCCTAAATCCAAATCTACCACTTGGCTCCACCTTTTTTTTGTTTGGATTTGAATTTGGTAAATCCACCTAAGTTTAGAAATCTATATCTGTATTGTAAAATAGTGGATTTGTAAATAATACCTTTATGGCGTTATTTGAAAATTCAAATCTTACACCAATATATAATTGATTATGTTTAGTGAATAAAAAGTTGTTACTCACTGCTATCATAGGAACGATTCGACTTGATACTCGACCCGCCTGAGCCGAGTATTTTCAAGCTTGATCGATCTGGTTGGGTTGAACATGAGGCAACCCGAATTAAACCGAACCAAATCGGTAGTAAATGGACCAGATTGAATCGATACCAGACCCGATCCAACCCGAATTTATCCAACCCAAACTTAAGTAGTTACTACGATGGCTAGAAAATTAGCCGTTGGGTTGCAACGACTAGTTTTTGGCCGTTGTAGCCCACTTTGTACAATGCACCTTGAGTGCAATCATGAAATTGCTGGTTCCACCCATTTTCGTTTTTCCCCCCTGATGAACCCAAATCGAACCAACACCGAAAATTTTGATTACGGCACATCGAATTCCTCCAACGAATAAACCGTTCCCAAACTGAATTAGACCCGACCCGAACTGACCCAACTCAAGCTTAAGTAGTTACTACAACGGCTAGAAAACTAGTCGTTGTAGTCCCCGTTGGGTTGTAATGGCTAGTTTTTGGCCATTGCAACTCACCTTTGTTTAGTGTACACTGGGTGCAACAAAGAAATTGTTGGTTGCACCTATTTTAAAATTCTTTTTTCATTTTTTTTTCCTGAACCCAAATCGAACCGAACACCAAAAAAATCATTTTCGGTTCAGGAACGGTTTATGCATTGGAGGAATTCGGTGTATCGAAACCGAAATTTTATGTGTCCGGTTTGGATTTTAAAGGGGGGGGGGAATTAATTGAAAATGTGTGCAACTAGTAATTTCCTGATTGCGCCAATTTTCATTTTTCCCCCTAAACCCAAACCGAACACTGAAAATTTCAATTTCGATTCGGGAGCGGTTTATGTGTTGGAGGAATTCGGTGTACCGAAATCGAAACCGATATATTTCAGTTTGGTTTCGATTTGTGGTGTACCGAACCGAAAACCGAAAAAATCGGATTTGGTTTAGTTCAGTACACCGAACTTACATCTTTACTTATATAGAATATATGAAGGAAACCAATGAAATATAAATTCTTTTTATAAAAAAAATAGCAAAATGAAGTATCTATAAATCCTTGGGTCAAATCTTAAGGCAATGTTTAAACATCAAAACAAGATATTTGAAAATCCAAATATTTCAAATTCTGAAATTGAAATGCCTGAATTTGAAATACTTGAATTTGAAATCCCCAAATCCAAATCCACGTTCCCAAACGCATCCTTAGGCTACGTTTGGGAACTTGGATTTGAAATGGAGATTTCAAATTAAAGTATTTCAAATTCAAAATTTGAAATGTTTGGATTTGTAAATCTCTTATTTGGATGTTTAAGCATGCCTTAAGATTTGGCCCAAGGATTTATAGATATTTTATTTGGCTATTTATTTTATAAAAAAAATTTATATTTCATTGATTTCTTTCATATATTCTATGTAAGTAGGGATGCAAGTTCGGTGTACTGAACTGAACTGAATCCGATTTTTTCGATTTTTTGTTTGGTACACCACAAATCGAAACCGAACCAAAATATATCGGTTTCGGTACATCGAATTCCTCCAACACATAAATCGTACCCGAACCAAAACCGGATTTTTCGGTGTTCGATACGGTTCGGGTTGGGTTTAGGGGGGAGAGGGGGGAGGAATGGATGCAACCAGGAAATTATTGGTTGCACCCATTTCCAATTTTTTTTCCCTGAACCCAAACTCAAGCAAACCGAACCGAACACCGAAAAATTCAGCTTCGGTACACCGAATTCCTCCAACACATAAACCGTTCCCGAATTGAAACTGGATTTTTTGGTGTTCGTTCGGTTTGCTTTAGTTAGGATTTAGGGGGACAGAATGAAAATGGATGCAACTAGGAAACTGCTGGTTGCACCAATTTTCATTTTTTTCTGGAACCCAAACCGAAACAAACTAAACGAATACTGAAAAATTCGATTTCGGTACACCGATTTATTCCAACACATAAATCGAAACCGATTTTTTGGTGTTCGGTTCGATTTGCGTTCAGGGAAAAAAATTTAAATGCGTGCAACTAGCAATTTTCTTGTTGCACCTATAGTGCATTGTACAAAGGTGGGCTGCAATGGCCAAAAATTAACGATTGCAGCCATGGGTCAAAAAGTCGTCCAATACCGATACATATCGTCTGATACGTATCAGTTTTGGACTTGGGCGGTACGATACAAAGGCATTGTATCGTACCCCTTTAAAAACAATGTACTTATCGTCCGATACGGGCAATGTATCGCCCGTATTGGACGATACGGACGATACATTGAAATTATCGTCCGATAATATATATATATATATATATATATATATATATATATATATTTCGATTGTCTACACAATCGATGACGACTGTGTAGATAATCGTCATCGATTGTGTAGACAATCGGAAAAAAAATAATAATAATAAAAAAATTTCGATTATCTACACGATTGTCTATATAATCGATGGCGACTGTGTAGACAATCGCCAGACAAACTGATACATTCAATGTATCGGCCGATACCCGATACGTATCGTCCTGGAGGTCAGGACGATACGTATCGGTTTACCGATATTTTGATCCTTGATTACAGCCCAATGGCGACTGCAATGATTAGTTTTCTAATCATTGCAGTAACTACTTAAGCTTAAGTTAGATCTGCTGGGGTCGGATCTGGTCTGATTTGGTCTGATATCGGTTCAGTCCGATTCATTTACCACCGGTTTAGCCCGGTTCAGTTTGGTTTAATTTGGGTTGCCTAATGCCCAACCCAATCAAATTGATCAAACTTAGAAAAACTCGATTCAAACAGGTCGAATCGTACCTATGATAGCACTCAATAACAAATTATGGCCCGGTGACGTGCTCGTGGGCCTAAAATCACCATATTCGTGCCATATTTGCACTGGGGTCAAGCAAATAATACATATCTCAGTTACCGAATAAAAAAATAAAATAATAACAACACATATTTCAGAAGTGATCCCAAGTCTATGTTAAATATAAATAGGCAACTTTCGCTGGCGCTATAAGTTTATTGAAAGTGCTACATTCGAAACTCGTGAAACCCGTTGATATCTTCAGATCAGACGATGAAGAATCTTCCACACAACAGATTTGCAGACTATTGAGGTACCATCAGACGTCAATAGTCTTGAGATCAGACGATGGAGAATCTTCAACAGATTTTCATAGGGTTTGTTTTTGTTTTCATATGACACAGATTTCAAAATAATAGTCCTAAACTCACAAGGTGCACATCACACTCAAACTTAATTTTAAGATCATTTTTTAAAGTTTTGTGCCATGTAAAAACCTTACCATCTGATGATAAAATCATGATCTCAAGATTCATTACGTGGAAGATTAGCATAAAAATTAATCTCCGACGTGTGATCCCAAACGGTCAATAGGATTCACTGGGTTTCCACCGTAGGTTCTTTCAGTAAAGCTGTAGGCGCCAATAGCGGTAACCTATCACATACCTTAAGAAAACGTTGCAGAATTTCACCCATATCAGTTATGATTGGAGGTATTTTTCTACCCTTTTTTTTTTTATTATTTTGTATATTCTTTTAAGAAAATTTCTTAATGACGAAACTACCCCTTATCTAGTCCATCTTTGTGAGTGACTCATGTCGCAGGATGACGACACCCGAACACCACTTAAGTGCAAGGGCATTCCTCCGTATAGAGAAAGAGAGAACCTTGGAACACTCTGGCGGACAGCAAACAGCAGCACGTACGTCGTGCGATGCAAGTGCTGTGGGTCTCAGCAATAAAGGTCGGCCGTCCACTTGCATCCCGCCATGTAAGCAGTCCATTGTTAGTCTGCTGTTGGAGGTCTGCCTAATCCCGTAAAGAGAGGACGCCATGTAAGCAGTCCACTTGCTTTTTTTATTTTTTATTTCAGGGATTTAGAGATGAGATAATCTTGTAAAGAAACCTGAAGACGAAGAGAGAGAGAAAGAGAGGCAGATAGAGGAAAAAGGCAATTCTTTCAAGATAAGTTTGATGTCCGTGAGGAGAATCAACCACTTGCAACAAAAACCCAAAGGACAAAAAACTAAAAGTTATCAATGTTCAGAAAACGACGAAGGAGAAATATGAGATCGACAAAATGGGGATAAAAAGCACCAATATATAAACAGATCTAGTAGGTAGCAAAGCCAACAAATCACTCTCTGAGTTGACCCACTATGAAAAACCATACATTTAAAAAATAAAATGAACTAATATTCAATAAGAGGAGAAAAGAAATAGAATGAACCAATCTGAAAGTAAACCTCACCTTTTTGTCAACGAAATCAGCCCAAAACCTGGCATTAGCACGCTGGTAGGGATCTTCGGGCATCAAAGGAGACTTCTCCTTCCAATACTCGTCGATGTATTCAACAATGATGACCGACTCGCACACGGGTTTGCCGTTGTGAACCAACGTGGGTATTTTCTTGTGTATGGGATTCATTTTGAGCAACAAAGGGCTCTTTTCACGCAGATTTTCTTCTCTGTATTCATATTTAATACCCTTCTCTTCCAAGGCTATTCTCACTCTTAGCCCAAAAGGGCTCGCCCATCCATCTAACAGAATCACCTCGTCCGCCATTAAAGTATCTATTACAGAGCTGGCTTCGACCAAAAACTAGAGTGTTTTGGGATGCGAAAGGGAGGGACGAATTTATAGCCGTCTGCTGAGGTCGTTTCCCCGATTTTTATGACCTCTCCGATCAACATCTTCTGGGTTCTTCTCAAACGACGTCATCGAGTGCGTCAAAATATCCTTAGGTAGTAGGTACATGAGCGGCGCACTTTTAATAGGGCCGCAACTTGGCCCGGTCGGCCTGCAATCCCGCCCTTGCCGGACACAATAAATTTTAGGCTTTTGAGTGCCTAAGCTCAGCCCGTTTATACAGCCGGCCTTATAAAATGCTGGCTCGAGAAAATCAGCGGCAGGTTAGGATCTCATGGTGTGAAGCCCGCTTAAGCTCGGCCCGAATATCCATTATATATAATTATGAGAAATGTGATGGTATTCCAATTGGAGTACCTTCATCGTTCTCTAACATATATATGGAGGTCTACGTGGCCACTCATATACCATTGTGTTGCCACATGAAGCTTCAACAGTATGTATAGATCATTTAAAAAAAGATATATGAATTCAAAACTCAGTTTAAAAATTAAAAGTCAAATTTTAATTGTGATTCAAGGATCTATATTTCGCGACCCAAAAAAATATATGGTGAAAATGTTGTCTTAGATTTTTATTTTTTTTTGTGCCAGAAATGATCCAAACAATAATACCTTGCTCCACGTGGCACTCAAAATATTCTTTGATTGCCACATGGACCTCCATATAAATGCTAGAGTACAGTAAGGCTACTCCACCTGGAGTACCTTCCCAACTCCATATATATATATATATATATATATATATATATATATATATATATATATATATATATATATAATTAATGTTTTAATAGTTAATAATAGGATTATTAAAATACTTTCAAATTAAACTTCTTCGCATGCATACAAAAATATGAGGGTATTGCAGCAAATACCATAAAAATTAAAAGCCAATTAACCCTATTCAAAAACCCTAACATTATTAATTTATAATTAACTTTTTTTCAAAAAAGATTTAATAAAAACCCAAAGAGTTTAAACATGAAAAAAGTTAAGTACATATGAGAAACAGATTAAAAGAGAAAATGGCCAGCCCACTTTTGAGTCACGCTAAAGATGACCCTGGCGGCTCAGCTAGGCTAAGCATGGCTGGGCACATCGACATCCCTAGCACCTATGACAGCCCTGATTTTCGTATCTGAAAACCCGTGTCGTCGGATGGTAAAAAAGACCGATCCCGAAAACACACCGAACAATTGGTATATCCACACACAAAACGGAAACAAAACATACGTTCTAATTAAGTAGATAGAGTCATCATAATGACGAAATCAAAATAAGATAATTAAAAGACGGTTCTAATCCTATGCCAATCACATTAACAAAAGAATCAAACCGAACCATTAGTGACAATCATAGTCACCCAAAGATGGTTCTCAAAATGAATATCGTATCACATAATTACAACAGTCCTATCTTACATTGGCCGGACGTACCAAGCCTTACAACAAAATCTTAAAATAAGCGCAACTTCTAGTCCACCAAAAGTACTCGTCAGGAGGGGGCTCAGTCTCCTCCTCGGGCACGTACTTCAAGTCCTCAAGATCTACGTCTTCAGTCCTCGGCTCAACACCTGTACCTATGACGTATAGTGGAGGGATGAGCTACATCTAAGCTCAATAGAGAATCATAACTAACATGCATATCTTTCACATCACACATATCTTTCATGTCATAATTCAAAGCACATTTTTTTCTTACTAAGAGCAACAATTTAAAAATATTTAAATTGACAAAACGGATAACTAATGCATGTTTCAAAGTCATACTTATAATAATTTTGAAAGCTTGTTCGTATTTCACAGAGACTTAAATCAATCATTTAAATAATCTCTCGAGCATATATAGCATCGAGAGCCGCATATATTTATCGATGGGAAACCCCAACCATCATTGTTCAATGAATAATTTTACACATTGCACAAGCCCCCTCAATGGAAGTGACTTGCCGCACAAAATATTATTACAGAATGATAATTAAAGAACGGATATACCGCCGTACCGGAGCACACTTACGGATATCCTGCCGTACCGATCACGATTATACCGTCGCATTGGTAGGGTATCGCAGATGAACCTTAAATCAAAGTGCTAAATTTACATATAATTTATTATCGTAAGTTTGTGGTAATTTATAATAGTTCGAAGTTTCAAAGTTTGCACACACATGCTTATTCACATCCTTCTGATGTCACACACATGTTTACATCCTATGATGTCACATAAACATCTGATGGCACACACACAAACACACACATAGTTTTTCTCTTAGTGCTCATACACACGAAATTAACATGTTCAAAAGCTATGAATAAAACTCATGCTATCACGAAGACAAAGTCGAAAAATACACATATTCTTATTATATCACTACATACATGCTAGTTGTAATCAAATGCACATGTTATGAAGTTTTCCCTACCTCGACGAGAAGCTAAAACGAAGATGTCTCAATCCAAGCTAGCCTCTCACACACATATCAAGCTCATACCTAAACACATCAAATTATAGATCACACGTCAGAAGTGACGTAAACAGAAAGATATAAAGTCTCCCAAAGTTCTAAAAATAAAACAAAATAAAATCCTGAATTTGCCTAAATAGATCGATCGATCGATTCCCAAAATCGATCGATCGGTTTACTGAGAGACCAATCCTATCTTGTCGAACACCTCAGGAACCTGTCAACCTGAACTGGAGCTTGTTGACATATTTCGATGGATTGGTTTCCCCAAAAACCATCCGACTTTCATACATGACAAAATCAATCGATCGGTCACTTATTTTGATTGATCGATTTTGTCGGATTTCTCACACTCACGGCTTCTAACTTCTCAAACTCATTTTCTTTAAAACTTAACCTCTTCTCTTCTAACTTCTTACCCACATACTAACTAATTACTAACACAACTTAATCATAATTCTAACCTTTGAGTTGATCGGTTCCCAAGATCCACGGGTCACGTTTCAAGCTAGGGCTTGCACTGATTGGAACTTGTATTTCTCTTCGATCCAAAACCCCTTAATTACGCGCAAGTTCCGATCTTGCACGCACACACACGCATTCAAAGCAAATTTCCTTTTCTCTCAATAACTCCTTCTCAACAACCAAAGCAAGAGAATTAAATTCCCTTAACATTTCAACTTATATACTTAAAAGCTATAACTTGGGTGTTAAGCTCATACACCAAACCTCGGTGTACATTACTCTACCTAATGGTCCCTACACATTCTAAGCTTTCCTTTTTCACTCAAAATTTACTCACATCTTAACTTGTCTGAATAATTTTTATTTCTCTCAGGTGCATGACCAATCAGGCACGCACATTGAGACGGATCGTTCAAAGGTCAAAAATTTCGAGACATTACAGCACCTATCAATTACCATATGCTAAATAGTCAAAGTTTAGGGGACCCATAAAACTATGGGAGGATGATTTAGGCTACGTATGGCATAACTCTCTGCTAGCCCCTGCCATAGCAGAGTTCACCTGTTTTAGCAGGTTCCCATTCTCTTTGTTAACATCCTGCTACTTGCTTTAGCAGGTACCTCTTCTCCTTGATAACTCCTTGCATAACAAGATTTTATACAAGATTTACCTGTTCAACAGTTCTACCCTCCTCTCTACTCCTCGTTAGAGCTAGTTTTATTTGCTTTAATAGCGAGTTAGTAGAGAGCAAGGAGGTTACTGTTAGAGCAGGTAAATTCTCTTTTGCAGAGAGTTAAAAGAGAGAATGAGAATCAATTAAAGCAACTGAACTCTACCATGGCAGAGGATAAGAAAGAGCTATGCCATACACAACCTCAGTCCTTTTGGAGGGAGCAGATTGATTTGTTTACAATTTGGGCCGTTCTCCTAAGTTCCAAACTAACTTAGAGCTTCATGTAATGACTAAACCACCGTCACAGTTTTGCCATAATGATCAAATGGGTGACGGTGCTCTTTCGTGATGGATGTAGAGAGAGAAAGTGGATTAATTTATACATCACTATATAGAACGTACCATGGATCAAAATTTCACCTGAAATTTTGCGACCAAAATGTTTCGGTTTCGGGCTTCGTTCATGGCCGAAATGAAATCGAAATCCAAAATTTCGGTCCAATTTGTATGGCCAAAATTTTGGAATTTGGTTTCGGTCAAGCTCGAAATCGAAATTCAACCCGAAATTTTGATCCTTGGAAAGTACTTGAAATAATTAAAGAGCAATAAGGATGCGGAACCTACACTAAATCATGTTCACTAGAATCCAAAGAATAGAGATTGATTTTCTTTCCAATCTTTTACATTTAAATAGTCGGTTTTTAATTTCAAGTCTCAGATATCACAAGGTAATTGTAAAGGGATAATGACGCTCTTGACCGACATTTAAACACCAAATTGTTTTTAAATGATCTTATATCATTAAAATATTGCTTTTTTATCTCACACCATTAAAGTTTGATTTATCATTATGCTATGTGACACACATTTATGATCAATCTAAATTGTCCAAATGATTGAAACATGTCCCAGCCAAAGGATATGCTTATAAGTGGATGTAAGCCATTGGATTGCTGAACTTTTTTAAAAAAATTGCTTTAATATTTTTCCTATTTTTTTATGTATTAATTTTTTTTAACAAATAAAATAATACTCATTGATTCTATAGTTCATAAAACCAATATCTATGTGAAAAAGTAAACATAGGGTTATGGGTTAGATTCGTGCTATTGTTTACAACCTTTTGTGTCTAATTTTTTTATTTGATGGTGAAACTATGTTGTGATTTGTTATCTGTTTTAAACTCGCAAGTACATGAATCGGACACAAAGTACGAGATCATTCCTACGAAGATTGGTGTGAAAATCAAGGAGAAGAAATAACAATTGATCACAAGAAGAACTACAGATTTAGCACAATATCTGAACTATTCTACTGATTTTGAAGAGAGTGATGTGAAATAAAATTAAACAATTAAATGAAATTAAATGTATTGGTGAAAAGTGAGGTTCGGGATGCTAAATCCTCCCATCCTTGGTTTACCACTTATAATCATGCGTCTAACTGGTTTCAAATGATGCAAAACTCATAAACACCAAAATTAATTGGTAATTTATTGAAGATGGAATATTAAACTCACATAATAAAATGAGACTATTGTTCTTCTAAAATCGCAAAAGAAATGGGCAAAATATTCACCGTAAAAGAGACTTCTAATGACAATAAATAAATGCCACTAATGAAATTGGACAAAACATCTACCATAAAAGAGAGACTTCTAATGACGATTAATAAATGCCATAAATATTAGCAAGTAAGAATCCGGTGTAAATTTCAAATCACAGATCTGAGATCATGGGAAGAGCATGACTAAATCCCATATCTCGATATGTCAATCAGAATTTACAAAGATGGGTAAGAATAATTAAGCAATAAAATCAAAAGCATCTTACAAGAAATTCTAACCACAAATCTATAGTATCAAATAAAAATGTTAGATGGGATTCATTAGATCCCAATCCTCAAAGAAATTTAGCTACTCATGCTTGAAATGAACAACATACTTGAAAGGAAAATTAAAATGAATATTAAAAATACTGCAAGAGCTTCAACAAAATTCACAAAAGCTTTAATTCAGCCATTACACTCCTTCAAATGCAGAAAATTAAACTAATCTAGAATCTAAACCAGGAAAATGTAAAAACAATGCTTGAAAAAGGAAGGAAAAAGCTGAAAAGAAAACTAAGAATGCTAGGAAAATAAAAAGCTACTCCCCAAAGGGAGAGACCCTCGACCCTAACACTAACTCGGACTTATATAGGGTCCCTGCTCGGAAGTTCAAATTTCAAAATCGATCGATCGGCAACTAAAATCGATCAATTGACTCTAGACCAAACAGAGAGCAATATATATATATATATATATATATATATATATATATATATATATACCCGATCGATCAATAGACAAGGTCGATCGATCGATTCTGGCCTGTAGACTATTCTTCTCAGTTCAGATTCTTCTTCTTAGCTTCAATCGAGCGACCGATGGTTCAATCGATTGACCCTTCACAAAATTTAGGGCTCGAGGTTGAATGTTCCAACATTGTGTGAGAGCGTCATTACTCTATGTGCCAACAGGAAGGCATGACGGCCTTGGAGCTGGGCGTTGGGCTAGCAGGAAGGCAGGCAAGCTTTGGAGCTAGCTGTGTGGCACGTGAACGTGGAGGCATGAGGCCTTACAGCGCAGGCGTATTCTCGTATGTATAGTGCGACGGTGACTCGAGCTAGGTGAGGATCTAGTGTAGCGACTAGGCGTGCGTGGGGCGTGAAAGCTGATCTCAGGGGCGTGTTGGTGTGGAGGATAACAATGTGTGCCACGGAAGGTGTCTGTGTGCCATAGTGGTATGCCAAACCAATACCTTTGAGGTTCTCCTACTGTTTGGCTTAAAGTGATATTTAGACCATACTTGGGGGAAGGGAGCTGTGGGGATATTCTCTCACACATGAGGCCTTGCGTTGCTAGAGGGTGTTCATTGGTCTCCTAGGTCTGAAAGGGTGGGCCTTGAACGTCTTTGCGGCGATGTCGTGTGTCACCCAATGTGAGGTTTCTATATGGCCCCGGACTACGCGTCATAGTGTATATGGATCGGTAATGAGGGAGGCACTCGAGGACTACGTGAGACACTATGATGCACGTTAGCTGAGGGTCGGATGTTTGTGTGTTAGTCGCGTGGGCCACACAAGATGGTGGACTTGGTTCAGTATGCGTAGATGACGTATAGTGAAGACTTGAAGTTCAGAGACTACAACATCGAAGGAGCTACATGCTACTATCGCAGGTGTTGAACTAGTGCAGGGCACAGGGTAAAGCTGGGCAGGCCAAGCGTGACATTGAGGTGCTGGCATGCGTGTCGCGAGGAGACACTATGCGTTGATATGATTGGGATTGCGAGCAGGCAATCGTGAACGAGAGTTTTCGTCCTCTATACGGGTGGTATCAGAGTGATGGTTGGATAGGCTGGCCTTGTTGCACGCGGCAGCGAGGCACCGCACGAGTGTGATAGTCGGTGTCTGGTGATGAGTAGTGAAATATGATGATATTTCACTCATAAAAACTTACATTTTATCGTTCGATGAAGGCTATCTGATGAGAATTATTAGATTTGAAGTGTTTTGGATAAATACAATCAAAGTGCATAAAACAGCCCAAGAATTCCGAAAATAATGTCAAACACTGCAACTTTGGGTCATCGATAACTTAGTGCGACTTTTAGCTCAATTTGGACCATCAAGACATCAGATTCGAGAAATTCGTAAAACATAAAAGTTGTAGAGCTTTCCGTCATCTTTCCAATACTGTAAGAATCATGTCAATCCGAGTTCAAAATAGAAAGTTATGGCTGAAATACCGAGGCAGTGTCTGATGCAAAGTTGGGCTGGAGTTCATGAAAATCTGGGAAGGTCGATGCATCGACCTTGCACTCGATTGATCGAGGGAAGTGATTGAGTCTGACACAAAAGCACATTTTGATTGTAGAAATAGAGGAAGTCGATTAATCGAGGATCGAAGTAAGCAATGAAGTTTGAAACGGAAGTGACTCCGTAGTGCAGATTTTTAAGGGGTCGATGCATCGACTCTATAAGGTCGATTAATCGACCCTGACTTTTCGAGCCAAGAAACCTGCGAGACTTAGAGAGTATTTAAAGTAAAAAATAATAACTCACGGAGATAGACGGAGAGACGTAGAGATAGAAATTTTATTTTTAGAGCTTTGTTCTTTTTACTTTTTTTGCATTCCTTTCTTCAAGAATTTTATTTTTGTTCAATTAATTCTTAGTTTAAATTTAGAGATTAGTAGAGAGCATTTTTAACTTCATTTTTAAAGATCATTATACTTGTGGATTAAGCTTGGATCAAATAATTTCTATTGAAAGTTGATGTATTTTTAATTAATTAGATCAATGTTATTTTCCATTTATTACTTTTTTATGTCGTTCAATTACAACATGTGTGGCTAGTTTCTTTGGGATGGGAATTTAATGATCCTCGGATACACTTCTAATAGTATAGATCTAGGGTTAAACATTGAGATTTTATTTTATGGTGTTGTGCTATCACGAACGGATGAAATCCCCGCCACTAACTGGGATTGAGTGTGCCGAGTCATGCCCTGAATCTCAGATCTGTGACGGTAATTTTACCCCAATCATTGTTATATGGTCTTTTTATTTTTATCGTGTGGATCTACTTACGATTACGATCTGGGATCGAGTGTGCCGAGTCATGCCCTTGATCTCAGATCTATAGTGGTATTCTGATTGGAGTTTTTACCCATTCTGGGGACGATTTCTATTTGTGTCTGCGATCAAGTGTGTCGAGTCATGCCCTTGATCCCAGATCTATATATGGAAATCATATATGAAATTAAGTTCTGATTGCAGGGATGCAATGTGGAACCTAACCGGATTTTGACCATTTATCTTCCATAAAAGATATTTTTTAATAGTATATCTCATAGTTTAATCATTAGATTTGTATTATAGGAAGAAAAAACCAAAGATGTGAGAATTTAGTATCTTCATCTTTACCTTTATTTTTGAATCATCAATTAAACTTTATTTTATAGTCAGTAATTACCATCTCACAAAACTGCCTAAATCGTAATATTGGTAGGGCACTATTGAATCTTGATAGATTTCTTGAGTTACTGTTTCATCTTTTTATATCTTCTAAAATAGTCCTCGTGGGAACGATTTCGTACTCCGCACCAACTATCTACAATCTGATTCGTGCGCTTGCGAGTAAAACATCACAATTAAAAATCGCATCATCTGGCTGTGCCCCCGTGACAATTGGTTGTTCTTATACTCTTTTATGCCATCAAATGCATTTAACAGTTAGATTTTTTTGAAACTATCAAAACTCCACAAAACTATTAGATTGCCCTCATCGGATAACTAAATGTACAATTTAGGGTGTGAAATATGATTATATTTCAACACTTATCAAATTATTTTTAATGTTTGATTGGATAGTGCAGAAGCATCAACCTTGATCTCAGGAGTCCACAGGTTCAAGCGGAGTGAATCCAATTTATATCGCCAAAAAACAGCTCACAAATACAAAATTTTAGTATGTGATTTTGTCACGACCCGAAATTCTACCCCATCCCGAGGGCCTAGAATTCCGAGTTATGACCCACAATGGGGAGACATAATGGCCAAACTCACTTATAACATACTCATACTCATAATCTCTCCCAGAGATCCGTCTTGACTGAAAGACGTTATTGCCCTTACGGTGGCTACGTAAGGAACGGCACGTACAGAGACTTAAGTTCTTTATCTTTTGCTGGCCTACACAGCGATGTCGTATTATCGTACTCGTATCATAACTTATCTTATCTCATACTCATATCTTATCATACTCTTATACTTAATCTTATGACAACTATAGTGAGGCAACCTTCCTAATTCACGCTTCCCAACAAAAAGGTTCCGTAGTAACCTGGATGTACTTCGTGTGACAGCCCATACTATCATAGAGGCGTTGCATCCGTACATGGACGCCAATATTTCGAGTTTCACATGATCGTAGAAGAAACTTCACCACAACCAAAGCCTATGGTCGAACCTCATAACTTAACTCATAACTCATACTATCATATTTGAACTCGGGGTGATCGGGTCGCCGTATATGCCACCGTATACGAGGTTACACTGAATTCACACTCACCCGACTCGTCATGGGTCCCATTCCACCATGAGTTGTAAGGCATGTGAATACGGTGTATTTCTCACTTCGATACCATCTCAGTGAATCACCACGCCCAAGCATAGGCATGATCTCATACACTCTCGTACTCATGATCTAACATATCCTAACTCGTATAAATTGATTAAATTACAAATATAAAGTATCACACATACAGAATGGTTTACACTTAGATTTTGGTTATATTTATGTTTATATTTATTTACATACCATACCAATATAATTATAGAATAGGGTTATAAGTGTGATTTCGATAATCGTAAAGGTTAGAGTTCGATTTCATAAAGGCATTGAAGTTCTAACACTTTATGTTTTCGAAGTGATCGCGTTGAAGTGATGAAATTATATATATATATATATATATATATATAGTATACTATAATTAAATGCTCAAATAAAAAGGGGCAGTGCAATTTAAAGTGGAGTACGTCACGACCATCGATCGAAAATGCAAGTGATTTCAGTGCACTTAGTTTTGGTTGTGCAAAGGCGGAATTATAAATAAGGTCATCTGTTCGGACGAGAATCAATTGATTGATTTTGAAATCAATCAGTCGAGAGTATATTATTTGAATTATTTAATTCGGGTCAGAATCAATTTAAAGTGAACAATGGTTCAATTTTGTTTAGGATCAACAAATCAATTTGATGTGTCAATGGATCGATAAAAGTACAACACAATGAATCAATTTGCTGTTAAGAAGAAATTTCTCAAATAAATAATAATACTATATAGGTATAGTGTGAGGCGGGTTATTATAGGTTAAAATATTACAGAATCTAAACTATATAATACAGTATACTAATTATAATAATATTATAATTAAAAAAAAAAAAAGGGCATAGGAAGGATTCGATATAATGAAATCTAGGCAATTTGAGTTATTAAGTAAGGTGTGGTACTTGTTTTAAAGCATGGGTCTCACTAGTCCATGTGGAATCAGTTTCAATTTGGGTACATGCATAGGTTTGTGTATTGGCTTTATGGCCTTATTTATTCACGTAATTTCTCTCTCCAAAAATAAACCTTCTTTAATAGCAACAAGTCTACAACATGTGTAGAAGGTTTCAATATTGGGTGCCGAGCCATATTTATCAATTGGTGGTGAATGGGCATTTTAGAATCGCCCAACCTTGCTTTCACCCGATTGATATTTATATAATATTTTATATAAGTAAAGTTATACATATTACTTTACTTGATATATATATAGGTAAAGATAATATATAAATGATATAATTATAATATTCTTTTAAGTAGCATTCCATATATAACAATCATTACTTTACATGTACAATATAGTATGTTTAAGTCAATTCCTATCAAACCATATAAATATAAAACATTCTAATTTAATAATTAGTTTATTAGTTCCCAAAATAATATATTGGAAACCCACATAGCAGCCTCAAAAGTGGTCACGTGCTATACAGATGAAGTGCGTATACTTTTACCTGATGTTAATGGCAATAAACGAATGTACATGAATTTGTACTTGTCTTAGTTATTTTAATTCGACTGGGGTCTGATCTCCAAGTTCTAGAAAATTGACCATTCAGTTGCTTTAGGAAAAATATGCCAAGCAGATCATTAATCTGATTTTCTACTTACAAAACGAACATGATAATTATTTCAATACATTAACCAATTGTTTTAAAGGTGGAATTTGAATGTGCAGTTTTTAGGCACTCGTTATCTTTTGTTTTCTTGCAATTGATTTTTAACACTTTTTAAACAAATCTCATCTTAATCGTTTTTCATCTATTTTGGATCGACTTTCGGGTCTTATTAATATTATACTTGGAGCATATGATGACTATGCATCCAATGAACCGAGCGGCTATATATTAATTTATTGGGTATAAGGCAAAACTAAAAGTAGGAAAGATATTCGATGATAAATCTCAATATATAACAAAATAATTAAATAATATAAAAATGAGGATTAGTCATATTTTCAATCCTAAAGTGATATTGCATAGAAAACAAATATATGATTCATTTTATAGTCCGTCGATACGCGATCGAATCGTATCGTACGCGACGGAATTTGAGTATAATGAGATGGATGGATGGGTACCCACCTCTTGAAGCGTGCTCGGCGAATCGACGGCGGTTAGGGCGATAGAAATCGGCGTCCACACGATGGGCCGTTGATGAGTAGTGAAATATGATGATATTTCACCCCTAAATACCTATATTTAGCCGTCCGATGAAGGCTATCTGATGAGATTTACTAGATTTGAAGTGTTTCAGGTAAATACAGTCCAAGTTTCTAAAACAGCCCAAGAATCCCGAAAATAATGTCAAAACACTGCTATTTTGGGTCATTGAGAACTTAGTGCGACTTGCAGCTCAATTTGGACCTTCAAGACGTCAGATTCAGGAAATGGCTAAAACATAAAAGTTGTAGAGCTCGTCGTCAGCTTTCCAACACCTCAAGAATCACCTCAATCCGAGTTCGGTACAGAAAATTATGAGCAAAATACCGAGGCAGTGTCTGATGCAAAGCTAGGCGGGAATTCACGAAAATTACTCTTAGATGTCAATCGAGAGGTATTAGGGTTAGGCTATTATAAAAGGAAGCCGAGTTTCTTAGGAGGATTTTGCAATTAGAATATTATTCATTCTTTCTTTTTAGTTTTTAGGGCTCTTCACTTTGGGGGAATATTTTCTTCATCTTTCAAGTCTTCTTCTCCTTCTAGGGTTTATTCAGTAGATTGCACTTCAGGATTTGCATTATTTTTCTAGAAATTCATGATTGTATTTAGGAAAAACAATTGCAAATATCTTTTGGAAGAAATAAAAGAGGAATGACTTTGAAAGAAAAGGAGATCAAACACCAAAGATGAGCTTAAATCAAGAGATCGGGAAGATGCGATCCCAGATAAGTACCCATGTTTATGATTAATACCGCATGATCTATTATTGTTATCATGGAATCGTTTTGCTCAAAGTTTGTGTGATTGAAAATATTTTGAATGCTTTGTTATGAATCGCTAGATCTGCACTCAAGCCGATCTAGTGTAAAAGCGATTATGTATTGATTGTCGTGATCTAAATATCATGAGATACGCTTATGCTTTTTACATGACTCATACCGCAATGTTAAATGAGTCATTGTTTTTAGATAGTATCTTGGGATTAATGATCATATTTTATTTCAAGTCATTTTTAGATGAATGATGGTGTGAATGATGATTTAATGAAGCGTGGTTTTAATGATAGAAAAGGGACGAATCAGGGTAGCATATTCCTTGATCTCATTTTAATATTGTTCGTAGATTTATCAGTAATTAATTGTTTAGATTAATTTATTTTTCTGCATTTAGGAAAAGTGCGTTAAGTTTTTGGTAAAATTGAATCTGCCCTTTGGTACTTCCTTAGGGATGTTTTTAAAATCTCTAAAAGAATTAATTAAAAATTCACGTTCGACACTGTTCTTGCCATCTGATAGATCTTGTCAGCACTGCAAGGTTACATTCTAAATCGATCAAGTTTTTGGCATACTTGGTGAAATCGGTGAAATTTTGATTAATTAGGAGGATTTACATTTGAGTGTTTAAAAAATAAAAAAAAAATAATAATTATTAAAATTTATTTCCCTTATTTTTCTCTCTTTGATAAGATTTTGTGGAGTCTTTTTAGGAAGTTTAGATTTTTAGGATACCTTCCTTAGGAAATTTAGGAAGTAGAGATTTTTAGGACTTCTTATTTTAGATTTGGTAGGACTATTTTCCTCAGATATTTTAGGATTTTCTAAATTTAGTCATTAACTTTTGTGGGACTTTTGTTTTAGGATTTTAGGAATCTTTCATTCTTCTCCTTATTTTTCTCTTTTAGGAAAGATTTTATAGATTTTCAATTTTAATTTTAATTTTCGAATTTAATAAAAAAAAAAAAAATTAAAATTAAAAAAAAAAATTAAAAATTTAATTCAAATTTAAAAAAAAAAAAAAAAAAAAAAAAAGAAAAAATTTAATTAATTTAAATTCGAATTTTAATTTTAATTTGAATTTAAAAAAAAAAAAAAAAATTTTTTTAATTTAAATTCAATTTTAATTTTAATTTGAATTTAAAAAAAAAAAATTTTTTTTAATTAATTAATTAATTTAAATTTTATTTAATTTTAATTTGAATAAAAAAATTAATTTAAATTTGAATTTTAATTAAAAAAAAAAAAAAAAAAAAAAGAAGAAATCTTTCCTCGATATTGGCTCATTTATCATCTTTGTTTAAATCGTTTGAAGCGAATTTTGTGGGTTTGTTGTGGATTCTTCAACCCGCTTTGTGAGTGTTGGTGTATGAGCTTTACTCGTTCTCATCACCCACATCTGCTAGATTTAATCTTGAGATCGAAAGAGCTTGTAGAGAATCGAGAGTCGGAGGAATCAATATCAACAAATCGAGACCATGGCGGACTCAAAGGCAAGAGAGAGATGAGAATAACAACAATGGGAATGTCAATAATGGAAATAATAGGAACAATAATTTTGATGAGGGCCCTAGAACACTCGGAGTATTATAACGATCCCGGTTTTTACGAGGATCGTGAATGTATTATGCATGCTCCCATTCCAGGAACCACTATGAATTCAAATCAAGAATGATTCAAATGCTACCAATTTTCCATGGGTTAGCAAATGAAAATCCGCACGCTCACTTAAATGAATTCACTGGGGTATGCAAAATGTTCGAGTCCACAATGTCACCGATGAGATAAGGTCTCAGACTCTTTCCGTTCTTTAAGAGATAAAGGCAAAAACATGGTTCTATTCCTTAGAACCACAATCTATTCAGAGTTGGGCAGAGCTGCATCGCCAGTTCCCTAAAAAATATTTTCCCATGACTAAGGCCATTGAATTGCGTCAGAAGATCCAGTTCTCTTCCCAACAACCTACAGAAACATTCCATGAATGTTGGGAACGTTTAAGGAATTGATCGAAGTTGCCCAAATCATCAAGTTCCAAGGTGGCAACAAGTCCAAAGTTTTTACAATGGATCGATTCACGAAGAGAGACGCATGGTTGATGCATCTTGTGGTGGATCTTGTGCCACGAAAGAAGTCGATTTAATTGTGGGCATTGTTTGAAAAGTTATATCAAACTTCGATACAAAGTGAGACATCAAGTAACCAACTTGAACCTGGCACCTAAATCTCATGTGTTGACAAAAGACGGATTGTACGATGTCAACAATAATGCCTCAGATCTCTCAACAAAGTTTGACATGCTGTCCAAACAGATGAACATGTTGTTAGCTGCTACCAAGCAAGCTGAAGCTCTGCCACCCCACAACAGTGTCAATTTGTGACCACCCAGTCATATGGCTAATGAGTGCCCTACTACCTTGTCATTCTTCCCCGATGAACCTAATCCTCAAGAGCGTGTAAATGTGACTCAATCTTATCTGGTAGAAACATGTACTCAATACCTACAATCCGAATGGAAAATCACCCCAACTTAGGATGGGGTGAATCGAACCAAACCGCCTGTAAACCAAAGAACATAGAGCCAACACAATGGGTGGACAACAACCTTTTCAACCAAATTTTCAACACAATTTTCGTCACAACAGAATTTCCAAAGAATTCTAATTTCCAACGAATTCCAATTTCCAATGCAGAATGCTCAGATTATCATCCAAATTCGATCCACTCTGAAAAATCGAATTTCAATCGAATCTTAATCAATCTCATGCCAAGATTGAAAGATTCTCGATCCGAAGAAAAGCTTATGCAAGCATGCAATCTTTCAGCAGATGATAATGGACCAAGTCACAATTGGCCAATCAACCGAGTCACGAGAGGAAGGTAGGCTCCTCACCAACCCATCAATAATCCTCGAGGCCAAGCACCATCCAAGCAGACCATCGAATAGTCAACAGTTGAAAGTCACATTACGGTCTTTGAGAAGTGGACGAGAGGTTCATAATCAAGTGGAAATGCTCAGAGAAGGCGATGAAGAAAGAGAAGCAATAGAGGAAAAGAATCGAGAGAAAAGAAAGGAAAAGGAAAAGAGAAAGAAAGAGACAAAGAGGAGATAAGAAAAGTGCAAGAGCAAGGAAGAGAGAAAGGAAAAGAAAAAGTAATAGAGGAAGAGTTTCTTCAACCGTCCCAACAAGGACGTGAAAAGAATCGAAATGGAATCGCACCTTATGTCCCAAAGGCACCATTCCTCAATGCCTAACTCCTCCATCTAGAATGGGAAAGGGACCGACAAAAATGGAAGAAATTTTCGAAACATTCAAGCAAGTAAAGATAAATCTTCCATTACTTGAAACAATCAAACAAGTTCCTGAGTACGCTAAGTTTTTCAAAGATTTGTGCACTCGGAAGAGAAAGGCACGTACTCACGTTTCAAAGAAAGTGTTCCTAACAAATCAAGTCAGATCAATATTGCGATTGGAAACCCCACAACCGAAAGACCACGAGTCCCAACTGTTCCATGTGTCATTGGTGGGGAATCAATTCGAAAGCGTTATTGGATTTGGGAGCAAGTGTTAATCGATCCCATACTCAATGTACGAAAACTCGGATTGGGTGAATTGAAACCCACGATGACGGTCACACTCAACCGGCGATAGATCGGAAAGAAGACCGAGGTGTTATCGAGGATGTTTTGGTTGAATAGACAAGTTTGTCTTTCCGTGGACTTCGTTGTCTTAGACATGGAACCACTGCGAAATCAATCAATCAAGTCCCAATTATTCTTGGACGTCCGTTTCTCGCCATTGCCAACGCTTGCATTAATTGTCGCACGGGAGTCATGGACGTTTCCTTTGGAAACATGAAAGTCAGGCTTAACATATTCCATGCGATGAACCATTTCCCTAATGAGGATGAGGTCGAATGTTTTACATCGATCGATGGACGTGGTGGATGAAGCATTACCATCAATGCTCACCAAAGAGGAATTTGAACCGCTTTGTTAGCCATCTATGAGGACAAAGGGCTTGAAAGGAAGCAGTCAGAAGAGAAAAAGTCAAATTCATCATGTCAAGATGATAACTTATGTGAAGTTGTGACTAAGGTAGAACCACTACCTACTGAGGTAAAGGATGTGCTGACTCCATCAATTGAGCCACCAACGTGGAATTGAAACAATTGCCTAAGTCCCTCAAATATGCTTTTACGGGACCTCGAGAAACACTTCGGTGATAATTTCATCCACATTATCGGAAGAACAAGAGAATGATTTGTTGAAGGTGCCGAAGAGCACAAGGAGGCCATCGGATGGACCTTAGTGATCTCAAGGATTGACCCATCGGTATGTATGCATAAAATACATCCGGAGGATGAGAGTAAACCATCGAGGGAACCACAGAGGCGACTTTAATCCAGAACATGCAAGAAGTCGCTTTAAAGGAAATCATTAAACTCCTCGATCTGGAATCATCTATCCGATCTCCGATAGTGAATGGGTTAGTCGGTACAAATCGTTAGAAAAGTGCGGAATTACGGTGAAAGAAACTACGGAGGAGAATTGGTGCCCACTCGTGAAACTACCGGATGGCGTGTGCATTGATTATCGAAAATTGAACACGACCACCGGAAAAGATCATTTTCCTTCCGTTCATTGATCAAATTCTTGAGAAGTTAGGGCAAGAGTTTTATTGCTTTCTTGATGGTTATTCGATACAATCAAGTGCCCGCTTTTCCAAAGGTGATCAAGAGAAGACAACATTCACGTGTCCATATGGTACGCTTTGCATATCGAAGGATGCCATTCGGCTTATGTAATGCTCCGCCACGCTTTCAACGATGTATGTTGGCCATATTCTCGGACATGATCGACAAATTCATCAAGTCTTCATGGACGACTTCTTTTTGGAAAAACATTTGATTCTTGTTTGAATCATCTTTCACAGTGTTGCAACGTTGTGTAGATTCCAAACTTGTTCTCACCGGGAAAAGAGCCATTTTATGGTTCAACAAGGAATTGTGTTGGAGCATATTGTTTCAACGAAAGGAATTGAAGTTGATAAGGCGAAGGTCGACTTAATTGCAAATTTACCACCTCTAAAAGTGTTCACAAATTCGATCATTTTTGGGGCATGGATTTTATAGAAGATTCATTAAGGATTTTAGCAAGGTAAACCATTGTGTACTTTGCTTGGCAAAGATGTTCCTTTGATTTTGATGAGGATTGCATAAAGGCATTCCTAAAATTGCGTGAACTCTTATCAAATGCACCAATAATCCAACCACGGATTATTCTTTACCATTCGAACTCATGTGTGATGCATCCGATTATGCGATCGGAGTGTCTTAGGGCAAAGGGTGAATAAATTACCTCACGTAATTTATTATGCTAGCAAGACATTAATTGATGCCCAATCAATTACACCACCAGAAGGAATTATTATGTGGTGTATGCTCGGACAAATTCCGTTCCTATTTGCTTGGATCGAAAATAGTGGTCTTTTCGGACCACTCGCTTTGAAATATCTTTTAGCAAAGAAGGATGCGAAACCAAGGTCGATCCGCTGGATCCCGCTTCTCGTGAATTCAACTTTGAGATTAAAGATAAAAAGGGGTTGAGAACGTTGTGGCGATCATCCGCTCAGAATTGCCCAAGAATCATCTATACCGAGACCATCCGTGACACATTTCCGGATGAACATTTGATGGCAATTGATATAGTGTGCAAAAGTTAGTGGTTTGCTAACATCGTGAATTATCGTCATCGCGTAATTCCTTGAGTGGGTAAGAATGATAAGAATCTCTTTTCTCCCAAATAAAATACTATTTCGGATGAACCATATTTGTTTAAATTACGCTCGGATCGGATCATTAGGAGATGCGTGCGGAAGACGAGCAACTAAGCGCCCTAAATTTTTGCCATCTTTGGGCGTGGAGGCCATTTTGAGACGAAGACCGCATGAGAAAATCCTTCAAAGCGGATTCTCGGCCCTCAATCTTCGTGACGCTCAATCGCAAGGAATGCCAGCGGTCAACAGACTTGGCAATATTTCACGACGAAATATGATGCCCTTAATCCAATTCGATTGTTGAAATTTTCGATGTTTGGGGATTGACTTTATGGGTCCTTTTCCACCATCCTTTGGGTATTCATATATTACGGTGGTCGTTGACTATGTCTCCAAATGGATTGAAGCAACCCGATCAAATGATCACAAGGTTGTGGTCAAATTTCTGAGAGAACATATGTTTAACCGATTCGGGATCCCAAGAGCAATCATCAGTGATGGCGGTTCGCATTTTTGCAATAGCCATTTTGCCACTTTAATGAAGAAGTACGACGTCACTCACAAAGTCGCTACGCCGTACCATCCACAGACTAGTGGTCAGGTGGAAGTGTCTAACCGGGAAATCAAGCGAATTCTAGAAAAGACAGTACGACCGGATAGAAGAGATTGGTCAAACCGGCTATCTGATGCTTTGTGGGCCTATCGTACTGCATTCAAGACACCGATCGGAATGTCTCCCTTCAGAATTGTCTACGGGAAGGCATGTCATCTTCCTGTCGAATTGGAGCATAAGGCATTCTGGGCGATCAAACGATTTAATTTCGATATGCAAGCGGCGGTCGAATCGAAGGTTCTTGAGTGAATTAGAAGAGTTACGCTACGATGCGTATG
Organism: Chloranthus sessilifolius; assembly: GCA_021018995.1. Lineage (NCBI taxonomy): Eukaryota > Viridiplantae > Streptophyta > Magnoliopsida > Chloranthales > Chloranthaceae > Chloranthus > Chloranthus sessilifolius. Next base: position 8,643,303 of record CM037589.1, on the reverse strand, counting down.
AAAATGCAAAGATGTACAAGGAAAGCTACAAAAGGTTGCAGGATCAATTAATTTCTCGGAAGGAGTTTCATGTTGGGCAAAAAGTTTGGTTATTCAATTCCCGACTTAAGCTTCATCCTGGGAAATTGAAATCTAGATGGAAGGCCGTTGTGTTGTTTCCATTAGTGAGCACGGTGCAATTGAAATTCAAAGCCTTCAGGACAATCGAGTTTTCAAAGTGAATGGGCAAAGACTCAAACCAGTGTTTGAGCCGATGACCCAGTTTAAGATTGAGGCAATGCACCTTAGTGATCCAGATTCTTGATCAATGAAGAGGTCGAGCTGTCGACACTTAAACTCGGTAAGCTTCACGGGGAGGCAACCCGGTGTGTTTTATTTAGGAGTTGGACAGTTTAGTTTAGGATTTAGGATTTATCTTTCTTTTCGTATGTTTAGTTCTAGAATATTAGTTTTTAGTTTAGTTTAGGTTATTTTTAATTTCCAAATTAGTGTAGCCACATTACCTTCAATCTATTTTTGGTCATGTTCTAATTTGATGCCCATATTCTCACCGATCTTTGTGTTGAGGTACTTTTCAATGTGTTTGGGGTACCTACTTATTTCAAACAATGAGGACATTGTCATTTTAGGTTTGGGGTATGTATGATTATCTATCTTTCATCACTTATTTTGATTTTCTTTGAAAAAAAAAAAAAAAAAAAAAAAATTTTTTTTGGAACCATCATACATGATTTACTTTGCAATAGTTTTCAAACTTTAGTTGATGATGCATGTGAATTTAATTTTGAGAATATTGATGTCATATTTTGAATACTTGTATCTAGGATGATGAAGCTTAATGTGATAATTTGTGGATGACTCAAATTCATGCTTAGAATTTTGCACTTATACCAAGCTAAGACTTAAAAATCGATGAACTATTTTGAACGCGAATCTTAGGTTCTTAGTGGAGACTAAACCCAGTAAGCTTTAGAGCTAATTTCCGTCATTGATGAGTGAATATATAAACTGGAGTTTTCTTTGAATCTAATTATTTTGCATAATCTCATACATTTTATTTTGGCTTGTGACTTTGCATGATATCAAATTCATATTATTGTGTTAGAACGCATCGTGTATATCTACTCAAGACAAATAGGCAAGGTTACCATCTTTAAGGAAATGATTGAAGGCCATCTTTGGCTCGTTTGTGCTTAAAATGCCCCACCTCATATAAATTTATCCTTCTAGTACCCTTTGAGCCTATAGAAAAATTTACCCTTATACATTCTTTGATAAGCCACGTTAACTTTAACCTTCACAATTTCGAAAATTTAGCTTTACCCTTCTTATTTCGAGAAATTAGGAACGAGGGATGAAAATGAAGCGAAAAGAGAGTAAGTGGAGAGATAATGAGTTATGGTGTTTACTGAGAGTGTATGGCAAATATAAAAAGAAAAAAAGGGGAGAGAAAAAAAAAAAAAAAAAAAAAAAGGAATGAAAAATGAGGTGCTTCAAGAAAAGGAAATTCAAAAGAGAAGAAAGAATGAGAAAAGAAAAATATTGAAAAAAAATGGTGAGAAATTAGAAAAGAAAAAAAGAAAAGAAGAGAAATAAAAAAATATAAATAAAAAATCAAGTTAGTTCCTTTTCCAATTTCTAAATTTTGAATCACAATTCCTTTCTTTCTTACCTTACGAGCCCCATTACAACCCTACAAAAGACCTTCATGATCCGATCTTGCATTAGTGGCTGTCTTGTGGAGTCAATATATAATACTTATGACACTTGATATGACATGCTTAGGATATACAAGTATCTGTTTCTTATGAGATTTATTTTGTTCATTGATTGCATCGTGTTTCATTTATCATGTGAGACCTTTTTATTTGCTTTGTATTGATCTCTCACATGTGCGAAAACTTACCAATCATCTGGAGTGATTTTATTTTGAGAGTATACCTAAAGTGAGGATTGAGTCAAGACAATGATCCGATGATTTCCGTTTGGACTAGTTCGAGATGGATGAATCTTGGTTTTGGTATGCACACACTACACGTTTAAGCATGAATGGATGAGTTATCTAACGATTTGGAGCATTAGACTAATTTGAATGGATATTGGTATGATTAGTGTAACATTGTTATTTAAAATTGAGAATTTGCATGTTGAATTGATTATTGATTTTGAGCTTTGAAGTTAAATATATGTTATAAAAATCAGATTTTGAAAACTCAATTTTACCGATGGTTTGAAATTTTGGAAGTTTGTGGGTAACTTCACCGCAAACCCTCAGAGACACAACTCCTCCACTAGGGATCACCTAGGGGTTTAAAGGCTTGTTGCACATGCTAAGCTGCAATCGTGTTCCCTAAAGTGGCATTTAAATTTTAGGATGTTAGTTTGATTTGCTTTATATTTCTATCATTCTCTTTGCTCGAGGACTAGCAAAGTGTAGGTTTGGGGTGTGATGAGTAGTGAAATATGATGATATTTCACCCTAAATACTATATTTAGCCGTCCGATGAAGGCTATCTGATGAGATTTACTAGATTTGAAGTGTTTGTAAATCGGTCAAGTTTCTAAAAGCCCAAGAATCCCGAAAATAATGTCAAAACTCTTCGCTATTTTGGGTCATTGAGAACTTAGTGCGACTTGCAGCTCAATTTGGACTTTCAAGACGTCAGATTCAGGAAATTGCTAAAACATAAAAGTTGTAGAGCTCGTCGTCAGCTTTCCAACGCTTCAAGAATCACCTCAATCCGAGTTCGGTACAGAAAATTATGAGCAAAATACCGAGGCAGTGTCTGATGCAAAAGGCGGAATTCACGAAAATTCCCCTTAGAGGTCAATCGAGAGAGGTATTAGGGTTAGGCTATTATAAAAAGGGAAGCCACGAGTTTCTTAGGAGGATTTTTGCAATTAGAATATTATTCATTCTTTCTTTTTAGTTTTTATGGCTCTTCACTTTGGGGGGAATATTTTTCTTCATCTTTTCAAGTCTTCTCTCCTTCTTCAGGGTTTATTCAGGTAGATTGTACAGGATTTGCATTATTTTTCTCTGAGAAATTCATAGATTGTATTTAGGAAAAACAATTGCAAATATCTTTTGGAAGAAATAAAAGAGGAATGACTTTGAAAGAAAAAGGAGATCAAACACCAAAGATGAGCGGCTAAATCAGTAGATCGGGGAAGATGCGATCCCCAGATAAGTACCCATGTTTATGATTAATACATGATCTATTATTGTTATCATGGAATCGTTTTGCTCAAAGTTTGTGTGATTGAAAATATTTTGAATGCTTTGTTATGACCGTTGATTGCCAGATCAACGGCCGTAATCGCTAGATCTGCACTGCAGTCGATCTAGGTCAGAGCGATTATGTCGATTGTCGTGATCTAAATATCATGAGATACGCTTATGCTTTTTACATGACTCATACCTGTTAGGTCGAAATATTGTTTTTAGATAGGGTATGCCGGATTAATGATCATATTTTATTTCAAGTCATTTTTCTAGATGAATGATGGTGTGAATGATGATTTAATGAAACTGTGGGTTTTAATGATAGAAAAAGGGGTACGAATCTGGGGTAGCATATTCCTTGATCTCATTTTAATATTGTTCGTAGATTTATCAGTAATTAATTGTTTAGATTAATTTATTTTTCTGCATTTAGGAAAAGTGCGTTAAGTTTTTGGTAAAATTGAATCTGCCCTTTGGTACTTCCTTAGGGATGTTTTTAAAATCTCTAAAAGAATTAATTAAAAATTCACGTTTCCCTGTGGGTTCGACACCCCTGTTCTTGCCATACTGCAATAGATCTTGTGCACTTGCAAGGGTTACATTCTAAATCGATCAGCCGTCCACGATTACGCTGTCTTCACCTCGATTTGACGATAGAAAAATACTACGGTGGTTCTTGTGGAAGAACACACAAGAGATTTAAAAGAGATTAGGGTGTTTTTAGAAAAGGGTGGCTATAGAAGAAGATGGAGTGACGACTAGGGTTTTTAAGAAGAATTCTTATAATAATGGTTTAGGGTTCTCCGTAGCTTTCTTATTTATAATATATGGGCATTAATTCGGTGTTAAGCGGTCGCACTAAATAAGGGTGTATAGGCTTTTATTTCAAAGTTTAAAATAGAGGTTTAAACGCAAAGTTTTTCAACCACTAGGCCACCACACAACTTGTGTCAAATAAGGATAATTTTAAATATAAAACTTTTTTGAAAAATCAAAATATGTATTTTTTCAACTAGGATAGGTTCCGGTATGGAGCACTAACACCACGCTCTGTGCAAAACAAATCTAACACCACAAATTCAGTTTTAAATTTTTAGGGTCGTTACAGATTTATATTAAATCGGAAGACCAACTCAATGATGCTGCTGCAGCAGTGAAATAATCAGATTGGGCTATGCTTTGGGTCGGGCTGAACTTGTGTGGGTCGGCTTGGCTTTGAAATTAGTGGCTTGACACATATACCTAGTATATGCTTAGTATTTTAAAAAGGAAACAACTCTCCTCACTGTCATTTAAACTCCATTTTTACAAAAATGATATTTAAATGATTTTACACCAATAATTTAGATGTGGGTAGTTTATAACGTTAAAGTGAGAGATCATTGACTGAGTCCAATAGCCCCAAAAATGTTGTTTTAGAGAGATTTAAATCATTTGATCTATTGACTACAATATAAATTATTGATTTTAGTTTTAATAGCTGATATTAAAGTTTATTAATCAAAAGGTTTACATCTACTTACAAACATGTGTCTTTTGTTTAACCTAAGTTTCAATGATTGTCACTTAGGCAATTTAAATTGGTCATAGGTGGGTGCCATATGACATAAGGGAAATCACACGACGTGAGATAAAAAATATTAAGTTTAATGGTATAAGATTATTTAAGCACCGTTTTGTGTTTAAATGTTTCTGGAGTAACGAGGAAGCTACCAACCATCCCTCTTTAAAACAAAACAACTTTGTTTTCGTTGTTTGTTGGGGCCCTGGAACCAAATTGGGCCTCCTGATAAATTTTATAATTTTTTTGGGGCCTTCATTCGTGAAGGCCTGTTACTTAGGGGAGCCCCAAAAATTCAGACTTGAGGCGATCGCTTTGTGGGCCCTGCCACATGGACGGGATCACATTTTGATTCTATGTGTCACAGATCCCAAAACGTAACCCTAAAGTTAAGTTTGAGCAAACACAAGTTTAGGGATACGTTTTTGGGATCTGTAACATGCAGAATCGAAATCTGATTGTCTGATATGTGAGTCATGAGCTCAAGATCCCTTTAGTGGAAGATCAAATCGAAACACGGTCTCTATCATCTGATTTAAAGCAATCAATGGTTTTACACATAGGTGCCCCTCAAAGATTTGGGTCCATTTAATGCTACCCAAAAAATAAATATATTTTTTAAGTCACACGTCCCATGGATCAACACGATGATTCTGCCACGTGGCATGTGAAAATGCAAAAATGCGACCAAGAGCACGACTGTGTGCCCGGGTGCATTCTCCCCTATGCCATATAAAATCATGTTTGCACATGATTTTGCAGGTGGGGCTGTCAACAAGTCGAGTTAGGTCCAAATTCTGACTGCTTAATAAGAGCTTTGCAAAACCCCCGATCCGACCAGATGGTGCACTTGACCTGACCCGTGGTGCACTCAAGTCGACCCGACCAGATAGTGCACTCAAGTCAACCCAACCCAACCCGAAAACTTATCCTGACCGGACAAATACCTGACCTGAGCTGACCCGAAGGTCTATATCAGCCAAACCAAACAATTCGCCTGCGAAATAAGTTGTCTCCGAGCTCCCCTTCCAACAGCTTCAGGTTTACCCTCCCTATGAATTCCTTCTTAGATGCCTCCCGCTGCTCTCCTTTGGCCTTACCAAAGCCCTACCAAAGCCTCGAATCGCACTCACATATCTACACAATAACAATAGCCAAAGTTTCTACCTGTCCTTAGCAAGTTCTACAGAACTTCACAACCTGTAACGTTCTAAGGCCTCATTAAGGTGTTTCTTGGTTTTTCTCAGAAAAGTTCAGATTTTTGGATACTCAGATTCTTAGTAGACTCAGATTTTCGACTTTTCTCATATGTGTTCTTAAGTTATTCAAATTTCTGACTTTTCTTACAAAAGTTGAAAATCCTTAGTTTTTAAGTTTCTCTCAGAAATTCTCAGAATCGATTCAATGGGAGTTATACTATGACCGTAGAAACACTATGTAATCATCGGTTTATATGCTGTACTTAGATTTCTCTCAAAATTTACAGGCAAACAATCGAGATGAGGCTGAACATATTTGACAAATCGAAATCGTCAAATATGGAGCATTTGGTTGAGGAAATCATCTTGGGCCGAGCGATCAAAATCGTAGGGCATTATGCCTAATGCCTTAATTAAGGGTCCTGCTACTCACACACTTATTTTTTCTTCACACACACCACTAAATGAAAAGACTTTGCATTTTGAGGATCTGTGTCATGTGAAAACACCATCTCAATCATCTTATTTAAAGGTCATGATCTAAAGATCTTTCATGCAAAAGATCAACATGAAACAAAATCTTTATCAATCAATTGTTGAATCGGACAATGGTCTTTGACTGCATTAAATCATATGATAGAGATGATACTTCATGCCAATTTTTTGTGTTAAAGTTCTTCAACACATGGCCTTCAAATCAGACGTCTTAGAAGATGTTTTCACCTGACACAGATCACCCAAATGCAAAGTATTTATATTTGAGGTGTGCGTGAAGAAAAAAATTGGTGTCCACATAGCCGTGCCCTTAATTAAAAACATAACCATTCTATTGTACCAAAATAAACAACATGTGCACGACCCATACATATTACAAGTTATTAATTACAAAAAAGGAAAATAAAATATTAAAGGCAAATGAGTTATCAGATACAATCATCACCATCCAAAGCTCATATATAGCCCCAATGACTTCATCAACACGGTCCAATTTTCAGCACATTGACAAATAGGATTCACATAGTTCTCTTCATCAATCGGATGATGGAAAATACCCCTTTGATACTCGTGAGATTTTATCTATGCCAAATCCATCCTCCCAATCGTTGCACTGATTTGGACCGTCAAAAGTCCATCGAAGTAGCCAATTAAGCAAACAAAAAACTTTGGGTATATAATATTAAAAAGAGTGGAGCAGTGTGTTTGTTTGGTGCTCCCTCTTATTTCTTCTCTGATACGGCGTTGCATTAGCGAAATGCAAGGAGCACCGTCGATCTCAACCTCTCACTTAAACTCCACGAAACAACAAAACAACCAACACCATCAACACTTCCTAAACCCTCAGATTCAATACCAACCCTCCGATTTCGATCGCTCGGGACAGGATGATTTCCTCGACCATCAACACTCCCTAAACCCTCAGATTCACACCCAAATCCCAACATCCACCGCCCATCTCACACCTTCAGTCTCCACCAAATCATGACAATCCTCGCAATCTCTGCCGTCCGATTCCATATCAAACTCCCCACAATCACAATCGTCTGGATTCAATCTCTCTCTCTCTCTCTCCAATATATCTTCTAACCGTAAAAGCACCCTCCTCTTCCTCCTCCTCACCCCCATCTCCACCATCTCATTCATCATATCACTGCACACTCTTCCCCCGCCACGCAAACATCTGCTCTCGAGATCGCAAATAACATTCACAAATAAGACTGATTTTATATGATGTATACATTTCTCTCAACTATACAATGCTGTTAGAATTTGAGCTATTCCGAGCAAATTGGTCAGACGATTGGCTGTACACTTCCCTCGGACCACTCTCGAATGCCAAATTCTTCCCAAAACACTCAGATTTTAGCTATAATCTGAGTATAAACTTAGATTCTGGGTTATTCTCAACTCTCGAACACGCCCTAAGGAAATTTTTTGTGCCTCATTGAGGACCATTGCATAGTTTGAAGGCTATTAATCAAAGAAATTGCCATCAATTCAAGCATAGTCAGCAAGTCGTGGTCCAACAATAATTCCGTGAGGTTAAAATTTGGAAAAATCTAGCAAGTTCGGGAAAATATTCAAAGAGAGAAAAAAAAAAAGGTTAAAACTTTAAAAAAACTGTTGCTACTAGTCCTGTCGCTACCAAAACAACAATTTTTTTTGTTAATAGCGACAATTTTTTGTTGCCGAGAACTGCCGCTAATAGTCTTATTTTTTGTAGCGTGCGCCTACAATATCTATATTTACGCTATAGTTGCACTTTGTTCATGCCTCCATGATTATCGAAAGAGCCTATGTCCGTAATCCACAAAAACCCATTGACTAATTGGAATCAAATGATAGAGATGATTTTTACCCCAATCTTTCCACATAAGAAATCTTAAGACCATGAGTGTACTATAAGAATTTCTTTCAAGTTCTTATTTTACGTTATTCATCTCTATGTATTTTTCCATCCATAAAGTATATTTAATGACCATGAGCTTACCATCAGATTCTCTTTCCATATCTTATGTTACCATGTTCAACTGCCATTTTCATTTACTCCCAACAGCCATTTTTATTTAAGGTGATTCAATTCGAAAAAAATGGCCCTGAATTGTATTTGCGCTCAGCCTAATGAGTATTATGTGATTTTAGAGTCACTTTTTGGGATATGTGTAGCATTAAATAAAAAAGGAAAATTTTCATAATTGATCCTCTCAAATTTACCTTTTCCATCAAAGACCCTATAGTTTCACCTTTCACCAAACCGACCAGCTCCAAGCCGAGCTTATTCTAGCTAGCACAAAAAGTCTCAAATACCCCTTCTTACACTTATTGTGGTTCTACATAATTTAAAAATTTAAAAATTTGCACTTTTTTATATTTACGCGATATGAAGTAACATTTATGCCATCTGATTTGAAGGCCACAATATAAAGATCGATGGTTCTAAAAATTTGCACTTTTTTATATTTACGAGATATGAAGCAGTATCTATGCTGTCTGATTTGAAGGCCGGCTACAATATAAAGATCGATGGTTCCAACGATTGACACAAAAAAGGCGATATTGCCTCTTTTAAAAAAAAGAAAAATCGCATCTTCAAAGAGGCAATACCGATTGTTCAAAGAGGCGATATCACCTGTTTAGAGAGGCGATACCGCGGGTTTAAAGAGACGATATCGCCTCTCTAAAGAGACTTTTTTTTTTTTTAAAAGAGGCAATATCATCTTTTTTTGTGTCAATCTTTGGTACCATCGATATTTATATTGTGTCCTTCAAATCAGAAGGCATAGATAGTGCTTCACATCGCATAAATATAAAAAGTATAAATTTTAAAAAATTTAAACTATGTAAAACAATTGAAAGAGTAAGAAGGGGTATTTGAGATGATTTATGTCAGTTCGAACGAACTCCCTTTAAAGCTGGTCGGTTATGAGAAAGGTGAAATTATAAGATCTTTGGTGGCAGAAAAGGTGAATCTGACAGGTTACTAGAAATTTCCCAATAAAAAAAAAAAAAATCTTATGATGTTACGCTCATGATCTCAAGTGATTGGGGTGAAAAATAATCTCCATGCTGTGTTTGGGATCTATGGGCCAAATAATCAAAGGTACAAGGGGAGCTTAAGCGGTAAACCATGGTGAGCCGGGGGAGATTTTACGTTGGACTGCTCTTCAACCCACTATGTACCAACTCTGCCTACCCTGGGTGGGCCACGCACCATATACTAACCTTTGTATCAAAAGGCCTTTACATTGGACTGCACTTTAAAGACAAAACTCAGTTTGCGAAAAACCATAGGTCGTCACGTGGACTTTACTAAATTACGCCGTACGTGTGTCCCACTCACCGTTTAGGCTGTGTTGTGGGTCTCGGTTACTCGTCATATGCTGGCCGTGAGGAGATCCTGGGGCCCAATACACCGACGATAACGTCGAAAGTTGGGCGGATGTGATGGGAAGCTATGATATCTCTCTTTTCTATCCCACACAGTTGAATTCAATGAAGCTGGTTTCTATAATGTGTTTTCAGTTAATTAGAGTCTTCCGGTGATAGAGGACTCTCCTAAAAATAACTAGTGATGTTCTAATAGTCTTACATTGGATAGAGAAAAGCCTTTAACCCTTGGCTATATGTCATTGCAAACACTATATGTAATGACGTATTTTGAGTAGAGACTTAAGCCCATACTAAAAATAAAATTGGAGCAAAGACTTAACCCTAGAACCGAATAATATTGTAGTATTATGGGTATAATCATCACAAAATGGTATCAGAGCCGATGACGACTCTTCTATAAGCTGGGAGGCTATAATAGTCTCACATTCGATAGAGAAAAGTCCTGATCATGGATCAAAATGCCGGAAAACTGATATGTATCAGTATCGGATAGTATCGGATGATACATTGAATGTATCGTCCAATTGCTTCCATAAAAATGACCGATACGGTATATTGAATGTACCGTATCGGAGGTCACCGATATGGATACGTATCGTCCGATACGTATCGGTATCAGACGAAATTTTGATCCATGGTCTTGACCATGGGCCATATGTGAGTACAGACACTACATGTTATGATGCGTTTTGGGTGGGGATTTAAGCCCATACCAAAAATAAAATTAGGGCGAGGACCTAAGCCCAAAACCGGATAATATTGTGGCATGTGGGTCTGAGTCGTCACATATGGATAGTTCTCTCTCTCCTAAACTCATCCGACAGTCTTCCAATTTAGGATTTTCTCTCTCAAGTATATCAGTCAATTGTCTAATATTTGACTTTTGCCCAATATATTAGACGGGCGTCCAATATATGTTCGCCCATTTTATGAGGGTATAATTTAGTCTTTCTATAGAAAGAACTCTTTATCTCTAGTTATTTTTAGGAGAGGTCTCTATCACTAATTAATTTGATGGAGAAATATTACTTACTAAAAAATTCTTTCTACAACGAATTAGTGATGGAGAGCTTCGTTACTTACTAATTTTATTTTTTTTTCTAAAACTCATTCACTACCATTTTTTTCATTGCCATGTTGTTGTTTGTAGGGTCAATCATATAAATTGGGTTCAGCTCATTATCACATTAAAAAGTGAAATGCCAAGGGCTTGGTTGCCTAACTCGTACCAGTACTTGGGATGTGTCTCAAATGAAAACAAAATGAATATTCCATCAAATCTGACGGTCATAATGTAAGATGTAAAAGACTTTTTTTTCATACGAAACACGATCTCTATCGGCCCATTCGGTCATTCCACATGGTTGAAGACCATAAAGAAATAAAGAATTAACAATACACCGATTATGACAGAAGTACAATCTCGATCATCATTCATCACATGCAACACCTTTGGAGGCATAAAATAACTGGACTTCCTTTCACACAATAGATCTTTTGAAGATGGGCGTACCATCAGACAGTCCCTTCTTGATTCAATTAAGCACACATATCGAAAAGTGACCTTAAAATTATACTCCACATATTAGTCTCAAATGTGATTTTAGGGTTAATATTTGGGCTGTGTATTATTTGAAATAAAAGAATAACTGTATGATGGTACGCCCAAAAGGATATATCGTGTATGGATTGATAGAGGACAGATACAAATTAGCCGATATGTATGGCTATCGGCCAATTTTTTCTTCATTGATGTCAAGATGGCTGTTGAGATGCAAAACAATTTCCGTCGTCTAATTCAAAGCCTGCATGTTCAGCCATTACTAAAACCTAAACCTGACTTCCGCTTTAAATTTATGGAGTTTAGTTATTGGAGGAAACATGAGTAATTGAAAAGTGGCATCAAAATAAAGATTAGAAACCTGATATTTATTGGTTGCAGAAACATAAAGCCAGTGGACTCCACGTGTCAAGTTTTATTAGTATGCCCAAAATCAGGTTGGCTACATGGCATATACAAAGACCTGGAGGAGTGAGCCATATATAATTAGGAGAATGCGATTGGTTGACGATTTTGAAGCATGTACATTGTATAAGCTTAATTCTCTAGTACTCAACATAGTGCAATAGAAGCCCCGCCCCATTACTTGGGAATTCTTTAAGGGAGGGCCCTTTATGGACCGTCCAACGGTTCACCACCCCACCCCTTAAAAATACTTGTTTCTTCTTTTTTTTTTTTTTGTGTTAAACTCGCGATTCATGATCTGCCAAAGCGTCACTCATTTACACGATTCAATTCTGACTTAATCTTCTTCTTCTTCTCTCTCTACAAGAACATGGAAGTAGGAGAAGGAAGATCATATTGGGTTTTTGGCTTTGTAAAGTTAAATTTGTTGACTTAGAGAGATAAAGAGAGAAATCACTAAATTAACCCTAATTAATATTTCTCATTAAATCAAGGGTTGTGATTTAATTTATCTTAATATTAATATGGTAATTCTAATTGTTAAATTTCTTGATGGACAAGTTTCTAACCATAGTTAGACTTATATAAAAGATGTAGTCTCTATTTCCATACACAGTTTTCATTGTATTGGAGAGATTCAAGAGAACCTCATCTTCTCTACGGTGTGCAAGGAAAGAGATGGCCCCTCATCAAATTAAGTTTGGATTGCATCAATCGCTCAAGAACAAAATCATGTCAAAATCCTCTTCGGTGAAAGATATGCTAAAGTTTTATTCGTTTACTGGATAATGGGGAGATCCTTATAACCCTAACAGGCCAGTGAAGACATAAAAAGAAGTTGTGAGAAAGGATATGAAGGATTGCAAAGTTACAAAGAGCTTAGCGCTTATCAGAAACAAATGACACAACAAAAATAAGGAGTTTCAGCGGCACCAAAAACAGCCGCTATTAGTCATGTCGCTATTGAAACAACAAGTTTTTTTTATTAATAGCGGCAGTTTTTGGGTACCGCTAATGGGCTTATTTTTTATAGTGTGAAGAAATAGTACTCGCAATGCCAACCCCGAATAGTTGTGATAAGCATGTGATGATGACATAACATTGAAGATAGAATTGGAATTAGGTTCACAAATCGTGCACCAAAGACTCACCAACCGGGTTTAGGTCTGGCCATTCTACCAAAAAAATAATAATAATCATTGCTAAGATATACTGGATTTCCAACAAAAAAAATCTAATTGGAAAATAGCAGACCACAGAATGAGGAGATTATAGGAATTAGAAATGATAATGATCATCTAAATGTAAATTATTGAGGCCAATTACTTGAAACATTGCCACAAAATATATAGGGGTACTTTTATTCACACGCCATGAGACTGCTTTCTTATCCCAGTGTTTAAAAACTCCACTAAAAAATGACTCTTTTCAAGCTCGCACCCTCATTTCATTTTTGTTTTTTACTTTTTATGGTGAGAAAGCAGCCTGGTAGGGTGTGAATAATGGTACCCAATATATATTTGTAGTCAAATTAAACAATGGGGAAAAAGAGGATGGAGTTCTGCATGTCAAAATAATGTTCATTTAAATGTAAATTACAGCATATCAAAGGCTATAACAAAGACTGCAATGGGGAAATATGGCACAACCAATGGGTACTCAGGGTAATCCAATATAAATATTTCTTATTTTTGTTTTCTCTACATATTATTTTTAAATAAATTATTCAAATAGGAGTACGAACTAGAAAACTAAGCAGTCCCTACCAACTCTGATAAGGAGACAAAAACATGAGGTTGTAGGCTTTCAATGGAAAAAGGGGGGAAAGATATTTTCATTGAACTGATTGAAGTTAGGTAAAATATATGGATCTAATTTTTTTTTTCCAAATTAACTATGATCAAAAGGGAGATTTTCCTTTCAGACCAAAAAGCAGTAGTGACCCCCAAATGGTTTGAAGATTAGCAACTTAAGTAGGATAGAGTGCAAAATACTTGTTTAACCACTAATCTTACCACTTGCAACTTGCAACCCCATTTTGTAATAGGTTTTTTTTGCCCTTTTATAGTAAAAAAAAGACCCCACCACAGTCCACATCTACAGCCGCCCTTCATATTCTCCCCATCATCCTATATCCTTTCCATGTGCTTCAATAAAACCTGGGAAATGGACCCCACTCACCATTAACATACTCTTTGTCTATCAGTGAGTAGGTTTAAGGTATTCGGCTCATGCCGGGTGCCGATATAGGGCATGTGTGGCTGATCATTATCATTATCATCATCATTATTATCATTAAGAAAAGCCATGAGTTCATTATAACTTGTGGTCTCTACGATTTTGATGGAAGCTGGGGAGAGATTACATAATCTTCAGGACCAGCAGAACCTATGTAGGCACCAGTGGATGAATGATCACCAGGATGCCAGGTTTGGGTGGTATTAGGGGTTGTCAGGGCAGTTGCCTTTTACCTCTATGCATCTTTTACCTTTTTTTGCAATTTATTGAATTTTGTTATCGATTAAAAAAATTAAAATTGTTGGATCATAATGTTTGAGCATCCTTTCATGGAGAACCAAATGGGCTCCCTATATATATAATTAATTTTAATATTTAATAATAGGGTTACTAACATAGTGACAAATTTCATTTTTGGGATTTTTTCGGTGGGGGGCCTTTCATTACATTTTGAATTAATTTCGATATATTTCAGCAAAATTTCGAGAAAGTTTGGGGAATAAAAAATATACAAAAAAATATATTTAATATTTTTTTAAAAAATTACTAAAATATATACTAATATTTAAAATTTTAAAAAAAAATTTTAATATATAAAAAAAATTAAAATAACTAAATAAAAAAAGAAGACCATCAAAATACGATAAGCCAAACAGAAAATCAATTAGATAAATGGGTTACTGGTTAATTATCTCAAATATATATATATATATATATATATATATATATATATATATATATATATATATATATATATTGATTGCTGACTTGCTGACTTGCTGTCTTGCTAAGTCCTCACCCGCATTTTAAAAGCCAAAATCGCGTTTTTTTTTTGCCGACTAAATTAAACACCAAAATGGTGTTGCCGCTTGCTGATGTTGGTTGGAAATAAAGGCTATAAAGCCCCGTTCGATCAAATTAAACACCAAAATGGTGTTGCTGCTGTTGGTTGGAAATAAAGGCTATAAAGCCCCATTTGATTTTAAAAAAAAACAGCTGCATAGTCCATAGTCCATTCATCCATTGAAAAATTGAAATAAAAAACAGAAGTATAAAAAAAAAAATATTAACACACGTGCTGTGTGGTTTCGGAGGTTTGCGGAACGTCGAAGCTTCGTCCTCGTTGAAGATTTCTAAAAAAAAATAAAAATAAAACCTTGAGAAATGAGAAGAAGAAGAAGAAGAAGATCAAGAACAAGAAGAAATAGATGATGAATAGGGACGCAGTCGGCGGCGAGATCTATATGTGGGTTCGCCGGATCAATGGACAGGAAGACGGCCCAAGGTGGAGCTCGATGGGTTTAGGGTTTGGGTTACTCAAATCTCAAGTTCGGATTTTCAAAAATCCTCTCGTCTCGAATCTCTCCATGGGTTTTCGGTCATTTAAAACAACTTTAAGTTAAAATGCAGTTGCAAGTTACTGTTTGGGGGGCTGCATCTTGTGAAAATACATTGTGGAGTCGGAGTGCATTTATCGAAATTTTTCGAAATTATCAAAAATTTACCGAAATTCAATAAAAAATATTGAAATTACTGAAATTTCGACAAAATTTTTGCCAGACCCCCATTTCAGCGAATTTCACCGAATTTCGGCGAAATTTGTCACTATGGTTACTAAAAACGCTGAAATTAAACTTCTTTGTACATATATAATATGGTATCTTAGTAAATACCCTACAAGTTAAAAGCCAAATAGCCCTATTCGAAAACCCTAATTTTATAGATTTATAGTGTGAAGACCCAGACCCACATGCCACAATATTATCCGATTCTGGGGACATGTAGTGTCTGCAATCACATATAACCCAGGGTTGAGACTTTTCCCTATCCAATGTGGGACTATTACAATCCCCCCACCTTATAAAAGAACTGTTCTCGGCTCTGATACCATTCTGTGAAAACTCAAATCCACATGTCACAATATTGTTCGATTCTGGGCTTAGGTTCCTACCCCGATTTATTTTTTACATGGCCTTAAGTTCCCACCCAAAACGCTTCATGACATGTAGTGTCTGCAATCGCATATAGCCCAAGGTCAGGAATTTTCCCTATCCGATGTGGGACTATTACAATGGACGGTCGCCGATTGATTGCATTTGGTGGTAATAAGTCGCCGGAGAAATCACACACACACACACACACACACACACACATATATATATATATATATATATATATATATTGTAAACCAAAAGGGGAGGAAGCTCTTATGAGTTTCTCTCTCTAGATCTCTCCTATTCTATCTCTCTCTCTCTAAATTTCTAAGTTAGAGGTTGGGTCTTTAATTTCTCTCTCTAAATTTCTGAGTTAGAGGTTGGGGCTTCACTTTCTCTCTCTAAATTTTTAAGTTAAAAGTTGGGTCTTCACTTTCTCTCTCTAAGTTTCTGAGTTAGAGGTTAGGTCTTTACTTTGTCGCTCTAGATTTTTGAGTTAGAGGTTGGGTCTCCTCTCTTTCTCTCTCTAAATTTATGGGTCTCCCTCTCTTTCTCTCTCTAAGTTTCTCCATTATAGGTTGGGTCTCTCTCTTTCTCTCTAAATTTCTTTGTATTACAATGAGTCCCACCAATACCAATTTCTCAGGTTCCGATACATCTTAGTGCTCCCTAGATGTACGGACTATCCTGATTTGTAACCTTCATCAAGTATCTCCCTTTGCACTTAAGGGTTATTGGGTGCGCACAGTCTTTGCCTGAAAAGTAACGTCTCATCCGTCCTGAGGCTGAAATCTGATTTCGATCTTATGGTTTCCATGATCTTCAGGATCTCTTAATCCGTACGCTGTATTTCCCTGATTTTGTCCAAAATGAACAAACTCATTACAATTCGTGCCAAATGTATACTAGCTTCGATTTCTTAGAGATAAATGTCTTCGTCGGCGAGTTCATCGAAGGGCTTCCAAGTTTTTAATCTGACTAACAGTGCCAAAGATTTTCAATTAAGTGCATCAGTGACAACATTTGCTTTCCCAGGATAGTAATTTATGGAGCAGTTATAATCTTTCATATATTCCATCCATCTACATTGCCTCAAGCTAAGGTCCTTTTATAGGAAAAGATACTTGAGACTTTTATGATCTGTATATATTTTGAACGTCTCGCCGTAGAGATAGTATCACCATAGTTTGAGGGCGAAGATGACTACGACCAGTTCCAAGTTATGAATTGGGTAGCTCTTTTCGTGAGGTTTGAACTGTCTTGAGTCATAAGTGACAACTTTCTTATTTTGCTCAAGCACACAACCAAGTCCTTGGCGAGATACATCCGTGAATATTTCAAATTCACTAGTGCCTGAAGTAGAAGGTAGGGTGAGGATTGGTACAGTAGTAAGCCTCTTCTTCAATTCTAAAAAACTTGCTTCACATTTATCGATCCATTTAAATTTGACATTCTTCCGTGTGAGGCGGGTGAGGGGTAGTGCAATGCGTGAAAATTCTGTAACAAAGCGACGGTAGTAGCCCGCCAATTCGAGGAAACTCTTAACTTTGGTAACACTCGTCGGTGCTTTCCATTCTATAACTGCTTTGATCTTAAAAGGATCAACGATCACTCTTTCTGCTATACCCCGTGGCCTAGAAAAGTTACTTGTTTAAGCTAAAATTCGTATTTACTAAGTTTGACGGGCGTACAACTGGTGATCTCAGAGTGTCTGAAGTACGAGATGAATGAGTTCCTCATGCTCTTCCTTTGATCGTGAGTAGATGAGGATGTCATCTACGAATACGATTATAAATTCATCAAGCTATTGCCTGAACACCCGATTCATCAGGTTCATAAATACAACTGAGATATTTGTTAGTACGAATGACATGACTAAAAATTCATACAATCCATTCTTGCAAGGGAAAGTCGTCTTTGGAATATCTTCTTCTCTCACTTTTAGTTAGTGATAACTCGATCTCAAATCAATCTTAGAAAAGTACTTGACACCTTGGAGATGATCGAACAAATCATTGATACAAGGAAGGGGGTATCGATTTTTCATGGTCACACTATTCAACTTACGGTAATCGATGCATACTCTTATCGAATCATCTTTCTTTTGTATGAAGAGCACTGGGGCTCTCCATGGCGACTGACTACGTTTGATAAATTTCTTATCTGACAATTCCTTGAGTTATATTTTCAGTTCCTTTAATTTTGTCGGGGTCATCTGATATGGTGCCTTGGCAATTGGTGTAGTTCTTAGGATCAACTCGATTTTAAACTCGATTTCTCGGTCGGGTGGTACTCCGAGTAAATTTTCAGGGAATACGTCGACGAAATCTCTGACTACTGCAATTATTGTAAGGTCGACTGTCTTGTCTTGTTCCTCGTTTAATGCTGCCAATAAAGATACTTCCTTCCTTTTGATTCCTCGAAATTTAAATGGAGACTCTCCGAGTAGTTAAAAGGTGACCACCTTAGAGAAATAGTCAACCGTGACATGATATGTGGCTAGCCAATTCATGCTCAGGATGATGTCAAAATCTTAAAATTCTAACACGATGAGATCTATCGGAAGATCATGGCTTTTAATATTGATTATTGTGTCTCGACAGATTAAGGTAGCCATCATGGTGTTCCCGGATGGTATCGAGATAGTCAATCTCTTTCCTAAGGGTAAGGTTTAGCTTGAATTTCTGACATAAATCCTGGGCTGATGAATGAATGTGTAGACTCTGAGTCTATAAGAATGAAAGCTAAGTGTTTAATGTCGCACTTATGCTGATAAACGGAGAGATTATCTGTTAGCATAAGGCATGCTAATATGTTTTTGAGTGTAACAACAAGGTTTAGAGCTTTATCGAATTCATATGAGAGATTTTACAAAATGAAAGTTTATGATAACAAACCTTGAAATACATAAAGAGAGATAACTTGATTCAAAGTAGTAAGTGTACCTTAAATAACTTCGTCGCTAGCCATAGTGTCCTGTTGTGACATTGCAAATACGCGGCCCTGGCTCGTAGGCTTCGCTTGAGTACTGTATTGAGAGCCTAATACTGGAGCTTTCTTGGGGCAGTCTTTAACCATGCGTCCCTCTTTTTCGTACCAGAAACATTTTCCAGTGCCTTGCATGCATACTCCGAGCCTGTGTCTCTTGCTACATCTTACACAAGGTTCGTATGATGTGAATTCCCTTTGTAGTTGACGTGGTTGTGGAATATTATTTCTTCTTGGGAAGGTGGGAGCCACTTGTGTTTGCAGGGGTGTGAGACGTGACCTTTTATTTTCTAATAGAGCCTGAGGAAGTTGTGTTCTTTGGGCGAAAGTTGGTATGAGTCTCTGTGGGATAAAAGAGCATCTTTGAATTGTCTTGCCCTTTTGGACCTCCAATCTGGCATTTCTTCTGTTGAGCATTTCGCCTGATTCCCTTTCCTAGATTTGTGCATGATCCACGAGTTCTCCATATGTTTCAATCTTCAGAGCGGCTAACTTCTCGTGAAAGAAAGGTCGCAAGCTATTCTGAAATGCAAAGAGGTTATCTCCGTGATCGAATTCCCAACAAATCTGCATAGCTGGTCAAACATGGCCTCGTACTCAGCCACAGTCATGCTCCATTGTCGTAGGTCCATGAATTCTTTCTTTTTCTGAGCCCTGGTGGCCGTAGAAAAATACTTTTTGAAGAAAGCTTTCCTGAGTTGTTGTCACGTCCATTATTCTTCATTATTTCGATCAGCAGCTCTCTTTGCTGCTTTCCACTAGTTCTTTGCTTCTTGGTACAGATAAAATGCTGCCCACTTCACATTTTTGTGCTCTACAGGTGAAGAGATCCCGAAATATTTTTTGATTTTACTTATTCAATCTTCAGCAGCGACTGGGTCGAGTTGACCATGAAAATAGGGAGGTCGAGCTTTGCTGAATACCTGAAATCCGACATGTGTGTATGGTGGTTCTCTTGTTGAGGTGTAGGCTGACGTTGATTGATAAGTTCTTTGACGGCTTGTCTTTGTTTCTTTCTTTTCACCTCCATCTCGTGCAGTAGTTGAGTTTTTTCTTACTAGTGTGACTGCGTTAGCTGAGTCATTTGCTGACTGAAAGTGGTCGTCATCTCACGCAATAGGCGCATTGCTTTAGATTCTTGAGGACCTTTATGTGATGAGGCCTCATTTACTTGAGAGCCATTCATTTCTCTGCGTCGTGGAGCCATCAAATCCTGATTTCACAAAACGTCGTCTGTTTATGAATTCGTATGACCTAGTCCCTAAAGGAAGTAAAGCCTAGACTTTGATACCATCTCTATCACGACCCAGAATTCTTACCCGATCTCGAGGGCTTAAAATTTCATGTTATGACACCACATATTGGTTAAGGCGATAAACGGACATACACATAATTTATAAATTGACTTAGCATATGAATTAAGGCATTTAAGATAATATCAAATGATAATTGTCTTATAAATTAACAGCGAAAATCGTAAAAGACAATAAAAGGTAAATCCTAATCATGCATCTAAGATAGGAAATAATCAAGTTTTACGTAAGGTAAAATGATCTCAACCGTAAACTCATAAAAGTATTAAAAGACTAGAATATGTCTCTCAAAAGAAATAAAATCAAAAGTATATAACTAAAGAACGTTCAAGGCTTATAGAAATCAGTCGAATCTACGCTCTCATCCAAATGATACCCGACATCATCATCTACATGAGACACCTCCGGTACAGCAGCCTCCACATTATCATAGGCAGGATGATCAAATTCTTCACCTGAAACTGTTAGATTTTGGGAAGAGGGTGAGTTTACTCAGTCGTGTAAACTCAGTGGGTTGCATAATCAATCCACCATAACTTACCAAGGTGATCGTGTGTGCAATCACTGGAGTT
Organism: Chloranthus sessilifolius; assembly: GCA_021018995.1. Taxonomy (NCBI): domain Eukaryota; kingdom Viridiplantae; phylum Streptophyta; class Magnoliopsida; order Chloranthales; family Chloranthaceae; genus Chloranthus; species Chloranthus sessilifolius. Next base: position 8,622,418 of record CM037589.1, on the reverse strand, counting down.
GCGGTGTATTTTAAAATTAAAATTAATATTTTAATAAGATGACCAAATTATCCATAACTCATAGTATATCATAATCAAACTGAAAGACATAATATAAAATAAAGAGTACATGATGCTTCTATTTTCTTATTTCTTTTCCTATTTTTCTCATCAACTTAGCATACATGACATATTGTAAGTCTTATTATTACTCCATACCGTACACAACGTACTTCGTATCTTATCTTGTTTACACGACTTATGTCAGGATCGCTGCTCGAGCCTACTACGCGAGCTCCACGTGTAAATAATCACCTAACCTCCATATCATAACATAAATCAACATCCAGCCAAATGAAGTTGTTGGCATAGTATCTACAATGTTCCCTTAGTTCGAGATAAAGCTATAATGCCCTTAAGACCCGTCTCGGCTGCATACGTTGGACCCTTACGATGGCTCGTAAGGAATGGCATGTGTAAAACTTAATTCATGTTTAGCTGACTTTCACAATGTATCTTAACGAATCATATCATTATTCGGTTCTAGGCTTAGGTCCCCGCCCTGATTTCATATTTGCGTGGGCTTAAGTCCCCACTTTCTTAATGTACAGGTATCTTAATATATTTATTTCTCATATTTACTTAAAACTTAATTAGAGTGAGTCACGGTGTGATAGGTTTCACAAACCACGTTTTCCAAGTCCACGTGATCGTGAAAGAAACCCCAGTGTGATGAAGGCTTATGGCATGTGCCATATTTTATTCTTAATTTATATGCGTATGTCTTATCGTGATTTTCTACATAAAAAATGTCATATGATGATGGTAAATATATATATATATATATAAAGGAAACTATCATGTACCCTAAACATTACGTATTCATAAACAAAATTGACGTGGAGACCAGAAAATGAAGTTCTAATAAAGAAATAATACAAGGTTAAATACAACTTAAAAGCAGAGTTAAAAGGAAAATGATTCAAAGTTTGACTATGTTAGAAAGAGACAACAATATTTTATAGAATATAACAAGATAAAATAATAGAAGCTAAGTGTTTTCCCTTCATTTGTTATGTTTTTCTACTAGAAACGTGTAGAATCAATTCATAGTTTCATAACTATCATGACTCAATTGGTTAATGTGAGTAATTGTTATAATTGCCATTATGATAATTATATAAGTGGTTATATGCACAGTGCTGCAACGAGTCAGTTCGGCTAATTAGTTACTATTCGGGTTCGGTTAGATTCGAATCAAGAGCTCAAGATCAAAACAAGTCTCATTTATTAAATGGGTCATGATTCCCGACACATTTTGATGGGTCTTATTTTGGACCGAACACATACCATGGTGGGTCCGATCCTAAAATTATAATTTGTTGGATTGAAAGTTTAGACGATTTTAAAGGAGTTCCATCTCTAGAACTTTTTCTAAATAGGGCCTATATGACTTCGTATATTAGTATTTTAATTTCTCTCGAATCAACAGTTATACGGGAGTTTGTGCCAAACTATTGGTGCAGCACGCACCCATTATAAAATCATGTGCCAAAAACTCATTAGAACGACCAACACCTGAAATGTTTAGTTGTGACGATCGCCGATTGATTGCAACTGGCGGTAACAAGTCGCTGGAGAAATCGCATATATATTTTAAACCAAAAGGGGAGGAAGCTCTTGTGAGTTTCTCTCTCTAGATCTCTCCTATTCTATCTCTCTCTCTCTCTAAATCTCTAAGTTAGAGGTTGGGTCTTCACTTTCTCTCTCTAAATTTCTGAGTTAGAAGTTGGGTCTTTACTTTCTCTCTATAAATTTCTCCATTTTAGGCTGCGTTTCTCTCTTTCTCTCTCTAAATTTATGGGTCTCCCTCTCTTTCTCTCTCTAAGTTTCTCCATTATGGGTTGGGTTTCTCTCTTTCTCTCTCTAAATTTCTCTGTGTTACAGAGACCTGAGACTCTGGGAGAGCAAGAGGAAATAGAGTGTAAGGGAGGGGTTGGCTCCAGTGTAACTCTCAAACACAAAACTATTTGTGTTTATACTACAAAAAAAGAGACTATTAGCGGCAGCCAAAAACTTCCGCTCTTAATAAAAAATTGTCGCTACTAGTTCTGTCGCTACCAAAAATTGCCGCTACGGCTCTTAACAGCACGTGTGCTAAAACAACTTATTTTAATAATGCTACATCTATATATTTATGTATATATATAAATAATGTATGTTTAATAAATTTTAATAATGTATCTTTAGTCTGAAGGTTGATTTGCTTTGAAAACAAATAAGCAGTGCATAGATAAGCCGCTTCAACTTGGCCATTGAGCTTGGTTGAGTTTGAAACACGGCTTGGACTGAGGTTTTGTGCGCAAATACCAACTGTAAGTGTTATGTGTTAACACTTTAATAGAGTCTCAAAACTTTCAATACAAGCTTCCAATTCCAGAGTCTCGAGAGACTGCCTCCTTCATTCCTCCTCTATTTCTAAGTGTAGATAAATATAAGCAAAAAAAAAAAAAATTGTTACTAGCGACGATTTGAAGATCTGAAGATAAAATTAAAAACAAAACTTCAAACCAAACAAGCAACCGGGATGATGGGTGAATGGATTTGGTGCTGGTTATGTAAACTCATTGACGATGAGCGATCTGGCTCCGGGACGATGAGCACACTGGATCTCAGCGTTCACGATCGAGCGACTAGAAATTCGATGGCTGTCCAAATTTTATTGGAGATCTTCTCACTTTCTCTCTCTCTAAATTCTGTATTATTAATTTTGTAAATATTTACAGCCATTATATATATATATATATATATATTTGTTTTCATCTTCTTCATGGCTAAACCGCCATTAATGGAGTTCAATAAATCAGATTTATTTAAAAAAAAAAAAAAAAAAACATACTCAATGCCCAATGATTGATTGAGCGGCACCTAAGAGCGTGCACGAAAGTTCAGGATGATTGCGATCGAGTAGTTTTGAGCCCACGCGTTAGATTGGCAATGCGACTGGGCGATGTATTTTTGGTGGAGAATCAATTGTGGTGCTAGGTTGGATGCGACAAGAAGAAGACTCGTGCGAGAGGTACTAATCGGGAGGAGAGGTAAATACGATAGAAAGATATCCCGAGAGAAGAGATATAAGGGATTATATGAAATAAACAGTCCTTTTTGGTGTTTCGCCCATCATCCACCATTAAATAGGGTCAACAAAGTTTCGAATCATAACATATAAATAACTATTTATCTAAAAAAGATTTGATAAAAAACAAGAGTTTAGAAATGAAATAAATAAGTTTATACAAGAAAAACATTAAAAGAGAAAAATCGCCGGCCACTTTAGAGCCAAGCTAAGGATCACCCTTGGTGGCCCGGCCTACGGGCTAGGGCCAAGCATGGCCCTGCCCATCGATAGCCCTAGATTGTGCACGATTAATTACCGCCCGCTAAGTAGTCAAACTTTGAGGGACCCATAAAATGTAGAGAGGATGGTTTTGACCTTTAGGAGGGAGTAGATTGATCGAGGAGAAGATTGATCCCCTTACTATTTTGACCGTTCTCCCTAAGTCCTAAGACTAACTTAGAACCACCCTCACGATTTTGCCATAGAGATCAAATGGATGACAGTGCTCTTCCGTGATGGATGTAGAGAGAGAAACTGGATTAGTTTATAAACCATTACACAGAAAGTACTTGAAATCAAGGATTAAAATTTCGGTCATATTTTGTATAAGACTCAAATTTTCGGTCGAAATTTTGATAAAATTATTGGTTTTCGGCCAAAACTTCAGTCCAAATTTTTAGTTTCGGTCATGCCTGAAATCGAAATTTTGGTAAATATTGTGATCCTTGCTTGAAATGAATTAGGAGCAATAAGGATGTGATTAGCTCTAGTAACCCTAAATCAGGTTGACTAATGAGCTTTGAGTCAAAAGAATGGAGGTTGCTTGCATTCCAGTCCTTACACACGGAGTCTCATCGGGTGTGAATACCGTTAAACAGTTAGAAGAATAAACAGTTAGAAGAATGGAGGTTGCTTCCATTCCGGGGCTTGAATAATGATACCGTTAAACAATTAGTTTTTAATTTCAACATATCTCAATTACTAACTGTAAGACTATTAGCGTTAGCTAAATATTGCCGCTATTGATAAAAAGAGCTGTCGCTATTAGTCTTAATAGCCCTTTTTGTTAATGGCAATAATTTTTATTGGCAAAAATTGTCGCAAAAATTTGACTGATCAATACGAGATTTACAAAAAACTGACCCGATCATTTTAGATGGTGCACGGGAGCCAATGCGTGGTGTACAATCAATCCAACCCGATCCGACTAGATGGTACACCCAATCCGACCCGATGATGCACACTACTACCCGACCAGAAAACTTGACCTAGCCGGGCAAATACATGACCTAAGCAGACTGGTCAGATGTCTCTTGGCCGACCCGACTCGACCTGTTTCAATATCGAGTCAACCCAACCCCTTGACAGTACATCTGCATATTTATTCATGTCGGTAGCTGGGATGAAAACTAATTATTGAGATTGTTAGCTTTCGAGGAGAAATATTTTAAAAAGGCAAAAACGTTTACACTCTCTTAAGTAAATAATTTTGAGAAATTTGCACTTTCAGTCTTATATGTTTACATATTTGTAGAAATGGCCCTATAGTTTCAATCCTTATATAACAGGCCAGCTCCAAGCCTAGCCAGTTCCATATCAGCAACCGCCTTTTATATTAAAATTACTTTTAAAGTATAAAAGAAATCGTTACTTTTTTACTTTTCATTGTTTACTATTTACTTTAACTTTATTACTTTTCTATAAAACCGAGAGGGCGGCGGATTATCGGCGAGAAAGCGGAAAAAAGCTCACAGCAAATTTTCAGATAATTTTTTTTTTTTACATTTAAACACATTAAGTCATCTGTTATATTTCTCAACAATCCACTAACTTATCGATAACTTACCACTAACTTACATTATCGGCCGCTAATGTAAGTTAGCGGACGATAATGTAAGTTAGCGGCCGATAATGTAGGTTATCGATAGTTTTTCAACCTCACTTATTTTGTTAATTAGTTATTTTTATGTATATTGTAGTTCCCACTAAGTGATTGTAAAATGACTATGTCTCTAAAGCCCTTCGAAAAATGTTCTAGAGTTGGTGTCAAGAAATTTTACTTGCACTGTAACAAAGAGAGGAAGAAGATTTTAGATGATTTAATTTTCGGTCATCTATTTAGGATAAATGAGAAATTATGATTCATTGGAGACTTGGTTGATGCTATTTTAAGCTTTTGGGTTAAAGATAATGTTTTTAAGGTTAGAAATACCCATGTACTGCTGCAAGAGTCCGATATAGCATTCATTTTAGGCCTGAATATGTTGACGAAACCTAAGTCTGAGAAGGTGGCCGTGCCAGAGGAAGAAACTATTCGATACAAATTCTTTCGGGGGAAGCCGACTAAAAGACCTCGTATTGAAGAATTAATTGATAATGCTGATTTATCCAACGATGAATTTTTGAAACTATCATTATTGTTCTTATATTCTTTTTTACTTCCGGATATATACCAGGAAGTGGACACACGGTACTTGGCATTAGTAGATAATATTGAAGAATTCAACAAGTTTCCGTGAGGCCTGATAGTTTACAATAATTTAGTAAATAACATATCAAAAGTCAACGTCAAAAGGGAGATGACGAAAAAGTTAGAAAATGGGCATTACAACATCTACGGATGCACTATCGCCCTATAGATTTGGGGGTTTGAGCACTTTCCTGGAGTCGCCACCGCTCTTACTGAGCTCAAAGATCAATTTCTCAGGCTAATGAAATGGGAAGGTCCGAAATTCAGCCGTAATCCTAATTTATATCGAGAAAATTTTCTTAAGTCTAAAATTATTTTAGAGCTTGAAGCTGTAAAGTATGAATTACAGTATAGATTGGTTCGACTCTTTTTTATGCAAAGAGATGAAAAGGGAGCAGGAAAAGGCCGAGGAGCTCGTGATGAAGAAAATATGTATGAATACGACAATGTCCCAAGTTACGAGACACGTCCTCCAGAAAGAGCCGAAGAGCCGAAAAGCCGAGATGACGATGACGACGATGAGGATGACGATGATGACAGCGACGAAAATGACAAGTATGAAGTCGTTGTACGTCAACATACTGAACCAAAGGGCAAAAGCAAATCGGAGATTAGACCCCAGCCAACAAGAGAACAGTCGGTTAGGCAACCCAACTTAACTTAAAAAATAATGAAGCTTAGAAAAGAATGCAAGACGCTCCGCATTGCTGTAAAGGAGATGAAAAGTGACTTCCAACGTGCATTTACAGTACTTAAAGGGCAATCACTCAAAATTGAACAACTAGGGAGAGACAAGAAGACCCTCCAAGAGCAAGCTGGGTCATTACAAGATGAAGTAGGGTCACTAAAACATCGGGTTCTAAATTTAACAGAACGAAATGCCTCAATACAGAAGGACCTTGATGCAGTCACATCTCATTTGACGAAGGTACTAAACCATTTCTTTTTAAATTTGAAAGAAATATATGTTTTTAAAGATTAATGCCAAATACACTTGTCGTCCGATAATATAAATTATCGTCCGAGAATTTACATTATCGACCAATAATATAGGTTAGCGGTCGATAATTTACATTATCAATCGATAATGTAACTTGTCGGCCGCTAATCTAAGTTAGCGGTCAATAATTTACATTATCGATCGATAATGTAACTTGTCGGCCGCTAATCTAAGTTAGCAATCGGTAAGTTATATTATCGGACGATAATATAAATTATCGACCGATAATATAAGTTAGCGGCCGATAATTTACATTACCGATCGATAATTTAAATTATGGACCGTTAACTTATATTATCGGTCGATAATGCGGTCACTAACTTGATCCCAAATAATTTTATTTTTTTATAAAATATTGACAGTTTTTAATATATTTTATAATTATGCAGGATAATATTCTTTCATCTATTCTATTTGAAACCTTCGTTCTCATTACCACTCATCCTACTGCTTCTCAATCAACAGTAATGAAAACTTCTGCACCTAAACCCACTGCTCCTCCACTAAGCCATCAATCCACTCCCTCCCGAACTTCTGCCCCTAAACTCTCTGGCCCAAAACCCACTGCTCCTCAACCTACTCATCAATCAACTGCCCCAAAAACTTCTTCCCCTAAACCTACTGACCCTAAATCCACTGCTCCTCAATCAAGCCATCAATCCATTGCACCGATTGGAACTTGTATTTCTCTTCGATCCAAAACCGCTTAATTATGCGTAAGTTCCGATCTTGCACGCACACACACGCATTCAAAGCAAATTTCCTTTTCTCTTAATAACTCCTTCTCAACAGCCAAAGCAAGAGAATTAAATTCCCTTAACATTTCAACTTATATACTTAAAAGCTGTAACTTGGGTGTTAAGCTCATACACCGAATCTCTATCCAATGGTCCCTACACATTCTAAGCTTTCCTTTTTCACTCAAAATTTACTCACATCTTAACTTGTCTGAATAATTTTTATTTCTCTCAGGTGCATGACCAGTCAGGCACGCACATTGAGACGGACCGTTCAAAGGTCAAAATTTTCAAGACATTACAGCACTTATCAATTACCATATGTTAAATAGTCAAAGTTTGGGGGACCCATAAAACTATGGGAGGATGATTTAGGCTACGTATGGCATAACTCTCTGCTAGCCCCTGCCATAGCAGAGTTCACCTGCTTTAGCAGGTTCCCATTCTCTTTGTTAACATCCTGCTCCACAAATATATGCTCAGTTTTAGAATCGGCAGGAGGGAGAGGACAATGTGATCGTCAATACTATCATGGGTGTTGACATCACAGTTGGTCTTTTAAAGGTTCTCATAGGACGCTCATGGCTTGACAATGAAGTCATTGATGCTTACTCGAGAGTCCTTGAAGTTACCAACGATTCAATGTTTACGGTAAGTGCCGAAAAAAGCTGGTTCGCTTCTGCATCCACCCTGGTAAGGTTCAACTATTTATTGTTTCGTTTGTTTCATTTATTTGTCTTTTCATTCACACTTCTTTTAATTTATTTACTTACTACATTATTCTGTTTCATACCTTGTTTATAGCAGACGAGAAAAAATATGAAAAATTTATCGATAATGAAGGTCTAGCAGCACTTAGCGACTTCGATAAGTGGCAGGCCTACTGTGACGAGTGAAAAGTTCGTCAAAATTTTAAACCGCTTGAACCACTACTTACAAATAATAAACGCAGAATTCACGTGGTCGACTGTGAAACGGTGCGTTTTTTAATACTACACTTTGCTTTATTTAACGTTAACGGCTTTTAAATAAAATTAATTATTTAAAATTCTGGTTCCGTTTCTGTGCAGATTTATCTTTCGATGCATAGTAAAAAATATAGCCACTGGGTATTGGCTATAATTTCATTAGTTGTTCACAAAATTAAGTTAATAGATCCAGCAGACCGAGAGTGCTCAAGGAGGTTCGAAGAGCATAAAGGATGTCTCTTGCATCACCTTTCGCGTCTTCTTTACGATGTCGGTTTAAAGTCAGCTTTCGATCAACAATAGAAGGTATCGACATTCAACAGTGTCGATCTCCCGCTCCAAACAAACGGTTAGGACTGCGGTGTATATGTTTTGAAGTACATAGAATACGTTTCCCAACGGCGGACTATTGATTTCAAAGAAAAACAAATGCAACAATTTATAGCCGAAATCGGATATTTAATGTGCATGTTTGGGAAGAGTTAAACTAACTTTATATTTCATATCTTTATAAAATTTTATAGATTTTTATAAATATTTTTGATAAAATTTTAAATATTTTATATCAACTTGTATAATTTTCATTGTTATCAATTTATCTTAATTGTCTAACAATTCTTTATAAACATCATAAAAAGACTTGTATTTGATGTTCAGATTTTACAATGCCTGCTGACTTAGCGGCCACTAACTTAAGTCAGCGGTCGATAACATAAATTAGTGGCGCGGACTTAAGTCATCGGCCGCTAACTTAAGTCATCAGCTGCTAACTTAAGTCAGCAGCCGATGGCTTAAGTCAACGACCGATGATTTATGTCATCGACCGCTGAATTAACTGTCGATAGTAGGGCCATGATCTCAAAATCTATTTGAATGATGAATGATGATAAATGATCTCTTTCATCTGATCCAAAGCAGTTTATTTTGAATCGTGAAATGTGGGTTTAAAAAGTTTTTTTCGATTTTGCTCTACGTGGGTTTAATATTAATCTATACCATCCACTTGTGCTCCACGTGACACTCAAATACTCTTTTGGGTGCCACGTGGAGCTCCACATGTATCTTGGAGGATGGTCACCGTCTTCCAATTGAGGACCTAACCGGCTCCCTTTATAAAATATGAAATGTTATCGATATCGATAAAGGTAGAAATAAAGGTTTACGGTACTCTTACAAATAATATAAGTTAATTTTAAATTCTAACAAATTTACACGAGCGACGGTCATGACCGTATTTGTTATAATTTTTACATCGTAGTGATCGAACTTCGCCTTTAGATCTTTTTCTCCTTTTCTTCGGACAACCGGCTTGACGTATTTTGTACGGAGGTAAAACTTGAATGTCGTCTATTTGTGAAGTCCATTGGCGCTTGTCAACGGTAGGGACAGTATTATTTATAAGTTTCCCTAAATAAGTTACTGGTAAATCAGTGCTCACAAAATTGGGGGATCTTTCTTTGTCTGTTTCAGCGCGATAATGCGGCGATTGCATGTGAACATGGTAATCCAAGAAAAGCCCAACGTCTACATGTACATGTTCGCTTATCTAGATCGACACTGTGAGTGTAATCACCACATTTAACTTGAAATATATCGCCATATGGTATAACATTTTTTTGACGGCCCATCCTGAATTTCGTGTTATGTGTTCTTCGTCCATCGGTGTTAACACGTGTGTCATTTTATTTCCTTCTTCCTGACGACGAAGATAAAATTCGACTACCTTTGTGTGAATAGTTTCTAATATGCTCACGATCGGTTCCTCCCTGGCTATTTTCAACACACTATTTATGCTTTCAGCTATATTAGTTGTCAACATATCATAACACCTCTTTTAAAAATAAGCGCGCTGATGAGTACCGAAAAATGAGGATATTTCACCCCTAAATACCTATATTTAGCTATTCGATGAAGGCTATCTGATGAGATTGATTAGATTTGAAGTGTTTCAGGTAAATACAAGCCAAGTATAGAAAACAGTACAAGAATTCTGAATATAATGCCAAAACACTGCAACTTCGGGTAATCAAGAACTTGGTGCGACTTGCGGCTAAATTTGGACCTTCAAGATGGCCGAATTACAAAATTGTCAAAACATGAACGTTGTAGATCTTTTCGTCCGCTTTCCAACGGCGCAAGAATCGTCTCCACCCGAGTTCGGGACAGAAAGTTATGGCTGAAATACTGAAGCAGTGTCTGAACCACAAGAAAGTGCTGATTTTCACGGATTTCTGGGGTCGATGCATCGACCCTACAGGTCGATTAATCGAGCCAGAGTTTCAGTCTGACACGAATCTGACACTGGAAACGTGATTTTTTGGATTTCTTGTCGGCTCGATGCATCGACACCTATTGGTCGATTAATCGACCCTAAAAAGTTGGCTTAGGAAACCTCCGCGCGACGGGTTCTATTTAAAGCGACTCAAACACTTCGGGGAGGAGATCTTTTTCAGCATTAGAATAACGTAGGAGATTAGAATTAGAGTTTTTTTTAGAGAGTTTTAGTTTTTAGTGTTCTTAGCTTTAGCCATTGTTTTTCATAATTAGACATAGAAATAGAGAAATTTTATTATTCTTTTTGAGAGCTTTGTTCTTTAATTTTTCAGTATTCAGTTCATAAATTTTGTTCAAAGTTTATTTCTGCATTTGTTTCGTTTCTGAAGATTATCATCCGTGTGGATCAACGTAATTTATTTTAAAGTTTGAGGTAATTTTAATTAATGTTATTTTCCCGTCTTTATTTATTTATGTCATTTACTTACAATATGTGTGGCTAAATTTATAGGGATGGGGATCTAATGATTCCCATCAGAGGGATGTACTTTTAATAATATAAATTAAGGATTAAAATATGAGATTTTATTTTTATGGTTGTTGTGCTATCATGAATGGATGAAATCCCCGCCACTAACCGGGATCGCGTGTGCCGAGTCATGCCCGGGATCTCAGATCTGTGACGGTAATTTTATCCAATCATTGTTATGGTCTTTTTGCTTTTATCGTGTGGATCTAATTACGATTATGTTCTGGGATCGAGTGTGCCGAGCCATGCCCTGGATCTTGGTTCTGTAATGGTAATTTTATCTTAAATAATCCCTAATCTGAATAAAGTGTGTCGAGCCATGCCCTTGATTTCAGATTTGTAAGTGGTATTCTTGTGAGAATTTTCACCCACTTTGGGGATGATTTTTATTTGAACCTGAGATCATGCGTGCCTAGCCGTGCCCTTGATCCCAGATCTATATATGAAAATCATCTAAGTCCTAATTGCAGGGATGCAACGTGGAACCTATTAGGGTGTTGACCATTGATCTTCCATAAAAGATGTTTGTTACCAATGAAATATCTCATAATTTAATCCTTAGATTTATATTATAGGAGGAACGGACCAAAGATGGGAGGATTTAGTATCTTCATCTTTATCATCATCTTCACTTTTATTTGTGAATCATCAATTGAATTTTAGTTTGTAGTCATTAATTACCATCAACCGCTTAAATCATAAAATTGGTAGAATACTGTTAGATCTTAATAAATTTCTAGAATTGCTTGTCTCTTTTAGGTATTTCAACATTAGTCCTCGTGGGAACGATCTCGTACTCCGCACCCACTATATACTGATTACCGATTCGCACTTGAGTAAAACATACATTAAAATATCACATCAAGTTTTTAGCCGCTTCTTGATTAAATTAAGAAAATCTGAATTTTTGGTAGACAATAAATTTTAGGAATTTTCGAGGATTAAAATAGTATTTCTGCTTAATTAAAAAAAAAAAAAAAAAATTTTTTTTTTTTTTTTGGGAGTCGATGCATCGACCCCCATTGTCGATGCATCGACCTTGCCTCGATTGATCGAGTGTGACTCGATCAATCGAATTTATTAAAAAAAAAAAAAAAAAAAAAAATTTTATTGGTGAAATCATGTCAATGCATGGATTCAATCTAAAATCATGTGCTATTTGTGGAAATTCGATGCACATTTAACCTATGTGTCCCTTGAATAACTCAAATTATTACCCTGAACAAGTCCAACCAAATCCGGTTTGGAACACTCATGACTGGCAGAGTCAATCTAATGACATGTGGGGCTTTAATCAACCTCTAATGTGTGATATGATGCCGTACAATGATCAAAATTCTTATCACAACAAATTTCCTTATGAGTTTTCACAGCAAACTCAATACTTTCAAGACACAAACTCATATGAACCAGTCCAAAATTCTTCTTACTCCTTAGAATATTTAAAAGGTTTGGTGCACACCAATACTCAAAGAATTTCTAGGATACAATCTCAAGTTAGTCAGATGATCGAGTACTTACAAAGGAAAGTTGAAATAGAGGAGTCCCTCATTGATCTGCGTCGAATAAAGAACATCTTCAAGAGGACTCATCTGATTTTGTTCAAAAATATGAGGATGACCAATTGGTCACTATGCTTGAGAATGGCATAACGAGCGTTGAGGTAGTGCAAGTACGAGGAGAAGAGGAAATGGAATGGAACGATACTTATGTCGAGAAGGGAATTGAGAATCAAAGTGAGATGAAAGAGAAAGAAAATGACACCCTTACAACACCTGATAAGGGAAACATAATTTTTTTCGATGAGTGTGAATTCGGTTTAGGGAAGAAAGAGGAATTTCAAATCTATTGCCCATTCGTTGAATACATAGATAATCAACAGAATGCCGAAAAAAGATTCATGAGTTTGAATCTGGAATGCGATTTTGGGAATGTCAAGTACAGGGTAGAAATGGACCATAATGGTGACACTTGGGCACACCATGGGGGTGTAACTAAGTCCTTGAAAAGAGAAATACCGAGAGGATTAAATAAATCGCTGATCCTGCTTAGAAAATTTTTCATGAAGATTTGGGATCCTGGTGGACTCGGAATGAATTTACACCTTGTAGATTAATTTCGCATTTTTTTTCTTAAAAAAAATAAAAATAAAAATAAAAATAAAAATAAAAATAAAAAAAAATTATTTTTCTTCCTCGATTAATCGACAGTGTATGTCGATTAATCGACCCTCCCCCTCGATTAATCGACCCCTTGTAGTCGATTGATCGACAGTCATAATGATTGTTTTCTTTTTCAATGCAGTCTGCATTTTTGGTTAATTTCTTTTCGATGAAAAAAAATAAATAAATAAAAAAAATATATAAAAAAAAAAAATAATAATTTTAGGAGGTCGATGAATCGACCCCTCTGTCGATTAATCGACCTCCAAAGGGTCGATGCATCGACCTTTAGGGTTCGATTAATCGACCCTATGTTTGAAAAAAAAAAAAAAAAAAAAAAAAAAAAAATTTCGATGCATCGACCCCTTTATGCTCGATTAATCGACTCTTTTGGTCGATTAATCGAGAGTCTTTAATGCAGTGTCCTTTTTTCAAGGACACTGCATTTATGGCGGTTTTGACTTTTTCTTTAGTCGATTAATCGACTCCTTGAGTCGATGCATCGACTGCACATTTTGAAAATTGTGCTGTTTTGAAAGTCTATCCGTTTTTGTTTTATTTGGTGTCGATTAATCGACTCTTTATGGATCGATTAATCGACTTTTCTTTCGGGACGTGCGTTTTTGGTTTTTATTTGCCTCGATTTCTGTCGATTAATCGATGAAGTGCGTCGATTAATCGATTTTTCCACTTCCGGACGTTGCGTCTTTTCACTTAAAGACGTTGCGTGTTTCCATGCGTCGGGATTACTGACGCGCCCGTTTTCAATGGAGTCGATTAATCGACCCTTTTGTCGATTAATCGATTATTTTGCGTGTGTCCGTCCCGAGAGGCGCCTTTGCGCCTATTTAAATGGAGCAGTCTCACTACGTCTTTCATTGAGTTAGTATCCTGTTTTTTCTTACTGCCTCCGACAGTGCAATCATGGCTTCGACCTCTGCCGCGCCGCAAAGACTTGTACAACGCCCTGCTGGTCATCCACGTGATCAGCCAAGTGGTCGCTTCGCGACCCGCGACCTGTGTTCCGAATATGTTTTTGATCTCGCGGCTTTTCAAGCACTGCCTATCTGCGCCGTTTCCCTCGCCTATGCGATGGCTCTCAATGCCCATTTTCTCCTCACTCCACCCGTGATCAAAGTGTCCGAACGCGTTGTTCGGTTATTCTATCAGAATATGGCATGGGTGCCCGCCTCCATCGAGAATCAAGTCGCCGCCCACTTCACTGTTACAATTGATGGGTGGTCGCGCCCGATTTTTCCGCACACCATTGCGGAGGTCTTTAATGTTTCGTGCGAGCGCCCTCACAATCACATTTTGGGTGAGGAACTCGACGAGTCTCAGGAGGATATAATCAACGAGATGTGCCGCGGCATATTTTCTTCAGGGATCGCCACTAGGCGGTCGGCGTTGCCGCGCCCGCTTTTGTTTTGGGATAGTGTGGTCAGTAGCAATCTTTGTCCCCGTGGCCACGTTTCTGAGCGCACCGGTGATCGGGTTCAAGCACTTTATGGGGCCCACCGCAATTCATGGATCAACGTGCCCAAGATCATTCATGATGGCATGTGGCGATGCCATGACGAACTCGCTAAACCTACCACTGGTGAAGCCCCGTTGGTCTACTTCCCCCATTATGTTATGAAGTTGCTTAATTTTCTTCGTTTCCCGTTCTACCGGGATGATGATATCGGGGACCTTGCTTTCTATCGATATGGTGCAACCCAGTGGAACCGCAGTATGCGTCTCTTGGGAAATGTCCCTGATGCCCATGCTGATGCACCGGCTCCCCCATGCCAGCGTCGTCGCATCCGTCAAGATGATCAACATGCACCTGATCAAGGACCCGAGGAGGGTGTGTCGCTTGGTTCGCTCCAAGCCCAAATTACCTCTTTGCAAGAGGAGCAGCAGCGACATCATGGTGCACTCCTGCGCCGTAGCCACTATGATCGTTCCTTCCTCCATCAGATCGGGCAGCGCATGTGGCCTGATAGTTATGATGAGATGCGTGCCAGGGCCCGCCAGGCCGAGGAGGATGGAGATGATTAGTTTGATTAGTCTAAGATTAAGATTTTTCGTTTTGTGTTATTTTTCTTTCTTTTGTTTAGGCTGTTTATTTTAGGAGTCAAATCAGAAGTGTCCATGTAATCATCGTCTTTATCAATGAAAAAGTGTGTTTTCTAATCTGTGTGGGATTGTCATAATTTTGCAAATTACCTGTTGCCTTTAGAGTAGCTGAAAAGCACCATTAAAATGTCATTTTTTGCACAAATTTCAACTCTCTGCCAAGATGGTGTCGATTAATCGAGGGTTATACTCGATTAATCGACCCAAAGTTTGCGAATAAAAAAAAAATATATATATATTTTAGGTGGTCGATGCATCGACCCCAAGGTCGATTAATCGACCCCCTAGGGGTCGATGCATCGACCTTCCCAAGGTCGATTAATCGCCCCCACCGTTTTCTGTTTTTTTTGTTTTTTGTTTTTTTTCTTTCGGCGGCACTCCTAGTGGAACTCTGATTTGCCACTTTTCTCACGTATATGGACTCCCTTAGACGTACTGCCACACTTTTCATTGTTTCTTCTCTGCAGGACACCGCTTTGCACTCCTACTCCAACTCTATATTTTTCCATTTATATTCACCTTTAGGCTCACGTTTCATTAACTCTGCACAATCTTTCTCATGGCCCGACGATTATATCTTACCAGAGCCCGATTATCAAAGATGGAGGGGACTGCTAAAAAGCGGGAGCGCCGCTCTCATCGGACGGTCCCTTTTGTGCCAAATAATGTTGAAATCATCGACCTTGATCCGATGATCATTCCTTCCTGGGGAGAGCCATCTCGAAAAAAGGTAAATTGCTCCATATCTCCTACACCGTGCGTCAATACTGATATCGAGATAATTGATGTGATGCCGTCACCGTCTCCCCCATCTTCATCTCCTACTTTTGCCTCCCCACCTCCATCCATACAATCGGCGGTGTCTCATCCATTCCCCCTTGATCTTTGGGTGAAATTGTTCCCTGTGCCTAAGAATATCAATTTAAGTGACCCGAGGTGGATGGGTCCGCCGGCCAATGATTAACAGAGTTGGATTCATGTTTAGTTTAGGATTTAGGTTTTAGGATTTATTAGTTTTTTTTCGTTCCTTTTTGTTTTATTGTATTTAGTTTAGATTGTTTTTAATTCCCTTAATAGTGTAACCATATTCCCTTCAATATTTTTTTTTTTATGTTCCGATTTGATGCACATATTCTCTGCACCTGATCTTTGTGTTGAGGTATTTTTTTTCAAAACAGGTTTGGGGGTGCGCTACTTCTTTCAGTCAATGAGGACATTGCCATCTTTAGGTTTGGGGGTATGGTTAAATATTTTACGTCATTTATTTGTTTTATTTGAAAAAAAAAAAAAAAAAAAAATTTTTTTGTTATTTTTGAAGTCATCATGCACATTATTTTACGATTGTTTTCAAACTTTAGTTGATGATGCATGTGAATTTAATTTTAAGAATACTAGTGTCATATTTTGATTACTTGTATCTAAGATGATGAAGCTTAATGTGATATGTTGTGGATAATTTTGATATTCATGCTTAGAATTTTTACACTGATACCAAGCTAAGACTTAGAAATCGATGAACTATTTTGAATGTTGAATCTTAGGTTCTTAGTGGAGACTAAACCCAGTGAGCTTTAGAGCTAATTTCCCGTCATTGATGAGTGAATATATAAACTCGGAGTTTTCTTTGAATACGACTTATTTTGCATAATCTCATACACTTCATTTTGACTTGTGACTTTGCATGAAATCAAATTTATATCATTATGTTAGAATGTACTGTATATTTACTCAAGACAAATAGGCAAAGTTACTATCTTTTAAGGATATGATTGAAGGCCATCTTTGGCTCGTTTGTGCTTAAAATGCCCCACCTCAAATAAATTTATCTTTCTAGTACCCCTTTGAGCCTATTGAAAATTTACTTTTATACATTCTTTGATAAGCCACGTTAACCTTTAACCCTTCACCAAAAAATTCACTTTACCCTTCTTATTTACGAGAAATTAGGAACGAGGGATGAGAGTGAACGAAAAGAGAGTAAGTGGAGAGATACTGAGTTGTGGTGTTTACTGAGAGTGTATGGCAAAAATAAAAAGAAAAAGGGGAGAGAAAAAAGAAAAAGAAAATTGTGAAAAAGAATGAAAAATCTGAGGTGCGTCAAGAAAAGGAAATTCAAGAGAAAAAGTGAGTTGAGAAAAATAGAAAAAATTGAGAAAAATAGTGAGAGATTAGAAAAGAAAAAGAAGAGAAATAAAAAATAACAAAAAAAAAAGTTGTTTCTTTTCTAATTTCTCAGAAACTTTGAATCCCAACTTCCAATTCTTTCTTACCCTTTCGTAAGCCCCCATTACAACCCTAAAAAGACCTTCATGATCTGATCTTGTATTAGTAACTGCCTTGTGGAGAGTAAATATGTGATACTTATGACACTTGATATGACATGCTTAGGATATACAAGTATCTTCTTATGAGATTTATTTTTATTCATTGATTGCATCGTGTTTCATTTATCATGTGAGACCTTTTTATTTGCTTTGTATTGACCTCTCACATATGTGCGAAAACTTATCCATTATCGGTGTCTTTATATTTTGAGAATATACCTAAAGTGAGGATTGAGTCAAAACAACAGATCCAACGGTTTTCCGTTTGAATTAGTTCTGAGATGAATGAATTTTGGTTTGGTTATGCACACACTTCACGTTTAGGCATGAATAGATGAGCTATCTAATGATTTGAGCATTAGACTAATTTGAATGGATATGAGTATGATTAGTATAACATTGTTATTTAAAAATTGAGGATTCGCATGTTGAATTGATTAATGATTTTTGTTTTTGAATGGTATATATGTTATCAAAATCATGTTTTGAAAATTCAATTTTATCGATGATTTCAAAAATATATTGAAGTTTGTGGGTAACTTCACTGTAAACCCTCAGGAGACACAACTCCTCCACTAGGATCACCTAGGGGTTTAAAGGCTTGTTGCACATGCTAAGTGCAATCGTGTTCCCTACGAAAGTGGCTTTATTTTCTTTAGTTTGCTTTGCTCGAGGACTAGCAAAGTGTAGGTTTGGGGGTATGATGAGTACCGAAAAATGAGGATATTTCACCCCTAAATACCTATATTTAGCTATCCTATAAAGGCTATATGATGAGATTGATTAGATTTGAAGTGTTTCAGGTAAATACAAGCCAAGTATAGAAAACAGTACAAGAATTCTGAATATAATGCCAAAACACTGCAACTTCGGGTAATCAAGAACTTGGTACGACTTGCGGCTAAATTTGGACCTTCAAGATGGCCGAATTACAAAATTGTCAAAACATGAAAGTTGTAGATCTTTTCGTCAGCCTTCCAACGGCGCAAGAATCGTCTCAATCCGAGTTCAGGACAGAAAGTTATGGCCGAAATACTGAAGCAGTGTCTGAACCATAAGAAAGTGCTGATTTTCACGGATTTCTGGGGTCGGTGCATCGACCCTACAGGTCGATTAATCGAGCCAGAGTTTCAGTCTGACACGAATCTGACACTAGAAACGTGATTTTTTGGATTTCTTGTCGGCTCGATGCATCGACACCTATTGGTCGATTAATCGACCCTAAAAAGTTGGCTTAGGAAACCTCCGCGCGACGGGTTCTATTTAAAGCGACTCAAACACTTCGGGGAGGAGATCTTTTTCAGCATTAGAATAACGTAGGAGATTAGAATTAGAGTTTTTTTTAGAGAGTTTTAGTTTTTAGTGTTCTTAACTTTAGCCATTGTTTTTCATAATTAGACATAGAAATAGAGAAATTTTATTATTCTTTTTGAGAGCTTTGTTCTTTAATTTTTCAGTATTCAGTTCATAAATTTTGTTCAAAGTTTATTTCTGCATTTGTTTCGTTTCTGAAGATTATCATCCGTGTGGATCAACGTAATTTATTTTGAAGTTTGAGGTAATTTTAATTAATGTTATTTTCCCGTCTTTATTTATTTATGTCATTTACTTACAATATGTGTGGCTAAATTTATAGGGATGGGGATCTAATAATTCCCATCCGAGGGATGTACTTTTAATAATATAAATTAAGGATTAAAATATGAGATTTTATTTTTATGGTTGTTGTGCTATCATAAATGGATGAAATCCCCGCCACTAATCGGGATCGCGTGTGCCGAGTCATGCCCGGGATCTCAGATCTGTGACGGTAATTTTACCCAATCATTGTTATGGTCTTTTTGCTTTTATCGTATGGATCTAATTACGATTATGTTCTGGGATCGAGTGTCTTGAGCCATGCCACGGATCTTGGTTACGTAATGGTAATTTTATCTTAGAATAAAATTAATAGAGCCATGCCCTTGATTTCAGATTTGTAAGTGGTATTCTTGTTGGAATTTTCACCCACTTTGGGGATGATTTTTATTTGAACCTGAGATCATGCATGCCTAGCCGTGCCCTTGATCCCAGATCTATATATGAAAATCATCTAAGTCCTGATTGCAGGGATGCAACGTGGAACTTATTAGGGTGTTGACCATTGATCTTCCATAAAAGATGTTTGTTACCAATGAAATATCTCATAATTTAATCCTTAGATTTATATTATAGGAGGAACGGACCAAAGATGGGAGGATTTAGTATCTTCATCTTTATCATCATCTTCACTTTTATTTGTGAATCATCAATTGAATTTTAGTTTGTAGTCATTAATTACCATCAACCGCTTAAATCATAAAATTGGTATAATACTGTTAGATCTTAATAGATTTCTAGAATTGCTTGTCTCTTTTAGGTATTCAACATTAGTCCTCGTAGGAACGATCTCGTACTCCGCACCCACTATATACAAACTGATTCGTCCACTTGCGAGTAAAACATACATTAAAAATACCACATCATGCGCACCCAGAAATGATCACCAATTTCTTTAATCCATGTTGTACATTCCGAGGGGGGCGTCATCTTTTATTTTTCGCATAATTCTTTTAAATTTTGCTTTCAAAAATACACGGGCAGCAATCCAGAAAAGCGGTCTAGAGATTGTATCCTTATATGTATCAAACAGATTTAGAGCTAGGTGTCGCATATAGTAGCTGTGAAAGGTGTTAGAATTTTTTTTTTCATAGCTTCCATCAAACCTTTCTGTCTGATATCAATACAAACTGCTCTTCAAAGTCATCGATTACAAGTCTCCCTAATAGATCAAGGAACCATGTCTAATGATTTTCATTTTCTTTCGGTACAATGTCGAACGCTATAGGGAATAAATGTCTATTCCCGTCTATCCCCATAGCTATTAACAACACTTCCTTGTATTGTCCGCGCAAATGCGTTCCATCTACCGTAATTATTCTTCGTAAAGTATTACGAAAGTTTCGAATGCAAAGTCCGAATGCCACGAAGAATTTCTGAAATATATTTTCAGGCTCGAGACATAATTCGGTCTGTACGTCTGGATCGTCCCGCTGTAATTCGGCGACATATGACGGTAACATCTTAAATTGCTCCTTCCAGCTACCTCGGATGTCATTCAACGCCATTTCTTTTCCCCTCCATGCTTTCCAGTAACCTACTGTTATACCATATTTTTTTTAATATAAAAAATTATTGAAGCAGGAGTCTCGTCAAAGCCCTTTAATAGCTTATCTCTCACGAATGAAGTTATCCACCATGTCGTACATTGGCGATATCCGCTTCCGAAAGTTAGCATTCCGCACATATGTTCCGGGTGGAAAGTTTTTATAGCAAATTTGTCTACACTTACTAATTTCGATGCATGCATTCGCCAAACACATCCTACTTTAACACAACTCGCTGTAACTCAAAGATGACTGATTTTTATTGGTTTAATCTGAAAATTATTTGCCATTGTAAATTCTTTAAGAGCTTTCTGAAAGAATTTCTTATTTCTAAATGTCTGACCAATGGTAATTGGTCCCCCTTCATACAGTTCCTTATCATCCGAATCCATATATTCTCCTTCCAAGTCATTAAGCTGATAGTCTTCGTCTACCAGAGGTTGATCAATTCCCCTATTAGTATGAACACGCGAAGTGGGAGACGGCGATGCTTCATTATTTTCAGGATCACTATCACCGTCATCAACTGGATGGTTATTACATGATTGGGATTGAGCCCGTCGATGTACGTTTGGTTGATGTGCAGTTGTTTGGAGTGATGTTGGCTGATGCGGGAATGTTTAATGTACGCTGTTATGTTGAAGGCTCGATTATCGTTGGTTCTGAAGCTAGTGGTTCAGAAGGCCATTGATATGGACTAAGGCCGACTAAAAACGTTTCTCACTGATTTATCGAATCGAAGTTGAACTGAGATGTATCATGCATCGGATTCATTTGATGACAATATCCTAGATCTTCATCGCCTTCACTCATTGGAATGTCTGAAGAGGGTTGTTCCAGAGGTCTACGGTAGAGGTGAAATCCTATATTCATATTTCTATCATTGTCGACTATCATCGGTGTAGCGATGTTCTCCTCTTCAAACCGTATTTCTTGATTTTCAATCAAATATTCTATTCTCACACCATCATCATCTTCGTTTGTTTCCTGGAACGGTTGAAATGCTTCTAAAGACGGTAATATTTCTGCTACAGTAGTGACTAATGATTTTTCGATATAAATATTTATCACACCATCACCAATACGATATGCTCTGAATAAGTTTGTAAGATCATCAAAGTCAGATAATTCGACAAACACAAGCTCATTCCCTATGCGTAATGAAACCGTTAGTGTAATAAAATGTTCTTCCGGTCGTATCCTACTGACCTTGTATATTTTCTCTATAAACTCATCAAATGATATGTTCTCCGTGACAGTGACAATCCTTCAATGTCCTCCATTGTAGGTATTATCTCTCACACGGACGAAATCAAAATGGCAAAGAAGGGGAACATCCATTTCAATCTATAATATTTACAAAATGAAAATTGGTTGGTTAAAAGGTTAATACTGGACTTAGAGAAATAATATTAAAAAATGAAAATTGGTTGGTTGAAAGGCCATCCTAGGATATCGGTCGATATCTTAGGATATCGGCCGCTATCTTAAAATATCGATCAATATTTTAGGATATCAGCCGCTATCCTAAGATATCGACCGATATCTTAAGATAGTGTCCGATATCCTAAGATATCGACTGATATCTTACCTAACTTGGTCTACCTATTATATGTTAAAAAAGAAGGGAAATTAATATCTTACAAAGATAATATACTCGATATCATACTTAGCCTGTTGTAGTTCTCTGAGTTATATCAACTGTAGTTGAATCTCGAAATCGCAATCCAAGAATAAGTGTTAAAAAGGGCAAATAAGCATAGAGAAGCATATATATATATATATATATACTAAGGGAAACGTGAAACTGGCTAAGCTTGGAGCTGGCCTGCTATGCAAGGATTGAAACTATAAAACCGTTTTTATAAATACGCAAACTTATAAAGCCAAAAGTGTAAATTTCCCATTAATCTTTTTAGCTCATATGGGTTTTTTTAGGGTCGTACTATGCGCACATCATTGCCTATGGCCCTCTGTCGTTTTGTGATTTACAAAGTATCAGAAGGGCCAACATTTTTTGTAATAAAAAAATCTTGCGATTAATTTGAAGTTTCCACATATACAATGTTGATTGCCTTAATAAGATAAGGGACCGACTCTCGCCACCATCATTTAAGCACCAAATGGTGTATAAACGATCTTATACTATATATTGGCTTCCGATCTTAGAAATCCATACAAATTGATATATTATTAATTGATGGGCTATGGATAAAAAAAAATACTTTTTGAGAGATTCTAGCCACCCTATATGTGCACTATAATATCAACGATTATTTTTAATTTTGTTTGTTGATATTAAAGTTCATTGATTGGATGGTTTACCTCCACTTATAAGTATGATCCTTTAATTGAGACATATTCCAATGATAGATTACCACTTGGACAATTTGCATGATCATAGATGTGTGCCACTTGGTACAATGATAAATCACACTTCAAGGTGTGAGATAAACAATGACATTTTAAGAGTGGAAAATGATTTAAATACCATTTGGTGTTTAAATGTCATTCACGAACCACTATCCCATAAAATAATAGAGGTCGTTTTTGGAAAATTATAATGAATGGATGGTAAACAACAGACTATTCAACGGGCATTGACACGGCGCGATATAAGTGATTGCCCTGACATGCATTGCGGCCTTCTGCCATATGACATTCGTCAGTCATTTTTTGTCCGAATCTTTCATACATTAGCTCTTAGGATCATGTCCCACATATAAGCTGGTTAGATGTATACATGTGATACATATCCCCAAAGTGACTATCATCATGGCAAACAATGGTGCACTATGATCACAGATATGCACCACGTGGAATAAGCATTCAATCATTTGATATGTAGGCCGTGATCTCAAGATTAAATGTGTCGAAGATTGAGACAAAGAAATATCTTTAGCATCTCATTCACGTCACTCAGTTTTGGGAGTGGTGTAGAGTCGAACGGATAAGTACCTTTGGTTGCAAATATAGTTACACTCCCAGGAACCCACCATCTCAAAAGCAATTGCCCCCATTTTCACCTATACATGCCCCTCCTTTTAAATTTTGAGTTAGTATTCGTTAATTGATCTGATTGCTAACCCTCTTGATACTTGGGTTCCTCTTTGGTATGCCGTGTGTAATCATCTGTGTTCCATATGATCCAACACTATGAATTTTTGAATTTGCAAAAGATGGGAACAACAAATAATCTACCTTATTAATTCAATGCAATTCAATGCAAAATTAGTTAACTGTATGTTAACTTTACATGATAGCCATTAATTTTAGATAACGTTTGCCAGCTTTGAATCAAATGGTTGAGATCATTTCATTCCAATCTTTTACACTAAAAATTTTTAGATGATGACACATCCTTCAGACACGTAGATGTAGATGTTTCGCATGCGACACATTGTAAAAAGTGACTTGAGTACCAAACATTCAAGTGACTTATTGATTCCGCCACTTAGCCAATAGGAACTTGTTTTCTTTGTTGCCCTTCCTGCCCTTCTTGGAAGAAAATTCTTGCCGAACCGACCAACAACTCTTATCTTATGGATGAGAGAGAGAGAGAGAGAGAGAGAGTAATGAATGACCATTTGATATCTTGGGACACCACCGTTCCAGAAAGTGAAAGTTCGCCACCGAGCTAAAAGTGCAAATTTCTCTTTTCTCAATTGGGGGTTGGGGACTCTCTCTCTCTTCTCTCTCCATAACTTAAACTTTAGATCCAAGCCGTGCTGAGAGTCGCCCCTTGCCTAGGGATTATTAGGCGGAGAAACTTTTCCATAAAAGCTACATCTCAGTTTCCTATGTAATATCGCATCCTCTCAGAAGGAAAAAAACAAAAAAAAGAAGAAGTGGAGAAAATCATCATAGAGCAAAGCCAAAAATCAACGTCTTTATTACTCTAGAGAAGATGGTAGGACCATAATATTGCCAAAACCCACCCTAAAGGGTTACTATCACACACGACTAGGGAAAATACATACGTGCCTGGAAAAATAAACCCAAAAAAGGGCCATAGAGCATAGCAATAGCAACCTAAAATTGCCATAACCCACGCCCTAACGCACCATTACAACAGACCAGATACACCCATAATCATAACCAAAATAAAGCGAAAAGACAGATTCTAAATTCAAACATCTGCCTCCATCAGTTTGTACTTCTTTCTCCATCTTTACTCTATGCCAAACCTCTTCTTCAAACCACCAACAAATTCATGGACTTTGTGTGGGTCAACAAGGGCTTTGGAGACGCTCTCCCTCTCCTTACACCTTTTCATCCAAGCACTCAGCTTGGGACACTCCTCCTCTGTACTGAAATTTGCATGTGTCTCATATGTGTAAAACCACGGAGCAAAACCGATGAGCACTATATCAGCCAATCCAAACAATTCGCCTCCAAAATAAGTTTTGTCTCCGAGCTCCCCTTCCAACAGCTTCAGGTACCCTATGAACTCCTCCTTAGCTGCCTCACGCTCCTCTCCTTTGGTCGTCCAAAGCCTCAAACCGCACACATATATCTGCACAATAACAATAGCCCAAGTTTCCAGACCTTTAAAACTTCACCACTTGTGCTCTTAAGGAATTTTTTTGTACCTCAATGTGGACAGTTTCCTACATGCTCTGGTTAACCGTCCATTTGAGGCCATCAATCAGAGGGTAGAAATCGCCATCATTTCAAGGCTGTCAGTTGGGCACACATACTTGACCCATTGGGTCAGCATATCACCCATCCTTTGAGTTGGGGTTCCAAAGGTGATGGAGCGATGGTTTTTCCAAAGGGGCAAGCTATGATCAACATAGCAAATGAGTTAACATTTGAGTGGTCTCAGCACTGTTAATATTCGGGTACAAAATCTGACAAATCCTTTATTTCACCACCAAAGAGTGATAAATTTTTTCAATATTTTTAGGCGATCGACAAAATTTATTCTTTAGAGACAAAATGTTTCGTCGCTGTTTGTTAATGAATGGCGGTGAACTAATTTCTGCGCCAAATGTCATCATATTTGGCGACAAAAATATTTTGTCGTCAAATCTCATTTGTTTCTCTTTTTTTATAATGACAAAATTTATTTTTTAGCAATGAATTTTTTACATTTTCAGTGACTAGTTATAGATTGCTAACCTACGGCGATAAAAAAAAAAAGTTTTCGTTATCAATAACCTTCAATGACATTTAGCAATGAAAATTTTCCTCGCAAAATATGGAGTTATAATGATATAAAACTGACGGTCAAAAGTCAGTATCTCAAAACTAATATATGCCCCAAGGCTTTTATTGGGATCATTTTAATTTCAAAGCATTGGACCAAATGGTCGAAAATGTTCAACAACACAATCATGCATAGAATTATGACCCGGTGATGTGCTGGTGGGCCTAATATCACAATATTCTTGCCATAGTTGCACGGAGGTCACGCGAATAATGCATATCTCCGTTACCTAACCAAAAAAAATAAAATATTAACAATACATATTTAGGTAATCCCAAGTCATCATCAAGGATTCAGATGGCAATTCCGTGGGGTTCATGGTTCAAAAAATCAAAGGTGTTCATAGTGCGGAACAGGCCAAGATGCGGGGCTGCATTTTGTTAGAATTATAAGCTAGACCGACCCATTTTGGCCCATTTGTCTTTTGGGTAATGGCCCATTTGCAATTATATTGGTTAATTTTGGAACTCTTTTTTTTGTTATAGGAAATTGGTGTATTTAATGTAATGTCTTGAGAATATGGAAAGTACTTTGAGAATATAATTTTCTATCTTTTTCTAAGCTAAGTAGTTGCTTTGGAAGTGTGTATTTATTTATTCCCGATTTTGTATTGTGGGCTATTTTTATCACTCATGTATTTTCATTTTACAAGTCATACGAATGAAATTTGAAAGGTTCTAAGTAGTATATCACTTTAGTCTTCATTTTTGGTGTTTTTCTACACAAGAGAACAACTTTCTTCTCTTTAGAGTGTCATCTTCTTCCAATCTTAGTTGGTGTAATCCAACAAAGTGGTATCAAAGCTTGAGATTCATGGCTTCCAATCTGTTGTAACCTCAACTTCCTCGTTTTACCGGTAAGAACTACAATCAATGGAGTATTCAAATGAAGGTTTTATATGGGTCTCAAGATTTGTGGGATATTGTTGAGACCGGATATGAAGGACCGGAGGATCAAGCGGCTCTCACGCAAGCTCAACTCAATGAGTTGAAAGAAAATCGTAAGAAAGACAAGAAGGCTTTGTTCTTCATCTATCAAGCTGTGGATGAAGTTATTTTTGAAAGAATTTCATTAGTGTCATCGGCAAAGCAAGCATGGGATACTCTTAATACTTCATACAAAGGCGAAGATAAAGTCAAATTGGTGCGGCTCCAAACTCTTCGAAGTGAGTTTGATTCTATAAGAATGAAGGATTCGGAAGCGGTTGAAGATTTTTTCAATCGAGTAATTTCTCTCGTTAATCAATTAAGGATTAATGGTGAAAATCTTCAAGATCAAAGAGTTGTAGAAAAAATTCTTAGAAGTTTGACTCGTAAGTTTAAATATATTATTGTTGCAATTGAATAATCTAAGAATTTATCTACTTTGTCTTTGGAAAGTTTGTTGGAATCGCTTCAATCCCATAAACTTCGTATGAAGCAATTTGATTCTTCTCCTCTAGAGCAAGCTTTTCAAACTCAAATTTCTTTTAAGGAAAGTTCTAGAGGTGGAAGAGGAAGACATTCTAATCGCGGACAAGGAAGACATAATGGAGGAAGATATCAAGCAAAAGAAAGAGATGAAGATAAGTCATCTTCGTCATCAAGAGGAAGGGGAAGAGGAAGAGGCCGATCTTCTCTTTCTAATGCTCAATGTTATCATTGTAAAAAATATTGTCACACAGTAAAATTTTGTAGAAAAAGATTAGCGGAAGAAGAAAAAAATGAATCAAATTTTGTTCAAGAGAACAATCAAAGTAAGGAAGATGATACTCTCTTTCTTGCTTGCAATGCTCAAGAAGTTGAATTCAATGAAGATTGGTATCTTGATAGTGGTTGTAGTAACCACATGACGGGCAACAAAGGCGTATTTGTCACTTTGGATTAATCTATTCAAAGTGAAGTAAGAACCGGCGATGATAAACGACTTTCCGTAAAGGGAAGTGGTGATATTCTTATTCAATCAAAGAAAGGCATCAAGCGCATCTCAAATGTTTTCTATGTACCCGGCCTCAAGCACAATCTTCTAAGTGTTAGACAACTCCTTTTGAAAGGACATAATGTTTATTTCAAAAGAGATGTATGTGAAATCAAAGATATGAACAATGCTCTCATTGCCAAAGTAAAGATGACTCCAAACAAGATGTTTCCACTTAAGTTTCAAAATGAACTTCTTCTTTGCTTCAATTCTATCATTCAAGACAAATCATGGCTATGGCATCTTCGGTATGGCCACTTGAGTTTTAGCTCGTTGACTCTCATGTGCAAAAATCACATGATGAGAGGCATGACAAATATAGATCGCAAAGATCAAGTTTGTGAAGGATGCGCACTCGGAAAGTATCAAAGAAATTTTTTTCCGGTTGGGAAAGCTTGGAGGGCCATCAAATCCTTTTGAGCTGGTTCATTCGGACTTATGCGGGCCTATACACACCACTTCTATTGGCAGTAATCGTTATTTCCTCACTTTTATTGACGATTATAGTCGTAAATCTTGAGTTTATTTTCTCAAAGAAAAATCAGAGGTATTTGGCCACTTCAAAACATTTAAGGCCTTAGCTGAAAAGCAAAGTGATTTTATGTTGAAAATTTTGCGTATCGATCAAGGTGGTGAATATGTTTCTCATTATTTTAAGAATTTCTTAAAAGATAATGGCATTCGGCATCAATTAACCACTCGATACACACCTCAACAAAATGGTATTGCTGAAAGAAAAAATAGAACACTTATGGAATTAGCTAGAAGTATGTTAAAAGCCAAAGGAATGCCAAATATATTTTGGGCCAAACCCGTTTCATGTGCTAACTATCTTTTGAATCGTGCCTTATCCAAAAGTGTTAAAGGCATGACACCTCAAGAAGCATGGAATGGACACAAACCATGTGTTGCGCATTTAAGGATATTTGATAGTATTGCATATTCTCATGTGCCGGATGAAAGAAGAAAAAAATTGGATGATAAATCTGAAAAATGTATTCTTATTGGTTATAGTAAAACTTCAAAGGCATATAAATTGTTTAATTCCATCACCAAGAAAACTATCATAAGTAGAGATGTAAAATTTAATGAAGAAGAAGCTTGAGATTGGGATTTCCAAGAAAAGACACAAAAGTCTATTTGTGTTAATGAAGAAGAATTGAAAGACGCTCAAAATTGTGAGCATAAAGATGATAGAACTTCCTCTCCATCTTCATCTTCACCATCTTCATCATCATCATCATCATCAAGTTCTAATTCTCCTCCAAAGAAGACCAAAAGCATCAATGAAATTTATGAAGCATCAAGAAGACTTTTTGATGAAGATGAAATTAACTTTGCACTATATGCCGATGTCGATCCAATTTCTTTTGAAGAAGCATCTCAAGAAGAAAAGTGAAATCATGCAATGAATGAAGAAATTGACTCCATCAAAAGAAATGAGACTTGGGAGTTAACGGAACTTCCAATTGGGCACAGGCACAAATCCATTGGTGTGAAATGGATATATAAAATCAAGTTAAATGCAAAAGGTGAAGTTGAAAGGGACAAAGCTCGGATAGTGGTGAAAGGCTACAAGCAAAGATATGACATAGATTTCAATGAAGTTTTTGCTCCCGTTGCTCGGCTTGAGACTATTAGATTGGTCTTAGCATTGGCGGCTCAAAGAAATTGGAAGGTTTATCAAATGGATGTCAAATCAACATTCTTAAATGACATTCTTGAAGAAGAAGTTTATGTTGATCAACCTCCCGGTAAAGAACACAAAGTTTATAGATTGAAGAAAGCACTTTACGGTTTAAAGCAAGCACCAAGGGCATGGTATAGCCGTATTGATGAGTACTTCATGAAAAATGGATTCAAAAGGTGTCCTTTTGAATACTCTCTCTACATCAAAGAAAACACTCAAGGTGAGTTCTTAGTTGTTGGTTTATATGTTGATGATTTAATCTTTACCGGCAATAATTCAAGCATATGTGATGAATTTAAAAAATCTATGATGCTTGAGTTTGAGATGACCGATATGGGTCTCATACATTTCTTTCTTGGCATTGAAGTAAAGCAAAATGAAGATGAAATTTTTATATCTCAAAAGAAGTATGCAAAAGATTTATTGAAAAAGTTTAGAATGGAGGATGCAAATCCTATTTGCACTCCAATGGAGGTTTGGTTTGAAACTTAGCAAAAATGATAATGAAAAAAGAGTTAATGAAACTCTTTATCGGAGTCTTGTTGGTAGCCTCATGTACTTGACCGCCACAAGATCGGATATTATGTTTGCGATTAGCATGATTAGCCGTTTCATGGAATCACCTAGAAGAAGTCATTGGAATGCCGAAAAGAGAATTTTGCGATATGTATGTGGTACCATTAATGATGGTATACATTACCAAAGGGTTCAAAATTCATGTTTGGTTGGATATTGTGATAGTGATTGGGGTGAAAGTGTAGATGATGGCCAAAGCACTTCCGATTATAATTTTAATATTGGTTCGGGTTCAATTTCATGGACTTCAAAAAAATAACAAGTTGTTGCTCTCTCTACAACCAAAGCGGAGTACATTTCATTAGCATTGGCTGGTTGTCAAGCACTTTGGTTAAGGTGGGTTTTAGAAGAACTTAAGCATCCATCAATTGAAGCTACAACTTTATTTTGTGATAATCGTTCAGCCATTGCACTAATCAAAAATCCCGTTTTTCAGTATAGAAGTAAGCACATTCGAATTAAGTATCATTTCATCCGTGACTTGATCAATGATGATGAAATTGATGTGAAACATTGCAAATCACAAGATCAAATAGCGGATATTTTTACAAAGGCATTGAAGAAAGAAACGTTTATCAAGATCACAGAAAAGCTCGGTGTTCGATCAATCTAGCTCAAGGGGGGCTGTTAGAATTATAAGCTAGACCGACCCATTTTGGTCCATTTGTCTTTTGGGTCATTGGCCCATTTGTAATTATATTGGTCAATCTTGGAACTCTTTTTTTTGTCATAGGAAATTGGTGTATTTAATGTAATGTTTTGAGAATATGGAATATACTTTGAGAATGTAATTTTCTATCTTTTTCTAGGCTAGGTAGTTGCTTTGGAAGTGTATGTTTATTTATTCCCGATTTTGTATTGTGGGCTATTTTTATCACTCTATGTATTTTCATTTTACAAGTCATATGAATGAAATTTGAAAGGTTTTAAGTAATATATCACTTTAATCTTCATTTTTTGTGTTTTTCTACACAAAAGAACAACTTTCTTCTCTTTAGAGTGTCATCTTCTTCCAATCCTAGTTGGTGTAATCCAACACATTTGAAGGCTTTAAATTGGCTAGAGATATGGGGTTGAATACGTTGGATTTTGGTTCGTTTTGGGTTAAATAAGTTGACCCAAGTTGTTTTACTTTGACCCTTCGGTTTGGATAAAAATAGAATCCTAACTAATAGGATCTTGGTAATCCTACTTAGGCAATAAGGCCTCATTCAGGAGTTTTCTGGTTTTACCCAAAAAAGCTCAGATTCTTGGACACTCAGATTCCTGGCAGATTCTTAGCAGACTCAGATTCCTGGCTTTTCCCATGTGTGTTCTTAAGTCACTCAGATTCCTAACTTTTCTTACAAAAGATGAAAATCCTTTGTTTTTAAGTTCCTCTCAGAATATCCTCAGAATCAATTCAATCAGTAGTTATGCTATGATCGTAGAAACGTCATCTAATCATCGGTTTATGTGTCGTACTCGGATTTCTCTCAAAATTTATGGACAATCAAATCGAGATGGGGCTGAATATATTTGACGGAGTCTTTTTCCGAATCTGATTTAAGGATCAAAATTTCGACCGAAATTTTCGATTTTGGTTCCCACCGAAACAATAATTTGGACCGAAATTTCGACCAAATTAATGATTTTCAGCCAAAATTTCGGTTTTGGTCAAGCCCGAAAACGAAATTTTGATCCTTGCTACAAATAAAGGTACCTTCGCTGACGGCTTCCATCCGTCGATGAATACATATGCCGATGGTTGTAAGCCGTCGCTATAACTCAAAAATATTCTACGCCAACGGCTTATGTTTTTTTTTTTTTTTTTAATAATTTTTTTTAAATAAATGTGCCTATGCTGACGACTGCAATCTTTTTCATTAATGATCCCTACGCCATCGGTGTAGGCCTTTTTTTTTCGTCACAAATTTTTCGGTTTTCCTATTTTCCAAACCAAACCCAGTGGTTCCGTTCGGTCCAAAAAATGCACAGCCCTAGGTGGGGTGAGGTTTAAGGAGTTAAACCACTGTCTTAATATAATAAACAATTGATTTTGATAGTGGATAATTATACTACTGCTTGGGCAGTGGTTCTTTTGATATTGCAAAAGTTGTTTTTTTATCAGTGTCTTTAACCTCCATTGGAGGGGTAAGAGAAGCTTGTCTCCCTCACCATCACTTTTGTTTATCTTCAGTTGACTTTTTGTCTTTATTTATAACTAGGCAACAAACAAGATAATTCTGTTAGCTCATTGAGCTTTCGTTATCATGATTGTAAGTTTGAGTTCCTTCCTCAAGTTTTCAAGTGTGGATTGCTCAGGTACCTTTTGTCTGCCTGATGTAATGGAATTATCATTTAATTGTTACCATCATAAAATAAGATGATTTGTTGATGAGTAGCTTTTTTCTGCCTGACGTAATGGAATTATCATTTATTTGTTACCATCATAAAATAAGATGATTCTTTGATGAGTAGCTAGCTTCCACTAGTTTTCATCATATATATTTATAAAGATACATATTTTTTATAAATATTTCATTTTCTAATTTTCTCATATTTTATGCAATTTTATAGTTTTTACCATTTTACATAAATTTTTACACATTTAAAACAATTTTTATAGTTCTTCCTCAGGTTTTCAAGTGTGGATTGCTCAGATACCTTTTGTCTGCCCGATGTAATGGAATTATCATTTAATTGTTACCATCATAAAATAAGATGATTCGTTGATGAATAGCTTTTGTCTGCATGACGTAATGGAATTATCATTTAATTGTTACCATCATAAAATAAGATGATTCTTTGATGAGTAGCTAGCGTCCACTAGTTTACATCATATATATTTATGAAGATACATATTTTTTTATAAATGTTTCATTTCCTAATTTTCTCATATTTTATGCAATTTTATAGTTTTTACCATTTTACATAAATTTTTACACATTTTAAACAATTTTTTAATTCATTATTTTGTTTCACGACGTTTTGTAACTATGAATTCGACACCTCAAAAATAGAGCCAGATTAGCTATAAATCAAAAATTGTCAAAATTTTCGTATAACATATCCGATACATGTGAATTCCGATCTGTAATTCCACACAAATCACATAACTAAGAAAACCCTAATTATAATCTCAACCGAGATCCTTAAGAAACTCAACAATAAGTTCCTAAATCATAAAACGAAACTACATCTTTAAATGGAAAAAATAAATAAATTATAATGAATTATATAGCAAAATGCAGACACAATTTCGATCGAACTTGACGAATGCTAGATGAAATATAAAAAATTAAAAATAAAAAATAACATAGGAGGTAAATGGAATTGAAATTTCTAGAGAGCAAAATATCTAATTTGCAAACACCTGTCTTTGCTGCAATCCTGAAAGACGTTTGGAGAAGAAAACATACTTTTGAAGGGCATATGACCGTTGACTGAGGTTGGATCTGATGTATACAAAATTGAAAAGTATACTTGCCGCCTACAATCTGAGCTCAGATTCTGAGCTAATTTGAGCGTTCTCTCGGAAGACTTGCTATCGCTTTCACTCGGAAACGACTCGGAATCACACTACTCAAGAACTTTTCTCGAACGGCAGATTCAGCCGAAATAATGCAGATTCTGAGTTAATCTCCACTTGCGAACGAGGCCTAAGTGTGTGAGAGTGGGAACTCAATTGGAATTGGGAACTTGTATTATTCTCTAAAATTAGAAAATAAAGAGAAAGAAGAGTCCTAGTCTAAATAGGAAATTAGGTAAGAATAATAGGTAAGTTATAATTGGTGAGTGAAAGAGAATAAATAGGTGAGAGATCATTTGAACATGTGGGGGGTTTTTGGAATTGGGATCTCCCTTGTGCGTGTGATTAGAGAGAGATAACTTGCGGTTTTGTTTTGGATAAGATGGGAGAATATGATCTCCATTGTTTGTAGCCTCTTGAGCATCTTATTAATAGTGGAAACACTTTGTTTAACTGCCCGTGGATGTAGGCTTAGGTCGAACTACGTAAATCTTGTTCTTAGTTGTTGTATGATCTCTTTCTCTTTCTACCTTCTTGTGATAATTATTATTTGATTTATTGATTGTTTTCTTCGCACGTAAGAGCCATTAACGAGTTTGGAAGTGCAAAAGCATTTTAGGGGTTTTTGCACAACAGAATAACATCATTCTCGAAAGCGATGCTACCAATTAATGTGATAACGAGTATAAATGACACATCTACAAATCTCCCCTTCAATGGCATGATTATACATTCTATCAAGCAATTGTTATCTTCTTTTGCTCATGTCCAATGTATATCCATTCGTAGATCAGCCAATTCTGTCGCTGATATATTGTCAAAGTACAGTTTGAACTCTGAGATTAATCATGTTTGAGTGGAAGATATTCGACTACCAGTTGTTGATGTTGTAATTGCTGAGTTTTAATCAATGAAATCTTCTTATTATCAAAAAAAAAAAAAGGTGATCCCAAGTGTATGCTACATAGGCTACTTTCGTTCGCACCTACAAGTTTATTGAAAGTACATTCGAAACTCGATGAAACCCATTGGAATCTTGAGATCAGACGATGGAGAATCTTCCACACAGGAGATTTTCAGACCATTAACCTACCATCAGACAATTTGTTTTTGTTTTCATGTGGCACAAATCCCAAAACAATAGCTCTAAAATCACAAGGCGCACACCACACTCAAACGTGATTTTAAGACCATTTTATGGTGATCTGTGTCATGTACAATAAAAAACTTATCGTCTGATGATAAAATCATGATCTCAAGATCCGTTATGTGAAAGATTAGCATGAAACAAGGATCAAAATTTCGGCCGAAATGACCAAAATTTCGGTACAAATTATCGGTTTTCGATCCCCACCGAAACGAAATTTTGTTCACTTTTGTATGGGGATAAAAAATTCGGCAAAATTTTCGGATGACTGAAACCAAAATTTTGATTCGTGGCTTGGATCCTTGGCGTGAAAATTGATTTCCATTGTGTGATCCTAAGCGGTCAATAGGATTCACTGGGTGTGATCCCAAGCTGTCAATAGGATTTACTAGGTTTCAAACGTAGGTGCTTTCAGTAAAGCTGCAGGCGCGAATAGAGGTAACCTATTACACATCTTGAAGCTGGTCCCAAGTAGGGTTGTCAACGGGTCGGGACGGGTGGGGTTTTCCACCCTACTCGCTTTTTTTGAAGAAAAATTTTGGGCCCGAGCCCGGCCAGATAGCTAATCGGGTCGGGCCGTGCCGGGCTCGGGCCAGGTTTCTAATAAGTTTTCAAGAGTTTTTTTAAGATTTTTTTTTTAAAAAAAAGGCCTAATTTTTTCAGGCTGAGCCTTACACTTTGCAGCCCGAGCCCAACCCGTTTATTAAATTTATGATGGCCAACCATCACCTAAACAGCGGTGTACAAAAAGTCTACACAAGAGATGTAGCTCCCAAAAATCTAATCCTAGCAACCTACAAGAAGGTTGGACGTACCAAGTCCAAATCTCAAAATCCAATACAAATCCACCGGTCAATGGTAAAAGAGTTGCCACAAGCTCCGAATCTCACAAGACCTGCACCTGTGACGTATAGTCGAGGGGTGAGCTTCATCCAAGAATTGAAAAAATGGACCCGAACTCGGGCCTAGGCTGGGCCCAGGTTAAATCCCAGCCCGTTGACAGCCCTAGTCCCAAGCAACCCTCACCCAAATCGGTTATGATAGAGGTCTATTTCTACCCTTTTTTTATTATTATTTTGTATATTCTTTTGGAAAAAAATTCTGAATTACGAAACTACCGCCTATTCTAGTTAACTTTGTGAGTACTCGTGTCGCAGGGTGACGACACCCGAACACCACTGAACTGCAAGGGTCTTCCTCCGTATGGAGAAAGAGAGAACTCCAAGGACTTGGAAACACTAGGGCGGACAGCAAACAGGAGACTAATCCATTCAACGCTTACGTGGTGCGATGCAACAGGTCGGCCATCCACGTGGATCGCTCCATGTAAGCACTAAGCAGTCCATTGTTAGTGTGCTGTTTGAGGTCCGCATAATAATGCAAATTATCCTTTTTAGGGATTTAGGGGATTTAGAGATGAGATAATCTTGTAAAGAAACCTGAAGAGAGAGAGAGAGAGAGAGAGAGAGAGAGAGAGAGAGAGAGAGAGAGAGAGGAAAAAAGCATCTCTGTCAAGATAAGTTTGATGTCCGTAAGGAGAATCAACCACTTGCAACAAAAACCCAAAGCACAAAAAACTAAAAGTTATCAAAGTTCAGTGAAAAATATGAGATCGACAAAATGGGGATAAAAAGCACCAATAAACAGATATAATAGGTAGCAAAGCCAATAAATCACTCTATGAGTCTTGACCCACTATGAAAAACCATATATTTACAAAAATAAAATGAACTAATATTCAATAAGAGAAGAAAAAAAAAAGAATGAACCAATCTAAAAGTAAACCTCACCTTTTTGTCAACGAAATCAGCCCAAAACCTGGCATTAGCACGCTGGTAGGGATCTTCGGGCATCAAAGGAGACTTCTCCTTCCAATACTCGTCGATGTATTGAACGATGATGGCCGACTCGCACACGGGTTTGCCGTTGTGGACCAACGTGGGTATTTTCTTGTGTATGGGATTCATTTTGAGCAACAAAGGGCTCTTTTCACCCATATTCTCTTCTCTGTATTCATATTTAATACCCTTCTCTTCCAGGGCTATTCTCACTCTTAGCCCAAAAGGGCTCGCCCATGCATCTAACAGAATCACCTCATCCGCCATTAAAGTAATCTATTACAGAGCTTGCTTCGACCAAAAACGTTTTGGGATGCCAAGGGGAGGGTCGAATTTATAGCCGTTTGATTAGGTTGGTTTCCCGAATTTTCTGACATCTCTGTTCAATATCTTCTGGGTTCTTCTTAAACGATGTCATGGAGTGCGGCAAAATAGGGTAGCGTTATTCACACCCATGAGACTGCTGTCTCACCTCAGTGCTTAAAAGCCCGAAAAAAAGGAAGAAAAAAAAGCAGCCTCACCGAGTCTGAATCAAGGATCAAAATTTCGGCCATATTTTGTATGGGACTCAAATTTTCGGCCGAAATTTTGATCCTTGGTCTGAATAATAGTACCCATCAAAATATCGTACGTGAGCAGCGTACTTTTAATGGGGAGGTTGGCCTACAATCCGGCCCTTGCCCGGCCCGAAAATATTGAAGATTTTAAGTGTCTAATATTAATGGATCACTCGCCCAGCAGTGTCATCTCGTGCGACACCTAACGCTCGATGCGCTAAGTAGGCTATTTTAACTTACAACCCTGCGAAGCAACACAGTAAGTTAGAGACGTCTTGTGCAGATTCTCGAAAGTAACTAAGAATGTAATAGGCAGCGATAAGTAGAGGGGCAATCCCACTTTGGGGGAAGACCCGCACCATGGGAGTAGTTAGAAACCACTCAAAACACGATAACCCTAGCACACGACGTAATTAGAGTGACCAAACACCAAACAAGGCCCAGATGCACGCACTCAAGGCCACAAGACTAGTGCACTTATTGGGTCGGAGGACTCCAGCTCATGTCCCCCTATATAAGGGTAAAACAACAGTTATAAGGAAATAATGGGAGAACCTCAAACATATTAGTTTGACATACTACCCACATGATACACATCCTCCGCACTAATACACCCGCAACGTCCCACATCATCCCCCCACACGACCATATCGTGAGTGTGTCGCGACCATATCGCACCCATGTCTCAACCATTCATGTCATTGTGTCACATCGCCCTCATGGCCCACGACCAACACATTTGGCGCTGCCCTCATGACTTGTCATGCACCTAAGATGCTCTGACGCAGGAAAAAAAAATTATCCTACGACTGACTTGAATGGCCGCGCCGCATGCCCCCATCACACTAAGCTAGACTCGTTTATATGGCCGGCCTTATAAAATGGTGGCCTGAAAATATCAGCCAGGTTAGGATCGCATGGTGTGAAGCCCGCTAAAGCTTAGCTTGAATATCCATTATATATAAATATGAGAAAGGTGAAGGTACTCCAATTCAGGTGGAGTACCATCATCGTTCTCCAATATCCACATGTAGGTCTATGTGGCCACCCAAATACCATTATGGTGCCACATGAAGCTTCAACAGTCTATATAGATCATTTTTAAAAAAATATGAATTCAAAAATGAGTTTAAAAATTAAAAGTCAATGTTGATTGTGATTCAACGATTTAGGATTTGCGACCCAAAAAATAGATGGTGAAAATGTTGTCTTAAATTATTATTATTTTTTTCCAGAAATGAACTAAACAAAGCTACCTTGCTCACATGACACCCAAAATATTCTTTAACTATCACATGACATATAGATGTTGGAGTACAGTGAGGATACTCCACCGAGAGTATCCTTCCGGCTCCCTATATATATATATATATATATATATATATATATATATATATATATATATATATAATATTTTAATATTTAATAATAGGGTTACTAAAATACTTTCAAATTAAACTTCTTCAAATACACAAATATGAGGGTATTGTAGCAAATACCTTACAAATTAAAAGCCAATTATCCCTGATCGAAAATCCTAACTTTATTGATTTATAATTAACCTTTTTGCAAAAAAGATTTAGGAAAATCCAAAGAGTTTAAAAGTGTAATAAATAATTACATATGAGAAATAGATTACCGGAGAAAAATGGTTGGCCCACTTTTGAGTCGGGCTAAGGGTGACCCTTGGCGGCCGAGCCAAATGCTAAGCTAGGCTAAGCATGGCCCGACCCATCGACAACCCTAGCACCTAGATTGTGCACCGATCAATTGCCATCCGCTAAATAGTCAAAGTTTGGGGAACCCATAAAACTGTGCGAGGATGATTTAGGCTGCGTATGGCATAGCTCTCTGCTAGCTCCTACCATAACAGAGTTCACCTGCTTTAGCCATCCTGCTACTTGTTTTAGCAGATATCTCTTCCCCTTGATAACTCCTTGCATAGCAAGATTTTATGCAGGATTTACCTATCCAACAGTTATGGCAAAGTGTTAGTAGAGAGCACGGAAGTTGTTATTAGAGCAGGTAAATCTTCTTTTGCAGAGAATTAGAAAAGAGAATAGAAACCAACTTGAACAAGTAAACTCTGCTATGACAGGAGCTAGCAAAGAGCTATACCATACCCAGCCTTAGTCCTTTTGGAGGGAGTAGATTGAACTATTTACAACTTAGGCTGTTCTCCTAAGTTCCAAGACTAACTTATTGCTTGATGTAATGATTAAACCACTCTCACGGTTTTGCCATAGAGATCAAATGGGTGATGGTGCTCTTCCATTATGGCTGTTGGGAGAGAAAGTGTATTAGTTTATAAATGGAAAATTTGCATTTTCGTCCATACAAGTTTCCTTATTTACAAAAATGGCCCTATAATTTGAAACTGTGCAAAATAGGCCAGCTCCAAGATAAACTGTTTCCACATCAGCATGGACCTATTTTTTCATTATATATATATATATATATATATATATATATATATATATATATATATATATATATATATATATATATATATATATATATATTTATTTATTTATTTATTTATTTATTTTATTTTTTTTTGTCGTCCCTTCTTTCAGTTCCGATTACAATAGTATATGTTGTCTTACAATTGCGGGTTGTTATTCTTACAATAGTGGACTCTATTTTACGATAGCGGGCGATAACATATTATAGGCTTTAGGTATGAAGAAAAAGAGAGATTACTCTGTTACCCAATAAAAACTTCGTAAAGACGACATTAGATGGTAATCTATTTTAATTGTGTATATAGTACAAAATCACTATAAAATAATTAGTTAGTGATCTATCAAAAACATAAGAACAGAAGACATTAACCAAATTTTTTTCCAAAAAACTCGCTAGCATACCGCTATCTTAAGATAGTGACCGTTATCTTAAGATAGCGTTATCTTAAGTTAGCGATTGCATTAGATGGTAATCTAAAAAAATAATTTTAAATCGTTAACATACCGCTATCTTGAGATAGCAGTCGTTATCTTAAGACGGGGTTTAAGGTATGAAGAAAAAGAGAAATTACTGTATTATCCAATATAAGCTTCGTAAAGACAACATTAAATGATAATCTATTTTTAATTATATACATGGTATGAAATCACTGTAAAATTATTATCATACCGCTATCTTAAGATAGTGACCGCCAACTTAAAATAGTGGTCGCTATCTTAAAATAACAGTCGCTATCTTAAAATAACAGTCGCTATCTTAAGATAACGGTATATTAGCGATCGATATCTTAAGATAACGGTATGCTAGCAGATTTTTTGAATTTTTTTTTTTTTTTTGTTACTTATGTCTTCCATTATTATATTTTTTGTAGATCACTAACTAATAAAGCTTATATTAGATAACACAGCAATCTCTCTTTTTCTTCATACCCAAAATCACCATTTTAAGATAGCGATTGCTATCTATCTTAAGATGATAGTCTCCATCTTAAGATAGCAGTATGTATACAAGTTTTTTTGAATTTTTTTTTGTTAATATTAGCGAGTACTATTATAAAATATCACCCGCTATCATAAAATAGCGTTTAATAACACAGCAATCTCTCTTTTTCTTCGTACCCTAAAATCTACCATATGTTAGCAAGCGCTATCATAAAATATCGTTCGCTATTATAAAATAAGGCCTAAGATAGTGCCTACTATCTTAAGATATTGGATATTACGACTCGCAATTGTAAGAGAGTAAGCTGTGACATGGACTCGCGACGTGGCCATCTGGGTCAACCGTAGGGCCACTTGTGCCACTAATGTTGCAGCATTGGTGGATTCAAGTTGGGACATCATAGGCGCGTCACCAAGCCATGAGGGCTTCGCCGTAGATACTCTGAGAGCTTCAGTCGTGGGCCACGAAGACACGTGGCATGGTGACAGATTTGCATGGGGGAGGACGAAGGGCATCATGGGCATATTGGTGTGTTAGATGGGCAATATGTCATATCAATACATTTGAGGTCCTTCTGTTACTTCGCATAAACTGTTATTTTACTCATATATATGGGGAAGTGATCTTATCAGCCACGTGATGTGTCTATGGCCTAAGTGATCCCTTATGAAACGCGTACGATTGCCTTGTGGGCTTGAGTTCGTACATCCGGGTCTTGCAAAGGTGCTCGGTCGCTCTAGTCATGTCGTGTGATACAGCTATCGTGTTTGATGGTTTACAACCACCTCCACGATGCGGGCCCAAACCCTATACAGGGCTGCCCCTTTACTAGTCGATGTGTATCGAGCTATTATTTACATTCATGAATCTGCATAGTCTCTAACCTAATGCCTTACCGTGCAAGTGTGAGACTTGAGTAGGCTGATCTAGTCCGAAAAATTAGCTGTCACACAAGAGTATACCTTGCAAAGAGTAACTCTGTGACATTTGGTATCAGAGCCTAAAGATGACTAAGGGGACCAGTAGTGATACGCGAAGGCGCACAAGGAAACATTTAGATAACCTAAAAGTTCAAGCAGAATAGTTTGAGACGGTGGTTTCTGTTGTAGCAGGCTATGCAGAACGATTAAATAGGCAGGAAGAAAACCAAGTCACATTGGCTGAAAATGTGAAAGTTCTTACTAAAGACATGAGGGGCACTGTGACAGCCCGGATTTTCCCAACCTAAAATTTGGAGGTTTTTTTTTTTTTTTTTAACTTTACACCAAAACCAAATGAGAGAATTCGGACCGCCAAATCGTAGATCACAATCTGAAACAGAACACTTGGCACATCCATATGCAGACGGAAATCAAAGCAAGGTTATATAAGTATCATGAACAAAACTCCAATTCTAATATCTAATATGTACTGAACTAAACAAACGCCAGTGATGACTAACCATCACCAACAGTAGTGTACCATACATGTATAATAGCATGGACGTACCAACCTCAAACTTACCAAGATCCACGATGCACTAAATCTACGATCCCAAAACAGAGTACAAATCCTTATGCAGAAGCTCCTTTTTCTTCAAGTATGTAGTCTGGCCCTCCTCAAAGCTACACCTGTGACGTATAGTCGAGGTGAGCTAACATCCAAGCTCAGTGGAGAAAACTAATACCAATATACATCTCATCACATGCATAGATTCAAAGACAGGATCAAAATATTTTCTTATCAAGGCTAAAACTGATTTCAAAGGCATTTCTTATCAAAATTGAAACTGAGTTCAAAGGCATTTTCTTATCTAAATTCAAAACTAATTTCAAAGGCAAACTGATTTCGAAGATGTTTTCTTATCAAAACCGAAACTGATTTCAAAGACATTTTTTAATAAAATTGAAACTGACTAATCTCTTATCAGAAGCATATTTCTTATTTTCGATTTACTAAGTTTGAATCACATTCATTTACATGTCTTACATATTCTTACCTGACTTACCCACATGCCTTACATATTCTTACTTTGCTTACATATATATTTTATACATTCTTACTTGGTTTACTCACACATCTTACACAGTCCTTACTTCTCTTACTTACAAGTCTTGCACATTCTTACTTAGCTTACTTATATGTTTTACACTTTCTTACTTCACTTACACAATTCCATTCACGGATATCGTGTTGCCGATTCATTCAAGACGTCGTGTCAGTTCAATTCAAACACTCACTTGCATAGCTTACAC
Source organism: Chloranthus sessilifolius (assembly GCA_021018995.1). Classification (NCBI taxonomy): domain Eukaryota; kingdom Viridiplantae; phylum Streptophyta; class Magnoliopsida; order Chloranthales; family Chloranthaceae; genus Chloranthus; species Chloranthus sessilifolius. The sequence continues at coordinate 8,579,422 of CM037589.1, read as the reverse complement.
ATTGTCACATAGTTTACAAATCGATTCACCGGTTCGATTCACGGATATCCCGCTATGCCGGTTCGATTCATGGGTTTAACGGTCATGCCGGTTCAATTGATGGTTAACCCGTCTTGCGGATTCGATTCACGGATATCCTTGCGGTTCGATTCATGGGTTTAGCTCATGCGGTTCAATTCACGGTTAGGCTGTCTTGGGTTCGATTACGCCTAGCCCACAAGGTACCATATAATCCGCCCATAGCGGTCTCGATGTTATATAATCATCTTAGTGGTCCACAACACACTACATATAATCATATAGCGGTCCACTTAAAATTTTCTTAACTTATGGTTCGATTTGGATTCAAATTTATATACAAATTTGATTTGGATTCAATTCAAAGTTCACATTTGCTTCCTTCAAATTTAACTTCTGGGTTCGATTCAAAACTTGCAAAGCACACATACGATGTTCAAGACTGAAATTCCTTACATAATTTTCGAAGGCTATATAAAAGGTTCAAAATAAAGATCATTTCTTGATTCGATACGCCAATAATTTTTAAAACAGCCACTATGTCAAAGATTCGATAATTCAAAGCTTTCGAGCATTTCAAACAATCAAAATATTCAATCAAATATTTGAGTTCAAAGATCTAAAGTTTCCATTGCAAGGATATCAAATACTAATTCATTTCAAAACAAAACTTATCATCTTTCATTCGATCATATCAAGCATCTATGAAATTAAATCAAAATGCAATTGCGTATGAAATTTTCCCCACCTTAACCTCGAAACTGTACAAAGCCAAGCAATGTCCTATCGATGGCTTTCCTCCCTCAATCTACATCACAAATATATGATTATGTATCAAGGATCAACACTAATCACTAATAACTTAGACTATTTAAGTGTTTTTAAAAAAAAATCGAGTCAGAACGGGCAAGTTCGCCCTAACATAGAAATTGATGTAACCTTCCTCCTAAATTTGGAGCTTTAAAAATTTAGATTCATAAGTTGGTCAAAACACATAAGTTGTAGATCTCTTTGTTATCTTTCCAACTCCTCAAGAATCGTATCAATCGGAGGTCGGAGTAGAAAGTTATGGTCAAAATACCAAAGCCGTACTGGCAACTCAGACAAAATCGACTAATCGATTTTCAAAATCGATTAATCGATTTTCCAAAGTTGATTGATTGATTTTCTCTCGATTGATCGATTTTCAAAGAGCCAAAAATGTTATTCAGTATTTGAAGCCAGTCGATTAATCGACCCAATTTCGATTAATCGAAATTCAAAAATCGATTAATTGGTTTCGTTTCTCGACAAAATCAGAAATTTACCTAACCTATTACTAAATTTTGACCTTTAAAACGGTTGATTCACAAGTTGGTCAATTCATGAAAGTTGTAGGGCTTGCGGTCCTCTTTCCAACGCAATAAGAATCACATCAATCAGAATTTGGCACAAAACGTTATGGCCAAAATACTACGGTAGTATCAGTAAGCCTAGGCAAACTCGATTAATCGATTTTCAAAATCGATCAATTGAATTTCAAAATCGATTAATCGAAATTCTCTTCGATTAATCAATTTCGTGAAGTTCCTCTTGAATTTCTCTCTTGTCAAAAATCGATTAATCGAGTTTCAAAATCGATTAATCGATTTTGGCAATTTCTGAGCACTTCTCGGGTTTGAACCTTGAAACCCATTTTTTTCATAAAAATTCAATCCTTTTGATCCTAATCTTTTACACACATCTAATCGACCTAGATTTAGTTAAAATAAATTGAAGAATTACGTTATTTACCTCTTTAAATCGGCGATCTACTCGTAGATCGGATCATCTTCTTCGTTAAATAAAAAGGGTTTCCAAACCCACCTCGATCATCTCCAAGCTTCACGATCACACCCAAGCCCACGAAATCGATGGCAATCCTTACACACACACTTCACACAAACTCACGCTATGATTTGTGGATCAAACTCATGATCTCTTCACAAGATGAGGGTTTCAAAACCCCCAAATGGCTCCAAAACCCACAAAACCAAAACCAAAAGTCGAAACCGACAACGATCCTTCTCTTATACGATCTCACAAAACCTTGTCCGCACAATCACAAGGCTTGGAGCATACGAATCCGGCGATTCTTCCTCTTTCTTCTTCCTTCTCTCTTCAAAACCCAAACCATCAAACTCTTGCAGCCGGTTAAGGCTTCAAAAGGAAGGTAGCCCTTTTTTTTTTTAAACTAAAAAGGTCGGCTCTCATGCAAAACACATACACCCATTTTGGGTGTTAGTCTTATCTAAGGACCTAGTTTTTCGCATGAAACGGGCGTACCTAGTTAAGGTATTATCTATTATATAAATGATCCCTTGGTTCAGTGTGGGGCCTGTACACCCAAACTACTTATCAATCGGACCCGGCGTTAAGCCAATACGCACCACCACGGTGTATGAACTTGGTCCTAAAAATCTCATACGAGCTCAAACGGACCTAAAATGATCTCGTTTGAAAAATCTAAACGGTGACGTGTTTCTTAACAGACATGCACCCGATCAGGACCTATAGTTGGCTCGAATAGTTGGCCCAACTAGCAGCCAATACAGTTGGCCCACTTAGTCAAATAAGTTATTTAACCATTACTAAACTTTTATTCTCTCTCTAGAACCAAAATTATAAGAGAAATAAATTCTCCTGCCTTTATTTTCATTTATAACCAACCTAAACTTAGGTGTTATGCCAGTACGCCATAGCTAGGTGTATACAATTCATCCAAAGGTCCACACGCGAGTCTAAACCAATCTTTTTTTTTTTAATTTTTTTTTTCACTTAAGACTTAGTCCAACTAACTTAATTATTTTCACCATGTCGGGTACGTGATCAGTCGAGCACGCACACCGAGACATACTGTTCAAAGGTCAAAATTTTTCAGGATGTTACAGGCACCATCGAAGCCCTTCGATTATAAATTGATGACCTAACAACTAAGGTGAATGTCCTTATGAGGGCGATTGGCAAGGGAGCTACTCAGCAATCGGAAGTTCCCCCATGTAAGGTGAAAATATCGAAGCCGTGATGCTACGGGGGAGCTCGCGACGCCAAAAAATTAGAGAATTTCTTGTGGGATATAGAACAATATTTATGTGTCATTGATCTGTATCAAAATATAACCATATTTCGCACCCTAATACTAACATTTGGCTATCCGATGAAGGCTATCTGACGACTGTTATTTAGTTTTAGTGGTTTCAGGTGTTCGTGACCGTTGGATCTTACAAGAGCATAAAAGTGCATAATTAAGGCTACATGAGAACATTAGATCATGGAGCCAACAGAAACACCAAAATCCGTAAAAAGAATTGATTGGTCCAGCCACAAACAAGAGAATGGATATGTCACATATCAGGCTCAATCGATTGAAATTTATAAATCAATCGATTAAGTTGGATGACTACTATTTTCCCTCTTAAATTTGAATTTGAACTCAATCGATTGAGATATGAAAATCAATCGATTGATTTCAAATTCAAATAAATTCGCCAAAATTCATATTTTGAAGTCAATCGATTGAATCCTGGAATCCAATCGATTGACCTATATATGGAAACTCTTCCCTCCAACCCTATATAAACGAAGCAGTGTTAAGGGTTTAGGTGTGCTCTTTTGGTCCTCTTTTGGGGTCCCTTCTAGGCCTAATTTTCTTAGTATTTTTCTTAGATTTTCTCCTTAGTTTCTCAGTTTTTAGTTTTAGCCTTTTAAAATTAGTTTGTAATTAGGACAAAAGCTTTATAAGGTTTTGGATCTTTTCCTAAAAGATTCGAATATTTAATAAATTAAATAACGTGTTTGATGGTTTCGGATTTGTACCTTGCGTGTGGATTAGGGATGAATGACTAAAACCGTTCATTCAAGGAGGAAGTGATCCTAGATGAGTAATTGATTTATTGTTAATTCTATAATTTCTTATCATCATCATTGAATCATTCTGCTAATAGGTATGTACTTAATAGATGATCATCGAATGCTCATTTATAGTCGTTGATCTTGGTTATCGACGACGATAAAAGGGTCATTCTATTTAGAACTATTCCTGCAGGCTGATCTAGGCTGCCGAGTGATTGATGCTTACTGTTGTGATTTCAAATTTGAGATATGTCATAACTTTCGCATGATTCGCCGTAGTTGGATGAGTCATAGTGTTTGGATAGGATATGCCGGATCAATAATCACACTCTTTACGATTCATTCTTCTTATAGTTAAATGATTGATTCATAATGTTGTGATTTCAAATGTGAGATACGCTATGCCTTTCGCATGATTCATGCGAAGTAGGATGAGTCATAGTGTTTGGATAAGATATGTCGAATCAATAATCACACTCTTTACGATTCATTTTTCTTATAGTAAAATGATGGTATATTGATTTGATATAAAATTGTGTGATTGATTGTAAAAAAATTACAAATCTAGGATTAGCGGACTCCATGATCATTTTTTCATCATTGTTTGATTAATCAATATTTTTCTTGCATAAGCTTTGTTTAGATTTCATTAATCACATTTTGTACAATTGATAGTTTTTCTTAATCTTTTACAAAATCTCACCTTTGGTACTTTCTTAGGTTCTCTTTACACTTTTAGAAATTAATTAAATTTTACGCTTTCCTGTGGGTTCGATACCTTTGATTTCACCGTGCTACGATAGATCTTGTGCACTTGTAAGGGTATAACTTAAAACAGATCAAGTTTTTTATGTCGCTGTCGGGAAACATAGAAATTTTATTAATTTTTATGAGTGTTTAGTTTTGTTTAAAAAATAAAAATAAATAAATAAAATCTTTTAGGATTTTTTTTCGGTTTATAGGAGATTTTTTTTTAGATTTTGAAATTTGAAATTTGAATTTTAAATTTGAAATTCAAATTGAAATTGAAATTTGAATTTGAATTATGAAATTTGAAATTTTGAATTTTGAATTTTGAATTTTGAATTAAAAATTTTTATTTTGAATTTTGAATTTGGAATTTAAAATTTGAAATTGGAATTTGAAGTTTGAAATTTTAATTTTAATTTTGGTTTTGAATTAGTAGGATTTTTTTTTCTTTCCTTCTTTTCTTGTGTATAATTTGTATAATTTTCTGTTCTTTTATAGGATTTTTAGGATTTGTAAGATCTTTTACTATTTTTAAAATTTTTAGGATCTCTAGGATTTTCTTTTAGTTTTATTGTCTTTTAGGATTTATAGGATTGGTAGGATTTTATTTCTTTCCTTTCTTTTCTTTTGTAGTATTTTTGTTAGGAATTGAAAGATTTGTAGGTTTTCTTTTAGATTTTGAATGCTGAATTTTAAATTTGAATTTAAGATTTAAAATTTAAATTTTGAAATTTTAATTTTAATTTGAAATTCGAATTTTGAATTTTGAATTTTAAATTTTAAATTTTGAATTTTAAATTTTAAATTTGATTTTTGAATTTTAAATTTGAATTTTGAAATTTGAATTTTAATTTTAAATTTGAAATTTGAATTTGAATTTTAAATTTTGAATTTTGAATTTGAATTTGAATATGAAGTTTGAATTTTGAATTTGAATATGAAGTTTTGAATTTGAATTTCAAATTTTAAAATTTGATTTTAAAAATTTCAAAATTTGGATTTTTAGAATTTGTAATTTTTTTTTCTTAGTTTATTCCCTTTTAGTTATTTTTATTAGTAATTTTCTAAGTATAATTTACTTGTTGCCAGATTTGGAGATCGAAGCCTGAATCTACCAAAGCTTCGAAGGGGACGCCCGCAAGAGGCTAAGGTACGTACTTTTGTTTCTAAATTTAGTTTGGTTTTTGTAGATGTATTTTTATTTTCTAGTTTTTGATTATGTGATATGGAGTTTCCTACAAATTCGATGCCCCCATCTTTTAATGAGTTTAACTATGAGACACTATTATCCAATTCAGATGAATATGGGGAGAATGATTGTCATTGGTGGGAACCAAATCAGGGTTGTGAATTAAATCATCCTTATATACAAAAATTTTCAATTCAACCTTAATTTGACCCACAATATTCATATTTCCCATGGGATGAATATGGGGAGAATGATCAAAATTGGTGGAAACCAAATCAAGGTTGTGAATTAAATCAGCCTTATGTGTAAAATTTCTCAGACCAACCTCAGTTTGACCCACAATATTCACAATCTCCATCGGATGAGTATGGGGAGAATGATTCAAATTGGTGAGAACCAGATCATGGTTGTGAATTAAATAAGCTTTCTATGCTTAATTTTTTTGACCGACTTCAGTTTGACCCAGAATATTCACAATCCTCATGGATTTTCGATTTAGTACGAAATTTGATAATTGAGGTGATAGAACTCCCCGCCCAATCGGCCAATTATTATAAATTATATATCCAGTCTCAGGTGAAAGTTCATCATCTAAGGAGGTGGTCGGTTTTAAATTGTACCATTGCAAGTGCACAAGATCTATCGTAGCACGGTGAAATCAAAGGTGTCGAACACACAAGAAAGCATGAAATTTAATTAATTCTTAAAGAGAAAAAGATACCTAAGGAAGTACCAAGGGAGAGAAAGTCGATTTACCAAGCAATTACCACACAATTTTAGATGCAATAAAAGAAAATTAATCTAAGCAAGAACAAATGAAAGGACAACTTAAGGAATGATCAAGGAGTTTGCTACCCCAGATTTATAACATTTCTACCATTAAACTCATAATTTTATAGCACATCAATCACATCATCATTTATCTAAAAGAAAAATAAATCGTAAGAAAAAGCGATTATCGATCCGACATACCCTATCTGAAAACTATGACTCAACCTATCATTGCGGTATGAATTATGTAAAAAGGATAGCGTATCTCAAAATTCTAAATCACGACAATGAGAAAATAATCACTCTGCAGCCTAGATCAGCCTGCAGGTACAGATCTAAATTGAATGATCGGTTTATAGTCGTTGATAACCTCGGTCAACGGCCATAATTGAGTATTCAAAAGATATTCAATTAAACATATTTTTTAGCAGAATGATTCTATGATGAAACTAAGAAATTGTGGAGTTAATAATAACATCGTTACTTATCTGGGGATCGCATCCTCTTTGAACAAGTGGTTTTAGCCACTCATCCTCAGTGTACAATCTCGTTATAAACTCGAAGTCATTATCTTAATCATGTGCTTTTATTTATCACAAAACTCTCTTTACAATGCTTTGGTTCCTAGGAACAAACTAAGCTCCAAAAATTATAAAGAAAAAGAACTCTAAAAAGCTAAGTACAATCCACCAAGAGAAGGAGAACCTAAAGGCGAAGAGGGAACAGAACCCCTAACTCAAAGCCGTAGCTTTGTTTTTATAACAGCCGACAAGACAATTTCTAGAATAGTCTCAATCGATTGAGAGTCCATTCTCAATCGATTGAGTCTAAATTGATTAAATTCGTATTTGAAGTGGAGGGAAAAAGCTGTCCTTCTTATCAATTGATTGAGAATTTGTTCTCAATCAATTGACATATAGGTGTAAGATCTTCCTTATTCTAATGGATGCTAGGCCAATCACTTGTTTTCACGGATTTTGATATTTCTGCTGACCTCTTGGTCCACTGTTCTTGTGTAACCTTTAATTATTTCCTTTTACGCTCTTTGAGGATCCAATGGTCAGAAATACCTGTAATTATTAAAACTATATAATAGTCATCAGATGCTTTCATCAGATAGCTAAATGTAGAAATTAAGGTACGAAATATAGTCACATTTTGACACTGATCGCACCCCCAAACCTATACTTTGCTAGTCCTCGAGCAAAGATAATAAAAAAATAACTAATAGTTTAACAAATAAAATGAATGCGACTTTCGTAGGGAGCACGATTGCATTTAGCCTATGTAACAAGTCTTTAAACCCCTAGGTGATCCCTATTGGAGGAGTGGTGTGTCTTGAAGGTTTTCAGTAAAGATACATATAAACTTCATAAACTAATAAATTCCAGAATTGTAGTCATGCCCTTAAATAGTCAAATGTCCGTGAATACATTTAAGATGATTCTGGCCATGCTCATTTTATTAATGCTCATTCAATTCAATTCATTATTTTTCTAATAATTCATGAATCTTGCCCAGAGTGTCATGCTGTTATCACTGCTAAAATTCTTTCATCTGAAAATAAGTTTAAATTAGAAACCTTTAGATCTCATGTTTAGACTCAATCCTCACCATAGGTATGCACTCAAAATGAAATCGCTCCGATGAGTGGTCTATATTTTCATCCATATGTGAGATGGAGTTGTAACACAAAGTAGAAAAATCTTACATATTATAAAAAGAACGGTGCATCAAATAATTAAAAGAAATCTCATGAGGAACGATATTTGTATCCTAAACATACATATACCAAATACCATAGACATTGTGCTATCACTTTCCACAAGGCATTTACCATTCATAATTGGATCATAAAAGTCTTTTTTCAAGGTTATAACGGGGCTCGGGTAAACGCTAAGAAGAAAGGGAAAATTAGATTCAAATTTCTCTGAGAAATTGAAAAAAGAAACACAATTGATTTTCTGATTTTTCACAATTTCTTTTGCGATTTTTTCAGAACATTTTCCTTTTTATCACTTTTCTTCTTCTTTTCTTTTTCTTTTTAACACCACCTTTACATATTTCTCTACCTCTTGCACCAAGATGTATTTTCTTTTTCTCTCTCCTTTTATATTTTTCTGTCATATACTCCTTACAGTATTATTATCATAACTCTTTATTTCCTTTCTTGCTCCCATCCCTAATTTCTCAGAGATTGATGGGTAAGGTTTTCTTTTTTAAACTGGTGTGGGGTATAATTGATATAGTTTAATAAGGAATATTTTAGGGCCAAATATTTCAATTAAGGCTCAAAGAGGGTACAACAAGATAAATCAATATATGGTGAGATATTTTAGGCACAAACGAGCCAACGATGACCTTTGATCATCTCCTCTCACGATGGTAATGATGTCTATTCGCCTTGAGCTTTCACACAATGTACTCTAGTGTAATGATATAAAATATGTGAAATCGACAATTCAAGATAAAGTATATGAGATTTCAACAATTAAGCATGAAGTTTAAAAGATACTCCGAAATTTTTCAGCTCTCATCAAAAACAAGGAAGAAGTTCCAAAGCTTACTGGGTTTTAGTCTTTCTTTGGGATCTTAGGATTTCCAAGTTCTAGACTTAATTCTTAGATTTTAGAATTAAAGCATGGTGATGGTGCAAGATTTCTGATCATGGATCATGAACATCATTATTCGACTTTAAAATTTATAAGCATTTGTAAAACAATCATGGTGTGATAGCAATTTCTTTACAAATTTTCGGCCATTAACAATTCAAGGACATGAGACCATAATTCAGAATTCATACGTTTTATGACCATCAGTTAATCAATTGACTTACTTGCCTCAATCGATTGACTACTGCAAGCTTCCAAAAGGTTAAGTTTGACAATTCTGTTTTCAATCGATTAATTTTTGTGAATCAATCGATTGACAACCTTTATCCTACAAAAAATTTCTGGGCTAATGGCTATCAGTCGATCAATTGAGAAAATGGTCTCAATCGATGGACTGCTACTCTTTTAACTCCGAAAACAGCCCTTAAAAATATATATAAATATACATTTTTCTCAATGGTCTTTTTTTTCTTATTTTTAATCATTCTAAACATGAATCTAATACAAGTACAATACCCCCAAACCTGAATTTTCCAATGTCCTCATTGGATTGATTTGTGGAAAGTGTATGAGACACACAAACCTGTTAAATGCAATCGAGGACCAAGAAGGCTGACCAGGTGAAAGGTATTAGAATTTGAATATCAAGATTTAAAACAAAGACATTTAACTAAATTAAACTTTTATTAAAATTGTAATTTACTACATTTATTGAAAAAAATAAAGAACTAATTAAAATACCCTAAACTATATACAATAAAAAGATAGTAAACTCTAAAAGACTAAAAATCTAAATCCTAAACTACTCCTATCCCTAGAAAATTAAAACGCCCTAGGTTGCCTCCCAGAAAGCGCTGAGTTTATGTGTCGACAGCTCGACCGCTTCTTTTTCACATTGTCGGCTCAATGAGATCTGTAACTTTGATTTAAGACGCTGACCATTTACTTTTAGGATTCGATCATCCTTCAAGTCTCTAATCTCCACGACACCAAATTCGGATGAGAAAATGACCTGAAAAGGTCCCTCGCATCTTGATCGCAACTTTCTCGGATGAAATTTCAGCTTTGAATTGAACAGCCAAACTCTTTGTCCTAGATGAAATTTCTTTCTTGATATTAACTTATCATAAAGCCTTTTAGATCTTTCTTTGTAAAGTCTAGCATTCTCATATGCTTCATAACGTAACTCATCGAGTTCGTTTAGTTCCAGACAATGGTTCGATCCAGCAGATTGCATGTCAAAATTAAAACGTTTGATTGCCCAAAAGGCTTTGTGTTTAATTTCAACTAGGAGGTGGCAAGCCTTCCCAAACACAAGCCGAAATGGAGACATCCCGATTGGTGCTTTGGATGCTGTCCTGTATGCCCAAAGAGCATCCAATAGATGAAGGGACCAATCCTTTATGTCTGTTCTGACAGTCTGTTCTAAAATCCGCTTGATTTCATGATTCGACACCTCAACTTGACCACTAATTTGCGGATGATAAGGTGTTACCACTTTGTGAGTGACTCCATATCTCTTCATTAAAGTTGCAAACTAGTGATTGCAAAAGTGTGATTGTGACAACCCAGATTTCGGCACCCCGAAACCCATGCCATCAGCACGATCCTCCAGACCGTGCCCTAAAATTATGCACAAAACATTGGTATAACAAGCAAAGATAAACAAATAAAGTAAATGATTGCATAAAACAAAAAAGTAACATGCCCATCTGGCATAACCAAAAGACAATTCTACTTTCATGTCACTGCATGAACAGAGAACCGATCAGAACCATCGGTGATAAACAAATCATCCCAGATGGTTCGCCAAAAGAATAATCCAATTTAATTACATTGTTTATCAAAAATCTTGACATACCAAGCCATACAATTAGCTTTCAAAACTACTATCTGTCAAAGTACACAGCAGAGTCTCCTAGAATAAGTCCTCGGGAGGAGGCTCTAACTTGTCTCCAGGCACGTAATCTGAATCACCCGAATCTACGTCTCCCGAAGCCTCAGTTGCGACTAACAAAGGACCTGCGACGTATAGTCTAAAGGGTGAGTTACATCGTAGCTCAATAGGGAACAAACACAATAAACATATAAATTAAATCTCACATATATTCCATGATATTCAAGCATGATGTGTCTATGCATTTGCTAGAAAAATAGTTTAAAAGCTGATGATTTGCATCAAGTTTACTGATAATTTACATGTCTTACTTTACTGTTGATTTATCATGAATGACACTGAACAGGCCTAAAGCAAAACTTAAATCTTCAACTTAAATAATCTCCGAGCAATATAGCATCGAGCCCCGATGAGATACCCTTCATCGTCGTCTAAATAGACAGTTGTTAAAATATATTCCCTTGGAATACGACCCAAGCCCCTTTCTCATTAGGCGGCGGGGTTAAAACTCATCTCAACATCCCTGGGATGTGCTTACTGTGTACGGATAGACCTCCGCACTAGTATACGGATTGGCCGCCGTACCGATCACGGATATCCTGCCGTGTCAGTCGTGGGTATCCCACCACGTCGGTGGGGTATCCTAAACAAACCTCAAATAACATGTGCTTTACATATAGTTGTTCACCGTGTAAAGTGTTATCTTATATCAATTAGGCCTCAATAGTAATTATTCAATCACGTATACATCCCTAGGATGTATAACTTACTCGCATCCACTGATGCCTTTATTACTTTCTCATCCCCTGGGGATGTCTCATTCTCATTAGATTACTTGATCTTAGTTACTCGCATCACACAGATGCCTTCATCGCATTCTTGGTGTCACACACACACCCATTTTCACAAAGTCTTTCATAGTTAAAACACTTTCAATTATAATAAATATATCACTACATACATGCTCTTGCAATTAAAGTACATGTTTAAGGTGTTCCCTACCTCAATTCTCTGAAGGTCCAAGCATCAAGGTCTCACGCGGCTCCTTGTGCTCGCTTTCACACGTACCACTTATGGTATATCATAACACATGCAATACATCACTAAAGATGTAATGAAGAAGGTCCTAGACCCTCCATGAATCTCAAAGTAAAACTATAAAGTCAAGTAAAACTGCCAAAGTCGATTAATGGATTCCCAAAATTGATTAATCGAAACACAATTCGATTAATCGAAGTCCAGTTCGATTAATCGAGATTCAAATTCGATTAATAGATCCCAAATCGATTAATCGAAATCTCCAACATAGTAAAGTCGATTCTCAAATCGAGTGGTCGAAAGTCTAAAATTGATTAGTCGATCCCAAATCGATTAATCGAAATCCAAAGTCGATTAATCAATTTCTCAACTCGATTAGTCGATTTCCCCAGGTCTTGTTTCTCCAGCCACTAGAGGTACTCAGTCGATTAGTCGATTTCTAAATCGATTAATCGACCTTCCAAATTGATCAATCGAAATTCAATTCGATTAATCGAAATTGGACATCCATGACTTTTCAACTTCTTGGCCAAAATCGACTAATCGAATCCCAATTTCGATTAATCGATTTGGCCAGATTAAGCCCCCTTTCGGGCTGTTCTTCCAAATCTTTTTCCCTTCTTTTCTAAGCCTTTAATCTATCCTTTTAACCCTACTTGACTGAATTTAATCATTTATAATCTATGCATTAACTTTAATTAAAACTCACCTCAATAAATCCCTTTAAAGGATTGCTTTGTTGGGTTAGATGGCTAGGGTTCCAGCCTTTGCCTCAACGATCCCAAATCGCTTTGAATCTGACAATAAATGCTCTAATCAGCCCTTTGATTTGCATTCACTCCTACCTCAATAAATCCTCTTGCTTTCTCCCTCTCTCTCTTCTTAATTCTTTCACCAACCAAAATAAAAGGATTCTAGGGTTATTAAACCCTTATATCCTCATTTGGTTTCGGTGTTAAGCGCATACACCAGAGATAGGTGTATGTGACTGTAATTTAACCCATACTCTACACTTAGGTCACATTCGCACCACTTCTATTCATCACTCTATTAGTGCATTGTTTGACCATCACTTGGTCAACCCTATGACCAATCGGGCACGATTCCCGATCTCAAAGTTAAATGCTCAATTTTTCAGGATATTACAGTGAACCACCATCACTAATGATAGCTCGGGGTATCCCAAATCGGTTGAACACATTCTCCATAAGAAACTTTACTACCACTTTGTCGTCATTCGATCGAGTGGCTACTGCTTTCACCCATTTTGAGACATAGCTACAACCACCAAAATGTAGATGAACCTAAATGACGGGGGAAATGGTCCCATAAAATCGATTCCCCACACATCGAAAATTTTGACAACCAAAATTGAGTTTTATGGCATCATGTCTCATCTAGAGATATTCTCCAACTTTTGACAATTTACACACCTCTTGCAATAATTCATTGCATCACGGAAGATAGTGGGCTAGTAGAATCCACTTTGTAAGGTTTTTAATGTCATTTTTCGTCCCCCAAAGTGACCTCCACAAGCCCCATTATGACAAAAATCCATCACTTAATTGTTCTTCTTCAGGCACACATCGTCGAATCACCTGATCATAGCAAAATATAAACAAGTCTGGTACATCCCAGAAGTAGTGCTTTACTTGGGAGAAAAATAAATTTTTGTCATTTTTGCCCCACTGCAACAGTATTCGGCCCGTAAACAGTTAGTTGACAATGTTAGCATACCAAGGAGTTTTATTTAGAGCCGCATGGATAATCATCAACTGCTCATTGGGAAAAGTGTCCCGAATAGGTTCTGCAGAAGATGTTGTCTCAGGAAGTATACGAGACAGGTGGTCTGCAACCACGTTTTCAACTCCCCTTTTGTCTCGTATCTCAAAATTAAATTCTTGTAGCAGCGGGATCCATCGGATCAGTCTCAGCATTGTGTCCTTTTTCGCCAACAAGTACTTAAGTGCGAAATGATCTAAAAAGACCATGATCTTCGACCTGAACAAGTATGACCGAAATTTATCCAATGCATAAACTATGGCCAATAATTCTCTCTGTGGTGGTATAGTTTATTTGTGCATCAATCAATATTTTACTTGCGTAATAAATTACATGAGGTTGGATTATGGGGGTAGTGGATAACAGTTCTCTCATTTTCAAAAATGCCTTCATGCAATCATCATCAAAGATGAAAGGGACGTCCTTTCCAAGCAAGGTACATAATGGTTTAGCCACCTTGCTAAAATCCTTGATAAATCTTCTGTAAAATCCCGCATGCCTCAGAAATGATCGAATTTATCGAACACTCTTTGGTGGTGGCAAATTAGTAATTAAATCGACTTTTGCCTTGTCGACTTCAATTCCTTTCTTGAAAATGATATGTCCCAACACAATTGCTTGTTGAACCATAAAATGGCTCTTTTCACAGCTTAAGACAAGATTGGATTCTACGCAACGTTGTAATACCTGTGTCAAATGGTTAAGACACATTTCAAAGGTCCTCCCAAAAACTGAGAAGTCATTCATGAATACTTCGATGAATTTGTCAACCATATCCGAGAATATTGCTAACATACAGCACTGAAAAGTGGCCGGCGCATTGCAAAGTTCGAAAGGCATCCTTCGATTTGCAAAGGTACCATAAGGGCAAGTAAATATTATCTTTTCTTGGTCTGATGAAAATACAGGCACTTGATTGTATCCCAAGTAATCATCAAGAAAATAATAATATTCTTGTCCTACCAACTTTTCTAGAATTTGATCAATAAATGATAAGGGAAAATGGTTCTTTCTCGTGACAGTGTTCAATTTTTGATAATCGATACATACACGCAATCTAGTGGTCTTGCGAGGAGGCACCAGTTCTCCTTCAGTAGTCTCTTTCACTATAATTCCTGACTTTTTGGGAATAATTTGAATTGGACTTACCCATTCACTATCAGAGATCGCATAGATGATCCATGCATCGAGTAACTTAATAATCTCTTTTAAAACAACTTCTTTCATGTTTGGATTAAGTTGTCTTTGTGGTTCCCTCGATGGTGTACTATCATGTTCCAGATGTATTTTATGCATACATACTGATGGATCAATCCCTTTAAGATTGGCTAGGTTCCATCCAATAGCTTCTTTGTGGTCCTTAAGCACTTTCAACAATTCATGCTCTTGCTTTTCCGATAATGTTGATGAAAATATTACTGAAAATATTTCTTGAGGTCCTAGGAAAGCATATTTGAGTGACTCAGACAGCTGCTTTAATTCAACGGTTTGGTGGCTGCCCGATTAATGGTGTCAACTTACCCTTTGCCTCAATGGGTAACGGTTCCACCTTAGTCTCAGTCTCACATGACTTATCATCTTGACTTGATGAATTCATCCTCTTCTCTTCTGGTTGTTTCTTTTCAGTTCCCTTTTTCTCATAGATGGCCAATAAAACTGTTTCGAATTCTTCTTTGGTCAGCATTGACGACAAAGCTTCATCCACTACTTCGTCCATCTGATAGATGTAGAAACAGTCAACCTATCCTCATTGGGAAAATGGTTCATCGCATGAAATATATTGAGTCTGACTTTCATGTTTCCAAAAGAAACATCCATGACTCCAGTTCGACAATTGATACAGGCATTAGCGGTTGTGAGAAACGGAGGTCCAAGAATGATTAGGACTTGATTTGTTGATTTAACAGACTGTTCCATATCCAAAACAACGAAGTCCACTGGAAAGATAAATTTATCTATTTCAACCAAAACATCTTCAATGATACCCCTAGGTCGTCTTTCTAACCTATCAGCCAGTTGAAGTATAACTGTCGTGGGTTTTAATTCGCCTAGTCCTAATTTCTCATACACTGAGTATGGGATCAGGTTGACACTCGCTCTCAAATCCAGTAACGCCTTACCACTTGGTTGCCCACCTATGACATATAGAACAGTTGGAATTTTGGAGTCCTTCAGTTTCTATAGTGCATCCAATCGCAATATCGAACTGACTTGATTAGTCAGGAACACCTTATTAGACACTTGAGTACGTGCCTTTCTCTTACGAGTACAAAGATCCTTAAAAAAATTAGCATACTCAGGAACTTGTTTGATTGTTTCAAGCAATGGAAGATTTATCTTTAGTTGCTTGAATGTTTTAAAGATTTTCTCTATTTTTGACAGTCCTTTCCCCATTTTAGAAGGAGGTGTCAGGCACTTAGGAAATGGTGCCTTTGGGATATAGGGATTGGATTCAAGTTTCAAGTCTTCTTCAGGTTCTTGTTGGACAATTTTATGAGATTTCACCTTCTCTTCCGTCTCCGACTCTTTTTCTTTTTCAGCTACTTTTTCTTCTTTTTCTAATTCTATTAGAATTTTCACTTGATTATCAACCACTCTTCCACTTCTCAACACAATAACAACTTTCAACTGTTGACTATTCGATGGTCTTTCATCAGGTGATGCTTGACCTCGAGAATTGTTGAGAGGTTGACTAGGAAGCCTCCCTTCCTCTCGTTGACTTAATTGATTGGTCAATTGGCTAATTTGGTCCATCATCATCTGCTGAAAAGCTTGCATATTTCGCATAATCTTCTCTTCCAAATCAGAATCTTTCGAAGTGGTGGTATGAGATTGATTGAAATTCTGATTTTTTCGATACTCAGAATTTGGATGATGATAATAAGAATTATGTTGAAAATTAGAATTTTATTGTGGACGAAAGTTCTGTTGTCCATTTGTTATGTTCGATCAGTACTGCGGGTTCACTTGTCCAGTTTGGTTTGATCCTCCCCATCCTAAGTTGGAGTGATTTTTCCATTTCGGACTATATGTGTTGGAGTACATGTTTCTACCCTATCGCAGATAAGATTGAGTCACATTCACCTGCTCTTGAGGAGTAGGTTTATCAAGAAAGAATGACAAGGTAGTTGGACATTCATTGGCAATGTGACCTGGGTGTTCACAAATTGAACAAGCAGTGGGTTGATGGGAGTTTTAGCTTGCTTGGTTGCAGCTAACAACATGTTTATCTGTTTGGATAACATATCAACTTTTGTTGATAGATCTGAAGCATTATTAGTGACATCATAAAGTCCATCTCTTGTCGACACATGAGATTTAGTTGCCACATCCAGGTTGGTTCGCCCCAATGTCTCATTTTGTATTGAGGTTTGGTATAACTTCTCAAACAATGCCTATATTTCATCAGCCTCTTTTGTGGCACATGATCCTCCACAAGATGCATCAATCATGCGTCTCTCTTCTATAATCAGTCCATTGTAAAAACTTTGGACCTGCTGCCACCTTGAAATTTAATGATTAGGACAACTTTTGATCAATTTCTTAAAGCGTTCCCAACATTCATGAATTGTTTCTGTTGGTTGTCGGGAGAAGAACTGAATCTTCTGACATAACTCAATGATTTTGGTCATGGGAAAATATTTTTTTAGGAATTAACGGTGTAGCTCTACCCAACTCTAGATAGATTGTGGTTCTAAAGAATAGAACCAAGTTTTTGCCTTATCCCTTAAAGGAAAGCGAAAAAGTGTTAACTTAGCTATCTCATCGGTGACATTATGAACTCTGAACATTTTACACACCCTAGTAAACTCATTTAAGTGAACATGTAGATTTTCATTGGACAATCTATGAAAAATCGGAAACATTTAAATCATTGCGGATTTGAATTCATAATGGTTTCCTGGAATGGGGGCATGCATGATATATCATGATCTTCGTAAAAACCAGGATCATTATAATACTCTAATGTTCTTGGGCCCTCATCATGATTATTATTTTCATTATTGATATTTTGACTCTTCCCATTCCTTTCTTGTCTTTGATCTGTCATGGTTTCAGTATGATAATACTGAATCTTTTTTATTCTATGATTCTCTCTGCAAGATCTTTCAATTTCACAATTCAACGGTTGTAGATGTGGATGATGAGATCGAGTAAAGCTCATGCACCAATACCCAAGACAAGGATTATCAAGTCCACAATAAACCCAACAATGAAACTCTTTAGGTTCAATCGATTGAATTTGTAGATTCAATCGATTGAGACAAAACACAACAGTGTTCCCGCAGAGACTTATCAGTCAATGATTTATGTATTAAAATCAATCGATCGAGGTTCAAAAGTCAAGCTAGACAGAATAGAAAATACAGCAGAAATGGCAAACAACCGAAGTCTAGTTAATCGATTGACAGAGAAATGTCGATCGATTGATAGAATCTAAAAAATTTCATAGTGAGCACGCTGGCAAATGATATCCTAGACTCAATCGATTGACAGGGAATTGTCAATCGATTGACTTCCATAGTGAACAGTAGCCAGTATCAAAAGAATTTTTTTTTTTTCTGAATTTAAAATTTCAAAATTAAAAATCAATATTTTAAATTTAAATTTTAAATTCAAATTTCAAAGTCAAAATTCAAAATTCAAAATCTGAAAATCGAAATCAAGATTTGAAATTCAAATTTCAAATTTCAAAATCAAAAATTCAAAATTCGAATTCAAATTTAAATTTAAAAATTGACAAATTTAAAATTTAAAAATCAAAATTTAAAATCTAAAAGAAATCCTATAAAATCCTACAAAATCTTAACCAAGAGAAGAAAGGAAAGAAAAGGAAATCCTATAAATCTTAAACAAGAAATCCTACAAAAGGCAATAATTAGAATTGAAAAATCCTACAAATCTCAAAATTCCTACAAATACTAAAAGGCAGTAAACTAAAGATCCTAAAAAAAATCTTAAAGATCCTAACTTGAAATTTTAAAAATAATTCAAAATTTTAAAATTCAAAAATCAAAATTTCAAATTGAAGTTCGAAATTCAAATTTCAATTTTTTTTTTTGAAAATTTCAACATTCAAATTTCAAAATTCAAGTTTCAAATTTTCTGTAACGTCCTGAAAATTTCGTACCTAGATAGTTCACCTCGGGATGCGGACCAACTGGTTAGGTGTTTGATCGAGTCAACGTTGACTTGGTTGACTTAGTTGAACATGGGGAGATGATAGAGTTAAGTGGAACAAGAGTGATTAGTAGGATGTGTGAGTATATACACTAAGTTAGTTGTATATGCTTTACACCAAATTGTAAAGGTATAAGTTATAAGGGGTAAAGGGAGGAGTTATTTCCTTTTTAATGTAGAGAAGAGTTAAGAAAGAAAGAGAGAGTAGATGAGAGGAGAATTGTTGTGAAATAAATGAAGTGTAATGAATGCAAACGAGTGACTTTGGCTCGCAAAGTCTAGCGGATCGAGCTCGGGATCGAGGAGAGATTTTTGGTTTGGAGTTTGAGAAGCCCTAATGAACTAAGGCTAGGGATCAAAGGAATAACTGATTAAAGGTGAGCTGAATTTTCTTAAGAAATCCCTTAGATTAGTTTGATTAATTAGCTGTGTATTTATATATATAGATATACATATAAGAAATTGATGAAGACTTGGATGGGGTGGATGAGTTGAAGAAGTGATGAACTCGATCCAAAGCTGAGAATAGGCAAATTCGATCAAACGAAATGAGAAATCCGTTCGAACGAATTTGTCCTGAGGAGATGAATTGAAAAAGAAAGAGGTTCTTGATTGAATCGTTCGAACGAAATATAAATTCGTTCGATCGATTTTGGAAACCGTTCGAACGAAATAAAAATCGTTCGAATGGTTTTGCTTGGGAGAAAATAGGGTATATGGAGAATTCGTTCTAACGAAATAAAAATCGTTCGAACGATATAGAATTTCGTTCAAAACGATTTAGAAACCGTTCGAATGATTTTGAGAATCGTTCGAACGATTTTAAATCATTCGATCGATTTGAGTGAAATTGGGTTTTGGATATCTTTTGACTTGTAAATTGTGTGTAGTTGAACATTAGGCTTTATGAACCAATGTTTAAACATAATAGTGATGTTCTTTATGTACTGACTGTACGTAGGTTGAATCGGACCATTGGGTTACTAATAGTCTGATCGGATTAGAGAATCCGAGGATTCGAGATGCATTGAGGTAGGGGAATATCTAAACGAGTACACCTTATTACGAGCATTTACGTAGTGATAGAATGATGTTGCATGATCTTTAAACATAGTTTTCATTTATTAGTAATGCAATGAGTACAGAAATGGCAATGGTGTGAGTATTTACACAAAATTCATGAGAAAACTTGTTAAGTTAGAATAAAATCATCCCAGGGATTTAAGAACACATTCAGCATCGCAGAAATGCATCAGATGACGTGACATCCCAGGGATGTATGGTGGATGTAAAGATCCACGTCCAGAAGTAAACAGTAAACATAATTGCACAGGCTGTGAGTTGCTATGTATTAGCACAATCACATGGTGAATAACTATATGTATTGCATAATTTGATTTAAGGTTCAGAGAATACCCAACCGACGCAAGTGATAACCGTGATCGACTCGACAGATGATATTAAATCGACCCGATGGCTAATCCATGGATGTATAGTAGTAGTATGCTCGTCGCCTAAGAGACAGGGACGAGGACAATTCCATGAAAAATAGTCTGATTAGACGACGATGGTTGAACCGACCATCGGGGTTCAATGCTATATTGCTCGGGGATTATTTAAGTTAAGATTTAAGTCATGATCTCAGCCTGGTTGCAACTAAGGGAACTAGTAGTCATTGAAAGAAATACATGAGTAGAGTAATAAATGCAGTCAAATTGTTTTATCGCATCTTAAAGTTACTTTTCAAGCAATGACATATCTATGAGTTCGTATTTTATTCTTGTCATGAAATATATGTTTGTAAAATGGATATACTTGTTGTGATATTGCCCCTATTGAGCTAGGATGTAGCTCACCCCTTGACTATATGTCATAGGTGATGATTTAGGAATTGATGATAACTTAGGAGTTGCTACCGGCGAGGGTGATCCCGGAGATTCAGAGTACTTTCTAAGGGAGGAGTCTGAGCCTCCTCCAGAGAGATTCTTTTAGAAGACTTGCTGCTTACTTTGATAGTGTTTGTAAGGAGAGAGAGAATTATGGCTTGGTACGTCCAGCCTTATTTTTGTAAGAGTAAATATATCTGTAATATTCTTTTGTTGAACTATTGAGAGTGACCGTAGCTACGGCATTGATGGTTAGAGTTGGTTCTTTTGTTCATGCGGAGTCATGAAATTAGAACTATCTTTTGGATAGGTGTTTTGGATTAGCGTATAGTAGAATTGGAGATTTATTTTACATTAAATTCTTGTGCTTTCATATTATGAATGGGATGTACCAAGTGTTCCGCACATACATTATGGGGCACGACCACAAGGGCTGTGCCGATGGCACAGGTTTCGGAGTGCCAAAATCCGGACTGTCACAGTTGGTATCAGAGCCCTTTCTTTACAATTTCTAACAAGTCTTGGACTTTTGTTGGAGCGAAGGGATCTTCTGCTAACGAAACCTTGGTTTCATGTGCAGAGCGCGATGTCTTCTGGAAGAAGGGGTCGATCGAGAGGTACCCAGAATAGGAACCAAAGAGGTGAAGAAGGATTTCAGGCAGGGTCTAGTAGTAGAGACCAAGAAAATTCTCGAGAAGGAGAACGGAGGAGTGAAACGACCGATCGAATCGCATTGGCTATGGAGACTATGGCCGCTGCGATGGCTCAGCAGACGCAACAGACTGCGATACTGGCTGAGCATATGGCACTATTGGCGGCTAATAATATCAATAATGCTAATAGTCATCAGCCATCACCACCTCCTCCAGCATTGTTGCCCCCGTCTTTTGTTGATTTTAGGAGATTGAGACCTCCTAGCTTCTATGGGCAGACGGACCCGTTAGAAGCAGAGAAATGGATGAACCAAATAGAGAAGCTTCTAGACAGACTACGGAGTACAAAAAGTGAGAAGGTAAGATGGGCTTCCTTCCAGTTGGAGGGAGATGCCGATCCGTGGTGGAAGTCCGTGCTGAGAAAGAGGGAAGTAGAGGACCCGCATCGCCTATGGACTTGGGCGGACTTTGTGAGAGAGTTTAATAGGGAATATTTCCCTAAACAATACGAGTACAGATGAGAAGGGAGTTTGCAAATCTCCAACAGAAATGGCATGTTCGTACGAGAGTACGGGATAGAGTTTACGCGATTGTCCCGGTTTGCACCGGAGTTAGTATCCACTGAGGTTATGAAAGCCGTCAATTTTGAAGAAGGCCTTCGACCAAACATCCGTGAAAGAGTGTCAATTTTTGAACTCGAACGCTATGTGGATGTGATAGGAAAGGTAATAGTGGCTGAGAGGGATATATATGGGGTGTACAAGAGAAGAGATCAACATGATGGGACAGGGACAGCTCAAGGGGGAGCGAGTGAGTATAGCTCGGGGAACAAAAAGCTGATATTTACCACGCCAACTCCACTCCCTAGACAGGGCATGTATACAAATTTCTCTAGGCCACCTATGTCCGCATTGGCGAGACCAATTCGGTATGAGAACCCTACCGCCACCACAGGAGTGTCTGCTAGCCAAGGCGTCTCTCGGGCAGCCTCTTCTACTTCAAGGGAGACTTGTGCCAAATGCGGCAAGCCTCACAGAACAGTTGATTGTAGAAGGGGAATGCAAGGGTGTTACCGATGTGGGAAGCTGGGCCACATAATAAAGGATTGCCCGGAGATGAACAAGGGAAGAACGACTTCTGCTTCTGTACCACGAACCATACAAGCTAAGAGGCCGATTGTATAAGGGAGGACTTATGCAGTTACTGCAGAGGACGCTTTGAACTCCAATGATATCATTGAAGGTGAGTTCTACTTGAGTTTAATTACCATGCTATCAAATATAACATTTACAATGCATTTTTCTTGTGTAGATTAAATGTCATTTAAGAGTTTTGTTGGTCACTTAGATATCATGTTTAAATAAGTGACACGAGTGAAATGTTGAGATGTGTGTGCACTATAGGTACCCTATATGTGTATGGGAAGGAGAGTCGTGGAGAGTATGAGGCTAGAGCGTTGATAGACCCAGGGTCTACTCATTTGTTTATTACTCCTCGATTTGTAAGAAGGATGAGGATCAAGCCAGAGACATTAGATTTCATCTTGGTTGTGACTGTTCCAACTGGACAAGCAGTTGATGCAGACTTAGTCTACAAGTCAGTAACCGTGGCTGTTAAAGATGGGGAGGTCTTTGAATTGTCAGCAAATTTGATTTAGACATGTAGGGATTTGATGTAATCCTTGGCATGGACTGGTTGTCAAAACACTGTGCAACGGTCGATTGCACGAGTAAGATTGTCATCTTTAGGCCGAATACAAGGAGATTGTTTCGATTTGTTGGAGTGAGAACGAAGTTCCTACCACTTGTGTCCGCCATCAAGGCCGAACGCCTAATCAGAGATGGATGCAGTGGTTACTTGACCTTTCTGATGGATGACAAGAAAAGAAAAAATGTTATTACGGAGATCGCAGTGGTGTGCGAGTTTGAAGATGTCTTCCCAGAGGAATTACCAGGCTTACCTCCGGATCGAGAAGTGGAGTTTGCTATCAACTTGGCACCTAGAACGGAGCCGATTTCTAAAGCACTGTATAGAATGGCTCCGGTCGAGTTGAAGGAGTTGAAGGAACAGCTACATGAGCTTTTAGATAAGGGGTTTGTTAGACCAAGTGTATCTCCTTGGGGTGTGCCGATCTTGTTTGTTAAGAAGAAGGATGGGTCAATGAGGTTGTACATTGACTACCGTCAGTTGAACAAACTCACTATAAAGAACAAGTATCTGTTGCCAAGAATAGATGATTTGTTTGACCAGCTACAGGGGGCAAGGTATTTTTCAAAAATCGACTTGAGGTTGGGATATCATCAACTCAGGGTCAAAGCAGAAGACATTCAAAAGACTGCTTTTAGGACGAGATACGGACACTAGGAGTTCTTAGTGATGCCGTTTGGGTTGACAAATGCGTCGGCGTCTTTCATGGATTTAATGAATCGGGTGTTTAAACCACACCTGAACTCTTGCGTTGTTGTATTTGTTGATGATATCCTCATCTACTCCAAGTCAAGGAAAGAATATGAGGAGCATTTGAGATCCGCTCTACAAACGTTGCGTGAACACCAATTATACGCCAAACTCAGTAAGTGCGAGTTTTGGTTAGAAGAAGTTACCTTTTGGGACACGTCGTCTCAAAAGATGGTGTCACGGTGGTTCCTACTAAGATTGAGGCAGTAGTGCAGTGGGAGCAACCAAAGACGGTCACCGAGGTACGCAATTTCCTTGGTTTAGCCGAGTATTATAGACGCTTTGTGGAAGGGTTTTCCAAACTATCGGGTCCACTGACCAGACTCACACGGAAAGATGTACGATTTGAGTGGACCGATGCGTGCGAAGCGAGCTTTCAAGAACTAAAGAAGCAACTTACCTCAGCCCCGGTACTTGCAATTCCTTCAGGCAATGGAGGTTTTGCCATTTATAGTGATGCTTCTCATAATGGTTTAGGCTGTGTGCTAAACCAGTATAAAAAGGTGATTGCTTATGGGTTGAGACAGTTGAAAGATCATGAGAAGAATTACCCGACTCATGACCTCGAGCTCGCAGCAGTCATTTTTGCATTGAAGAGCTGGAGACACTATTTGTATGGGGAGACCTTTGAGATTTTCATTGACCACAAAAGCCTCCGATATTTATTTACACAGAAGGAACTAAACATGAGGTAGAGAAGGTGGATGGAATTTCTTAAAGATTATGACTGCTCCATCCAATATCACCCAGGCAAGGCTAACGTGGTCGCGGATGCTTTGAGTCGGAAGGGTTCGGCTCAGTTGGCTAACCTGATGTTGGGAATGCACAGGTGGAAATTGTTTGAAGACCTATCATTGTATGATGCGATGATTGAAGTACAAGCTTCAAGTACTCTGTTGGCCAATATTTCAGTTCGGCTTTTCGAACACGTGCACGAGTTGCAGATGAAAGATGCCGAGTTAGTTAAGATTCAAAAGGACGTAATGGAAGGTACTAGACCGGATTTCTCTATAAGGGAGGATGGTTCCTTATTGTTCAGGGGACGCCTCTGTATTCCTATTGATGCCGGTCTACGACGGACTATTTTGGATGAGGCACACAAGTCAAAGTACGCAATCCATCCAGGTAGTACCAAAATGTATCAAGACCTGCGTAAGAACTACTGGTGGAGAGGTCTCAAACACGACGTAGCAGAGTACGTGTCAAAGTGTTTGATGTGTCAGCAAGTAAAAGTCGATCATAGACACCCTGCTGGCTTGTTACAGCCTCTACCTATACCGGAATGGAAATGGGAATCTATCTCCATGGATTCCATCGTGGGGTTACCACAAACAGTGAAGAGGTATAACGCCATTTGGGTTGTTGTAGATAGACTAACGAAATTGGCTCATTTCTTACCCTACAACACCATGTATACGGCAGGCAAACTTGCGGAACTCTATATGAAAGAGATAGTATGTCTACATGGTATTCCTAGTAGTATTGTATCTGATCGCGACCCGTTGTACACTTCAAAGTTTTGGCAAAAATTTCAAGAAGGTATGGGTACTCGGTTAGATTTCAGTTCGGCGTTCCATCCACAAACTGATGGGTAGGCGGAACCAGTAAACCAAGTGATCGAAGATATGCTCAGGGCATGCATGCTTGAACTACAAGGATCATGGGATCAACATTTTCCGTTGATCGAATTTGCGTATAATAATAGTTTTCAAGCAAGCATCGGAATGGCGCCGTACGAAGCTCTTTATGATAGGCGATGTCGATCACCCATCAACTGGGAAGAGACCGGAGAAAAATTTGTGCTTGGTCCGGAAGTTCTCGAAGATAATGCTATGGTTGTACGTATGATAAGGGAACGACTTCGATCGACTTCGAGTACAAAGAGCTATCTGCGATGTCAAGCGAACGAGCCTAGATTTCGCCGTTGGCGGCCATGTGTTTGTGAAGGTATCACCCATGAGGGGTGTGATGCGGTTCGGGAGAAAGGGAAAGCTCAGTCCTCGTTATATAGGACCCTTTGAAGTTTTGGGTTAAGTCAGAGAAGTAGCCTATCGCATCGAATTGCCCCCGTTGTTTGAAAGGGTGCACAACGCCTTTCATATCTCTATGCTCCGAAAGTACGTAAAGGATCGCACGCACATTTTAGGTAGTCAGCCAATTGAGTTACATGAGGATATGACGATGGTTGAAGATGCTACACAAATCTTGGACCGAAAGGAACGAACTCTACGCACTAAGGTCATTCCATTAGTACTCGTCAAGTGGGGCAACCATCCTATTGAAGAAGCAACCTGGGAGAGAGAGATTGAAATTAGGGATCTGTATCCCCATTTGTTTGAACAAGTAGTTTGAGTGGTAGATGCCAATTGTGGAGCCAAGTTGGAGTGCATTGTAAATGTGGAGCTCTAGATGTCAAAATTTTGAATGAAAAAGGAGAACAACTATCATGAGCTATGTTAAGATTCTGTGTTAGTCTTTGTGATTAAAAAAAAAAAACATGGTATATGCAATTAAACTGAACTGTGTGAAGGTTTCCATGTAAAAAATGCAGCCTGCTTCTATGAATTTGAAAATTTGCCTCGTTGGTAGACTGCTAAATTGAATAGCTGATCTATGCGTAGTGTGTAACGCGATCATTCACACTATAACGGATGGCGTATTGGTGTAAACTGAATTGTGTGAAGGTTTCCATGTAAAAAATGCAGCCTGCTTCTATGAATTTGAAAATTTACCTCGTTGGTAGACTGCTAAATTGAATAGCTGATCTATGCGTAGTGTGTAACGCGATCATTCACACTAATCGAGTTGGGAAATTCGATTAATCTATCCCAACTCGATTAATCGAAGTCTCTAACATAATGAAGTCGATTCTCAAATCGAGTGGTCGAAAGTCTGAAATCGATTAGTCGATCCCAAATCGATTAATCAAAATCCAAAATCGATTAATCGATTTCCCAACTCGATTAGTCGATTTCCCCAGGTCTTGTTTTCCAGCTACTGGAAGTACCCAGTCGATTAGTCGATTTCCAAATCGATTAATTGAACATCCAAATCGATTAATCGAAATCCAATTCGATTAATCGAAATTGGGCACTCATGACTTTTCAACTTCTTGGCCAAAATCGATTAATCGAATCCCAATTTCGATTAATCGATTTGGCCAGATTCAGCCCCCTTTCGGGTTGTTCTTCAAAATCTTTTCCCCTTTCATTTCTAAACCTTTAATCTACTCTTTTAAGTACATTTGACCACATTTAATCATCTACAATCTATGCATTAACATTAATTTAAAACTCACCTTCAATCAATCCTCAAATTGATCAAGATCTAGGATGGAATGGCTAGGGCTCCAGCTTTTGCTTCAACGATTCCAACACGTTGAATCCGAAAATCAATGCTCTAATCTCCTCTTGATTTACATTAACTCTACTTTCATAACTCCTCTTTACTCTCTCTCTCTCTCTCTCTCTCTCTTCTTAACTCTCTCCTCAACAACCAACAAAAAGGAAAACTAGGGTTATTAAAACTCTTATATCCTCTCTTGGCCTTGTGTGTTAAACACATACCAGAGATAGGTGTATGTGACTGCAACTTAACACAATACTCTACACTTAGGTCATACTAATCTCACATTAGTACATAACTTCATGAGTCCACTGTTTGACCATCACCTGGTCAAACCCATGACCAGTCGGGCACAGATCCCGAGGTCATAGTTAAACACTCAATTTTTTGGGATATTACAGAAGATCAGTCAGAAAGGGGGCTAAATCGGACTAAATCGATTAATCAAAATTGGGATTCGATTAATCGATTTTGGTCTGGAAGTTGAAAAGTCAAGTAAGCCCGATTTCGATTAATCAAATTGGATGTTTGATTAATCGATTTGAGAATCGACTAATCGACTGGGTACCTCCAGTGGCTGGAGAAACATGACCTGGGGAAATCGACTAATCGAGTTGAGAAATCGATTAATCGATTTTGGATTTCGATTAATCGATTTGGAATCGACTAATCGATTTCGGACTTCGACTACTCGATTTGAGAATCGACTTTGCTATGCCAGGGGTTTTGATTAATCGATTTGGGATCGATTAATCGATTTTGGGAATCGATTAATCGATTTGGGTTTCGATTAATCGATTTTGAGAATCAATTAATCAATTTTGGCAGATTCAACTAACTTTTGAATTTTACTTTGAGATTGAGGGAGGGTCTAGGACCTACTTTATTACATCTTTAGTGATGTATTGCATGTGTTGTGATGTACCATAGGTGGTACGTGTGAAAGCGAGCACAAGAAGCCGCGTGGCATCTTGATGCTTCGACCTTTAGAGAATTGAGGTAGGGAACACCTTGAACATGTACTTTAATTGTAAGAGCATGTATGTAGTGATATATTTATCAGAATTGAAAGTGTTTTAACTATGAAAAGCTTTATGAAAATAGGTGTGTGTGTGACACCAAGAATGCGATAAAGGTATCTGTGTGATGCAAGTAACTAAGATCAAGTAATCTAATGAGAATGAGACATCCCCAGGAGATGAGAAAGTAATAAAGGCATCACTGGATGCGAGTAAGTTATATATCCCAGGGATATATATGTGATTGAATAATTACTGTTAAGGCCTAACTGATATAAGATAGCACTTTACACGGTAAACAACTATATGTAAAGCACATATTATTTTTGTTATTTGAGGTTTGTTTAGGATACCCCACCGACGTGGCGGGATACCCACGACTGACGCGACAGGATATCCGTGACCGGTACAGCGGCCAATCCGTACACCAGTGCGGGGGTCTATCTGTACACAGTAAGCACATCGCAGGGATGTTGAGATGAGTTTTAACCCCGTCACCTATTGAGAAAGGGGCTTGGGTCGTATTCTCAGGGAATACATTTTTATAACTGTCTATTTAGACGACAATGAAGGGTATCTCATCGGGGCTCGATGCTATATTGCTCGGGGATTACTTAAGTTGAAGATTTAAGTTTTTGCTTTAAGCCTGTTCAGTGTCATTCATGATAAATCAATAGTAAAGTAAGACATGTTAATTACCAGTAAACTTGAATACAAATCATCAGCTTTTAAACTGTTTTCTAGCAATTGCATAGACTAATCATGCTTAGAATATTATGGAATATATGTGAGTTTTAATTTATATATTCATTGTGTTGTTCCCTATTGAGCTAGGATGTAGCTCACCCCTTTTTAACTATACATCATAGGTCCTCTGTTAGCAGCAGCTGAGGCTTCGAGTGCCTGGAGACGAGTTGGAGCCTCCTCCCGAGGACTTCTTCTAGGAGACCCTACTGTGTACTTTGACAGAGAGTAGTTTTGAGAGCAAATTTGTACGGCTTGGTATGTCAAGCCTTTATTTTGTTAAAACAATATAATTAAATTGATTTAATTCTTTTGGCGAACCATCTGGGATGATCTATTTATCACCGATGGTTCGGGTTGGTTCTCTGTTCATGCAGTGGCATGAAAGCAAAACTGTCTTTTGCGTATGCCAGATGGGCATATTAACTTTTCCGCGTTATGAAATTATTTGCTTTATTTAATTATCATTGCTTGTTATACCAATGTTCCGTGCATAGTTTTGGGCCATGATCTGGAGAATCGTACTGATGGCATGGGTTTCGGAGTGTCAAAATTCGGGCTGTCACAATTGGTAACAAAGCATTTTCTTTTAGAAATTTCGACAATCATTCTTTTGTTAGAGCATAGGGACTTCTGCTAATGAAAACTTTGTTTTCACGTGCAGACCGTTATGTCTTATAGAGGAAGGGGCCGACCCAGGGGCGGCTATAGTAGAAGCTTGCATAGTCGAGATGATTTTATCTCTGACGTGAATAGAGAGCCTATAGGACATGGAGGGGCTTCTGGCAGTGGTGGCCAAGGAAGCCAAGATCAGGGAGGGAACCGAGATTGAGATCGTCAGGATCAAGATCAGAGAGTGCAGGAAAGAGTTAGAGAAAGGAATGAGGATAGAAAGGAGCGTCAGAGGATGATGCACACCATGGAGACCATGGCAGCTGCTATGGCTCAACAGGCAACATCTTTGGCAGCTCATACTCATGAGCAAAGATCACCACCGACACCTCCGTGGCTTTTATTGAGTTTAGGAGGATGAGACCTCCTAGCTTTTCAGGACAGGCAGACACTATGACAGCTGAAAACTAGTTAAGTGAGATTGAGAAAGTGTTTAGTGTGCTCACTTGTACAGAGGACGAGAGCGTCCGTTGGGCAGCCTACATGTTGGACGGGGAGGCTGGGCCTTGGTGGAAGTCCGTTTCACGGACTAGGGCTCAGGAGACTCCAGATATGCCCTGGACATGAGATGAGTTTGTCGAGGAATTTAATAAACAGTACTTCCCTGAAGTGGTGAGGAACCAAATGGAAGTTCAATTTTTGCAATTGGTTCAAGGGAAGATGACTGTGAGAGAATACGGAGTGGAGTTCATGCGACTTGCTCGCTTTGCGCCCGACTACGTCATCACTGAGATGATGAAAGCAAAGAGGTTTCAGCAAGGTTTGAAGCTAGACGTGAGGGGAGGAGTAACGCCATTCCAGTTGTTGACCTATGGAGAGGTCATGAGCAAGGCCTTGGTGGTAGAGGAAGAAAATAATAATAAATATCACCAGAGAGAGCAACAAGGAAGGCAGAATACGGATCAGAGCAGAATGGAGAATTATGAACCGGTGAACAAAAAGCCAAGATTCATACCAAACAATCAGAAACCACTGTTTCAAGGAGGTTATGGGAAACCGGCGAGCAGAGCAGCCAGTAGAGACTTCCATTACTGGCGTCGGGGAGACCAATTAGATACGAGAGCCCTGCTATTACTACCGGAGCTACAATTACTCAGGGGTTCTCGCGAGTAGCTTCTTCCACACCTCGTGAGACTTGTGCCAAGTGTGGAAAGTCTCATAGGATAGCTGACTGTAGGCAAGGAACTCGGGGTTGCTTCCGATGTGGCAAGGTGGGCCACTTGATCAAGGAGTGCCCTGAGATGAACAAAGGGAAGACGACTTCAGCACCTATTCCACGACATATACAAGCGAGGAAGCTGATCGTCCAAGGGAGAGCCTACGCAGTCACAACTCAAGAGGCTCAGAATACAAATGACGTGATTCAAGGTGAGCTTTCTTTTAAATAAAGAATTTCAATGCTTGAAATTTTTAGATAGAGAAGGTGCATCTACATATAGAAAATATAAGAAAAACTTGCATGTGATAAATTCTGGTATGATAATAAACAATATATATACGTGTATGTATGGTTAGGTGCATTACAAATTTATAAGAAGGAAAGCAACGTGACATACGAAGCTCGAGTGTTTGACAGAGAGTAGAGGGTTGTGACTACACTTTCACTCATTGCCACATCCACGAGGTCTTAGAGTGCCATTTGGACTTTGTACCCAAGACCACCATCTTCCCACCCTTCGAGGAAGAGGTGAGATTTGAAGAAATAATGACTCGGATGATAAATGGGAAAAAGGGGTCGGGAGAGTCCATTAGGAGGGTCAACCTTCCTATTACATGTGAATGCTTGATTCCATAATCAAGTGCAACCTTTACCCGCTACGTCATGATACCGAGAGGGTGGATAAAGTGCAGCAGGCACTTTACGCGGCCTTCTGTGGCCG
This sequence comes from Chloranthus sessilifolius, assembly GCA_021018995.1. Lineage (NCBI taxonomy): Eukaryota > Viridiplantae > Streptophyta > Magnoliopsida > Chloranthales > Chloranthaceae > Chloranthus > Chloranthus sessilifolius. The sequence continues at coordinate 8,547,658 of CM037589.1, read as the reverse complement.
TTGGTTTGATGCCACTAAGGTCATCCTCGAGAGGATGAGATACATTAAGGGCAAGTTGATGAAGGGCAACTTGAGGCCCAAAGAAAAAATGCCCTATGCTCAACTCATCTCGAGCATGCTGGAGTGTTACTCAAACGCTCCAGAATACGCTATATCGCCCCATGAGGAGAGGGCTACGGACCGAGTGAAGACGTTCTCAAACTCTTCATGGAGCCGTAGTTACAATTTACTTAATCGGACCCTATCAGCTTAGGGTCCAGCAGCAGCACCAGTAGCACCACCACCACCCCCACATCAGGACCCACCCGTGGGTGGGGCACACCCAGTTGATCCACCAGCGAAGGGGGCACCCTCCCATACCACTGCCTCACCTACTCCGCCAGCACACTCTGCGGCAGCCACACCGACGTCTTCTTACCGCCGGCGAGCGGCTCGCTCGGCCCTACTATAGAGGACGTGTTGGCCAGGATGGAGGCCAACAACGAGCGGATGAACCAACGGATGGATTTCCTGATGTACCACACTATGCGGTACATCTATCCGTTGGACTACCAGCAGCGCCTCGCGCAGGAGGAGGCATGGACTGCGGGTCGGACTGCCTTCCATACGGGTCCAATTTTCTATGCGAGCACATCTGCTACCAATGCATCTGGCTCGGCGCACGAGCAGCCTACAGAGACGACCCAGCCACCACTTGAGCCGCCAGTTCAGTCAGAGTAGCCCGCCCCTGCATCAGATCTGCCAAGAGAGGGGACGGCGTGACCGACCGACGATGGTTTCAGTTGTCATCACTTTTTGGATGTTTTGGATATTTTGTACTGTGTATCAAAATTTTCCATTATACTTATCGCCAACAATTAACGATACTTGTAAATTTTGCAAAATTAATGAAATATAAATCAGTTTTCTATAGCATGTACTTGCATTATTTTGTTTCTCGCACTGTGTACTATGAAATTCACTGTCGTGGGTGTCTACGTGACACCGTTGTATGCGGAGTACCACACCAGAGCACTCTTGGGTTATTTTCAAGGATAAAAATTCCCAAGGTGGGGAGAATGTAATATCCCAAAAAATTGAGCGTTTAACTTTGACCTCGAGATCCATGCTCGATTGATCGTAGGTTTGACCAAGTAATGGTCAAATATTGAATACATAGAGTGATGAATTGACATAGTACGAATGTCACCGAAGTATGGTGTATAGTGTGAGTTAGTGGTCACATACACCTATCTCTGGTGTATGTGTTTAACACACAAGCAGGAGAGGATATAAGGGTTTAATAACCCTATTCCCCTTTTGTTTGGTTGTTGAAGAGTTAAGAAGAGAGAGAGAGAGAGAGAGAGAGAGAGAAGGTAACTAATTGCCAAGGAGTTATTATGATTGGATTGAGGGAAAGTGGAGCATTGATTGCCGGATTCAACACGTTTGGAGCCGTTGAAGCAAAAGCTGGAGCCCTAGCCATAACCTAGATCTTAATCAATTTGAGATTTATTGAAGGTGAGTTTTAAATTAAGGTTAATGCATAGATTGTAGATCACTAAATTCAGTCAAGAAAGGTTTAAAGGATAGATTAAAGGCTGAGAAAAGAAAGAGAAAAGATTTAGAAGATCGGCCAGAAAGGGGGCTGAATCGGACCAAATCGATTAATCGAAATTGGGATTCGATTAATTGATTTTGGTCTGAAAGTTGAAAAGTCAAGTAAGCCCGATTTCGATTAATCGAATTGGATTTTGATTAATCGATTTGGATGTTCAATTAATCGATTTGAGAATCGACTAATCGACTGGGTACCTCCAATGGCTGGAGAAACATGACCTGGGAAAATCGACTAATCGAGTTGAGAAATCGATTAATCGATTTTAGATTTTAATTAATCGATTTGGAATCGACTAATCGATTTTGGACTTTGACTACTCGATTTGAGAATCAACTTTGCTATGCCAGGGGTTTCGATTAATCGATTTGGGATTGATTAATCGATTTTGGATTTCAATTAATCGATTTTGGGAATCGATTAATCGATTTGGGTTTCGATTAATCGATTTTGAGAATCAATTAATCGATTTTGGCAGATTCAGTTGACTTTTGAATTTTACTTTGAGATTGAGGGAGGGTCTAGGACCTTCTTTATTACATCTTTAGTGATGTATTGCATGTGTTGTGATGTACCATAGGTGGTACGTGTGAAAGCGAGCACAAGGAGTCGCATGGGACCTTGATGCTTGGACCTTCAGAGAATTGAGGTAGGGAACACCTTGAGCATGTACTATGAAAAGCTTTATAAAAATGGGTGTGTGTGTGACACCAAGAATGCGATAAAGGCATCTGTGTGATGCAAGTAACTAAGATCAAGTAATCTAATGAGAATGAGACATCCCCAGGGGATGAGAAAGTAATAAAGGCATCAGTGGATGTGAGTAAGTTATACATCCCAGGGATGTATATGTGATTGAATAATTACTGTTAAGGCCTAACTGATATAAGATAGCACTTTACACAGTGAACAATTATATGTAAAGCACATATTATTTTTATTATTTGAGATTTGTTTAGGATACCCCACCGACGTGGCGGGATACCCTGGCCAATGACAGGATACCGTGACCCGATCTGTTGACCAATCCAAGTATACCGGTCTTGAGGGTCTATCCGTACATAGTAAGCACATCCCAGGGATGTTGAGATGAGTTTTAACCCCGCCGCCTATTGAGAAAGGGGCTTGGGTCATATTCCCAGGAAATACATTTTTACAACTGTCTATTTAGACGACGATGAAGGGTATCTCATCGAGGCTCGATGCTATATTGCTCGGAGATTACTTAAGTTGAAGATTTAAGTTTTTTCTTTAGGCCTGTTTAGTGTCATTCATGATAAATCAATAGTAAAGTAAGACATGCTAATTACCAGTAAACTTGAATGCAAATCATCAGCTTTTAAACTGTTTTCTAGAAATTGCATAGACTCATCATGCTTAGAATATTATAGAATATATGTGAGTTTTAATTTATATATTCATTGTGTTGTTCCCTATTGAGTTAGGATGTAGCTCACCCCTTTTAGACTATATGTCGTAGGTCCTTTGTTAGCAGCAGCTGAGGCTTCGGGGGACATAGATCCGGGTGATTTGGATTACGTGCCTGGAGATGAGTTGGAGCCTCCTGATGAGTAGTGAAATATGATAATATTTCACCCCTAAATTCCTACATTTGGCTATCATATGAAGGCTATCTGATGAGAATTACTAGATTTAAAGTGTTTCAGCCAAATACAAGCCAAGTGCAGAAAACAGCCCAAGAATTCTGAAAATAATGTTAAAACACTGTAACTTTGGGTCATCGAGAACTTGGTGCGACTTGTAGCTCAATTTAGACCTTCAAGACGGCTGAATTATGAAATTGTCAAAACATAAACGTTGTAGAGATTTCTGTCAGCTTTCCAACGGCATAAGAATCGCATCAATCCGAGTTTGAGACAGAAAGTTATGACCAAACTACCGAGGTAGTATCTAATACAAAGTTTGGTGAGAGTTCATGGAAATCTGGGAAGGTCGATCAATCGACCCTCCAGTCGATCGATCGACCAAAATGATAGAGTTTGAGATGGAAAAGACTTCTTAACTCAGATTTTTAAGGAGTCGATCGATCGACCCTTTAAAGTCGATTAATCGACCCTAACTTTTCATGCTGGGACACTTCCACGACTTGGCTATTATTTAAAGCCAAATCAAACACTTCGAGAGGGAGTTTTTGGAGAGAATTTTTTAGAGGATTATTATTCATTATTATTATTTTTGGTTTTAGACTCCTCTGGGCATCTTTTCAAGAGTTCTTCTTTCTCCTTCTTTTAGGGTTCCATCTGGGTAGATTGTACCTAGGATTTGTATTGTTTTTCCTTTACGTTTATGAAAGCATAGATTGTATTTAGGAAAAGGCATTGTAAACAAATATCTTTGGGAGAAATGAAAAGAGGAATGACTTTGAATAAATAAGAAGATCATACACCAAAGATGAGCGGCTAAATCAGTAGATCGGGGAAGATGCGATCCCCAGATAAGTACCCTGATTTATGATTAATACCATAGTCGATTTATTGTCATCATGAAATCGTTTTGCTAAAAGTTTATGTTATTGAAAATATATTGAATGCTTGCTTGTTATGATCGTTGATGGAGCGTATCAATGACTATAATCGCTAGATCTGGACCTGCTGACTGATCTAGGCTGCAGAGTGATTATATACTTACTATTATGATCTAAACATCATGAGATATGATATGCTTCTTACATGACTCATACCGCGATGATAGGCTGAGTCATTATTTTTAGATAGGGTATGCCGGATTAATGATCATATTTTATTTCAAATCATTTTTATAGATGAATGATAGTGTGAATGATGCTTTAATGAAACTGTGAGTTTTAATGGTAGAAAAAGGGTACAAATCTGGGGTAGCATATTCCTTGATCTCATTTAATTATTATTTTATATTCATTGGTAATTAGTTGTTTAGATTAATTTATTTTTCTTGCATTTAGGAAAAGTGTGGTAAATTTTGGTAAAATTGAATCTGCCCTTTGGTACTTCCTTGGGGACGTTTTTAAATCTCTGAAAGAATTAATTAAAATTCACGTTTCCCTGTGGGTTCGACACCCTTGTTCTTGCCATATTACAATAGATCTTGTGCACTTGCAAGGGTTACATTTAAAATCGATCACCTCCTCCCGAGGACTTCTTCTAGGAGACTCTGATGTGTACTTTGACAGAGAATAGTTTTGAGAGCAGATTTGTACGGCTTGGTATGTCAAGCCTTTATTTTGTTAAAATAATGTAATTAAATTGATTTAATTCTTTTGGCGAACCATCTGGGGTGATCTGTTTATCACCGATGGTTCGGGTTGGTTCTCTGTTCATGCAGTGGCATGAAAGCAGAATTGTCTTTTGCGTATGCCAGATGAGCATATTAACTTTTTCACGTTATGAAATCATTTGCTTTATTTAATTATCATTGCTTGTTATACCAATGTTCCGTGCATAGTTTTGGGGCATGGTCGGGAGGATCGTGCTGATGGCACGGGATTTGGAGTGCCGAAATTCGGGCTGTCATAGCAACATTGACAATTGTCAACTGAAGTTGATGTGCAAAACAATGGATATAAAATGTATATCCATTCTCTTTCAAAAAAAGTGTTTTAAGTCTATTAAATTCTCCTTGCATGTTACTTGCTCCATCATAACCTTAATTGCGCAATTTTGCAATACTCAAATTAAACTTCGATAATAATCCTTCAATCCCTTCCTTCAGTGATAAAGTCGTTGTTTTACGAACATGTACAAATCCAATGACACGCACAACTACATAACCCTACTTATCTACTTACCGTATAGCAACAATCATTTGTTCTTTGATTGAAACATCACGAGACTCATCAACTAATAATGAAAAGAAAGAATCTCCAAGATCATTGATGATCACTTTTGTAGTTTTAATCACACATGAACGAACAATCTCTCTTTGAATCTTGGGCGAAATCAACTGTAAATTTTTAGGAGCATTTTTTAGCACAACGCTCTTAATCTTTTCATTATGTCTGGAAAGAAATTTCAATTATTCAAGAAAGTTTCCTCGATTAATTGATTCTTCAGATTCATCGTAACCACGAAAAGCTAATCCTTGACCAAGGAGATATCTTACGCAATCAATTGATGCATACAAACAAACTTTATAATCCAATTTTTCTTGTTCGGTGTGCTTCTCAAAAACTATCTCAATGTGTTGTTTCTGATTTAAAAGATTCTGATACATCATATAAGCATGATGAAGAGCACTATCGGGTCCTCCAACATAAGTTTGTAATCGTTTTTTCCTCTTCTAACTTCTAAAACCTTCACCAACAAATTATTCACCACCACTTTGCCCTCCTCTATTCAGTTTGAAGAGATAACAACATAAGCAATATGTCGCATCCTTTTCTATGCTATATTCTAATCAATTGGGGAAGTCATCAAACCAAGTGGGATTGAATCGTAGATGCCCATTCAAAAATTTCGTTCGAGGAAAATTATGGCCTTTGGGTTGAAAATGACCTTTTTGCAAATAAAATCTTCTTATCCTCTCCAGATCATTATAATGGTAATCGAAAATCCTAGGACGTAGACCGGGATCTGTTGGAAGATTTTCCAAGTCAACCTCCGTTGGAAGATTTGTCAAGTCAACCTCTACCGGAACATTTTCCAACTCAACCTCCACTGGAAAATTTGTCAAGTCAACCTTTGCATGACTATGTTGCAGGTAAGGTTGAACTGGATCACAATCTTCATTTCCTTCAGCAGAAGATGACGGTTCTTCAAACTTTCTTTTGAAATATCGGAGCATAGCTGGGTCAAGGAGCAACAAAAAACTTCATTCATCACATTTAGGTAATTAGGGCTTTAGAAAATCAAACCGACCAAACCAGACTGAGCCGCCAATTTTGGTCTAGTTTGAGTTTGGTTTCACAAAAAGAAAAACCGAAAAAGAAATCGGGAAAATTTTAATCTGCAAGTAGAACTTAAAGAAAAACCGAAACCGACCATACCAAACCCAAACCGAATCGAATCAAGTTGGTTTGGTTTAAAAGTTGGACGGTTTGGTTTGGTTTGAACATTTAGAAACCAATTAGAACTAGTTTGGTTTGTGGCTTTGGCCCAAAACTGATCAAACCGAACCGAATACACCCCTTATTCACATAATCACATTCACATCCTAAATAATTATGCAATTATACAAGGTAATAAAATTATCTAAAAAATTATAAAATTGCACAAAAAAATCCAAATTACACAAAGCCATCTACACATCCTAAAAATAACTGTAGTTTCATCAAATATGAAATAAAATTACCTTCAATTAGTGCAATCCGACGATGCCGCTTCAAACGATTCCGATTTTGACAATCTGACGAATCCACTTGCGATACAATCATATACCTGTAGCAGGGAATCAAAACTCAGTATCATATCCAATATCAACCTCCTGAAAATCCGAAACAACTCAGGATCGATAAGGCTGCAAGTAAAAGCTATCTGACTCAGTGACTCATACAATAAAGTGTCAACAAATTCTCACAATACCAAACCAAAATTTAAAAGAAAAAACAACATTAAATGGTCAAGAGCCATAAAAGGGACAATACAAAATAACAAGAATAGGTAAACATTTAAATAGGTAAAGAGCACAAAGATTGATGAAAAAATAATAATAATAATTAATAAATATACCTGAAAATCTCAATTTCCAACCCAAAAAAATAAATAAATCCGTTTATGAATTTCAGAAATCAAAAAGTACACTAATCTGCATAAGAAATGAGTATCGAGAAAAAATCCCCCTTAAAAAAAATGAATCCAAAAAAACTCAATTTCCCGTAAAAACTAAATCCATCAATTACGATTTTCAATAAAGATAAGGATATAAGAAACAAGTTTGAAAAATAGAAACCCACAAAATTACATTAATCGTCATATAAAATACCAAATAACTCTCCTACAAAATGAGATTCAAATGAAAACGAATCAAACAAAAATAGAAAAAAGATAAATAAATAAATAATAAATATCTTTTGAATCCCCAAAAATAAACCCAGAGTTCCAAATCGATTATCAAATTCCAAATGGAAAAAAAAAAAACATTAATTTTTCAATTAGGATATACGAAAGTCACCTGAGATGAATACAAAAAACCTTGGAAATCGAAACGAATCAAACTATTAGAAGAGGCAAAATTCCATTTTGAGTAATATGGGATTGGGACATGATCACATGACCGTATAGTCATATCTCATAGAGGCAGTGGCTATAAAGCCTATAATCTTCAAGCATAAAAAAATATTCCTGAATCCTGATGAGTATTAGTCGACTTTTAATGGTTAAAGCCAACTAATCCCTCTTCTTCTTCTTAAAAGTCGACTAATACAATAATACTCCTAATGAAACCATTAAAAGAATAAGAAGAAGAACAGAGATGGAGATTGGAGACTTGGGTATAGAGAGGGAGAGGAAGAAGAAGAAGAAATAAAAAAAGAATAAGAAGAAGAAGATGGATTATAAATCTCACCTGAAAATTTGGGCGATGGGGAGGTTCGCCGTCGACGGTCGCCGCCTCGCCGGGCCCGCGGCAACGAGGGCAACAAAGAGAAGGAGGGTGACTAGGCGAGAAGAAGAGAGTAAACAAAACAAGGGGGTTTACAGAAAAGGAAGGGGCGGTGTTTTGCTTTAAAGGGGCTTTAAAAATAAATAATTTGGGCTTTTGTTGAGTGCGGGCGCCAGCCCGCACTCGCCCATGAATGGGCCCGCGGCGCCCGCACTCGCCCATGAATGGGCCCGCCACTATATATATATATATCCCTAGCCACCCTATCTCCTTCATACGTCCCAAGCAGTAGCCCTCCTTCTCCAACAGCCACTGAGACTCCTACACCACTTGTTAAATATCAATTTTTTATCAAAACACCACATCCACACCAAACCAACCCCCCAACTACGCCACCACCATTAGACCCTTCTCTTCCCGCGCGTTAGACGAAGGACAACTTTGAGCACTAGCCGCTCTCATTGCCCACAATAAGGAAGTGCTACCCATACACTCCAAAACAGAGCACCACTCTTTTGCAATTAAACCAGTCAAAGCGAGCCAACCTAAACACGTGTGTGATCATCGAACATGGTCAGACGCTAAAGTTAGATTCCGCCAATCCAACCGATCAAAAGCTCATATGAAGTGGGTGCCCTTCTATCCATTCAAATCTACGCTTTTACACTTTTTATGATGATTATATGAAAATTATAATTTTTCGTTTTGTGTGGATTCACAAGATAGTAATAGTCAAAGGGTTGACCCTATGGATGAACCCATCGGCCGAGAACTATAGTATACTATACCCTTCCACATGATATACAAGTGTGCTGGCAAAATAGATTCTGAGGACTATAAATCAGGCACAAAGAAAGTCCATGCCAAAGATGGGTTGTTGCCCCATTCTGTGTTTGACTGCGCCCTCGATGTGGAGGTCTTCGTTTGACCATTTCAATCCTGAGGATCCGATCAGTTTCTAACCTCTGTCAAATCGTGGACTCCCCATAAAATTTGATATTTTTTACATCTAATGACTCACATTGATATGCTTATCTTTATTTTCATAAATTTTAGTACTCTAAAAACCTGTGAATATATTGACTTTACACTTAGAATATTTCCTACACTTATTTTGAAAATTTGCACATACATTGGCCAAAAGGTCCAATTTGACCCATTAAATTAAGCAGAACACAGATATATGAGTCGAGGCCCATGGATCTAAATAAAGATCATTTGACCATCTGTTAAATCGATGGCCAGATTTTGATTATAATAAACAAACCTCAGTCTTTATACCACCTAAGTCTAGAGTACTTCATGCCTATGGCACCTTAGTCTAGAGTCTGGTTTGACCCTTTTAGATCTCAAGTTTTAGGCCAAACTAGGACAAGTGACACCAAGAAGGATCCCTCATAAATTTTGAATCTCTTCTCATCCAATGGATAGTTTTGTCTGAAAACAGATCTAGCCGAATTAGGCAGTTGTACAAGTTTGTCAAGAATAGTGAAGGGCTTTATACCCTTAGACAACTAACGTCAAGGGGCATGTTTGACTCCCTACTTGACCTCGAAAATAATCAAACTAGTGAGGGGTCCGAATGGAAACCCACCTTATTTTCTAGAACACTATGTGGTTATCAGATTCAATGTTGCATAACCGATGTATTTAAGCTATTAAAAGGCCTCTCAAATTTAATTCAAGCATTGATGAAATTCGAACCTTAGGACCATCATTTCATATGAAATTTTCATATATGAAAATTTTTCAATAGGTGAAAGAGACTTCTTTTTCATTAATTTAGGTCCACCAAATATTTTGTATTAAAAATCTATACGGATTTTAAAATTCGCAAAATACTAGATTCATGATCAATAACTATTATTAATAAATTTTGGGTTTAGAACTTCGAAAAAATGGGGTCATCACGCATACACGTAAGGTCTAGCCCATCAATACATGGGTCATTCAAGACTCTCAATCACCACAAAGGACCATGAGTCTGATGAGCCCGTCGAGTCTATGGATCCTTAATGGGCTCATATATCCAATGTAGCCAAACGTGCTTTTTGAAAAATCATAGACCAATATTCAAGGATGGGTCCAACCCACCTTCTAAGTCTCAATAGACTCATCAGATGTATTATCAATTCATGTTATGAAGCATGTGGTATGTCGATGATCATACGATGTGATGATCTCGATTAGAAATGAGTGACCGTTCAGTTAATGGTCTAAATGATTAAATTAATAGTGAAAATTATGAGAAACCCGAATACCCATTACACTTATGATAACGGTAGGATTTGAATATTTTAAACTCGATTACGTTCACCTTAAGATACGTGTATAAAATATTCGATGGTTTATAAGTGATTGAGTCATATCGAGACTAAACCTTATCGGAATCATGTAAATGACCTATCGATTTTTTTCAGATCTACAAAACTTATCTGATGAGATCGGTCAAACATCACTTTATGATACGTATTTTATAACTCATGTACCTTCATTGTATGTCACCTTTTTCTCTCTCTAAAAGACGAGCGACGCACCCTTAGTCAATCTTAAATCACACTCTAACCCTATAAAGTCTTATAGTTTAATCTAATATATGAGAATTAAAGTCTAACTCGCCTCTTTATAGATACCAATTTTATATCAGTATTTCTAACATCGCCTTATAATTGGATTATTTGTTTAAATTATTATGAGTAATATTAGTTCCCTTTTGTTTAGTAGGTTTCCTATTATATATTTCATCTGCATGGTACGACATTCATTTCTTAGAAATACATTAGGACATATGTATAATAAAAAATGGAATAAGATATAACACATGACTTTTAAGCCTTCTTCATGATAGAATTTCTTTTCCGATCACGTAAAACTTGAAATGTAAGCGTCAATGTACGGATGCAACCCTCTATGGTAGTATGGGATGCCACATACTATAAAACCCGTCCCTTGAAAAGCGTGATTTGTTAAGCCTATCACATCGTGACTCATTCTAATTAAATTTTAAGTAAAGATGATAAATGAATATGTTAAGATACATGTATGTTAAGAAAGTGGGGACTTAAACTCACGCAAATATGAAATGAAGACGGCGATACGTAGTGCCCATTGGATAAATGATATAGGGACGACGATACGTAGCGCCCATGTCAGAAATAAAATCAGGGCGGGGACCTAAGCCCAGAACTGGACAATATTGTGGCTACGGGTTTGGGTCGTCACATGATCATTTTGGTCAACTAATTGTAATATTCTATATAAAGTTGTTTTTACCAAACAATAACTTTTATGGGAGTAGCTCTAAAACTGTTCTATCAAGACTGTTATTAAACAATAAATCAAGCAAGAAAACTCTCAGCAAGATCACTCTCAAAAGAGCTGGTCTTAGTTCCAGGGAGCTAACTCAAACATAGCGTTAGACTCTCCCAAGTAAATAATCTTTTTAGTCCATATGTTTTTTTTTAAGGATCTTGCTATGCGTATATTTTAGGGTCTTGAGATCATGACCTACCTGTTAGACGACTAAATGTGACTCTCCTGGCTGTCATTTAAGCACCAAATGGTGTTTAAATAATCTTGCACAATTTGTTGGCTTACGATCTTAGAAATCCATACCGGCAAAGGGATATATCATCAATTGAAGGGCTATGGGTAAAAAAAAAAACTCTTTTTGAGAGATTCGAGCCATCCTATGTATTCACTCTAATATCAACGATTGTTCTTAATTTTGTTTGCTGATATTAAAGTTCACCGATTGAATGGTTTACATCCACTTAGAAGCATAATCCTTTGGCTAAGACGTGTTCCAACGATAGATTGCCACTTGGACAATTTATATTGATCATAGATGTGTGCCCACTTAGTACAATGATAAATCACACTTTAATGGTGTGAGATAAAGAGTGACATTTTAAGCATGGAAGGTTATTTAAACATCATTTGGTGTTTAAATGTGGGTCACGAATCACTATCCCATAAGATAATAGAGGTTGTTTTTGGAAAATTATAATGAACGGACGGAAAACAACGGACTATTCAATGGACATTTACGTGGCGCGATATAAGTGGCTGCCCTAACGTGGATTGCTAGGGCCCATCTGCCATATAACATTGTCCGTCGTTTTTGGTCTGAATCTTTCATACATTAGATCTTAGGATCATGTCCCACATATAAGATGGATAGATGTTGATTACACGTGATACACATCCCCAAAGTGACTATGAACATGGGGAACAACAGTGCAGTATGATCACAAATGTGTGCCACTTGAAATCAGCGTCTGAAAATTTGGCATGTAAGTCATGATCTCAGGATCAAATGTGTCGAAGATTAAGACGAAAAAATATCTTTGGCATCTTATTCACGTCCCTCAACTTTGTGCGCGGTATACAGTCACACCGACAAGTACCTTTGGTTGCAAATATAATTATACGTTAGGAATACGGTAGAACACTCCCAGTACACGATTTAGTGGGGCAGGTCGCCCCTACGTTTTTTATGACGTTCAATGGTGGTGGAGAAATTGTATGGCAAACAGGGATGGAGCCACATAGACTATTAGGGAAGGCAGTTCCCCCTACGTTTTTGAAAACAAACCAAAAGGCCTATTAGGCCTAAAGCAAGAGTAGGGAGGAACAACCTTGTCAAAGGCACTTGCCTCCAGTTTTACCAATACTTGCCTCTCCTTTTAAATTTTGAGTTAGTATTGGTTAATTGATATGATTGTTGACTCTTTTGATGCTAGGGCCCCTTTTTGAGATGTATGTCATGTGTAATCATCTGTGTTTCATATGATCCAACACTCATGATCTAAGGATTGAATTTGCAAAAGATGGAAAGAACAAATGATCTACGTTATTAAATTCAATGCAAAATTAACTCTTTTGATTTTACATGGTAGCCATTAATTTTAGATAGCATTTGATGACTTTGAATCAATCATATAATTTTGTCCCAATCTTTTACACTAAAGATTTTTAAATCATGACACATCTATGAGACGGGTAATTGTTTAGTTTCACATGCTACACATTGTAAAAAGTTACTTATCAATTGCCCAACTTATTTTCTTTGTTGCCCTTCCTGATTTGAATATTTGTCGCAGTTGCCCCATCTTAATCGAGGGTTGGTGACTCTCTCTCTTTCTTCTTATAACTTAGAACTTTGGATCCAAGGCGGGCTAAGGGTGGCCCCTTGTCTTGGGATTGTTATAGGGAGAAACTTTTCCATAAAACCAAAGAAAAAGAATAAATAAAAAAAACCCATCAAAGTACCCAAAGCCAAAAGGCAACGTCTTTATTACTCTAGAGAAGGTAGTGGCAACATGATATTTCCAAAACCCACCCTGAAGGGTTACTATTACAGACGACTAGGGAAAATACATACGTGCCTGGAATTAAAAACCCAAAAAAGGACCATAGAGCATAGCAATGGCAACATAAAATTGCCATAACCCACACCCTAACGCGTCATTACAGCCGACCAGATACACACCATATGCATAACCAAAATAAAGCAGAAAGGAAAAAGGATACTAATTGAAATATCTGCCTCCACCAATTTGCACTTCTCTCTCCCTTTACTCTATTCCAAACTTCTTCTTCAAACCACCAACAAATTCGTAGATTTTGTGAGAGTCAACAATAGCTTTGGAGACGCTCGCCCTCTCCTTACACCTCTTCATCCAAGCACTAAGCTTGGGGCACTCCTCCTCTGTACTGAAATTTGCATGTGTCTCATATGTGTAAAACCACGGAGCAAAGCCGATGAGAACTATATCAGCCAATCCAAACAATTCGCCTCCGAAATAAGTTTTGTCTCCGAGCTCCCCTTCCAACAGCTTCAGGTACCCTATGAATTCCTTCTTAGCTGCTTCCCGCTCCTCGCCTTTGGTCTTCCAAAGCTTCGATCCGCACTCATATATCTGAACAATAACAATAGCCAAAGTTTCTAGGCCTTTAAAACTTCACCACTTGTGCTCTAACGAATTTTTTTACTTTTCTTTTTTTTTCTGCTAATTGAGCAATTGTAATAAAATCAAAGAAAAAAATACAAGAACAAAAAACTCCCGACCTAAGAGAGCTTCGGCACAGCCATCACCCCCTCAAGCAAGGACAAGAGATCACCCAAATCCCAAGACCAAATTACAAACGAATAAGAATAGTGGGAACACTGAATCTGTCATCATGGAGACACAAGAGGGTAGGAAGGGGGCAAACCCTTGAATTCATTAAAATCTTAGAATTCAAGTTAGCATTTACAAAACCAGCTAGGGAGTTTGCGACTCTATTCGGTTTTCTAAAAATGTAATTGATCGATCATGAGAAAGATGATAGGAGAGACCGACATTCTCTAATGATAGGTTCACTTTGAGGCTATCAATCAGAGGGTAGAAATCACCATCATTTCAAGGAAGGCTGTCAATTGGGCACGCATACTTGACCCATTGGGTCAGCATATCACCCAACATTCCAGTTGGGTTCCAAAGATGATGGGGCAATGTTTTTTTCCGCAGGGGCAAGCTATGATCAACACAGCAAATAAGTTAACGGTTTTTTTTTTTGGAGAGGAAATAAGTTAACTATTGTGCAAAAACCCCTTACAAGGCGTTTGCACTTCCAATCACGTTGATGACTTTCACGTGCGAAGAAGACGATCAATAAACCAAATAACAAATATCACAGTAGAAAGAGAAAAAGATCATACCACAAACAAGAACAAGATTTACGTGGTTCGGCCTAAGCTTACGTCCACGGGCAATCAAACGAAGTGTTTCCACTATCAAGATGAAAATGCACAAAAGCTACAAACAATGAAGATTGAATTCTCCAAATCTTACCTAACAAAAGAGAACCAAACAAATACTCATGCCTAAAAGACCAAGTCTCACATGCAAAACAAAACCCCAAGTTCTCTCTCTCTAACTCTCACGCACAAGGGAGATCCCAATTCCGAAAGACTAGCCACATCCAAAAAATGATCTCTCACACTTTTTTCTTATCTAGTTTCCTATTTAGACTAGGACTATTCTTTTTATAGCAGGTTTTTCTCTCACACTAAATAACCCAAAGAAAAACCTACATTCCAAAGCTCTCCCACTTTACAGTTTTGGTTTGGACTCTTATTCTCTATCTTTTAGATCCTATTTAATAGGATTCTATTTTTATCCAAACCCAAAATAAAAAGGGTCAAACTAAAAACAGCTTGGGTCATTTTAAAGCCAAAACGAGCCAAAACCTAACATTAACATTGAGTGGTGCAAGCACTAGTTAATATTCCGGGATGAAATATGACAAATCCTTTATTTCGTCACCAAAGGGTGATACAATTTTTTTCGATATTTTTCAGTGGCAAAATGTTTTCTTTAGAGACAAAATGTTTCGTCGTTGTTTATTAATGAATGGTGATGAACTATTTATGCACTAAATGTCATCATATTTGACGACAAAAATATTTCATCACCAAATCTCATTTGTTTCTTTTTTTTATAACGACGAAATTTATATTTTTAGCAATGAATCTTTTACATTTTTAGTGACAAGTTACTTAGTCGTAGATTGCTATAGATTGCTAACCTTCGGCGATAAAAAAAAAGAAAAGAAAAAAAGTTTTTATCATCAATTACCTTTAGGCTGCGTTTGGGAACAAGCATTTGCATTTGAGAATTTCAAATCCAAGCATTTCAAATTCATAATTTGAATTATTTGGATTTGCAAATCTCTTGTTTGGATGCTTTAGCTTTGCAATAGGATTTGACCCAAGGATTTATAGATACTTTATTTGGCTAATTTTTTTTATAAAAATAATTTATATTTCATTAGTTTCCTTCATTCTATGCAGGGGTGGAAGTTCAGTGAGCCAAACCAAAATCGAAACTGAAAATTTCAGCTTCGGTGTCGGTTCACCGAAAATCAAACCAGCACTGAACTGATCTGTTTTCGGGTTTTTTTGAATATTTTTTTATTTTTATTTTTTTCAGTTTTTCAGCTTAGGGTCAATTTTCTTTTTATTGGAAATTGATTTCTCTTGTTTGATAACATGAAAGTGTAATTACATAGGTGGAATAAAAATTGTGTTATAAAGTCAAAGTTTTACTAAATATCAAAGTTTGATCACAGATAAAAATTTAGAATACCAAAATACAAATAACACAGTAATAAACAATATCTACTGTCAAGATACACTTCTAAAATTTTGACAAAAGTCAAAATTTGAAAAAAAGTCAAATTTTGACCAATAAAAATGAGACAATGTATTTTAAAGTTACAAATTAAACAATGATAGATATTTTTAATTATAGTATTCCACTAATTACAATTTATAGCTTTTTATAAAAAAATCGAAGTTTGATAAAAGTCAAACTTTGACCACAGAAAAATTGCACTGATACAATATAAATTTATGTAGTAGTAAACTCTATCTATAAGTATATTTCGAGTTTGACTACAAATAAATTTGCACAAAAGTCAAAGCTTGACCACTAAAAATGAGGCAATGTAAAATTACAAATTAAACAACAATAGATATATTTTTAATTATAGTAATCCACTAATTAAAATTTATAACTTTTTATAAAAAATCAAACTTTGACAAGAAGTCAAACTTTGATTAAGGAAAAATTGCACTGATACGGTATTAATTTATGTAGTAGACTCTTTTATAAGCATGTTTTGAGTTTGACTAAAAATAAATTTTATTTAAAAGTCAGCGTTTTACCAAAAGTCAAAATTTGACTAAAGGTCAAACTATTAACTAATAAAATTGAGATTCTAGTATCACATTATAGATCAACATGGACATATCATTTTTTCATTATCAAATTATAAAAGCCAGTTTAATAAAAATTAAAATTTTAATTAAAAATCAAAGTTTGACCTTAAAGGCAACCTTTGATCCTTGGTTGGGATGCGTCATGCTCAATCCAACTAGATCGGTCAAGGTTGAAAATACTCAGCTCAGGTGGATTGAGTATCAGGTCGAACCATACGTATGATGTACTGGATAACAACTTCTTATTCACAAATCATAGTCAATTATATGATAGTGTAAGGTTTGAATTTTCAAATGACGCCTAGGATATGTTATTTACAAATCCACTTTTTTACATACAGACATGAATTTCTAAATTTCAGTGAATTTACCAAATCTAAATCTAAACCCAAAAATATAGAACCAAACGGTGGATTTGAATTTAGGAGATCCAAATCTAAATCTCGAAATCCAAATCCACTTTCCCAAATGCAGCCTTAATGACATTTAACAATGAAAATTTTCCTTACAAAATATCAAAATCTTAGGAGTGATAAAGGTATAAAATGATGGTCAAAAGTCTTTAATTTCAAAGCATTGGACCAAATGGTCGAAATGGTTCAACGACACAATCATGCATAGAATTAAATATCACCACATTCGTGCCATGGTTGCGCTCTTAAGTCAAGCAAATAAAACATACCGCTACAGGTTGACTGAAAGTGCCTACATTTGATATTCGGTGAAACCCATTGCTATCTTGAGATAGACGTAGGAGAATCTTTCACACAACAGATTTTTATACGTTTGCCGTACCACCACATGATTTGTTTTTTTTGTTTTTTTTCCATTTGGCACAGTTCCCAAAACAATAGCCCTTAAGTCACAAGGCGTGCATCATCATACACAAATGAAATTTTAAAAATCACATTTTGGAGATTTGGGTCATCCAAAATAAAAAAATTGATCTCCTCCACCGTGTGATCCCACGGGGCAAATAGCCAAATAAAGGTAACCTATTACATATCTTAAAGGTAAGAGAAATTTATCTGACGACCCTGCCAGATGTACCTTTTACTGTAGAGACCCTATAGTTTCACCTTTACCCAAATTGACCAGCTGGAAGCCTAGCCGACCCTAAGAACAGCAAAAAGTCCAAATTACCCCCTTTCTTTAAGGCACAAAACATCATCTTCTTCCTCATTTTAATCTGCTACAGTTTCTAAAAATCAGAGGTAACCAAGGTGACGAAGTCTTCTCCTCAATCCAATCTATTCCGATCTATTATTTGGATCGACCCAGATACACCTTTGTAAGGCGATATCGCCTCTTAAAAAAAAGTCGATGCCGACTCTTAACACAGTCGATGCCGACTCTTAAAATAGTCGATAACGACTCTTAACACAGTCGGTGCCGACTGTTTTAACAGTCGACATCGATTGTTTACACAATCGATGGGGACTCTTAAAATAGTCGATGACGACTCTTAACACAGTCGACATCGATTGTTTTAACAGTCGCCATCTTTTTAAGAGGCAATATTGCCTTACAAAAATGTATTTGGGTCGATCCAAATAACAGATCGGAATAGATTGGATTGAGGAGAAGGCATCGTCACCTACGTCGCCTCTGATTTTTAGAAACTGTAACAGATTAAAATGAGGAAGAAGATGATGTTTTTGTGCGTTAAAGAAAAGGGGTAATTTAGACTTTTTGCTATTCTTAGGGTCCGCTAGGCTTCCAACTGGTGGATTTGAGTAAAAGTAAAATTATAGGGTCTCTACATATGACAGGGGGACAGGTAAATTTCCCTAAAGGTAAGCTATTACATATCTTAAAGTGAGTCCCAAGCAACCTGAATAAACGTTGCAGAATTTCACCCATATCAGTTATGATTGGAAGTCTTTTTCTGCCCTTTTTATATTATTCTGTATTTTCTTTTAAGAAAATTTGTTGATTACGAAACTACCCCTCATCTAGTTATCTTTGTGAGTGACTCATGTCGCAGGATGCCGACACCCGAACACCACTTAACTGCAAGGGTCTTCCTCCGTATGGAGAAGGCAGAGAACTCCGACACTATCAAACAGCAAGCAGCAGACCAATCCATTCAACGCTTACGTGGTGCGATGCATGCGCTGTGTGTCTCAGTAATAGAGGTCGGCCATCCACTTACTTGGCGCCACGTTAGTGGTCCGTTGTTGGTCAATTATTTGAAATCTCCTAATTATAATTTTCATATGGTAATGCTTAACCCCGTAAAGAGAGGACGTATAATGCAACTTATCCTTTTTTAGGGATTTAGGGGATTTAGAGATGAGATAATCTTCTAAAGAAATCTGAAGAGAGAGAGAGAGAGAGAGGAAAAAGGCGATTCTTTCCAGATAAGTTTGATGTCCGTGAGGAGAATCAACCACTTGCAACCCAGAGCACAAAAAACTAAAAAGTTGTCAAAGTTCATAAAACGACGAAGAGAGAAATATGAGATCTACAAAATGTGGATAAAAAGCACCAATAAACAGATACAATAGGTAGCAAAGCCAATAAATCACTCTATGAGTCTTGACCCCCTATGAAAAACCATATATTTACAAAAATAAAATGAACTAATATTCAATAAGAGAAGAAAAAAAATAGAATGAACCAGTCTAAAAGTAAACCTCACCTTTTTGTCAACGAAATCAGCCCAAAACCTGGCATTAGCACGCTGGTAGGGATCTTCGGGCATCAAAGGAGACTTCTCCTTCCAATACTCGTCGATGTATTGAACGATGATGGCCGACTCGCACACGGGTTTGCCGTTGTGGACCAACGTGGGTATTTTCTTGTGTATGGGATTCATTTTGAGCAACAAAGGGCTCTTTTCACCCATATTCTCTTCTCTGTATTCATATTTAATACCCTTCTCTTCCAGGGCTATTCTCACTCTTAGCCCAAAAGGGCTCGCCCATACATCTAACAGAATCACCTCATCCGCCATTAAAGTACCTATTACAGAGCTTGCTCCGACCAAAAACTAGAGTGTTTTGGGATGCCACTGGGAGGGTCGAATTTATAGCCGTTTGATTAGGTCGGTTTCCCAATATTTATGACTTCGCGGTTCAACATTTTCTGGCTTCTTCTGAAACGACGTCATTGAGTGCGTCAAAATACTCTTACGTACATCATCAGCGGCGCACTTTTAAGGGAAATTTACCTGATAGGCCTTTTTACGTCAGATGTAGTTTCACCTTTACCCAAACCAATTAGCTCCAAGCCTAGCCGACCCTTAGGTTAGCAAAATGCCCAAATTACCCCTTTTCTTTAACGCACAAAAGCATCATCTTTTTCCTCATTTTAATCTGGTACAATTTTTAAAAGTCAGAGGTGGCAAAGGTGACGGCATCTTCTCCTCAATCCAAATTATTTCGATCTGCTATTTGGATCGACCCAGATACACCTTTTTCGTCAGAGACTGTAGCAGATTAGAATAAGGAAGAAGATGATACACCTATATGATTTAAAATTTTAAATATTTGTATTTTTCTATGTTTACGCGATGTGAAACGAGATTTATTCCGATCCAAACTATTAATAATTTTATTTGGATGGACCCAAATCAATCGTCGATTTGAAGGCTCTGATATAAAATCGATAGTTAAAAAATAGATATGAGAAAAAGCGATATCGACTCATCTGATCGATATCGACTCTGAGTCGATATCGACTCTACATATAATAGTTATTCATTTTAAAATTTTATTATCTCTATCTGAAAGTCGTCATCGACTCTATACAGAGTCGCCATCGATTATATAAAAAAAAAAAAAATAATAATAATAAATTAAAATTATGTAATGACGATTCCTACATCTGGAATCATCGATTATAAAAAATTTTAATTTTTTTAATTTTAATTTTTTTTTTTATGTAATCGATGACGACTCTGTACAGAATCGCCATCGATTACATAAATAAAAAATAAAAAAAATTTAAAAAAATTAAAAATTAAATTATTTTTTTTTTATATAATCACATATGACTAAAAAGGTGATCGTCATCCGATTACATAATTTTATTTATTATTATTATTTTTTATTTTTATATAATCGATGGCGACTCACTTAAAAATCGACTTTTAATAAAATGATAAGAAGATGATGTTTATTGCTTAAATAAACAATCTATCCTTAGGGTCATAGCGATTTTTAAAGTGGTAATTTGAAAAGCCTCCGACGTAAAAGTCATGATCGACAAGGCCGGTCAGGTAAATTTCCCCACTTTTAATTGGGCTATCAATCGGCCCAGTCGGCTCGTAATCCAGCCCTTTGAACGGCCCCAAAAAATGGGGTGCTTTAGTGCCTAAACTCGGTCCGTTTATATGGCTGGCCTTATAAAATAGTGGCAGGAGAAAATAAGCGTCATGTAAGGTATCAAAATCAGTATTGGTCTCCTGTATCAAAATCAGTATCGATTTGTCTGAGGCTGATACATATCGGCCGTGTTGGCCGATGCCTATACATAGTGGCCTATTTTAAGACTAAGCACCACCGTATCTTGTGCATATGATATATAAATTATATTTACCATAATATTTTAAATGTAAAAAATTATAACAAAATAATAAAAGTTACTGTTTTTAGGCTGAAGTGGCAAGCCATCTGCCCAAGGAGAACGAAATAAAACTAAAAATAATGGGTAATTATATTAGCACCCATCTATTTATAGAAAACGCCAACATCTTAAATCCCTTTAAAGTTGTTAATTGCATAAAATCAGATAATGGAGGTCACATTTTACCTAAATCTTCCACATGATAGATCTTGGGATCATGGCGCACCTATCAGACAACAAGTTCTAAATTTCACGTATTACAAATCCCAAAATATAGCCTAAAAATCACATTAGAGCGTGGCGTGTGCCATATGATCCAAAGACCATTTTCTGGAGATATGTGACACATGTAATCAAATATTGACCGTTTGATAAGTAAGTCATGATCCTAAGTTCCATTTGTGAAATATTTGGGTGAAATACAACCCACATCATCTGATCCTATGCAATCAATAATTTTCAAAGGATTTGTGATGTGACGCTTTCACTAAATCAGTGGGCACGACTAAAGTTAGTAGGCCTTTCAACGCAGTTGGTGTTGCTTCTATTAAATAGTTGTCATGCCACATCAAGGCAGCAGTCATAGTATTAAAAACACACCTAAAAAAAATAGAAAAGGTGAAAAGGAAATTTGTAACGAAAATCAAAGCGAGAAAAGGACAAGGCTAAATAGATGAGCGAATCGCGATACCTTATACGTATCGGGAGTCGGTTGGTCAAAAAACCAATACATATTGCCGATACGTATTAGTATGAGGCGATTTTTTATACCTTGGCGTCAGGTTAGGGCTGATGGTGTGAAGTCAGCTTCAGTTCGACCTGAACATCCATTATATATAAATATGAGAAAGGTGAAGGTACTCCAAGTGGAGTATCCTCATTGTACACCAATATCCACATAGAGATCTATGTAGCCACCCAAATTCCGTTTTGGTGTCACATGAAGCTTCAACAGCTTGTATAGATCATTTAAAAAAAAACATGAATTCAAAATTAAGTTGTATAATTAAAAGTCGAGTTTTGACTGCGATTTAAGGATATATATTTTGCAACCCAAAAAATTGATGGTGAAAATATTGTCTTAGATTATTTTTTTTCAGAAATGATTTAAACAAAGCTACTTTGCTCCACGTGATACCCAAAATATCTTAACTGCCATATAAACTTCCATGTAGATGGAGGAGTACAACGAGGGTACTCCACTTCAAGTACCTTCCCGGCTCTCTAGTAACGTATAATGTTTTTACTTAATTCCTAGAGTACCTTGAGGACTAGCAAAGTGTAGGCTTGGGAGTGTGATATGTGCCAAAATATAATTATATTTCACATCTTAATACCAACACTTAGCCACCCGATAAAGGCTATCTGACGGTTATTGTACAATTTTAGTGGTTTCAGGTGCTTTTGACCTTTGGATCTGTTTGAAGCATAATCGAGTATAATTAAGGGTTATATGGGAGCATTGGACCATAGAGCCAGCTGAAGCACCGAAATTCGTAAAGAAAATTGATTGATCCAGCCATGTCTATGAAGATGAGGAGGCCACATGCCATCATCAATCGATTGAATCTCAGGAATCAATTGATTGATTTGAATTACAACTATTTCCCTCCTAAATTCAAATTTGAACTCAATCGATTGAGATTTAAAAATCAATCAATTGACTTCAAATTCAAATAAATCCACCAAAAACTCAATTTTTAAGTCAATCGATTGATATGTGAAAATCAATCGATTGAATCTTCTATAAAAGTTTTCTTATCCACACCCTATAAAATGAATGCTATGCTTAGGGGTTGGAGGCTTCTTTTTGACAAATTTTCTTAGTTTGTAGCAATAGATTGTAATTAGGATTGAGGCATTATAAGGTTATGATCTTTTCCAAAAAAATCAAACGGTTGATAAATAATAGAACGTTTGTTGATGAATTTGATTTTGTGTATTGCGCGTGGATCAGAGATGAACGGCTAAACCCCTCGCTCAAGGAGGAAGCTACCCTAAGATAAATAGTTGATTTATTTTCAATCCTATAATTCTTATCAATATTATTGAATTATACAACTTTTAGTGCGGGTTTATTGTGTTATTATCGAATACTTGTTTATAACCATTGATCTTGTAGATCGGCAATAATAAACGAGTATTCTACCTAGATCCATCTCGTAGACCGATTTAGGATGTCGTACGATTTATTTTCTTATTGTGATTTCGTGTTTGTGATATATTATACCTTCTGCATGATTCATGTCGTAGTTGAATGCGTCACAATGTTAGGATATTGCATGCCGAATTAATAATCACATTTTTCTCGATTCATTTTGCTTGTATTAAAAGGATGGTAAATAAATTGACATAGGATTATATGGATTGTTGATAGAAAATGTACACATTTAGGGTTAGCAGAATCTTTAATCATCTCATCATCGTTGTTTATATGTCATAGTTGTCCTTGCATAGCTTTGTTTTAATTTTTATTATTATTACATTGTGTAGTGGTAAATTATAGCAAACATATCTCGGCTTTGGTACTTAGGTTGTTTTAATCTTTTAAAAAGCGATCAAATTACGCGCTTTCTTGTAAGTATGATACCCGTATTCTTGCCTTGCTATAATAATTTTTGTGCACTTGAAAGGATACACTTTAAAATCGAACACCAATATATATATAAAATATTTAATGATAAGGTTACTAAAATACCTTCACATTAAACTCCTTTGCACGCATAAATTTGAGGGTATTGTAGTAAATACATTACAAATTCAAAGCCAATTTGCCCTATTCAAAACCCCTAACTTTATAGATTTATAACTTTTTTTTTTTAAGATTTAGGTAAAAACAAAAGAGTTTAAAAATGAAATAATAAATAAGTATATATGAGACACACAT
Source organism: Chloranthus sessilifolius (assembly GCA_021018995.1). Taxonomy (NCBI): domain Eukaryota; kingdom Viridiplantae; phylum Streptophyta; class Magnoliopsida; order Chloranthales; family Chloranthaceae; genus Chloranthus; species Chloranthus sessilifolius. The sequence goes on along the minus strand of CM037589.1, from coordinate 8,523,298 downwards.
TAAAAGAGAAAAATAGCGGCCCACTTTTGAGCCGGCCTAAGGATGACCCCTTGGCGGCTTGGCCTAGGGCCCAATTAGGGATAAGCATTGCCTAGCCCACCGACAGGCCTAGCACCTAAATTGTGCACTGATCAATTACCACCCGCTAAATTGTCAAAGTTTGGGGGACCCATAAAACTGTGAGAGGGTTGTTCTTTTAAGTCAGACTAACTTAGAGTTTGATGTAATGACTAAGGCTGCGTATGGCATAACTCTTTGCTAGCTCCTGTCACAACAGAGTTCACCTACTTTTGTTGATTCCCATTATCTTTTCTAACTCCCTACAAAGGAGGATTTACCTGCTCTAGTAACAACTTTCCTACTCTTTACTAACTCTCTACCGGAGTAAATAAAATATGATATTACAAGGAGTGAATAGAGAGGAGGGTAAAACTATTGAACAAGTAAATCTTGCATAAAATCTTGTTATGCAAAGATTATTAAGGAGAAGGGATACCTACTAAAGTATGTAGCGGGATGTTAGCAAAGAGGATAAAAACCTGGTAAAGCAGATGAACTTTGCTATGACAGGAGTTAACAGAGAATTATGTCATACGCAACCTAAACTATCCTCACAATGTTGCCATAGAGATCAAATGGGTGACGGTGCTCTTCCGTGATGGATGTAGAGAGAGAAAGTGGATTAGTTTCTAAATCCCTACATACAAAGTACTTGAAATGAGTAATGAGCAATAAGGATGCGGAGCTTATACTAAATCATGTTCACTAAGGTTGAATCAAAAGAATAGCAACTGATTTTCATTCCAATCTTTTACAGTTATTCGGTTTTCAATTTCACCACTCAGATGGCTCAAGGTAATTGTAAAGGGATAACGGTGCTCCGGACTGACATTTAACCACCAAATGGTGTTTAAATGATCTTACACCCATAGTGATCAATTTCTCTAAAATTATTTAAAATTTCTTTGAAATTTATTGAAACAGGAGTCGGCTGAAACTTTCGGCGAAATTTCGATGATTTCTCCAAAATAGCTGAAATTTTATTAATTTCGCCAAAATTAACGAAATTTTACTGAAATTAATAAATCTTTTATAATTTTTGTCATTTTCTAAATAATAAATAAACATTTTATGAAGTTTATATTTAATATTTTTTGTACTCTCCGAAATTTTTTCGAAACTTTTTGAATTTTTGTCGAAATTTATCCGAAATGAACCGAATTGACCCCCTACCGAAATGTTGTCGAAAACGAAATTTGTCACTATGCTTACACCAGTAAAATATCACTTTTTTATCTCACACCAATAAAGTGTGATTTATCATTATGCCACGTAACACACTTTTATCATCAATTTAAATTGTCCAAATGGCAATTCATAATTAAAACATGTCCCGGCGTAAGGATCTTGCTTATGAGTGAATGTAAATCATCCAATTGCTGAACTTAAAAAAAATAAAATTGGCTTCAATTTTTTTCCTGTTTACTTATTAATTTTTTATATATAATAAAACAATACTTATTGGTCATGATGACGTTCATGGTAACATATGTTTAAAGGTAAGATACAACTGACCGTTTCGTGCTATCGCTTACTACCTATGGTGTTATAGCCTCCTTTTTATAATTGATTTATAATTGATGGTGCAACAACTACTTATGATGTTTGATTTACAATCCGGAGGTTCAAACGGATCGTAAATCTTATTTGTATTGCCAAAATATACTGTGATAGCCCGAATTTTTCCAATAAGGAAAAACTTGGACCGTCGGGTTGCAGATCATGATCCGAAGCACAGTGAACATGGTACAACCACTATATGCGAAAATTAAAATAATCAATACGTATGACAGAATAGGAGAATTCTATACTAATACAAAACATGGTCTAACAAAAATAAAATCACCGACGATGACTGACCATTATCTAAACAGTGGTGTACAGGGTTATACATCGAACGCTAATTCTACTATTCTACAAACGGTCAGACCTACCAAGTCCAACCACAAAGTTCCAAGACTAAGTTAATTAACTCCACCAGCCAAAGGTAGAAGGCATGCCTCAAGCTCCATATCCAAATCGAGACCTGCGACCTGTGACGAATAGTCGAGGGATGAGCTACAATCAAAGCTCAGTAAGCGTAACTCAAGAACAATTACATTCTATTATATGCCTTCATAGAGTCAAATGTCATAAATCAGAAAACATTTTTCAGGTCAAAACAGAGGTTTATTTTCAAGTCTTTTTCATATCAAAACAAAAGTTGGCTTTCATCTTTCAGACAAAAAACTGATTTCAAGAAACATTTTATGCTAAAAGTTAGATTTCGAAGACAAGCTTATTTCAAAACAATTTTACAATTTAAGTTCAAAGGCAATTTCCATGACAAACAATAAACTAATTTCGAAAACATTTATTCAAAAGCGGAAATCAAAGTGCGGAAGCGTTTCATGTCAAAACGAGATTAATGTCAAATTCGTGTTCGAGTTTTATGTTCAAGTTCATACTCGAGTCGGAGTTCAATTCGTGTGCATGTAATTAGCCCATAACACTCCACAATTATACAATTAATTCGCCCATAGCAGCCCACAGATGCACATATAATCCACCCACAGTGGCCCACAAGGTACACATACAATCCGCCCATAACGATCCACATCAATTTGTCTGATTTGGTTATTTGATTCACATACACACACATGCATTATGGATTCGATTCATGGGTGTAACCACCATGCCGGTTTGATTCACGGGTGTAACCGCCGTGCCGGTTCGATTCACGGGTATAACCATCATGTCGGTTTGATTCACGGATATCCCGCCGTACCGGTTCAATTCACGAATTCTTATTTTCGAGGTTCAGACTTCATGTTCCATGTCACATTCAAGTTCAGAGTTTATGTTCAATATTCGCGGTTCAATACAGTCAAATATCAAGGATTCGATAATTCACAGGTTTCCAAAAACGAATTCATAAATCAAAAATCAATTTTCTACATCCGTTCCAATGATCACATTCGAGGCTTAAAATCAGTTATGCATGCAAAATTCATGTTTGAGGCTCAAGACTTTCAATACTAACCATATATGAAATTTCAAAGGTACAATTGATTTCATTTAAAAAACAAAACATGATTTCAATTCAACATTTCGAAAGTCACACCTATACATTTTTGCAAATATCCAGACAAAAATTAAATTCTTAACAATCGAAAGCATTACCAATATTCAAACTAAACACATCATGTAAATTTATGGATTCAAGTCAAAAATGTCATTGATTGAGAAAGTTTCCCCTACCTCGGTTGCGAAATCTCGTAAAGTCGTGCAAAATGGTGTAAAAATTTTCGTAGAATTTTTTGAGCTTTAACCTACATTACGAAGCATTCGTATACATATATGTTAATAACTATGTATCACACATGTCAAAATTTTTAAAGTTTTCTCAAAACTAGGGCGAAAAGGACAAGTTCGCGTAAACGTAAAACCATGTAAAACTTGTCCCTACTTGCCTCTAATTTTTTACCTATAAAATGTTTGATTCATGAATTCATTAATTTATAAAAGTTGTAGGGCTCGTTGTCCTCTTTCCAACACCTCAAAAATTGCGTCAATCGGAGGTTGGGACAAGAAGTTACGGCCAAAATATCGAGCTAATATCAGGTACGCTCGAGGGTGATTCGGTGGCACCCACAAGTACGCTCGAGCCTGTTTTACCCGAGCAGTTTTGGCCTAAAAAGTCCGCTCGAGCATAGGCTTCAGGTGGGATCACGCTCGAGCGGGGTTTAGGCACGCTCAAGCATAATTTCCTGCAACTCGAACGCTCCCGAAGTTGGGTCTCCTTCCCTGAACTTTGGCAACATCATTTCCAATGTGTTTTAATCAAAACTAAAACACTAATATAAAATTAATCCACGAAACTTACCTTCTAATTCGTGCATGCAAGGTCCGAAACATCGGAGATCGGGGAAATCGACAAACTGATGGTTGCATGCATCTGATCCTCGGGTTTCGTTGCATGAAATCCGAGAATCGACTAACCAAACTCTAATCATAGAAAAATCTAGCTTTACGAGGCAAGTTTAAGATGTTTACCTCCACGGATTCTTTGTGTGCGGGGTTCGAATTGATCGGTATCGATTGCGGCGGAATTTGGTGCGTAGCTCCGCATTTGATCACCCGATGCTTTAATCTATTGCTTCGGTCACGACAATATGAATGGTGTGGTCAGCGATGGAGATCAAGGGTGAGATCTCTTGAAATGGAAAGAGATGGGGTTCGGTTCTTTCCTCACGACTCTTCAATATGTTGGGTGGTATAGCTTGGGTGTACAGCCCAAAAACACAAGTTGAGTATTACTTGAGTGGCTTGAATTCGAGGTATAACCCATACACACCTCTGGTGTGTCTGGATACAATAGTGTAGCTTTTGCATTGATTATCTTAAAGTAATAGGTGTTAGATTTTTAAGGTCATATGATCGGACCTTTATAAGACCTAATTTGGTCCAGATCCGACATGTGTCGAGTCACTAACTTGGGTTAGTCCTAGTGTACTGCTTGCACACTCAATGGTTGTGTATGTGTGTGTTTGGCTTTGTCTTGAGCTGATACACATAGCAAAGTGTTGGCTTCTTAGTATTTAATAATTGGGTCCAGGTAAGATCTCATAAGACCCCGGATCTAACGCATGTTGAGTCTCTATGCTTGGATTATTTCCAGTGTATGGCCTGAATAAATTGCAAGTGTGCATGGGCCATCTCAAGGCTACCAAATTCAGGACCTAACGATTTTATCTTCAAAGAGGCCTTACGTGGGCTGGGTCCACTTAAACAAAAGGGCTTTTTAGTTGAGGTGCCCAAAATTTAGTGTGTAATTGGTACACACGTCTCGGTATATGCGTCTATCATAGGCCATACAATAGGGGTTTGGAACATTGGGCCGGCTTACAAATGGGTCCAAACGGGTCCAAATCATGGGCTTTTAACTAGCGGGTCCAAGCCTTGGCCTTTAATAATGGGCCCAAGTTATTGAGCTGACTAACAAATGGGTCTTGATTCGGACCTTCCCAAGGCCTTCAAGCGAATGGTCTTGACTTGGTACACCATCGTACATCTCTATCTGGCTTTCTGGTCACTAACAAATCGGACTGTTTACGACACACGGTGCGCGTCTCTCCCGATGTCAAAACTAATAATCGATGCGCAATATTCGAAAATATTGGGGCTTGGGTCAGTGTGTTGGGCACCCTATAAAATAGGTGCAGTGTACGTTCAGACACATATACTTACACTAGTTTGGGTCATTGGGTTGGGGTTAGGTCCATGCCTAGGGTACACATGATCGCCCCTAATCACGTTTACGCCTCGCTTCTTGTTCCAATCTATTAATTAATGTCAATTAATAACACCCATGATGTACTAAGGTGTTAGAAACAGGTAGAATTGGACCTGGTCCAACCCCGGGTTTGGTCTTGTGCAACACACATATTCCGCACACGAGTTTGAGTTCCAAGTTAGCGCTCGAGTGAGGACTTGGTTTAAGATTTGGGTATTGGATGCATTTATCATACTAAGATAGATGGGTTAAAGACCGCGTTTCAGATATTAAAAGTTTGACCAAGGTCAAATAGATAAAAGAAATTGCACGATCATCTAGTGTTAACGGGTCAGTGGTAGAAAAATCTGGATTGTTTCATATACACAAAAAAATTTGGTATTTGTGATTTATAGTAAATGTGAAGACCGACTCTTTTGTGTTTTTTTTGGGAAATTTATCTGATCGACCCTGTCAGATACACCTTTTACGTCAAAGACCCTATATTTTCACTTTTACCCAAACCGACTAGCTTTACCCAAGCCATTTTCAGCTAGCACAAAAAGTCCGAAATACCCCTTCTTATACTTATTTTCCTTCTACATGGTTTAAAATTTTAAATATTTGCACTTTTCGATATTTATGCAGTGTGAAACGGGATCTATGTCGTATGATTTGAAGGCCACAATATAAAATCGATGACACCAAAGATAGACATGAAAAAAAGGCGATATTGCCTCTTAAAAAATATATATATATAAATAAATAAATAAATAAAACAATCGATGGCGACTCTTAAAACAGTCGATGGCGATTCTTAAAATAATCGATGATGACTCTTAACTCAGTCGGTGCCGATTGTTTTAAGAGTTGCCATCGACTGTTTAGACAGTCGGTACCGACTGCGAAAACAGTCGCCATCGACTGTAAAAAAAAAAAATAATAATAATAAAAAAAATAAAAAAATTATATGTAGACAGTCGGAATTTTATTATTATTTTTTTTTAACAGTCGATGGCAATTTCAAAAGCAATCAATGGTTTTCAAGGGGTCTAGGACGTGAGCGGTTTCAGAGCATGCGTGGGCGCATAGAGAGGTACCCTTAAAAGAAAGCCTTAGTATTTTGGGGACCTGTGCCATGTGGAAATACCATATCTAGGTCATTTGATTCAAAGGCTATGATCTAAATATTTTAAATGCAAAAAACTTCCATGACGCATGATCTCTCTCTGATGATTCAATGCAGTCACGGCTTTCATTCAAATTGTGTAGCAAGTAATGGCTCCAGTGGTATCATAATGTAAAGATCAATACTGCTTTCTTTCAAATACCATCTATGCCGTCTGATTTGAAGGCTATAATGTAAAGATCAAATGTGCCAAAGATTGGTACAAAACATGCTCTCTAACATCTATTTTTTCACAGTTGACTATCAAATTTAATCATTGGCTCAACTAATGAATCATTACCGATCAAATAATCAATCGTTATCACTCGACTAATCAATCGTTATCGCTCGACTAAACAATTGTCATTGATCGGATAAGCAATCGTCATCGATTGAATAAGCAATCGTCATCAATTGGATAAACAATCGCCATCGATTGGATACGCAATCGTCATCGATTGGATAAAAAATTGCCATCGATCTGATAAAGAATCGTCTTCGCTCAGATAGATGAAAAGTATTTTAATATAAAATTATTGGTTTATTTCACATTGTGTGTTGTAGTTGTGTTGGCTGGAGTATTTGGTTTGGATGGAAAAGACCTGGGTTTAATTCTTATTAGCGCTTATTTTGGATGCATGTCGATTGCTTATACAATCGATGTCGATGGCGATTGCTTATCCGATCGATGGCGATTGTTTAGTCGAGCGATAACTATTGATTATTTGATCGGTGACGATTCGTTAGTTGCGCCAATGATTAAATTTGATAGTCAACTGTGAAAAACAAATGTTAGAGAACATGTTTTGTGCCATTCTTTGGCACATTTGATCTTTACATTGTCGCCTTCAAATCAAACGGCATAGATGGTGTTTGAAAGAAAGCGGTATTGATTTTTCCATTGTGATACTGCGGGAACCATTACTTGCTGCACAGTTTGACACCCATTGACTGATTTGTATTCGATGGTCCTGATCATTTTTCATTCCAATCTTTCACATAATGGATCTTGAGATCATAGGTATGCCATCAAGCGATAAGTTTTTGATTTCGTGTGGTAAACATCCCAAAAAGTGACCTTATTTCAATTTGTTGAGTCCCACACGATGTTAAGATCACTTTTTTAGAACGGATACCATGTGAAATCAAACACTAACGGTAGATGGTAAGAGCAAGATCTCAAGATGCATCATATGAAAGATAGGGATGAAAAATGATCTACATCGTCAGATTCAAAGCAGTCAACAGAATTCAACGTGGGTGAACTTAAAGATTCAGTAGGTGAATTTAAAGGTACTCTATAAAAAGGTGCAAATTTTTAAAATTTTAAACTACGTGGAACAATAAAAAGTGGAAGGAGTATTTAAGACTTTTTGTGGTGGTTGGAACTGGGTAGGCTTGGAGCTGATAAAGGGTCTCTGGCGTAAAAGGTGCATCTGATAAGGTGGATCCGGTAAATTTTCCTTTCTTTTAAAAAAAAAAAAATGTGGAAAAGACCAACTCATTGATGCTACTGCGGCAGTGCAATGATCAGATTTGGCTATGCTTTGGCTTGGGCAGTTGGGCTGAACTTGTATGGGTGGCTTGGCTTTGAAGTTACTGGCTTGACACATATACCAAGCTGTCCGAAAACAGGAAGACGCTCTCATGGGTTGGTGGTGGACCTACTCTCTGTATCTGCTGGCAAAAATCCCAAGAACCCAGACCCGATCCTTTTTAATGTTGGCCCAGATAAGGAAATTTGGGAAGAAAGCTTTATCGCCGGTAGTTTCTCACAAATATTCCCTCCGGGTTTCGAAGAGCCTCCTTTTGTTGAATTCCCGGAAACGCATCCGACCTCAGAGGAAGCAGCAAAGGAGGAGGAGGATGGTTTAGCGCACTTGTTTTTCGAAGAGAATTTAGAGTACGAGGAGGTCGGTTTAGAGTAGTTGTCTTCCGAAGAGAATTTAGAGAACGAGGTCTCATGCAATTTTCAAAATTGCATGATACCTCAATATACTACGAAATTCTACAAAAAATTGGGGATTTCATTTGAAGGTTCAGAAGAAGACTTTTTAAAAATTGTGGAATTCATTGATGCTCAAACTATGATTCCGGAACAGGGGCGACGTAAAAAATGTGATAACTTGTCTAGGAAAGAAAGAAAGCTTAGGAGATTGGAAACCTCTGTTCTCTTTCTTGGGGCAAAAGAAGGAAAAGGCAAGGGTGTGGAGGGGTTCTCCAAGTTTCTATGAACATCAGAGATATGGCCTATGGGGGCTTTGGACAAGCGTCGGCACATTCGCGAGTTGGTTAGAGTAAGAAAAATCGAGATTTTAATGATCCAGAAATCAAAATTGCAGTTTGTAGATAGATTCCTTATCAGAGAATTGAGTTTCAGGGGAGACTCAAATTGGGAAGCACTCGATGCCGTTTGTGGGCTATTGACAATCTGGGATCCTTCAAAATTCTCTAAAGGTAACTTTCTAAAGGGAGCCTTTAGTCTATCCATTCAGTCAGAGGTACGGGCCTCAAGAAGAGGGAGCCTTTAGTCTATCCATTCAGTCAGAGGTACGGGCCTGAAGAAGAGCACCTGAAAGATTTAATTTGGCCGGAATTAGAAACGGTAAAACCATCCCTCAGATCGAAGACGTTAGGGTGGTGTATAGCTGGGGATTTTAAGATCACCCGTTTTGCTTGCGAAAGAACATCTACATCAGGAAGAGGCTTAGCTGGAGCTGAGGCGTTCTCAGATTTCATCGACCTTAATTGCGAAATTGACGTCCCAATTATTGGAGGTTCCTATACCTGGTCGAATTTCCAAGATGTCCCTTCTCTTTCAAAGCTAGATCCCTTCTCGGTGTCGGAAGACTGGGAGGAGCTATGCCCACACTTCATGGTGGTGCCATTGGCGAGACCTACTTCAGATCACCGCTCGCTTATCCTATATCCCCGCTCTATTCCCGGTAAGCTGAAAGGATTTCATTTCCAAAATATGTGGTTTCTGAATCACGATGTGTTGCAGGTAATTAAGGAAGCGTGGGTTTCATCTAACGAACCTGGTTGGGCGGGCAGGAGATTTTTGGCAAAATTAAGAGCCGTTCGGGCTGCTCTGATTCTGTGGAACAAAAATGTTTATGGGAACATCCTCGTTACTAAAAGACACGTGCTCGCTGAAGGTGAGTGTCTAGATGACAAGTTGGAAACCGAGTCTTTATCGGCCGCGGATAGGGAGAATAGAAGGCTCTTGAAAGATGAATTGCAAGACGTTCTTAGAAAGGAGGAGTCGTATTGGCCGCAAAATTCAAGGGATTCAAGGGACAATGGTTTTCTCACTTCTCAAGATACTATCGCCCAAGTTTTTGTGCGTCATTTCACTTCTCGATTCTGAAGGGAGGATGGGATTAGGTCAAAATTGGCCGGTCTATCCTTCAATTCTCTCTCTCATGAAGAAGTTGCCTCGCTGGAGTCTAATTTTGCGGAAGACGAAATTAAAAGGGAGTTTGGGAGCTTAGCTGCGGCAAGGCTTTGAGGCCGGATGGGCTTCCAATTATATTCTACCATAGATGTTGGAACATCATCAAAGCGGACCTCTTAGATGTGTTCCAAGAGTTTCACGAGTGTGGGATCATTAGTTGGGAAATGATTGCTACTTTCATCGCATTGATTCCTAAATCGGCCAATAAGTTTGATTAATGGCTTATATAAAATCATATCCAAAACTCTCTTGATCAGATTCAAGATTGTTCTCTCCAAAATCACTGCTCCTTTCTAATCTGCCTTTATTCATAAATGTCAACTTGTCGATAGTGTTTTGATTGCCAATGAATGTGTAGATAGCCTACAAAAAAGAAAAAAGAAAGGGTTGATGTTGAAATTAGATTTAGAAAAGGCATACCACAACATTGATTAGGGCTTTTTGTCGTACATGCTTCGGCGTTTGGGCTTTGGATCCAAATGGATTGAATGGATGATGGGGTGTATATCGTCGGTATAGAAGTCAATCGTGGTTAACAGAGCAATCAAAGGTTTTTTCTCCGGCTAAGAAAGGCATTCGTCAAGGAGACCCTCTCTCTCCTTTCCTCTTTATGGTTGTGAGCAAAGGCCTTAGTGCTCTTTTGCAACAAGCGGTAGAGTCAAACATTTACAAAGGGTTCAAACCTTCTTCCCTCGATAAAGAGATCTCACATATCTTATATACTGATGACACCATCATATTCATCGATGGGGTGTAGGAGCTTTAATGGCAGTTAAAAAAATTATGCTTCTATTCCAAAGGATTTCGGGTCTCAAGGTGAACCTAAACATATCTATGCTCATTGGTATCGGCTACAATCTGATTCAAACAACTTACTTGGCTAATTATGTCAGCTATAAAGCTGGCTCCCTTCTATTTCTTTACCTTGGCCTCCCGGTCATGCCTTTCCTCCCTAATAAGAATTTATGGCAACCGTTGCGGATAGAACTCAAAGAAGATTAGAAGGGTGGAAAGGCAAATGTCTTTCGCCGATTGTATTACTTTGATCAAATCTACGTTAGTACGTTAGCTACTCTTCCGGTCTTCTTTATAACGCTTTTCCCGTGTCTGGCATGGGTTAGACAAAAGCAAGAAAATTTGTATCATGATTTTCTGTGGAAGGACTCAATCAACAAAGGCAAAATCCATTTGGCCGATTGGTGCCTTCTATGCAGAAACAAAGAAGACATCGGATTGGGAATTGTGAATATCAAAGATTTCAACGATGCTTTACTTATGAAATGGCTCTGGAGGGCTTCTTCAAAATAGAATAACCTATGGCAGAGAATTTTGGCTGAGAAATACGGTAATGGCAGGAGTTTGTGGGAGATATATCAGTCCCATGGAAGAGTAGGATCGGCAATTTGGTGAGCAATCTCTAACCGTAAACACCTTTATAGGTTGGGAGCCCAGATTAAAATCGGAGATGGTGCTAAAACTCTTTTTTGGAAAGTTGTTTGGTGTGACAAATCTCCTTTTTGTGACAGATTCAAAGGCCTTTTTAAAGTGGTGTCTAACAAGAACGCCTCTGTTAAAGATATGGCAACCGAGGTCCGACTGAGAATATTACCTAAAATATAGAAGTCTCGCGCAGAATATACGATCACGAGATCAGAGATCTTGTTGAATTGCAAGGTATATTCGCAACTATTATTGTGCCACTTGTGAATCATGAGGATCACTTGATCTAGACTCTAAGCAAAGAGGGTGTGTTCTATCTCAAATCCATATATAAGCTTCTTACCTCAGCGGTGGCTCCTGATCTTCCTTGCTTATGAATTTGGAAGTCCAAAGCCCCTTTCAAAATCATTTCCTTTTGGTTAGCGGTTTTGGATAAAGTGCTCACAATCGAGAATTTACAACATCGCGGGTTTTCTTTGCTTAACAGATGTATGTTATGTTACTAGGACCAGGAACTAACGCCCATTTATTTCTTCATTGTTCATTCTCTTATGAGGTTTGGACTTCCATCATTAGCTAATTTGGATATCAATGGGGTATGCCGTCATCTGTTGACGTTTTTGTGGCCTCCTGAAATCAAGGCAAGTCTAGTAAAAGGGAGAAGGATTGTTGGATTCTATCTCTATGTGCAGTTTTTGGTTGATTTGGAATGAAAGAAACATCAGAATTTTCGACTCTAAGGCTAAACCCCCCCCCCAGCTGTTGGTCGATAAAATCAAAAAGAAGGTTCTTCAATGAGCTAAGAGTATAAAGTTGTTCTGGCCTTACAAGATTCAAGATTGCCTGAGAGATTGGGACTCCGTTTGTAGGGGTTAAGCTCTTTTCTCATGTTTCCTTCTTTGCCTATTAGAGTTGGTTCCTTTTCCCGAGGGGGCTCTTTGCCTATTGGGTATGGTCCTTATTATGTAGCGTTTTCTGTATTGTGCTGGTAGCTTCTCATTAGGTTTTTGGTTTTCCTGTTGAGGTGGTTGCATATGAGACCCTTGTTCATCTATTCCCCTCTCTCCTTTTTTTTTGTACTTTTCTTTTTGGTAGTAATATAATTCTTGGTGATTTATCAAAAAAAAAAAGAAAAAGTATATGCTTTGTATTAAAAAAAGGCATAACTCTCTTGAGTGTCATGATTTTACACCATCAATGGCTTATGATGTGGGTGGTATGTACAGTCAAAGTGAGAGATCTTTAACTGAAGTCAAATAAGCCCAAATATGGTGTTTTAGAGAGATTTAAACTATCTGAAATGTTGAGTACAATATCAGCCCTTGGTTATCATTTTAATAATTGATATTAAAGTTCATCAATCAGATAGTTTACATACACTTATAAGCAAGTTTCCTTTGGCTGAGCTATGTTTCAATAATTGATTGTCACTTGGACAATTTAAATTGGTCATAGATGTGTGCCATATGGCATAAGGACAGTCGCACTTTCAGGACGTGAGGTAAAAAGTATAAGTTTAATGGGAGTCATTACTTGCACACACTTTTCAAGTGATTGCACCGAATTTAAAAGAAAGACTTGTAAGTTTGGCAACCTCTATTATGTAAAAACACTATCTAAGCCGTTTGATTTGAAGGCCATGATTTAAAAATATTAATTGCAAAAGACTAGAACAAAACATAATTTTCATCATTCGATTAAATGGAGTCAAAGGCTATTATATAATTCAACGATTGACTACAATAGATCATATGACAAGTATCGTGTTTTGCTCTAATTATAGATCATATGACAAGTATCGTGTTTTGTTCTAATTTTATCTAGCAAAGATTCATTGATCATGAACTTCAAATCAGATGGCCCATATTGCATTTTTACATATCACATGTCCCTATAATACCAAGTCTTTCTTTAATTTCGGTGCAATCACCTGAAAAACGTGTGCAAGTAATGGCTCCCTTAATGGTATAACATAATTTAATTTAAGCAACGTTTTGTGTTTAAATGTCGGTTAGAGCTATTATCCTTACTACCATATAAAAGTAAAAATAGTTTTTGTCATTTTTCTATGCCTAAAATGTCCCTACCCCTAAAATCTCATTTTCACCCTTATATCTTATCTCCTTAATTTTTTGCACGCCTTTTTTTTTACGACTTTAATTAGATTCTCGAATCTCGGCCCTTTAAAATAGTTAAGCTCTGTTTTAAAATTGAAATAAAATTCTTAAATAGGATTGTCCACTGCCTAAACAAAGTTACCATAATCTTAAGAACGGAAATGCGACTCATCTTATAAAAGGTTGTTTGTTTTCACACTTTTCAATATGAAAATTTTCAAAAATACTAATGACAAATATTCTAACCCTATTTGATAACCTACTATTTTCTTGAGATATGTGACATGTGGAATAAAAAATGACTGTTTGATAATCATGGCCTGAAGATCCCTTACGTGGAAGATCGGAGGGAAAATGATCTCTATCATCTAATCTAAAGCAATTAAGGTTCGATGGGATTCCAACATTTTCATGCACCATTAAAGTAGAATCCCGAACTTATCCTACCAGGTTCTTAAATTAAAATAGAAATAAAGATTCATTCTAATTTCAGCAAATCCTAAATAAAGATTAACTCTTATTCTAACAAAATACCGATGAAAAAAAGGCTGCTACATCGGAGACCTCTTAAAACCCATTGATTGGGTCGGATCAAATTCATTCTAATTTTTTGTTACATGAGAGACTTCTTAAAACCCATTGATTGGTTCAAATAAGATGATAGAAATCGTGTTTCACCTCGATCTTCCACACAAAGGATTTTGAGATCATATTTAACCTATCAGACGATCAGTTTTTTATTTTGCATGGCAAAGATCCCCAAAATATGGCCTTAAAATAGCGTGATCTTCTATAGGGATTCAAGATCCTTTTTTGGGCATCTTTGACATGTGAATGAAAAATTGATTGTCCGACAGGTGCTACATGATCTCAAGATCCATTGTGTAGAAGATCGGGGTGAAACAAAATCTCCATCATCAGATCCAAAGTAAGTGACACATTGAACACCATCTAAGCCCTCTTATTTGAAGAACATGACGTACAGATCTTTGAGAAAAAAAGTTGGCTCAAAAAATAATCTCTATCATCTAATTTGTGAGAGTCAACAATTAAATCAGATGACATTCTTTGACTGTATTGAATAAGATGATAGAGCTCACGTTTTGGGCTAATTTTTTACCTCAATTATCTTTACATCATGATCTTCAAATCCGACCACTTAAAGGGTGTTCCATGTGGCCCACAGCCCAAAATATCAAATTCTCTCTTTTTAATGAGTGTCACGGTAATCTCGTGTGCAAGTTGTAGCTCCATAAAATAATTGGGACAACTTGAGCTTTCATCCTCTTTTAAGATCAATTAAACCGAATGTAAAAGTGCCCTTCAAGTCTAGGGAATTGGTATTGGGTACCAATATTTACAACCAAAGATTCAAGTCTCTTTAATACTGACTTCCTTGAATCAGACGATGGAGATCGTTTTCTTCCAAACTTTGCAAAAAATAGATCTTCAAATCATGTCCCACCTGTCAAACAATCATATCATAATTACGCTCGCAAATTTTCACATTTGACCATGATCATGACATACCATGAGAAGAGGTCTTGTGTCAAGTGTGGGGATGGGTTCCTGGTTGAATCAACATCTGATCGTCTAAAAGGTAATCCATGATCTCAAGATCTATTTTGTAAAAGAGTTTGATGGAAAAAGATCTCCATCGTCTTATTCGAAGCAATCAATGCCTTTAACGACTTATTACAGAGACTGAATCTTTGGTTGTAAATACCATACCCAATGATTTGGGAGCCATTATTTGCACATCGGAAGTTGGCCCTTGGACATAGTCAAAACAAATACTTAGTATTGTAGGGACTTGTGTCATGTGAAACACCATAAGATCCGTTTGATTTGAAAGCTATAATATAGAGATCTTTGGCGAAAAGTATTGCCAGGAATCAAGCAGTTTACAATAAGGTTCAATGCAATCAAATCAAGCAGTTTACAAAAAAAAGTTCAATGCACTCAAATTCCATTATCTAATTCAATAATTGACTGCATTGAATCAAATGATATAAGTATTTTTGCGCTAATTTTTTTTATTAAATAAAAAATATAAAACTATGCGCTCAAAAGAGTAAATTGCATATTAAATAAGCTGTAAAATCACAATTAGTTTTAATGTTCATGTCTCAACACAATTGACGCTATTGACTATACAGTTTAATATTTGATATTTTAATTTTTGTTCATAAAATAGTATGATCATTGAGCCGTTCCTATCCATGACTATCATGAGATTGGATACCACGTGATTTAAAATTACTGTGGGACCAGGTAAGTTACTTGGTCCATAGTATCTGGCTACATTTACATATAAAAATCATGGAAAATACGGGGTTTTTATTGGATCGGGTCTTCTAGTTAGAAGTCAAGTCGAGGTTAAGTGGTAACTAATCCTAATCGTCCAATCTAAGCTGAAAATAAAAAGTTAAAGTAGGATATGATCAAATGTCAACTTAAGATGTTTTGATGGAAAGTTTGAAATCTTCTCATGAACAAAATTTTTAAAGGTACTTTCATTTGCACCCACCCAATCTTTGAGGACATTCATGCAAAAAATTGACTATTTTGAATCATACAAGGAGATCCTCTACAATTTAAGATAGGTTGTCTTAGTTTTAAGAAAGATGGATTTATTTAACTAAGAAAAAAACAATCCGTGCATTTTTACTAGGATCTTTTTTTATCCAATCCTCCTCACAAGGGATCTTGAGGTCATCAACATTCAATTTTTTCTATCATATTTAAGTAAAAGAAAAGAAAATAAGGAAATTTATGTGCACCTAAAAGCTGCTATGTTAATTTTTTTTTTTTTTCACCATATTTTATTTCACTATATGTAACAAATGGAATCAAAACCTGAGTACCCAATGACAAGCCAATGATTTCACAAAATCTTCTTGCTCATTTCATATATTAAGCTGTAGTCTATGCTAGACATTCAAAATGTTTGATTTGATAGTTAGAATCATGTGAACATTAATTTTATATTCAATGTCTACGATATAGTAAAATATGATAAAGTTTGATAAGATGAATTATACAATTTTTACTTAGAAATAAAAATTTTAAAATTTACAATAAGTTGTCACATATTTAAGATAGACGGATTAATTTAAAAAAATATATAATTTAACAATACGTACAAGGCACGTGCACTTTTATTAGTCCCTTAAAAAACGTACTTTTGTAGCTTCTGGAGTAAGCTACCACCATCCCTTCCTAAAACAAAACAACTTTGTCTTGCTTGATTGTTGGGGCCCTGGAACCTAAATGGGACTCCTAATAATTTTTTTAAATTTTTTGGGCCCTTCATTCTTGAAGACCTGTTTCGTAAGGGGGCCTAAAAAATTCGGTGCCCGAGGCGGCCACTTTGTGGGCCCTGCCGCAGGGCCGGGGTCACATTTTGATTCTGTGTTACAAATCCCAAAATGTAGCCGTAGAGTCAAGTTTGAGCAAACTTGACTTTAGGTATACGCTTTTTAGATTTGTAACATGTGGAATTAAAATCTGATTGTATGATACGTGAGTCATGAGCTCAAGAACCCTTTAGTAGAAGATCAGAGCGAATCACGGTCTCTATCATCTGATTTAAAGCAATCAATTGTTTTATGTGTAGGTGCCCATCAAGATTCGATTGGTGTATTGAAAGCTATCCAAAAAACAAATATATTTTTTAAATCACATGTCCCAGGGTTGATCAACTCAAAATGGGAGTTGTTTTGGGTTGATCCTGTCATGTGGCATGTGAAAATGCGACCAAGATCACGAGTCATCCTGTGCACCCAAGCGCAGTCTCCCCTTTATCATGTTAAGTGCCGTAGCTACATTGAAGGATTTGGAGGCTCAAGCCCCCATTTAAATCTAGAGTGTCTATGACGCATGCGTCTTATATACCTTCGTTTGTATATAAGCCCCCAAATCTATGATGTAAAAGCCCTCAAATCGATGATAAAATAACTACTAACATTATATATCATTTGTAGCCCACTAATAAAAATTCCTGGCTACATCCTTGGCCATGTAAAATCATGTTTGTGCGTGATTTAGCAGGTGGGGCTGTCAACGAATCGGGTTGGATCAAAATTTTGACTACCCAATAAGAGCTTTGCAAACCCCCCGACTGACCAGGTAGTGCACCCGACCCTGACCCGTGGTGCATTCAAGTCAACCCGACCAGATGGTGCACTCAATTCAACCTGACCCGACCGGACCCGACCAAAAACTTGGCAAATACATGACCTGAGCCGAGCCGAAGAAGGTCAAGTCATATGCCTCCTGCCCAACACCCGACCCCTTCACAACCCTATGTAGCGGACAAATCGCGCCAATTTAATCATGTCGAAGGATGGGTGAAAACCAACTTTTGATAAAGTAGTTTTCTCCCATAAATATTCTAAAAAGATGAGAACGTTTAGACCTTCCCAATTACATAATCTTTTTAGTCCATTGTATTTTTATTGATGAATTTTTTTGTCCATTTTAAAGATCTTGAGACCATGATCCACCTATGATCATGACCTACAATGAGAAGGATTTTCAAGTCACTTTTGGGGATGTGTATTACGTGGAATCAGGGCCGGTTCTGACATTTTGGGGGCCCAAGGCGAGTTCTTAAAATGGGGCCCCTGTTTCATACTATTTTATAATATATAAAAAATTTGTCATAATTTTTTTGGACAAATAATGCGTACGGTGGGACTCAATTAATGCAGGTCGGTGCAGCGTCGCTCCACATCAGCCGCCTACACTTTATCCTCAACAAATCTGTCCTACGTTTATAATTTTTCATAAACTATATTGTACTATTTAAAATCAAATTAGTAAAATAGCACTCAATATTACCATTACATTTATATGATAGATAGTTTTAAGGATATTTTAGTAATTTAAATATTTATAAAGGGAGGTCTTAAGATTTTCTTTGCCTTCATTTGAAATATTTTTCTCTAGATTTAATAATAATAAAAAATTAGAAATGAAAAAAAAAATTATAAAAAAATTAGATAAAATATCAATAACTAATGAAGCCCAAAACCCAACCAGAGCCAGCCCCAACCTGCCTAAGTTAGAGCTGGGGGTGAGAATATCAAAGCCCGCCTACGCTAGGGCCGGGCTAGCTTTTGGGGTGGCCCGTCCCTAACCCGGCCCATTGAAAGCTTTAATTCCATGTGACTGGCATAATTTTTGTGTCATACGGCTCACACCATTACAGTATATTAGCTCGCTTAAACCGCTATTGTTTTTTCAAAGGGAGCAACTACTTGGACACAGAGATTTGTTCCATTACACATGATTAAAAAGAAAGACTTGATAATTTTGGGACTTGTACCGCTTGAAACACCATCTAAGCCATCTAATTTGAAGGCTATGATATAAAGATCTTTGGCGTTAAAGATTGGCACAAAACATGATCCCTATCATCTGGTACAACATAGTCAACTATTGACTAAGATGGTGAGCTTTGAATGTCCTTAATCACATGGTAGAGATCTTGTTTCATGCGAATCTTTGATACCAACAGATCTTTACACCATGGCCTTCAAATCAAACGGTCGTTCCATGTGGCAAAAAGTGTTAAAAATATCAAGTCTGTCCTTTTAGAGTATGTGCAGTGGTACAAATCTCGTGTGCAAGTATTTGCGCCCTTTTCAAAATTGAGGGGATCTTGTTATCTAAAGACACTTGATGAAAGATAGGCAGATCCAAATATCGGTGAATCCTAAGGTTCATAGAGTTGGCACACTATTTCTAGAGTGTAGTTGAAGCTTATCGGATTCAGTGGAATTAGGGAGAGAGATTTGATAGTGGAGAAGTGATAGAGAGCGGTTATTGCAATGTAACTAATTTACTTTTATGCCTCTTTCTTTAACATTAAAGCACCTGTAGGTAATGTTATTTGTTTTCCTTATTTAATAGGTTGGGGTTAATTTGAGTAATGTGTGTGAGAAAATATAGGGGATGCAATTTGTTCAAATTTTGTTTTTCCATATATATATATATATATATATATATATATATATATATATATATATATATATATATATATATATCTACTATATAAGTATATATATCTCATACGTCCATTCACATTGGTAAACAACCATCGATTCTTTCCTAAAGTTATCTTGTTTTTTCTCTCTAAAAATTTCTCTTTCCTCCCTCTTGCTTTTTTCTCTCTCTTCTCAGACGCTTGAACCTGGACTAAGAGGCGCAGGGGAGAGGGTTTGGAGAGAGGGGCCAGAGAGAGAGAGGGTTTGAGGAGAAGAGGAGAGAGGCATTGGAGATTTGGGGGCCCCTGGAAATCGGGGGCCCTTTATATACAAATCTTTTTTCTTTTTTTTCAAACCTAATTTTCAAAAGTGGATTTTTTTTGGGGGGGCCCCTCAAAATCGGGGGCCCAAGACAGCCGCCTGGCTGACCTTAGTCCAAGGCCGGCCCTGCGTAGAATCCATATTTGACATCATCTTATAGGTGGGACCTGATCTCAAGATCCATTTTTTCAAAGATTGAGACAAAAAATGATATCTATCGTCTGATTGAAGGCAGTCAATTGTGTTAATTGTGAAAGCAAGGTATCAAAATCGGAATCGGTATCAGGCATCGGTCCATGGAGGACCGATATGAATCGGTCAATACCTATTGGCCGATACTGATATGTATCAGCCTATAGCGGTAACTGATTAGTTTGTAAAATCTAAAATAGCTACATGCATAATAAGATATAATATTGACTATAGAAAAATCCGAAGGACGAAAACTTGCATTTTCTCTCTCCAGCCAAACGTGCAACAAGAAGCAATCTTTCTTACTGTAATGATTATATATATATCGGTAGTTTGGAGAGGCACAGACCTTGGCGTAGAAAATTCATCTATAGAGATGACACTGATACCAAAAATAAAAAAAATCTTGAACAAGTTAAAATACATAGCAACATTATTACTTAATGACTCTAAATCCAAACCCAAAAATTTAATGCCCAATAGGTTTTATGAGATGTGACAAGTGACAATTGAAAGCGTCTGATGTGCAGCTCTGCGATACAGCGATACCTTATATGTATCGGTTTAGCTGAAAACCGATATGTACCTGTATCGACCGATTTTTATACCTTCAGTGAAACCATCAATTGTGGATCAGGTATTCGGCGCTGCAAATACCTGTACGCTTTCATTATCAGCAAGCGGCTACCAACCGAACCAATTTAGCCCACATCCGAACTTCTTATTGTGGGACAGGCTACTATGAGCAAGGATTTAATGTCTGATGTTCAAGCACCTTTTTTAATTTCTAAAATAATAACAAATATATATATATATATATATATATATATATATATATATATATATATATATATATATATATATATATAAGTACAAAAATTGTAAAAAAGCTAATTTTGGTATTTTATCCAAGTAATATCAGATACGTATCTACTGATATAATTGAAAATGGTCTGATATTTAACAAGTTTGACTTGATATTTGATTTTACATAAAATCGAGGGTATATCTGTATTTGGAAGGGACCTAACCCGATACATATCGGCTAATATGACTATGAGAAGGGTTCAAAACAGCCTAATTGCTGTGTATCTCATCAATCTCTTCACGTAGTATAGTGTGTTGGGACTTGGGTGGGGTTTGGATACCATGTCAATGACAGTTTCTTCTCAAAAAAAAAATGTCAATGGCCACAATCAAATCGGCGTATATTTGAGACCGAATTTGTCACTTTCCAACGTTATAGTTCTCCTTCTGTGAAAGTGGACCCATAGGTGGCTCCGAGCCAAATCACTCTCAAATGACCAAAATGCGGACGCAAACCCAATGTGAAACTCATTGAAACATTTGTAGAATCATCATGTGCAAAGTCATTAGTCTGCCGATCCACTGCCAGATTAGAAAAAGAAATTTTTTTCTTTACCTTTTTTGTAAAATATGGCTGTTTGCCAAACAAACATGATGCATAGAATATTTTCCAACTCTGACCTAATATTCACTGGTCGAAAAGCATCCTTTACTAATTTTTTTTCTAGATGGCATAAGCTTGACTTTGAGCAACTTGCTATAGCACACAAACCTCGGAGTGGATGTCACAAGGTACCCAACTAGCCATATCGTAGGATTCAACCTTACAACCACGTCTTAAGGAACCAACTTATATATAGAGAGAGAGATTTGTTTTGTTTTCTTTTGTCAATTGGGAGGAGCTTTTTCATTTGGGATCTCATTTTGTTATAAATACTCGACTTAAGAATAGATTGAAAACAACCAAGTTTCACCTCAACCCGCCTCTCGTGCAGTAGCAGATTAGTTCCTTAAAAATGAACTATGAAATTATTTTCTTTTACTTGCCTATGGAAAGTATATGTTTATTTTTTAAACTTTCAATGGGGCCTATATTTTGATCGTTTGGCATGGGCTTGCCAAATAGGCTTAGTTAAGAGCGTCCCTATCTTGCAAGGCTTAAAACTATAGGGCCACTTCTTCAAAAAAGTATATATACATGCCGAAAGTGTAAATTTCCAATTTATTAACATGACCGATGGGTAGGAGGATCTCTCTCTGTTTCCCACAGTTTAATCGTAAGGGTGGACTTAGTGGGCTCATGCTAGGGTTTATTGTAAAGAGAAACTCTTCCACAAAAGCTAAGGCCCTGCTTAGCAACCTTTTTCCAAAAAGCACTTTTGAAGTATTATAAAGGAGCGTGTCACATGTTGCTTCTTAAAAGAGTCTATCCCGTATGTTAAAAGAGTGTTGTGTGAGAAACAACATTGGACAACTTCTCAACACACCACCATTTCAACTAGTGGTGGCTTGGTCCTTGGGTGAAATAGGCATTCAACGGACCACTTACGTAGCGCTCTACAAGCGCAGTGGGTCCCAACAATGCAGACCGGGCCAGCGACATAAGCAGTCCCAGTCCATTGTTGGTTAGCTGTTTGAGATCCTCTCATTATAATTTTCTGGTAAAATATGCTTTTCACGTACCATTTTCCCCTTAAAAAGTATTGTTCAAATGACTTGCCACACTGGGCCTACCAGAGGAGATAGTGGCAACATAATATTGCCAAACCTCACCCTGAAGTTATCACAGACGACCAGATAGAGATACAAGCATGCCAAGAAGCAAAAAAAAAAGAAGACAGAGAGAGCACAGCAATGGCAACCTAAAATTGTCATAACCCACACCCTAAAGCATGGGTCAAAATTTCAGACGATACCAATACGTATTGATTTTGGGAGTCACCGATACGGTACATTAAGGTATCGTACCAGTGCCTCCCATACAAAATGTCAATATACCGGATGATACATGCTAATGTATCGTCCCATATGTATCGATTTTGGAGCTGGACCATACATACCGATCTCCCAATTTTTTGACCCATCCTAAGGTGTCATTACAGAGGACCAGATAGACCCATATGCATAACTAAACTAAAGCAAAAAGAGGAACAAAATACTAAATTCACATATCTGCCTCCATGATTTTGAGCTTCTTTCCCTCCCTTTACTCTATTCCAAGCCTCTGCCTCAAAATACCAACAGACTCATGGATTTTGTGGGGGTCAACAAGAGATTTGGAGACGCTCTCCCTCTCCTTACACCTCTGCACCCAAGCACTAAGCTTGGGACAACACTGCTCCGTTCTGAAATTTGCATGTGTCTCATATGTGTAAAACCATGGAGAAAAGCTGATGAGAGCTACATCAGCCAATCCGAACAATTCGCCTCCGAAATAAGATTTGTCTCCGAGCTCCCCTTCCAACAGCTTCAGGTACCCTATGAATTCCTTCTTAGCTGCCTCCTGCTCCTCTCCTTTGGTCTTCCAAAGCCTCAAACTGCATTCATATATCTGCACAATAACAGTAACCAAAGTTCCCAGTGTCATTTACTCGGCACACAAAAAGGCCTATAAATTAAAGGCTCTGTTCACGGCAACCTATTTACTAAAAGTTCCCACTTAATGATGTCCAGCAGTTGCTACCGTATCCTTTCATTAAATAGGTGGGCACAAACAAAGGTATCCTAAAATAAAACTTTACCACTCGCCCTATTATAGGCAAATTTTTTGTGCCTCAATGAGGACCGTTAATGACATGCTCGTCAATCGCCCATTTGAAGGATACAAATCAGAGAGTAGAAATCGCCATCATCTACCAATAATAAAAAAAAACATAGAAATCACCATCATCTCAAGTAAGGCTATCAACAGGTGCCCTTTTTCTCTCGCCCTGATTTCTTAATCGGGCCAGACACATATACTTGACCGTGTGGATAGGAATATGACCCGAACATTGAGCTCGGTTGGTCGACTCAAAGATCAAAGTAAAACCTATCAAATATGTCAGACTCAATCTATGACTAGATATTTAATATGAGGGCAATGGTCAGGTCCAACCAAGTAGAATCAGATTTTCAGTCCTTCCTCATCTGTTGTCTTTAGAAATAGCAAAATCTTGACTTTCTTTATTATCACTTTTTATAATATGACGTGCAGTCAAAATTCTCCTATATCCAAGGATAATAGTTGGATTAAATGACACAAACAAGAGTTGACTTGGTACGGGGTCCAATTTTTACGGGTTTCCAGTTATATTCCATCCGCCACTGATATAGGAGAATCTTAACTGCACTTTATCCTATAAAAAGTGAAAATTAAGAAAGTCAGAGATTCTCCTATTTCAAGGGCAGTGGATGGGATAGGAATGGAAATTCTGGCTGATAGGATCTGACCCCGCTAATGCTCTTAATGGTTGCAATAACTTTATAACTTTTGTGAAATTAATATATATACCCTAATGCTCTTATTGGTTGTAATAACTGTCAATAATTATTTTACTCATTAATATATAAAATGGAGGTCCAAGAGATTTGGATGGCTGGACTTAGGGCTGTTAATAGGGCTGGGCTGGCTCATCAGCCGGCCTGGCCTGGCCCAGCCCGGCCCTAAAATCTTAAGGCTAGGACTTAAAAATGACGTAAAAGGGCAGAGCTAGGGCCTCGAAACGAAAAGCCCGTCCATCGGCCGTGTAAGGGCTTGAAAAGTTCAAGCTCGTAAGTCTGGCCCGGCCTGTAGATCTCTTTTAATTATATACACTAAATATGTTAATATATAAAATATATTATACTATTTACAATAAAATTATCAAAATAGCACCAATATTATCCTTAGATTTATCAAGCGGATAATTGTAACGGCATTTTGGTAATTTAAATATTAGTAAAGATAGGTGTTAAGATTTTCTTTTTTCTCTTTCAGAATATTTTTCTCTATCTTTAATGAAAAAAAAATACCCATAACCAATAAAGCCCGAAGCCCAACCCAAGCCCGCTCCAAACTGCCTATGTTAGGGCTAGGGCTGGGCATATCAAAGCCTGCCTAAGTTAGGGCCGGGGTAGGGCCTCGACTTGTCCCTTAGGGCCAGGCCAAATTTTAGGGAGGCTCGGCCCTAGCCCAACCCGTTGACAGCCCTAGCTGGACCCCACCCAATCTTTTAAGTCCTTGACTTGTTGGGAAGCCAGAAAGTTCGGTCCAACCAAATCTGTTCCATCTGCAGCCCAGCCCTAATTTCAAAGCATTTGATCAGATGGTAGAAATTATTCAATAACACAATCATTGGCAAGGATAAAAATATCGGATTTTGTTTCGGTTTCGGTCACGGTCATGACTGAAACCGAAATTTTCCCCTTAGTACATTTCTAAACCGAAATTTAGGTTCTCAGGTTCAGTAGGGACCGAAACTGAAACATTTCGGCCGAATTTTTGATCCATGATCAATGGTATAGAATTATGAGCCAGTGATGTGCTCGTGCACCGAACATCTCGGTATTCGTGCCATAGCTGCTCTGGAGTCAAGCGAATAATACATATATCTCAGAGGATATCCCAAGGTGGTCCCAAGTGGATATTACATATCTAAAAGGTGGCCCCAAGCATAGTCACCAAGTCGGGGTCGGCAATTATTCGGTGAGGTAAGAATTCGGAAAAATCCAACAGGTTTGGGGAAATATTCGGAGGAAAAATCCGAGAGAAAAATAAATATTAAAAAAATAAGATTTAAAACTATAAAAGAAATTTAAAAATATTACAAAATTAAATATTTTTTGAAAATTTTGAGAATTATTCGGTAATAATTCGTGAATTTTTGTGAATATACGATTTTTTGAAAAATTTACGAATAATTCAGGATTAATTTGAATAACCTTAAGGATGTGTTTGGATAGGGGGAAATGAAAGGAAGTAAGAGGATAGGAAAAATGATAAAATACCTTGTTTGGCAACAAATTTGTGTCATTGGAAATAATAGGAAAATTAAATTTTTGTTTTCTCCATTGGAAACCGACAAATCCCTCTAAAATAGGGGGATTTCATCGGAAATATTTGCGGTTCTGCTCTCTCCCCTCCTTGCATGAGAACACACACACACACACACACTCTCTCTCTCTCTATGCATCCAATCTCTCGCTTCTTTCTCTCTATACAATCTCTCTCTTCTCTCTCTCATCGATTTCTCTATTTCTCCCTCCTCTCTCTACGGGAATCTCACTCTCTCTCTATCTATACAATCTCTCTCTCTCTCCCTGATTTATCTCTCTTTGAATCTCTCTTTCATGCAATTTTTCTCTCTATCTACCTAAGTCAATTATTATTAATTTTTTATTTTGTGTGTTTCTGTTCACCAAAGTGTAGAATTTCATGGGTCTAACTCAACCTCACAAAACCGGCTTGTAAGGTGAGGACAACCCTAGGTTTTTTTATATAGTCCAAGGTCACGATACCCAGGCGATGTGGGACTATCGCTCACGCTCCCTCACGTGTAACAAGTCTCTTTACATCCCTGTGGTTACCTGCTCTGATGCCATATAGAATTTCATGAGCCTAACTTAATCTCACAAAATCGGCTTGTAAGGTGAGGATTGCCGAGGTTATATATAACCCAAGGCTTTCAGCCCACAGGCAATATGGGATTATGATTCACGCCCATCATGTGTAACGTGTCTCTCTACATCTCTGTGGTACCCGCTGGTGAAGCGAGATAGTCAAGCGGCGACCTGGTACATGCCAGACCCATCGACAAATGTCGGCAACACGTTACACATGAGGGGCGTGAATGATAGTCCCACATCGCGTGTAGGACTATCTTATTTCTACACAAAATTAGGGGCGTGAATGATATTCCCACATCCTTGGGTTATATATAACTTGGGTAATCCTTATCTTACAAGTCGGTTTTGTGAAATTGAGTTAGGCCCATAAAATAACTCATATTTTTGATGGGTTATTTATAAACAATCCAAACGCCCAAAAAGGAAGAATTTCTATTGATTTCAAAGGAGAAAACGACGAAATCCTATAATTTCAAAGGGGATGGAATTCATAGGATCTTCCAATTCATTTTCACCCTTTTCTCCAAAACACTCAAGTAGATCCTTTAAATTGGTAAAATTTTCAGAAAATTCAGGATTGTTGCGATTATGGCCCCAAGCACCGAATGCATGATATACGCGCACCAGAAGTATGCAAATTAAAACATGACAGAATATCACCCATGTCAGTTACTATTGGAGGTGTTTTTCTCTCTCCCTTTTCATTTTATTTTTATTTGGAAAATTATCTTAATTACAAAACTACCCCTTATCTAGTTATCTTTGTAAATCAGACTCTCAAAGGAGGATTTTGGTCCGTACACAGCCCGAAAAAGTGGTATATTTTATGAAGCCAATCCGGCCCGAGTATCGGGCAGGGCTAAGCATGTGTTGACCCGGGTTGATCTGGGCCGAGCTGCGGTTAAATATTCTAACATCCACCCCGCACCTGATCCAAATTAAAAAATATAATTAAATATATATAATAATTTAAGAGCATTTTACTTAAATGCCCTGAGAGATTAACCCGTTAAGATCAACGTCATTCAAGTGAAAATACACTTGCGATTCTAATCGATACTAGCTTCATAATAGAACCCCTAAAATAGGGTTTTTCATTTTCTCGCAATCTCTATTGTCTCAAGTCTCAACTCCAAGCAAGCAAGTTTCTCACTCCCTCAACTTTCTCTTGGAAAATTAATTTGCATTTTTTTCTATCAAATTTTATTGGAAAAAAATAGGCAAGCTCAGAAAAAATAGCCAATTTTTTTTTTTCTACCAACTTGATCGCTATGAGCCGGGCTTGGGCTGAGTTCATCCCAGCCCCGGCTAAAAAAATCGGGCTAAAAAATTGGGAACCCCGCCGAGTAGGGCCGGACTAGGAGTCCTATTTGTGAATGACTCATGTCGCAAAATGCCGACACCCGAACACCACTTCGCTGCAAGGGTCTTCCTCCGTATGGGGAAGCAGAGAACTGCAAGGACTTGGCTGTAAAAAGAGAACGTGAAGAGGGACCCATATGCAAATCCTTTTGCTTGGAGAT
Organism: Chloranthus sessilifolius; assembly: GCA_021018995.1. Classification (NCBI taxonomy): domain Eukaryota; kingdom Viridiplantae; phylum Streptophyta; class Magnoliopsida; order Chloranthales; family Chloranthaceae; genus Chloranthus; species Chloranthus sessilifolius. The sequence continues at coordinate 8,495,380 of CM037589.1, read as the reverse complement.
CTCAATCTAATCTACTGTATAACACTGTCTACAGGGTAATCCCTAATCCCCGTAAAGAGAGGATGTAATGAGGGAGTATGAGACTATTAAGCATATGTTGGTTATGAAATTACTAGCAGCCAGAGACGTTTTTAAAAAATATCACGGGCGAATTCACCAGAGGACTCCATTTCCTTGTTGATTATTGGTAAAGATAGGTAAAATTCTATCAATATAATAGTAGCAAAGCCAATAAATCACTCTATGAGTCTTGACCCACTATGAAAAACCATATATTTACAAAAATAAAATGAACTAATATTCAATAAGAGAAGAAAAAAAATAGAATGAACCAATCTAAAAGTAAACCTCACCTTTTTGTCAACGAAATCAGCCCAAAACCTGGCATTAGCACGCTGGTAGGGATCTTCGGGCATCAAAGGAGACTTCTCCTTCCAATACTCGTCGATGTATTGAACGATGATGGCCGACTCACAGATGGGTTTGCCGTTGTGGACCAACGTGGGTATTTTCTTGTGAATGGGATTCATTTGGAGCAAAAAAGGGCTTTTTTCGAACAGATTCTCTTCTCTATATTCATATTTGATGCCCTTCTCTTCCAGGGCTATTCTCACTCTCAGCCCAAAAGGGCTCGCCCATAAATCTAACAGAATCACCTCGTCCGCCATTAAAGTATCGTGCTTTGCTTCGACCAAAAATGAAGAAGATGAAGAAGCTGTTGACCGATCAGATAAATAAAAATATTAACAAAAGAACAATTGGTGACAGTATTTTGGGTTGCGAGGAATAGAACAAGATACATATAGCCCTTTGATTAGGCCTGTCCCGCGATTTTAAGTACTTCACGCGTTTACGGTTGAACATTTTCTACGTTCTTCCAAAAGAACGTCATCGAGTGCGTCAAAATATTCGCAAACAAATTTTGATGGATAATTTTGCAAGACAACTTTGGTGGTGGAACGTGACTGCCTGTATTTCTTGGGCCCCAACTGTGTATGCAGCCAGTCACGTCCGGCGGCTCCCGCCACATATGCTGTCTTGAAAATTGTCTACCGTTTAAGATTATCTAGGAATAAAATTATGAAAAATTATAAACATAGGAAAGATTATTTTAATATAAAGTGCAGGCAGCTAATGTGACTAGCTGCACCTACTTACATTAATTGAGCCAATCATACTTGCAGCCAATTGTGCCTCATCACATCAGCTGCCTGCACATTATAAAATCCGTCGTCTATATAACACTGTCTTGTAAAAATATGGACCGCCACACCTAAGGCTATGTTGTGCAGGGATCTCGAGCCCAAAGTCTTATTAGTCTGTGACAAACTGATTTTAACCTCTCTGTGGGAGGAGATTGATTCGCTTCCTGTTTGGGTCGTTCTCCTAATAGCAGCTTAGAGCTTGATGAAATGACCAAAGATTCAGTCTTTGTAATTGATGATTCCACCTTTAATATCGTTGACTGCCTTGAATCAGATGATGAAGATCTTCCTTCTTCTCACTCTTTCATATAATCGATCCTAAGATAATCGACCATGTACGGTCACATGTTGATTTCACTTGGTACACATCCCAAAAAGTGACTCGAGAACTCTTCTCATAGTATGCCATGATGACGATCAACATTTGATCGTCTGATGATTAGATCATTATCTCAAAATCTATTTTGTGAAATATTGGGATGGAAAATGATGGGTCATTATCTCAAAATCTATTTTGTGAAATATTGGGATGGAAAATAATCTCCATTATCCGATTCAAGAGAGTCAACTACGATAACAATGGAACCATCAATTGTGGAGACTAAATCTTGGAATGCAAATACTGGTACCGAATAATTAAACACCCTCAAAACGGGGACAAAGAGGAAGTGGATTGGTTTAGTTTATAAATCACTATAGACATTGTTATTGTAATGTCCTAAAAAATTTTGTCCTTTGAACAGTACGCCTCGGTGTGCGTGCCCATCGGGTCGTGTTGAGATGGAGATACGCAATATAGCTACCTGAGTCATCCGTAGCGCTACTCGAGCCGCTTGTACTCCGTGTAGAGAGAGTGGTGACTTGGTGCCTGGGGTACGCGATGTCGTGGCAAGAAGGCATGCGACATATTCGTGTCGGGACGACACGACATGTAGTGTCAGGAGGGCACGCGACATAGGGTCAGGAGGGCCTCGTGACGTGATCGTGCTGCTGTAGTCGCGACACGGTCGCAGGGAAAGATGATGCGGAGAGTCACGGGCGTGATGGTTGAGATTTGACACTGTATGCCACGGGCAGAAGGCGTGTGCCATGGGAGTAGGTCAAACTAACGTGTGTGAGGTCCTTTAGTTGTTTACCCATAGATGGTGTTTGAACTATCTGTGTGGGAGAGGTGTTGGAGAATGTCTTCCACCCACACGGGGTCTTGCGTTACCAGAGGAGTCGCAAGTGTCTCATAGGCTTGAAAGGGTGGGCCTAGGACGTCGACGTAGTGATATCGTATGGCACTCAAGGTGAGGTTGAAGTATCGCCCCGGACTACGCGTCGCGGTGCATACGGCTGGGCAACTTTACGAGCGCTGCGTGAGACTCAATAGAGTACGACAGCATGAGGGCAACATGGGACTCTGTTGAGTACGGTGGCATGAGATAGACACACAATTGTGGGCTTGGTTCGGTATGCGAGCAAGACATGATGACATGGGGAGCTACATGTCAATACTGTTGTGAAGCAAGGTACTAGTGCAGTGCACAGGGTGAAGCTTGAGCATGCCAAGTATGAAACAGTGGTGCAATCGAGCGTTTCGTAAGGGGCACGATTTATCGGATGGTAGGTCTTGAAAAGAAGGTAACCACGAGGGGGAGTTCTCGTCCTCTAGGCGGGTGGTATCAGAGCTGATAAAAGAGATTGGTTGGCTTCGTTGCATGTGGTAGCGAAGCACCGCGCGGGTTGATGGCGCGTCGAAGGACCCCCCGTGACAATTGGTATCAGAGATAAGCTGACGTAGTGCACCGGATGTTAGGTGCCACACGGGCCGATACTGCTGGAAGAGTGACCCCGTGACATTTAGTATCAGAGCCAAGTTCGATCTAAAAGGGATGATACTAATGAACTAATTGGTGCCAACAGGACACGCGATGTGATGCCAAGAGGGCACGCGACTTCCCCAAGCTAGTTATGAGGTGGAGACCTAACACGAACCGAAAGAAAGCTTGAGAACAAAGGGGTGAAGAAAAGGTCAAGATACCGAGGTGTTGCGAAAGCTAAATTTGATGAGCGAATATTTGCTTTATCATGAGGCCGCAAGGCATCAATGGCGTGTAGTGAAGACTGGGAGTTTAAGGACTACAACATCTAGTGAGGGTACATTCAAGATTAAGAAGTGTCTTCGCATCAACGAGGACGTTGGCGATTTTGAATGGAGGAGGATGTGACGGAGGTACGCAACGTAGCTACTCGGACCATCCGTAGCGCCACTCGAGTCGCTTGTACTTCGCATAGAAGCAATGGCGACTTTGGTGCATGGGGCACGCGATGTAGTGCCAAGAGGGCACGCAACATCTTCGTGTCGGAAAGGAACGGCATGTGATGCCAGGAGGACACGTGACCTGGGGCCAAGAGGGCCTCACGATGTGGTCGTGCTGCTGTGGTCGCGACACACGGTCGCAGGAGAAGACGATGCGGGGAGTCATGGGCGTGATAGTTAGGACTTGACATTGTGTGTCACGGGCAGAAGACGTATGCCATGGGGGTATATCAAACCAATGTGTTTGAGGTCCATTAGTTATTTACCCATAGATGGTGTTTGGACCATCTATGTGGGAGAGGTGTTGGAGAATTCCTTTCACCCACACGGGGCGGGCGCAAAGTGTCTCCTAAGCTTGAAAGGGTGAGCCTAGGACGTCGATGCAACGATGCCGTGTGACACTCAAGGTGAGGTTGAAGTTTGGCTTCGGACTACGCGTCGCGATGCATACGGCTGGGCAACTTCGCGAGCACTGTGTGGGACTCAGTAGAGAAAAACAACATGAGGGCTGCGTGGGACTCCGTTGAGCATGGCAGTATGAGGTAGGCACACAGCTGTGGGCTTGGTTCGATATGCGAGCAAGATATGATGGCATGGGGAGTTACAGGCTAATACTGTTGCGAAGTGAGGTATTAGTGCAGTGCATAGGGTGAAGCTTGAGCAGGCCAAGTATAAAATAGTGGTGCAGTCGAGCGTGTCGTAAGAGGCACGATTTATCGGATGGTAGGCCTTAGAAAGAAGGTAATCACGAGGGGGAGTTTTCGTCCTCTAGGCGGGTGGTATCAGAGCAGATGAAAGAAATTGGGTTGATGGCGCGTCGAAAGACTCCCCATGACAGTTAGTATCAGAGATAGGTTGACTTAGCACACCAAGCGTTAGGTGCCGCACGAGCCGACACTGCTGGAAGAGTGACCCCGTGACAGTGTGCCCAACCTTGTGAAGAGATAATAGGTAAGTTGGGATTAGAGTATGTGTTAAGTGAATCAAGAATAATGGAGAATTGTGTGGACTTTTAAATGAGCGTAGATATACCTAGTTGTGGTGTATATGCTTAACACCTAAACCTAAAATTAGATAAAAGAGAATTAAACTAAAAGATAATTTATTTCTCTTGTGAAGTGAGTTGTTGAGAGAGAGTTATTAAGAGAGAGAGGAGAGGGAAGAACAATCAATACGGTATAGTGAGTGTATGCTTGAGGAGAAAGCAATAGGGTGTATTAATTGCAAGATTGGATCGCATGGAATTCAAAGCTTCAAGTTATGAAGCCCTACCTATGCGTGAGAATCGAGATCGAGGAATCGATCGATTAAAATGTAAGATTTTACATAATTTTTGTAAGAAATAAATGAGTAAATTAGTTATGTAGATGAGTGGGAAAATCGAAGAGGAAATGATAAGAATTGAGGAAAAAATATATTAGAAAAGTTAAATCAGAGCTGAGAGAAAACTAACAAAATCGATCGGTCAATTTTTAAAATCAACCGATCGATTTTGTCAAGATTGAAGAGTTTGTGGGTTTCTGAACAAAATCGACCGGTCAAATGAAAACCGATCGATCGACTTTGAAAATCGGCCGATCAAAATGAAACTGACCGATCAATTCACACAAAATAGGGAATACGAAAATTGAGTTCTGAAGAATTCGACTAGTCGATTTTAGATCGATCGGTCGATTTTGGAAACCGACCGGTCGAATTGAGAAATCAACTGCTCAATTTTTGTGTGAAAGAACAGGGTCTGATTTTCTTAAGGAAAATCAACCAGTCGAAAAGAATTCAATTGGTCGATTTTGAGTTCGAAAGGTTGATTTTGGTTGTTTCAGAATTTGTTTTGTTTGAAGTGGAAACTTTTTGGAGGCATTTCCTCTTCCTGTTTTATACCAACTTTGTCGTTTACTATAACATCATGTATATTAGGGTGAGCTTGAGCCTTGGGGCTAGATGTGCTAGCGTGAGCTAAGAAGTTTAAGGGTGACATCATGTGAGGTAGGGAAATCTTTATGTCATGTGCATTTGATATGACTAGCATGTGAATTATAATATAATGTGGCTTGTTATCAATCACTATTGTGTTTTCATAAACTTTCGAAAATGTGAATGTGTAAGCATGAGTGTGTGTTTTAGAAATTGTGTACATGATGTGAGAATCTTTCAAGATTCATTCCGATAAATGTGTGTGAAAGAATGTGTTTAAACTTTCAAATTTAATATGATTATCACACTACACGGCGATAAGCTATATGCATGTATGCACTATGATTTAAGGTTGAACATGTGAATACCCGACCAACTCGACGGTATAATCGTGACTGATACAGTAGGATATCCGTAATCGGTATGACGGGATATCCGTACAACCCTTTGTGATCTTGTGAATTTTACCGGCCAACTGTAATTGTGTTTGACACAAGTGTCCATCATTTTTGGGACCTTGAGCATCATGTGTAAATGGTTCATTTGAACGACGATGGTGGGTATTCCATCGGCGGCTCGATGTTATACATGCTCGAGGGACTATTTGAGTGAAATACTTTAATTTTTTTTTTGTATTATGTATTTTATGAATCAATAGAAGAGCAAGTGATAAGTTTTCCGAATTAAGAGGAATGTCTTTTGTTTCATTCAACTATCATTGAAATTGTGCATCTTTATGAGAAGAATCATGTTTCGTTATGTCATAAGATATATGTGTGATGTTAAGAATATGCATGTTATTGATATTTCCTTATTGAGCTAATGTTATTAGCTCATTCCTCGACTATACGTAATAAGTATAGGAGCTAAGGCTGACGTAGAGGATCCCGTACAGGAGGATCCTAACTTCTCTCCATGGGAGGACCTTGGGCCTCATCCTAAGGATTGTTTCATTTGCGCAAAGCACGGGTAAATCCGGCTTTGGATTGATGGGTTATTGTATAGCTTCTTGGTAATGTAAAGAACATAAATGATGGGATCATAATTATAATATTCTTTTGTGAATTATGTTTCGGTGATGGTCAGCCATCACTGGTGATTCTTCTCGATTTTTCTGCCCATGAGTTTGTACATTAGATTATAACTGTTATTTTATCTTTTGAAATATAGAATTTGAGATTTCTTTTTGCCTATGATAATCTATCCGTTCAATTAGATTTCCTGCTTTGTTTCTGCTTTGCGTGTGGATGTGCCAAATGTTTCGTTTAGGAATCGGCCTTAAGTGTTGATCTGACGGTCCGGATTTCGCGATTAGAAAATTCGGGCTGCCACTGTTATATGGAGGACAAATTTTATGCACACAAAGTGCAGGCGGCTAATTTAGTGTGACGCAATTAGCTGAAAGTACACTAAAGCTCAATTAATATAGGTCAGTGCATCTAATCACATCTATATCGTCCGCATGCATGCACTTTGTCATCAACAAGTCTATCCTCTGTCCATAAATATCACTGCATACAAAACATTTGAAATGACCAGTAAGGATTGGGGGTAGCTCTATTATCGCCTACCCAGTTAGTGAAGGCACCTAGAATCAGCCAATGGGGATTGATGTGGCTACCCAATGGATATATAGGACCAACCATACCAACTTTTGTTTAGCAGCTCTTGCACTCTCGTAAGTGCTCTTAGCTCTTTTAAAGGGTGAAAAAATTGAATTTGGTTCACTTGCTCTTTGCATCCAAATTACACGTATAGGTCTGACCTGACCTGAAAAATTGACATGACCTCACCCAATTAACCATCCCCTATACCCTCCTTATTCCTTATATTTTACATATAAATTTGGGTCAATTTAGCGTGCCTGCTTTTTTGCCTGACCCGACAAGTCGCGTTTATATACCGATCTCATCAAAAAATTGGGTCAGGCCCGACCCATTGATAGCTCCACACAAATGTTGATTAAATTGGAGTTTAATATATACTAATTTCAATCATGGTATCAAATATCAGCTAATACAAATATGTATCGATTTTTCGGCAAACTAATACATATCGGCACCAATACGTATCAGGTACAACTCGAGTATCAATATCGAGTATCGGCAGATACAATATTAGTATTGGCTGATACCTCTATTTTCTTAATTTCTTTTTTACAAGGCACCGATACAACTCGCTATCGACCGATTCGTATTAATCCTCCATAGACCGAAACCCAATATTGATATCGAGTTTGACACCTTGGTTTCAGTCGTAGCATCATCTACCATTATAGTGACAAATTTCTCTAAAAGTCTCTGAAAGTTCTTTGAAATTTACCGAAATAGGAGTCGAGCGAAACTTTGTGCAGAATTTCGATAATTTCTCCGAAATTGCTGAAATTTTATTAATTTCGGCGAAACTAATGAAATTTTGCTAAATTAATAAAAAAATTCTAAGTTTTGTTATTTTTAAAATAATAAATAAACCTTTTAGAAAGTTTAAATATAATTTATATTTAATATTTTTATACTCTCCCGAATTTTTTGGAAACTTTTCGAATTTTTGTCAAAATTTATCCGAAATGAACTGAAATGACCCGTACAGTAATGCTGCGGAACCGAAATGACGACTCTACCATCAAATCCGACGATCCTTTAGATTTCCGTTTGCCAATCAACAACAAAATTATTAATTTATTATTGACCCAGCTGATGGCAAGGCTGTTGGTATGTCGGGCTGCGGACCAGGGGGTTTTGGTAGGCGCAATTATTTGACGATTAAAAAAGGACCCGAACTTGGCCCGGATAAACAATTGGGTACCTATACCCACCGAATCATTAAAGGTACTCTAAAACATTGATTCTGCTCAGCCCTAGTGCAACTGGGCCCAGATTTTTTTAGTTAAGTCCAAACCCAACCCAAAACAGGTTTGACCAGCCCAACTTCCCCCCCGCCCCCCTTTATAAAATGGGCTTGATCTCACCAGCCAGGTTCGGATAGGGTTTTCGTTGGCCCAATTTTTTTTGCCCCACTAAATAGGTGAGAACCTGTAGTGGCGGAACCAGGATTTTCATCCAGCCGGGGCATAAGTTGAATTAAAAATTTATTTTTTTTATGAATTATATACATATAAAATAATTAATAATTATTTATTTATAAAATATAATTTTCACCAAAATTACATACAAAAAATGAACTTTTCATTAACAAAATATTATAAATTATATATCAATCATCTACAAAAAATCTATCTCCAAAAATCATTGACAACGCTAATAAAGATTTCTGCTAAGGCAATTCCCCTCAACGATTTGTCATATTTTGAAAGTATTTAGCAATCGTATTATTCTCGACGCTATCAAATATATCTTTCTCAATATATGTAACCAAACAATCACTCATCCATTCATCTCCCATTTTATTCCGAAGCCTAGTCTTCAAAATATTCATCACAGAAAATGCTCATTCAACAGTAGCAGTGGCGCTCGGAAGAACTAATGCCAGTTCTATGAGCAAATAAACTAAATCATACACAACGTACTTTTTAGTCTTCACCAGCTTTCTCGCAAGGTCACTAATCCCGTTCAAATCCGAAAACTCTTCGTTCCATTGCATATCCATAATGTAAGTCTTAAGTTGACCTTCAAGAACCATACGATCTACTTCTGAAAATTCTAGTGGATAAAATTATGCGAAGCACAATAATTTTTTCTCATCAAAGGCTAAAAATAAATCTTTTGGATTCAAGCAGGCCATGCAAAGAAGTAATTCTGTGTTTACTTCAGTGAAACGAGTATTAAACTCTTGCAGTTGCATGTCAATAACTGTATAGAAGAACTCAACACGATAGTGATGTAGATTTGTCATTTCTTCGGCTCTACGACGCGGTCGTCCATGTACTACAAACTTATCATTCATATTCGGAACAATAATATCATGCGTCGTACAAAATGAAACAACTTTGGTGATGATGAAATCCCATTCACTATCCCTCATTACTTGCAATCTTCGCTTTGATAATTCTACCAAACGCATAGCATTCACAATGTCTTGCTCTTTTCGTTGCAATGCCTTTAATAAATCTCGAGTGATTAACAAAATCTCCTTCATTACATGTAGAGTGAATGCAAAATCAAAAGTGTACATAGTATCTATTAGAGAGCTTGCTTTAGCTTTTTGCTGCAGAAGTTCACCATTTTCACTGATAAACTCAAGCACTTGAATCACGACAGGGAACATGAGAATCAAGTTTGCCAATGTATCTAAATATGTGCCCCAACGTATTTCACTAGCCCTTTTAAGGCTAGTTTCTTGATTTTTTCCCTTTCCAGTAAGCTTTTTACCACTCTTGATTGCTTCTTTCACAATTTTAGCTTGTTCCTCTCGAAGAAGATCTTTACGCTTGCATCAACCCCCAAGCATATTCACTATAAGAGTAACCTCTTCGAAGAAGTTTGCAATTGATTTGTGATGTTGCGCAACATTGACAATTGTCAACTGAAGTTGATGTGTAAAACAATGGATATAAAATGCATATTCATTCTCTTTCAAAAAAAGTGCTTTAAGTCCATTGAATTCTCCTTGCCTGTTACTTGCCCCATCATAACCTTGACCGCGCAATTTTGCAATACTCAAATTAAACTTCAATAATAATCCTTCAATCCCTTCCTTAAGTGACAAAGTCGTTGTTTCACAAACATGTACAAATCCAATGACACGCTCAACTACATAACCCCACTTATCTACATACCGTATAGCAACAATCATTTGTTCTTTGATTGAAACATCACGAGACTCATCAACTAACAATGAAAAGAAAGAATCTCCAAGATCATTGATGATCACTTTTGTAGTTTCAACCGCACATGCATGAAAAATCTCTCTTTGAATCTTGGATGAAATCAACTGCAAATTTCCATGAGCATTTTTTAACACAACGCTCTTAATCTTTTCATTATGCCTGAAAAGAAATTTTAACAATTCAAGAAAGTTTCCTCGATTAATTGATTCTGTAAATTCATCGTGACCATGGAAAGTTAATCCTTAACCAAGGAGATATCTTACGCAATCAATCGATGCATACAAACAAACTTTATAATTTTTCTTGTTCAGTGTGCTTCTCAAAAACTACCTCAATGTATTATTTCTTATTTAAAAGATTCTGACACATCATAAAAGCATGATGATGAGCACTGTCGGGTCCTCCAACATGAGTTTGTAATCGCTCTTTCCTCTTCCAACTTCTAAAACCTTCACCAACAAATTATTCACCATCACTTTGCCCTCCTCTATTCAGTCTGAAGAGATAACAACATAAGCAATATGCCACATCCTTTTCTATGCTATATTCTAACCAATTGGGGAAGTCGTCAAACCAAGTGGGATTAAATCATAGATGCCCATTGGAAAATTTCGTTCGAGGAAAATTATGACCTTTGGGTTGAAAATGACATTTTTGTAAATAAATTCTTCTTATCATCTCCCGATCATTATAATGGTAATTGAAAATCCTAGGACGTAGACCGAAATATGTTGGAAGATTTTCCAAGTCAACCTCCATCGGAAGATTTTCCAAGTCAATCTCCGCTGGAAGACTTTCCAAGTCAACCTCCGCCGGAAGATTTTTCAAGTCAACCTCTGCATGACTATGTTGTGGGTGAGGTTGAACTGGATCACAATCTTCATTTTCTTCAACAAAAGATGGCGGTTCTTCAAACTTTCTTTTGAAAAATCGGAGCATAACTGAATGAAGGAGCAACAAATAACTTCATTCGTCAAATAACTAATAAACGCATATCCTAATATATCCAAATTTAACCTTGATCGTTAAATAACTAATAAACGCATATCTTATTACGAATTCGACAATCCAATTATGATACAATCTACACAATATACTTAACTATTAAGATTATTGTAGAAAAAAATTTATAACCCAAAAAAAATGGACTATTGGGACAAATGTCAAAGGCTATAGGTTATAGCTCAAGCGGTCAAAGGCTATAAGGCTATAGCCTAAGTCAGGATAAAAACTAAATTTAGAAATTTCAACCAAAGAAATAAGCTTAGCATAAGTAATAAATTACTATACTTATCAAAGGAGCCATTTTTTTAAATAGCTTTTGTTATTATTTTATACACTACTGAGCTCAAATAAATTATCTACAGTCTACAAAAACACAACAAAAAAGTTTACCATAAAAAAATATAAATAATTAATAAATCATTAATTGATTTAAAATGATGTTGATATTGATAACAAAAAAAATGCTGACAAGAGAATAAATCACAGATCAAAGATTATGGTCATGATTCATGAACACCAATTTATTAAAAAAAAATTCCTTTATCTCCAATAGGACCAATTTATCATTGACATCAGACTCTTGGGCACTCAACTCTCCCATTTTTTGACTCAAAGTCTCTACCATATTCTCCTTGAGGCTCTTAAGATGACTGAGCTGTCGGCCAATAGGAGAGTTGGTGTACGCTTCATGCAAAGTAGTCATGATTAATTCATGGAATTAAAAAAAATTATAGAATACATTGCCGTTTTTCAAGAAAAAAAAACCAACACTTAATGACGGAGTTGGGGAGGATGGGTGCAGAAGTCTTCAAAGAAGAAATTTGCAGGGTAATCATATCTTCTCTTAAAAAGAAAAATAGAATATACTGACCAAACCAGTGAAAAACCTTGGGATGGCCATATCTTCAAATTTTATAACCTGTTTATTTGCGTGGTCTAACCTTTGATTTTTTTATGGAATTTTCTAAATTTCGTAGTTTTCTTCATCAGTTTCACCGTCCCCAAACTCTATTCTTGCCATTCTCTGCAGATACAGAACCGAGGTAAATAATACTAATAATTCATCTACTCACACAAATAATAAGTGATTTCCTAGTAGTTCATATATATTTATTTGTTGATTGTGATTCTAATAGGAAGAAAATTTATTTCCTTTACCAGTTGGGTGCTTGATATCTAGGCTATCTGAAGTATGGGCAGCCTATTCTCATAAGAGAATTGCGGCAGCATCAGCAGCCATTGTCTTCTGGAATCTGTCTATCGTAAAGACTCGTATTTTCTCAGGTAGATCACAATGCTTTTAACTATGATGACTCCGATTGAATATTGTTTTTGTGTTCATCTGCGTATGCATATGGGCACGTTTGAATGCATATAAGGGGGCTAATTTTATGTGTTAACTGCCCCATTAACCGTAGATGATTGTTTGATCAGATTTCCTCTAACAGGTGAAGTCCCTTTTTGGATGTCGCGTTAAGGCACTTCTCAGCTTAATGAGTGCCTTAAAATGTGTTACTCACATACGGGCTATCAAACGTGCGGTGGGATGAAAGGACCCATGAACAAAGTAAATCTTTGATTTTACATAATAAAATTAGTATCAATTCAACAGCTTCTCTCTTTAAATCTTCCCTAAAAACGAAATTGAATTCTATCTCACCAACTCTCCCTTTTTTTGATAAATTTTCTCAACCAACACTCTCATGCAAATGAAAACAAGCAAGAAATCAAATTAATGCACCAAACCTTAGAGATGGAAATTTTCATTTAATCCAATTGAAAACTAAAGCAATCAAACTAATAATTATATACCCATAACGAAAAAAAACAAACAAAAAAAAAATCGACAGAACTGATTAAAAAAAAAGTAGCTATTTAATCAAATTGATGCACCAAACTTTAGAGATGGAAATCAGACTCTTGGGCACTCAACTCTCCCATTTTTCGACTCAAAGTCTACTACATTCTTCTTGAGGCTCTTAAGAGTTAAGATGACTGAACTGTCGGCCAATGGGTGTGCATAGACACCTCAAAATTTGGTCAAAAATTGACCCAAAGATAACCTCCATCTACACTACGCAACAAAGTAAAAAGGGCAAAAAGAAATAACTCAAAACAAAAATAAAAAATAACATTGATAATCAATGAAAGAAATAATTCAAAACACATATAATAACTCAATAACAATAATAATGGAAATGAACTCCCAAAACAGATTCATGAACACCAATGGAAATCCTTTATCTCCAACAGAACCAAAACCTCAAACTTGAATTTTAAAACATAGATGATAGATAGATAACAGAACACCATGGATGCAAATCATGCAATGATTCAAACACATTTAAATTCTTGCGCTTAGAGAGAAACAGAGATAGATATAGAGGTGGAGATGGAGATGGTCAGATGGAGATGGAGAGGAAGAAGAAGAAGAAGAGGTTTCTTACCTAAAAATTTGGGCGGCAGATTGCAAGAAGGAAGAAGCTTGATTGGGCGATGGAGATAGAGAGGGCGGGGGCGTCGGCACGTCGCAGGCCTCGCGGCAATGAACCAGAGAGAGGGGGCGATAGTGAAGAGGGTGGGCAAAAGAGAAGAGGAGGGAGAGGGTTTATAAAAGAAAAAGGGTTTCTAAAAGATGCTGATTTGGTTTACTTAAATGAGTTTACAAATAAATAAATTAATTAAATTAGGCTTTGATTGAGTGAGGGCGCTCGCCCGCAGTCGCCCGTGAGTGGGTCTGCCATTGAGAACCTAAGAAGGATTTAAAATTGGGTTGGGCGGCCAAAAAGCTTTCTAGCTTGACATTTTTATTTTAGCCCGATCCAAACGGGGCTCGAACTGACGCCCGACCATGATGGTGTGGCTCTCTCTATCTTTTTCTAGGACACGCCGGTTTTCTAGTCAAAGCCGACTGAGAGTGGCCCTAGGTTGGCACGGAAAGATAGTTGGGAAACATAATGGGAAATTTACCGGATCGACATACACCTTTTTTGTGGGAGACCCTATATTTTCACCTTTATCCAAACCAACCAGCTTTTAGTAAGTCATTTTCAGCTAGCACAAAATGTTTGAAATACCCCTTTTTATACTTTTTTTTTAAATTTAAATATTTGCACTTTTCTATATTTATGCGGTGTGAAACAGAATCTATGTCTTATGATTTGAAGGTCACAATATAAAATCGATGGCGCCAAAGATAGGCACGAAAAAAGACGTCATCGCCACTTAAAAAAAAAAAATTAATAATTTAATAATAATAATTTAAACAATCGATGGAGACTCTTAAAACAGTCGATGGCTTTTCTTAAAACAATCGATGGCGACCCTTAATACAGTCGGTACGGATTATTTTAAGAGTTGCCATCGATTTTTTAGACAGTCGGTATGATTGTGAAAACAGTCGTCATCGACAGTAAAATAAAATAAATAAATAAATTTTTTTTTTCGACTGTGTAGACAATCGAATTTAAATAATTAAAAAAAAAAAAATTAACTATGTAGACAGCCAAATTTATAAAAAAAAAAAAAAATCACAGTCGATAGCAACTCTTAAAACAATCGCTAACAATTGTGTTAAGAGTCGTCATCAATTATTTTAAGAGTTGCCATCGACTGTTTTAAGAGTTGACATCGATTGTTTAATTTTTTTTATTTTTTTTTTAAAGAGGCGATGTCGCATTTTTTTCGTGTCTATCTTTGGCGCCATCGATTTTATATTGTGGCCTTCAAATCAGACGACATAGATCCCGTTTCACACCGCATAAATATAGAAAAGTGCAAATATTTAAAATTTTAAACCATGTAGAACGAAAAAAAGTGTAAGAAGGGGTGTTTCGGACTTTTTGTGCTCGCTGAAAATGGCTTGCCTAAAAGCTGGTCGATTTGGGTAAAAGTGAAAATATAGGGCATCTGACGGAAAAGGTGTATCTGGCAGGGTCGATCCGGTAAATTTCCCTTTTAAATATTTGCACTTTTCTATATATATGCGGTGTGAAATGGGATTTATGTCATCTGATTTGAAGGCTACAATATAAAATCGATCGCGCCAAAGACAGTCACAAAAAAAGGCGATATCGCCTCTTTAAAAAAAAAAAAAAGTTAAACAATCGATGGTGACTTTTAAAACAATCGATGGCAACTCTTAACACAGTCGTTAATGACTGTTTTAAGAGTCGCCATCAACTGTTTAGACAGTCGGTATCGACTGTGAAAACAGTCGCCATCGACTATGAAAAAAAAAAATTAATTAATTAATTCAATTGTCTACACAGTCGATTTTTTTTTTAATTCAACTGTCTACACAATCGCCATCGACTGTAGACAGTCAGAAAAAAAAAATTTATTATTTTTTTATTTTACAGTCGATGACGACTGTTTTCACAGTCGGTATCGACTGTCTAAATAACGGATGGTGACTCTTAAAACAATCGGTACCGACTGTGTTAAGAGTCGCTATCAATTGTTTTAAGAGTCGCCAACAACTGTTTTAAGAGTCGCCATCGATTGTTTAAATTTTTTTATTTATATTTTTTTTAAAGAGGCGATATACCTTTTTTTCATGTCTATCTTTGGCGCCATCGATTTTATATTGTGACCTTCAAATCAGACGACATAGATCCCGTTTCACACAACATAAACATAGAAAAGTGCAAATATTTAAAATTTTAAACTATATAGAGGGAAAAAAATATATAAGAAAGGGTATTTTGGACTTTTTGTGATAGCTGAAAATGGTTTGGCTAAAAGCTGGTTGGTTTGGATAAAGATGAAAAAATAGGATCTCTCACCAAAAAGTGTATTTGATAGGGTCGATCCGATAAATTTCCCAAACATAATTTGGGGACTGATATATGATGCGGTCCATTGTTAGTCTACTGTTTTATTGTCCACTCGTTATAATATTCTTAATATTGCCAAAACCCAAAACGTCATCACTTAATCGCATAAGAGTTAGATCATAGAAATCCAGAAAAAAAAAATTAAAAATAATAATAAAACGAGGAGCAGTGGATGGGAACGTAAATTTGCCGTGTTACATGGACGACAGATTTTAAGCTCACAAAGTGCAGGCTGACTGACGTGATAGGCTGCAAGTGGTGCAGCCAGTCGGGTTATGCCACGTCAGCTGCCTGCACTTTGTCTTTATCAAATTTGTCCTTCCTTTATAATTTTCCATAATCTAGAGATCCTTTAAAGGGTTAATTATAGAAGATTAATAATTTAAAAAAGGGTTTTATATCAACCAAAAAAAAAAAAAAAAAAAAAGAGGAAGGAGTACTACACACATCTCCCTCCATCCATTTATTTCTCCATGTTACTCAACACCGAGCTTCTTCCTCAAAACGCCTACAAATTCATAAACCTTGTGGGGTTCAGCAAGGGCTTTGGACACGCTCTCCCTCTCTTTACACCTCTTCACCCAAGCACACACCTTGGGACACTCCTCCTCTATGCTGAAATTTCCAAACCTCTCATATGTATAAAACCAGGGAGCAAAGCCAATGAGAGCTATATCTGCCACATCAAACAATTCCCCTCCGAAATAAGTTTTGTCTCCGAGCTCCTCTTCCAACAGCTTCAGGTACCCTATGAATTCCTTACCTGTCTCCTCCTTCTCTCCTTTGGTCGCCCACAGCCTCGTTCCGCACTCGTATATCTGCACAACATTTAACATAGCACCCAACGTTTCCACTTGTCACTTCCTCCGACACACAAAATGGTGAAGAAAACTACTTGGCCATCATTCGTATGATAATGCACTCTCAACTGAACTACATGAACATATTCACCTGGTTGAACTTGATTTCATGTTCATCCAGATCTGCAGCCATTGGATACTGAGTGTATCTTGACTACATGCAATCCCATAAAATAGGAAACCGTGGAATTCAACGTTCTCTCGTAGAAAATGATTTCAGATCTGGTTGAACACGAAATCAGGTTCAACCAGTTGAACTTCAACATTGCCCGTGATCAGACGGTAGAAACCGTTTAACAACAAAATCGTTTGTATTATAGAATTATGACCATTGCCCATGTAATGCACGTACCTGTGCACTCTATAGCTCCATCGTAATGTCTTATTTTTCGATAGCGGGTATCCGGCCCTCTTAGAGCACCTGACTAAGTCCCCAAGCACATGCAACACCCCCATATTACACTTACCAGGTAACTTGGGATAAATTCGTGTGCTATGATATAAATTTTTGGCTACATATCCATGGGACCGACTACTTGCACAGAGATTTGTGTAGTTGCACATATTTGAAGAGAATGACTTAATATTTTTTAGACTTGGACCACCTGGAGCACCTTCTAAACTGTCTAATTTGAAAGCTAGGATGTAAAGACATCTGACGCCAGCGACTGACATAAAACATGATCTTCAATACAATCAAAGCCCATCATCTGATTCGATGATTGACTATGTTGAATTTATTATGATCATTAAATCATATGCCTTAGATGGTGTTTCACATGGCACAATTCCCAAAAAGACTAAGTCTTTCGTTTCAAACTATGTGCAACAATGCAATCTTGTGTTCAAGTAGTTGCTCCTTATATCTACATACCTGTTTTCCAAAGTTGAGTGGGAGCAACCATGGTCGCTGAGACAAAGTATGGGAATAAAACAAGAAGGGAAAATTTCGGAGAAGAGGAAACGTACATGAAAATGGGGGAGCATTTGGAGTACCAAAAGAAAACGAGAAGGAAAAAAAAATGACGAAAAACTAAAAGTACTAAAAAAAGAAAAGAAAATTAAGAATTATAGAATATATGTAAAAATGCATTTAATTTTGTAGAAAACACGTTTTAAACTAGAACCGTTTTTATATATTTTTTGGTATACGCCTTTTTATACATTTGCTAAAAATAAATGCGTTTTAAACACGATTTTTTTTTTTACGGCCATTCGACCGAGACAATCTCGATAACCGAGGAGTAGGCACGCATACACATATGACAGTTGCGGAGCAGCGTGAGGGAGCACCAACTACAGTGGTGAGGATTAACTAAAAGAATCCAACCCACACCTTGTAAAGTACAAGGATGGGAAACAATGTGGAGAACGAGTATCGAACCCACAACCTGCTCCCTCATAATTGAGGGAGTGTAAAAACTGGGCTAATGCCTCTTTGGTAGTTTTTGTGACTATAGCGCAACTGCCTCCATTAACCCTTACGTGGTTCTTCCAGTGACTTCTAGCGACCCTTTGCTAATTTGGGTGCTCATAAATAGCAGTGCAGCTCCTGAGGCTTGACCATTTAGACAAAAGGATATTGTTAGGAGTGCCGCCACTCGTACTTGGGTCCGGTAATAATACTAGCTCAAACTTTGTGAACATCGGAGAATGGTGATATACAAAACTCTTTTTTCTTATGATGGGGTTTTCGGTCTCTTAGAGCACCCGGCTAAGTCCCTAATTACGTGCAACACTCACACATCACACATACTAATAAGTAGGAATAAATCCCTGTAAGTGGCCAAAAGGGGTGAGATTCGAACTAAGAACATCTGCTTCTTGAGACGTGGTACTGGCCAAGACATACAAACACTACTTCATTCACTTCTACTAGGATGGGGAGGGCTTTGAGTACTTCTTTATGAAAAAAAAAAAGGGCACGAAGGGACTCACACTCAAATAATTTTGTCCAGGAATCTTAATCTACGATTTAGCTTGCGATAGGCAGAACGTTCATGCTAACCGGACATATTGGACCAAACTTTATCGGCCGGTCCTTAACAAAGGGGAATTATTCCCTTTTTTATGACTTAGGGTATCCCAAGGTTACACTTGGACTAATATAGTAATACCTAAGGGATGTCTTAGGTATGTCCTCGCCCCATTGTGCAACGTGTATTTCACGGATTACATACCTTACGGGGCCTCATGTTATCGTAGAAGAGGAGTCGCTACTCAACCTGTGGGGAGCATACCCAAATCGTCAATCAGTGCGACAATCCTTTGGTGGGTAGTACTGTTGGAATTTTTATGGAATCTCAAAATTTTTATTTTAGGTGGCCTATACACACTAGGATTTTATAAAACTCTGGATTGCAGTTGCTTAAAATAATAAAAGACATTATTGGAAATTGAAGGAAACTTCAAGGTTTATTGATTTACATGTTATTCTTATTCCTATTAGAATACCTTGATGGACAGTATTTTAGGTAGGGCGTGACTCTTAATGTTATATATATATATATATATATATATATATATATATATATATATATATATATATGTGTGTGTGTGTGTGTGTGTGGACATCCCCCACTTACTACACGCAAGCCTTTTGACATCTTCCCATCAAGAGAGTATAGCAAGAGATACGAGTAGAATCACTTTCACCTTCTTCTTCTTCCTTGTAGGAAAGACTTCGGAATTGATACAACCGATTAAAGTTAAAGCGACGATCACGATATTCGCGATAAAGTACGCATATATATTTTAATTTATAGATTGAGTCTATTATTTTGATTGATCATACGCCTAGATCTTAAGGCAAATATTTGGATGGTCAGATCGATGGATCTAATAATTAGTATCAAAGCCATGATTAGTGTTTGATTGGTCAAAATATTAGTATATGAGTTTTATCATGTGTGATTTTAAGTGTCATGAGAAGGTATGCTTGCAAGAGATTTGTGGGCCAAATTTTGAAGTTTGCAATGATGATTAATTTCTTATTAATCTCGTTGATTTCCAATTTAAAATATTCTTTTAATTTTTAAAGATACCTTTAAGAAGATCATTTAAACATATGCTCTCCTTAAATGTCGAAAAGGAACCCGTATCCCTTTTAACAAGGATACCTGTAAACAAGGGAACTCAAAGTTACTTAGTAGGGACCGGATTATGAATAAAGTTAAGAGTAGACTTCATCAATCAAATTCTACTATTAGGATTTTCGGAGCCCTGTGACTTGTGAGATATGAAAAGGTTGCTTTTGACAGAATGAACTTGTTGGCATGAGAAACTCTTTTGAACTTTTTGTCGAAAAAAAAATAAAACAAAATAGAGATGCATATACATACAAAGAGTGAGTGATATATATTAGAGCAGTCCCTTGGTAGCATTCTGTCATGGACAGTATCATACGCAGGACATATTTTGTTGAGGAGAAAGTGCAGCATGCTAATGCCAGGTTTTGGGCTGATTTCATTGACAAAAAGTGGATCAAGATGATGGGATTGATTTTCTTGTTAAACCACATGGCCTTATAGTAAATACATGTGATTAATATATTTTTCTTTTTTTTTGAAATATAATTTTACATAAAACCCTTGGTGAGCTTGTATATTCTTGGATAGCCATGAAGATCATATCATAGTATATGGTAGACTTAAGGGGACCCTCGTAATCCCTGGACTTTTGGACCCTACACTTTATGGGTGTGTTGGAGAGCGATGTGCCATTGTTTGGAGCCGTTATGACTAAGGCTCATTAATTGCTCCAGTTATTTTATTTCTCCTTTTGTTTAAAGTCGTAAATTTAAATTTATATAATTTTATGAACTTTTGCATCTTATGCTTATGGATATATAAATGGTTTTGAACATTCTTAACATTTGGGCCATCTTAAGGCTCAAATGGGACCTGAACTTGAGTTAATTACATAAGACCAAATTTGGTCCATTGAGAAGGATCATTCTTGGCTTGAGTATATTAAGACCTTTTAAGTCCAATTTGCGTAAGGATTGTGGGCATTATAATGGTGTATGCTTTTTTAGTGTATTACGTCTTATTTTGGGCTTGATTATTAGAAAAAATGTGTTTGTGAGCTTATAATGGTTTGGACCTTATGAGTGTGGGCTTATAATGGTTTGTTTTTTTTAGGTCTTGTTTAAGCCCATTAGAAAACTTATTCATTTTTTTTTAAACTCCAATCTCGACCTATTAATAGTTGGTTTCAATCTACTTGTTGAGGCCTATGCTTTGGACTTATTATTGGCAACAATTAATGACTGCATATTATGGAATATAACTTCTTTTGGTGACCCAATAATATGTCTAGTATATTAGTGTTACATGTGCTTTTGAATCTTTGTTTTGATCATATCGCCTAGGCATATGTGTGTGCAAGCTCATAGGTCTATGGCCTAAATTTTGTCATTACAAATTTATTTAAATATTTTTTCTTGATTTTGAGCTTGATTATTGGAAAGAAAGTGTTTGTGGGCTTATAATGGTTTGGACCTTATGAGTGTGGGCTTATAATGGTTTGTTTTTCTTGGGTCTTGTTTAAGCCTATTAGAAAACTTATTCATTTTTTTTTAAACTCCAATCTCGACTTATTAATAGTTGGTTTCAATCTACTTGTTGAGGCCTATGCTTTAGACTTATTATTGGCAACAGTTAATGACTGCATATTATGGAATATAACTTCTTTTGGTGATCCAATAATATGTCTAGTATATTAGTGTTACATGTGCTTTTGGATCTTTGGTTTGATCATATCGCCTAGGTATATGTGTGTGCAAGCTCATACGCCTATGGCCTAAATTTTGTCATTACAAATTTATTTAAATATCTTTTCTTGATTATTGGAAAGAATGTGTTTGTAGGCTTATAATGGTTTGAAACCTTATAAGTGTGGGCTTATAATGATTTATTTTTCTTGGGTCTTGTTTAAGCCCATTAGAAAACTTATTCATTTTTTTTTAAAGTCCAATCTCGACCTATTAATAGTTGGTTTCAATCTACTTGTTGAGGCCTATGCTTTGGACTTATTATTGGCAACAATTAATGACTGCATATTATGGAATATAACTTCTTTTGGTGACCCAATAATATGTCTAGTATATTAGTGTTACATGTACTTTTGGATCTTTGGTTTGATCATATCGCCTAGGTATATGTGTGTGCAAGCTCATACGTCTATGGCCTAAATTTTGTCATTACAAATTTATTTAAATATTTTTTCTTGATTTTCTTGACTATGAGTATGGCTATGCATATACACTTTATGGTGAGTTAGTTAAACTCTTGAAACTAGACATATCAGGTCTAGGTATTTCCAATGGAGTTAAGAAAGACAGCTAAAGTGGTCGTTCGAAAGACTATAATTGAAGTAGGATTAGATCTACTTAAGGAGACAATTCTATGGAGGTTGTTGTTTCTTGAATCATGAGATTTTATCTCATTAAGATTAGCTTGTGCACTAATTTGCATAGAGTTATTGATTCTGTCTAAAGGTGATTCATCAATTTCATATAAATGGAGTGAGTAAAATAATCGTAAGTGTGAAGGAGTGGGAATGATGATTCTCTTACCCAAAGGTAGTGAATCATCGGGATCAAATCGAAAATATAAGCGATTAGGTTTACGCGCATTTTTTTGCGCCCCGGGGGAAAGGATAGGTTGTACACTCGGTTTCTGCCCAAAAGCGATATTGGATTATGCACATTATCTATACCCAAATAGTGGATTATTTGCGCATGATAAAACTCTCTAATCAATTCGTTCATACCCTTAATACGAATTGTTTTATCTTTGGTCGATATTAATGGCTTATAGTTATTTTGGAGTCCTTTGTTGTCATTAGTCTTTTAGACTTTTGGGTGACATGTTATCGTGTTTATATCCTTGGTGGATATTAATAGCTTATAGTCATTTTGGAGTCCTTTGTGAACATTGGTCTTTTAGACTCTTAGGTGACATGTTATCATGTCTATATCCTTGGTGGATTCTATAATTGGTGACATAATTTTGTGATATAACTTTTAATATTAAATAGTAGATATATCGATAGAACTATTTGTTCAAAGAATATATTTGTAAATCATTATGGAGTGGGGACCTCCGTTTATATTTTATCATAATTGATTATTAAAATTTTCTTCTAAAATTGTCTATTATATTTTGAACATGATTTGTTATTTAATGGTTATATGATTTTATTACATCACGATTGTCACCGTAAGGGATTGATAAAATCTTAAACTTTGTATTTTGAGTGGAAGTTATCTCACTTCTAAATTGGAGTTATTAATGATGTATCTTAAAATCTTTGCCTTATATATACATGTATATTTTTTGTGGAGTTTTTCACAAATTGAGGATAAAGTTTTCACAATTTGGGTGGCACACCTAAGTGAATGAGCCAATATAAAATTATATTTTGGGTGGAGTTTTTCACAAATTGAGAGTGAAGTTTTCACAATTTGGGTGACAAACCTTGGTGAGTGAGCCAACAGAAAATTATATTTTGGGTGGAGTTTTCCATCAATTGAAGGTGAAATTCTTTATAATTTGGGTGGCACGCCTTGATGAGTGAGCCAATAATGTTTTACCTTAATCTTGCCTATGAGTATTGGTACTCTTTTGGATTTGTTTGGAGTTGAACGTGATTAAGCACCACGTTAATAACTTCTTGTTCTGAGAATTAGGTAAAGTATTTCATAAGCCAAAATTTTCTGGATATCAGAACAACATACGACGAGTATGGAGCGAGACATTATAGATTTGTACACTTTTATTATGAATTTAGTTCACATGTTAAATTGATTATCATTTCTCAAATTTATTATTAATTATAGTTTTGTAACCATGAAACTGTCGTAATATTGATTTCAGAAAATGATATGTTATGTGCATTCATGATCCATTCCTATATTTTCATTAAATTCAGGAGATGTTTGAGAATGCGTAAGTTGTTTCAAACAATGTTTTATTTTCAAAGTGCACTCATTTTGGTTGTCTAATTCAGTGAGACTCGTTTTTAAAATCATAGTTCGTGTGTAGACTAAATCAGAGATTGTTGGAATTTTATGGAATCTTAAAATTCTTATTTTAGGTGGCCTACACACACTAGGATTTTATAAAACTCTATATTGCAGTTTCTTGAAATAATAAAAGGCATTATTGGGAATTGAAGAAAACTTCAAGATTTCCTGATTTATATATAATTCTTATTCCTATTAGAATGCTTTGATGGACGGTATTTTAGGCAGGGCATGACTCTTCATCCTATATATATATATATATATATATATATATATATATATATATATATATATATATATATATATATAGGTGGACATTTCCCACTCACTACACACAAGCTTTTTGGCATCTTCTCATCAAGAGAGTGTAGCAAGAGAAGCCGAAAGAATCACTTTTACCTTCTTCTTCTTCCTTGTAGGAAAGGCTTCGGGATTGATATAATGGATTAAAGCTAAAACGACGGTCATGATTTTCGCTATAAGGTACGCAGATATATTTTAATTTATAGATTTGATTTATTGTTTTTATTAATCATATGCCTAGGTCCTAGGGCAAATATTTGGATGGTTGAATCGATAGATCCAACAAGTACTACTCCCTTGCAAAAATAATCAATCTAAATTTTAAATACTAAATCGTTTTCTAAGGGAAGAAATTAAAATTTCTCAAAACTATGAAGTGGGAAATGTGAGATGCGCAAAATCAGGTTTAAAAGCACTCATAAACATATATAACGGATTGCAAAGCCAATAAATCACTGGTCATTCTTCACCCAATAAAAGATTACAGTCACATAGGGCAATGGTCAGGTCCAACTAAGTTGAACCGGATTTCAAGTTCAATCGCATGTGCAGTCCATGGATATAGGAGAACCTTGATCACTTTCATGATTTCAATATGTGCAATCAAAATTCTCCTATTTCCAAGGGATGCAGATGTTATTGGACTTAAAATCTGATTTAACCTGATTGGACCCAACTACTGCTCTAGTCACATAGTGGTATTAGTAGGTTACACCCATTATTAATTACATGATTAATTACTGACCTTTACATGATTAATGAGAACCATTTTTCCTTGAGCAATAATAAGCAATTCCTAACCATAAATATAATGGGGGTGATAGACAAATGTATGAGAAAACACACCAGTAGACAAAGATCCTGATGGAAATTAGGAGAAAACTATCGCTCACGGTGATCACTAGCCTTGCGGCACTTCCCTCAACGAACAAATGACAATAGGCGATTAATCACTACGTCTAAATTTTATGGGATAACACACCCACTATCAAACAATATATATAAGAAATAAAATAAGTTGATAATGACTAAGGGAAAAAAAAATCATGGAAGCTCACCTTTCTATTGACGAAATCAACCCAAAATCTGGCATTAGCACGCTGGTAGGGATCTTCAGGCAGTAAAGGAGAGTTGTCCTTCCAATACTCGTCGATATAGTGAAGGATAATGGCTGACTCACAAACAGGTTTTCCATTGTGGATCAAGGTGGGTATTTTTTTGTGGATGGGATTCATTTTGAGCAACAAAGGGCTCTTGTCGAACACATTCTCTTCTCTGAATTCATATTTAACACCCTTCTCTCCTAGTGCTACTCTCACTCTCATCCCAAAAGGGCTTCCCCAGAAATCTAACATTATCACTTCCTCCCCCATTAATAGAGCTTGCAATAACTAAAACCGTGAAAGCAGAACACTTATCAGACTTTTTTGGATTGCGTGGCATAGGCGGAATTTATAGCCTTTTAATTAAGGGCTGCTACTAAACACACACACACACATCCCCGGACCATTTACTCCACATGACACATATTCCAAAAAAGTGACTCAAAGACAAGATAATCACTTTTTGAGATGTGCGTCACATTAAATAAAGACCGTATGATGATATTTCCCTGATCTCAAGATCAGTATTGTAGAAGATTAGAATGAAAACTGATTTCTATCTTCTTATTTAAAGTAGTCAACGCTTTTTAGTTGTACTTAATGGGCATATGGCTGTTTATAGCTTAGCTCTTTGCTAGCCCATGTCATAATAGAGTTCACTTGCTTTACTTGGTTCTTATTCTCTTTTCTAACTCTCTACAAAGAAGAATTTACTTGATCTAAGAATAACCCCCTACTCTCTACTAACTCCCTATAAGAGCAAATAAAATCTGTTATAGTAAGGTGTGAGTAGAGGGGACGGTAAAACTATTAAACATATAAATCTTATTATATAAAGAGTTATTAAGGAGAGGGGGCAACAGAATGGATGGGACCTGCTAAAACACATGAACTCTGCTATAACAAGGGGCTAGAGAGAGCTATATCATACACAACCTGCATTTGGTGGGGTGGGCCCTTAGGTTGGTTTCGCAGCCGGGGTTACCCAAAACGTGTTCAGAGCCCATTCTATTTTAAAACGGTTCACATTTATCTTTACTAGTTAAAAAAGAAATCGTGTGCCATGCATGTGGACAAAAAATACTGGCTCAAGGGCCCACTAGATCAAGCAACTTGGATTTTAGCATCAGCTGGTTCAATCTGACCTCCTTCCTCTTGCAACCCAGCAAAGATACAAAAATATTTAAAAAAATGCATTACCAAAGCCAATTAATCTAAATTAAATTTCAAAAATGTAATATTTCTTTAACTTTTCTTATTAAGTCCATATTATTTTATAAAATAAAGTTATGATACCCTAATGCTATACAAAAGAAGTCTCCTCCTATGACCCCTTTAAATAAAGGGAAATTTCTCAAATTGATCCTGTCAAATACACCTTTTCTGTCAGAGACTTTATAGTTTCACCTTTATTCAAACCGACCAGCTTTTAGCTGAGCCAATTCCAACTAGCACAAAAAGTCTCAAATACCCCTTCTTACACTTTTTATCGTTCTATATAGTTTAAAACTTTAAAAATTTATACTTTTTTATATTTATGCAATGTGAAGCAGCATTTATGTCGTTTGATTTGAAGGCCATAATATAAAGATTGATAGTGCCAAAGATTGACACGAAAAAAGGCGATATCGCCTCTTAAAAAAAAAAATTTGCTTGTTTAAGCGATGTGAAGCAGCATCTATGTCGTCTGATTTGAAGGCTTTAAAGAACGATGGTGAAAAAAGGCGATATCGCTTCTTCTAAAAAATGAGTAAATAAATAAATAATAAATAGACTATTTAAACAATCGATATCGACTCATTAAAGAGTCGATATCGACTGTTTAAATAGTCAATATCGACTCATTAATCCGTCTAATAGGTGCATCATGATCTCAAGATCCATTGCGTGGATGATCGGGGTGAAACACGATCTCCATCATCCAATTCGAAGCAATTAATGATTTTCAAGGGGTCTGAGACGTGGGCGATTTCAGAGCATGCGTGAGCGCATAGAGAGGTACCCTTAAAAGAAAGCCTTAGTATTTTGGAGACCTGTGCCATGTGGAAATACTATATTTAGGCCATTTGATTCGAAGGCTATCTAAATATTTTTAATGCAAAAAACTTGCATGACACATGATCTCTCTCTGATGATTCAATGCAGTCACGGCTTTCTTTCAAACTGTGCAGCAAGTAATGGCTCCTGCGGTATCACAGTGTAAAGATCAATATTGTTTTCTTTCAAACACCATCTATGCCGTCTAATTTGAAGGCTACAATGTGAAGATCAAATGTGCCAAAGATTGGTGTTGTAAAAATTAAGTTGTACTCGTAAGTGTATGAATCGTGATGTAGTCAATAGGTGCAGAGTACGAGATCGTTCCCACGAGGATTGGTTGGAAAATTTAAAAGAGGAAACATAAATTAATAAAGAGATTACCACAGGTCTAGCACAGTATTTAAACTAATTTTATGATTATGAAAGTTTGACAGAAGATAAAGACTAGGCAGTAACTGAGAATTTAAACAACTAATAAAAGATAAGGATTGGGATGTTAAATCCTCCCATCGTAGGTTTATCATTTACACAATATAAATCTGTGGATTAAGATATGAAATCTTCATAAGATATTTATGAAGGAGCACCAGTCCTGAACACACTTGAGTTATAACTTATGGATCTGAGATCACGGAGATGTGTGATTAACATCCCATGAGTATATGATTAACACTCACACCTTAGACAACATTTAGAACCCAATCTCTAGGGTAAACTCTACACTACCGATCTAAGATCACGGAGAGATATGATTAACCTCTCATGAGTGTGTGATTAACGCTCACACCTCAGATAGTAATTAGAATTTACACCTAGGGTAAAGTCACACTGTTGATTTAAGATCATAGAGATGTATGATTAACATCTCATAAGAGTATGATTAACACTCACATCTCAGATAGTAGTAGAACCTAACCCTGAGATAAGTGATAATTAAGATAAAATCATCATTGCAATGTTGAGATCATAGGGCATGATTAGCTCCTAGATTTCATATCACAATCAGATCATATTCATGTCAATAATAACATTAGGGCCCTTAAAAGAATCTAATATCTCAATCACAAATTTATATTAATATAAATGAATACCTCGGATGGGGATCATCAGATTCTCATCCTTAATGCAACTAGTCACACATGATTGAAATAAATAATAAAATAAAGACAGAAATTGAAAATGACATTAAAATACCGTAAAGAATAATCCACAAAAGTCCACGAAAGTTTTAATCCAGCGCGTACAATCCTTTATTGAATGCAAAAATTAAACTAATTTAAGATCTAAAACTAGGAAATGAAAAGAACAATGCTTGAAAATAAAAGGGAAAAACTGAAAGAAACTAAAAATGCTAAGGAAATTAAAAGGCTCCCCAAAGGGAGAGACTCCTCGATCCTAACTTTAATTTTTCCTTAAATAGGGTCTAATTTTGAAACCTAATTTTCCCCCCCAATTTTGAGCTTTAAAAACATAAAGAGTCGGTGTGAGTGTCGATTGATCGAGTTTGTTGGTCGATTGATCGACCTTCCCAGATTTTCGTGAAATTCGGTCCAACTCTTTAACTGACAGAGCTTCAATATTTTGGTCATAATTTTTTATCTTGAAGTCGGATTGAGGCGATTCTTATGGCGTTGGAAAAAAGACGACGAGCTCTACAACTTTGGTATTTTAACTATTTCGTGAATCCGATGTTTTAAAAGTCAAAATTAAGCTTCAAGTCAGAATAAGTTCTGGATGATCCAAGGTAGCACGAATTTGACGTTATATTCTGAACTCTTAGGTTATTTTATGCTCAACATATCTCAAAACATGTAAATCACTAAAACTATATAAAACATATTAAATAGCTTTCATCGGGTGGCTAAATATAGATCTTTAGGGGTAAAATATCATCATATTTCACTACTCATCAATTGACATAAAACACACTCTCTTACATCTGTTTTTTCACAGTTGACTATCAAATTTAATCACTGGCTCAACTAACGATTCGTCACCAATCAAATAATCAATCGTTATCACTCGACTAATGAATCACTACCGATCAAATAAACAATCATCATCGCTTTGATAAACAATCGCCATCGATCGGATAAGCAATCGTCATTGATCGGATAAACAATCGCCATCAATCTGATAAAGAATCGTCATCGCTTAGATAGATGAAAAGTATTTTTAGATGGGAAAGGCCTGAGTTCGACCCTTGTTACCAAGGATCAAATTTTTGGGTTTCGTTTCGATTTCGGAGGGGACCAAAACTGAAAATTTGGACCGAAATTTCGGCCGAAAATCGATAATTTAGTCTAAATTTTGAGTCCCATACAAAATATGACCAAAATTTTATTCCAAATTATCATTTCGATAAGGACCGAAACCGATAATTTGGATTGCTATTACCCAGATTCGATTGTTTGAAAAAGATATGCATTACCATTGCTCTGCACGCTATGCTTGTGCCTTTTTAATAAATCTTTTTGTATATAGTCTTTAATAAATGGCGATTGCTTATCAGATCGTTGGCTCAGATCAATGGCAATTGTTTATCAGATCGATGACGATTGCATATCCAATCGATGGCGATTATTTATCAGAGCGATGAAGATTGTTTATTTGATCGGTGGCAATTCATTAGTCAAACGATAACGATTGATTATTTGATCGGTGACGATTCGTTAATTGAGCCAATGATTAAATTTGATAGTCAACTGTAAAAAAAACTGATGTTAGAAAGCATGTTTTGTGTCAATCTTTGGCACATTTGATCTTTACATTGTAGCCTTCAAATCAGACGGCATAAATGGTGTTTGAAAGAAAGCAGTATTGATCTTTCCATTGTGATACCGCGGGAGCCATTACTTGCTACACAATTTGACACCCATTGACTGATTTGAATCCGATGGTCCAGGTCGTTTTTCATTCCAATCTTTCACATAACGGATCTTGAGATCACAGGTGTGCCATCAAGCGATAAGTTTTTGATTTCGCATGGTAAACATCCCAAAAAGTGACCTTATTTCAGTTTGATGAGTTCAACAGGATGTTAAGATCACTTTTTTAGAATGGATACCATATGAAATCAAACACTAACCGTAGATGGTAAGAGCGAGTTCTTAAGATGCATCATATGAAAGATTGGGATGAAAAATGATCAGCATCGTCGGATTCAAAGCAATCAATGGATTTCAACGTGGGTGAACTCAAAGATTCAATGGATGGATTTAAAGGTACTCTATAAAAAAATGCAAATTTTTAAAATTTTAAACTACGTAGAACCATAAAAAGTGTAAGGAGGGGTATTTAAGACTTTTTGTGGTAGCTGGAACTAACTAGGCTTGGAGCTAGTCGGTTTGGGTAAAGGTGAAAATATAAGGTCTCTGGAGTAAAAGGTGTATCTGACAGGGTCGATCAGGTAAATTTCCCTATATTTAACTGTATGGCACGACTATCCAGCTTTCATGTCACGTTATGCATAAGTTTGATCAATCTCATTAGTTCAACTAGTAGCTCATTATTAACACATGTTTCAGCAAAATTATTATACTCAAAATATTTTAATTTGATTTTAACCATTCCAGAATAGAAACAATTGTTCATTTTAGAATTTATAAATCATATGGTTTGGATCCTCCAGCCAATATGATCTTTGGACTCACAGTAGTTTATCATATGAACTACCATCGACAGTTCAAAAGCGACTTGGATTAATAATACGTTAATGATATGTATAATTAGTAAAGAAGCGGTCATGTGCCATTATTCTTATAGAAAAAACCTCCCTCATGGGATATTAAAAAATCTCATGGAAAGGCAGATTTGGTTTTGTATGTTGTGGGAGAGCAAGAAAGAGACCCAAACAATTAGAGACTGTTTTTACGATTGGGTAGGTGCAGATTGCTATTAGATAAGCGGTTTGAGTACCAATTTTTGGGTGTGTGCTATGAAACAGCATATTTTACATATGATATAATGGTTTTTGGCGCAAAAAATTTGGCACGAAATATAATCACTGTCATCCGATTCATGACAAGTGAAAGGCCATAAAAAGTTATCCTTATGTTAGATTATACGTTACCATTAAATTTTAATGATCTTTTATGGTATTGGATTGAATGATAGAGATTATATTTTGTACCAAATTTTCTATAAAATATATTATAACCTTTAAATCAGACGAAGCACATGATATTTTCATGTAGCACACATCTCAAAAGTGGCTATCCGCTAGAGTACCATGTAACTTAGCCCTCGGACCGAGTGGCTGATGCCAAATTTTACCATTTGGATTTTGAAAGACGATGCCTGAAAATAGAGTAATTTGAGAGATCGTTTGAAGGAATTGTTTAGGAGCCATTTACTATGGAATGGTTAAATGAAGAGATGATGTGGAATGGTATATTTCAATTTCAAATTTTTTCACTGGTTCTTTGGGACATAAATTTGGCCCATGCGGTTGGGTTGTATATAAAGAATCGGACACAACCTTTGGGTCAGGTTGGGTTCGGTTAGATTGACCCAACCTGATCCAATGCTTTATATATATAAAATAAAGGGCTTATGGGGTTAGTGGGATTTTGAACTACATCAGGCCGGGCATGCAACCTTGACCCATTGGGTTGTCGCATGATAAGACCCATAGTAGAAAGGGCTTGCTTACTTTCCGCTCCATTAATGTCAAGCATTTTGGCACATTAGTTAGTTTTTTATCCGTTATGAGTGTTGGTAGATTGCACAAAGTTTGACGGAAAAAAAAAAAAAGAATTACATCATCTATAGCAAAATTTAAATGCACACATATACTACATCTATCTTTACCATAATTTATATCTATTTTAGGAAGAAGTTCTAGTTTAATCATATTATCCATAGAACGTAAATTTAAATGTCCTAATCTATTATGTCATAAATAAATTGAGTCACACATATAAACCGAAGAAGTAGATATCTCATTGATATTGAACTTAAACATTCCACAAGAGGCATATCCTTTGCCCACAAACATCCCTTTCTTAGAAAGTACAACAGAATCGGATTCAATCACAATTTTGAATCCATGTTTGTTCAAAATACAAATTTTGAAGCCAAAAAGCTTTTTGCATTTTTTATACTTTCTAAGTCTGTACCAAAAATTAAGAGGTCATCCACGTAGAGACAAATAATTATTCCTTTAACCTTTGATATCTTACTATAAATGCATTTATCTTATTCATTAATCTTGAATCCATATGATAAAATAATACAATCAAATTTTTCATGCCACTATTTAGGAGCCTGTTTTAGACCATATAGGGACCTAATAAGTTTACAAACTTTATTTTCATGTCCCTTCATGATAAAACCTCTGGTTGATCCATATATACTTCCTCTTCAAGTTCACCATTTAAAAATGCGGTCTTAACATCCATTTGATGAACTTGAAGTTTATATATAGAAGCAAGAGCAGATAAGATCCTTATGGAAGAAATCCTAGCCACTGGAGCATAGGTATCAAAATAATCAGTACCATGTTTTTGTCTAAAACCTTTGGCAACAAGCCTAGCCTTAAACTTATTTATAGTGTCATTAGGATTAAGTTTTCTTTTGAATATCCATTTACAACCTATAGGTTTAGATCCCTGTGGTAAGTCTACTAATTCCCAAGTATTATTGGACATGATAGAATTCATTTCATCATTTATAGCTTATTTTCAAAATGCAGAATCAATAGACTTAACAGCTTCATCAAAAGTTTGAGGATCTTCATCGATATTAAAAATAAACTTCATTTTCTTAGTTTTCTCATTTCTGGTTCCTTCTACAAGATACTCATAGAAATCTGAACCAAAATCGGTGGCTTTCCTAGGTCTCTTACTTCTTCTAAGTTTCATCTTTTCATCTTTACTATTAAAGAGATGAAGAGAATCAGAAGATTCATCTAAGTTAGAGGATGCAAGAGGTTTAGAAATAATAGAGAAAATATTCTCATAAAATACTGCATCTCTTGATTCAAAAATTGAATCCTTTTCAAAAATATTATTGTGCTCACATACTAAAAATCTATAAATAGGACTATTAATAGAATATCCTACAAAAATACATTCAATGGCCTTAGGACCTAATTTTGTACGTTTATAATCGGATACCTTAACTAATGCTCTACAATCTCATACTTTTAAATAGTGTAAGTTTGGAGGTTTGTTCTTTCAAATTTCATATGGAGTTTTAAAAGACTTTTTAAAAGGTATCCAATTTAAAATATAACATGCAGTAAGTAATGCTTCTCCCCATAAATTTGAATTCAAATCAGAATTTGTTAACATAGAATTTACCATTTCTACTAGAGTCCGATTTTTCCTTTCAGCAATTTCATTTGATTGAGGAGAATATGGAGCAGTGACTTCATGAATAATTCCATACTTATCACAAAAATCTAAAAATTCATGTGACATGTATTCACCTCCCCTATCCGATCGTAATGCCTTAATTTTAAAATCTAATTGATTTTTTATTAAAGCCTTATAAGAGATAAATTTACTAAATGTTTCCTCTTTTAATTGAAGAAGGAAAACATATTTAAATCGAGGACAATCATCAATGAAAGTGATGAAATATCTTTTCCCTCCTCTAGTAGTAATGTTATTCAAACTACACAAATCAGTATGAATTAAATCTAATAGTCTAGATTGTCTTTCAACACTTTTAAATGGCTTCTTAGTCATTTTAGATTGGACACATACACTACATCTATCTTTACCATAATCTATATTTATTTTAGGAAGAAATTCTAGTTTAATCATCTTATCCATAAAACGTAAATTTAAATGCTCTAATCTATTATGCCATAAATAAATTGAGTCACACATATAAATTGAAGAAACAGATATCTCATTGATATTGAACTTAAACATTCTACAAGAGGCATACCCCTTGCCTATAAACATTCCTTAGAAAGTACAACAGAATCGGATTCGATTACAATTTTGAATCCATATTTGTTCATAATACAAGCCGATACAAGATTTTTTCGGATTTCAGGGACATGAAGGACATCATTCAAGGTAACAGATTTTCCTGAAATAAAGTGTAGAACAACTTTGCCTTGGCCTACCACTTTGACAGTAGTGAAATTTCCCATAAATAATTCATGTCCATCATGAGCCTCCTCATAGGATACAAAATTATTCCTATCAGAGGTCACATGCCTAGTAGCCCCAGAATCGAGCCACCATTCATTTTCAGCATCTACCATATTGACTTCGGAGATCACTGCAACAAGATCTTCTCCCACAATGTTTGCCTGATTTTTATGCTTCAAGAATTCTCGACAATCATGTTTGAAACGGCCGGGTTTCTTGCAATAAAAACAAGTACCCTTCTTTACTTTTTCCTTGTATTGCCCTCTCTTGGAATCCTTATTCGGCTTCAGTTTGAAGTTCTTCCCTTTGTTCTTCTTCTTCGATATGGATGCATTTTTAACAATGTGAGCATTGGGGACAAGTTCAGTTTTCTCCTCCTCCTTGTCACGTAGACGAGCCTCTGCTTCTATGCGAAGATGAGTCAAGAGTTCCTCCATAGTACGATCTTCCTTCGTATGTTTCAAACTCTTACGGTAATCTTTCCATCTCAATGGTAATGTTGCAATAACCACAGAGACTTGAAAACTTTCGTCTATTATGCTTCCTTCCGCCACAAGATTGTTGAAGATAATTTGCATCTAATGCACTTGCTCCAAAATAGGTTTAGAATCACACATCTTAAAATTAAATAACTCACTTACTAAGTATGTGCGCACGCCAACCTCTTCTACTTTATATTTTCGTTCAAGAGCCTCCCATATCTCCTTTACAGTTTTATAAATTTCATAGACGTCAAAAAGAGAATCGACAAGAGCGTTGAGAATATAACCTTTGCATGTGTAATTGTCGCTTTCCCATTTCGTACGAATTCTACCTTCTTCAAGCGTTTCATCTTCTTTTTTTAATGATGGTGAGTCCATAGTGAGAACGTATGCGACTTTCAAATTTGTGAGTAGGAAATATACTTTTGATTGCCATCGTTTGAAATTGGTGTCATTAAAGTACTCGAGTTTTGTGATCTTCGTGTTGGAGAGTTTCATCATCTTTTGTGTCATAATGATATTGTCTTAGAATTGTTGATAGATTGTACAAAGTTTGACGGAAAAAAAAAAGACCGAAAAATTGCTTCAAGGCGCGATTAAATCGCTGTCTTTAAGACAATATTTGCCCCCTATATGCAACGGGATATCGACAAATTCGCCTCCAGGATACAATGAAGCCTCGGTGAAGCACTGATCTGTCACACACTACGTTGGACTGTAGTGTGCAACTCAACAAAGTGCGCCTTAAAAGCGCCAATTGCGTCATTCGCACATCGCACACGCACGCACGTGCGCTGCGGCGAACCGCCGCTATAAGCTATGTTCCTTTTATCAAGCCAAACAATTTGGAAGGTAAATTTTCATATATATGCCATGAATATTTCTTGTAAAATAGTGAAGTGAGACAAAATATTTACAACACTTTTAAACTTATGGTGAAAAAATTTTCCCTCCAATATTAATTCAAAATTTAAGTCATTTTGACTTGAAGGTTAAATGATCAATTGTTGTCAAAAGTATCCTTTTAAAATGGAACCAATCAGATTAAGGAACCATTAAAAAAAAAATAAGCATTATTAAATTAATAATAAATAAATATTATTAAAATAATAAATATTTATTTGATAAATATCCAACAATGAGCGCTCACTCATATACCACAAAATGCATATCTTTGATTAATCCAAGCAGTCCACCTAGCAGCTCATGGGCGCCCACTCATATACCGCAGAATACACATCTTTGATTAATCCAAGCAGTCTACCTAGCAGTTCATCATTGGCACATCTCATAAAAGATCATGCCTATAAAAGGATTGGAACCATCCAATTAGGGGACTTTAATAATATGCATGACCACCAGTGGGCAGCAGCTCAGTTGGTATGCTCCCCCTCCGTGTGGGTAGTGGTCGTGGGTTCAATTCTCCACGGTAGTTTCCTCCCTTTGTCTTTACAAAGATGATATTGGTCTTGCTCCTAAACTGTCATATCTGCAACTGCACTCCTCTGGCTGAAGGTTGTCTAGGCTCAAAAAAATAAAATAAAAAATTCGCAACCATCCATATTAGTGTGCCTAGATAGGATGGTTCAAATCCCCATTCAAGGACATTTTTAGGCCCAAGATAGCTCCCAATATGAGGTACAGCTATGATGACTTGGGTTAAGCAAAAGCTATGCCACATGGCAGACAATGGGGCGGTCATGGCCCAATCTGTAAGTTGGGAGGTCAACTGCCATTAATCCGTCCTCTATATTATATTGGCAGCTTGGTGTAAGCTTTACAAATTATAACCAAGTAGCTAGAGTTCTTGAGAGATATCTACAAGCCTATTTGATCTTTCCAATCTTAGTTGTAGTTTATAAGGACGACAGCTCTAAGGAGTTGTCTCCAAAGTTTACATGAAAAATATCTAAGCGTAGGCATTAAGAGAACAACTGAAACAGGAGAATCAAAACCTGTTGCTAACAGATGTTCCGTACACAATCAAGTAGGGGACAGTTCTAACAACTGTATCTATCGGTATCGCAAAGTTGACGCCAGAGGATATTCCTGACCCTGTGTACAATGAAAGTCAAAGAGTCAGAACTTTGTGAACTTTGAAAGACGGAAGGTTTCTCACATTTATCAAGGCTATCGGATTCCTGTAGAAGAATCTAATGGAATCGTTTCATAACATAAATCTCAAAACAATTCAGTTTCCAAACGACTAACTGTAATTTATTTTCGATACATCATTTAGCATTATAGTTGATTTTTCTAGATATATCTTTCTAACCATCATTGATCTTGGTTCCATATTTAATTCTCTACAATTTGTTTCGCCTGTAAATTCTATTGCTTAACTTGGAAAATATGATAACAATAAGAAACTAATGAAGTGAATGGATTGACTACTGATTCATGAATGGGTGGTCCTTTAATTTGCATGCAACAGAATTTCAGTGCCCTTTATTATTACTAAATTATGTAAGAAAGGTAAAACTAAAACAATATTCCATGATCTTCCTTTTTTATTTGGTACCGTTGCACTACAAAGGTAAAGGAAATTTGTAACCGCGATAACCACATTGAGAAGAATGCTAATGATGACATGTTTTAGACATAACGGTACCAAAGAAACTGAAATAAGTCCCTTGCCAGAGGATTTTTGCTAACCTTTGCGAGTGAAAGTAGCCGTGTTAACTCCAATAACATGACCGTAAGAATCGATTAGAGGCCCACCTGAGTTTCCTGTTAGATAAATCAATATATCAAGTTGGATCGAAGAAATTTCCACATCTTGAGATGTGTTTTTAATGCTCAAGGTCGATGATGATGCAGTACTCTGGAACAAATAATTTTGGAATGCTTAAGCAATATAAGGGCAGTGAAATTCTCAGCATACTAGTTACCTATCTTCCTATGATGAACTAAAGCATTTAATGAATCACTCACTATTTGAGACTCTGCAAACAACAAGAAATAAAGAGAGCCAGAGGGAACTCTGCTTGATCTGAAGTTCTTTTGGTTACGATCGGTGAATGAAATCTTTCAAAGAGAGAAATATAGAAAAGATAAAGTTGTTTGCTATCAATACTGAAACAACAAAGACATAAGAAGATCAAAGTGGGTTAAGGAAAATTAATTAGCATAAATTTCACTCGTATCTTATGTCTGAAATGACATTAAAATATTGTAGAAGTATATAGAGAGAAGAATAACCTCACTTAGAAGATCAAACCATATATAAACTACTTTGTAAAAAATAAAAACCCCTATGAATAAAAATATTATACTTCTGACTTCTCTCAAGAGCTTCGTAAAAACAGTAGTGAAGTAATCCTTTGATGTCAAGTTTATCTTCTAGACACCTTCCTTCTAACAAAGTAACAACTCACTTTGATGTGCTGCCCAGTTGTGAAACAAAGAATTAGAACCAACATGGATAGTCAATTGGTTGTCAAAGTTCAAATTCAGCGATAGATGAACTTCCACTCTAAGCTCAGTCAGAAACAGTTTTTAACCATACCAACTCACAAGCACTCTGTGCCATCGCCTGTACCTTGCTTCGACACTAGATCTATCCGGGATGGTCTTTATTTTACTCTTCCATGCCACCAAGTTTCCTTCAACCAACGCCAGTAATCAAAGGTAGATGGCCCATCTGAGCGTGATCCAGACAAGTCTGCATTGGAGTAGTATAGATGCCCCATTGAGGGCACAATATACCTAATGTCAGTGATGACTTAGCATATAGTAATATTTTGTGCACGGTGTAGCATGATACTAGCACACAACTCACACTGCATAAGCAAGGTCAGTTTTGTTGATAATCAAATAGACTTCTTGCTAAACAAGCCTCTGATCTTCCATATGCACCTCGATCACTCAGAAGATCTCTGACACGGGACAACGACCCTAAAATGCGGAATATGATTTTTATGCAGATTTGCCGAAATTAATGAAATTAAATCAAGTTTAATCGCAAAATTATCTTCGATACCTTTAGGGTTTTGCAGAATTTTGATGGGTAGATCACACAAGATCCAGGTAGGGTCCAGTTCGATGCACAAGTACTTTTAAAGTCGAGGCGAGATCGGCCTAGAGATAGGACTCTAGCTTTTCCAGGCGTAGGCGCTCGTCTTCAGTCCGATGTAGATTCACAGATTCCAAATCGGGTTGTAAAAGGGAATTAGAGTTTGTAAAAGGCTTATGACTTTAGATCAGCTTGTGGTTTTGGAAAGGGTATTGGCTTTGTGTGGTTTAGGGCTTCAAAACAGGTCTAGGGTTTTGGATTTGAAAGGAAACAATTAGGCTATGGTTTACAGAAGCAAACACAAATCGAAAGATAGCAAATATAAGAGATCACGCAAGTTGAAGATAATAAATCAGAAGATATATGGGAATCACTCCCTTTGTCTCACACCAAACCCATCTCAGGCAAGGATTACTCAAGCATAAAAACATTCAATAATCAATCCACTAATAAAAAGTCTTTACAAGCCTCTATATATAGGCCACCAATAGTTAATTTCGAAATAAAAGAGTTCTAATACTAGTAAAACACAAAAAATAAAGTTTTCGCATAAAATTTTGTGCCGTAGCTCATTCGAGCAAGGATTATCATCGCTCGCGCGACTTTAAAGTCGTTTCCGTAGCTCGCGCGCGCAACTGTAAGTGCTCGCTCTCTCTACGTTCGATCTTGCCGTTCCCCATCAATCTCCCTCTTCAAATCAAATATGTTTTAGTCTCACAGGGATTTTAGACATTTTGCACCCATGTTTCTAGTGATGTACTTGTACTGAGGAATGAAGACACACCCTTTCTACGTGAGCAGCTTCAAATGTCAAGAAGCATCAAAGATGATACTAACATACGAACGCTCTTTTGTTTTATAATGGCTTCTATAACATACTTCATGTAAAAAATTATCACCTAAAATCTGTGGAAGTCAGCTTTTGGCAGGATTTAATGGGGCAAAAGGAGCTTCACAACCTTATGATATCAGTTGAGAGAGTCAATCTCCAGATAGAATTACCTGGACAGCATCTAATTTAGCAAAGGATTAGGTACATTTTAGATTGTCCGCAATGGAAGTCTGTATGAACCTTTTTGTCATCAAATGAGCCATGTATCTCTTGGTAGAGCATCAATTTTGAATTCATTTTAACTAATAGGCCAAATATTTAAATGAAAATATAAGAAAAGTATAACGTGTTGGTTCGATGCATGTTCATATGCTGTCCTTAAAACTTTATTCACTCCCACCAGTAGCCAGCAATTGAGTATCAATGAAGACAACTCTTGGTTGAGCCATCTTTTAAGTCAAAGATTTAAATGAAAAATTCTAAGAAAAGTATAAAACGTAGGTTTGATGCATGTTCATATGTTGTATGTAAGACTCTATTTGCCCCCACCAATCTCCAGTAACTGAGTAACAATGAAGACGGCTCCAAGTTACAATTAACACAACCCATAAATTTTAGACGTGAATCTGGATCAACTCGTGTTAGATACTTAGATCACATC
This sequence comes from Chloranthus sessilifolius, assembly GCA_021018995.1. Lineage (NCBI taxonomy): Eukaryota > Viridiplantae > Streptophyta > Magnoliopsida > Chloranthales > Chloranthaceae > Chloranthus > Chloranthus sessilifolius. The sequence goes on along the minus strand of CM037589.1, from coordinate 8,454,889 downwards.
CATGACCACCAGTATCTCAAATATATACTAACAACTTTAAAAGTGAGAAAGAAAGAAAAAGAATAAAAACTGAATGACTTCAACTCACTGAATCTCGAGGGAAGAGAGCTTGAGAAACCAAGTTCTTCGGGAATCTGCCCGAAGTCCCCATTATAGAGGTTCAAGAAAATACACATGAACAGACAAACTGTTCATGAATAGTAACAAACAAAGGCAAAAGGGTGGAAAACGGTTGGATTAGAGAATCAGAAACATTCAATCTAAACAGTCATTTACCGTCTGTAATGGCATATAGGTTATTATGGAAAGGTGTTTCAATAGTAATCCCAACAGTAAGAAACTGTTTCCCAGTTATACATTCACTTAGGAGATAGTAATTGTTCATTAAAAAAAAATCTTTGACCTTAGGGTTTAGAAGAGAAGAGAAGAAATGGAGGACAGATGAGGAAATTAGGGTTGTGAGTTAAATCACCTCACACCCATTCATTTGAATATATATGAATGCTTAAGAATACAATGTACAATGTTGTCACCTATGAATATACAAAATAGTTCTAAACATGTGCATGTCAATAGTAGTGATACACCAACAAACAATCCCCCTTAAGTTGGTGAATAGATGTCTATCATGCTCAACTTGGAAGTGATGCCACATAGGCTTGTTCTCCCAACTACTTTAGTGAGGATATCGGAAGGCAACCTGAGGAATGGAATATTCATTTAATTCTATTCTCTCTAATGAAAAGACATTTTACTTTGATATGCTTGGCCCTCTCATGATAGACGAGATTTTCAGTGATGTGTAAGGTGACTTCATTATCACCATGAAGCGTCATGGGGAGCTTCACATGTATATTAAGATCGACTAAGATGAATCAGACCCACATACCCTCACGGGCACCTTGAGACATCTCCTTATACTCAGATTCTGCACTCGGGTTTGATACAACATATTGTTTCTTACTCTTCCAATTGATTATGGTACCTCCAAGGAAGGAACAGTATCCCGTGCTGGACATCCTATCGCTCAAAGAACCAGTCCAATCAGCATCTGTAAATACTTTCACATCTAGGTAGCCATACCAAGGCTTGACTTCAAATATCGGAGAGGATCTTGTAAACTGCTTCAAATGACAATTCTGTGGAGAATGCATATACTGAAAGACTAGACTGACAACATATGTTAAGTCTGGACAAGTAATAGTAAGATCGATGAGTTTCCTCATGAAGTGTTGATACATATGAATGTCTTTTAGAACATCTCCAATAAACACATGTAGAGCATTGGAACTTTGCTGTAAGTATGTTCTGATGCTTTAAATGTGTTTTGTGCAGATTCTAAGTGCTATTCCAGTGATTGTCGCCAGAATTTTCTGCCAGAAACCTGCAAATTCTGCCAGAATCTTGCCGGATTTGTGAGAAAATGAATCAAACTGAGTCGGATGTGATAGAATCATGTTGTGGTTATTTTCTTTTATTGTGCAGTTGATGATTAATGGCCTGTATCATGTGCATGTGTTTGTTTGGGCTGAGTTTTGAAAGGTACAGATATGTGTTTATCGCATTGAGTGGTGATTTGTTTGTCAAAAAATCACAACGGAATGCAGTATTTTGTGTTTTGAAAGTGAGGAAGATCGAAAAACTAAGCTATGGATTTGTGTAAAGAGGGAGTATTCCCCTTTGTGTGTTGAAAATGAGATCTTATTCCTGTTTTTTTGGTGTTGAAAGGTGGTTGTGGAAACTCCATTGGGTCGTAGGACCAAGTTTGAGGGTGTAATGATTGAAAGAGACTGTACACTTCAGTTTTGGTGTGTAATTTGTATTGAGGTAGAGGTGGTGGTTCCTCAAAAAAAAAATCTATGGCAGGTGTTTGGCAGCCTTGTAAGGGCTCCCGATTGGTTGTTTTTGTTGAGATTGCTGTGTGGACAGCCTTTGTATTGGAGTATCTTGTCTATGGAGGAAAATCAAGCAGTGATTGGTGACAAATGTTCTATGATTGAATTGAAGAATAGATACAATATTCTTGGAGTTGAAATCGATGTTACTGGAATCGTTCATGCCTGCAGTTCTCTTGGCATCTATTGGGTTGTCGATTCTGGTGCCACTGATCATATGACAGGGATGCCTTTTTTGTTCCCAGTTTGTCTCCCATGCCTGATTAATGTCATATTCGTGTTGTTGATGGATCTCTTGTTCCTGCTACTGGTAGAGTTACTATCCAAATTGGTTCTCTCCTTTTACTCTCTACATTATTTGTTCTGAAAATGTCTATCAATCTTCTATCGGTTAGCAGCCTAGATAAAAATCAAAACTATAGTGTTACGTTCTTCCCTTCTTAGTGTCTTCCAGTATATGTCCATAGGAAATGTTATTGGCCATGGCCTAGAAGATAGAAGGCTCTACATATTTGAAGGACAAAAGAAGGACAAAAATCAGAGGGTATAAAATTCTGTAGCTATTGCAGCTACGTCTATTGGAGAGATTGAATTGTGGCATGTGGATTGTGGTCATGTGCCTTTACCATGGAAAAAGATTTTATTCCGACAGAAGTTCAAGGCAACTGATAGAATCCCCTTCAAGTGTGAAGTGTGTGAACTCTCAAAGTACAATTGAGTTTCCTATCCTCCCAGTGGTAGGTCGAGTAATAGTTCATTTGAAATTGTTCATTCTCATGTGTGGGGACCATCCCAAACAACTTCAATATTTGGATTTCGTGATTTTGTATCCTTTATTGATGATTATAGCCGTCTCGCTACCATATACATGATGAAAACCAAAGATGAAGTTGCTTCTATTTTTCATGTTTACCATAAAATCATTCAACATCGGTTCAATGTCTCTATAAAGTCTCTTCGTTCCCATAATAGGGGGAGGGGGTATTCTTCTCATTTCCTCAAGCCTCAAGCCCTACCTTCAAAACTATGGGGTAGCAGAAAGGAAGGACCGGCATCCTTGTTGCTCAGGCTTTATTGATTGGGAGGAATGTTCCAAAGAATTTGTGGAGTGAAGCGGCCTCACAACGTGCTTTCTCATTAATAGAATGCCCACACTTATTCTTTAGGGAAAGTCTCCTCAAAGCATATTCACCTTTTTAAATCCCCTTTTCCTAGTTCCTCCTAGAATCTTTGGTTGCGTAACCTTTGCTTAAATACCTGATATCAGTCCTTACAAATTAGATCACAAAGTTGTTTGGTGTATCTTCGTTGGATACCCTCCATCACATAAATAGTATAACTTGTATGATCCCATCACGAGGAGGAGATTTGTGTCTATGGCTATCACCTTCTTTTAAATTACTCCCTTCACTAAACTTCAGGGAGAGAAAGGGATAAGAAACGAAATTCCTAGTATGCTTCCCATCATGGATGTGGAAGAAGATCAAGAGAAAGAAAGAGAATAGAATATAGAGGAGAATCCCCAATTTGAAAGATATGGGAAATAGTTTAGAGTACGTAGTGTTAAGTTGCACCCTATGTCTTAACTCTTAAGCATAATGGAACAATAGAAAGACAAGAATAAACTCACTTGGAACATCAAAACATATATTATATAATCTAAATGATGATGACTGAACCATTCCTCTCTTCCCACATATAGAATGACAACTACCTTTGTGTTGAGAAAGAGGATTATTAAGAGGACGCATAATTATTAGAATAACAACCACCTTTGTGTTGAGAAAGAGGATTATTAAGAGGATGCATAATTATTACCAGCATTAATAGCGGCATCTGTTTGTATAGCTCCTCGGATGGCCCTTCCATTAGGGGATGGTATCTCTCTGCCCAATCCACTCACAACCTGCATTCATCATATCTAGTAAGGCACATAAAAACATGATATACCACCAATTTGATATCCTCCGAGTAATCTAAGAAAGCGCTTCATTAGATGTATGAATGTCCACACTTTGTCAAGCACAATGGAACATATTTGTAATTTTCTCTTTACTGTTGGGCAGTTTGCATATTTAGGCAATTGATGCTTTTCTTATCATTCTTTGGAAACTTTATACAGTGATGAGAAACCCTCACTGCATGTTGCTGTCTAAAAACATAATCTATTACTCAAAAATTCAATAACTGTTGAATTTGCTTGAAATGCTCCTAACTTGGATGAAGTTGAGGGGAAAACTATTTTTCTTTTAAGGCCCTGTTTGATAGCAATGAAACTCCAAAGAGGAAATGAAATCAATTTCTTAGTTGATTTCCTAGGAAATGGTTTCCTCTAGAAATGGATTTTCCACTGTTTGATTAGTGTGTTTGAGAAATGAATTTCATTGGAAATTGATTTCTCTTGTTTGATTAGTATCTTTGAAAATGAATTTTTTAATTTTGATCATTTATTATTAAAGTCAAATATTAACCAATGATTTTTTTAATGATATTCTATTATGTTACAAATTAATACCATTGTAATCACTATTTATTACTAAGTTACATAAGTTAGAGTTTGAAAAGTCAAACTCAAATAAAAAGTCAAATTTTGACCAAACTTAAAATTTTGATTAAAAAAATATGTAAAGCTAAATAACAAAGTTATAAATTCTAGTATCAACTGTAAGTTTATACATTGAAATGAAATTAAATTTTATAAAAGTCAAACTTTGACTAAAATTTCAACTTTGACCAAAAGAAAATTTTGCAATGTACTAACAAGTTATAAAAGTCCAATTGTAAATTAATATAACAATGCTCATATATATTTAGGTCACACTAGTCAAAATTTGATCAAATATTCACTTTTAATAAAAGTCAAACTTTGACTAAACGTAAAACTTTGATTAATAAAAAAATTTTAAGACTAAAGTACAAAGTTATATAGTAAATGCTAGTATGTATTATATGTCAAAACAAAATTAAATTTTTAAACTTGAAAGAAAATTTATTTTTTTTTAAAGTCAAACTTTGACTAAATTTTTTAACTTTAACCAATAAAAAATTCGACAATCTACCGCCAACCTACAAATTAACATAATAGTATTCATATCCATCGCTAGGTTACACTGTAAAAACTTTGACTAAATATCAACTTTTTAAAAAGTCAAACTTTGACCAAATATAAAAAAAAAGTAAAATAAAATTTGGTAATGTACTAGAAAATAATAAATTAAAAAAATGATAATCTCATTGGGGATACAGAAGTTCAAAAAAATCAAATTGTGTTTAAAAGTCAAAGTTTGACCAAATATCAAACTTTGACTGATTAAAATTTATATTACCAAAATATAAATAATAATAATAATAATCACTATCTACTGTCAATATACACTTCTCAAATCTCAACTTTTGACTAAAGTCAATATTTGAATAAGAATCAAACTTTGACCAATAAAAATGAGGCAATGTATTTTCAAATTATAAATGAAAATAATGATAGATATTTTTAATTATAATATTTCACTAATAAAAATTTATAACATTTTATGGAAATCGAACTTTGACCAAAAGTCAAACTTTGACCAAGAAAAAATTGTACTGATACGATATAAATTTATATAGTAGTAGACTCTATCTATAAGCAGGTTTCAAGTTTGACTATAAATAAAATTTGTGTAAAAGTCAAAGTTTGACCAAAAGTCAAAGTTTGACTAAATGTCAAACTATTGACTAATACAATTGAGAATCTAGCATCAAATTATACATTAATACGACAATATCCTTTTTCGTCATCAAATTATTAGAGTCTAAGTTTAATAAAAAATAAATTTTAATTAAAAGTCAAAGTTCGACCTTAAGTCAACCTTTGACCCTTAAAATTTTGATAATATATTACTAACTTACAACTTATTATCATGTTTTAGTAGTCAAAGTTTCATCAAAAGTCAACTTTATATAGCTTATAAATCCAATTAAAGTTTGATTAAAATTTAAACTTTGACCAAAGTCAAATATTAGCTGAAAAGAGTATGATCTAGATAATGTAGTGGTCATAGTGATCGGACTGGTATGATGGTCATAAAAATTGAAGTTACTTTTTAATAGTCAATTTTTATTTTTATTTTGCTTTTAGGTTTTTTACAAGTAACTTTAGAGTTCCAATAACAAAACATTATTATTTTGTTAGTAGGAAACTCAATTTCAGCCACTCGAAGGGTTGAAATGATTTCCTCCTAAAATGATTTGGTGTATGGAAGTTCAATTTTCATGCGGGACGGCTTAATTTCATTTCCATCTCCTTAAATAGCTATCAAACAACAACAATTGGAAACTAAGTTTCATTTTCACAATGAAATTACATTTCCATGTTATCAAACAAGGCCTAAAACCCAAGAAAATTAAATAACTAAAAATTTCACTAGATACTCAAAAATTTAGATTGAACAACTGAAAAACTCAACTGTATACTCCAGAAATCATATTACATTGTAAGGGCATTAAATTAAAAAACTTGCCCGAGTATTCGAATTTCTAGTTGACCTGAACTCTAGCTCTCTATGAGACCCACACAAGTTAGCTTTGCAATCCAATATAAAATATGAGGGCTACTACGCACACACCACCTTTTTCTTCCCGCATGCCTCAAAAAGGAAATAAGGTGTGCGAATAGCAAAAGTCCGTGCGGGCCTAGAAAAAATTATTTTATTTAAAAAAAAGAAATACAAAATTAGAGAAAATTTGTGTAGACCCAAAAGCTCCTATGAACACACTTTTGGATAAGTAATACATGTTTTGAATCTTTATTAGGAAAAATAAAGTAAAACTTATTGTCATTATTTTCATTATTTGGTGTGTGGGTAGCAAAATGGTGTGACTAGAAAATGATGCAAAAAGAAAAAGTGGTGTGCGCATAGCAGCCCTCTAAAATATAGCTGGTTTCTACTAATAATTATTCTCCAATGTCAAATTGGTTTCCTATTACAGGAAGCCATTAAGAAGCATTTTGACAACCAAAGACAAGCCATGCCTGAAATGAATCATCTTAATCACAACAAAGTATCAACACTACCTAATGAGTTCACTAAATTGTAAACGTGTTTTTAAATGATAGATTAACTGATTAACTGAATAATTTGCAAAAGGATTGGTAGAAATGTCTTATGGTCACCAAAAGAGTACATTAACAATCAAACCACAAGAATCTTACCCCTGTAGTTAAAGTATGCTCATATCCATAAGGATTCCCAATAGCAAAGCAACTTTGACCCACATGTAGATCGCGAGAACTGCCAATAAGAGCTGGTTTTAGCTTGTTTTCTTCAACATCAACCTGTTTTCAATAAAAACAAAAAGTACATCCAAACTGATCTCAAATGAGAGACTCATTAGTCAAAAACTGATATCTAATTGTTTTCTTTATGGTGAAATTAAAATTTTCTGAACAAAATTAATCCATTAAGGAAACAATGATGCCAACTGCAAGTGCGAACCTTGCTTAAGTAAAAACTAACCCTCCTACAGTTACTTATAAAAAAAGAACAGATTTTGCAAAGGTACGAATAATGCAATCTAAATAGCTCACAAACTGCGAGTAACGATATAGGCATAGTAAATTAAATGAAAAGCTCAATGGGATACCTTGAGGACAGCCAGATCATATGCTGGATCATAACCTATAAGTTTGCCTTCTTTCGCATAGGTATTTCCATCAGTATCCACTAAAAATACCTTTCAAGAAAAGAGAGAGCATAATAAATTCATAACAATACTTTTACAGAAGAAACCTACCTTATAGTGAAAAAATGATTATAAAACTAAAACCAGAGTAAAGCGTAACAATATCATCCAAAAGAAAACACAGAAAGGATGAAGAAATGTGAAACGAACCTTACAACGCTGGAGACCTCTTGTATCCATAGCCAATTTAGCCACAACATGATAATTAGTTACCTGAAACACATACAGAAATAGATTATATAGATGCATTTAACATTCCAATGGATCTAAGGAATTCCAGGGACCTGAATCCAATCTATTAGATTAAAATCTCCTCAGCCAAAGTATGCACACAGCTATGGAAATGGACATGGATACTTCTAGTATTTCTTTTTATTTGTTTTTTTGGCTAGGCAAGGAAGTACTTCCAGTCATTTTTGTGGCACAAATATGTCAAAGCAGAGAAAGTTAAAACAAGTAGGGCTTGTAGAGATGGTAGGTGGTATTAGGGATTGGAGAGTGGATTTTAGGGTTAGATTTGAGGATTAGGGTTAGATATAGTAGATATGAGAAAGTAACGAGAAAAGAGAGATTCAGAAAAGTTTAGTGAGAAAAGGGGCCCTCACTAGCTTTTACATTAAGCGGCAATAACTGTACATACACACCCAATACTTTGGTCTACACACCACACAGACTAATTACATCATACTCTACAACAACACATTCCCTCAATCTGGAGCATGAACTTCTAAATGCCTAGCTTGACCAGTTCATGAAGAGGACTTGGTCGAACTGCTTTAGTTGATATGTCTTCAAGCTGCTTTGAGAAAGAAACATCAATAACTTCTAAGGAACCATCCCATACTTTTTCTCGAACAAATCAACTTCGATATGCTTAGTCCTCTCGCGTAGTACCAAATCAGAAACAATCTTTTCAGCAGTTTTATTGTCAAATGAAGTAGTATGGAGTCACTAATAGGGAACCCAATCTCAAATAGAAGAGAGCGTAGCCATCACATCTAACAAACGCCTTTTCTGCTGACGACTTTGTTAACAGTGATGCCCCTTGTGGAATCAGTTCTGTTTCGTTGATGTAGTTGGTGCCTTCTCTCCAAAAACTCTTGGTGACCTATGATCTTGAACATGAACACTTTTCTGGAATCCGTGGCTAGTGTAACTCTGTTACTCTCACGATTAGGGTTTTTAAAATGTGTTTGATACAAGTTTGAATGGATAGTTTGAATGCGTTTTAACTTCTGGCTCCTCTGGAATTTATAGTACCTCTTTTTAACATTGATTCGCTATTGTTTTACCGCATGGACTTCAGTGGTTGCTATTATTATGACGTGTTTAAGTTATGTTGCAATACTCCTTTGGCCCAATGCCGGGCAACAGTATTGCAAGGCTTATTGTATGTGGGCCATTGTACTCTTATTGAGATGATGTCAGGATTAACCGACGAAGAGTAGCAAGCGTTCAGAACTGTATTCAAGGTTAGTGATAGCGCTCAGAACAATATTCAGTGATGAGAAGTGTTCTGCTATTGGTGAGAGTATATCATTCAGTCTCAGGATTATAGTATTAATACACAGTATAGTATTTGACTTTAGCATTTCGTCCAAGATTGAGAAGTAATATTAGTTTCAGCATTCAGCGATAACAGTGACCCAGTATTATGCTCAGCGCCGACAGTATTATGTTTAGTATTATATCAAAGGTTCAACGATTTGGGATTGTTCAGTTGCCCAGTTTCAAGGTTCAACGATTATTATAATTCAGTTGTTTATTAATTGTGTCAGTTTGAATCAGCGAAAGCAAGTGACAATTAGAGACAGTTAGTAGCAATTGAAGTTCATGTGGAGGAGCGTCTAATTCTCAATTCTCATTTGGCCAGAAGTTCAGATCCGTCAGGGCCAATACCAACTCGACAAATGTCTCACTTCTCATTGGTTCGAAACTCAGATCCGGCAGAACCAACAGCAAACCTCCATTGTCACAATATTATTGGTCTAGAACTGATTCACGGAGATGGAATCAAAGAATGTCAAAAGAACAGTTGATTGCATTCATTTTAACAGTATTAGTCTCGATCCTCGTGCCATAGAATTAGAACCAATCAGAATTCAGTTCGAAGCCTTGTCTTTCCTATAAATAGTTGATGTATCCAGCTGAAGAAGGCAGGAGAGAGGGATAAGAAAATTCAGATAGACCTTTTCAGTAAAATTCACAGTGAGGTAACGTTGTAATAAAAAGGGAGAACAAAAGTTAGTAAGGGAGAGAATTAGGACATCTTCTCCTTCGATCTTGGCATCATATTTGGAAAGAGCTTGTTACTGCAGTCTGCAGCTCAAGGTTTATTTTATCTGTGTAAGTTTGCACAGAATTATGTAATTTGTATTGCTGTTTTTATTCCAATAAAAGTAAACAGTTCTATTTATTATGATTTGTCTTTTATAATAAGCAAGGCCTCTGATAGTTCATCAGTTAAATCAACATAGAATTCGGGTCACAATTGATGAATATGGGTGAATGGAGGTGACAGATCTATTCACTGTTATGCATACTCCTAACAATTCTGCTTTGATCTTAAATTAAGAAATGAAAATCCTTAGTTTAAGAGATTAGCGATGTTGTTGTATGAACTCAAACATTATACAATGACACAGTTGATCATCTTAGAATAATCCCTTTCTATAGCAATAATGGTTATTTCATTGTTGAACGATAAGCGATTGCTGTTATATGACTTGATTGCACCATGAATTCACTGACAATAAGCGATTTCCCCCTGATAACACTTCTCATCACCCTTTTGAGTTCACATATCTCAACCTGTCACTTTTTTAGTTCATACAACTCCACACCAACAAACAAATCTTATTACAAAAAAGTGGGGGTTGGGCTTGTATCTCAATTAGAAGGTTGACAATATTGCAACCTCGAGGTTGCAGTTTCAACCCTTGCTTGCCCATTAAAAAAAAAAAATTAACTACAATACAGGAAACGAGTTGTAGATAAGCAGTGGAAAAGAGGGGATTGAAGTTATAATCATCAAAATGTAGATGGCACTGCCAAAGAACTACCTGACCTTGATAGCTATAAAAGAATGACATAGGTACATATGTCAATGTCGAATAGAGCATCTTCAAAAAGGCAGATACGTGGACACATCGATGCAGATATATTACACAACACAAATAAACAATATTTGCAAATAAAAGAGCCCTCTAACAAAGAAAAGGTAGGATTTGTACTTAAAATTTAGAAAAATAATCAAAAATAGTGTTGGGGAAAAACATTTGTTATTTAAATACAAATAAGAAAATATATAAACTTAGAAAAAATGCATTTTTGACTAGCCACATCTACATGTATGACTGTATTTTCCAAACAATATGAACAAATAGAGGCTAAAAAATAAGGAAATAAGAGAATTTATGGGCTTCAAGGCATGATCCAAAGTGGGTATCTTAACAACATAGTTTGCTCCACTTCTAGTATAAACTGCGAGTGCACAAAACATCAAGGGGAAAAAGTTTCCATAACACATTGGAGCCTAGCTCTCTGTTACTGCCCTTGAATTTTGTAATGTTCGCTTGAAGTCCGAACACTCTTTGTAGAAGAAAAATGCTCAAGAAGAATTTATAGAAAATGGAAATAAGAAAACAATGGTTGAATTTGTGCAAATTCTAAGTCATATTTTTTTATATTTATAGGTCGGCGTTTAAAGACGACAAGGTGACTTTCCATATAGCCATTTTAATAGTGATAGTAAAATGTACAGTGCAGATCGGAGACCACAAGTTTCGGCGTGGATGCATCAAGAGTACAAGCATTCAATTTGGTATCAGAGTGCTCTCGAGTTGGGATCACACCACACCTTTTGGCGTGATTGATCATACGGCCAAGATACACGCCATAATGTGATGCATAGTTTGTTATCCCTTAAAAGAATTCATCGGCACAAATGGCCACTCAGATGGACAAACAACTTCATCCAACAGCCTAGATAGTCTCATCCAGCGGTCAAATCCTATCCAATTGTCCAACTAGGTGGTTACACACTCTTGTCACATAGCCATTAACCCCAATCAGTAGTGAGCTGCCTATGCACACCACCTCATGCTCGATCGGTCAAAAAGTCAGCCATGGGAGTAACAAACAATATGTAAATAATAAAGGGGCCCTCGTGATGACATGTACTTCCTAAGTGCAAAGTGCACTACAAACATCCATGCACACTTGCATAATTGCGTGTGGAAAAGCGAACACAGCAGTGCAAGCACCACCACACACTTGAGAATTTCTTCCAACATGTAACCACTATAAGTAGTAAGTGGGCCTACATAAGCACCTAACTTACCATATCACCAACCAATGCAAGACTATCTTTTAGAAAGCAAGCACAAGTATATAGAATTTTAAAATTCATTTTCCCTCCAAAAAATTCTACAACAAAGCGGTTGTAGGTTCAAGTCGTATGAAACCCAAACAAAAATACAAAATAAGTATTTTACAAAATGAATGAGAATGTTTTAAAATGCATTAATAATTTAAATAAAATGCACAATTTACTTAAATAATCTAACACAATTGAGATGACAAACAAAGGAAAAGGTGTTGTATTTTGGTTATTTTGTTAACAGACAGTCATGAAAAATTATGATTGCATGAAGCAAACAAGAGGGGGGGAACTCCTATACAGTTACTGTCATAAAACAGTAATAATGAAGGCAAAATTTACAGCTTTTATAAATATACAAGGAAATACTGCAAATTAAGGAAAAAGGCTGAACCGCCTTTGAGGGCATAGATTGAAGATACATAATAATTATATCTAACAATCTAATGAAAAATAATTATATCTGGATTCACCATAGTATGAGTATGTGTAAGAAGAAAAATATGGAATTAGAATGAGAACAGAGAAATGCATACAATGTGGCCAATCTTATCCCATACAAAGCCTGAGCCCATGCCTTCAACTCTTGCATTTTCATCTTCGGTTGATGTGGTTTCATTAGAGTTATTTTGGGGGTCTTTCAATATTTCGAAGTCTTGAATGGAAACCACTGAAGGAGAAGTGTTCTAAATAAATCGAAGAAAAGGGGTACAGTTAGTATAAACAAAATTACAATCATCGCCACGGAACAGTGAAATCGATGAATCTGTAAAAGACCATTCATTGATGTTGAATTGTATGAGAAAGTAAATAACAGAATAGGCTGATCAAAAAGGAAGAAAGAAGAATTTTATACTTGTCAGCTATGGTTGGCTTTCAGGAGGGAAATTTTCTAGTTTATTACAGTATCTTCTTAATAAATAGGGCTACTAGTTGCCCTCAGTCTTTTGTCTCAAAGACTTCTGAGTTATGTACATACTTACAGGAATGGCTTTTGTAAATTTACTAAATTGTAATAGTTAGATCATTTGTGTTCAATAAAATCCTTCTAGTTAACAAAGAAATAGAGAAGAAAGTGTTTCCTACTCCGAAAACAGAGAAACGGACAAACAATTCCCATTGGGGCATTCTGTCTCAATTTCTTACCAAGCCATGGCACTGGCTCAACAATCAACATCCCCATTAATATAAACATATATATAAAATGTATATTCATCTAGAAACTTTAAGTAGCTTCTAAAGACTTCCTAAGTTACTCTACATAAGGAGCAATTTATTCATTGAAATTTTGTTCTTCCCTTGACCACAAGCTATGCTTCCAAGTAACTTCAATCAATGTAGCTCACATTAATGACTTTTTGTGATAAAAAATCAGCATTTGAACAAAGTTCCATTCATCACCTGAGTTGTCAACAACCATAATCAAAGTGCACTGAATTAGACCTTAAACGTGGGTAGTTGAATAAAATAGAACGTAGCATTTAGTGAGAGAAAAAATAGATGGGGTTTAAACCTTTTTTTTTTCAAGAAAGATGATGGATTAAATCATCCAAATAATGGACAAAGTTAAAATTTTATTTGAAACAATAACTTTACATATTGTTGTTTGCTTTTCAACTTTTATGTTTTTCTTTTTACATAAACAGATTGGAAAAAGTCATAAAAATGGATTAAAAATTGGGTCCTTAACATTTGGGAACTTTTGTTTCCAATATATTGAAAATACATGCAAAATGACTTTCATCACTTTTGACAATGCCTCTTCAAGCAGCATATTATATAAACAGGAATAGGAATCGGAGTGATTATGATGTTATAGCATTCTAATTTTCTTCAATAATACAATATATGTGTGCCCATTGTCAATATGCCTAGCTAATGAAATTTCATATGCCCAAGTAAAATAATCAAATTTATTTCAATTAGTCTCAATAATTGTTTAAAATGGCTAAACCATATATAAAAGGGTAGTTCTTCAAAGATAAAATATAGAGAACATTACAAAAAACTGATTTAAATCTAACCTCCTTTTCAAAATGCCCCTAAGAAAAAATTTGAGAGAAAGCCTCGATTTTCAAATGACACAATCAACGAGATAGTGCCAATTATCAGCGCAAGGCTAATTGGATGGGGTGCATTTTGCATTAAAAATCATTTCATCAGGACCATTTTGAATGGCGGCGATAATTTGGGTGCAATTTTAATTCTTCAATTTAAAACGGATGGGGATCCTGGACGCCATTTTAACTACAGTTCAAGCTTTAATCTCCGATCCTAGTCACCATTTTAACATGCGTGATCTCGGCCCAGTGAGTTTTTTCTTGGAATGGAAGTTTGCCACAGTTGTGTTAGTCTTATTTGGACTCAAACTTAGTACATCATTGACCTTCCAAAGCGATCCAATATGATTGATGTGTGATCTCAACCCCAATTGTTGCTGCTTCCAAACTATCTTCCAATGGTGATCCTCTTGGTAATCCGTCCAATTATCGTAGCACTGTTGGTGCCCTTCAATACGCTACGATGACTAGGCCTGATATTCCATACGTTGTGAATCAGGCCCGTTAATTTATGCATGTCCCAACACTTAAGTTTAGGGTTTGAATAGACAAGGTAAGTGGTGTTGGATTAGTGGTATTAGGGTTTAGGAAGATGATTTTAGGTTTAAGGTTAGAGAAAGAGAAGAAAGATGATAACATTTGGAGAGGGCTTAGTGAGTTAAGAGTCCCTCACGGGCATTTATATTAACTAAAGAAATAATATATACCCCAAATTTACAAAACACATCCACATAACAATAGAATAACAAAACTCACCCCTCATTCCCTCAAGCTGGAGCATGAGCATCTAGCATGCCTATCTTGACCACAACATCCTTAAGAATACTTGGCCCAGCAGCTTTAGTCAAAATGTCTACGAGTTTTTGGGAGGAAGAGACATCAACGAGCTTCAGGGAGCCATCCCAACTTTTTCCTGAACAAAATAGATGTCCACCTTAATATGTTTCGTACTTTCATGTAGAATCGAGTTAAAGGCAATCTTCTTAGCAGCTTCATTATCGCAATGAAGCAATATAGAGCGCAACCACAAAACCTCACACGTACCATGGGCAATAGCCCTATACTTAGTTTCTACACTTGGCATGGAAACAACAACTTGCTTTTTGATTTTCGAAAAAACTAGATTGCCTTCGAGAAAGGCACAATAAGTATATCGTTAATTAGTAATTGAACCAGCCCAATCCACATCAGTATAGGTAGAAATACTCATATACCTGTTGGAACGGTACACTAAAGCCAAAATCCAAACTGGACTTTATGTATCGGAGGATGCGATGGATAACAGTGAGATGGAGAGTGCAGGGAGCATGCATAAACTGGCTTATGAAACTAACAGCAAATGTGATGTCCGACCTGGTGAGAGTGAGATAAATCAGTCGTCCCATTAATCTTTGATACTCACGGGGATTTGGAAGCAAATCACCATCAAGTTCATGTAAAGAGAATTTTTTATCCATCAGAAGTAGCAGGCTTGCATCCAACCATTTCAATATCACAGAATAAATCAATAGCATACTTCCTCTAAGAGGAGTATTCCTTTTCAGGACCTTGTAACTTCTAGCACAAGGAAATATTTTATGTTTCCTAAGTCTCACTTCAAAAAATGCAACCCAGCTCACATTTCACATGACTAATAAAAGCTTGATCATCTGTAATGAGAATAATATCATACACATAAACCAAGAGAATGGTGCGACTGGAAGAGCAAGAACAACTGTATGAATTGAGTAACACCTCTGAAACCCCAAATCAATGATAGCACCACTGAAGCGCTTGAACCAATCACTGGGTGACTGCTTCAAATCATAGATTGATTCCCAGAGTCGGCATACTTTCCTTGTCTCCCCTTAAAGCAGGAAGCAATGTGGGGGATCCATGTAGACTTCTTTAGTAAGGTCACTGTTGAGGAATGCATTCTTAATGTTCAACTGATGAAGAGGTCAATTCTGGATGGTCGCGAGGGAAAGGAGAGCACACACAAACAACAACTTTGCAACTGGGGAAAAAATGACCTCATAGTCAATGTCATGGGTTTGAGTGAACCCTTCTTCCACCAATCCAGCTTTTTATCAAGACATAGAGCTATCAGGGTTGTGTTTCACTGTGAAAAGTCTCGTACACCACTTGTCCTCTTCCCAGAAGGAACAGGGACCATCTCCCACCTGTGACTGGATTGTAGAGCATTCATTTCCTTAATTATGGCAGATTTTCAGGACGGGTGGTCAAGGGAACATAGACAATGTGAGGAATAGTCTCAGTGTCTATGACAAAGAGAAAGGCTTTGTAAAATGGGGAGAGGTCCTAATAGCAAACATATTTAGCAAGAAGATAATGTATAACACATTTCTGAACTCCCTTTCAAAGGTCCTAATAGCAAATCAAAGTCAATATGAGCAACAATAGGAGAAACAAGATATAATAAAGGAGATGAAGGCAAAGAAACAGCAGGACTTGTGATATTTATAGGAGCCACCAGTTGAGAGAAATGAAGTGGTGACAGTGGCGGAGCCACGATTTTTCAGATGGAGGGTTCTGATAGTCGTCAAATATTAAAGATTGAGACAAAAACAATCTCTATCATATAATTCAAGGCAGTCAACAGTGTTAATGGCAGATGATTTGAAGCAGTTAAGATTTTCGTGAAGAGGTGTCATCATTTCAGTAAACATTGATGGATGGGTAATGTTTGAACTTAGGGTACTTCATTTTCAACCCAAAATTCTTCCTTCTTAACCCATGTTTCACATTCTCAAACCATTGACTGCTTGGAATCAGACGATGGAGATCTCTTTCCTCCCAATCTTTTAGATAATAGATCTTTAAATCATGGGACTACCATCTAACTGTAAGAGTTTGATTCCACATGACACACATCTTTAAAAGCTATCTAAAACCCACGTTTAATGTATACAGTATGCACACTTTTGGGATATGCACCCAGGTTGAGAAGGAAGAATCTTAGATTGTAAATGCACATACCCTTGAACTTATTTTTGAAGACGCCGCAACCCAAGAGACGTCTTGTGATATTCTTCTTTTCAATTTATCCTTTTTTAAGGTTTAAAAAAAAAAGATCTCATAAATTTTGGATGCTACCATCTAACCCGTCATTCATTTTACTTTAATAGATAAAGAGGGGGGGGATCCTTCATGAAGACCGATTACTCCCAAAAATGCAGTCCTTAAAGGGCTTTCTCCCCCCCCCCCCCAATTGGATAACATGGCTCCGCCACTAGGTGGTGATGTTGTAGAGGGAGAAGCATGCCATATGCGCCAATCATAGGTGATCACCCCTGTTTTGTTGCGGTGAAGGAGGCTGCAAATCTAGGAGGACAGGTAAGGACAAAGGCGTTGGGATAGGAGTGAGACAATCCACAAAAAAATAGGGAACATCCTCAAGAAGGTTACATCCATAGATGTGTAAAAGCGACGTGATTGAGGTGCAAAACAATGGTATATCCCTTAGACACATTGGAATACCCACCAAAAAACACATCAAATAGCCTTATCATCCAGCTTATGTCGTGAGGGACAAATATTATAAACAAAGCACGAGCATCCATATACATGAGACTCAATTGGAACATGGGATCTTCTAGCTGAAGTGTTTCATAGGGGGAATGGCCTCTTAAGATCCATGATGGAGTGTGATTCATGAGGAAGCAAGTAGTTAGTAGAGCCATAGAACAATAGGTCTTTGGAACATAATACCACAAAGTAAACACCTGGTCAACTCCAAAAGATGTATGTTCTTACGCTCCACAACACCATTCTGTTGCGCGTGTGAGGACAGGAATAATGATGTCTAATGCCATGAGCACACAAATAGTCATCAAAGGATTGAGATGTGAACTCGCCTCCATTATCGGATCGTAGGATTTTGATACTAGTCCCATGCTGATTTTGAACCATAGCATGGAACTTCTGAAACTTAGAAAAAACCTCACTTTTGTTTTTCAACAATTATAGCCAAGTGGCACGAATGCAATCATCCATAACAACTAAAAAAATGAAAGCCATCAAATGAAGTAACTGGGGAAAGGCCCCAAACATTAGAGTGTACAACATCAAAAGGTAAATTGAGTCTATGCATGCAATGAGAATAAGAGGTCCTATTTTGTTTGGGAACTTCATAAACCTCATATTGAAATTTAATAGATTGACATACATGTTTAAACTTAGGAATCAAATTTCATAAGGTTTGGAAACCAACATGACCAAGCTTTACATGTCATAGAGACAAAGTATCATAGTTAACATTTATAGGAAAAGGACAAATAGCTGAAGAATTTTTCTCAATTTCATCCACAATGGCAGCAGTAGGTGTACTGATTCCATATTTTAGCAATATTATCGACAGAAAGTAAGTGTGACGACCCAAACTTATGAACCCAAACCCTAACTAGAACCGACCCGACTCAACCCAATTCAACCCGACCCGATTCGACCCAAAGCGCACACACACACACACACACACAAACTTATGCAAGCTATATACCAAAAACTTTTCCCTTACAACTTAAATCCCAAAGCAAAACCCATCCGTAAAAGAGGAGCAGTTTTCCTTCTCCTTCTTCATTTCGATAACGCCTACCATTAATCGTAAATTCATTTCAATTGCAAACGGTCACTTCACCAAACCTATAAGTAGAGCTCTTTCTCCTCTCTTTTCCACACCAAACATCTTCTTCAAGCTCTTGCCTTCAAAATTTTATTCTCCTCTTCCTTCTTTAAGGTATGTTTTTATTTTTAGAGTTGTATTTTATTTTCTATAAATTTTAGTTTTCAATTTGACTTTCTAGTTCTTTAAACCTAGATTTATAGATTCTAATCTTAAACATTTTAATCCTATATTCCTTGAAAATTATAGTTCTATATTATGTTTTTGGTTGTAATAAATCTGTTTTTTTTTAGTTTAAATCCTGGTTTATATTTTAAAGGATTGGTTTATATTTCAACTCTACATTTATAATCCTGATTTATATGGTGAATTTATACTCTGGTTCTAGTTTTTAAAACCTAGTTTTATGAACTGATTAGATCCTGGTTTGATTCTATTTTTGTAAGCTGAAATTATATTTCAAAATTCTGTTTTATATTGGTTTATAAAATTATAAATCCTGATTTTATATTCTAAATTTTGGTTTTATATGCTGATGATGTATTTTAAAATTCAGTTATAATCTAATGTAAATTATATTCTTGTTTTATAAACTAATAACTTTATATGCTGATTTTTCCAACTTTATATATATTAGAAAATTGGTGTTATATTTTATATTCTGATTTTAAAAATTGGATATTCTGATTTGTATATTCTAACTTTATATTGTAAAGACCTGATTTTATATATGAATATTTTATTTTTCGGTATTTTATTGATATGTTAAATCTGTGTTTTTAAGCTGATATTCTGGTTTATAATTGGAAAATAGGAATTTCTAGTTTTATTCCGATTTTTATTTTAAAACTCTGATTGTACACATTTAAATCTCTGAAAATATATTTCAATAATCTGAAATTATATTCTGTTTAATCTGATTTATATTCTGTGTTTTTACATGTAAATCTGGAATTATATTCTGTATTTAATCAGATTTATTAATCTGTTTTACAAATCCGAAATTATAATTTGTTTTACAAACCTGATTTTTATACAATTGATTTTTTTATAATCCGTATTTATAACTTGTATAAATATGATTTTATTTTACTATATAATCTGATTTTATATTCTGCTCGGTTTCTATTTTAAATTATACTCTGACTTTATATTCTATTTTGATAATCTAACTTTATATAGTCTGTTTATATGCTAGTTTTAGATATTAAAAAGGATTTAAGTAATTGTTTAATATTATGGGTCTTAAAACTGATTATTAAAGTTGTTTAAATTAAGAATTTTAGATATTAAATATTTTTCAAAATAAGGATTTGAAATATCTAGTTAGAATCCAACTTTACATCGATAACCTACCCTAGTTCGTTTTTATTCTTGACCGAGTTTCCCTTGTGCCCAGATAATTACTTGAAACCGTGAAACTTCACACCACCTTCACAAGACCTGTGAATCTGACATCTGAGGCAAGTAGCCTATCCCATAGCATGTTTTTAATACGTACCTTATTAGTAATGATGCAATTGTTTTACCTAGTATATACAATAAAAATGATAAATAGATGGTTGAATGGTTATTGATAGCATGTATAATCCTAGACTTGTCTTATTCAGTCATGATTATTTCATTTTGATTAATGTTAGAAAAATATAAATGTCGTAAGCATTGTATAGTCAGTTTATTCATCATATGATCTAATCAGCTTGAAATATCATACTGTGAGAATTTATAAAGCACGTTGGAAATTTGTCAAATGAACTGATATGAATGACTGTAGAAATGATGAATATTGTATGATTTTGATTAAGATCCCCATGGGGCCGCATGGTAGTATTGGATGAAAGGATCCATTTGTGTACTTCCGTAATACGAAGTAAACCCGTCAAACCGGATCGGCACGGTTGACAATGGGATTGATGAATGTATGGAGCCCTCCTTGTGACTGGCATCCATGACAAATGATGAATGATGATGTAAATGCAAATGCACTGGGATCGGTGCTATTGATTAACAATCGTACAATATATGAAGTACAATTGTAAATTAAGTTATTTTCTTTATATTGAATCATTAGATGGTGTAGCTAATAATAATTCTATTGATATGAAATTCTCCATTTGAAACTGATAAAAGTGACAAAAGAAGTTATATTATTATTGGGGGTTACTTGTTGAGTTTATCTCACCCCGTTGCTATTTAATTTCAGAAACCAGACCTCGTGGTTCAGAAGCTGCACTTCAGGAGAAGACCCTAGAAGACTTGTTGGTTTAGCCTTGGTTAGGAAGTGTTTAAACGTTGTAATTGAAAATAACTGTAATTTGAATTTTTAATGAGAATGGACCATTGTGTTTCCTTTATTTGAAATTTGATTATTGAATACGTTCATGCGCCGAAATGGATCATGTATCGGATTTCGGGGCGTGACAGTAAGATTGGTAGAAAATTGAGACACATGCAATACATGTGATAAGGAAAAACAAGGGAAACATGAATAGTCCTCATCCGCAGAACTGGGGTAAAGGAACCATCAGCAAGCCAAACCTGGGCAAAAAAAGGTGGGGATGAATACAAAAAAAGCATTGAGACTCATCCGTCACATGGTCAGTAGCTCATGAATCAATGACCCCAACGAGGAGCAAAAGGAAGTATCCATCGCAACAAAAGTAGGAATGGGATACCTGGTTTCTCAGATGAGGATGAGACCCTAACTGATCATTATGAGGTTCTTGGGCATCTCGAAGCTCGGCGCGAATCAGCTCCGTCATCTGAGATCGAAGGGAGCTGAGGAAATCGCCGACAAAAGTCTCAAAAGGAGAGTCAGTGACAGTTTTATTGGAAGAATATGATGCACGAGGGCTGATATCCCTCTGGATAGCCATGAAATCGATAACAATGATCCTAGACACGTCTAGTAAGGCCATAATGTGAGCATGTAGTAGTGAATTGACCCGCACGTCCACCGCCTGCACCATGACCACAGCGCCACCTCTATCAATCCCCCTGCCTCTACCGCTAGAAGGATGTGTATCAAAGGCAAAGACAACCTGCTTAGGTGGAATGGGAACAGTCGTCAAGCCGGTAACATCACGGTCTGAAGCTGCTCCTTAGCAAATAAGATGTCATAAATAGTGCTCAAAGAGGGAAGCGGCCTCGTAGTAAGAATTTAAGTACTCGTCTGCTCATAGTCTGACCGGGGACCTCCAAGGAACTTGCAAATCTGGTCTCGCTCAAGGCGTTTAACAAGCTTGGCTCCAACCTCTCCAAATTCAGAAAGTGACTCCAATCTCCCCCTGTTTACACTCAGCAATCGTTTTCTTGAGTTAATAGACGCATGTATCATGCTCAGACGAAGCAAAGGTATCAACCAACTTACCCCAAAGTTTGACGACATAGTCATGGACCGTGGATGTTCGATATTGGAGGTGTCCATGGAATTAAAGAGCCAATTTAGAATAATGGCATTGTCCACGTCCCATTTTTCATCATCAATAACACTCACTTTTGGTCGGATAGTACCAGAAAGAATCCCCATCTCCATAGACCCCACGCTTCTATTCCAGTTAGTTCGTAAAGTTCAACTTAATTGAAGTAATACTGGTGGCATATTCTCAGTGCTCATAGATTTTTACCCCTCACCCATGATAACAAAAAATGACTTTTTATCAAACAGTTTGTAGACAAATAAGAATGCAATACTATTGTATTCACAGATATGTCCCTAACTAGATCATTATCACGAAGAAGTATCATGACGTGGTTGGGAAATATCATGTGGAAGCTGCTGAAACTGAAACACATATGCGCTATATTGTCTACAATCCACATGATTCACAAATCGACAATCATTTAAAACAATACATTACCAAGAGATAATAGAAAGTATAATTAAACCGTGAATCCAACTTCCTAAGTCAACATTCCAAAAAAATTGCCAAATTTTCGGCTATTCATCTAAATAGGAGAAATTTTGCCAAAAGTTTTGTTGGATCCCATTTTGGCAAAATTTCGGTGAAATTTGGAGAAATTTATGACTATAGGTGGAAAAAGAAAAGCATATACAATGATAGTGGCTAGAGATGGATGCATCATTCCTCTTATCAAATGGAAATCTAAAGGTAATATGCTAAATTGTCAACTTTGTTGGATTTGTCCCCCACAGCCGATGTGGGACAAATCCAACAAACTTTTAATCATAAACCATCAGATACTGAAGAACATAAATTAAAAACGAGAAAGAGGGAGAAAGAACAACCTGAAATAATCCAACGACCCGTTCTTCATCCTGCTGAAACTCATCTTCTGCGGCCCTTGCGATCTGAAACGAGATATTGGAGTTGGGATTCAAATTTACAAAAGAAGCGACCACAGATGAGGCGATGAAAATCGAGCGTCGCCTTGTAATTAAGCAGCTGTTCAAAGAAGGAGGAGGAGAAGAAGAAGAAGAAGAAATAAGTGATCTCGGAATCGAAGAGGGATGAGATGGGAGAGAGCACGACGCCAACATCTCTCCACAAAACTATAAAACAGTATTCTTATCTTCTCTCGGAATTCCCTCCATTTTCTTTAAGACCACGTGAGACGTTTGTAAAGCACGTGACTTCATACCTTTTTTTCTTTTTTTTTACTACGGCCGATATTGTCTTGAAAATCGAGGAAGAGGGACGCATACACATATGACAATTGCGGAGTAGCGTAAAGGAACACCAACTACAGTAATGAGGGTTAACTAACAGAACCCAACTCACACCTTATAAAGACAAGGATGGGAAACAGCATAGAGGACGGGTGTCGAACCCACGACCTAACGTGTTTACACTAACACGTTGCTACGCGTCACTCAAATACCTTACGAGGACCAACCCTCGTAAACCTTTTACGCTACACATCAAAGATCCATATAGGGAAATACGTTTTCCTTTATGCCATCAAACAATGGCTCATGATCAATGCCCCTACCAGCCCCACTTAACGCATAAGATGAGGGCCATCAAACATGCCCGATGTATGTCGTTTGTTAATACGCCCATAATTTTAACATTAGAAAACATTTATCTCATTTAAATTAGGCAATGCTCTTATGATCATAGTGACAAATTTCATTTTCGGTAATTTTTCGGTGGGCTTTCGGTATATTTCGGATTAATTTCGATACCTTTCGGAAAAAATTTGGAAAAGTTTTGGGGATTAAAAATATATTTAATATTTAAAAAAAAAAAAAACTAAATTACTATAAATAAATAAATAAACATAAAAAAATATTAAAAAATTTTTAAGTTGGCCAAAAAATACTGAAATTATCAAAAAATACCGAAATTTTAATTTTTCCCCCTTTTCGACAAATTTCAGGAAATTTCGTCAAATTTTAGTAAAATTTATCACTATGCTTATGATGCGAACATAAATCATGTACATAATACACATGAAAAAGTGACCAGCTCCAAATGATGGTGGTCATCATTATCAAATGCTTTTTCATCTAATTGGGGCCGGGCTTTATGAGTCTTATTTATCCACTTGTAGTTTATCTGGATTAAACTTTCTAGAACTCCGGAGCCCTTGTATATTTTCTCACAGCTATGCTCCAGAATTTAATTGGTCTTTCTCTTTTCGTACTACCTTTTATTTATAACTTTTACTCCTTTGTACATAATTTGCTTTGTGCCTCCCATAAACATATCCAAATTATCTCAAACGAATTCCATAATTTTTATGTTACTCAATGCTCGCTCTCAAATTTTCACATGTATAATAATTATTCCGATTTTTATCATTGGTACTCCACACATCATCAACATACACATGTCGGCCATGTGTATTTTATCTCATTATCTCATTATCACTTTTATCTCATTTGAAATAACACCTCGCATGTGTTATTTCAAATCTAAATCCAAGTCTGAGGTCTATCGGGGCCAACTCACACTTCCTCTCTCCCTCTCTCACTCTCTCTCTTGTCAAAAGCCATGACAAAAGCTCGTGTCAAAAGCACTTCTCTTCACCACAGAATCTCATCCCCATTTCAAATCCAAATCCCAATAAACTGATGGTCCATATTAAATTTCTTTTTAGGTTTTGAAATATTTTTGCAAAATTTTGAATTGAAAACCATTGCACAAAATTTCTCCAATCATGACAATCCAGCCGGCAGAACGACTGGTCGATCTTACCAGTCAAAGGCAAGTGATGAACCAAGTCTATCGGTTCTGGTGGCCCGGCCGGCCGGCCATGTGGCAAGCCTCATAGAAGTGGGTTGGGTTCAGTTGGACGGAAACCATACTCCATTTTCTTTTCGTTAGGATTTATGATGAGTGGGTGGTATTAGGTCCATGTTAATGTTTACAAATTACAGACCTGATTGGGCTAAATTGGGTCTGGTCAAATTAGGATGGATCGAATTTGGGCCAAGTCAAGTCGGGTTTAATCATGTTTGGTTCAAATTTGGATGGGCTTGAATAAAATTTGTTAGTTAGAACAATTGAGAGCCATTACTTGCACATGCAAAGTTGGCACTTGCACACAAATTAAAAGGACTCTGTTATTTTGGTGATATGGGCCATGTGAAAACACCATTTAAGCCATCTGATTTGAAGGTCATGATCTATAAATCTTTCATGCAAAAGATAGGCACGAAGCACAAATTCTATCGTGGGATTCAAAGTGATCAACCATTGAAGCATATCGCGGCCTTTGACTATGATAAATCATACAATAGAGATTTTATTTTCATGACAATCTTTTGTATTGTTAATATTTAGATCATGCCCTATATATGAGACAACTTAGATAGCATATCTACATAGCTCACATAGTGTTTCCACATGAGTCCTCAAAATATCAAGTCTTTTTTTTTTATAGGTAAGTTGGGCTCGAACCTGTGACCTTTGGGGTTCGCAAGTTCAAGGGACAACTTCAAGTGTGCAAGTAATGGCTCCTTCACATCTACCTAATTTCTGGGGGTGCCTACATTCAAAACTCGTTGATTGGGTTGAATCGGATGATGGGGATCAATTCTTAGCCCAGTCTTTCACTCCATGGATCTTGAGATCATGAGCGTGGCATTAGACCGTCATTTTTTATCCCAAGTGGCACAAATCATAAAAATAAATCAAATCTTGTGGGACACATCACACACAAACATAATTTTAGGTTCACTTTTTTGGGAATTGGGCCTTGTAGAATAAAGAAATGATGGTTTGATGCCTCACCATGGTCTTAATATCAATCGTATTCAAGATTGGGATGAAAATCTATCTCCACATCCGATTCAACCAAGTCAACTAATTTTGAATGTAGTCGTCCTCAATAATTGGGTAGGCCAAAACAGACATACCCTTTTAGTATTCAGTAGCTCTATTCTCGCCTACTGCCCAAAACAATTGATTGTTGTTTATTGGTCCCATTCTTCCACATGGTGGAATTTGAGATCATTTGTGTACCATCTAAGTGTTAGCATGCATCCCAACAACTGGCCAGGATTCCATTTGAGCATGATGTGATCCATGTGCTTCTCCTAGACTTGTTTTGGGATGTTTGTTGTGGAGAATAAATATTGATAATCTATTGGTACGCCCATGACCTCAAGATTTATCGTGTGGAAGATTTGGACAAAAAAAAATCTCCATCGTTCAATTCAAAACAATCAATGGTTTTGATAAGTAGGTGCCCTCAATAATTCGGTAGGCAGCTAGGCATTAATTGAGCTACCCTTTAGTATTAATGAGTTTCAGTTTACATTCTCGATTGATAGTTGCTTATATTGATTATAAATCTTCCTACAAAATTCAAATACATTACTTAAACATCCAAACAAGGGATTTATCAATTCAAATATTTAAAATCTTGAATTTGAAATGCTTGGATTTGAAATCTTCAAAGGCCGAATAGATCAATTGATATAAGCAAAACTTACTGGAAAAAAATTACTCGTCCCCAGGTAGATAATCCACTTGGCTATTGGTCTAAACAAAACTTCGCAATTTAAACTTTAATTACCACTACAAAAAATAAGACTATTAGCGACAGCCAAAAACTGCCGCTAATACCATTGCTGCTAATAATTTAAATAGTTTTTTTGGTAATAGTGGCAGTTTTTTACAGTCAAAAACTGTCACTAATAGTCTTTTTTTTATGTAGTGTACGCGAACAATTCTAGATTTTTGTTACCATCAATCTAAAGCCTTTAAAGTTGAGTCAGCCCATTCAGGTTACTGTTTACTTGGTTGGAAGTAGGGCCCTCAATGGGCAGGGCCCAGCCATAGACGGGCCGATTATAATCAGGCCTTTGGGAGTTAACCCCTATTCGGTTTTTGTAATTGGGTGGGCTAGCCCATTTACCCGCTTACCTTAGTCCTACCTGGACCGAGTGGGGATGGGCCGCGGCGGGCTGGCCCAAGAATTTTTTATTAAAAAAATCATTTGATAAATTCAGCTACGTTTGGTCCAAGGTTAAACGGATCAATTTTGGCTTTTGGAACTAGCTCATATCCGACTTGACTTAATCAGCCTATTTATATATTAGGCTTACCAACCTTAGTTCATACCCAAGCCATTGTAGGTTGGGTCGGGCTTGGACAGGCTCAATCCCCTTATGTTGATAACAATGGTGTGAGGTACCTTCATTGATATGACCATAGTCACAAAAATCACCGAATTTTTTAAAAATTTGTGAAAATTTAATGAATTTAAAGTTTTGCGAATTAATCCCACATTATTTGCAAAATTTTAAAAAACATTGTGCGTTATTTAAAAATTGCAAATAATTTCTGAAATTTTCAAAAAGTTGTCTTTTAATATTTTTCAAAATCTTTTAATTTTAAATCTAATTATTTTTTCTCTTCTATTTTTCCTCCGAAAATTTCCCCAACCCTGTCAGATTTTTTCGAATTTTAACCTCGCCGAATTATTGCCTAACCCCAACTTGGTAACCATGGGTTAGACCTCAAATGCATATTGTCGAATAAATGCAAGTGAACACGAGTTTTCCTATTAGATTTGCACATCAAGACCTCCCGCATTCATCGGTAGTCAAAGAGAAAAACCTAAATGTCCCACCCCTCACACCTGGCCTCGCGGTCCGTCAGCGATTCCGTTGCGAGCTGGCGTGACAAGCATTGTTCATTTATATTCATATCTATACTCATATTCATATACTTCTATTTGAACTTCATAATTCGTTTCTCTTTTGCTTATAATTTGACTCTTTTTTTTTTTTTTTAAATCTTACGAAAAATACTTTTAAGCGCGAAAATGAATTATTTTTATTTATTAAAGTAGTCGTGGAAACTTGAGTTAAACACTATCGGTTTAACCTCCCAATTTTCTTAACCTGATGGGCATATTCGAGATTTCAACTTGATCGTAAATGATTTTCAACAACTAAAGAAATAATAAGTCAACACTTTAAAAGTTTAATTTGCAAAGTAAAACTTTAAAAGTACAATGTTCAGACAAGCCCAATTACAAAATTATAACCAATATGCAAGAGTAATGGACTTAAATTAAACCAAAAGAAAACAGGAAGGAAAGATCCTTCAAAAACCAAGTACGTGTGCTGGCAGCTCTATAGACAAAAGGAGTTTTAAAACTATCAGCTCGGTTGTCGCTCCTAGATCCTTCCGTATCCAGCTTCCTCAATCTTGGTTGGGTGGCTACTGACTAACCTCTGAAACTTTTGGGTCATGAAACAACCGTAAGCGATAAAGCTCAATAAAATTTTAGTTAGCATTGTCTTAGAATTCTAGTATAAGTAATATACAGATAATTCGTAGGTGCATGTGCAAGTGGAGTTTCCAATAACTGTGACAATATAACTAAGTACAACTAAGAAAGATTTAACTAACATTTAACCAAAATTCTAAGTACGACTATACTAAGCATATTCCATTCAATATAAAATAAACATCCATTAAAGAGTAGCAATTTACAACTAAACAAGAGATAATGAAATTACTTTTAAAGCATGAAAATATTTTCCTACAAAGTACTGCTACATCATTATTCAAAAAGATTTACAATACAACATTAATAAGTGAAATTTTTACACATTTATTAAAAAGTTGAAGAGATGATTAAGTATAATTTTCAGTTATTGTGATTATATATGTATTATTCTTATTACAATTATCACTTGATTATTAGTATCTTTTAATTAAGCGGTGTCAACATCAGAACACCAACTATGGTCTAAGATTTAAGATTTAAGATGTCAATATTTGCGCGAGCAAAGGCCGACACTCTCCACCATTTAGCCAATCAAGGTAAGGATCAATGACCATGTTAGTCTAACTAGACTCGATCCTCAGCTGATATTTCAAGATCAATTTTATGTACAAGGTGCTCATATGAGCCTATCTGTGAGAACTGTGATCAGCTATGTAAGGCTTTCAAGTTCAAGATAGTATTTCTTCCACTTTCAAGATTTTCATATTCGTTATCAAGTTTTTAATGTTCAAGCTTCATTGAATTCAAAATTTCAACACTTCCAAGTTCGAGTATATTTCTTTTTAGAAGTTCAAGTTCAACTTCCCATTCTGGGTTCAAGTTTCAAGTATTCAAGTTCTCATTCCGAGTTCAAGTTTCAAGTATTCAAGTACTCATTTTGGGTTCAAGATTCAAGTATCCAAGTTTTCAAGTGTTCAAGTATTCAAGTATTCAAATATTCAAATTCGCTTCCAAGTTTGAGATCAAGCATGAGTTCAAGTTCAAATTCAAGTTCTAGTTTAGGCATTCAAATTCTAGTTCAAGAGCAAGTTCTATTTTCAGGCATACATTCAGATCCAAGTACAAATTCAGGCTCATGTACAAGTTCTAATTCCGATTCGAGTTTAGGCATGAGTTCAAGTGCAAAATTGAATTCCAATTTGAGTCCAAAAATCTAGTCCCAGTTCCAAAATCAGGTTCAAACACAAGTTCAATTTCAAGTTAAATAAAAATCATGTTCGAGCTTCAAATTCAATTCAAGTTCTAGTTCTAGAAGTGTCAAGTTCAAGCACGTCGCTATTCAAATCTATTTCAAGTACAAGTATGTCACTATGCTAGCTATTCCAAGTACAAGCATGTCACTATCGAGTTTCAAATTTTATGACTTGATCCTAAGGGAGGATCTTGTCGGCTTACACTTATATCAAGTGTTGCCCTAATTTAAAGTTCAGTAGGGAACTCATATTTATCATTGTTGATAATAAACTCGGTTGTTTCTAACAATAATTGTGGCATCGTGATGCCTATTCTTACAATCCTAGTCCTTTAAGTTGAGTCAACCAAGTAGTCATTCAAGTTCTTACCTATCTTATTACTTCAGGTATGAGTCATGGGTCCAGAAAAGTCTAATGGTTGTATGGGTCTAGAGAGTCCAATGAATTATGAGTTCAAATGGGTCTAATGAGTTACGGGTCCAATGGGTCAATGCAATATGGGTCCAATAGAGTATAGATCCAAAGTCCAATGGGTCCAATGGAGTATACATCCAAAGGGTCCAATGGGTCTAATGGGTCCAATGGAGTATACATCCAAAAGGTCCAATGAGTTCAATTCAATATGGGTCTAATGGATTTATAAGTTCAATGGATACAATGGGTTCAATACAATATGGGTCCAATAGAGTATAAGTCCAAAGGGTCCAATATAGGTGAATGGGTCCATTAGGCCATTCCCTAGGTAATGCGGGCCTTTATTGGATCCAAAACTAAGGTTGCTAGCCTTTCCAAGGCTCAGGCCATGGGTGTGTTTAGTTCTATGGTCCTTATTCAACATGTCTTGGGGCGGGCCCGTAATCAAATTTATCAAGCTCAGGGCAAGGTCCTTAATCTAGGCTCTTGTCAATCCCATCGATCTTATTTACTAGAAGTTTAGGATTCTGGGCCCCATTGGGCCGTCAAAGAATTTGATCGGATCCTTTGACTAGATTAATCAAAATCACATGGATCTTTACTATAGGTTGGGTTCATGTCAACCATGTGATTGGGCCTTCCCAATTGGTCATGTGTCTCGGGTCAAGGTCTGAGTACTAAGTTTTTATCTTATAGGTTCAGATTTTTCCAAAGTAGTGACAAACAACCTACAGTAAAGTGGTCGTCATTTTCGGCTTCGATCGAATTTTTGAATGCTTCCAAAAATGTGGGAAAAGATAAATGATGAGAGCATCTTTTCCAAGTGGTAGCATTCAAAAATATGATCAATGTTGATCGTGGTAGACAGATCACCGAAATTTATTCTATTTTATCATGGTTTCGGGCCAGAATTATTGGGCCTCGGTGTCAGGTCCATAACTTTCAACTCCAATAAGGGAGTCGAGCACTCAACGGCTCTCTGAAAAGATCCATGAGTTTCCCACTTTTTTTATTTACATTGTTCAGGTCAAAAGTCAACAAAACATGATGTAATTGGGTTCATCCGATCGAGTGTCAGGCCCGATTTTAGGTTGTGTGCCATTTACCAAACTTTCGGGCTGCTATTTTGCCGATTTTCTCACCGTCAATTTCGATCGAATCAAGGCGTGAGATTTTTCTCAGGCATTAGGAACATAATTAAGTTTACGGTTAATTTATTCTAGAATTTTCCTAAAAGTTTTCGGGCACAGAAACCAAAGCCTATTAAAACTCGATTTTTGGGTGCAATAGGCCAGATTTTCTACATCACGTTCCAGGTATCGTAGCTTTCAGACCGTACGGATTTCAAGTCTGAAATTTTAATCGGGCATCAAGAACTCATTCAAGTACATTTCAGAATTTTTCAGGATTTTTTAAAATTTTATCTCTATTTATTCTGTTTGCTGTTCCGGGATTGATTTTCTGTGGGCTGTAAGGTCCACGGACTTGGGCCTTAGATGGGGTCCACCTAGTGTGGTCCATCCAATGTTATATATTATCAAGTCTCGGTCTGGAACATTCCCAAGCTAATCTCAAGTCCATCGAGATCAAGTTTTAGGTCATCTTATCTATTCAATTAGCGTTAATCGGTTACCAGTACTTTCCTAGTCGTCGATGTAAATTTTCCTAAAGTTATCGGTTCGAGCTTTAGCAATCATCTGATTGAACCTTAATGTATCTGGAAGATTTTTATTTTCAAAATTTATTTTCTGTTTGAAAATCCTTTATACAAAAATCCCATTTAAAAATTCTCATTTGACGAATTTTTAAATTTTATTTCCGATGTCAAGTATAGCCTAACCATACATCTAATTATATACATGCATCTAGAACCATTGATATACCAATTATCAAAGTCAATGGTCAAACATATAATTTTTCAAAATTTATAATCTTGTCTAAATATTCAAGAGATCAAATTCTATGATTGAAAGCAAGCAAGTTTTAGGGATCTTTATCGAGAAAATCCTAGCAAAACGAGCAAGTTGTAAAATAATCATCACAATCCATAAATGAATTATATTTCTCATTAGACAATCATCATAATCCATAAATGAATTATATTTATGAGATATGGCCATGTAAATGTGTCCATGTCCAACCATTAAACATATTCAAAATCCTATCCTAATTCCATAAAAATTAGGCGAAAAATCTACACTAGATCCCATATAGTTGTCATAAATATTAGACGATCTATAACCATATATTGTAAGCATGATCAAATCATTTCTCGATAACTAAAGATCTGAGATCATACATGAATAATCCATCAAAATGCGTCAAATATCACAGCATAATTTCTAGGACTAAATTATGCTAAGAATCATCATTTATCAATTCTACACTATTCATAGCAAAAGATGTATTTTTGACCAATCTTTGACATAAAAATCCGTGAAATAGATGATGAATCACAGTGATAAAAAATTCATAAACTTAATCTACTATGTTTATAAATGCATCTATTTAAATCTTTTGCTCTAAAATTCATGGTATGATAAAAAAATTTCAAGAATATACTAGTCTTCTAAATTTTTGACCTTCTAGGTCAATCTAAGCTATTAGATGGCCTTGCATGTGTACCAAGACCACATATATGGTATCATTTGGCTCAAGTCAATGTCACATTATGAAATGACAGAAAATATATATATTAAAATTCATTTTATGTACCAAAAATGTAACATTTCTTAGCTAATCCTTCAAAGGTTACCTAGTTTGACCTTCTTGGTCATTTAGGACAATTAGATGGTCTTGCATGTGTGTAAAGATCACATGCATGCTCATCTTATTCACACGTCCACTTTATTCCAGATTTTATATATATATATATATATATATATTCAAAAATTATATATTTTATTTACAAAGATGCAAGATATACCTATATTGAGATCATAGTAGCTTGATTTAACCCAATTTTGGTCAATCTAAGTCATTGGATGGCCTTGCATGTGCTCAAACATCACATGCATGATCATCCCATCTCGGTCCTATACATAAATCAAGATTTTTCTTTATCCTTTTAAGGCAATAATTAAATCTAACCATTAAATCTACAAAAAAATCTCAAAATTTCAAGATCTAGTGGTCTAAGCTCATTTGGTCATTATAGACCATTGGATGACTCTAAAGTGATCATATAGATCACATCCAAGAGTTTTAAGTGCTGGTCCCATGTAAGACCTTCGTCATTCCAGAACTTTAGTCATCCAAGATCAAAATGGAACATATAACTATGAGAAAATTTATACTACAAAGTTAGGAATCTAGACAAAATTCTAAACTAAGATTTTACCTTTACAAAGCTCCTAACTCCTTGTTGTTTTTCTCCAAATCGTGTGGTTTAATGGGCTGGAATGAGACTCAAAAATATACGTGTAGATGTGGGGAGTAGAATGGTGGTGTTTGATTTAGAATCTAAGGGTTAGATTGAAGAGGGAGATTTTTCTATGCACTAGGGTTCTAAGGGGCTCTAATGGAGTTTGGAGTTGAGAAGAGAGGAGGAAGATGAAGTTTGAATGCAAATGGGAGGTCCCCTATAGAAATTCAAAATTTGCAATAGGAGGGGGGAGCATGAGATGAAAATTTTTGCGACATGGCACACCCTCACTTCCCAAGCCAAAGACTCTTCTAGTCCCCATGTATTCCCATAATGACACCCTCTCTCTCTCCTCCAAGCTCCCACAAGCCTAGCATCTCTAACCCATTTTGACTAGCATCTCTGACCCATTTTGACTCCTTTTTCACACGGCACATCTATTCTTATCTTGTCATTTTGTGATTTTTTATGCCCCAAATTCATGTGAAAGCCCATTTTTTAGGAGATCTTGTGGTGTATGCAAATTGTTGCATCCTACACTCTAAATTTTTCTAATGCAAATTGGGTGGTGTAAGATAGTCAATCTCAAATCAACAAAATCAATAGTGTAGATTGACTAGAGGTTTAAATAATTCAAATTTTTAATTTTAAAATTTAAGAAAATTAATTATATTTACCCTTAAATTTTTAGTAGATTTACAAGAATTGTCATTCAACTGTGAGAAGTACTAACACTTAACTCTAGGTGTTAGTACATCTCCAAACCTTTATCTCATAGGTCAATCTTCGATCTGATACGTCTAAGAATCTTGTGATGATCTTTAAAATCCGATCTGTTGGTAATGATCCTCTCATCACCATCAAGGTCCGGACCCATTTCGAGTCAAACCTCTGGTCAAATTTTTATTCATGCAATAATTCGGGTTAATTAAGTGATGAGATATTATGTGTGTCTCATCAATTTTTCTAACACACCCATCCAATTAAATGGGGCATCTAATTAAATGGGGTGTCCTATGAGTCTTATTAACATGGGACAAAATCTTGTTAAATCGATACGTATCGTCCGAGCTCAAAACCGATACGTATCGGAACAGTAAAATATCGGACGATATATTGAATGTATCATCCGGCCTTATACATATAACTGAACAATACGATACTTTTAATATACCATATCGTTCGGGTCCAATATCGATATGTATTGACCGATACATATCGGTATCGGACAAAATTTTGATCTATGACCACTAGTAATTGTCATTTTCCTATTATTTTAAGGTGTCTCGAGAATTTTGATGGACCTAGCCTCCGAGAGTCACCTAGCATAGTCAAGTCATACCAATGTCCAATTAACATTGAACCAACACAGAGATCCGGGGGCCCTGAACATTCTGATTTCATAACTATGAGTGGTCCTTATCCAGATTGCTTCTACTTTCACACAACCATTGGATTTTTGTAATATGGTCTAAGTGCCCTAAGTACGGCCTTACCGTAGCATTTGGCCTTAGCGTAAATTACGAAATAAAAAGCAGGAGTTTAGCAAACTTTAGCTTATAGGGTAGAGAATCCTCACTTCCTCAGTTTACCAAATACGGGTGACATAATTAATGCTGTGACTACTGACACTGCATCCCATGGGCACTATTAGAAATCTCGTCAAGCGTGCTCTACTTAGGTCCCTCGTTCCGTCCAATCTTGAATAGATGGTGTCAGATTCATATTTACATGTAGCATACTTGTTTTCTGAGACTTTTAAAAATTGCGTGGACCGTGCACTAGATGGAGTGCACAGGTCGTCAATTGAGATGATCAGATTGACAGTCAACATATTGACCAAAATCCATGTTTGTGAAATGCTTTTACTATTTTATGAAAGCATTTGGTGTGCCTCGGACCAGTGCCACCATCTTTAGGCTAAGCATTACATAAACTATGGCTGTGTTATCATATGCTTAAGATTTGATGAAAAAAGTAGGGGTGTTATCGGGTCGGTTTTGGAGCAAAATTAAAATTGAATTGATAACTATCGGTTCAGTCGGGTTTCAATTTTTAAACCTCAAATTTTTAATTTTTTTTTATTAAAAAATCATTGCCAATTCATAAGAGTCAGATCACGGAAGACTCTGTAGGTTGTTGCTTATATCGCTAATTCACTATTAACCATCTAAAAGTAGGTGATTGATCAAATGACTAAAAATATTTTCAAGAAATTAATGCACCTATCAGACAATCCAAATCGATGGGCAGATGAAGTGATTATTAGTAAACATTAGTAGGTCTCGACGGCATGAATCCATACAATATTACAGTCAAATCGTCTACAGGTACGCCGTCATTCGATAGAAGACAACCAAAAAGTAGAATGTCAAACATTCCTACCCATCTAATTGCATGTCAAAATTTAGACAATTGATCATAAAATTTTCAACCATCCATTTAGCTATCCTCTGATCTGTGAAATGTCGAGCATTTTTCAAATGCATGATATGGGTTGCCAACATGTATTGTCCAGATCGGCCAGATTCATAACACATGACCCTTCATAGCTATTTTATATTTTCATTACATTATAACTTGTATATATATTCATATTTTTTGCATAAAGAGAGAAAACATAAATCAAAACAGAGAACCTAAATGGTTGAAACATATTTTCCACAGATCATTACAGAAGGTAATGCATGAACAAGATCAATCTAAATACATGCATGCATATAATAGAAAATCATATCGAGATCCTAATAATTTTACAGAACCCCAATCTCAGACATGCACCACTATCGGTTTCTTATCGGTTTGATTTCGATTTTTTAACATTAAAATCGAAACCGAACTGATAACTATCGGTTTCTATTTTTCAAAATCGAAACCGAACCGATATGTCCCAAAACCGAAACCAAACCGAAATTCAGGTCAGTTTCAGTCGGTTTGATCGGTTCGGGTCTGTTTGTGCAGAACCCTAGAAAAAAGTGCTCCACATGCATAGTGAGAATGACGAGCTCAGATTCGGCTTGTTTGTTGGGGGTGTCAGTTCGATTTTAATTCGGCCAAAAATTCAAAAAATATTTTGGGATTATAAAAGTAATAATTATTAACATGAGAAGTGATCATATGACTCAAGTCACCGATTGACTCCAGTGGGTAACCATCAAATTTGGTCAAACATTGACCGCAATATGATCTGACAATCACCTACTCGAGTCACACGTAACTCGAGCAAGGTGATCATTGCCTATATATATATATATATATATATATATATATATATATATATATATATATATAATTATATTACATAACTCATAAAAATAAAAATAAAAATAATATTATATAATCTGCATATATTAACAATTTATAATTATAAAAAAAATAAGTTTTTTTCATGTACCCCCCTTGAGATATGCCATATTTGTACTCTACCCTCATATTTGACCTATTTACATTGTGGCCATTGATTCGATGTTTCGTTTACTTATTACTCCTTATAGGGATGGATTCTCTCACAACATAACCTTTGACTACTTTGAATCAATTGATGGAGATTATTTTTTGCTCTGATATTAGATCTAATTGATCTTGAGATCTTGGACCTACAATCAAACGATCAACTTTTGATATCACATGGTACACTTTTTAAAAAGTGAGCCAAGAATAATGTTTAATGTACACTATGATCACCATGTGGAATCAAACTCTAACCGATAGCAAACTTTTAACCTCAAGATTCACTGGGTGGAAGATTGTGGTGAATAAGGATCTCTATAGTCTGATTTAGAGTGGTCAAAGATTAATATTGTCACGGATTTGTCACTACAAGGGTAATGAGTAAAAGAAACACAATCGAGCCACATCAGTGAACAACTTTTCCTGAGTACACAAATCAGTAGAGCTTTTGACATTTTACTAGTTTAAATATTGCGCATCATCTAAGGTTGGTGGTAGGAGATTGAGCCGAACACTGGAGGCCGTGCACAGGTAGTAGGGTACGTAATAGCAACCCTTTCCATACATACGAAGAGGGCAATACGTAGTCGTACGTTAGTACAACTTACTGGGCTATATAAGACACTTATAGGAACTTCCCCCACTCCCAAATATTAGTAACTAATAAAGCTATAAAGGAATTTGCTGTAGTTGCGTGACTTCAGATGTTGGGTTTTGAGAGCTGGATGTACGGCCTGCTCGGGTTCTGTCCCATCGTGTTCAACAGGATCTTGACCGTTGATTTTATGGTAAGCATTCAGCTTCTTCTTGAAAAAGTGAGAGAGAGAGAGAGAGAGTGAGGTGAGTTCACTGAGTTGTTTTGAGTTCAAAGATGGCTAAACCAGAATACAAATGAAAGTGTATTAGGCTTAATAACAGCAATAGGAAAAAGCGATATATTCCCTTCTGCAATGAAATCTGAGGATTAGATTCACTCACTCACAGTCATGGACACTTGACTGCATCCCGAAAAGGAAGGCAAGACAAATTTGTAAACAGTGCCTCTCAGAATTCTAATTACTTTAAACACATCTAAATGGACATCTGTTTCTTAAAACTGTTGAACTTCTCAAGGCTCATTCTTCCATGGCTTCTTCTTCTTCTTTCCTCGTAGGACTCTTACTTTTGGGTGCCCTTCGCATTAGCTCACTAGCCGTTTTGGGACAAAATGCCACAGATGATGCAATTAGCATGGAGGCTGAGGAGTACATGGGGATTTTTGAGGTCATGAGTGACCTTTTAGATGACCCCAACTGGATCCAGATACACCCACACCCATGTACGGACACACCATGGCCTGGTATCCAATGTGAGCTAGGCCAAGAACAAGATCCAGTCCTTCATGTCACCAAGATACATGTTGGTCCAGATGTTGCCACTTCAGGTTGCAAAACTTCTGCTAAACTGTCAGATTCATTATTAAAGTTGCGTTACCTCAAGACCCTCTCCATATTTAGCTGCTTCATCACATCAAGAGTCACCCTCCCTTCAACTCTCTTTACTACCTTCTCTTCCTTGGAGCAACTGGTCATCAAATCAAACCCAGGTCTGGTTGGTCAAATCCCTTCAAGTTTAGCAGAGGTTGGCAGTTTAAGAGTCCTTAGCCTATCACAGAACAACTTACATGGAGGAATCCCAATGGAGTTTGGTGGGTTGGTTCAGTTGGAGCAGCTGGACCTTAGCTACAATTATCTGACTGGTGAGGTACCAGAGGAGATTGGAGGGCTGAGGAGTTTGGCCATCTTTGATCTGAGTTACAATAGTTTGCAAGGGCAGGTGCCTTGTTCTATTGGGCAACTTGTTTCCCTCCAAAAAATTGATTTGAGCTTCAACATGCTTGTTGGAAGGATACCACCAGATATGGGGAAGTTAGGGAGGTTGTTGTTGTTGGATATGAGCCATAACTTCATACATGGGCCAATACCAGAGACCCTTTCAGGTTTGAAGGAGCTAGAGTACTTTTTGGTAGAAAACAACCCTATAAATACAGGGTTACCTTTATTTATTGGGACACTTAGGAAGTTAACAGTATTGAGCCTTTCAGGGTGTGGGTTTTCAGGTTCAATACCAACATCATTCACTTCATTAGGCCATCTAACTGCACTCTCTTTGGACAAAAACAGGCTCAATGGGACAGTTCCTCCAGAGTTGGGGGCACTTTCAAATCTTGGTCAGCTAAATTTGAGCCAAAATCTGCTAAGTGGAGAGCTCGTTTTCCCTGAAGATTTTGTCAACAGGCTTGGTAGGAGACTGGATATTAGAGGTAACAGTGGGCTGTGCACAGGTATTGAGCTACATCAGAAGTTTCCTTTATATTTAAATGCACCTGCTTGTTTGATTGCTGGTGAATCTAGCAATAGAACTTGGGCTCAACAGCCTAGAACAAATCCCGATTATGAGAGATTGAAACCAGGTTCATATGATGGGAAGGTGAGTTCGGATGCCTCAACTGTGTATCTGGTGTTCCTTTGGTGCTTGGGTGCTTACCTTTACGCAATTGTAATGGATTATCTCTGATTATTTTTGTTCATGGGTCATTCTCTCTTTGGTAAGTCTAAAAAGAGCCTGTGAGATTTCCCGTTCTTGTGTCAGTGGGTTTTCATACCAACTGGCCCAGCTCAAAGAT
Organism: Chloranthus sessilifolius; assembly: GCA_021018995.1. NCBI lineage: Eukaryota > Viridiplantae > Streptophyta > Magnoliopsida > Chloranthales > Chloranthaceae > Chloranthus > Chloranthus sessilifolius. The sequence continues at coordinate 8,415,408 of CM037589.1, read as the reverse complement.
GCTTGGGAGTTTACATTTTGGAACTATGTGGCGTGGCCGACATTTGGGGCCGGCTTGGATAGGCTTGGCTCCAAACAACAGCCTCTCGCAAAAGTGAAAAAAAAAACCCTGCCTTTGAAATTGTAATCTTACCCCCGGCGGAAAAGGTAATCACTCCATTGAATGCTTTGATTTAGACAATCGCGATCATTTTTTAGAACAAATCACGCCATTGAATGCTTTGAATTAGACAATCAAGATCATTTTTTAGAACAATCTTCCTCGTAATAGGTTTTGAGAACATAGGTGTATCATCAGGCATTCCAAATTTTTATTTCCCGTGCACTTATCTCAAAAATTAATGTGGCCCACATCACACTTAAATGTGATTTTTAGGTCACTTTAGGATGTGGACCACGTGGAATAAAAAAAGAACACGTGATGTTATGGCATTTTCAAGATTGGGACGAAAAATGATCATCCGATCCAAAAGCATTCAATAGTATGTTTTCGGTTGAGGTTACATTACATTTTTTATAGGGTACAAATAGTTGTACCCTAACAAAAAATGAGTTAGTCTACAGTGAGTGTCCACCCGTCTGTGTGACCGTACGATGTGTACGGACTCCCAATGCATGTCGCAACCACACAAATGTGTAGACTGCTTTAATGCACATGAGGAGTGGCCACCCATTGTAGACTAACTCATAAAAAATAGGTAAAATCAACTTTTGTGGCATCCAATTTTAAGACTAAAAACGTCAATAGTGCAAAACTGTATTAACGTTCACGCATTGTTCAAGTGAGCAACACAATAAAACATGGACCGTGACATTCGGAAAATGGTGCGATACACGTGAAAACGTGCTGTCCAAAATTTGGTATAACAGGGTGTTACCCGTTACCCACATTTAGTACCCATTTGGACCACAGTTAAACATGCATTGCACTAATTTTCAAATGGCCCCATTCATGTTTGAATCAACATGCGTATCTGAAAACACTATAAAAGGTTGATATGGATTGTGCTTGCTAGGTTTATGTTGTCACATCCATGCTGAAGAGAGTGCAAATACTCCCAACATGTTAGGCCAAGTGTCAAGCGCCTTGGGATGAAGGCAATTGCCGATTCAACGCCCAAAGATTGCCTAGACGATAAACTTTGAATAGAGACTGAATTTTAGAAGTTCAGTACACTGTAATTTTACTTTTGTTTGCATTGCAGATAGACTGAATTTAGTAGGACTAACTTTCATATGAATTTTGGTCAGAGTCCTTGTAAATACAGTTTTTGACAAATGTAAATTTGTTGAGTCCTTCCTAGTTTGTATTGTAGATCAAGTTTTCATTGAATAAGAAAAGCTACTCTAATAAGAAACCACTTAAGGAGAAAAGCTAAACAGATTAAATGAACAAATTGAATAAAAGAGCTTTTCTCACCACAAATCATTTTTTCAAAATGAAAATTGATGCTGATAACTGTTGGTAAGATCTGACAAGAAGCCCAGGGTTAGAAGGGGGACCCACACACAAGTGCGCATGCACGCACCTGAACCTGCACCCGCACCCGCACCAGCACCATGGGATTAGATCAAGAAAGTTCTAATCATCGATCATTCGCCCAACAATAGTGTGCGATTTCATGGACCCCGCCGAGAGACATGATATATTGTTATCCATCTCGGCCAAATCCCAAATCACAAGACATCTCTTCCAACACATCTTGTTTCAGCCAAGAATTTAAGCACAACGTTTTGGGTAATCGGTAAACTGGTATTCATGATTCAATATAGGTGGCACTAACTCTAATCAACCCATGAACCCTCTTAAGACCCTTTCACTGCATCAAAATCCAGTTCACAAATTGGACCATGGCAATTAAAATAAACACCATAAAATTATATAAAAAATTTGCTTACAAATTAATATCTAAGAAATCGACGACTTGTAATTTCAAAATAGAAACAAAACTCCAAAAGAATCATGTGTGTGTAAAACTAAATGCCATTTATGATGGCTTACAGCTTAAGCAGTTGTGGGCAATGCTTTTACTAGAACACAGAGACTGCTTTCAACAAAACTGACTGACATTAAGGATGCCAAAATGCATGTCTGATGTGCCAAATTCCTCACTCAAAGTCAGTTCACTTTCTTTTTATCAAAGTAGATACCTCCAATCTGTCGATGAACAGAAACATTTGTGTCACTTTATATGGTGGAATCTGCATTTGATTAAACAAATGGTAACCATGCTCTAGGCTTTCATAGGTTGTAAAACAGTTAATAATTTATATCCAAGCCAGATGTAACTGAATCATCACCATTCAAATTTGCGATTGAACATTGTTTGGACAGACCTAAATGAACTCCACAACATTTACAGAGCCTTAAAAAAACAAGGGTAGTACTCACAGCTATATACACTATGGGATCGACTCTCTTTGCCTTAGGCCTCAGATAAGAACCCCCACCTTCTCACTTTTAAGCCATACGGCAGTCTTTACTGATCCAAATTATCGAGTTGGCAGACATCTCATGACCTTTTGTGCAACCCAAAATATATGTCTGTTGGAGGATCCATACCATTGGAATCCAAACACTTCAATATGAACCCTATTTTCGAACTAAACAATGGTCCATATTAAACTTCACAAATCAAATATTGAACCCTCAGATGAGCATGCTTTTTTGGTTGAGTGATCTTCACATAAAGTTTAGCTACATGGAAAATTTGGATTGGCCAAAAAAGCCTACCATGTGACCCAAAAAATGGGATGGTGAGGGCTTTATCTTTGGCCTAAGGTGAGCTCCCATTAACCCATACACTAGAGAATTTGGTCTTTAAATAGCAATAACCATCTTACCTCTAAAATAAGAAGTGGGCTTTCTACTTATCTGCTCTATGAGGAGTTGAGGACATGCCCATTGGTCTGACCTCAACATCTTGAGATTTTTCTTGATTGATGTCCCTGTGTGCATCTGAGTTGGCTCCATAAGCTTCTTTTCTTAACTTGAAGTTATTGTATGCTGCTACGCCTACAATGGCTACAAAAACAAAGTGACCAATGTATTAAATGTGTTACAATAGGTTAAAACAGATATGCATACGAACACATTCATCCAAACAAGTATTAACAAAGTCTAGAAAGGGTGCATTCCTATAAGTTTCTCCCAGTTTATCCATTTCTATTTACAAGCAAACTGTAGATGATTGAGTAGTCAAAAAATTTGCCGAGACAACTCTAACTCAGGTCGAGTTCTATAGGCCACTTGGTTCAAATTACAACATACTTTATTTTTCACTGGAAACTTGAAAAATATGCATAAGCATTTTAAGCTCCAAAAACTCAATCAAGTACTTAACCAAATTTTGGGTAGAATCAAAACAGGGCTGTCATTGAATCCAGATTGAGTTTTGAGCGTCTAAACTCTATAGCCATATTGATGGTTTAGTCTTTGTGAAACTAGAGTCATGACACTTGTAGCCAACAGAAGAGCTGTCATTGAGTCCAGATTGAGTTTTGAGTGTCTAAACTCTATAGCCATATTGATGGTTTTGTCTTCGTGAAACTAGAGTCATGACACTTGTAACCAACAGAGGATCATATATATATATATATATATATATATATATATATATATATTAAAAGCAGCTGCCTGTGCCCAATCGAATTCTGTAAAGAACTGTGCACTGTAAGCATACATCCATCTCTCAGACCGTAAAATCTCCAACAGCAGCTGGGGATAGGCTCCTGGGCATCAAGGATACATCAAATGTTGCAAGCTGTGAGGCTCTTCTTACTTCTCTCATGGGTGCTGCACTTTAGGATTGTGAGGGGGGGGGGGGATGTGCCTTGGAACTTGCAACCACACTATAGACCACAATCCCGTGGTGGAGCTTGTCTTCTGGAGTCTAGGATGCAGAACAGTCCAATTGCATTCTAGCCCTCAACAAAATAAAATTACATGAGCCTACATCATAGCTTTCAGCCACAAACTGTGAAAGCTAATTTAGACTGTCTTTCTAATTTGACCAGAAATGAAGCAAGCTACAAACCATGTAGAATGAACTGATAATGAATGAAACTATGTCGCTGGTAAATGGGAGAGTCAAACTAAAATCATAAAAGAGGAAATCACATAATAAAAAGATTGGATGCTAGGTTGTTGGGATTACCAATGCCATAACCAAATAAGTTTATGACTGTGAGCTTTGTGTCTGCAAATAAAAGAGCTGACAACAATACCACCACCCAGTCCTTGACAACCCCGGCCACACGAATGGTCAGAGCACTGGTATGTGAGATGACGAGGAAAACTGACAGATTGAGAGCAAAAGTACAGAGGGAATTGAGCGACAATATAAGAGGTTGGAAGTTCCAGGTCCCTGCAGCATCCATCTTTGGTTTTTCTAAAAATATCCATGGAATAAATAGGCATAGAGCACTGCACCAAACGAAAACAGAAAGTGTTATGGTTTCCCAAAGCCATGAATATGAAAGGGAGAGAGCAAGCCTGTTTTGATTTGTGATATACCTGCATGGGCTAACGTAATACATGACGGATATAGGGTTTAGTTTCAGGCCCTTCCTTTTCACTAATATCTCCATGAAAATGAGCCTCAAAGCTTCTCCAATAACGCCACCCATTTGATAAACCACTCCCACCCAGTTAACATTTATTTCCCCATAAGAAGCCACAATAACACCAAAACTGATCACTGACATTATAAAAAGCATTCTACAGCTCATTACTTCAAGGCCAGCTGCAACTCCGAGAACAAAGACAGCAACGGGCACTGAGAAAGTTAATGGAACAACATCAGCATTTGCAAAGGCATTGAGACAGTGAAAGAATCCCAATTTACAGATACTTACTGATAGCTTTCAACATTTGTGCAAATGCAACAGATATATAAAGATATGCAGTGTTTCCCAGCCATAGAGTCATTGCAAACGTCGCACCTATCGGAATGACTGATGTAGCATATCTGAATGTTGAGAATTTAGGTTAGCTTTATCCCATGAAACTTACCAAGTGTATATATATATATATATATATATATATATATATATATATATATATATATATATATATATATATATGCACTGGTTGCGGTCCCCATATAGAAGTTCAGGACCGAGCCCTTGCTAGGCCCATGTACACGTGAAGCAATAGGGCATTGCATAGATCATTTTCATAAAAAAAAAAAGGAAAGAAAACTGATGTCCACAGTAAAAATCAAATTTTGAACCAATTCAACGACCCAGTTTTCAAACAGTTTCTATCACATGGTGCATATCAGATGTGAGATGTCAACTTTATTTATTTAAAAATTGATCTATGCAATGTCTCCTTGGACAACGTAACACTTAAACATGATATTGGGTGCCACATGGCAAATTTTTAGAGGTTTGGTCCACGGCGGGCATATGGTAAAACCTTTTTCCATATACACACACACACACACAGATATATATATATATATATATATATATATAAAGCAAAATTCCACTAAATAGCTTTTGATGGTTCTATGAAGAACAGAGCGAATTTGTAACATCTTTCATCCAAAAAGCATTGACTTGACAAGCAGGCATGTAGTATTTGCAGGCACACACATACCTATAAACACTGCTTTCTTCATTTTTGTTTACTTACACGTACTGAAAGTAGAATGAGCATAAAATTTGACCAGATATCAATAACACAGTTATAAGGTAGTTAGAGAAGGATGCCAGAAATTAGCTACTGCCTATAGGGAACTTTTAAGGAAAGTGGAGAACCATGTATTCCAAATTAAGTTTCAAAATATTGGTTGTGGAAAATCTTGACAGGAGTGGGAGTCCATCATACACCAAAGCAACTTTGAAAATTAAAGGTGCATATCTTGCTAAGAATTAATTTTTCAAAGACAGTGCACTCTTGATAGCATTTGAGGTTTATTTTTTAATTTTCCTCACAAGTATGGTCTTTTGAAACATTTAGACTTGGAACCAGAAACAACAGTGGGGAGATGAAGATGAGATTCTCTTTATACAACGAGAGCTGGCATATGTTACAATGCAAATCCATCTCAATAACTATATAGAGAAGCTTCTACTTCAAGAAGCATAATAAACTTTTTTTGACAACATACTAAAATGGTCAGAGAAGGTACAAGTAGTTACAGCAAAGTGTTAAGAGACCCTAGATTTTAAATTTGGGGGGATAGTCATCCTGTAACGGTCTCAACTGATAGAATATTTGTGATGCAATCCGCACCTTTCCTTGACAACATTGATCAACATAACAGCACGAGCAAAGAGAAATAGCCCAAAAATAACTAGTCGAAATAGTAGAGGGCATCAATATTCTCAAAATCTAGAATTAATCCCTCAATAAAAAGTTTAAATAAGTAAAACGATATTGGGTTCTCAGGGTTTCACATTCCCCCTTTATGTCTCATATATAAGAGTTCAAAAATCTTAACCTAATTCTACCTCTCTGAAGCAGGACGGCACCCTAAACTACGTGAATGATATGATTGATTTTGCCGGAATTAAATTAGAATTAAATTAAGCAATAAAATTTACAAAATATAACAAATACCTCATGTTTTCGTAGTATTCCATGGGGAGGATCACATATGCTTCAGGTAGGGTTCAATCCAGGTGCTAGATCCGTTAGGTTACAGTGCAGATCGATCCTAGAGATAGAACTCTAGGTTTTTCCAGATTATGGCGCTCACAATTCAATGATGGGATCACTGATTTTCTCTGAATATTTGGTGCGGACGGGTTTAATAATTCTGCTGGGATCTACGGCTGTTGAATCGGGTCGATTCAATGGCTTAAGATAAAACTAGGGTTTTAGGATTTCAAAAGGGATGGTGATTGATTTAGGATTGTAAGGATCAACACACAACCAGAGAAGATGAAGATAGATAGACAGAATTGCGGGCTTCACACCCTTGGCTTCGCACCAAACCCTTCTCGGGAAGAAGAATCACTCTTCGTAGAGGCTCATCTCAAGCACACAAGCAAAAACTCTTTTCATTAATCATCAATAACTAATTACATTGTTCAACTTAAGGACCTTATATAGGAGTTTCAATAAAAGAAAACCCTAAAACAATTAATAAATAAAAGACAAATAAACCCTCAAAACAAAAGTTCGAACTTTTGTTTTGACTAAACATCCCGGCGCGATTTCGATCGATTGAAATTGAAATTCGATCGATCGAAATTTTACATATAAAATATCACTGTCGACATTTGATCGATCGAATAGTCCATTCGATCAGTCGAAATTTCACTCCATGACTATATAACTCTGTCGATGCCATTCGATCGATCGAAACTTCAATTCGATCGATCGAATTGGCTGATTCCTCCAATTTTCTTCTTTCGCCAATTTTTGCCTCATTCGCCTATTTCTGATTTCCATTCTTCTTCTTCCGACATTGGTATACACGAAACGGTCCATATCCAATGTCTATGACATCGGTGTCCCCGTCACTCTCTCTTCTTGTAAATCCTAAAATCAGCTACTAACAATCTAACATAACCCAGATTATAAAAAGTATAGAGTATTAGACACGCCTGTCTTGACAATCCTTAAGGTTTGAAATAGTAAGCTTACAATCCTACCTTAGACTACATGGTAGAATAAAATAATAAGGATAAAGGGTCCTTGAGACAGCTTCCAAGATTGAACCCTAAGCCAGCACCAATTGTTGTGCCATGTGGCAAGGCTTTAGCCAATTGGCACCACTTCGTGCAGGGTTCACTCCCTAGAGAAGCAGTTTTAGAACAAAAAAATTAAAAAATATATGTAGGGCCTTGTTCGCCATTCATTTTTTAATGGAGCGACCGCCATTGACCATGGTGATTAAAATGTCTTTTGTTCCTTTATTTTTAATGGTCTTTGATCAACTTTGTGCTCATCCACGTGGCATCTAACTGGCACTGCCCCTGGGTTGAAATAACCCCCCAACCTCCTAATAATAATAATTATTATAATAATAATAACCACAATAATACGCCCCTAAAAATCTGGAGAGAATTAACCTAAGCTACTTTCCTTTTTTCCATAAGAAAGAAATAAAAGGGGGTGGGGGCTGGTTTAATTTGCCCACTTAAAGTGGCAAGTGACCTAAGGTGATGCCATGTAAGGGCTATATTTCCACCCTCTTTTCTATTCTTTGTTTTCTTTTCTTTGTTTCTTTTGTTGTTTTCATCCAGAGCTGGGCAGCATCAATTTGTGTGGAAGGCAGGAGGTAGACACAGATTCATTAAATTGAAACCAGTAACACTAAAGTAAAACCTCCTTCGCTTTTTGATGAAGCTATCATAGAAAGGAACACGGAGTAAATATACAAGGAGCAGACCGTACAGTTCAACCATAAAAATATTTAGTTAATTTACAAGGAACACACAGTAATGCTCACATTTCTGGAGTCATCCCGTCCTCAACCTTCATAATCTGGGAAGAAACACCAAAATGAATTTTGTTACTTGTTATGAGCCTATGATGCCTTGGAATGATATGTAGGTTAAAAATTCAGTAATCACTATGCACATAAATTGATGATAAAGGACTCACCAATGATTATTAGCGCATAAAGATAAATAAGATCCACGCATATGACAGATAAGTAAATAAATAAATAAATCTAGAGGAGTACATACCTTCAAAACTTTAATGAGGAAAAAACACAATACAGAGGAAAAGACCATGTGTAGAAGAGTCAGTCCAAGAGGATAGGGAAAGTTAATTTGTTTTGATGATAAAACCCACTGCATTCATAATTAGAAATGAAAACACATATTAATCATGTGAAGCATAGAAGGTAAATGATAGCTTACTAGAAAATATCATATAGGGAAAATTGGCGCATTCAGAGCTTTAGAACAAATCATATTTTGACAGTGAAGTAAAAAAGGCAAAGTATTCCCTACCATAGGGAATGCTAAATTTCAAAATAATTATATCAAACTACCATACAATGAATGCACAACATTAACGACTGTTTGGAAAAAGGGACCGACTTTTGACCGTCATTTAAGCACCAAATGGTGTTTAAATGATCTTACACCATTTATTGGCTTATGATTTTGAAAATCCATACCGTCAAAAAGATATATCATCAATTGAAGGGCTATGGGTAAAAAAAATACACTTTTGGAGAGATTCGAACCATCCAATCTATGCACTCTAATATCAACAGTTGTTCTTAATTTTGATGGCTGATATTAAAGTTCACCGATCGGATGGTTTACATCAACTTATAACCATGATCCTTTTGTTGGGACATGTTCCAACGATGGATTGCCGCTTGGGCAAGTTAGATTGATCATAGATGTGTGCCACATGGCATAATGATATATCACACTTCAATGGTGTGAGATAAAAAGTGGCATTTTAACGGTGGAAGGTCATTTAAACACCAATTGGTGTTTAAATGTCGGTCAGGAGTCATCATCCCTTGGAAAAATGTCCATGAAGAAGAAAACATGGAAAAATGTCTATGAAAAAAAAGCACGTCGAAAAGGGAACAAGAAGGAAGAAATGTACATGGAGTCACAATAATTGATGATAGGGGTCATGAAAGGAGCAGTGTTATCTAGACACATGGCACGGGTGCCAAGTGTCAACGTACCAATAGATGTTTGGCACGTTAATTTCTAAAGATTCCAATACGGCTGCACCGCCTTAAGAAAAATAAATTATATAAATAGAACATATATAGAAAATAATTGAAGGGAAATTTTAGAGATATGTAATGAAAAGATACATAGTATATGTCATGACATGTCGTGAACCTAAATAAAAGTATTGTATATTGTAAAAATCGTTTTCAACTATCCAAACTTTTTATTTAGTAGTTACTAAATTTTACACAATTATTTTCAGAAACAAAGTTCATTTTATCATTGTCAAAACGATGTGCATTTTTATGGTAACATGTGATTTTTCATATATGTTAGAAGTTTCGTGCTGTTTGAGGAGTGTCCAAGTGTCAGCACGTGCGCCAACAAGTGCCACCAAGTGTCGGCACGACAAAAATTTCAAAAGTAGAAGTGCCAAGGTAACACTGGAAAGGAGATATTCCTGTAATTTTTTAAAAATAAGACAACACCTTGTACAAGAATATCTTGGGTCTCTCAATTGCAAAATCTCTGGCCTACACCCACAGAAGCCATTGTAGATTGAGGTCCCCAAGAAATGAGTAAGCTGTTGAGAATTAACACTCAATGTTAACTCTTGCCACTTCACCGTGGGTCGGGTAGGCGAAAAGAGTTTCTTAGAATTGACGTAACTAAGGGGCAGATTTGATAGTATTATAGATACGTTAGGATTTTATCGGTTATTGATTGAACTCTTCTGACACATCTAACAAAAATATATTTTTCTTTGAACACAAAGATTATTCAACTGCAGTACTAGTGTTACTTAGACACGTGGCAGGGGTGCCAAGTGTCAAGGTGTCGTAGATGTTCGGCATGCTAATTTCTAAAAAATCCAATACAGGGGCACAACCATAAAAACAAAGTAAAAAATACTTTTAAATTAAAATATATGTAGACAAATAAAGTTGAAGGGAAATCTTAGAGATCCAATTGCGGTAATTAAAAGGCGAAAAGTACACATAATGTGAGTCATGAACCTATCTTCAACTATTCCATATTGTAAAAATGGTTTTCAAGGACCCAAGTTTCTTCCTTTTTAATTTACTAAACTTTACACAGTTTCTCGTATAATGACAATTCATTCAAACATGTCTAGGCGAGGAACATTTTGATGACATTATATGGTATTTTTTCATGCGTGTTTAGAAGAGTCGTATTGCGTTGGGTGGGGGGGGTCAAAGTGCCACCAAGTGTCGGCATGGCAAAAATCCCGAAATAGAAGTACCTAGGTAACATTGTGCAGTACTAATCTGAGTGCATGAAGATTGCCAAAGACATGTAATCCACCAACGGCCATAATCATGATTGGGATTTGTCTCCATAAGCAAAACTCTACAGAATCAAACAATCAGTCAACTATTTCAAAGCATTCAAGTGCATTTGTTACATGTTCCAATCAGAACAAGTGCAAACAACGCTCGGGATAAAAGAATTCCGGTGCATTTTTTGTTTAGCATAACATACAAAAAGCTTTACAAAAGCCTTAAGTAGTAGTACTTAGACAAATCTCAAGGTACATTATGGGCATTGTTTACTTTGGGATCACTATGAAAATGGAATTGGATGTGAGGTAATTGGCTTTGGTGATGCAGACTATACAAGTAATTCACTAACTCACTTAGAGGCTTACTTCTAATGCAAACTACATGAGGCAGCCTTGTTTAACGTACTCCCAGATGAACTACTAGGCATATATTAAATTTGGGCTCTGAAGTGGTGCCTTGTTGCAGTGAAACAATTGGTGGTTTCCTTATCAAAGGCTAAAGCTGATGCATTGCAGAATCAATGCCACCTCAAGAATGCGTGTACCCTTAAAAATTAATGAACGGCATTAAACAAGATGGAGATTCCACAGTTGGGCCGTACTGCATCAATGAAAATGTTATTAAATCAACTACTATGCAATATTTATAATTGAATTTGGGCTCTGGCATGGTGTCATGCATGGATCAAAATATCGTCCGATACCGATACGTATCGGACGATACGTATCGGTTTTGGACCTCACCGATACGATACAATGGGTTTTTATCGCCCCCCTGAAAAAACAGTCAAATTATCGTTCAATGTATCGTTCGTATCGTCCGTATCATTCAATGTATCGTTCGTATCGGACAATAATTTGAAATTATCGTCCGATAATTTCAAATTATCGGTTTTGATGTTTTTTTTTGGGAAAAAATCGGAGAGTATCGTCCGGAACCGATACATATCGTCTGATACGTATCTGTTTTGGGGTTGGACGTTACGTATCGAAAAAACGAGATTTTGATCCTTAGTGTCATGTAGCAATAAGAAACAATCAATGAATCCTTATCAACAACTGAAGTTGAGTACATCCAGCATCAATGCCTACTTAAGCATGTGTGTGGCTTTTAAATTTAATGAAGACATTAACGACATTGGGACCATGCAAGGGCTGTAATGTAATGGTGAAAATGTGATTAGATTAGCAAAGAACTGTGTTTCATGCCTAGAAAGAAACACGTGAACGTAAATATATCAGAGGAAAGTCTTATGAAGAAATATTAGTTGTTTGCTGGTGATTTTGAAATATCAAATCATGGATATATTCACTGAGGGATTATCGATTTCAAAGTTTCGATGTTAAGAAGGCAATTCAGTATTAGGAGGTGAATTAGGAGTACAGAGTTAACACTTAGGAGGAATGATGAGACTTAGATTGCAAAGTTTAAAAACTCAGTATCGAAGACTATATCGGCTAGCCTTTACGTAGATACGTATCACTGATACTAATATGTGTTAGTCGATACGAAGGGATATCAAATCCTTTTTGGGTGATACTCACTGACTGATAAGTACGGACCAGTGTTGTCAAACGCGCGCCTAGAGGAAACACACCTACTATGCCTAAACATGGGATTTTAGGTGCATATGCAGTTTGGGGTGCACCTAGGTGCGCTTTTCAATGTTTGCAAGTATGCACGCCTTAGGTTATATATGCTGAAAAATGGTATTGAAAATGGCTCTGAGGCTAGTTCACTACATTGTCTTAAAGACAATAGACGCCCCCACTCCGTCGAATAAACGAAGATGCAATCGGGTTCCCAACGAATCTGCCTTCAGGATATAACAGAGCCCAGTTTTGCCAATAACCATACGTTCTCTTCTAGATTGCACTTTCTAGAAAGAGAACTTGTCATACAGATTTTCTTATATACGAAAAGAAATCTTAAAGAAAGAAAATAAAAACGTGAGAGGAGAGAAAGATATTACAATTTTTGTTGTCTTTCTAACCGGGATGTGATCTCTATTTATAGAGAATTCCGAACCATTGTGTCTTTTCAAATGACGGTGAAGAGACAAAACGCGATCTAAAGAGATACCTCTTCGGTCTGAAAAGACCGTTTAAGATCTTTTCGTCGTTGGGTCGTACTCCTTCGGCTTAAGAGCCATTGGAGGCAACTGTTGGGCTTAAGACCCGTTGAAAGCCGCCCGCTCATTGGGCTCAGAGACGTTGGACATTTTGGCTTGCGCCTCTTAGGCTTCTCTCTCTCTCTCTCTTTTTATTTCTTTTCTTTCTTTCTTTCTTATATATATATATATATTATATTAAAATTTTATTTTTTCCTTCATAGCTTTGCAACCATTAGGAGCTCTCAAGATAAAAGAGACTTGGTGTGAGAAGTATGGAAATATGGAGCTCTATTTATAGAGTCCATCTCTCCCCATAACCAAGCTCAATCCATGTGAAAAGCTTTCAAACCAATCACATGAGACCTCCAAGAACAAATGAGAGTCCTTCATTTCACTAACCCATGTGAAATGTGAATTAATACCCATCCATTTATTTTCTATCTCATCAATCCAAGTGAAAAGCAAAAAAATAATAAATACAAAAAGTTTTACTTAAGTTATCTATGTGAAAACCTTTAACTTTGCACGCAAAGTTGAAGGTTTCACAAGTTTGCCTTTGAATTATTATCAATATATAATGATAACTATAAACTTAATTTTGATATATATATATATATATATATATATATATATATATATATATATATATATATATATATATACTATATAAGTTAGAAGTCATAAAGTTAGAAGCACTATATAACATTTAAGTTTTAAAAAACTTATAAGCTATATTAGTTTACAATTTATACTTCAAATTTAAAGCTTTAGAGGCTTTAGGAAAGAAAAAAAGGCTAGTGCTTTCATTAACCCAGGAAGACCAAGAATAAAATAAGAAGAGAAGAAAAGGTTAGCACAACCCTTCATACTAGGTACGTGCACGTTTTCAAACAAACCATGAGTATACATTTTCTTTTCATACATCTTCCCTTCTTCTTCCTCCTACGGTCATTTTTTGTCTTTTTTTTCCTTGAAAAGATCATGATTTCACGGTTTTTTTCTTCTTCCTACCTTTTTTTCACAAACATGAATTCAGATTTTTTCTTCGTTCTTCTTCTTCTTTCTTTTGCAGCTTGCAGCCTTCTTTTTTTTCTAAAAAAATAATTCTTGAATTCACAATTCTTTTTTTAGTATGTGGGATTGTCGATATTCTTATAATATGTTGGACTGTAGGTATTCTTTAACATGTGCAACTCTTGAGTTTTGACATGTTAGTTATCAGTTATTACTTAGATGGTTATTAGTTAGTTAAGTATTTTTTAGTACACAATGTTAATTTTTTAGGATGTTTATGTATTTATTTTTATATTTTATAGTTGTTGATTTTTAGTTATTATTATTGCTTGTTGTTTGTTAGTTCCTTAGCTTGTTACTTGTTAGCGCCTTAATTGTTACTCAAGTAGCTACAAGTCTAATTTGTTAAATTGTATTTTTTTCGTGCACATAATGTTTAATTGTGTACAATGTTTATGATGTTTTTCTGTTTGCTTGTATTTTATAGGTGTTGATTGTCATTGGTCTTTATATACATGTTAATGAATAATAGATTTTGATTTATAAACATATTTAAAAATTTGAAGGTCACCAATTATTGATAGAAATGTAGAATACAAGGACATAGATAATATTATATTAGTTTATATATATATATATATATATATATATATATATATATATATATATATATATATATATATATATATATATATAAACAACAAAAATAGAAAAATGTCTAGGAAAAAAAAGGCCCAACGGGGACCCTTGGCGCCTTAGGTACACTTTACGCCTTTGACTGCACTAGAAGGGATACTAAATCTCTTTTCGGCCTGACACATATCAGGTGATACCAAGGGATAAGAAATCACGTTTTTGGCTGATATATATATATATATATATATATATATATATATATATATATATATATATATATATATATATATATATATCGATATTATTGTTAATTTGCATTAGTATCCGCCGATACCTACAGTTAGCTACAAGTTATCAACTGATACCTAGGGTATCCTCCATATCGATATACATTGGCGCTCTTGTACAAGTATCAACTGATATCCATAGGTACTGGTTGATACCTACCGAACCAGTAGCTATAGGGCGGTACCAAGGGGATCCCCAATACTCCTAGTGAATCAATCAGCCAGTATTCTTAAGATTGTCAGAATTTATGCCCTTCCGAGCCAAATCATAGTTTACCGTTTTAGGTTATGCACTTTGATATCCTTTTATACATTGTAAAACATTGGTTAACTATTGATCGTAATAATATAATGGGATAGTTGGGTTGCTTTCTTTATGGAGTAAAGGCATTGTATTCTAAAGGAACATTAATAGGTCCAATTTCATGGTTACAACTATGGTAGAATGCAAATGGACCCTACGGCTCCTTGTAAGCCTTAACTGCTCAATGCTCAGGAGGTGGGGACAGCTCATCGTGCATTGTTTTCACATGGAGAGGTATTCAAGTAATATATTCTCTGATCAAGTGGAGGATTCCACACACGTCTGTGTGTAAAAACTAATTATATATATTGAACGGAATCACTGTGTGGAGCCACTCTTTTTAGTTGTTATGTAAGAATGGCACCTCATATATGCCAGCTATGCTAAGAATGGTTTAAAATACCGGTTTTCCGGTATGTATCACCCAGCTCCAAAACCGTATGTATCTTCCGATACGTACCAATTCTGGACGATACAATGGGATGTACAAGGCCGGCCCTGACATTTTGGAGGCCCAAGGCAAGTTCCTAAAATGGGGCCCTTGTTTCATATTACTTTATAATATATAAAAAATTCGCCACATTTTTTTTTTGACAAATAAAATAGGGGAGCCATTACTTGCACACGTTTTTCAAGTGATTGCACCGAATTTAAAGAAAGACTTGGTATTTTAGGGACATGTGATATGTAAAATTGCAATATGGGCCGTCTGATTTGAAGCTCATGATCAATAGATCTCTGGGGCATAAAATTGGAGCAAAACACGATACTTGTCATATGATCTATTGTAGTCAACTGTTGAATCAAATAGCCTTTAAACAATTTTATGAGGCAATTGTCGACCCCAATCCCGGATGAGAAAAGAGGGGGTTGGTGTCACATTGATAGACGGTTGTAAAAAGACCCTGTTAATTCCCTAAAGGCCGACTCCAAATAGATGGGATAAGGCTATGATGATGATGATGATGATGAAACTATAAATGCAACAAATGGTCCTAGATGGATCCTAATACCTATTGTCTTTTATAGATCCTACGGAACAAGGTTCACTTGATTTATACATGTACCAATCCAATAGATCAATTAGTATTTGGTCAAATCTTCACTTTCTAAATAAAAGTCAATAGAACAAGACTTATACATATGACCATTTAAGTGGCCAAATGTTCATAGAAATTTTGATCTGAACTCACGTAGAAAAAGGATTTTCCTAATCCCCTTAAAACTCATTGATTGGGTTGGATTAGACGATGGAGATCCGTGTTTCACCTCTATCTTCCACACAATGGATCTTAAGACCATGTCTCCCACCTATCATATGGTTACTTTTATTCCACATGTCACATCCCCAAAACATGACCCTAAAACCACATTTGAGCGTGATGTGTGCCATTGCACACAAGGTGCACTTTTTGGGGAAATGTCATATGTGACATGTGGAATCAAAAATTGACCGTCTGATAGGTGGTATACGGTCTCAAGATCCCTTGTGTGGAAGATCGGGGTTAAAAAATTCTCCATCGGTCTCTGATCTGACCCAATCAACGAGTTTTATGGGGTTACACACGTGAGATCTTTTAGAAAACGTGTGGGTGCAAACAGTCAAATAGACTTTTAAAGAAAATAATTAACAACTGTGATGAAAATGATGGAAATTCTAAACAAAATTTTGGCTCGAAAAGACACAAAAATTGGTATCGGGTAAGAGTAAGGTAACCAAATTCGGGGCCCTTTAGCTTTATAGAATTTTTTTTTTATAAAAATAACCCTATTTTTTAATGGGAAAATACGATTTGGGGGCTCCTAAAAATCGAGGGCCCAAGGCTCTTGCCTGGCTGGCCTTGGTCCAGGGCCAGCCCTGGGGATGTATAGCTTGATACAAGGATCAAAATTTCGGCCGAAATTATCGGTTTCAGTCCCCACCAAAACGATAATATGGGACCAAAATTTCGGTCATTGTTTGTATGGGATTGAAATTATCGGCAGAAAATTTGAATTTCGGCCGAAATTTTGGTTCAAATTTTCGGTTTCGGTCCCCTCCAAAACCGAAATGAAACCCGAAATTTTGATCCTTGGTCTGATACATTACCAATATATATGTAATGCACCAATACGATACATTCAAAGCATCGTATCAGTGACCTCCGAAACTAGTACGTATCGGAGGTTACGTACCGGTTTCGTCCAAAACTTTGAACCATGATGCTAAGTCCTTGGACCTAAGATGCATGTGATCTTCTGTAAACATTGACTAAGGGGCTCTGATTCACCA
Organism: Chloranthus sessilifolius; assembly: GCA_021018995.1. Classification (NCBI taxonomy): domain Eukaryota; kingdom Viridiplantae; phylum Streptophyta; class Magnoliopsida; order Chloranthales; family Chloranthaceae; genus Chloranthus; species Chloranthus sessilifolius. Next base: position 8,397,864 of record CM037589.1, on the reverse strand, counting down.
AAAGAATGTGGCCAATTGATGTCGATATCCTCAATGTCTTGGGTACCCAGTTGCTGTTATGACATTTAGGTTGTCAAAATGGAATCCAAGATATAGCCAAATTTAAACAAGTTTCATCAGTGTAGTTAAAGTGCAAGGCACGCCTGAGGTGCCAAGGGTCCCTAGGGCCTACGCGTGGCCTAGGCATTAAGGCGTAGGCCTTTTTCCCATACGCTTTTTAATATATAAACTATAATATATTTAGATACATATATATTTATATGTACTTTATTCATATATATATATACATTGTATTCTAAATTTTTATTAATTATTTGCGACATTTAAATTTCAAAATGTGGTTATAAATCCAGGGGCATAGCCAGAATTTTCTTCTGGTGGGGGCTCGGGGTGGCAGACAGATGTTAAATACTTACCTGGGGTTGATCCTATGATGCCCACTTCACCCTAATATAATAGATAGATTAGAGGGCCTGCACATCAAAAGGTTGTGACAGAAGCCTACTATATAAAATTTTGATATCGGTGCTACAGCCCCCATACCACTCTACCTGGCTACGCCCCTATATAAATCTAAATTTATTATGCATAAACATTTAGATAGAGAACAATAACAAAAATAGATAAGCATCATAAATGACTAACCACTATATGCACTAAAAAATACAAGTCAGCAAGCTAAATTAATAATTATTTAAATAACAACTAATGAACTAAACATAACTAACAATTGATAGTAAAAAGTAACAAGTAATAACTAACAATTAACAAATATAATATCCAGAAAAATAAACAAATATCATAAACAATTACACAGTATGTGCATTATAAAACAATTTAAGTAACAAATGTTATAACTTACATCTAACATTTAAGCATTATGCAAATTAAGCAAATAAAACATCTATACAAACCTAGCCATATCTAACCAGCTTAGAAGTTACTTGTTATAACTTAAAAGTTATATAATACTTAAAGGTTTATTAACTTCTGGGTTATAAAGGTATATTTTATCAAAAAAGAAGTTATAAAGGTATAAAATTTATTATATTATAGTTATATATAAGTATATAATTAAATTTTTATATAGACATATAATTTTACCCCATCAGATGCTTAATATATAAGGCAAATGGTAGGTCATAGAGAAGAATGAGTGGAAAAAGACGAGAAATTCAATGGGATTCTTGATTGGATCAGGAATTCAATTTGAAATTCGATTCAGTATGGATAAAAGATAGTCCTATGTAATACTATTCAATTCTCGTCGATGAATCAATTTGATGGATCAGATTTTGTTATTCATGAGATTGATACATATTTAAACTAAGGCCTGCCTAGGTGCAACCTTAAGAAGCACGCCTAGGAGAGAAAGGGGCACCTAGGTGCATGCCTAATTGCATTGCGCCTAAAAGTCCAAACGCAGATGCAACAAGTGCGCCTTATGCCTAGGCACACCTTTGAATACATTCAGTGTCACAATGGTCTTTGATTATTCAACCTAATCATACAATCAAATGCTGACTGGCTTAACATGGAAATATTGTTTAACGTGTTTTCACTTGTTTGCATAAATATTATTCACGTAATATTATGAATTTTGAAACATTTTAAAATATTTATGGATCATCCATTCTAAGTGGTCAAGAATATCATCCGATACCGATACGTATCGGACAATACATATCGGTTTTGGACATGAACGATACGATACATTGGGTTTTTATCGCCTCCCTTAAAAAACAGTCAACTTATCGTTCAAGGTATCGTTCATATCGTTCAATGTATCATTCGTATCAAATTATCGGTTTTGTTATTTTTTTTTGGAGGGGGGGGGGGGAACCGGAAAGTATCATCCGGAACCGATGTATATCGTCCGATACGTATCGGTTTTCAAGCTGGACGATACCTATCAAAAATTCGAGATTTTGATCCATGGTCAAGATCTAAGGTTCTCTTAAGATAGTTTTGATGATCTATAAAAAACAAACAAGGTAAGTTGGAAGCATAAGCATGATCATGTGTATGTGATATGGGTTTGATTGATGTTTCAATCAGGATGGTACGATGCAATGAGCGGGACACCACCAGGTTTAGTGTCAACATATGAACACCGGAAATTAGCACATATCCACGAACACATGGAGATTCCACATTTGAATCTCTCGCGTGCCTCAATATGGACAAGCATTGCAGCTAATACCCGAATTTAAATTCAGAATAAGATTTAAGATGTTTTATCTAAAACTCTTGAATTAAATCTATAAATAAGAGGTGCAATGATTTCCTAACTACACAACTCTAAAGAAAGAAGAGAGCAGTCATAGCTCTAATGTGAGGTAAAGGAGAGGAGAAATCAAGGATTTGCAGGTCATGCTAAGATCCTTCCATAACCCTAAAATCTATTTTATAATTTTTATTATATTTTCGAATCACGAAATTAATCATAAAATCTGAACGATCCTTGATCAATCTTCATGATTGATCGCCCAACAAACAGATTAACACATTTTGATAATGACCCTAGAATCAACACTAACTCTAGCCACATCATCACATGGCTTCGACTGGTGAGAAGAATCTGTTAGAATAATCTAACTTGTTGTAGATTTGGTTAGTATTTTAGAAAGATTAAAACTCTATCAAATTGAATACAAATAGTGAAGAGAGTACATTTGAAAGATAGAGCTCCAAAAAGATATCTTGAGTTGTTTAGATGGAAGCTCTAAGTTTGTATTAGATAATTTTGAAGATAAGTAAGATACAGTGTAGTCTCTTGAATTCAAATCATAAAGTTCTCTTATTCTATCCAATATATATCAATCTATTACCCCCATCTTATGTTTGATAAATGGACCTCACACATTGAGGTGAAACTATGGATTGCCACTTCAGTAAGAAAAAATTGCAAAGGTCGTTCTTTGTGAAGTCTAATTCCAGAATACAGAGATCTCATAGAAGCCTCACTTTGAAATAGTAGTCAAGAAAATTCATATTAGAGAGACTACATTTCACTAACATCCGATTCGATTACCGACAAATGCGAGAACATTTGCAATATCTCCCCAACAAAAACAAAAAGAGATTGCGAAATAGAAAATTAATGTACGGAAAACTGCCAGAACATGTCTAAAAGTACATCGAACAGAAATCTATATATAGATCTAGATATTTGTTTCTATTGAAAAAGAGAAAATTTCGAAATTGGAAAACCCTAGCGCAAGAAATAGAGTTAAGAAGCGAAACAAGAGTGAAGCTTACCTTGTTGAAGAAGATCTGTCCACTTGAGAGGGCAATGTAGAGAAGGATATAAGCGTAAGTGAGACCTTGCTCTTTGAATCTCCCCATTCGATCTGACATTGCTGAAATTGGAAGAAAACAATTTGTTGCAGACGAAACCAGAGAGAGAGAGAGATCTGAAGAGTAGCTGATAAAGCAGATCGTTCTCTGCTCTGGTCTTCTTCTTCGGACACAAAAGTCGTTCGGTTGAGATGTTTTGGCCTTCTTATTTATGGGGTGCTCCGAAGAGAGAGAGAGAGAGAGATCTGAAGAGTAGCTGAGATAGTAGATCGTTCTCTGCTCTGGTCTTCTTCAGAGTTCAGACACATAAGTCGTTCAGTTGAGATGTTTTCGGCCTTCTTATTTATGGGATGCTCCGAAGCGCAAACCCCAACCCCATTGCTGGTGCAGGGCGATTGCGACAGGGGATGCTATTAACGCCCACGGAATACTTGGATTAATTCTTAAGTAGGCAGGAGCAGCTCTCTGGCAGACCAAATGAAATCTGATAGAGAAGAGGAAGAGAGCAGCTTTATGACTCATAATAACTTCCCTCGAGGGGTGCATTCGGTTTGGTTTGGTCAATTTTGGACCAAAATCACAAACCAAATCGGTTATAATTAGTTTCTAGATTTTCAAACCAAACTAAACTGTTCAACTCTTAAATCAAATCAATCCGATTCGATTCGGTTCAATTTGATTCGGATGGTTTCGATTTTCCTATAAATTCTACTTACACATCAAAAAAATTTTATCTTCTCAACCGATTTTCCTCTAAGTTCTACTTTATCGCTTTAGGATTTAGGAATAGGTTAAAGACAATAATAGGGTTTTATATAAAAATATGCATTTTACTTAAATGCCCTTTAAAATTAATCAAAACCCCATATATACATATATATATATATATATATATATATACAACCTACATTCGGTTCGGTTCGGTTTTGACTTAGAGAGGCTTGGAATCGAAATCAAACTAAACTTTTCAATTTTCCTTTTTTCCAAATCAAACTCAAACCAATACCTGTCCAAATCGGACCAAACCTGTCGGTTCGGTCCAAAAAATGCACAACCCTACTTCCCTCTAAAGAATAAATGTGAAAACAGTTCTCCGAAAAAGCCTAAGAGCGAAAGAGAAGCTCTTTGTCCCGAAAGAGCTAACCCAAACACACCCTAAACATCTCAACTAATCACACCTAAACATCTCAACTAATCACAACTGAAAATTATTAGCTTCTTTAAATCAGACGATAGAAATCTTTTTTGCCTTTCACACAATGATCCTGAAATCATAGGCGAACTACTATAAAGCCATATTTTGACTCCAATTGGAACACATTGCGAAAAGTAATCTTATGTTTATTCTTTGATATATGTGCCAAAAATTAAAATCTCACCATATGATAATATGCTTGTGATCTCAAAATTTATTATATGAAAGATTGGAAGGAAAAATAATATCCCACATTTAATTCAGAGCAGTCAAGAGTTTCCAATTGTAGTTAGTACAGAATATAACTGTTGATTTTTGGAAGAACTGACATAGAGTAACCAACCCGTTCGGTATATGTAGGCCTGTTTCTTACCAAAGTATGCATGTCTAGTTTGTAATTCAAAGCAATTAAACACTTATAAAGTGAATGATTATAATGTAAATCTACTAACATGTTTGAAAATTTTATTTTAACGACATTTTCCTGCTTTTAATCACACGAACAAGACGTTTTTTCAATACAATTTTCAACAAATCGCATGTCTATTATCCTTTGCGCGATGAAAAGTAGTATCACACGTAAATCAGTAGCCCATCCAGGTTGGGAATGATTGGTTATCTTAGATGCGTTCCGTTTGGAAAAAAATTAAGTAATACTTATCAAACTATATTAGAAAATGACTTATATAAAGATAGGTTTAAAGTAAGGATCAAAATTTCGGTTTTCGTTTCAGTTTCGATTTCGGCCTTGTCCAATACAGAAATTTTGAAATTTCAATGCCTTTTAAAAAAAAAAAAAAAAAAAAAAAAATCAAATTGCCATAGTAGCAAAATTTTGGTGAAAAATTAAAGTTTTCGTTTCGGCCTCCACCGAAACCGATGTATTTTGGCCGAAATTTTGAACCATGATTTAAAGTACTTTTCAAATAAGGTTCAAACCATTTTTATTTTTAAAAAAATAAATAAAACGTTTTAACCATTTTAGGTACTTTGACCCAAAACTGAATAATGGCAACTAGCTTATGAACTACTAATATCATGAGTTTGTACTAGGGAAGTTGCCCGAAATCTAAGTGTACTTAGTATTTGGGTCACTTTTTGAGATGTGTGTTGAGTGGAATTATCATGTAAATCGTTTGATAGATGTGTCATGATCTAAAAGTTTGAGACATAAGACGACATCCAACATCTAATTTCAAGCCGTCAAAAGCCATTTGCAAGATTGTAATTAACGATATGTTAGATTTACATGATATGTGTCACTTTGTGTTTGACTATTTTTGACTAAAGACAGTGGGAAGTGATTTTTCGTCCAAATCTTTTATACCAAAGATCTTTAGTGTACCTACCGAATGATTCAATGTGTCATCTCAAAAGTGACAAGTGTCAAAACTAATGGGCGTTCGAGCTAGTCACTTAATACTAACTCTACTATTATACTCATGGATCAAAATATTGAAATCCATCGGCCGATATATTCAATATATCGGCTTGATATAATTTTATTTTTTTTAATTTTTGTGGACATCTGTTCTAAAGTCACGGACGTCCGTTCTTAAATTTTCTTTGAAATTATCATTCGATACGGGTGATACATTACCCGTATTGAACGATAATGTGAGAACCCAACCCGTCTGACCGACCCATCCCCATGGCCCAACTTAGACCCAGACCAGACCCAACCTAAAAAACCTCTTCTCTCTATTGCTGCTTAACACCCAAACCTTCTTCCACCTACCCCATCGGTCGACCCAGAAATGGAGGCAAGAAATTCGCTGTATCGGCATGGTCTGCTGTCCGGCACCGTCCGACGGGAAGCCCTGTGCACGGTAACACCATTCCCTTCACGTCACACCCCCCTTCCCCTTCTGGCTATAAATAGGGTCGACCCCCTCTTCTCCAACCCACCATTCGATCCCCTGGTAAGCTTCTTCTTCTTCTTCTTCTTCTTCTTCTTCTTCTTCTTCTCTCCCTCTGCTCTTCTCCATCCTCTGTTTTCTTTTTCCCTTTTATGGCCGGCTACGATCCCGACCATTCATTCCAACGCCCGCGTGATCATCATTACTGGGCACGCTCTCGCGACCACCGTTCGCCATCGCAGTCGCGATTGGGGTTACTCTTACCAGTGGCGGTGCCGAACCGTTGACGAAACCCACCTTCTCCACCCGTTTATTTTTTCTTTCACGACCACCAACCTTCTTTCCCTGCCAAACTCCTTCTCCCATTTTACCATCAGCTGACAACCACCCCGATCTCGCTCCTTGTCGCAGATCGGTGACATTAAAATATCCATTATTTCTGCAAATAATATATAAATTGTAAAAGCCTCGCCTCATCCTTCTCTATTTTGACTCAGAACTGTAGCCTTAAAAACCTTCTTATTTTATTGTATTTTCTATTCTTGTATATACACTTATATAAATGTGAATCTGTATATATTTATTTATATATATATATATATATTACATCCTCTATACAGACCTACCCTTTTATTTATTTATTTATTTTTCTATAAATGATATAGGGGTGTATAGCCACATACCAGTAAGAACTTTTGGGGCCTTAACCAATTATAAAATATGTTAGAAAAATATGTATACGTTAGGTTTCGTATCAGCCATGGCATTACAAAATGCATTTTATTTATTACGAGACCCGACCCATTCCGATCGATACCTTATCGGCTAACCCTTTCGTGAACCGACTCAACCCCTAACTCATAATCCCCATGTAGTCATCCAACGTTTTCATCTAGTCATCGCATAGTGCTAACACACCATCGTTATCGTGCAGGCAACACGTCGAGCGACACGAACGTCAACCACCCCCACCTCAATCACCAAGGAGGCGCGCATCGAGGCAAGTGGCCTACCCTTATCACATGATTTTGATTAAGTAAATTAGTACTAAGTAAATAGTATATATATATATACGCGATTACGCGCGACCCTATAATTATGAACTGAAACCCTTAGGTAGTGTGATACATCTGTGAAACATTATTTGGTAATGATATTATAAGTATGCTAGAATAACCAGGTAAGGATTTGTTCATTTATCTCTACATAATTGTGATTGTTAATTCAAGTTCTGACATAAAGTAAATCGTAGTTAATTCTTGGTGGCATGTCATGTATTTGAACATATGGGTAAGCATGGTTATTGCATGAATTATCATGAACTGGTAGGAAGAGGAAATGATTAGGAAAATGGATGGACGATAGTATTCACATCTTTTTGAAAAGCATCATGAATACCACTTGGATTATGAAAGGCATCAATTATTGAACACATGATTTTCCATCGCATACGTTGTGCATTGATATAAATATATGATATTTCTTGTGTGGATCCCATCGGGCAAAGATAGGTTTTATTTAATGTCCGTGTTATTGCTTTCATTTATGAAGTACGTATTGCCTACCTACCTGCCATGGTAAGGCGTGAAAGTTAGACATGTAATGTGATGTGGTAAGGACTACCTGGACGGAGGTGAGGTCCAAAGAGGTCACATGTGGCTGTACCATGGATCCGGTACTATAGTAGTAGAACCTACACTTATAAATGTGTAGCCGCTGATGTTAAGTTATTTTCTTTTGTTTTCCTTTTAAAGAAAAACTTCATGTTTTTGACATATACACCTCATTCATACTTGATGATAGTGCACATGCAATGTATTGAGAACAATCGGTGAAACTGTTTACATATATACAACTCCTGCTGAAATCGATAGAATGATCAACTATGAATTGTTTTCATCTTGTTATTAAGACGTAGCCTACTAGATATTATCAGGGGGTCACTTGTTGAGTTTATCTCACTCCGTTGTTAACATTGCAGCGGCGAGGCAAGTTGATAACCAGACTTCTCAAGAGGAGACGTTAGAGGACCTCCTGAATTAGAGCCAGAGAATTAGTCAGGTCTTGCGTTGGTTGTAAGGGTTTTTGGAATTGTAATTCTATTCACGATAAACAATGAATTGTAACAATGATGTACCCTTATATTTTTGTGATCATGAATGGAATCTTGGATGATGTGTTTTGGTTAACCTTTAGTTCGGTTTTGATTATTGAATTTGCTCACGCTCTGAAGTTTGCGGTGTATAGAATTTTGGGGCGTGACAGATAAATTGCCTATTTTTTGGAGTGTCTGATAAATACTCTATTTACCGTCTCGAGCACCCGTGAAACTGATTTGTATCGGACGAAACGTATCGATTTCGTCCAATACTTTGATCCATGATCATACGTATGGTAACAGGGTCTTAGAGAGAGAGAACCTTACCATGGTCGTAGTTAAAGTAATGACAACAATATATGTATGGTACAAATGATAGAGGTCTCTGTTTAACATAACAACTTAGGCTGGACTGATTTGTTTACTTAATGGGCTGCAAAATAAGGCCTAGATCCAGCTCCCAAGCCTGTAAGAGTGGCCCAAGGCAGCCCACATTGAAGTGAGAACAAAAGCCCATTAGGCTCCCAACCGTTGAGAAAAAAGTTAGTATTAGGTGCACTGGTAGGAAACCTGCGCGATGCACATCAGCACATGAGCAACCTGCAAATGAAGAATTCACAGACAACCCCTAATAATCCAAGGTTGGGATTTGGGAAGCAAAATTTAATTAATTTTTGTGATTATAATTCATAAGTGCTATATACCTCCCTATCAAATAAATAAATAAATAAATAAGTGCTATATACCTCCTTATTGATAAAAGGAGAATCACCCGAACACCACCCTAAGCGCTTGTATCAGGCACCTAAGAACAATGAGAGAGAGAGAGAGAGAGAGAGGAGACCTGAAATCAGTGGGCTGACTTTTTCTTTTCTTTTTTTCCAAAAAAAAATAAAAATTCTTAGTTTCAGAAAATGTGATACAAGTAGAGCTTTGCTTTTTGCTCCTTCTATCTCTTCTTATTTTCATTGTAAAAGATCTAGAAATGCGCTGATAGGTAACAACATCCTGCCTTTATACAGATAGGCAGATAGGTATAAATGTTCGCCTTTAGCATGCTCTTGGGGACACGCGTACATTAATTGAGATCATCCACGTTTAAGAAAGATGCCATATATATTTATCAAAAAACAAAAAAAAGAAAGATGCCATATAGATAGGTCTGAGCTAAAACTCAGATTGTTGAACCAAGTCTAAGTTTCTAACCATTCAATACTTGAGCTCAAGGTTTAAAATATCGGTTTTCAGGCATGACTGAAATCGAAAATTTGGCCGAAATTTTGAGGGTCAAACCAAAAATCTAGTACCCAATTTATTTATTTATTTATTTAAAATCCCAAATTATCAATGTAGCACCGATAATTTGCTACCTCAATAATTTAACCGAATTTTTGAGAATTTCGTTTCAGGTGAAATCGAAACCGATTGACCGAAATTTTGATCCATACTTGAACTGATTTTAGGTTGACACATGCACCAAACACAGAGTGCATTCTATGTGTCGGTACAAAGGTTGGGCACCTAACACCGGCTAGTCAATACATCAATACTATATACTATTACTAGAAGCCAAAGGGGTAGTTATTTTTGTTTATTTCGATTTTCACATTTTTAACAACAAAATATCCTTAGAGCATCTCCAATGGGGTATACCAAATTTTGGGTGGTGTGGCGAAAATGGCATATGAGGTGTGGATAAGTCAAATTTGGCATATCAGTTGAACTCCAACCGAGTAAGCTAAATTTGCACTAAGAATAAATAAAGGATGAATAAAATATTAAAAAAGTAATTTTAAAATAAATAAAATATTGTAAAAGTGACTTTGGCATGGTATGCCAAATTTGACATAGCAAAGTGAGACGCCAAATCCATGTGAGATTTGGCATCTTGGTTGGAGTCAAAGATTTTCTTAAGAGATGCCAAATATATCCGTTGTAAATGGCACGTGGGAAATAACGTCTCCCATTGAAGATGCTCTTATATATCTAGTTGCTATTTATTTTTTCTTCGTACTAGCATCTCGGGTTTGGTGGTCCGTTTAGAGAGCACTTATTGTTATAGTTTCACATTGGATAGAGAAAAGTCTTGACCCTTGACTATATGTGATTAAGGACATTACATGTTATGATACATTTTGGGTGGGGACTTAAACTCATGCCAAAAATAAAATCAGGGTAGGAACCTAATATTGGTTATAAGTTGTCATACTCATCCTCTCAAAATTAAGTTTTTTGGTTAGAGTTTTGCTCACAATAGCCTGCGCAAATTGATTAAAAGAGGAAAAGAGATGCATAACCGATATGTATGTGTCTTCAATAAGAAGAACGTATTGACCACCTCTTTATTCATTGTTGGTTGGCAAGTGAAATGTGGGGAATTGTTTTAGGATTATTTAATATGAGTTGGGTGCCTCCTAAACATCACATTCAAATGATTAATAAGCCATCTGGTGAGATGAGGTTCAAGTTAAAGGAGAAGTAGGTTCTCTTTGAAGAGTATAGTACGTTTTTATATGCCATCTAGTGGAATTTGGAAAAAAGGAAATGATAGAATCTTTCCAAAAGTGTGTAAGCCAATTGCCATGAATATGGCCGGTGTTGAAAATTTAAGGTATGTTTGGTTCGCTGTATTCCTGAAAAATCACGTCTAAAGTGGTGATTTTAGGGGCAACGGTCGGATTTATTACATGTGTTGTTCAGTTCACCGTATTCTATGCATGTAAAAAATTGTACCAATTGCAGATTATTTTGCTTACGAGCCTAAGGCTTTGTAACTCCAAAATATTACATGTAATTTTCACCAAGATATGAACGACTCTATTTATTACAAGAGGCCCTATTTTTATTGTAGCATTTAAATGTTGCTTGTAAGCTTCCAGCGGCATAACTCCACAAACGACCAACACATTACCTCCGGCCTTCTCTCAAACCCCACCGTCCTGCGACACTCTACTGATGCCACCACCTCCGCCGAGCCTCAACCACACGTCCTCCTTAAACTTGTTGCCCCCATCAACAACTTCAACCACTGAGCACATTCTATCTTGCATTTCTCTGATCATTTTCTCAAACCGAGCCCTAACTGTTGAAGAAGAGGAGTGAGAAGAAGAAGAAGGATCATCTGATTCTTAGGGAAACGTTTTTGGAGTCTCCTTCTCGATCGCAACAACCGATGGAATTAGAAAGTTGGTTCTTTTGGTCGAGATTCGTGTTTGGGTCAGCGTTTGGGTTGGGAAGGAGAGGGATGGGGTGGTGTTTCGAGTTGCAGAGGAAGAAGAAGGGATGATGAGAAGGGAGGTGGAGGGAGTATAGAGTCAGGTGGTTAGCATTGCTAGAGTGCGATGATCGTATACGTTAGCAAATACGATAGATAATTAATGATCTAGTGCTTCAATGTACTACTAAAGTTTCGTGCTATACCTTGCTAAGTATGAGAGGAGATTTTATCTGTATAAAGAGATTAGGCTCACACTATGCTCAGGTGCAATCGTTCATTTAACAAGGTAACAATGTCTACAAGTTAAAACTATAATATAGAGGGTACCTTCATTTTCAGCCGAAGATTCTTCCTTCACAACCCAATTTTCACTTGCTTAGACATATTGATCTATTTCATTTTCGTGCATGTAATGCTTGAAGTCTACTTCCACCTATCTTATTCGAACTTTCATGAGGTTGTACAAATTTCACGTGCAACAAATTTCGACATCATTAGCATACGGCATAAATCCAATTTACTCGGATACTAATGCTTGATGAGTCAAATTATCATAATTTGAGAGATTCTATTAAAAATTTTACACACGTTCTTTTTAAAATAATGTATAACGGCTATAAAGGGGTATCTTTTACAAGGCAAAATTACAGAAAAAAGAACGCTCATATTACGACAGAAAATTACACGTGATTTGGATATTGCATGTAATCTAATTAGCATAACATTAATGTCTATATTACGAGCCCTCTGTTATGCCGAAACAAACATACCTTTAGTCATTTCTTGGAGTAATATGAAGAAATTGGGGGGAGGGGGGAGTGGCAATGATAGGCTATGGGATAGCCTACACCATTAGCTTTTGTTGACTCTTGGTGTGAGAATAGTTTCTCAAGTCTTGTTAAGTAATTGTGCTTCAGCCTATTTGTTAGGTTTTTTATTTTTGGGGGTTCATGGGGTTCTTTTTAAGATCTTTGTTTCAATTGCTCACTGTAAGCATGTATCCTTCTTTTTCCTTTTAATAATATTCTTTTGTTACGGATAAAACAAAAAAGTTACTAGAACTAGAACTCAGATAGTTTCAGTCCGTATTTGTATTCTCATACTATGGTGATCAAATTTAAGTGGTTGAATCCTATATCCAATTCAATTAGTTTTATATTATTTGGTACTAAGGGATTTTGACTTTTGCTGTAATATCCTGAAAATTTGCGTTGAACAGTGACCTCGGGATCCGTGTCCGATTGGTCATAGGTTTGACCAAGTGGGAGTCCACTAGTTGATTCGAGAGTGATGAACGGATATGATGTGAATATGATGTAAGTAAGAGGAGTGTAGTGTAAATCTGGAGTCGCATACACCTATCTTGGGTGTATGTGCTCAACACATGGACAAGGGGTATATAAGGGCTTAAAGAACCCTAACTTCATTGTTTTGAGTTGTTGAAGAGAATTAAGAAGAGAGAGGGAGAGAGAGAGAGAGAGAGAGAAAAGTAAAGAGGGTTGTTGAGCAAGGAGTGAATGCAAGCCAAGGAAGGATTCGAGTATTTAAGGCCGAATTCAACGCGAAGGATTCCTTATAGCCAGAGCTGGAACCCTAGCCATTCCAACCTTGAGATCAAATAGAATTGAGATTCGATTGAGGTAAAATTTGTGTGAATTAAATGCATAGATCATAGAGGTTTAATTACAGTCAAAATTTCTTAAAATCATAGGATAGAGGCTTAGAAAAAGAAAGAAAAATTTGTTGAGAAGGAATTGGAAGATCAGCCCGAAAGGGGGCTGATTCTGGCCAAATCGATTAATCAATTTGGTCTGGGAAGTTGAAAAGTCAAAGGACCCCGAAATCAATTAATCGAATTGAGTTTCGATTAATCGATTTTAAATTTTGATTAATCGATTTGGTATCGATTAATCAACTGAGAAGCTCCAGTGGCTGGAGAAATGAGACCTGGCGAAATTGACTGATCGAATTGAAATTTCGAATAATCGATTTCGGATTTCGATTAATCGATTTGGGATCGATTAATCGATTTTGGAATTTCGATTACTCGAATTGAAAATCGATATGTGTAAGTTGAGAATTTTGATTAATCGATTTGAGATCGATTAATCGATTGAAAGTGTGACAGCCCGGATTTTGGCACCCCGAAACCCGTGCCATCAGCACGATCATCTTGACCGTGCCCTTTAGCTAAGCACGGAACACTGGTATATCAAGCATCAAAAAGTAAAATAAACGAAATTTCAGGATTTAAATCTATATTAATTAACTCCCCAAAAGACAGTTCTACCCTCATACCTCTGCATGAATGGAGAACCGATCCGAACCATCGATGATAGCAATCATCACGGATGGTTCGTCCCAAAAGAGAAATCCCAACTTCTCATATACATGATTTTAAACAAAATAAAGGCTTGACATACCAAGCCGTACAAAAACCTCTCCAAGAATCTCTCAAAGTGGCACAACGGAGTCCTCTAGAAGAAGTCCTCTGGAGGTGGCTCCAACTGCCACCCGAGGTCCGACCACGGGATCGGCGTCTCCTGAAGCCTCGGCATGCTAGTAGTGGACTGCGACGATAGTCTATAGGGTGAGCTACATCCTAGCTCAATAGGGAACAAACACGATTGAACATATAAATTATGACTCACATATATTCCATGATATGTCATGCATGATGTGTCTATGCAATTATTGATGAAACGGTTAGAAAGCATTTCGTTTCTTGTTGATTACATATATTTTCATTTACTCATGAATGATCTTGAAAAGGCCTAAAGCAAAACTTAAACTTTCAACTTAAGTAATCGAGAGCAATATAGCATCGAGCCGATGAGATACCCATCATCGTCATCTATATAGATTTTAACCGTATTCCCCGGAATACAAATAGTACCCAAGCCCTTTCCCACGAGGATTGGTGGGGGTTTCACTTGTCTCAATAAGCCTCCTACTGGTTTAGCCATATCCATACTTGGATATTCTGCCGTGTTAGTCGTGGATATCCCGCCACGTCGGTGGGGTACCCTATCAAACCTCAAATAACAAAAATATCGGTGCCTTACATATAGTTATTCACCGTGTAAATGTGCTATCTTATATCAGTTAGGCCCTATCAAACATGATTCAATCCTTGGATACATCCCTGGGATGTATCCATTTACTACATCACACGATGCTCTTATCTCTTTACTTCTTCATCCCCTGGGGATGGCTCATTATGATTACTCTTATGGATGTCACACACACACACTTTTCACAATTTCTTAAGAAATAATATTTGAATTGAATTCTATATCACTACATACATGCTCTTGTAAAATAAAGTACATGTTCAAGGTGTTCCCTACCTCAAGTCTTCATTTGATCAATGCATCAAGGTCCCACGTGGCTCTCACACACGCATCACCTATGGTACCACATAACAGGTGAAACACATCACAAAGGATGCAATAAAGGAGGTATAAGACCCTCCAAAATCTTAAAGTCAAACCCAAAAGTCAACATAATTTATCTCAGTCGATTAATTGAATTCCAAAATCGATTAATCGAACCTGATTCGATTAATCGATTTCCAAAATCGATTAATCGAAGGTCAATATTGATTAATCGAAGTAATTTCGATTAATCGAAATTCTCCTTTTCGCAAAGTCGATCCTCAGTTCGAACAGTCGAGTTTTCATTCGATTAATCGAATCCAATTTCGATTAATCGAGATTCTTCTTTTCGCAAAGTCGACCTCGTCAATAAAGTTTTCATTCGATTAATCTAATTTCGATTAATCAAATTCTTCTTCGCAAAGTCGACCCTCGTCAACAATGAAGTTTCACAAGTTGATCAATCGATCCCAAATCGATTAATCGAAAACTAAAATCGATTAATCGAAATCCCATTTCGATTAGTCGATTTTTCTTCAAGCCATTTCCTCCAACCCCTGGGGTCCACTGGAGGTTCTCAGTCGATTAATCGATCCCCAAATCGATTAATCGAAATCCAAAGTCGATTAATCGAAATTAAATTCGATTAATCGAAATCGAGGTCTTCTGACTTTTCAACTTCCTGGCCAATTTCGATTAATCGAAACCCAATTTCGATTAATCGAAATTGTCGATTCAAATTTCTTTCGAAATGTTTCTTCCCAATCTTTTTCCATACTTTTTCCTCTATTTTTCTAAGCCATTATCCTATGACTTTAACCATTTTCAACTACAACTTAGCCTCTACGATCTATGTATTTTATTCACAAATTTTTTTACCTTGAATCAATCTCAAATTGATTTCAAATCAAATGGTTGGAAGGCTAGGGTTCCAGCTTTGCTTTTAGCGGATCCCTCGCGTCGAATCCGGTGTTTATTGCTCGAATCTCCCTTCCTCAACTAGCATTCACTCCTTGCATTAATCACTCTCTTTACTCTCTCTCTCTTCTTTACTCCTCTCCTTCAACAACCAAACTCTTGATTTTAGGGCTATTAAATCCTTTTATCAATCTCCCTCTTTGTGTGTTGAGCACATACACCGTTGTAAGTGTAAGTGACTTCTCATTCACGTCACACATCACATAATCACTCAAACCATCACATCTCGTCCGTTCATCACATTGTATGCTAACTATTTGACTTTCATTTGGTCAAACCTATGACCGATCGGGCACGGATCCTGAGATCATAGTTTAGTGTGATTTTTTTTTTCGGGCTATTACAGAAAGTTTCGATTAATCAATTTTGGGTCGATTAGTCGATTTTGAATTTCGATTAATCGATTTTGAAAATCGATTAATCGAATTGGGAGATCGATTAATCGACTGAGACTGTTTTAGTTGACTTTTTAGTATGACTTTGAGATTCATGGAGGGTCTTGGACCTTCTTTGTTACATCTTTACTGATCAGTTGCATGTGTTATGTTGTACCATAGGTGGTACGTGTGAGCATGAGCACAAGGAGCCGCGTGAGACCTTGATGCTTGGAAATTCAAAGACTTGAGGTAGGGAACACTTTGAACATGTACTTTAATTTGTAAGAGCATGTATGCAGTGATATGTAATTTGAATCGAAAATTGTTTTAGTTAAGTAAAGTTTTGTGAAAAGGGTGTGTGTGTGTGTGTGACACCAACAATGTAACTAAGAATAAGACATCCCCAGGGGATGAGAAAGTAACAATATAGCAAAATGATAAGAGTAATTGGATACATCCTAGGGATGTAGACAAGATTGAGTAATATTTGATAAGGCCTAACTGATATAAGATATCACACTTATACGGTGAACAACTATATGTAAAGCACCCGTTATTTTTATTATTTGAGGTTTGGCCAGGATACCCCACCGACGTGACGGGATACCCGCGACTGACGCGGCAGGATATCCGTGACCGATACGGCGGCGAAACCGTAAATCAGTACGGAGGTTTATCCGTGCGCAGTAAGTACATCCCAGGGATGTTGAGATAAGAATGAACCCCGCCGTCGATTCCTAGGGAAAAGGGGCTTGGGTAGTTTTGTATTCTCAGGGAATACGTATAACAACTGTCTATTTAGACGACGATGAAGGGTATCTCATCGGGGCTCGATGCTATATTGCTCGGGGATTACTTAAGTTGAAGATTTAAGTTTTGCTTTAGGCCTTTTCAATGTCATTCATGATCTAGTAAAAGAGATGTGAAAACTGTAAACTGTTATTAAAAGTAAATGTACATTACCATCTTTTCAAGTTGTTTTTCTCAGTAACTTCATAGATCCAGCATGCTTAAAATATCATGGAATATATGTGAGGTTTTAACTTATATGTTCACTGTGTTTGTTCCCTATTGAGTTAGGATGTAGCTCACCCTTTAGACTATATGTCGCAGGTCCAGTACTAGCAGCAGCGGAGGTTTCGGGTGACGTGGATCCTGGTGAGTCGGATCACACGCCCTTAGACGAGTTGGAGCCACCTCCAGAGGACTTCTTCTAGAGGACTCTGCTGTGCATTTTGAGAGAGTTATTTTATGAGATTTTTGGTACGGCTTGGAATGTCAAGTGATGTGATTTTTTAATGTAATGTTTTACTCGCAAGTACACGAATCGGTTTGTATATAGTGGGTGCGGAGTACGAGATTATTCCCACGAGGACTAATTTTGAAATATCTAAAAGAGACAAGTAATTCTAGAAATCTACTAAGATCTAACAGTATTCTACCAGTTTTATGATTTAAGCGGTTGATGAGATGGTAATTAATGACTACAAACTAAAATTCAATTGATAATTCAAAAGTAAAGGTGAAGATGATGATAAAGATGAAGATACTAAATCCTCTCATCTTTGGTCCGTTCTTCCTATAATATAAATCTAAGGATTAAATTATGAGATATTTCATTGGTAACAAACATCTTTTATGGAAGATCAATGGTCAACACCCTAATAGGCTCCACGTTGCATCCCTGCAATCAGGACTTAGATGATTTTCATATATAGATCTGGGATCAAGGGCATGGCTAGGCACACATGATCTCAGGTTCAAATAAAAATCATCCCCAAAGTGGGTGAAAATTCCAACAAGAATATCACTTATAAATCTGAAATCAAGGGCATGGCTAGGCACACTTTATTCAGATTAGGGAGTATTTAAGATAAAACTACCATTACAGAACCAAGATCCAGGGCATGGCTAGGCACACTCGATCCCAGAACATAATCGTAATTAGATCCACACGATGAAAGCAAAAAGACCATAACAATGATTGGATAAAATTACCGTCACAGATTTGAGATCCCGGGCATGGCTAGGCACACGCGATCCCGGATAGTGGCGGGGATTTCATCCGTTCATGATAGCACAACAATCATAAAATAAAATCTCATATTTTAATCCTAAATTTATATTATTAAAAATACATCCCTCGGATGGGAATCATTAGATCTCCATCCCTATAAATTTAGCCACACATATTGTAATTAAATGACATAAATAAATAAAGACGGGAAAATAACATTAATTAAAATTACCTCAAACTTCAAAAGAACTTACTTTGATCTAAAAGTACGATGATCTTCAGAAACGAAATTAATGCAGGAATAAATTTTGAACAAAATTTAGGAATGAGTACTGAAAAATTAAAGGGAACAAAGCTCTCAAAAGAATAATAAAATTTTTCTATTTCTATGTCTAACTATGAAAAATAATGGCTAAAAACTAAGAACTCTAAAACTAAAACTCTCTCCTAAAATTAATTCTATCTAATTAATTCCTACGTAATTCTCCCCCTTCCCCGAAGTGTTTGAGTCACTTTAAATAGACCCTCGTCGCGGGAGTCTCCCAACCCAATATTTTCGGGTCGATTAATCGACCAGGGAGGGTCGATGCATCGAGCCGCCAAAAAGTCCCAAAAATCTGCTTTACAGTGTCAGTTTCGTGTCAGACTCTGACTCATCCTCGATTAATCGACCTATAGGGTCGATGCATCGACCCCAGAAATCCGTGAAATTCAGCATTTTTTCTTGGTTCAGACACTGCTTCGGTATTTTGGTCATAACTTTCTGTCCCGAACTCAGATTGAGGTAATTTTTGCGCCGTTGGAAAGCTGACGAAAAGATCTACAACTTTCATGTTTTGACAATTTCGTAATTCGGCTGTCTTGAAGGTCCAA
Source organism: Chloranthus sessilifolius (assembly GCA_021018995.1). Taxonomy (NCBI): domain Eukaryota; kingdom Viridiplantae; phylum Streptophyta; class Magnoliopsida; order Chloranthales; family Chloranthaceae; genus Chloranthus; species Chloranthus sessilifolius. The sequence continues at coordinate 8,378,573 of CM037589.1, read as the reverse complement.
ATTTAGCCGCAAGTCGCACCAAGTTCTCGATTACCCAAAGTTGCAGTGTTTTGACATTATATTCAGAATTCTTGGACTGTTTTCTATACTTGGCTTGTATTTATCTGAAACACTTCAAATCTAATCATTCTCGTCAGATAGCCTTCATTGGACAGCTAAATATAGGTATTTAGGGGTGAAATATCATCATTTTTCAGTACTCATCATCAAGCATTCTTTTATGTTTAAACGATGTAATTAAATTGAGATAATTCTTTTGGGCGAACCATCTAGGATGATCACTTATCATCGATGGTTCGGATTGGTTCTCCACTCATGTAGGGGCAAGAGGGTAGAACTGTCTTTTGAGGAATGTTTAAAGTCATGATGTTCCGCATTTCATATCATCATTTTTTTTGTTTATAATTTGATTGATGTAGTACCAATGTTCCGTGCTTAGCCAAGGGGCACGGTCTGGAGATCGTGCTGATGGCACGGGTTTCGAGGTGCCAAAATTCGGGCTATCACATTTGCGTCACCCACTGAAGGTGCAAACAGTTTAATGCGAGATTCTCTTGTATCCAAGGATTTCAAAATCGATTGAACACCATTTAGGATTCAGGATTCAATCGGATGCACCTAAGCAGTCTACCTTGGTATTTTGAATTTGAACTTTACCATTATTGGTCATTTGTATGGTGTTGTCTATAATACCCTCTCAAGAACAGATGAGGTACTAAACTTTAATTTAAGAAGTAACATAATTTGTCTCCTAAAGTTTATCTTTTCCTCATCTTTCACATGATAAAGAAATAAAAAACAAAGATTAAAGGTACATTTATTTATGTCATAATACCAAAAAATTGCAAGCAATGTTGTATTATTATGTATAAAAGCAGCAAAACATTCATTCAGCTCGTCATCAAGTGCACATGTAGTTTTTGCAAGTAATTCTTTACTTACCAGGGGTAAGCAAGGTAATCCTTAAATATTACTTTCAAAATGTACAACATGCATAAAACAACTAGTTTTTCTTTTTATTAGAAAAAGATGATTTGGAGACCATTTTTATGGTGAAAAGAATAAACATTTTTCATGTGAAACAACAAATTTTGCAAACAATCTAGTCACCAGAGTTTCACATAGAAAGTGAATTTTACGAGAAAAAAATCCACCAAAACAAACATACTGTAAATGTATGTATATTTGCAAGTCACATTTTGCAATTAAAAATTATGTGCATAATATATAAAATTATAAATTCAATTAATAGTTGTTGATCTTTTTTTTTTTTCAAGTGTAATTTATAAGATCATAATATTGTTTTCATTTCCGATTGTACCCTCATTCAAATTGCTAGAATTAAGAAGTGATTACATTTAATACCAAATTTAAATTTTATGATGTTATTGGGGGCATGAGTTATTTGTTCAAAGGCTCTTAAAAAAGAGTTTTGTACCAGAGAGCTGTGCATTTAGTGGTCCCATGTAACCTTCAAGTTCATTGACTTTGAGATGCAGACACATATTTAAGGGCTCTAAATTTGTGCACATCTAATTGCATGAGTGGGAGCCCCAGTTACACAGTCCGAGAGATTACACCTAGTGGTATTTTCAAATTTTGATATAGTATGATCCCCTTTGACGAAGAGTTTGTAATAGTACACAGTCTATTATGTTGTATATAACAAAAAGAGTTCAACGAAGGTGTCAAACTCCATATCAGTATCCGATATGACTCAGTCAATACCGAAACAACTCAGTAACTTAAAAAAAAAAAAGTTCTCTTGCTCAAACCGATACGTATCGGCCGATACGCGATACGGGCCCATATTGGTCGATACCGAGTTGGGGGACCGATACGTATCGATTTATCGAAAAACCGATATGTATCGGTATCGGCCAATTTTTAATACCTTGAGTTCAACTCTCCTTACAATCTACTTTGTTTACTTGTGCAACCATGTGAAATATTATAGATCAATCCAGGTATACTAGGAGGATGAGAACCATTTGTAGGACACTTAGTCTAAAAACTATAAAATCATAGCACTTTAATATGAAATATTATAGCTGTGAAATACTAGGAGGATGTGAAATATTATAGATCAATCCAGGTATACTAGGAGGATGGGAACCATTTGTAGGACACTTAGTCTAAAAACTATAAAATCATAGCACTTTAATATGGATCGTTAGAAGATGTCAACAACAACTCATATGAAAATGTACCGACCTGATTGTTGAAAGCTTCTAAACAGTGTGGGTTTTGGACTCATTTCATTTTAAAATGGGACGGACTCTCCTGACCGTCATTTAAGCACCAAATGGTGTTTAAACGACCATACACAATTTATTGGCTTATGATTTTGAAAATCCATACCGTCAAAGTGATATATCATCAATTGAAGGGCTATGGGTAAAAAAATCACACTTTTTAAGTGATTCGAATCATCCAATTTGTGCACTCTAATATCAACAATTGTTCTTAATTTTGACGACTGATATTAAAGTTCACCGATCGGATGGTTTACATTCACTTATTAAGCATGATCCTTTGGCTGGGACATGTTCCAACGGTGGATTGCCACTTGAAACATTTAGATTGATCATAGATATGTGTCACATGGCATAATGATATATCACACTTCAATGAGATAAAATGAGATATTTTAATGGTAGAAGATCATTTAAACGTTGTTTGGTGCTTAAATGGTCATAAGCCATTATCCCTTTCAAGGGGAATGGTCAAGTCCTACCAGGGAGAATCATATTTCCAGTCCTACCCCATTTCCTGCTCTTGGAAATCAGAGAATCTTGACTTTCTTAGTTTTTACTTTTTATAGCATGTATAGTCAAGATTCTCCTATTTCCAAGGGCAGCAGATGGGATAGAACTGAAAATCCATTTCTACCTAGTAGGACCTGACCATTGGCCCCACTTTCAAAATATAAGTTGCCACTTTAAGGAGTTGAATTTTCCAAACATTTGTGCCACATAGTTTAGGAGTACCATCTTAGGAAGGCTTGTCCAAGATGATGCCTCAAAGTACGTAAATCTCACGTGGTGATGCAAGAAATGTGCAACTTGTGATTAAGAGTTGTTGATGTTTTTTTCTTTTCTTTTGTCTTAGCTAAGTTTTAAGTTTAGATGAGTCATCACCCTCCATCATGGATCAAAATTTCGGAAGAATTGTTTCAATTTCGGGCATGCCTGAAACCGAAATCGAAATCCAAATTTTTGGGGTTTTTTGTATGAGGATTAAAATTTTGACCGAAATTTTAGATTTCAATTTCGGACAAATCAAAACGAAATCCGATATTTTAATCCTTGCCCTCCACTACCTAAGGAAAATGTACAATTTAATGCACTTAAGAGTGCCTATCACTAAATAAAGGAGTTACAACTTACAAGATCATTACGCAAGGAGACATTAGTCCACAATCACATTAACATGTGAAGCAGTAAGATTCAAGTTCCATGAGATTAAAAGCTTAAAAGCAACACAAAATATATATGTGACAGCCCGGATTTCTGCCTCCGGAAACCCGTGCCATTAGAATCATAATTCTTGATGATCTCCATAACAAATTAAGGAGTGTATGCCTATCTAGCGAAAATTAGAGCAGACACTATCTACGATGCAAATAGAGACAACTAATAAAATGCAACATAAAAGATAACTACTATATAAACAAATTCTAAGTATACATCTTCAAAAATGAACTAGGAAGAACCACTGGTGATGGTTGTCCATCACCCAAAATAATGGTTCCCAATAATAGTCTCTACAAAATGTATACTACAATAAAGTAAAGTAGCTACAAAAAAAATACATAACAAAATGGGCCACCAGGCTCAATAATCTAAAATATCATATACAGATCCCAAAAATTACAAGTCTAAATATCAAGTCCCATTACCAATGAACTAAGGATAAAAACTCCATTGCGGAAGATCTGCTTCCCTCTCCAGCATAGACTCAAGGTTTTCTCTAAGCCTAAGGTTTTGGTCACAACCTAGACCTGTGACGTATAGTCAGGGTGAGCTAATCATCTAAGCTCAATAGAAGAAACTCAATTATATTACATCATAACTATAAAGCATGGTTTTTAGAACATATATTAGAACAGATAATTCAATAGTAGATATTTAGAGCAGACAAATCACAAAACAATTTCTAAGGTTTAAATATCGAAACAGATGACAGAGAGAATAGATAATTTAACCAGGCTAATTATATAACAGATGTTGAGGTTTTGATGACAGAAAACAGATATAGAATACTAGGAATCATAGGCATGTTCATTTAAAGAAACAGACGGACATAAAATCATGTTTATATACAGAATCTTCAGATGCGAGGTGTACTTTATCTAAATGGCTTAAATAATATATACTTAAATAACTTCCGTGAATATAACACGTGGTAGCCAGATGTTTGTCGATGGGTAACCCCGACCATCGTCGTTCAATGAAATAGTTTAGATATTTGTATCAAGCTTCTTTAAAGGAGAGCAACTTGTGTTAGAGGGTTTACAAATCAGATATACGGATATCCCGCCGTGCCAATTGTAGATATCCTGCCACGTCAGGGGATTCGTCACATGGACTTTAAACCAAATACATATATATATATATATATAACATTAGGAATCAGATATGACAAAACTTTAATTTTTCTACACGAAATACCTTTAAAAAATAGTAAGCAAAAACTATGTGTCATAATACAAGTCTTAATAATCCATGAAATGATAATAAATGCAATTTAGATTGAGTTTTTCCTACCTTAATCTCGGAGTCGTTCCAAAGCACTCTAAAAGTTCTTATCTATGACCTTCAACTCTTAGTCTATATCATACATATGATGATATATTAAAAACTGATCCTAATTACTAACAACGTTGACATATTTAAGTATTTTCTCAAAATCAAGGCGGAAATAGGTAAGTTCGTGCTGACTCGAAACTTGACTCAACTTTTTGCTCAATTTTAACCCTCAAAACATTTGATTCATAAGTTGATTAAATCATAAAAGTTGTAGATCTCGTTATCCTCTTTCCAACGCCTCATGAATTGCATCATTCGGAGTTCGAAGGAAAGAGTTATGACCAAAATATCAAAATTGTATCGGTACTTCAGTCAAAATGTGCTAACTTAGAACTTGGCCTAATTTTTAGCTCAATTTTGATCTTTAAAATAATTTATTCATCAGTTGGTTAAGTCATAGGAGTTGTAGATTTAGTTGTCCTCTTTCTAATGCCTCAAAAATCGCATTAATCTGAGTTCGGAGTAAAAAATTATAGCCAAAATACTGAAGTAGTGTTGACACTTCAGTCCAATTGATCGATCGGATTCCAATTTGATCGATCGAATTCCAAATTTGATCGATTGGACTCCAAAGAAAACCATTACTTCTATTCTATGGATAATTTATACAATTTGATCAATCAATGCTCAAATTTGATCGATCAATTCTCAATTTGATCGATCAAATCCTTCAGAAATGTAAAACCATAAGATTTTGTCAGATTTGATCGATCAAATCCTAGATTTGATCGATCAAATTTGACTGCACTTCTACGGTTTGTTATTTTTAATCTATTTTCATCCAGATTTTCAATGATCTTAATCGAATCACGCACACATACACACTAAAACTAAAACAAGGATTTATTCTACAATCTAAACCATTAAAATCAAAGAAAAACTAATATTTCTTCGATCGATTTCATGACTTTAAAAATCGTTGTCTAAAAAGGGTTTCGAAATGAAACTTTCGGATTTTCATGGCGAATTCACAAAGATAGATTACAACGTGTTCAAGATGAAGTCGTCAATGATCCACGCATCGATTCCAACCTTCTCAACGCTCAGTTAACGACTGCGACGTGGAACGCTTTTTAAAAACGGGGTTTCTAAGGGAAAAGGGTTTGGAATGATTCAGATCGGAATTTACAAACGATGGAGTACCATCGATTCCATCGTCATGTATTCCACGAAATGTGCGGAGTTTGCGGCGATTTTGACGTGATCGAAATCAAGCAGTTGAAATCTCAAGAAGGGGATTCGAAGGTGAAGAATCACAAATGATTGGGTCGATTCTTCAAACTCTCACTCTCTTTCTCTCTCTACAATTCTCTTCTTTGCAAGATAGCTTAGGCCAAGCTATCACCCCCTCTTATAACCCAACGAATTCACACAAATATCCTTAATATTTAAGAGCCCAAATTCTATCCACTTACATAGGCTTGGTTTCGGTATTGAGCGGCATACGATGCGTCGGTGCACGACTTTCATACTAAAGGCTCAAACATACATTTAAACTTTAATCCGTTCTACATAAAGTTATCATAATATTATTTAATGATTTATTATTATATAAAAATTCATTGTGACATTGGTTATCATGCCGGACACGCACACAAATTCAGTCTAATTCAGGTTCGGATTTTTTCAGGTCATTACAATATACTACCATAAAATTTTCTTAATCTATTTTCGATGTTCATTTTCTAAACACTTGTAAGCTTCTAATCACGTAATAAAGATAGTTTCTATAAAAAAAGTATTAGGACTAAGTTTTATATATAAGACAATCTCATGAACCACATACAAGGTGTACATAATAACTGGCCCATGAGTGAACAGGCTGGTTACCTTATACCAATTCAATTGTTAAACGGGTACCTTTATTTGAGGGCACCCATCAAATCTTCGTGATTAAACAACATTTTCAGGTCACTTTTTTGGGATATGTCGTGCATTAAATGGAAAAAAAAGTTGATCATCTGATGTTACACCTATGATTTCACCATCCACTATTTGCAATTTTAGGATGAAAAGTAATCTACATTGTTTGATTCAAATCAGTAAAATGTTTTTTACCTAAGGGCCTGCAAAGGTTCAATGGGTGCAAATAAAGGTACCCGTGTGAAACTCCTGCGGAAGCTAAGTTTCCACAGAGCAAGAGGCATCTCTCTCTCTCTCAACAGAGCAGCAAGGCAACCAATGAAGGCTGAAAAGATAAGGCCCTTTCTGAGGACCCCAAATTTCATATGAGAGCCTATCTGATACATCCAAAACAGAACGTCAGAGATATATACGTCCATGTCTTATTAAAATTCGTTCAATAATATAAAAGGCATGACGACATTAGTGGATGAGAAACCGCCAGTTTTCAAAATCAATACCTCACCTCGAAAAACTGATCCACAACTACTATTAATCTCTCTCAATAAAAAACCCTACCCATTATCTTCACTAGACTTCTCTCTCTCTCTCTCTCCTATTGTCTATTTGCTATATCTTTATCCACAACTCCTCTCTGCTTCATTTCATCTATTTTCTTCTTAGAGAACCTAAGGTCTGCACTACTATACTAATCTTCTTTTTGCCTCATGGTTTTTAGCAAATGGGTATCAGAATTAGGGTGTATAAATGGGATTTAGATATTAGATATTTGATCTTCAGACTGTTCATATATGTGTTATTTGTTTTCATGTGGGTATCGGAAATTGTTTGAGACTTGCATTTCTTTAACTTCTAATAGTGTCAGTGTTGGAAGCAATTCGATCTAGGCCTTAATTTAGACCACTTTCTTTTGGGGGTTTGGAGTTTCTAAACAAATTGTAATCTGTTAACATGTACTTATGCTATTTCCTTCTTCACAAGCATGAAAATTTTGCTTGCTTACATATATTTAAGTCATCTTTTAGCAGGTTTTAGTAGATTTTCTTTTTTGTTTTCTCATGGTTTTGTGAGATTCTGATCTTTGGTTTATTTATTTATTTGTTTTATTTTACCGGTTTGAACAGAATTTTAGCTCTGTGTTTATATGAAATTGAGTGTAGGTTGTTTGGGGAAGTGTAAGAGTAAGCTGTGAAGATGGAGGTAACCAATGTTTCAGAGTACCAGCCACTAGCTAAGCAGGTTTTGCCCAAGATGGTGTATGACTACTACGCATCAGGTGCAGAGGATGAGTGGACTCTTAAGGAGAACCGACACGCCTTTACGAGGATTCTGTAAGCTTTCCTCCTTTCTTTATACACTAAAAATTTGATTAAATCTAAGTAAATGGTATTTGGAGTATTTGGTTATCCAGTTTGTGGATTGGAAATCTTATGGTTCTTCGGAAGTTCTTTTTTTTTGTTCTGTGTTACCCAACCCTTTTGTGCTTTTGTTTAGATTGGTTTAGTTGCACGTGCTGGTATTAGGGCCAGTCAAGCCTCGGGATACGGACTGCTATTTATGTGCATACAAATCGGTGAAAGTTCACTTTTGACCTTTCACTGATTTGGCGGCACAATAGCCAAGGTTGTTGGTTTGAGATCGACCCGAGGGCTGCTGCTAGCACTCTGGTTGGGCACGTTAAACTAAGTCCTATTGTCATCATGGCCCAAAATGTTAGGCGAAACTGATACATATTGGTTTCGGAGGTCTCTGGGTTGATACATTCAAATATATCAACCTTCCTATGTATGAGCCAATACATTCAATGTATCAGTCGCATCGCTTGATACTTTCAAATTACCGAAATAATCGGCCAATAATTTTGATAATTTGAAAATAAGGGCATAGTGTGGTGCTATGCACGCACTTGTATTATGCTACTTTTTGGCTCTTCCCGCGTCATTGCCTTTTTTACTTCCTCTCTCATTTCCTTTACTCCCTCTCTCACATTTCTTCATTCCTACATAGCTTATCAAAAGGGCTTAATGAAAATCACCTATATTTGTCGCTTAACGCATGATTAATTGATAAAAAATAGCTAATCGTATTAAAAAAAAATTAAGGTATGAAATAAAGTAATTAGAATATTTAAAACATTTCAAGTTCTGGTATTTGCATGCTTGATTGTTTGAGCACTAGAACGTTAGGGCCAATTTGAAGTATGTAATTGTATCTGTATGGGCCATGATGATTGGAATGGTAAGATAAGGGCAAGTATCACCTACTTGATGGAGAGAAGGAATTTGTTGATAGAATGTTAGATAACTTATGATGTTTTTCCTTAGGACCTTCGCTATAAAGAAAATCTTGCGATTATGAACCAAGATACGCTAGGAGAGTCGTACTCCTTTTTAATGTCGGAGTACACAGCCATCTGCCATTGAATTCGGTGCAAATTGGAATTTCATGGATCTCAAGAGTAAACAATTTATTTGCTCATCCTTGAAATCTATGAAAGCAGAGTTTTCCCAAAAAATTGTGGCTAAAAGGCTCCTTTTTTCATATTTAAAATGGAGTATGGCTCTTAAAAACCCTGTTATCCCTACAGCAAAGTAAGCTGAATAACTAGATTTCTAATTATCCTACTTTTTGAATGCATTGCCATTTTTGTATTATCTGTGCTTTTGAAAAATTCTTACTAAAATCTCCTTCGGATCTATCCTACATGTCTCTCTAGAATTTATTTCTTTGATTGTGAACTAGGTTTCGACCTCGTATACTCATTGATGTGAGCAAGATAGATATGACAACAACTATATTGGGTTACAAGATATCAATGCCCATCATGATTGCTCCTACTGCCATGCAGAAAATGGCTCACCCTGAAGGTACGGCACTTTCTTTAGCCTCTTCTTTTGCCATGTTTGGACCAATATATAAAAACACAATATTTGGTCTCAATGAAGGCACCAGGTCAAAATCAATTGAATACTTCATCAGTTTTCCAAGCTTAAGAAGATGATGCTACGGACTGATATTTCTGTCTTTGGCGTACTCATTGAGTTTTTAGATTTCTTAATCTAAATTTTTCAGTGGTCAATTGTGTTTTCTATTATGGGTTTTAGAAAAGAGTTGAGTTACCCCCTTTAGCTCAACTCGAGCCTTGATAAAGTCGAGCTTAGTTAGATAGTAATCAATCGGGGTTTTAGACATTGGTTTAGATTAAACTTGTGAAAATATGAGTTTCATTTCTTTACTTGATATCTATTTTTATGCCACAGGAGAGTATGCAACAGCGAGAGCAGCTTCATCAGCAGGCACAATTATGGTTTGTTTCTCATCATTTATGTTCATGTGATGCCATCTAGATGTGAAGCATCTAAAAATCCTATAAATCTGAATAGCCGTTGAGACATCACCATGATCTCTTGATAGTCAATGCAAATGTCAAACAAACATCCATTCCCCTCTAAATCTCAGGACCACCAAAATTGACCTGCAAAGTGTTGTTTTCTTTCAACTATTAATTAAGAAAATACTCTACTAGGCTTTCAAATATGACTTAAAATAAAGTACCTGACTTGAGTGCCAGCAGCGGTGCTTTGGTCAATCTCAAACTTCCAACCTTGGTATTTGTATTGATATTTTTGAGCGCCAAATTAGTGAAAAGTCAAAATTGAACTTTCACTGGTTTACATGCTCATAAGTAGTTGTGAGGTTCCTGAAGCTTGACCATTGGTCGAAAGGAGATTGACCTGAGTGCCGTCGCTGGTGATTGGGTCAGCTACCTACTACCAACTCTATTATTATATACGCAAAATGCAGGACTACATTGACTGCCTAGTATCTTAAGGGATAACTATAGTTCTTCTACACCGACTAGTATTAAGGAATAACTATGGTTCTGCATCTCATCTTTTGTGTTCGATTCTTTTTATGGGATTAAAAATGCCTGAAAGTACATTCCAGGTAATGAAAAGTTGATGCTACAGACTCGATATGGTGATGGTATCTAGCATTCTAGCTCAAACTGATCCAAATAAGGGAAACCATCTTTTACCTCTGAACAAAATTACCTGTAGTCAATTGATCATAAGTATAGTTAAAATCAACTTCAATCATTGTGGAAACCAGTGTAAAACCGGATTATTTCAGAAGGGTAGCTATGTCTACTATGTTGATAACTCTATTACTTGAAAGTATATTGGATTAATAAACCTACATGGGAAAGGTCGTAGAACAGTTTGAATTCCTCTGTTCGTTCATCTGATTTACAGATCCTATTTGTAGCTTCTCCTAATTTACAACTTTCTTGAATCGTTTTCTGTCACCAATGTTGATGTTGATTATTGAAACATAATATTCAGAGATCCTTGGTAAACAACCTAATGGGTATTATCCGGGCAACTCTGATTTATCTGAAGTCACTCTTTAAGTTCTGTTTCCATGTTCAATATGTTACAATCCTAAAATTTCTCACAAAGACAACCTGACATAGATGGGATAAGGCTATGATAATGATGTATCAAAGAGTGTGATTGTATCATAGATCAAAATCTCGAATGCTACTAAGATGTATAGGGCGATATGTCTCAGTATCGGAGCCAATTGAAACAAATGTATCAACTTGGGTATTGCCCAATGCATATACTTTGATTATTGTATCACCGATACCCGATAATCGAGCTAATGTCTCAGTATCGGCACAAACCGATACGGAGACTGATACTGAGATTTTAATCCTTGGATTTTATTCTGTTTTCCAATGGTTATATGCGCTATGATGCTTGTCTCACTCCATCTTTGCGTGGTTGTTCTAGACACTCTCGTCATGGGCAACTTCCAGTGTTGAGGAGGTTGCTTCCACAGGACCAGGCATTCGCTTTTTCCAGCTCTATGTAAGTGCTTGAACCCCCTAATGTTTTTTATTTCTGGTTACTGTTGGTGACATGTGTGTCCGTAGAATCGTTTTGCCTTTAATCAAAGATCACTCCCAACTGTTGCTAGGTCTACAGGGATAGGAATGTGGTTGCACAGCTTGTAAGAAGAGCTGAAAGGGCTGGCTTCAAGGCAATTGCCCTCACAGTTGATACTCCAAGGCTCGGCCGCAGAGAAGCTGACATTAAGAACAGGTGTGCCCTTATTACGTTTTTTTTTCAAGTTACATTACTAATGGTATGTGAGATGTTCTTACAGTTTACATGCTACAGGGTTTCTCGATTCAAGTGCATTTGATTCATCCATATTTTCTGAAACTTGGCCAAATTGTGTTTTCCTACAAATAGCCTCAACTTGGCCAGCCAATCTCAGAAAGTAGTTCAAGAATTCAGAAAAATAAAGTTCAAAAAATTGAAAGTCTTTCGGATGACTTGTTGAAACACATATCAGATAGAGCTGTCAAGGGCCAAGTTTGCCCATGACCTGTCCCGTCTGACCAAGTTTTTGAACTGGATCAGGCATATATACTTGACCCATCGGGTCGGGCGTTGGACCATCTGACCCGACCTTTGGATCTGGTTGGCAGATTTTGATCTGACCTTAGCAGACGCAATAGTATATATAGGCGCTTTGGAACTTTGTCGGTCTGACCCAGCCCAACCTGGTATTTCGGGTTGGATTGAGTGATCCAAGAGTTGGGTTGGATCGAGGGACCAATGGGTCTGGCTGACCTAGAATTTGGCCTGATCCGGCCCATTGACACCCCTTAGATCAAGAGCTTGCAAAATACAGTTGTCCATTCAACTCGACTGGGCCAACTCAGACTATGAACCATTTTGAATCCTAGTCAAGTCTCGAGTTTTAGAACATTTGGTGTGCATTACTGTTCGGTTTCCATGCAGATTTTAAAGTTTCTTGATGCATTGTTCTTCAGATTTACTTTACCTCCATTTTTGACATTGAAGAACTTTGAGGGTTTGGACCTTGGCAAGATGGATGAGGTTAGAGGCACATTGAACTCATGAATAATTAATATTAATCTATGATTTTCCTCAACTTATAGGTTTTATATTTTATTTGTTTGTGGGTGATGTAGGCAAATGACTCTGGATTAGCCTCTTATGTTGCTGGCCAAATTGATAGAACTCTAAGCTGGAAGGTATGAGAATGCATTAAGTGACTGTGAAAAAATGAGCCCTGTTTTTTATGGTTCATAAGAGATAATACGATGCTGTTCAATCTTCACAGGCAACAATTTATATAGTACCCATAATCCACAGATTTCCTACTTTCTAAGTGCAGGATGTTTTTTTTTAAATAGATTAATTCTCAAAGTTTAATGAAACTGTACATTATATGCTTTGCTTATGTTTTCAGATTAACAGTAAAATCATTGTAAATTGAGGGAAAAAAAAACAAAACTGAAATCGAAATATAAATCCAGGAAAGGTTTGAGGATGATATGTGATAGCAACATTGAAAATGTTTGAGGCCCTGCCTGGCAATGTTGCCAGCATCGCTTTTCCTGCATCTGGCAGTGAAAACCAGAAACACGGTAAGAATACCTGTTTGGCAATGTCAGCTTCCCTATTCCTTCCTGCTTCCTGCCCTTTAAAAAAATGCAACATCGGCAAAGAAATGCTTCTGGATTCTGCTGTTGCGAGAATTCAATTTTTTCCACCACATTCCCAAACAGGGCCTAAAAATTAAACCTATATGAGGACTCAAATCTGGATATGCATTTGTCAGCATGTCATTTTGATTTAGAATTTTCACAAGTTCTAATAATCTTAGATATTCGGAAAAATTTCTGAAAAGAGATAGACTCTGGTCACCTGCATAAGGCCATGTGATACCACATGGGGAAGATTCTTGCCAATCCACTTAGTCCAAGTGGTTTGACATCATGTGAACTTTGCTTAGCTCCAAAAAAATTTACCCATCAGCAGATGTGCCAGCCAATCCAAATATGGACCCTATGTTAGACATTTACAGTGATCAATATTAAAGAGCATGAATCGAATGGTTGTAGTCCTCTGATGGGCTCCAAGTTTCACATCAGTTCACACGATAATTTGCAACTTGGAAGGCGTGGATTGGTCAAGGATGTGTGCCACGTGACAAAACATGTGCACTTATGACCGTTCCATCTATTGATGTAGGTGACCTCCCGTTAATCCTTTTCAATAATATCCACATTTCCAACAGTTTAAAATGGTAAAATGCCCTGTATAAGCATGGAATCTTGTAGATCCATCTTAATGTTTTCATTGCGGCTTTTCCACTGATTCTTAACAGGAATTCTACTGGTAAAACAAAAATCCTGATGAGAATCTCTCTTTTGGGTTTGGACAGGATGTGAAATGGTTACAGACAATCACGAAAATGCCAATTTTAGTGAAGGGTGTCATGACGGCTGAGGATAGTAAGAAATTGGATTTCTGCCTGTCCTTTCAATTCTTAAATTTTGATTGATGAACCTTGACGTTTTTCTTTAATATAAATTTGATTTGATACCGGTCATGCAGCAAGGTTAGCCGTACAAGCTGGGGCAGCGGGTATCATTGTCTCCAATCACGGTGCTCGTCAACTTGACTATGTTCCTGCAACTATCAGTTGTCTGGAAGAGGTACATTGTGCACCTATACGTTACAGAGAATATTTTAAGTTGTTTCACGATTCAAGGAGTTAATTTGTATCTCCTTGTATGTGTCTACTTCTGTTACTGGTTTCTTATGTACTTCCCCCTACCTTCGTCATTGTAAAATAACCTGTTTTTCACTGTCTTTTCGTACTAATGCATTACACTTTCAAGGGCATTCAAGGAGAACCTTGACGAGAATTATTGCATCTTGATTTTATATATAATGATGTATAGCTTCAATTTTATTTTCTTTAATATTCTAATTTCTAAATTTTTATATATGTTCTATTCTTATATGAGCTATCCCTTTTTAGTGACATTCCTTCAAGCCGGAAGATCCAATTCTGTCGGGATATCACCGTGATTTATACCTTGTGTTTGTTTGTTACATTGATGTGGTTTCACTGTTATCCATCGAGTTAATATAACAGCATATTTATTTAAGGCACTCAATATATTGATTCTCAAGAAATGGCAAATCAGGTTGTCAAAGCTGCACAAGGCCGAGTTCCCGTCTTCCTTGATGGTGGGGTTCGTCGTGGAACAGATGTCTTCAAAGCATTGGCACTAGGAGCTTCTGGCATATTTGTAAGAAAATTTCTGACCTATTGTAGCTTCTTCTTTAGTGGTGTCAATGGGCAGCGTAAGACTGTGACCTAGCCTGGTATGGACCAAGTTTCCTGGCTCGTTTAAGGATTGGTCTGGACTGGCCCAAGTTTGTAAACGGGTTGGGTCAGGTTTGGGGGGCACCACCCGTCAGGCCCTTGCTTTTGGGTGCTTAAACGCGCTAGGCAGTTCAAACTCGAAAATCCTGCTCTAAGTTTTCTGGGTCGGGTTTACTTTGAGCTGGGGTCAGACTTAACTTAATCCCGCCCGAACCTAGCCCGGCCTGATTACTTTCCGGGCCAGGTTCAGGCCCATTTTTTCAAGCCTGATTAAAACGTCGGCCCGTTAAAGCCCGGTCTGGCCATTGAAAGCCCTATTCTTCTTTGTAATTTCACCATAAAACTGACCTCAATCTCAATCATAGATTGGAAGGCCTGTAGTGTTCTCGTTGGCCGTTGATGGCGAGAAAGGGGTCAGGAAGGTTCTTCAAATGCTTCGCGATGAGTTTGAGCTCACAATGGCCTTAAGCGGATGCTGCTCGCTCAAGGATATCACCCGCAATCACATTGTGACCGAGAAGGACATCCATCGCCTTGAATCCAGGCTATAAATTGCCTTTAAGATCACTTGATGCCCTCTCCATGATCACTCAGTATTAATGGTAAGGATTATGTTTATATGTTCAAGAGCCAGTCTCTATTTGGAGAAACTGAAATCGGTATCCACAACCCGATAAATAATTAGAAATTTTTAAGCTTCTGTAATGACGATGAGTGGTATGTCTATAATTGCCTATGCTTGTATATACCTTTCAGTTACGCATAACGCCGGTTGCTTTTAAACTGAAAGTAATGGTTTTATGAATCTTTTATTTAGTCAAACTCATCACCGAAATTTCCAGGTTTTCAAATAATTTTATTTATATCTTTTGTGGTGCAACGTGGTCCACCTTCATATCCTTAGCGGCTTTCTGAATTCTGAATGAAATTCATCTACTCTGTCATCACTCTCTCTCTCTCTCTCCCCCCCCGGTGCATAGGGATGCAAGTTTTGAACCAAATACCGAACTGCACCAAAACCCGACACAAACCGAACAGAACCCCAATTCGGTTCGGTTTCTATTTGGGTGGCTCAAAACCAAAAATTGAGGGGGTAGGTAGAGTAAACCAGGAAAAACAAAAAACGGAAAAAATGAAAAAAACCGAAAAAGTAGGTATTTTACCTACACTGAACCGATCCGAATTGGTTTCAAGAACAGAAAAAACTGACCGGACCAAATGGGTTTCAGTTCGGTTTCAGTTTGGGGTGTACCAAACCGAACACCAAAAAATTCGGGTTCGGTTCGGTAAACTGAACTTGCATCCCTAATAGCACGTGCCACTCACTAGAGATATTTTGATGAAAAATAATATAATATGGACTATAGATGAGTATTTTACATTTTGGTAACAGTAGATGTTTAGTATTACCACCCTACAGGGCCTACAATGAGGCTGTGTAGGGGTCAAATCTTCTTCCATCAAAATGCTCAAACCAAGCTAATAAAATCAGCTATTTCTATGTACACTTTTTTGTTAGGGATAATGGCTCCTTATCGACATTTCTACATCAATGCTGTTTAAATTTAAATTTATAACTTTTTTAATCTTACACCACAAAGTATAGTTTATTACTATGTCATGTGGCCCACATTTGTGATCAATCTATCATTGGAACAAATTTAGCCCAATTATCATGCTCATAAGTGGATGTGAATCATGTGGTTCACGAACTTTAGTATCAACCATTAAAAGTAAGAACAATGGTTGATATTAGAGCCCAAATTAGATTGTTCATATTTTTAAAAACAATGTGATTTTTTGGTCCATGGTCATTCAATTTATGTTCTATCACTTTGAGTGTGTGACTTACCACCTTCTAAAACATTAATGGTATAAGATCATTTAAACACAACTTTGGTGTTTCAATGACGATAAGGAGAGTTGGGTCCTTTTTGTTAATATGCCTAAAATACCTGTCATCTAGAAATTAGGTAATGTGAATTGTAACCACTAACCTAGCTCTCCCCCATGCGTGTACATACTTAGATGTAATAGTCTATATAAAGTTGAAGAGTAATCCCACGTTGGGTATGCATAGCCTTCTCCCTCCTCTTATAAGATTTTTGGCATCTCCACATATAGCCAATTAATTTTGAGATGGGTGCTCAAATTTATCATTAGTATGAGAAGAGGCCTTTTTCACTTCATGTCACCTAATTTAATTGTCCAACTTATTTGACTCGGTAAGGACAACACGTGCTCAAGTTTAGTCCCACATTGAATATTTATAATCTTATCTCTCTTCTTATAAGATCCTTCACTCAACCAATTGATATTGAAATGGACGGCCATATTTATCACATATTAGTTAATATACGTACATTTGGGATAACAAATTGAGGTTCATCTCTTCTAACCATATTTTATTCATAAAATAGCGAATAAATATATGCATGTGAAGGTTATTTTGGCTTATTTGGAGTTTGAATCCAAATAAAGAAGGGCTGTGGAAAAAGTCCCCACCACATGACAAAAACATTTTTAAACTTTTTCCGCATGCGTGATGTGATGGTTTTGATGTCTCACAAACTCATAAAATCATGTTTTAAATAGAAGAGTCAAACCTAATAAATAAATTTGTCAATTCACTCAAAACACCCTTATTCTAATTCAGTTTATAATAGGTAGAATATAGGATAAAAAAAGAAGGTTTATAATACGTAGACTACGGAAACCTACACACCACCCTGATAGCCAAATAGTGCATCATATTTCTGATCTTGTACATTAATCTGCACACCTTTGTCTTCTTCCCGAGTCTCAGTCAGGAGAAGCTTCTTCGATCCTAGCCTTCCTTTTCTGTAGGAACCGTTGGAGAGATTGCTTCATTGAGAGACCTGGATTTGGGAGTGGAGATTGATGAAATGAGGAAACAGTAGTCGTTTTGTTTTGATCCATTTCCTGCTTTGCCATGCCTAAAATGGTTCTGGCCTGCAATCCAAAGCGACACTTGCTACATGATTACCAAAATGCTCTCCCAAAAAATCAACAAGTTTAGGCTGTGTTTGGGTTAAATCCAAGGATTTATAACCGGAATATAGCAGGCCAATATGTATCGGATAAGTATTGCCCAAATTAGCCGATATTAAAGTATCACCATAATATTATATATATATATATAAAATTAAAAATAGTTATAAAAAAAAAGATTATCTAAGCGATATTTCAGTATTATGTCCATTTCATACTAGCCATATCCGCGACGGTCGTATCATTATCATGACAAGGGTAAGCTGATACACATCAGCCGATATGTATGAGATATAACCGATATTTAAAAGCAAGGTTTGCTCTCTCGAGCCAAGGAGCACAACCAAACACAGCCAATGAGATAGTATAGAGTCAAACTAGGCCAACAGGTTGCTGACTGGGCTTGGCAATTCTGCACACATGGCACCATTTTTGGTGTTAGGTGACTCACAGAACCCTCTTTATATAGGTAAGCATGGGATTTGAACCCCTGCCCTCAAACTTACATGCTTGAAGGCATCATCACTAGGGCAAAGATCCAATCCCACTCACAGCATTATCATATAAATTGGATTCATCGCTAAGAAAACCATCTCTACATGTGATTAAGAACCTACATGTGCGAAAAATGAGTCTCAAAACCAGATCTCTACAGAATCCTGCTCACCAACCTTGTTTGGATCATTCATCTATACTAGCTCGTCTTACCATATGGTAAGATTTTGAAATGTATGAGCTTTCAAGTATGTTTGGTATCCACTACAAAAAATAAGACTATTAGAGGCAGTTTTTTATTTTTTTAACAAAAAATTGCTACTATTAGGCCTGTCGCTATCAAAAATTGCCGCTATTAGTTCTGTCACTATCAAAAATTGCCTTAACAACAAGTGCCGCTGAAATACCTTATTCTTATAGTGGGAATTTATTTTATTATTTATCAAATATTTACCCTACCCCGACTTCGAGGCAATTCGAAGGTCGGGGAGGATGCTTCATGCCCAATCCAACGGGACGGGGAATGTTTTCATAATAGACTGAAAATTTTGACATATGCATAAATTTTAGGGCTGTGCAGAAACCGACCCCAATCGACCAAACCGACCGAAACTAACTCGAATTTCAGTTCAGTTTCAGTTTTGGGACATATTGGTTCGGTTTCGGTTTTGAAAAATAGAAACCGATAATTATCGGTTCGGTTTCGATTTTAACGTTAAAATATCAAAATCGAACCTATAAGAAACCGATAGTGGTACATGTCTGAGATTGGAGTTCTGTGAAGTTATTGGGATCTCGATATCTTTTTTCTATTATTTGCATGCATGTATTTAGATGGATCTTGTTCATGCATTGCCTTCTGAATTGGTTTGTAAAAAATATGCTTCAATCATTTAGGTTATCTGTTTTGATTTCTGTTTTATCTCTTTATGCAAAAAATCTAAATATATATATTGTAATGTAATAAAAATATGAAATAACTATGAAGGGTCATGTGTCATGAATCTGATCGATCTGGACAATACATGTTGCCAACCCATATCATGTATTTGAAAAATGCTCGACATTTCACAGATCAGAGGATTGCTAAATGGATGGTTGAAAATTTTATGATCAACTATCTAAAATTTGACATGTAATTTGATGGTTATGATTATTTAATATTCTACTTTCGGGCTGTCTTCTATCGAATGACGGCCTAACTGTGGATGATTGGACTGTAATACTGTATGGATTCATACCGTCGAAACTTACCAGTGCGTACTAATAATCGGTGCATCTGCCCATCGATCTGGACTGTCCAATAGGTGCATTAATTTCTTGAAAATGTTCTTAGCCATCTGATCAAATACCTACTTTTGGATGATTAATAGCGAATTAGCGAGATAAGCAATAGCCTACAAAGTCTTCAGTGATTAGACTCTTAAGAATTGACAATGACTTTCTACTAAAAAATAAATAAATAAATTGAGGTTTAGAAACCGAAAACCGACCGAACCGATAACTCGGTTTCGGTTTTGAACCTTATCGGGTCAGTTTTGATTTCATAAAAGAGAAACCGATAGTTACCGATTCGGTTTCAGTTTTGCCCCAAAACCGACTCGAACCGACCTGCTAACACTCCTAATAAATTTGAACTAAAATTTGTCATATACTTAAATTCGAATTAAGTGACAATATGAATTAGACGAAAATGCCCTTAAGTCCATACGAGACTAATCGGTCCCAAACGAGACCCATTTGTAGATCGGGTCCCATATGAGACTCATCAATCTACTAAGAAACTTATTGGCCTCATCTGATGCCAACCGATCAATCACATGATCAAAATTTTAATTCGAATTTAAGCACTTGTCAAAACTTTGGAACCCTCTTTAATAAATATCAGGATGTGGACCGTATTTGGTAAATAATGAATTGGTTGACCCTATTACAAAATTAAGGAGGGTATTTTTTACCTTAAAAAAGTTACATACATCTTCTATCCCCGTCAAGTCAATCTTTCTCGTGGAATTTTAATGCAATTTTGCAAAAGAGTAGCTTTGTTCTCGTCCACGCGTTCTCTGAAAGCACCCAAGTGGGTAATCTCTTAGGCTACGTATGACATAACTCTTTGGTAGCCTCTATTATAGCAAAGTTTTTTATATTATAATAGGTTCTCATCTTCTTTGCTAATATCCTGCTACATACTTTAGCAATTATCCATTCTCTTTGATAACTCTTTACATAGCAAGTTTTTATGCAAGATTTATCTGTTCAGCAGTTCTATCCTTCTCTCTATTCACTCATTGTCAGAGCTGATTTTATTTGCTATGGTAGGGAGTTAATAGAGAGCAGAGAGGTTGCTGCTAGAGCACGTAGATCCTCATTTACAGGGAGTCAAAAAATATAATGTAAACCAATTAAAACAGACAAACTCTGCTATGGCTGGGGCTAGCAAAGAACTATGCCATACGCAGCCTTAAAAATTGTGGATTACATCGGATATGGTGATGGAGATCGTGTTTCACCCCGATCTTCCACACAATGGATCGTGATATCATTCCGCACCTATTAGACGGTCATTTTTTGATTCTACATGCCTTGCGTGCAATGACACACATCACTCTTAAGCGTGATTTTAGGGCCATATTTTTGGGATCTATGACATGTGAAATAAACAATTGATCGTCTGATAGGTGCTCATAAGCTCAAGATCCTTTGTGTGGAAGATCTGGGTGAAATACCAACTCCATCATCGCAATCAATGGTTTTCCTTTGTGTGGAAGATCTGGGTGAAAAACAATCTCTATTATCTGATTCAAGGGAATCAATGGTGTTTAAGGGGTTCCAATGTAGGCGCTTTCGAAGAACGCATGGGCACATTTAGAGATACCCCTATACAAATAAGGGCTTCCTCCATCTCTTGAATGGAGTAGGACAGTGAGAAGAAGAGTTTTTCCTTGCTTATAAGCAAACACTGTGGTCCATTTTCTCCACATGTTTAAGAATTGAGATGTTGTGCACAACGTGTACAAAACTGTTTATACGCAATATTATGTTAAAATAGGGCCCATCAACAACCAGTTTAGAGGACACATCAACTGTCGGCGTGAGCGTCCACCCATCAAACAGTGAAACAAACGTGTAAACTTCCTTTTCCCAGTGATAAGTTGGTAACTCTTATCTATTAATCTAGTGTGCAAGTTTTACTTCCAAAAAATTATTAAAACACCATATACTCTCTTATATAACTTAACCGATCAAATTACTTGATGGACTGTGTTGTATCATATGATAGAAATTAGTCACCAAGATCTTTGGATCATAGCCTTTAATTTAGACAGCTTAAATATTATTTAAGCATCACACAAATCCCCAAAATACAGTCTTTCTTTTAAACTGTGTACTTGCGCTAACATGTAATGCCTCCCTTCATAGCAAAAGAAGAATAAAAACAAACATAGATCAGAGAAGAATTAAAACTGAAAGCTTATATTATATAAGGAAACGCTTTCATAGTTTGGCACACCAACTCTTAAGTTTCAGTCTGTCCATCTATTATTTGTAAGGAAAAAGCTTATATTATATAAGGAAACACTTATATAGTGTAGCACACCAACTCTTGAGTTTCAGTATTTGGGTTGGAATGCATGGATGAACCCATCCACTAGAATCTTAGATCACATGCCATCTGGCATGTGATCAAATTTTATTTTATTTTATTTTACTTTACAAAAAGAATTTGGTGGTCAAAATTATGGTCAAAGTTTTGGTATGGCCCCACACATCTTGGTGCATTGAATTTTTCCTTCTTTGACCATATTTTAAACAATAAATATGCAACAGATCATGTCCAAATCTTTAGAGTGGTCTCAAATCGTCCTCGGGCAAATTGCCGTGGAACCTGATCTGTTGTATGAGAGCCACGTGGACCCCACATGATTCGAATGTATGGATCTACCGTGCATTCCAACCCATATCCCCGGCCTCTATAAATCAAAATGCTTCCATTTAGTATCACTGCATCATTGCAAGAGCGTTTCGAAATATTTTTTGAAAAATCTTTGTCAATCTAACTCTATCTGTCGTCAAATCCATTTCATGAGCTCCGAATTGCTTATAAACTATGGGGCGTCTCCCATCCTTTTGATATTTGTGTGTAAAGTGTAAATCATAAACACGTAAAACATGCACACCTGGTTCTCAGTCACACTGCACACGCGTACTTGCCCATCGTAGAAAATGGTCATTTGCTGCAAGTTTCCCGTCGACTCATGCGCCAGCGCCCTTCAAATAACAATAAACAAACTAATATTTTATATATTAGAAAAAAATATCTAATTGTATCGAAGATCAATGGATGCAATGGTAGTGGCCGTCGATACTAAAAGTAACAGTGCATAAGCTATACACCTAACCTTGGTTATTTCATAAAGGCTCCAATTACCTTGGTCCACCGGAACCCAGAGACGGAAGGACATCACCGCCAGAGGGATGGTGAAAGTTTAAATCGTGATTTCTTTCCATTTACAGGGACAGAATTGTCCTTTTCTCCGACCCTCAGAAGCTGACAGATAGATCAGACGGTTGAAACGATCAGCACATCGAAGCCGAGCAACGAGCGATGAAAGAAAATAGCGAGGGAGCGTAATATATAACCAAATGAAGTAAAATATGGAATCTAACGCCGTTAATCCAGCTGAAACTTTTACTTTTTAAAACGGACGGTAGTTAGGCTTGTGAAAATTCTTCTGATGCCTTCAGAAAGGGGAAGTAGTATATTAAAGCACATGGAAAATGCCTTTATCCTCGTGCTTAAATATGGATGGGTCTTCAGACTCTTTGATGTTTTTGGAAAGCACGTGACTCATGCTGACGTGGTTTTGCAGAATTCGCCTGCCGTGGGTCACCTCTAAAATGCATATAAATTATTTTTATACGAAACCTATTTAAGAGGGGTACATACCATAACAATACCGTGTTTAAATGATATTATACCATCGATATTTTAAGATTTAGGTGATACGAACCGTCAAAGTTGGGATCATAGATTAAAGTGCAACAAGGCCAAGAATAATGTTTTATGAAAATTTATACCATATATCCAATTCATGGACTATGATATCAACCGTTAATTTTAGTTTTAATGACTAATATTAAAGTTCATCAATCGGATGGTTTACGTCCACTTATTGGCATATTTTATTGGGCCGAGACATATTTCAAAGATAGATTGCCAATTGGGCAATTTAAATTAATCATATATGCGTGCCACAGGTCATAATGATAAATCACACTTCAATGGTATGAGAGAAAAAGTGACAATTTTTTTTTTTGATACAAGAAAAAATAATATTTTAATGGCGTAAGATCATTATCATTTAAATATCATTTAGTGTTTGTGTCGATCAGGAGTCCTTTTAGTATTGGGGCCCTCAAAGGATAAGTGATAAGGGTTCCTAATCGACATTTAAACACCAAATAATATTTAAAAGATCTTACACCATTAAGATGTCTGGTGTCCTTTTAGTATTGGCGACCTCAAAGAATAAGGAATAAGGATTCTGGTTTGGCCCTCATAGAATAAGGGATAAGTAGTCCTAAGGGAGATTACACCATTAAAATGTGAGGAATCCTTTAAGTACACAAAATAATATTTAAATGATCTTACACCATTAAAATGTGAGGAGTCCTATTAGTATTGGCAACCTCATATTTAAATGATCTTAAACCGGTAAAATGTCAGGAGTCTTTTTAGTATTGGGGCCCTCAAAGAATAAGGGATAAGAATTCCAAATCGATATTTAAACACCAAATGATATTTAAATAATCTTACACCAGTAAAATGTGAGGAGTCCTTTTAGTATTGGGGCCCTCAAAGAATAAGGGAAAAGGATTCCTAGCCGACATTTAAACACCCAATGATATTTAAATGATCTTACACCATTAACATGTCAGGAGTCTTTTTTAATATTAGAGCCACATGGCATGCACATGATCTCAAGATCACACTATAAAAATAAGGTGTTTCAGTGATAGTCAAAATTATTGCTATTAAAAAAAAAATTGTTACTATTAACAAAAAATCTTCTTGTTTCAATAGTGAAAGAATTAGTAACGGCATTTTTTTTGTTAATAGCGACAATTTTAACTGCCACCAAAACACCTTATTTTTATAGTGAGATCTTGAGATCATGTGTATGCCATCATACTCTCAATTTTTTATTCAACTAAGCATATATCTAAAAAAAAGAAAATGAAAAATCACATTTGAGTATGATGTATCATATAGTGTAACTGTCACTTTGAAATGTGTGCCACATGAAATAAAAAAGTGATAATTGGAGGGCACACCAATGATCTCAAGATCCCTTGTGGGAAAGATTAGGAGGAAAAAAGATCGGATAGTCTTATCTAAAGCACTCTAACGGTTTTCAGCATATGTACCCTCAAAGATACAGTGAGTGCAAATAAAGATGTCCGTTTAAGAGTCAAGCATCTTCAAAGAATAGTTTGACTTTGGTGAATAGCCCGTTCACTGGCACACAAGTGTATATAGTTGCTCTTAAAATCCGTGTTAATTTAAAAGTCCACATAACATACCGCATGAGCATGTTGCGTGGGGTACCCGTACCATGTACAAATTAATCCTAAAAAGGAAAATTTTTCAGGATCAACCATTATATTTTTACTATTTTCATTAGTGGACCTCTAGTTTTACCTTTTTTATAACCAACCAACTTGTAGTCGTCATGTGAAAAAGTCATAAATATTCTCAAGGTTTGTAAAAGCTGATAAAATCAAGTTTTTCACTTTGGACAATTTTAAACACCTCAATATCATTGAGTGCTTTGGAACCAATGATCGATGGAGATTATTTTGTGTCATGATCATTTACAAGATTAATCTTGAGATCATGGGCGTACATCAGACAGTTTATTTTACTGAAAAAGGGATAAGAAATCAATGCGTAGCATTGACGCTACTATAAAGGAGCGATGTTCTTTCCATAGAGGAGGAATATTGCTACCACGTAGGACTATATCGCTTCCCCCATAATATCTCCAACACTATTATAGAAGAGCTGTATTCACTCTTGTATAGGAGCTCCACGTTTTTGAGTAAAATGGATCATCTGATGTCACTCTCATGATCTCAAAATCAATCTTGCGTAAGATCAAGACGGAAAATAATGTTCATCATGAGATTCAAGGCATCCAATATAAGTAAGGCGTTGAGAACCGTCCCAGACCAAAAAAAACTTGGCTTTTATCGCCATTTTCCAGAACTTGGGGATATTTTTGCTATTGCAACTTGGTAGCAGTGGTAGAAATAGTTAAACTATGATGGTCAATCCTGAAAATTTCCCCATAAATATTTTTTCCCATCACTGACAGGTGGCTAATAGCCATCAGGCAGTAATCAAATTGAAATGCGTTTTACAAGTGCTCTCTGGCAGCTGTCTACCTCGTCTGATAGTTTTCTACATTACCTTCTCTAAAATAATAACGTGCAATTTGCGTGTCATTAAGGGATGCCGGTGTTTTTAATCCACGTGGAAGGCGTTGGTGATGTGCGAATCGTTGTAGTGCGCCACATGGCACTACACTAGGCTAGCTTGATGCACGTGGGTTTTGTGTGCAAGTGTGGTTTTCAAACTTTTACTCTCGTCGACTTTGAGAAGGATTGCAACCATAGTTACAAAATTTCGCGAATTGAAGGTCCCTTGAATTATTCGAAAAATTTGCCTAATCACAAAAATTTGCAGATTTTTTTAAAAAAAGTTGTGACTTACTAATTTTTTATAATTTTAAATGTTTGTATTTTTATTTTAAATTTTTCTCATTGATTTTTCCTCCTAATATTTCCCCGAATTTTTCAAATTTGTCAGATTTTTTTGAATTTTAACCTCGTCGAATTATTGCCGAACCCCAATTTGGTGACTATGATTGCATCTGGCCAACTACTATAGTCTGCGAGTTACTAATAATACCTAACATCCAACACATAATGGCTCGGATACCTCTATTCGCGCCCACGAGTTCTCTGAAAGCACCTCGTACCAACCATAACAAGCCGTTGATTACTTCGGATTATATGATAGAGACTGCGTTTTACCCCGATCTTCCAGAAAAGGATATTGAAATCATGTTGCACCTATTACATACTCATTTTTTTATTCCATGTATCAAAAATCTTCAAAAAATGCTCCTAAAATCATGTTTGAGCATGAAGTGTATCATATGATTGAAGATCCGTTTTTTGGGGATATGTAACAGATGGAATAAAAAACAGACTGTTTGATAGGTGCGCTATGATCTCCAAATCCATTGTGGAAGATAGAGGTGACACACGATCTTCATCATCTAATCCAAAACAATCACGATTTTAAAAGGGTCTGAGACATAGGCACTTTCAGAAAACGAGTGCGCGCAAACATAGATACCCTAATGGCTCTGAATGAGATTTAAATATAATAAAATATTCTTTAAATTATCTTACAATAATAAATTAGACTTTTGATCTTAATCGGGTGCTCTAAGAGAGGCCGTACTTTTGATCTTACCTCACAAGAATCAAAATATCAGCGAAAATTTCGGTTTCGATCAATAATTTGATCGAAAATATGAATCCCATACAAATTTGGACCGAAATTTCGATCATTTTAACCATTTCGGCCGAAATTTTGATCCTTATTACCCTATTATATAAAAAAAGTTCGGTTTACTATTATGTTATTCACCATATATCTGTGATCAATTTTGTCATAGTAGCAAATTATTATTTGAATATGTATGTAAGACAAAAAAAAAAACATGCTTACAAGTAAATTTGAGATCCCAAGAGAGAACTTTAATATATATACATCTTTTTTTTGTTCGAGAGAAAGAGAACCTTAATATTGGTAATTAAGAGTTATGAACAACAATTAATTTTAAAGTGCATCGACATGATGATCCGCATCTCCTAAAAGATGATTTTTGAGCTCATTTATATGATTCACTACTTTAACCATATGGATTATCAACATAAAAAAATTATTAGTGTAAAATCTTTAAACGTAATTGTTAGAGGTATAGTTAAATTAGGATTTTAATAATTTTAATGGGTTTGTGTTTAGTATTATAGTATTTGTCGATCTAAGAATTAGGCTTCGTTCAGGAGCTGAAAAAAGGTGAGAATTTGAACATTTTTAAAAAAGACATATTTTTTTCTAATTATTTTCTGACTTTTTCTGCTGTTTGAGAGATTTAATTGAATACCTTATTTTCTGAGTTTTTCTAGTAAAAGTGACAAAATGATTTATATGCATGACACTAAGAAACACTCACATTCAGAGCTCAAAAAAGTTAAAGGCCTCTGAACCAGGAAAGTGCAATTCAAGAACACATGAATCTAATTTTTTTAGACATAAGACTTAAAAAAAACCAAAAATCTGGGTAGCTCAAAGAATACATCCCCGAAGAGCAACGATTCTGAGTAAGCCTCTACAAGATTATTTGATGATACGATTCTGAGCTTTTCTCATAAAAGCTGAATGAGGCCTTAGAGTTAGTTTAATTTAATTGAGTTGTGCTTTTCTCATAAAAGCTGACTGAGGCCTTAGAGTTAGTTTAAGTTAATTGAGTTGGGTATGTCATAGCTCTCTGTTAGCCCCTATCATAATAGAGTTCACCTGCTTTAGCAGGTTCCCACCCTCTTTGCTAATATCCTACTAGTTGCTTTAGCAGGTACCCTTCTCTTTGATAACTCCTTACATAACAAGATTTTATATATGATTTACATATTCAGCAATTCAACCCTCCTCTCTACTCACTCCTTGTCAGAACGGATTTTATTTTCCTTTGGTAGGGAGTTAGTAGAGAGAAGGGAGGTTTCTACTAGAGCTGTTAAATCCTCATTTGCAGATAGTTAGAAAAGAGAATGGGGACCCAACTAAAACAAGTGAACTCTCTTCTTGTGAGGGTTAGAGTATCTCCAACAGGGCCTCTATCCCACACGCCAAAACCCAACTCTAGTCTTTTTAGTGATTCAAACTTAAAAAACGAGCGCTAGTATGTCCAACCCACCAAAATAGCGATTTGCAACAGGGCCTCTATCAAACCCGCCAAAATAGTATTTTGCTATAGTAATAGTTAAATTTAGCTATTACTGTAGCAGAAGCTAAAGAATATAAAAATGATTTCTAATAAAGCTCCTTCTCTCTCCTCTGTTTCTCTCTCTCCTCTGTTTCTCTCCAAAGCCTTCAGCACGTCGTCGTCTTCTTCTTCTTCTTAATCTCTCTGTAAAAGGTACTTAATTTGTTCCAACATATGGGTTCTTTTAGATCAGATCCAACATATATAAAAAATGGTACATATAGGATAAATACCAGTTTTATAGATGGAAGAAAGAAAGCAAGTAGGGAGACAAAATTTTGGAACAGCACATGCCTGGAAAAATTCGAAGGTTGAATTTTGGAGAATCTGACTGATGAACTTTTGGGTGAATTCGATGCTCGAATTCAAATTCGACCGTCGAATTTGGAATTCGATAATCGAATTCTATCATGTTTCTGGACTTCCGTAAATTCTTGAAAAGTTTATGAGAAGCTTTTGGTTTGACTTTTGGACCTCATTAACATTATCGTTTGAATAATTTTTATTTTATTTTATTTTAATTTTATTATTATAAATAATTGACTGATACATATCAGTATCGATCGATTCGTATCGACCTCGACATACCGATACAAGGGCTTATAGCCTTATACATAAAACAATGTTATATAAGAAGCGTATCTTATATAAATTTAATAATTAAATGAGGTCTTCAGGCCACACTCTTCGGTGGGGCTAGTGACTACACCAAATACTTTTAGCATTTTGTGGGTACTAATAGAGCTGCCAAAACTTAAGAAAGTACAAAAGTTGCGTGTTAGTAGGAGCAGCTCATGACAAGTAAATAAAGTAATGTCAGTCAACCCTAGGGTTGCAACAAAGCCGGCCAAGCTAACCCCAACTGGGCTCCGCTTTGCCTAGTGCTTTTGCTCTCTTAAGCTCAAGAGTCGAAGCAGAAATTTTCACTTAAAGCTCGGTTGAGCTGATCTAGAGCTGAGTTAGTAAAATTCAGTTCAGCCCAACATAGCTTCATTAATAGTATATAATAATTTTATATAATAAAATATATTATATATAATTTTAAAAGTTTTTTTAAAAAAAATTTCCTTTTATAATAAGATTCTTCTAATGATTACTTTATAATAGATGGATATGTAATTAACATATAATCCATATAATCCTTATGATCATTTATTGAAGTTTGCACTTTCTTTCTCCCTCTCTATATCTTTCTCTATCTCTCTCTGTGCAATTATTAAAGTTTTTTCTCACTTGTCTTAATAAACAACGACTAGCATGGTAATTGACTAATCAATCAATACCTGCGACTAACACGTATACTCTTAATTAATATTTAGCATATTAAATTTAAACACCTTTTTATTTTTTAAAATTTAAACACTTTTTTTCTCCAATCAATTCGTTAAATCCAAAATAACTAATGGATTAAAAGATATTAGAGCTTTCATTTATAGATTTTATTAAAGTTTTCATCTATTAAAAAAATCAGATAATGTTTAAAACAACATTAGGAAAAAAATTATAATATAACTTATTTAGCTCGAAGCTCGGCTTAGCCCAACTCGAGATCGATAGAGTCGAGCTACAGCTCAGATTTTTTAAGCTCAAAGGACTTATAACTAAGTTCCAGCTCGGCTCGTATGAGGTAGAGTCAAGCTAGAGATGACCCAAGCTTGGGCTCGACCCGACTTGGTTGCAGCCCTAGTCACCACAGTGATTGTTTAATTTTGGGAGGACGATTTTTATGTAGTTACCAAAATCCTTGTTTTATTGAAAAAGGCATTTTAATGGAAAAAAAAGTCGTATAAAACACATTTTTTTCATAAAATATCGGAAACATGTTTAAAAAGTGTTTCTTTTTTAAATACTCATAATTTTTTAAAAATCACTATTTTTACATTTTAAATATGTATTCAACAAATCTTTTATTAAAAATTTCTCATTTTTGTCAAACTGTTTTTTTTTTTAATATTTTAAAATAGAGAAATGATCTCCTCACTCGAGTCATGTGTGACTTGAGAGGGGAGACCGTTCACGTCAAGGATCAAAATTTTGGGTTTCGTTTCGATTTTGGAGGAGACCAAAACTGAAATTTCGGCGGATAATTTGACCGAAAATATGAATCCCAAACATATTTGGACTGAAATTTCGGTCCAAATTATCGTTTTGATGAGGACCGAAACCGATAATTTGGATCGAAATTTCGGTCATTTCGATCGAAATTTTGATCCTTGGTTCACGTCGCGTGTGGTTGACACATTGACTGCTACATGGATGGTGTCGTAGCTCGAATCACACCGTGACTCCGAGCGAGAGGATCATTACCCTTTTAAATATGTTCATTACTTGTTGGGGATTTTCGCATTTACACCCCTATGATATGTCGTATTTACACTCCACCACCCGTGTTTCACCTATTTACACTGTGATCCCTATTTTTGTGTTTCCTTTGCATTTTGGCCCTTACAGTAAAGAATCAACGATTGATTATTATAAAGTAAACTTGGACTGCTTGGAATCAAATGATGGAGATCATTTTTCATCATAATTTTCAATGCAATGAATTATGAAATCATGAGTCTATCATCGGACGATTAGATTTTGATTCACATGGCACGCATATTGAAAAGTGATTCAAGAATCATGTTTGATGTACACTTATAATCATGATCACTTTTTATATTATCTATCGTATGAAATTAAAATCTGACCTTTTAATAATAGACTCATGAGCTCAAGATTCACTATGTGAAAATAAATCTCCGTCATGCGATTCCAAGCAGTCAAAATTTTGTTTTATAATAGTCTACCATTTATTCATAAGAGAAACCGCAATGTGAATAGGTGAAATGGGAGGGAAGAGTACAATTACAACAGATCTCAGGAGTAGTAAATGCAAGAATCCCTACTTTTTATCCTTCCTATTTTTTTTCCTAATTTTGCTATCTTTTCTCTATTCAGTTTTTTCCCACTTGGTAACTATACATCTAAACATGGCCTATGCACCACGTGGAAACAAAAAAGCAGATGAACATAGAGAGACGCACCACGGCTTGATCTCTTTCGGCTAACTTGGTTGACATAGATGGAGACTTATTTATATTTATTGAGAGATGCACGCATATTTATAAGCGTCAAATCATTGAAAAGTTATTAAAAAGTGAGAAAAAGGAAAACGGCGTGCTACCTCTAGCGAGGTGACGCCTAGACATCAGATGAACCCGCGCATTCTTCTGTTTTTTATACAGCCCAGACAGCTAAGATTAATGAATATACGTATTTAGATGTAACAGTTGGAGGACAAGTGATGAGAATAAATTATATAAACTAAACCCACACCTTATAAAGATAAGAGAAAAACATACTCTCCTATTTTCCCGGCTCAAAACATTTTTTTTTCTTTGTAGTTCCGATTAATTCTCCTAGTCAGCTTTGAAAGCATAAAAGCATTAGATATGGGTACCTCTGTTCGCTATTATAGGTTTACTGAAAGCGCCGCCTGCATCGGAAATCTCTTAAAACTCATTTCAGACTTGGAATCGGATGATTTAGATCATTTTTTCATCAGTCTTTTATACAATGGGTCTTGATATTATGATCTTACAATCAAACGATTCTTTTTTTTTTTTTTTTTTCATATGACACAGATCCTAAAGCATGTGATTTTAGGGTCACATTTGGAAGATTTGTGTAGGGTGAAATTACAAATTGACCATCTGATACTTAGTCTCAAAATTCATAGTGTAAAAGATTGGGATGAAAAATGATTGCCATCATGGGATTTTAAACACTCAATAGGTTTAAGGGGTTTAGATGTAGGCACTCTCAGTAGACCTGGGGCGAATAGAGGTATAGACCATTATTCATTATTTAAAAAAAAAACAGAACATATGATGGACCATCATCAATTCAGATGACATGACAAACAAACCGTCCAATTTGGAGCCATGCCACATGATATTGGCCTCTGAAAATTTAAGAGATATTTACCTTATCGACCCTGTCAGATACACTTTTTATGTCACAGACCCTATATTTTCACTTTTCACTTTTACCCAAACCGACTCGCTCTACTCCAAGCCTAGCCAATTCCAACTACTACAAAAAGTCTTAAATACCCCTTCTTCCACTTTTTATGGTTCTACATAGTTCAAAGTTTTTAAAAGTACACAATCCACCCACTGAATCTTTAAGTTCACCCACGTTGAATTCTGTTGACTGCTTTGAATCCGGCGATGCAAATCATTTTTCATCCCAATCTTTCATATGATGCATCTTGAGATCTTGCTCTTACCATCTACCGTTACTGTTTGATTTCACATGGTATCTATTCTATAAAAGTGATCTTAACATCGTGTGCAACTCATCAAATTGAAATAAGGTCATTTTTTGGGATGTTTACCATACGAAATCAAAAACTTATCGCTTGATGGCATACCTATGATCTCAAGATCCATTATGTGAAAGATTGGAATGAAAAATGATCAAAACCATCGGATACAAATCAGTCAATGGCTGTCAAACTGTGTAGCAAGTAATGGCTCTCACAGTATCACAATGGAAAGATCAATACCGATTTCTTTCAAACACCATCTATGCCGTCTGATTTGAAGGCTACAATGTAAAGATCAAATATGCCAAAGATTGGCACAAAACATGTTCTCTAACATCTGTTTTTTCACAGTTGACTATAAAATTTAATCATTGGCGCTAGTAACGAATCATCACTGATCAAATAATCAATCGTTATCGCTCGACTAATGAATCGCCACCGATCAAATAAACAATCGTCATCGCTCTGATACGCAATTGCCATCAATTGTATATTCAATTGTCATCGATTGGATACGTAATCACCATTGATTTGAGCCAACGATCTGATAAGCAATTGGCATTTATTAAACACTATATAGAAAAAGATTTATTAAAAAAGCACAAGTATAGCGTGTAGAGCAATGGTAAAGTGTGTTTTTTTCAAACAGGCGATTTTAAGTTCGAATCTTGGTAACAACATTCTCATATGAAATTTTGGTTCCGGAACCAAAATAAGCACCCATAAGAATCAAGCCCAGGTCTTTCCCATCCAAACCAAATACTCTAGGTGTGAAATAAACCAATAATTTTATATTAAAATACTTTTCATCTATTTGAGCAAAGACGATTCTTTATCAGATTGATAGCGATTGTTTACCCAATCGATGGTGATTGATTATTCAATCGATAACGATTGTTTATCCAATCGATGGCGATTGCTTATCTGATCGATGGCGATTATTTAGTCAAGCAATAACGATTGATTATTTGATCGGTGATGATTCGTTAGTTGAGCCAATGATTAAATTTGATAGTCAACTGTAAAAAAAAAAAAAAGATGTTAGAGAGCATGTTTTGTATCAATCTTTAGTATGTTTGATCTTTACATTGTAGCCTTCAAATCAGACGGCATAGATGGTGTTTGAAAGAAAGTTGTATTGATCTTTACATTGTGATACTGTGGGAGCCATTACTTGCTACACAATTCGAATGAAAGCCGTGGCTGCATTGAATCATCAGAGAGAGATCATGTGTCATACAAGTTTTTTTTTATTTTTTTTACAGTCGATGGCGATTGTTTTCATAGTCGGTACCGACTGTCTAAACAGTCAATGGCGACTCTTAAAACAATCGGTATCGACTGTGTTAAGAGTCATCGATTGTTTTAAGAGTCGCCATCGATTGTTTAATTTATTTTTAATTTTTTTTTTAAGAGGTGATATCGCCTTTTTTTCGTGTCTATCTTTAGTGCCATCGATTTTAAATTGTAGCTTTCAAATCAGAAGACATAGATCCCGCTTCACGCCGCATAAATATAAAAAAGTGCAAATATTTAAAATTTTAAGCCATGTAGAATGAAAATAAGTGTAAGAAGGGGCTAAAAGCTGGTCGGTTTGGGTAAAGGTGAAAATATAGGGTCTCTGACGTAATAGGTGTATGCGATAGGGTCGACCAGGTAAATTTCCCAAATTTAATCACCATCTCCGTAAAAGGTTTCCTTTTTATTTCATAAGGCCTTAGGGAACCTACAAGTTCACAAAGTAAATTAGAACCGTCATTAATTGGATACATGTGGCATTGTTGTTCATTAAAATGTGCTCCTTGATGTGAAGGAGTAGAGGTAACGTTGAAAAACTATCTCTGCCATGTGATTCGATGTGATTCAAAATAGTCAAACACTTTAAAGATAATTGACTGCTTGAAGTTAATAATGAAAATATTTTTTTTACTTTAACGATAATTGACTGCTTTACGTTAATAATGAAAATATTTTTTTCAATGAACTTTTCATCCAGTCAGTAGAAAAAGATTCTAAAAATGGGATGGGCGTATAAATCAGTAAAAATTTTAAAGAAGAAAATCCTTTAGGTTATTTTCTATGAACACATCTTTAATGTCGTAAGTGCCTACACGCCACATTGGGGTTAAGCGAATGAACAAAAAATGAATGCATATTTGTTGGTGGGTGTGCTTAAATGAATTTAGGGAAAATACAAAGCGAGTATAAGAAAATGCAGACAACATAATTTTGGATTAAAAAATGAGAAGATATAAACTATCAGTAATTTTGTATCGGACATTTGAGATTACAATAGGATATAAATATTTAAGAGGGAAGAATATATGTTCCTAGTGCTGATCAGAGTCTAGTCTATCAGTTTCAGGAAGCAAAGACTAGAGATGCTCGATTTAGTGGTGAAAGTGGTGATATGCCAGTTGCTAACCGGGCTGGGTGGCGAGCTCCCAGTAGAGATATTGTTAAAATTAATATGGACGGGGGAGTGGAACTGAGCGAGCGCTGATTCAGAATCATAATGGTGGATTTGTAGCTGCGCTTTCTAAAGGGATACCGGGTTTGTGTTCTGCTGAACATTCTAAGGCGGATGCGGCTCTTGAAGGATTGTAGTTGGCATGGGATCTGGGTCAAGACGAGTCATGTTAGAAGGTGATTCCCAGTCACTCCAGCAGTCAATGAATGCAGCAAAAACTTTTCCGAAATGGGGTGTATTATTCAAGAGATAAACATCTCATGCAACAATTCGATATGGCACCTTGCCATTATTCTCCTAGATCTGCAAATCTTGTAGCAGATATTCTCTCCAAGCAAGAGATGGATGTAAACTTAAAATAAGGATGAAACTTTAAAATACAAAAAATAAAAAAAAGTTTACAGGGTCAAGTCCAGCTTTAATTTTATTTTAAAGAATAAAACAACAACAACAATAACCTTTAAAGAAAAATTGATGAAACACAAAATGTAAACTAGAGAATTATTCGGAATGTTCTGTAGGAACAAATGACGGTTTATATGAAATGGGTTGCTAAATGTGATGTTGAAATATAGAAGTTCAAAAGTCTTCTACGAAAAATAGATATGCTTTTAGGAGTGGCAAAAATAGAGGGCTCGACAGATCTTGAAGTATAAGTTGGCAAAAAGGGAAGCTAAGAGAACTATAAGGTCAAGTACAAAGAAATGACAATTTGTACATCAAATTTGGGCCGCAAGGGAGGAAGAAATATATCTACAAGCTTGCGAAGAGAGCAGAGGAAAATTAGAGATCTTAAGGATGATGACGAAAAAGTTTTGTGCAAGAATAAGAAACGGAGATTAGATGAAAAAGATATATTCAAAGCTTGGTAAAAGAGTTTATGAAAGAAGATGACCCAAAAACTAGATTAAAAAAACGTATTTTCAAAGCTTGTTAAGTAGAGGATAAGCAAGGGAAGTAAAGAAACTTCAAAAAAAAAAGCATCGGATGGAAGTAAAGATATAGGAGAATCAAATCAAGAAATAATAAATATAGGATCTAAATAGAAGTAAAATCAGCCACAACAAAACTGAAAAAGAAAATAAATGAAGGAAATAAGACCATATAGGATACCTATTTAGATTGTGATAGGAAAGAGGAGACTTTTTTAGTTGGCCAAATTATCCAACAAGGTTTTGAGAACAACAAAAATACCTAAAGAGAAGTAGAGATATTAGACTTATAATTCATACTACAAAACTATCACAGAGAAGTAGAGCAACATATAAGAGAAGTCAAATATTTCCAAGAACTAATCTAGGTTTATACTTCGAAAATCAAGGCCTCATCAATAAGGAATATAATATTTGACATAAAAAAGATGGAATACATGATAGATTGCAAAACTATTGGAGTGCAACCTTTCATCTACCTTCGCATAGTTATTTCCAAACTTAAGTCCGCGTGACCACGTTTGCCAATTTTTTTATGATCTAGCCTGTCCTTAATTACTCCAAACTTGGGTCTGTCTTTGATATTTTTATGATGTTGTCTGCCCTTTGCTCAATTTCTACACCATGTTAGTTAAAACTGTATATGCAAACTGTTGAAGCAAGGCGACTTTGGCATTCAGAGAATTAAAGTTAGGAAGATGATGGATTTGATAAAAAAAAAAATGGAATTTGGGCTTGGGACATGAGTCTTTATGGTCTCCATGAGTGAAGGCTCCTTATGTTGGTGATGGGAACTTGTGTCTCATAACATTCTCATTGATTCTTCTTGGGCTTTACATGCATAAAAACAGAATGGTGTGGATGATTAGAGATAGATCTTCTATTTATTTGTGGAAAGACTGATTAGAAGGTAAATTATATCAAACTATGGTCACGAGATCATTTATCAATTTGATAGTGATCCAGGGGTGGACATTTTTAATGGATTGGAACGAGCATTTCTGGTTCCTTACCCAGATCGTATAAATCATGTTTGAAATCTAATTTGAACTCATCCAAATCCATGGACTAAGAAGGAAGATCAATTGATTTGGATCCCAAATCCCACAAGTTCACTTACAAGAGCGCTTTAAAAGAGATTAGGGGCATTCAACCTAATTTTAATTAGTTCTAAATCATATGGAACAAGATCCGGATACCTTGCTACACTTCGTGAGCTTAGATGTCTATTAACCATAAACTTCTTACTACTAAGAATCTAATGAAGCGAGGATTTATTATCGCTTCAAGGTGCGTACTATGCTGGTCTGATAGGGAAGATAATGTTCATGTATTCCTTAGATGCTCATTCTCTAGATGGCTTTGGAAATCGGTTTTGGCTCGATGCAATATAGAATCAGAATATCGGAAATATATTTCTGATGTGGCTACTCTTATTGAAGAGAATTGCAAAGGGAGGAAGCCCAATGTCTGATGTTCTTAAAGTAGCTTTTTCAGCTACAATATAATAGTCGAATTTTATTTTTCGAGGGAGCAACTAGCATAAAAGAGCTGTGAATAAGCAAATGGAGGAGAATATTTGCTCATTTTGAGAGAAGTTCATTCTTTTGATTGGAGAGGTTGACGGAATTAGAATTAGATTCAGAATTATTTTCTTCGGGAATCAGAATTATTTTCTTCACTCATTGTCAAAGGGATATCAATGGTCCTGCTGATTACTTGTTGAGGATTGGTGCTAGGGAGACTTGATATTCGACAGATAAGTTCATTCCCAGCAGAGCTTATATCTCTAGTTAATGCTGATCTCTAATTGTATGGTATCTCATGTAAACTACTCCGTTTTATTAATTTTA
Source organism: Chloranthus sessilifolius (assembly GCA_021018995.1). NCBI lineage: Eukaryota > Viridiplantae > Streptophyta > Magnoliopsida > Chloranthales > Chloranthaceae > Chloranthus > Chloranthus sessilifolius. Next base: position 8,340,475 of record CM037589.1, on the reverse strand, counting down.
ATGAACAGGTGAGAACCCACCAACATCAGAGCTTAAATATTAAAAGGAAAAAATGGAATACATGGAGTGCAAGTTTAACAAATACAAAATCATGGAGGATGATTTGATCATTTTAGTCAAAATAGAAAATCATTCCGTGTCATGATGTCATAGGTTTTGGTATTTGGGTTGTACAATACAACTTGGTTGTTGGTTATAGCAAGATATCTTAAACACAACAATGCACAGCGGGCAAAGTGGAGACAGGAAAGTGATGTGTTGTGTGATCAACGGGTGCCAATTTGATCGAAGGGACGGTCACATAAACAGTACGACCGGCACTAGAATATGGTGTGGAGTGCTAGGCTACGAAGAAGTGATAAGACAACAAAGTTTATGTGGCTAAGATGTCTCTGCTGAGGTGGATGTAGGGTTACTGGTTTGTCATTAGTATAATGGGTTATTAACTTTAGTTGTGGTGTGTAATAATTTATTTTGGGTGGGTATGTAACTGGGTCACTTAGTATAAAAGCTAGTGAGTTCATTACTCTCACAAAGCTCTTCTTCTCCCCTAACTACTTTCTTGTTCTTCTTTCTCTCTAAACCTAACCTTCTCTAACCCTAACCCTAAAACTCATCTACCGAACCCTAATCATCATCTCCAAGTTGGTATCAGAGCCGACATTTCTCCGTCCCACGCCACCCATTCTTGTCCACATGATTTGGCTTGGCTCAATCCCGCCAACACGTGCATGGGCATGTTGGATTTGTCCCACATCAGCTGTGGGCTTGCTCTCCTTGGACTATTTATATCTTGGGAAAACCTCACCTTACAAGCTGGTTTTGTGAGGTGGAGTTAGGCCAAAGGAATTCTATCATAACAACTTGCCGATGTCTTTACCAAACCACTTGGTCCTACAGTTCTACAAGATATTATGGTCAAGCTGCGAATGCATGGCATACATGCTCCAGCTTGAGGGGGAGTGTTAGTGGTATTGGTGTGTCATTTGTACAATGAGTTATTAACTTTATTTGTGGTGTGTAATAATTTATTTTGAGTGTGTATGTAACTGGGTCACTTAATATAAAAGCTAGTGAGTTCATTATTCTCACAAGGCTCTTTTTCTCCTCTAATTACTTTCTTCTTCTTCTTTCTCTCTAAACCTAAACTTCTCTAACCCTAACCCTAAAACTCATCTACCGAACCCTAATCATCATCTCCAAGTAAATTAAAGACTGACGCTTGAGACAATTTGATCATGTCTGTAGAAGAACTGAAAACAGCCCCTACATAAAAGATTGAAACTATGGAGGAAGCACGAGGAGAAGAAAAAGAAGAGCAATAAAAAAGTAACAGTGAGAAAATACATTTCTTCTAAACAGATTAAGTAGAGGAATTGTGCTGACAGTAGTATGTTGACCAATCAGATCAGAGTCTGACCAGAGTATATGCATAAGACAAGTTCTTGAAGAGTTGCTTCAATCATAAAACATTTCTTCTAAAGTACAAGAGATAATGTGTCAAGAATTTTGAAAGCGTCTATATTTCAATCGCGAGTGTCAATTTTACAATATCGGAATGACAAAAAATATTTTAAACTGGTGAGTTTTCCAAATCTTTGATATACGAGATTATTCCCAAATCTAACAAATAAGATCGCAAATTCTCAGGGTCATGAGTAAGGTCAATAACAAATTAATGAAGTTAACTTCACAAAATATAGAATCTGACCTTGATGTCGCAGGTTCAATCCCAGCTTTACTAAAATCCTTGGATACAACAAGATAGCAACCATCTCCAAGGACTCCAAAAGAGTAAGTAAATGACTCTGGAGCTGTATTTAAGGAAATGGACATGAAAAAAAAAAGTCAAGAACATGATAAAAAAGAAATAATCAAAGCGTAGAGCTACTGATAAGAAGACCAGGGCCACTGAGCATCTCTCCACACACACCACCGATCGCCTCTGTTTCTGCTACACCCATGACTTGAAGGGCAGTTGTCAAAAGGAAGATGGTTATTAGCATTAACGGTCTGAGAGCACTGTAGTCTCTGATTGCGCATCAATGCTTCCTCTCTATATGCCCGGTTGAGATACTTCGGATGATGTATAAAAGAAACACGTTTCCACCAAAGCTTTAAAGCCTATATAAACATGAGATAAAGGTGTGGAATCTATTCCATGAGATATGTTACTAAAAAAGGATACCGGTGTGTGAAGTTGGAAAGAGACTCATTTTATGTGTTCAAAGGCTCCAAACATGACTGAAACTCGTGAGACCAAATCTAAGTAGACTTGAACACGATTGAGTACCATCAATCCAAATTTTTTTGAGCATTAACAGATTAGGGCCAGTTTGGAGAGATCCAAAATCATGATCAAGTCTCTATCTTGCATGAATTTAGGAAAAATGAAAATCATGAGGTTGCAATTTGCAAGAAAAAAAAAAGTGATTTATAGAAGTTAATAAATAAATAACTAGAACAATAATAATATCATTACACGAAAACTTAAAAGGGAAAAAAAGAAGATAATGATCTTTTATAGTTCTAAATTTTTCTGATATTACTATTACATTTTGTGAAGGCTTATAACACAGGAGAGCCAATCTCTGCCTCTGAAGGCCTCAAAAATTGTGTTTTACAAAATTCACAAAGTTCTAAATTTTAAAAGTAGGGAATCACAATTTTCAATACAAGATGTCTGAACTGACCCTTACTAGCCTAATTTTTGTGTTTTGCGTTCTCATTCATGTTTTCCAGTTTTTAGACAAATGGAGTTACCTCTTTAACTGAACCCGGTCCCTGATCCAGATTGTAAAATTGACTCGCCATGTTGTTCTAGTACTCAATCAAGTTTCCGAAAATAGGACTTCAGATCATACATTCAGTAATGTTTTTCAGTTTTTAGACAAATGGAGTTACCCTTTCAAATGACTCGAATCCGGATTGTAAGATTGACTTCCCATCTCTTCCTGGTACTCAATTAAGCCCCCGAAAGTAGGAGTTCAGATCATACACGTCAAGGGGTACAGAAGAAGTTGACACTCATAACGCCATTCATCCCTATAATGATAAGGGTAGGTTTTTGTTGATTTATTTAGAGGCTGCAGGCAACTCACAAAAAATCCCATGATGATAGAATTTAGAGGCAACAGAACAAGTTTGGAGTTTCTCCTCATTTCATGCCATAGATAAGAAGACATCTAAATGATATGGAATTGCAAATTGGATCAAACCCATCTCAGTTCAGATGGGTAAATTCAATTAAATAGAAGTTTTAGAATACCCAAAGGGCATCCAAATCAGTGGACTCAGCCACGTTCTGATGTGGGGACAAGATTGCTAAACTAAACTATATAAATCTAAAGGCACATCACGCATGGAAGATAAAATGGAAAAAATGAATTCAAAATAATAAAAAGAAATATCTAAGCATCAGACACACCTGCCAGTATATCCACACTGCCACTTTTTGAGGCATTAGCCAGAAAAACATTGCCATACTAAGTGCCCGTGAGGCAGAACAGACTCTTTTAGCTTTCAAAGTAGCAGTGAAATAGTCACCAAGGTTAGGGTGTTGAACTGAAATTTTGAGGAAGAGATTCTCCCCTGGTGGATTTGCATGCATTCTCCAGTTCCCAAGCATATCCTGCATTTATTTCCATGAAACCCATTTCATATGCTGAAAAAAGCAGTGCTCATATCTATCAAAAAGATTATTACCCAGAATGATTAAAAGGTAGAAGATTTCCCAACTGTGCAATATCTCTAGTAATATATTCATTTAATTATATTATACTCAAGCAGACCAGTATTTGCAATTTCAACTTTCTTACAATTAGTTGTTAGGGTTTATTTTAGTCGCAGGAGTATAGGTTGGTCAGAAATTTTCAAATTGCAAGGGAGATCTTCTAGAGTATGATTGATTTACTAATTTTATAAGGGCTTAAGGCAACCATCATAAAAATGTTCAGTTTGCTATTTGATCTGTAATGTCCACCCAATTTTGTAAGGTTTATGGTATGAGAGCCATTACTTGGGCACGGCTTTACGACTTTGCGCTAGTTATAAATAAAAACTCGTCTTTTAAAATTTTTAAATGACTACATTACCCTCATGGTTGCACCCTATATGTATAATGAGTTAATGAACAACGAGTTTGGTAGGATGGGCAGCAGACGAAGAGACGAAAAATCGTAGATGAAAAGGAAAATGGTTTGAAGGAAGATGAAGAGAAGAAATTGCCTCTTCAACGAGATTCAAAGAGATTGAAAGAAACAAAATCGCCCCAAAAATCTTTGCAATCTCTAGGGTTTCAGCATTGATCGACCGCCATTATAAATTTTCCTGAAATACAAAAGGAAAAAGAAAGAAAATAGATGGATCAAGAAATACAATCGAATTAGTAACTAAGCTTTTTTGGTTGTATATATTGATTTTCTTAGCGTGAATGGTGTAAAAGATGACATGTGGTGGGCATTATAACAAAAGGTGGTGTGGTGTAATGAGGTATTTTGCAGAGATTGAGCACGAGGTCATCTAATCCATAAAAAAAAAAACAGCACAATTTTATGTGGTTTCAAGTGCAGCGGTTCCCAACATTGTTGACAACAGGTAGATGGGAGTTACTAGTGGTGAGTATGATGGTGTGCAGATAAGGGTTAGTTAATGCATTTAAATAGGGGGTTAAACAAATGTGATGGTATGGTTTTTATGATAAGTTTTTACGACAAGGAGGATGAGGGTTTATGATGGGGGTATCATACTCTGCGCAGATGTGGGTTGCTAGCGGTGGGTACCATGTATAAACATGGATCTTCTGACGGTGGTTTAAATGGTCGCTATGATGCGGGTTGCTAGCATATGTGGGCTTAAACAAAGGTTTGATGCAAAGATTTGAAAACAATGATGATGGAAGAACGTCCCTGCTCACGTGATGGCAGTCCACGCCTTTGATAATTGGTTTCCGATGGACACTAGAGTATTTCAGAGCCATTGCCTGGACTGAGATCGGAACAAGAGCGCCCTGAAAATTGCAGATAAAGATAAGAAGAAAAAATCTGCAATTCTTTTTTCCTTTTTATGTGCAATCACACAAGGCATGTGCAACAACCAATTTGTTCGAATTAGAATTAGGTGCAAGGACATGAAATCCATTTGCAAGTAATGGCTCCCTTCAGGTATAGGAAGACATCATAAACATGTTCAGTCTGCTATTTAATCTGTAATGTCCAGTTGTCCTTTTGAATTTAATAATAGTAAATTTCTATCATTTAAATGCTTCTTTGAAATAAAAATCTTGCAAGAGGTTTGGGATGTTTTCTTAATGAAGAACTTCACAGAAAAGTTTAGATCTTTCCAGAATCTCCCTGCGTCAATTAAGGTGGCTAACAAATAACACAAGTGGACCACATAAATAACATAAGCAAGACTGAAGCTATCATGGGACCATTAAAATCATGGTTGCAGACTTGCAACTAAATTGGGCTCTAATAAAACTATTATCACTCCCCAATTTAAGCCTCATAAAGCACAGTGATTTCTCTAAATCCCATACCCATAGGCCATAGAGAAAACAAGGGGTGAAAAAGCACAAAATGCTTGCAAAATAAAATTAAATTATGGCAATATAATATTCATCTCAATCTTCCCTAAACATGCCCTGACCAATAAAAAAAGGGCAGCTTAACGTCATGCATAACTTGATCGCCAACATACCCACAATCATTTTCTACGTGTGGCTCAATAAGAGAAGACAATGCCTAATATTTCAATCAGTTTGAGAAAGCATGAACATGCACTGGATGCTTTGCAACTTGCAAGGATATAAAATTTTTTCTCAAACATTTCTTTGAAAGTTTGACAAAATATTCTAGCAGCTTGGCGGGAATGTGTGAATAATAATAAGGTCAAAACAAGACTAAAGTACTATATGCAAATATTTTGTCATTATTTTCCCATAAGGGAAATTCTATAATTTTCTGTTCCTTTGGGAGATCCCTTGTACTAGAGAATTACTGTAATTATACTTCCTATGAAAATTTACTAGGAGAAAACCCTATTGATTATTGAATTAACATATTATATTCTCTACCTTTCAAACATGATTATTGAATTAACATATTATATTCCCTAACTTTCAAACATGAAATACACTAACTTTGGCACTTCAAATCTCGAATTCATTGAAAGGAACACAATTTCTCTTTTGAAATAAAATGATCTGGCACTTCAAATATACTAGTTCATAGGTTTTCATTGAGGGTACAAAACATGGAACCATCTTGAACAAAAGACAAAGCTTCTCATTACTTAACTGTTCAACTGTATGAATTTTCTCCTCAATCATATCACACTATAGATTCTAATGCCCATAGTTTAACTACCAGGCTGAAGCATCTTCCCAAACATAATAAAGTAAACCCAGTCGAAGGGTTACAAGTTAACTAATTGATTTTGTTAGATTAGGTGAATCTTACAGATGAGTAGAAAATTGAGGCTTCCAACAAATGTGACAAAGAAGCTCAACGGAGATTGGATTTTCTTTTCCAAATTGGCCCAAATGAAAAAATTGTCTTCTGAATACTTCCCTGTTGGTGCTGCACTCCACATCGCGGGAATATTAGACTATCATTTAGGACAAATCAGCAGTTACTAAAAACTAGCACAATTTCATTTGAGATGTACCCTATATTGGTCCATATATGATATTTCGATGACCTAAATTCATATCACATGATATGAATATGGAACAATATGAACATGATTTTGTAAACCGTGACGAAAACCTAATACATTCACTTTTCTTGTCACTTGAGATCTTTAAGGAATCGGAGAGGGGAATATGGTGTTTACGGCTGTTTTGGACCCCCTTCTACCATCAAACTTCATTCTATGCTTCTTTTGACGAATAGGTGGATAGCTTTGCAGAAATTTAACATTCAACAAAGCTAACGATTTTATTTTTTTCCTACTTCTGTTTTTTTTTTTCTACAATAAGGAACTTCATCCAATGCCTCTTTGATGGGATAGATGGATTGCTTTGGGGAATTTGAACATTCAGCAAATGTAAACATTTTTTTTGTCCATTTATTCACTTCTTATCAGATTATCACTTAGAATCTAATCCGATCCGACACACATCTTTTCAAAGGATACAAGCTGCTGGGGACAAAAAACTAGTGACTTTTCATTCTACATGTACCATGTATTGGTAACATGGATGAGCCAAGTTCAAATCTTATGATTCGAATCCGTATGGAATAATGTGAACGTGATTTACTAGGCTTTGTTAGAGCCATCACTGAAACCTCATACATTCACGTTTCTTGTTTATTGAGGTCTCTTAGGAGTGGAAAAGAGGGGAATTTGATGTTTATGGCCATTTTGGACCGCTTCTACCATAAAAAGAGTTGTTTGGCACTTCTTTTACAGGATTGGTGGATTTTTTTGGGGGAATTTTAACATTCAACATATGTAATGCAATCATGATCTACAAAATAGATATATTTTCTGAAGGATTGGTGCATCTATTATTCCAATTTTGTTAATTAGTTTAACTACTTCATTCTTCCTTTGACTACTAGTTTTACTCACAATCAAAGACACAAAGTAACAAAGGTTTAAGATGCAATCAATTTTTGCAATAAGAGCTACAAAAATATTCCCTTGAATATAGGTATTACAATCTCACATGTATATGATTGATTTCTTATGAGTCTACCTTCTTTAAGAATATCTATGGTCTTTTGTTTTGTACATATTTTTTCAAGAAAATGTTCAGAGTCTATCGCTCAATATGTATTGGTATCACCAAGTCATATCGGTTGTCAAGTGGTCAGTCGATATGCAAACCATGATTTCAATTCATGCATCAGATCCAAAAAAAGTTTGTCAACCACCTGAGTGTCTCTCCAAGTGGTCCCAAGACACCTTTAGTATCTAACATTCATCTGCCCTTTTCTACAGCCTTTGCCTGTTATAGTGTCAATATAGGCAACACTTGGACAGCCACTTTGGGAGGCTTGGAGCCAAGGAAGCACAGATACTCCATTTTCGGCAACGTACCTGTATCATATCCTTATCGGATACCGATACTTGAGGGATACGGCTGCATGTGTATCCTTGGTGTTTCCCGAAAAAAATGAATTAAAAGAAGAAATTGGACTGCGAGTTTGGGATTTAGGGTTTTTCAGAAAAGAATAAGATGAAATCAAAGGAGCCTACCTGGGAGCCTATCAGCGTGCAACCTACCTATTTGAAATTAGTCTCTATAAGTTTTTTTTTGTTTTCTTCCTCTTTTTTTCTAACGTTTATTAACCTAAAATATACCTAAAAATATGTAAAAATAATAATTTTTAAATACACGAACCCCCCCCCCGCGGTATCGAATACTGATTTTTTGATAATTGTCGTATCGCCGTACCCGTATCTGTGCTTCTTAGTTTGGAGCCCCTGGTCCCCAAAATGTACTAATCAAAACTTTTTTCTTGGATGCAGGTTGAGCTGCATTCTTTGTTCCAAGTAGATCCATCAAAACTGTTTTAATTATTATTAATTTTTTGAGGATGGCTGAAATCCTTTCACTACCATAATCAATAAATCTTAAATGTTTCTTGGTATTGTGGTTAGTATAATGGAGCATAAAAAGAAAAACTCAATGCCTGGGTTCATGAAGAGTCTAAACATCACTAGATATTCCTGAGCAGGAGTATATATCTCACAAAGAGGAACAAAAGAAAGAGGAGCCATTGGATCTTGAATAAAGTTAAGAAGCACCAATATACCATCCATAATAAACATATTGAGACATTAAATCTATATCAGCATTCAGTCAAAATAAAGAATTTGTTCTTTTAATGATACTTATCATAAAAGGTTAGAAATAAGTTACAAGAAGTGTAACAACTAATGTAATGAATATGGTCTAGACAAGAATTTGATGGAGTTATGGTACGCCAGAAGGAAATGACGGGTCATATAAGCAGCTCTGGCATTATAGGTATAGAGAATGGAAAAAACTCCCTCAGTGCCAGTCATTGGGATATTAAGAGTAACGATTCCTTGAAATTGAGGGAATATGAAAATTTTATCGCTCAAGTAGAGTGGATTTAATATCCATGGGGAGGAAAATTCTCTCAAGGATGCTTTGGCTAACAGGGGAGTAGATATCTCCTACCTTCTTTCTGGGACTCTCACCTGCATTAGGGTATGGGTCCCTGCCTTTCATGATAGCTCTTGTTTGCAGCACAACAGTTGATAACTTGATATATACAAACCGAAAAGATCTATCACACATGAAAGTTAGCTTATTGGGCACAAAAAATATATTTAAAATTTCTATATTGACCTGGAAGTCAAACAGACAAATTTCAAACTTAAACCAGCCAAGTGTTTGAAATGTGCAGTAGACAGTTGTTATTTGATCTCCAACAAATCCAAATATTCAGTTATTTTTCGGACTAGTACTGAGATTTCAAACTATTGAAATAGTTAACTTGCCCTCGAAATTATAACATGAACCATCCACTTTTGTAGAGAAACAGTTTCAATCATGCTTGTCAATCTCCTACGATACACGATATTATAGAAAACGATACGTATCTATGGTGTGTATCTTTTTTTAACCATATCTCAAGAGATACGATACTTGTGATATACGATACATGCGAAACAAAGTAAATGCACAATCACAGATTAATAGTTAAATAGTCGCTGCAATATCAAAAGAACAACACAATAAAGGATGGAAACATTTATTATAATAAAAATAATCAAGAAGTAGTTAGCTGAAAGCCTAAAACTGGTACAAATAAAAGCAATTAATATATCATACCATAAACGGGCTGACATGTAAGGGCTTTGCTACTAAATCTGAATCTGGATTGAAAACAAATGAGACTCTTTCACCCCAAGGCGTATTTGTTACCTAAAACACAAATCAATGGAACCATAAAAAGATATTGTAATGGCTTTGATGTATAAAATATCCTTTCAAATAGAAAGTACTTCTCAATCAACAAGTCGATATCTAGGCACATCGAAATTCTATAAAGATGGAATAAGGAAAGAGAGCCATGAAGTAAAAAGAATATGTCAATAACGACTCAAATCAAATATGCATGGCTCTATGGCAGAAACAACCGGGATGGAAGACTGCCACACCCACCCATTTCCCTTTTTTGGTCAAAGCCAAGAACATAGGAATACCATTATTTAATATTAAAAAATCTATAATATTTTTATACGTAAAAATAATACTCAAAATTATTATCAAAGTATCCAAAATTATTGAAGTTAAAAATAGTATAAATGGCCTGAAACAATTTTCAAATCAAATTAAGAAATCAAGGATTAGGGAATGAGGATGCCATTTTGGTGTAAGGGCATAAGATATCTCATATTTTCATTAGAAACGAACAAATCTATTAAGAATTCCCTTAACGCAACCTATATCTTATGAATCATGTTACATTGTCATTGAGTTGTCCACTGTGGATTGAGTCGTGCACTGTGGAGTTGTGATGCGGAATTGAAGCCTACACGCCGAGATCGTGGCCGGATAAAGAGAAGGCATCGAAAGAGAAAGTGGACCCGTGAATAGGTTTTTAAAAGGCCTGTTAAAGACCCGTGTGCACGTTATTTTAGAAATTTTTTATTAGTTTAGTTCCTTTCTTATTAGGATTCTTTTAATAAATGGTTTATTTTAGGATTAGTTTCCTTATTTAAATCATTTAAGGGTCAGACACATATATATGATATGTGATTATTTATTTTGTCACTTTCAGCCCAACCATCGGAAAAGTTGTCATAAGTCTATCAATATATGTCGGAATTGCGTGATTCTTGTCTTGCTGGATAGCTACTTCGATAAGCTTTCAAATAAGACCAGCGTCACGTCAATCAGATATCGTTTGACTCTTCAAAAGTTGTCACATAATAAAAAAACCCGATTAATGGTGAAATTAATTATGACCGTTAGATTAGAAAGTTTTAATGGTTGATTAAGAGTTTTATTTTAAATAGTATTCTTAGGGTTTCTTTTCTTTATCAATACACATTGTAATCTCTTATGAGGATATTGAATGGATGATTAATAAAATTTATGAGTTTTGTTTTGTGCGAATTCTAGAGAACTTGAGCTGAGTTTTCGTTAGAAGAGTGATTCTTCTCCAGCATGTGGTTTGGTGTGAGGCCAATCATCTTCCTTGAAGCGATTCTTTGGATCTTCTATCCATTTTCTACTTTATCTTTTGATTTTTGTCAGGTAATTTATCTAGTTTGTTTCTATTTGAGCCTTAAATTTTAGAGACATATAATCTTCTTATTGATTAATTCCGCAAGGATTCAAAATTGTCTCTTGGCGTGCTAAGCTAGATTGAAACTAGAGTCTATCCTTAGACCTATTTTCTAGATCGGAAAGTTCATATGCTAACAGACACTAAATCGAATCAATTAAATTGCCCTAATAAAGTTATTAAATATTTTATGTGTTTTGAAATTAATTTCTATATCTCCGATGCTCAATTAAATCTCAAATTGATTTAAAAATTGTATAACTAGGGTTTTAGTTTGTTTTCTGCATCAAGTTGCCACAAGCCAAGTTTCTTAAGATAAAGAACAAAACAAACAACTATATTTACGAATGTATGCACATTGTGATCATGTTACTTCATATTAATGTTGGCAACCAAGATCGAGTAAACAAAATAACCTCTATCAAACCTCAGTCGGTTTTCGTAAGTGCAAGAAGAATCAAGAAGGCACTCAATAAGAATCAATCTGGAGCTAGAGAAATAAAAAAATTCCATCTGAAAAAAAGCTTTTTAATCTAAAAGTAAAAGGATGAAGAAAAAACTCAACAAATTAGAAAATGAGTTTAGGGTCAAGTTTTATTCATCCCTCCTCAAGTTTCAATCAATTTCCTATTTTTTTCTAAGAATGAGATTACATATGTATGTATGCGTGTGTATGGATGTATGATGGATGAAGCAATATCAATTTAGTGTATGCTAGATCTCTCACCTCGGCAATGCACTTCTTCAGATGTTTGGTGGAGCCTTCTAGATCGTAGCAGAAATAAACACTTAATGGATTCTGTTCATATCCTGCGCTAGGAGGTATAGTCAATAGAAACCTGTAGGAAAAAAGTGCAATGGCCATTACATATGATATTGGCAAATCAATCTCCCAATACACCCAAAGAAAAAGCTCCTATGAATTTTACCAGTTTTCCTCGTACTATTCTTCACTGGAGTTCGTTCTTTATTTATGCGAGAAGAAAAAAATAAATAAATAAATAATAATAAACCAGAAATTTTCAAATTTTCAAGTTTGATACATAGTTATTTGATTCCACCCAATCCAGACACGTGAAGGAAATGCCAATTAAATTATTTACGAGTGCATTTGGGAACAAGTATTTGGCTTTGAGTCCCTCATATCCAAATCAAGTGTTTGGATAGACATTTTAGAGTGGGATTTGGACTTGGCCAAATCCAATGCCATTTACAAATGACTTATGCAGGGTCACAAAGTAGAATTTCAAATAACTCCTTCCAGGAGTATTTCAGATTTAGAGACGTGCATGGGTACCTGTGTGTAGTGGCAGTGGTGGTGGTTGGGGGTATTAGGGTACTCATGTTATACACTGTAACTTAGCCTTAGGATATTGTTCTCTTTTCGCTTTACACTTCAGCCCCATTTGTAGGAACGTCTAGAATATTCTTTTTCACACACACACACACACACACACACATATATATATATATACATATATATATATTACAGCTATCCCTAGCACAAAAAGTAAGGGGACGAAAATTATCTTCAAAACCCTATTCGCTATAGCTGGTATCAGAGCAGGTAGTTACAGGGATATAGAGAGACATGTTACACGTGAGGGGGCGTGAGTGATAGTCCCACGTTGCCTGGGTATCACGACCTTGGGCAATCCTCACCGTAGAAGCCGATTTTGTGAGGTTGAGTTAGGCCCATGGAATTCTACATGGTATCACCTTACCATCTGTAGACACAAAAAATTTGTATTTTTTTCTTGAATAAAGATACAGATATAGATCTGTATACACATTATTTGTGTCCTTTTTTTTGGATAAAATAAAATATAATATATATATATATATATAAAGAGAAGATAAATAGAAAATCACGCAGGCCATCCCCTCTCTTCAATGACCCACGCAGGGTCACCTGCGTGGACCATCCTTGCTTTTTCTTTTTCTTCTTTTTCTTCTTTCTCTCAATCTTGTCTTTTTCTCTTGAAATATGGCCCACGCAGGTCACTTGCGTGGGCCATCTCACTCTTTTCCATCTCATTCTTTTCTTCTCTTCTCTCCTCATTTCTCTCTGTAAACAACAAATTTGCGTAGGATATAAATCTAACACAAATTAATCATAACAAATTTCCCCTCGCTAGGAGAGGGTTTTATTAAAATGGCGAACCTTATACTTCTGGGTATCGCAGTCGATTCCCCGTTAATTACATCAAAATTGAATACCTCTGATTAAAAGCTACTAAAAAATAATAACGTAATTACATCTCTGAAATAAACAAAACTAAGATCCTAATTCTAAGTCTTCATCGACATCTTCAATCCGTCATGAGATAGATGGATAGCAGACTATCTTCATCGGAGATTTGAGAAATATGAAATAGGGGACGACGGATGGGAGAACCCCTCCTCCAAAAGTTGGGTCCATTTGATCGAAAAGCACGAGTCATTACTGGAGCAAGAAACTCGTGGACGAGTCTTAAAATGAATCCTTATTCTCTGGTCTCAAAGATGACTTCGAATACCAAATCCATTTTTCGGGCAACTGATTATCAGAAGAATTATCATTTTCAGTGATAGAGTGTCTAATCATGAGTTAGATATCGTCAAATTCCTTAAAATTTGATGATCATAGATGATTTTATAATGATTTTACCGTTAGATTTGATCAATATCTTAAGATTTGATCAATGCATAGTAAATCCACCATTGGATCTCGTTACGATCTCACATTATGATCATTTGACTAAAAGTCAATGAATCCACCATTGGATTTGATCAAAATCACAAGATATGATCAATATGTAATAAATCCACCGTTGGATCTCATTACGATCTCACATTATGATCGTTCGACTAAAAGTTAATGATTCCACCGTTGGATTTGACCATAATCACAAGATCAGATCAATATGTAATAAATCCACCGTTGGATCCCATTACGATCTCACATTATGACCGTTTGACTAAAAGTCAATGATTCTACCATTGGATTTGACCATAATCACAAGATCTGGTCAATATACAATAAATCTACCGTTGGATCTTATTATGATCTCATATTATGATCATTTGACTAAAAGTCAATGAATCCACCATTGGATTTGATCAAAATCATAAGATCTGATCAATATGTAATAAATCCACCGTTGTATCTCATTAAGATCTCACATTATGATCGTTTGACTAAAAGTCAATAATTCCATTGTTGGATTTGACCAAATTCATAAGATCTAGTCAAAATGCAATAAATCCACTGTTGGATCTCATTATGATCTCACATTATGATCGTTTGACTAAAAGTCAACGAGTCCACTGTGAAAGAATTTCCGATCTCGAGGTTAAGGTCCAAACCCTCATTTGAGGGAATGATGATCCGAACCGCGAGGGAAACTCTAATTATCATGGTGAATATTTTGGGTATTATAGTCTGAAATTATTCTTCGGGTTCGTGATTGCAACCCGTATGAGCATTGAATTTGTAGTTGCAATCCGAGTATACTAGGAGTTATGCCCAGGGTCGTACCCACGTGGCTTAACTATTTCTAAGTACGTAAGAGATTGGATACGAGTTATAACGCTGATCCCAAATTGTAACCATAAATCCCACTTAGGAGGAGTCGTAGCTCTTATCTTAAGCGTATCTCCTTTAGGTAAGTGCCGTAGCCCTTATCCTAAAAGTCTTAATCCTAACTTATTCCTCCAGTCCACTTTAAAAGAAAATAAAAAAAAGATGAAAAGAATAGTCAGAATCTCGGAGATCACCCTAAAGTCTTTTTAGAAGAGTCGGAGATATTTTCGGCAGAGCTTTCGTCTCAGAATTTTCGGATCCCTTGCAATATGGACGGGTCTGCTATTTATAGATTTGTGGTAGCGGTTATAGAAGTTACGATCTTACGATTCCGTAAGGTTTTTATGAAATGAACGGTTGAGAGAGCTGCGTAAGTTTTTGTCTTCACGCGGATTGAGAAGATTCTTTTCACGTACGTCATTCTTTTCTCATAACCACCTAGGGTGGATAAGTATATTTCTATCCACCTAGGGTGGATGAGTATTTTTTCTATCCACCTAGGGTGGATGAGTATTTTTTCTATCCACCTAGGGTGGATGAGTATATTTCTATCCACCTAGGGTGGATGAGTCTTTTTCTATCCACCTAGGGTGGAAAAGTATTTTTCCATCCACCTAGGTGGATAAATATTTTTCTAGCCACCTAGGTGACTACGTATATTTTCTAGCCACCTAGGTGGATAAGTATATTTCTATCCACCTAGGGTGAATAAGTATTTTTTCTATCCACCTAGGGTGGATGAGTATATTTCAATCCACTTAGGTGGATAAGTATTTTTCTAGCCACCTAGGTGGATAAGTATATTTCTATCCACCTAGGGTGTTCTATCCACCTAAGGTGGATGAGTATATTTCTATCCACCTAGGTGACTACGTATATTTTCTAGCCACCTAGGTGGATAAGTATATTTCTATCCACCTAGGGTGGATGAGTCTTTTTTCTATCCACCTAGGGTGGATAAGTATATTTCTATCCACCTACTCATCCACCTAGGGTGGATAAATATTTTTCTAGCCACCTAGGTGACTACGTATATTTTCTAGCCACCTAGGTGGATAAGTATATTTCTATCCACCTAGGGTGGATAAGTATTTTTATATCCACCTAGAATGCATAAGTATATTTCTATCCACCTAGGGTGGATAAGTATTTTTTCTATCCACCTACTCATCCACCTAGGTGACTACGTATATTTTCTAGCCACCTAGGTAGATAAGTATATTTATATCCACCTAGGGTGGATGAGTATTTTTATATCCACCTAGAGTGCATAAGTATATTTCTATCCACCTAGGGTGGATAAGTATTTTTTCTATCCACCTACTCATCCACCTAGGGTGGATAAATATTTTTCTAGCCACCTAGGTGACTACGTATATTTTCTAGCCATCTAGGTGGATAAGTATATTTCTATCCACCTAGGGTGGATGAGTATTTTTCTATCCACCTAGAGTGCATAAGTATATTTCTATCCACCTAGGGTGGATAAGTATTTTTTCTAGCCAGCTAGGTGACTAAATATATTTTCCTAGCCACCTAGGTGGATAAGTATTTTTCTAGCCACCTAAGTGGATAAGTAGTTTTCTAGCCACCTAAGGTGGATAAGTAGTTTTCTAGCCACCTAGGGTGGATAAGTAGTTTTCTAGCCACCTAGGTGACTACGTATATTTTCTAGCCACCTAAGTGGATAAGTATTTTTTTATCCACCTAGGGTGGATAAGTATATTTCTATCCACCTAGGGTAGATAAGTATTTTTTCTAGCCAACTAGGTGACTAAATATATTTTCCTAGCCACCTAGGTTGCTACATATATTTTTCTAGTGGCTAAGTATAGCTTAGGATTTTAAATCCTATTTAGATTAGGATTTGTTAAAAAAAAAACTATAAATGGTCTCTTTCCCTAATTCCTTCTATCTGACTTTTAAGGCTAAGTGGAAGAAAAAAAGGTTCTCAATTCCACAATTTTCGAGTCAATAGGTGCCTCCTCGATTTTTATTATTATTATTTAAAAAAAAAAAAAAAAAAAACGAAAATCATAAAAAAATTGATAAAAATCGATATAAATTTTATTTTTTTATGAGAATTTTATTACTGATTAATGATCGTATTCTCTATGGAGACTCGATTCATTGAAATCTGACAAGTGATCCTATTCTCTACGGAGATTTGATCATTGAAATTTGGATCTATCCGATAATATTATTTCAATCTAAGAGATTTTAGGAGATGAATTTTTTTTATTTCGAGATTAATCGATTTGTAATTCCCTACGGAATCGTATCTTGGTTTATGGTTATAGGATTTGCGATTCTTACGAGGACGCTCTCCGATTAACAAGATGAATCTCCTAGATTGGATTTGCTACTCTTACGAGAACGCTCTCCAACTACTAAGATGAATCTCCTAAATCTCTTAGACGATCCGATTAAAATTTATGAACCTTAATAAATCAATAACAACAATTATGAAATTGATTCTCTATTGATCATTGATGTTGATGCAAATCGGGTGGTCGAAATTAAATCAGATCTGACTGATTTTGGGACGTTTACAGAGATCAAAACGTCCTTAAAAATATTTTCTAAAAATCAACGAAAATTATAAGGTTGATTTTATATTGACCATCGATCCCAATGCAAATCGGGTGATCGAAATTAAATCCGAAGGATCTACTTTGGCTACGGCGGTCGACGATTTTGGGACGTTCTGAGAGATCAAAAGCGTCCTTAAAAATATTTTCTAAAATCAACGAAAATTATAAGGTTGATTATATATTGACCATCGATCCCAATGCGGATCGGGTGGTGAAATTAAATTGAAGGATCTACTTTGGCTACGGCGGTCGATTGATTTTGGGACGTTTACAGAGATCAAAACGTCCTTAAAAATATTTTCTAAAAATCAACGAAAATTATAAGGTTGATTTTATATCGACAATCGATCCCAATGCGGATCGGGTGGTCGAAATTAAATCCGAAGGATCTACTTTGGCTACCGGACATATCTGACTGATTTTGGGATGTTTACAGAGATCAAAACGTCCTTAAAAATATTTTCTAAAAATCAACGAAATTTATAAGGTTGATTTTATATTGACCATCGATCCCAAAGCAGATCGGGTGGTCGAAATTAAATCCGAAGGATCTACTTTGGCTACCCGGACAGATCTGACTGATTTTGGACGTTTACAAAGATCAAAACGTCCTTAAAAATATTTTCTAAAAATCAACGAAAATTATAAGGTTGATTTTATATTGACCATCAATCCCAATGCAGATCGGGTGGTCGAAATTAAATCCGAAGGATCTACTTTGGCTACCCCGGATCTGACGATTTTGGGACGTTCACGAGATCAAACGTCCTTAAAATATTTTCTAAAAATCAAAAAATTATAAGGTTGATTTTATATTGACCATCAATCCCAATGCAGATCGGGTGGTGAAATTAAATCCGAAGGATCTACTTTGGCTACGGGCGGTCGACGATTTTGGGGACGTTTCGAGATCAAAACGTCCTTAAAAATATTTTCTAAAAATCAACGAAAATTATAAGGTTGATTTTATATTGACCATCAATCCCAATGCGTCGGTGGCCGAAATTAAATCCGAAGGATCTACTTTGGCTACCGTGCATATCTGACTGATTTTGGGACGTTTACAGAGATCAAAACGTCCTTAAAAATATTTTCTAAAAATCAACGAAAATTATAAGGTTGATTTTATATTGACCATCGATCCCAATGCAGATCGGGTGGTCGAAATTAAATTCGAAGGATCTACTTTGGCTACCGGGATCTGGTGATTTTGGGGCGTTCTGAAATCAAAGCGTCCTTAAAAATATTTTCTAAAAATCAATAAAAATTATAAGGTTGATTTTATATTGACCATCGATCCCAATGCAGATCGGGTGGTCGAAATTAAATCCGAAGGATCTACTTTGGCTACGGCGGATCGGTGATTTTGGGACGTTCTGGAGATCAAAGCGTCCTTAAAATATTTTCTAAAATCAACGAAAATTATAAGGTTGATTTTATATTGACCATCGATCCCAATGCGGATCGTGGTGAAATTAAATTCAAGGATCTACTTTGGCTAATCGATCTGGTGATTTTAGGACGTTTACAGAGATCAAAACGTCCTTAATATTTTCTAAATTATGAAGTTGATCAACATGATTTCAATGGATTTTGAAATGTAATCTAAATCCCCTTTTTATTTATTCATTTTCACAGATTTCCTCTTATTAATCATGTCAAAAGAGAAATCTTCTGATTGTAAGGCTGATCGAATTAGCCTTACAATCAAGAAGACTCTAGACCTTATCTTTAAATATGAAACAATCTTTCAACGTGTGTCCTAACACACGATGATATTTACAGTATAGTGGATCCTCTGTTTTATTTTTCTCTTCAGGTCTGCGGGATTCTGGTAGCTGTATAATCCCACCGTCAATGACGTCATCGAAGATGCCCTCGACGTCTTCATTTTTAAATGAATAATTTTTATCTTTCCTTTCTTTCAAAGATTGGCCCTTAGACCAGCTTGATCTCTGAGGGGGTGCAAAATTACTGTTGACTCCACCTGCTTTGTTTGATCGATTGTTTCCGGATTCTTCTATTCGTTTGGTTACAGTGAATTGATTACGATCTCTGGTGCCGATTGCTATTGTCGCCGGATAAGATGTAGACATTTCTGTCCTTCATTCTGTTCCTCTGGGAGAATCCTTTCGGTTTCCCCTTGAGTTTAAGCCGATGAAACTTTCTAGTTCTGAAGTTCGTGTAGCGAGATCTTCGAAACTCATGGAATGTCCATAGTAAGGGACTGCTAATTCTTGTCTCATACCAGCCAGGCACGTTTGTACTGCTTCTTCTTCAAACTTGTGCTTGCAATGGATGCTAAGGTTTCTCCATCGCGTAATGTAATCGACGACCCTTTCATTTGGTCGTTGTTTCAATTGTGATAACTCAGCGACCCCTACGGATCTCTGAGTACTAAAGAATCTCTTCAGGAATGCCTCTTCCATCTCTTTCCAGGTCGATATTGACTCAGGTGGAAGCTTCGTGTACCATGTGAATGCAGCTCCCTTAAGAGTCTGCACAAATTGTCGCAAAAGCAAAGTGTCGCATTTTGAAGTGTCACCACAGGCTGAGAGGAAGTGGGCCAAATGCTCAAGTAGGGCACCACTGCCGCTATACTGGGAGAACTTTGGTTGTCTGTACTCAGGTGGAAACGAGACTTCATCCATTTCTGGCGGATATGGCTTGCGATACTTTCCGATAACCTTTAAGATTCTCGGAAATTAGGCTCTGTACTTTGTTGAGGGATATATTTTCTTCAATCTCTTTTCGATTATTCTCTCTCTCAATCAGCACAGCTATCTGTGCATCACGAGCTGCGATTGTTTGACGCATCTGTTCTAGCTGTTCAAGGCTATTGGAACTTTCTCCTGTTGTCAAAACCATCACTGGAAGTACCGTAGGGATGTCTGAAGTCACTAATCCGACGGATGATCCGTCGAGATTGGATTGAAGGGAGCTCGAAGAACGAGGGGTGATGGGTGATGAAGAAATAATCCGGATACGTGATTTAGTCGGTTGGCTATCTCAGGTAATTGCGGGGAATTTGTCGGATGAGACTGATTAGACCTCGGAGTTCCTGGTGGGCTTACCGAGGCTGATTGCGATCGGACCTCAGGGAACTCATCTTCGGAAAAGATAGAGTCTAAATCCCCATAAAGTGGATTGTCAGTACTGGTGAAGGACTTGGGAGAATCCAGTTCTTCCTGCTGAGCGTATTTCTCCTCCAGATTGGCTCGTGCCATAAGACTGGTTGATCGGCGGAGTATGGCTTCCTCAGTCTGAGGTCGAGCCCACATTACACGACAAACTCCTGATGAAGAGTGAGCAACATTCTTTCCAAAGGCTATTGAAATGTTTGATGTAGTAAATTCGGTGAATATTTGCATGGAAGAACCAGCTATTAAAATGAAAAATAATGAAATAACCAAAGCTTTATAGTTTATTATACCCACATTTTATTTCAGAGAATTTGTTTTATTAAGTAGCTTAAAGATGAGAGAAGTGGGTCCCACCGGGCGTGCCAAAAATTTGTAAACAACAAATTTGCGTAGGATATAAATCTAACACAAATCAATCAAAACAAATTTCCCCTCGCTAGGAGAGGGTTTTATTAAAATGGCGGACCTTACACTTCCGGGTATCACAGTCGATTCCCCGTTAATTACATCAAAATTGAATATCTCTTATTAAAAGCTACTAAAAAATAATAACGTAATTACATCTCTAAAATAAACAAAACTAAGATCCTAATTCTAAGTCTTCATCGACATCTTCAATCCGTCATGAAATAGATGGATAGCAGACTATCTTCATCGGAGATTTGAGAAATATGAAATAGGGGACGACGGATGGGAGAACCCCTCCTCCAAAAGTCGGGTCCATTTGATTGAAAAGCACGAGTCATTACTGGAGCAAGAAACTCGTGAACGAGTCTTAAAACGAATTTTTGTTCTCTGGTCTTAAAGATGACTTCGAATACCAAATCCATTTTTCGGGCAACTGATTATCAGAAGAATTATCACTTTCAGTGATAGAGTGTCTAATCATGAGTTAGATATTGTCAAATTCCTTAAAATTTGATGATCATAGATGATTTTATAATGATTTTACCGTTAGATTTAATCAATATCTTAAGATTTGGTCAATGCATAGTAAATTCACCATTGGATCTCGTTACGATCTCACATTATGATCATTTGACTAAAAATCAATGAATTCACCATTGGATTTTATCAAAATCACAAGATCTGATCAATATGTAATAAATCCACCGTTGGATCTCATTACGATCTCACATTATGATCGTTCGACTAAAAGTCAATGATTCCACCGTTGGATTTGACCATAATCACAAGATCTGATCAATATGTAATAAATCCACCGTTGGATCTCATTACGATCTCACATTATGACCGTTTGACTAAAAGTCAATGATTCTACCATTGGATTTGACCATAATCACAAGATCTGGTCAATATACAATAAATCTACCGTTGGATCTTATTATGATCTCACATTAGGATCATTTGACTAAAAGTCAATGAATCCACCATTGGATTTGATCAAAATCACAAGATCTGATCAATATGTAATAAATCCACCGTTGGATCTCATTACGATCTCACATTATGATCATTTGACTAAAAGTCAATAATTCCATCGTTGGATTTGACCAAATTCATAAGATCTAGTCAAAATGCAATAAATCCACTGTTGGATCTCATTATGATCTCACATTATGATCGTTTGACTAAAAGTCAACGAGTCCACTGTGAAAGAATTTTCGATCTCGAGGTTAAGGTCCAAACCCTCATTTGAGGGAATGATGATCCGAACCGCGAGGAAAACTCTAATTATTATAGGTGAATATTTTGGGTATTATAGTCCGAAATCATTCTTCGGGTTCGTGATTGCAACCCGTATGAGCATTGAATTTGTGGTTGCAATCCGAGTGTACTAGAAGTTATGCCCAGGGTCGTACCCACGTGGCTTAACTATTTCTAAGTACGCAAGAGATTGGATACGAGTCATAACGCTAATCCCAAATTGTAACCATAAATCCCACTTAGGAGGAGCCGTAGCTCTTATCCTAAGCGTATCTCCTTTAGGTAAGTGTCGTAGCCCTTATCCTAAAAGTCTTAATCCTTACTTACTCCTCCAGTCCACTTTAAAAGAAAATAAAAAAAAGATGAAAAGAATAGTCAGAATCTCGGAGATCACCCTAAAGTCTTTTTAGAAGAGTCGGAGATATTTTACGTGAGCTTTAAATCTCAATTTTGGATCCCTTGCAATGAGGAGATTACGCTATTTAAAGATTTGTGGTAGCGGTTATAGAAGTTACGATCTTACGGTTCCGTAAGGTTTTCATGAAATGAACGGTTGAGAGAGCTGCGTAAGTTTTCGTCTTCATGCGGATTGAGAAGATTCTTCTCACGTACGTCATTCTTTTCTCATAACCACCTAGGGTGGATAAGTATATTTCTATCCACCTAGGGTAGATGAGTATTTTTTCTATCCACCTAGGGTGGATGAGTATATTTCTATCCACCTAGGGTGGATGAGTGGATGAGTCTTTTTCTATCCACCTAGGGTGAATGAGTCTTTTTCTATCCACCTAGGTGGATAAGTATTTTTCTAGCCACCTAGGTGACTACATATATTTTCTAGCCACCTAGGTGGATAAGTATTTTTCTATCCACCTAAGGTGGATAAGTATTTTACTTATCCACCTAGGGTGGATGAGTATTTTTCTATCCACCTAGGTTGAATAAGTATATTTCTATCCACCTAGAGTGGATAAGTATTTTTCTAGCCACCTAGGTGGCTACGTATATTTCTATCCACCTAAGGTGGATAAATATTTTTCTATTCACCTAGGGTGGATGAGTATTTTTTCTATCCACCTAGGGTGGATGAGTATATTTCTATCCACCTAGGTGGATAAGTATTATTCTAGCCACCTAGGTGACTACGTATATTTTCTAGCCACCTAGGTGGATAAGTATATTTCTATCCACCTAGGGTGGATAAGTATATTTCTATCCACCTAGGGTGGATAAATATTTTTTCTATCTACCTAGGGTGGATATATTTTTATCCACCTAGGGTGGATAAGTATATCTCTAGCCACCTAGGTGGATAAGTATATTTCTATCCCCCTAGGGTGGATATGTATTTTTTCTATCCACCTAGGGTGGATGAGTATTTTTCTATCCACATGGATAAGTATATTTCTATCCATCTAGGGTGGATGAGTATTTTTCTATCCACCTAGGATGGATAAGTATATTTCTATCCACCTAGGGTGGATAAGTATTTTTCTAGCCACCTAGGTGACTACGTATATTTTCTAGCCACCTAGATGGATAAGTATATTTCTATCCCCCTAGGGTGGATAAGTATTTTTTCTATCCACCTAGGGTGGATGAGTATATTTCTATCCACCTAGGGTGGATAAGTATTTTTCTAGCCACCTAGGTGACTACATATATTTTCTAGCCACCTAGGTGGATAAGTATATTTCTATCCCCCTAAGGTGGATAAGTATTTTTTCTATGCACCTAGGGTGGATGAGTATATTTCTATGCACCTAGGGTGGATGAGTATTTTTCTATCCACCTAGGTGGATAAGTATTTTTCTAGTCACCTAGGTGACTGCGTATATTTTCTAGCCACCTAGGTGAATAAGTATTTTTCTATCCACCTAAGGTGGATAAGTATATTTCTATCCACCTAGGGTGGATAAGTATATTTCTATCCACTTAAGGTGGACAAGTATTTTTTCTATCCACCTAGGGTGGATGAGTATTTTTCTATCCACCTAGGGTGCATAAGTATATTTCTATCCACCTAGGGTGGATAAGTATTTTTTCTAGCCAGCTAGGTGACTAAATATATTTTCCTAGCCACCTAGGTGGATAAGCATTTTTCTATCCACCTAAGGTGGATAAGTATATTTCTATCCACCTAAGGTGGATAAGTATTTTTCTAGCCACCTAAGTGGATAAGTATTTTTCTATCCACCTAGGGTGGATAAGTATTTTTCTAGCCACCTAGGTGACTACGTATATTTTCTAGCCGCCTAGGTGGCTAAGTATATTTCTATCCACCTAGGGTGGATGAGTATTTTTCAATCCACCTAGGGTGGATAAGTATATTTTTATCCACCTAGGGTGGATAAGTATTTTTTCTATCCAGCTATGTGACTAAATATATTTTCCTAGCCACCTAGGTGGCTACTTATATTTTTCTAGTGGCTAAGCATAGCTTAGGACTTTAAATCCTATTTAGATTAGGATTTGTTAAAAAAAAAAAAAACTATAAATAGTCTCTTTCCCTAATTCCTTCTATCTGACTTTTAAGGCTAAGTGGAAGAAAAAAATGTTCTCAATTCCAAAATTTTCGAGTCAACACTCTCGCAATGTTCTTTTTCTCCTTTCTTTTCTCTCTCTCATCTTTTTCTCTTGAAATATGGCCCACGCAAGTGACTTGCGTGGGCCATCTCACTTTTTTCCATTTCATTCTTTTCTTCTCTTCTTTTATCTCCTCATTTTTCTCTTAATGTCTGAGTCTCTTTCAAAATGGCCCACGACCGCACCTGCATGGGTCATCTTCTTCCAACATGGGTCCTCTCTTTTCACTGCTTAAGCAAATAACCACCTGCGTAAGCTATTCTTCTCTCAATCCGTATGAAGGATAAAGCCCACGCAGCCCTCACGACCCTTGATTTTTGTGAAACTCTTACGAAAATCGTAGGATTATAACTTCCAGTAACCGCTACCATATATTTATAATAGCATATCCCTTCTCATTATTGAAAATTCTACGTGAGAGTCATGCCGAAAACTTCTCCAACTTTGATTCTCTTGCAAAATACCTTAAAGTACCTATGAGATTCTTTCTGTTTCCCTTTCTTTTCTCCTTTTGACTTCTATTTAGAGTGTACGGGAGAGAGAATCCAGATTGGAATTCTGAATTCTGACGGTCTCCGATACGGGTGCATATAGGATAAGAGCTACAACCCTTACCTAAATGTGGAACGCTTATGATAAGAAATATGGCTCCTGCCTAAGTATGATTTAGGGTTACAATTTGAGATTACGCGTTACGGCACGTACCCAATTCCTTGTGTACTTGGAGATAATTAAGCTGCGTGGGTACAACCCCTCTCTTAACTCTTAGTATGCTCGGATTGCAACCACAAATCTAATACCCGTTTAGGTTGCAATCACAAATCTAAAGAATGATTTCGGACTTCAACACCCGGAAAACTCATCTACAATGAGTCATAACCATTAGATTTATCGAATCTAAATCATGCCTCAAAATTAGAGTTTCCCTCGCGGTTTGGGTCATCACTCCCTCAAATGTAGCGTTTGGATCTCAACCTCGAGATTGAAAATTCTTTTACGATGGTAAAATCGATTTTCTTAATATACAAAAATAATTAGTAGTCCACGACTTGCGTTCCATGATCCACCTTACGGTCATGCTGCATGAGTCGTACCTTGGTTGTCCCATACTGGCCGTACTGCCTTGAGTCGTGCCTACCTCGGCCGTGCTTGCCCCTTGTGTACCCTTATAGATCCTCAAGTGGGTCATCCTCGCTTAGGGTCGTCTCTTAGGTTGTCTTTTATGCAATCTTCACATGGGTTAAATATTTTAACGATGGACTCGTTGACTTTTAGTCAAACGATCATAATCCGAGATCCTACGGTACATTTATTACATTACCGAATCTCGTGATTTGGTCAAATTCAATGGTGGGCTCATTGACTTTTGGTCAAACGATCATAAGACGACATCGTAACGAGATCCAACGGTGGATTTATTACATGTTGACCGAATCTTGTGATTTTGGTCAAATCCAATAGTGGACTCGTTGACTTTTGGTCAAACGATCATAATACGAGATCGTAACTTATCCAATGGTGGATTTATTACATGTTGATCAAATCTTGTGATTTTGGTATAATCTAATGGTGGAGTTGACTTTTGGTCAAAAAATCATAATACAAGATTGCAACGAGATCCAACGGTAGATTTATTACATGTTGACCGAATCTTGAGATTTTGGTCAAATCCAACGGTGGACTCGTTAACTTTTGATCAAACAATCATAATACAAGATCGCAACGAGATCCTATGGTAGATTTATTGCATGTTGACCGAATCATGTGATTTTGGCCAAATCCAACGGTGGACTAGTTGACTATTGGTCAAACGATCATAATACAAGATCGTAACGAGATCCTACGGTTGATTTATTACATGTTGACTGAATCTTGTAATTTTGGTAAAATCCAACAGTGGACTCGTTAACTTTTGGTCAAACAATCATAATACGAAATCCTAACGAGATCCAATTGTGGCTTTGTTACATGTTGACCAAACCTTCTATTTCTGATCAAATCTAACGGTGAACTAATTGACCTTTAGTCAAACAACCATAATACGAGACCGTAATAAGATCCAACGATGGATCTATCAAGTATTCAAGGGTGTATCCACGTATTAGGGTATGGGTGGTCGGGCCCCCACAGCAACTGTAAAATCCTTTAGGGGCTTATGAATAAATTTTGAAGGGCTCCGTAATATGTTTCCACGGCCCCAAAAAAAAACTTAAAAAAAGCTTTCAAAAGTTTTGTTATTTACATCAGTCATTTGGTCGTTGCAATCGCAAGCACAATTACTTTTTAATTTAATTGAATCTTGCAAATTACTAATGTTAGGCTGCTAATAACCAAACCAAGTCACTAAAGCAAATCTCTTAAGTTTTAACCGTACCAAGCCATTTCTTCTCTCTCTGCGCAATCTTTTCTCTCTATGCTATCACTCTCTCTACGCTATCAGACTCTCTCTCTACGTGATCGGCTCTTTCTCTCTCCTTTTTTCTGCACTCTTCACTCCTCTCTCAAGCACAGGCTTTGCTCTCGTTGCCTCCATCGGACCACTGATCCTGTGCTTAGTTGCACGAAGCGGGAGCGGCGATGCGGCAATTTTAAAAATATGGGAAGCGGGAGCGCCAATATATATTCATAGCATAAGAAAACTGCCAAATGGATTGTTTAGATTAATCAGGATAAATCATATGTATTTTCCACTTAGCATAGCACATGCAGCATACACTATACATTTATAGCATATATATACACAAGCTTAACCATGAGACGAAATTAAATGCAGCCAACCATCAACGTCTCGTCAAATGAAATGGTACCTTTTCTAAACATTTATGAGTATAGAAATGAGGGGAAATAGAGGCTGGTATAGCAATCGAACAAGGGCACCCAATTTTTCCACTCCGAGAGCTATTGATTGTACAAAATGACATGATAGAGATCCTCTTTTTGTCAAAATCTTTCATTCAATAAATATGAGATCTTGGCCCACCTATCTGACGGTAAGATGTTGATTCCACATGAAAAACATCACCCTGACTCGATAAGCTTTCTTATGGTTCGCCCATGATCATGGTGACTTTATGGGGATGTTTCCACGTGAAATCAACATCTGACCGCCTGATAAGTGGATCATGATCTCTAGATCTAATCATGTGGAAGATTGGAAGGCAAAGCAATCTCCATCGTTTGATTCAAGTCGGTCAACAGATCTGATGGCAGAAAACCATGGTTACACTTAAAAAATCTTCAGTTACAGAGATCGGCACAAAATCCTTTCTAAACCTGAGGGGTGATAAGTAGAAAATCCAAATTTAAGGGTTTTGCAATTATAACCCACTTTTTATTTACAAAGGGTACCTTTATATAAAATCCTACCTTTGTGGTACCGATAATATAAAGTTTAGAGGAAAGAGGGTATCTATTTTAAAAACTTAACTTTAAGGATTTTTAAAATGGATACCCAGCCCCAGCCTTATATCTCTTGGTTCTTCGTACATAGAGAGAGAGAGAGAGGGAGAGAGAGGAGTCATTGTACCGAGAGAGAGAGAGAAGAAGAAGAAGAAGAAGAAGAAGAAGAAGAAGGAGGAGAGGAAAGAAGACAAAAAAGACACAATTGTGGTGGAGGAAGAAGATTTCAACCTTAAAGACGAAGAAGATGATGAAGAAAACCCAGGTATGCTTTAAGGGTTTTTTATGTGCTCTATTTTTTTTTCTAAATGTTCTGATCTCTCTTGCAACTTTTCAATTTTCTGATGAAGATACCTCATTTTCCGCTGTCATGTTTTTTTTCTTTTTTTTTTTTGCATACACAATTTCATCGGTGTATGACTCAACACTGTATCCCATCCTTTTTTATTTTCTTTTTTTTTGCACTAGAAGGGTGAGATCCGTCGTTCCTATTTTTAGGAACCACAGTTCCTATATGAGGATCCGCAATCCCCCTATGAAGCATGGAGGGTTTTAGGTGCTTCCTGCTACTAGGCTCAGGTGTCGTCGCTCAACCTGCATCGCATCGGCAAATTCGACCCACCATCCCACTACAGGAATCTCTCTCTCTCTCTCTCTCTCTCTCTCCATAACTCTAATTCTCTCCTTAAAGTTTTAAACCCCTAAATCCCTAAATTTCTAAACTCTAAATTATTAACTTAAACCCCCAATTCCCTAAATTATTAGATCCTAAATCCTTTTTCTAAACTCTTAAATTCCTAAATTTCTAAACCCTAAATCATTTTCATAAACTCCCTAATCCCCTAAATTTTTAAACCTTAAATCATTTTTCTAAACCTCCAATTCTTTAAATTATTAAACTCTAAATCATTTTCCTCAACCCTCAAATTCCTAAATTCTAAACCCTTAAATTCCTAAATTTCTAAACCATAAATCATTTTCATAAGCTCCCAAATTCCTAAATTTTTAAACCCTAAATCATTTTCCTAATCCCTAAATTAGTTTACTAAACCCCTAATTCCCTAAATTCTAAATCATTTTTCCTAAATAAATTAACCCCTAATTGATGATAACCCTAATATTAAAATGGGATATATAAAGGCTTCAAACCTATATTTAAGCACCAAAATGGTGTTTAAAAGATCTTACACCCTTAAAATTAGACTAAATTATCTCACAACATTGAAATTAGAATTGTTTGATTTTTTAAAGTGTTTTATGATTTAAATTTCATTTTTTTCTATTCTAAGGGCGTAAGAAAAATTATTAGTACATATCGACTATAGATTACTCGGTGCCCCCGCCACATGAGAATCCTGTGTTCGCCACTGCATGTATTGATCAAATTTCATTGTTTTGGTCAAATTCAACGGTGAACTCATTAACTTTACATTAAAATGATCGTATTATAAGATCATTATATGATCTAATAGTGAAATAATCACAAAATAACCTATGATGATCAAATCCTAAGGAATTTGATGATATTCGACCTGTGGTTAGATACCCCATAACCAAAAGTGTTAATTCTTTGGATGACCATACATCAGAAAATGGACCCAGTGTTTGAATTCGTCTTCCAGACAAATGGGCGAGAATTCATTATGAGACTCATTCACAAACTCCTTATGCCCATATTTGACCATGCCTATCGATCGGATGGACCTAACTTCCGGAGAAGGGGCTTTCTCATCCGACGTCATCTATTTCACATCGCCGAAGTCTCTGACAAAGAGAGCATACTGCGCGTCCATCTCGCATTGTGAAGACGAAGGTGTTAATGAAGACTTAGACTTAGGATTTATATCGTTTATTTCAGAGATGTAATTACTTTATTTTTCTTTAATAGCTTTTAATCAGAGGTATTCAATTTTGATGTAATTAATGGGGAATCGATTGCGATACCCGAAAGTGTAAAGCCCACCTTTTTTAATAAAACTCTCTCCTAGCGAGGGAAAATTTGTTATGATTGATTTGTGTTAGATTTATATTCTACGCAAATTTGTTGTTTACAAATTTCTGGCACGCCCGGTGAGACACACTTCTCTCATCTTTAAGCTACGAAATGAAACGAATTCTCTGAAAATGAGTTGAATATAATGAATGATTAGTTGTTGGTTATTCCTTGTATACATTCATTTAATCGTTGGTTATTCCATGCAGTCGATTTTACCAATCAACTCAATAGCTTATGGAAAGAGCATTGCATCCTCTTCCGCTAACAATCAACATGTGGAGAGGGCATACCCTCAGACTGAGGAGGCAATACTCCAATACTCGACCAGCCTCATAGATCACACTAGATTAGAAGAACGTTCTCATATGGAGAACCAGTGTCTCCTAATTTGTTCACTTCTACTGAAAACCCACTATATGGAAATTTCTGTTCCCTCTTCTCGAAGAATAAATCTCCTGAAACTCCATCAGCAAATCGCCCCGATCAAACTCGGTGAGCCCTACAAGAATACTGAGAATTGTTAGTACATTGGCTTCGCCTCATCTGGAGGCAATTGATAACTCATCGTTATTCAACTCACCTCGTCTAGAGACAAACAAGATGATCATTTCATCTGATAATGAAACTTCGCCTCATCCTGACTCATCGTCATTCAACTCACCTCGTCTAGAGGCAAACAAGATGATCGTTTCATCAGATAATGAGACTTTGCCTCATCCGGAAGCAATCAATGACTTATCATCATTCAACTCACCTCGTCTTGAGGCAAACAAGATGATCATTTCATCTGAAAATGAGACTTCGCCTCATTTGGAGGCGATCATTGTTGTCATATGCGATCTTGGATGTGTTTTTCGCAACCTGACATGTATGCGATCGCATACATCTCTAATGGTCATATTTATGACCATTGGAGTTTATTTATTTATTTATTTGCTTTTTAGGGCTCTCCAAAGTCTATAAATGAGAGGTTTCTCTCCTAATCCATACCACATTCATCCAAAGTATGATTTGTGTCTTTTTGGTCTCACGCTTGAGTCAACAAGAAGACGAGATACATGAAGAAACACCCATAAACGATATAGATACCGTCTTAGTGAGATCGGATGATGAAGAAGCTAAGAAAGAACAATATGTTACAAAAGGAGACGATTCGGATGATAACGACAATAAAAGTGATGACGATGGTGGAGGTGGAGATGTATCATTGCGGGTTAGAGACTAAAGTGTATAATTTTTTGCCAATACACAATATTATTAGGAAGTAGGAACTAATGATTAAAATATTTTTACTTAAATAATATTTTTCTTTTTTACTCTTTTTTCTTCTTTTTTGTATGTTCCTATGCTCATTTTTATACTATTTTGTTTAATATCAATGAAATTTATATTTTCCCTTCTAACTTATGGGTTATATACTTATATTATATACTTTTATTTCGCATTCTAGACACTACAAAATTAATAGAGCACAAAATTAATACAAAACATATTACTGATTAATATGGGAAACTTTGGGAATTTTTTAAGATTTTTGGGGATTTTTGAAAAAAAAAAATTGCCATGGCATAATCGCATATGCGATCCGCATATGTGATGGCCCTATGCCATGGCATAGGGTCGCAAATGCGATTTGACTACATTGGAGGCGATTAATGACTCATCGTCATTCAACTTACCTCGTTTGGAGGCAAACAAGATGATCATTTCATCTTTGAAACTTGATGATAAGCCTTCTTCAAACAAAGCTCGTTCTTCGAACTCCCTTCACCACGAAACCCTTTATATCTCAGCGGAAGCTATAATGATGACACCTTCTACTGTAATGTCAGTCATGATGGTTTCTAGTGAAGACAATGTATCTATTTTAGAGCAAATTCAAGAGTTATGTCGCGCTATCAGTATTTGAAACACTAAAATAGCTGCACTTCTCAAGAGAGAAAAGCAAAGAAAAAAATGATTGATATCTTATCAATGGATCGAGTTCAACATATGATAACTGAAAATCTTGAAGACTTTCAAAGGACTTCTAAGTTTTACAGAAAGCCTTACCCGCCAGAATTCGACGATGTTCCATTTTCGGCCGATTATCAACAACCAAAATTCACTCGTTTCAATGGAAGTGGGTCCGCTTAAAAGCATCTGGCACATTTCGTCACAGCATGCAAAGTCACTGCCAAGAATAGTGCGTTGTTGCTAAGGCAATTCGTACAAACCTTGGAAGGACCAGCTTTCACTTGGCATACGAAGTTATTACCCAATTCGATAACGAGTTGGGATCAAATGCAAAAACAGTTCCTACAGAGATTTTTCAGTATTCAAAGATCTGTAGGGATTGCTGAGTTATCACAAATGGAGCAGCAACCACATGAAAGGGTCTGATTATATCACGAGATGGAGAGATGTTATTCTTCTTTATTCATCAAAGATTTTAGAACCGGAGAAGTTCAAATGTCCCTCAATGGTTTGAAGATGGATATAAGTGTACCTCTTCATAGAAAGGTTCCAAAAACGCTTGAAGAATTATCTTCACGAGCTACGGATATTGAAAGGATTCTTACCTAATGCTTCAAAAATGAATAAAAATATATCTATCTATCTATCTATCTATCTATCTATCTATATATATATATATATATATATATATATATATAGGGAGCCGGTTATGTCCTCCAATGGAGGACGGTGACCGTCCTCCAAGATCTATGTGGAGCTCCATGTGGCACCCAAAACACTTTTTGGGTGCCACGTGGAGCACAGGTGGACAGTTTAGATCAATATTAAAAAAAAAAAATCGAAAAATAAATTTTAAACCCACAAGTCAGTTTGACGGTTTTCATTGGTCCACATTTCACGGTTCAAAATATACACGATGGAGATGAGTTTTTAATTACTATTTTTTTCAAAGATGATCTAAGCAATGCACCCAAGGTTCACGTGGCACCCAAAAAGTGTTTTGGGTGCCACGTGGAAGGTTGGAGGACGGTGACCGTTTTCTCATGGAAGACAGAGGCCTTTTCCATATATATATATATATATATATATATATATATATAGAAACTCCAGTCATCAACTAAAGTTTCCAACAGACAAGGAGGCAAAATGATAATATGGCACTTTGATCCTCTAAAGCACTTATTGAGCGTAGGCTCAAAATACAAAAAAATTTGGAGGCATATCGGATTCAAATATCGTATGTCTTCGAAAGTTAAGCATCAATCATTGAAGAACAATCTTGTCTTCATCGTTTAACACCCTATGATCGTCACTCGAAAACGCCTAGGAGCTCAAACCCGAGTGGGAAAGACTGCATTCCATTCAAATGGTTCACATCATTAAAAGGAATGAGTTACCACTTATTGATGGTTGCTTCGTTCATGAAATATACATATTCTCGATGTCGTATGAGAATAAACTATGTGAGAACATATGTAGGTATGTTATATGTAAGCTCCTACTAGCACGAGGTTAAACTGCGTAAGGTATGTACATAGGTACATCTTATTATACGTAACCTCCTACGTGCACAAGATTAAACTGCGTAGGATATGTAGGTAGTTATGTTGTATGCATTCCTCTACTCATACAAAAATAAATTGTGAAGGAGCATACGTAGGTATGCCATATGTAATCTCGATTATTCACACAAGAATAGAGTGTGAGAATTTGTGATTGCAACTTGCGAAATAAATTGGGTAACTTGATACATGTCAAAATCTTGAATCAGTTGTTTCGATCAAATTTTATATTTAATGAATCGGATGACTCAACAAATGTCTGCATAGTGCAGTTGTCACATTTCTAATCACTCATTCTGACCATCCTAATATGTGAAAATAAATCAGGCTACCTAATACAAAGTTCATCAAAATTTTGAGTAAGATACTTTGATTAGATTTTGCTAAAATAAATTGAGCTACCGAATACATAGTTCGTCAAAATTCTGAGTTAGATATTCCACATCAGATTTTGCTAAAATTACAGAGTTGTTAAATTTTGACTTAATTATTTTATTCAAATTCTACAAAAAACTACATACCAGGTCATCCGATAAGTTTTTGACCGGTACCTGTAAAAATTCTATATCAGATACCCTGATCGAATTTTGTAGATTTAATCAGGTCATCCGATAAGTTTTAAACTCGAAGCGCGATCAAAATTCAACCTACATATTTTAGTTGAATTTTTAAAAATATTAATTTGATCCTTCGATCGATTTTATAATCGGAGACCGTCTCAGATCTTGATTCGAGCAGTCGGTCAGATCTCACGTAAATTTTATCGGGCCATTAGATGAGTTTTAAATACGAAGCCCGATCGAAATTCAATCTACATATTTTAGTTGAATTTAAAAAAATATATTCATTTGGTCCTCTTATCAATTTTATGATCGGAGACCATCTCAGATCTTGATTTGGATAGCCAGTCAGATCTCATGTAAATTTCATCGGGTCATCCAATGAGTTTTAAACTTGACACTCGATTGAAACTCAATCGACATATTTTAATTGAACTTTCAAAAATATTGATTTGGTCCTCTGATCAATTTTATGATTAGAGACCGTCTCAAATCTTGATTCAGATAGTTGGTCAACTCTCATTTAATTTAATCGGGCATCCGATGAGTTTTAAACTCGAAGCCCGATCGAAATTCAACCTACATAGTTTAGTTGAATTTCTGCAAGTGTTAATTTGGTCCTCCGATTGATTTTATGATCGGAGACCGTCTCAGAATTTCATTCAGATAGTCGATCAAATTTCATATTTTCCATACCATCCGGTGACATTCGCACTCGATGGTCGATTGAAATTCGATTTAAATAGTTTTAAATTTCTACAATACTAATAGGGTTGTCTAATCAATTTTTACTCGGACACCATTTCAGATTTTGACAAGGATAGCCGGTCAAGCCTCATATGAATTTCATTCAGACCATTGGATGAATTTAAAATGTAGCACCCACCAAATTTCGACTCAGTAATTCTGATCGAATTTCTCAAGATTTTGATTCGGATGTTCTAGTTAAGTCTAGCAAGGTATAAATCAGGTCATCTGCTACATATCCCATCGAAATTGTGACTAAGTCATTCTGATCAAATTTTATAGAAAAATAAATTGGGACATTTATGACAAAACCCGTCGAAAGTTGGACTTAATTATTTTGATCGAATTTCAAAAAAAAAAATAGGC
Organism: Chloranthus sessilifolius; assembly: GCA_021018995.1. Taxonomy (NCBI): domain Eukaryota; kingdom Viridiplantae; phylum Streptophyta; class Magnoliopsida; order Chloranthales; family Chloranthaceae; genus Chloranthus; species Chloranthus sessilifolius. Next base: position 8,305,054 of record CM037589.1, on the reverse strand, counting down.
CAGTCAAAATCTCGGAGCTACTTAACAAATATTTCTTTAAGTTTCTGTCACATAGCTAACGCGATTAAGAGAGAAATTGATGATACAATTGATTTCCCTCAATCTTTAACGCTCAATGAAAGTCTAGGAGGCATCTGTAGACATAAAAAATTTGGGTCTTTTCTTGAATAAATATACAGATATAGATCTGTATACACACATTATTTGTGACCTTTTTTTGGATAAAGGTCACCTGCATGGGCCATCCTTGCTTTTTCTTTTTCTTTTTCTTCTTTTCCTTCTTTCTCTCCTTGTCTTTTTCTCTGGAAATATGGCCCACATAGGTCACTTGCGTAGGCCATCTCACCCTTTTCCATCTCATTTTTTTCTCCTCTTTTCTCTCTTCAGTTCTCTCTGAATGTTTTTTTTTCTCCTTTCTTTTCTCCCTCGTCATTTTCTCTTGAAATATGGCCCACGCAGGCCATATTTTTCTCTCAATGTCAGTCTCTTTCAAAATGGCTAATACAAGCACCAGCGTGGGCCATCTTCTTCGATTATGGGTCCTCTCTTTTCTCTGCTTAAGCAAATAATCACCTGCGTAGGGCATTCTTCTCTCAATCCACATAAAGGCTAAGGCCCACACAGCTCTCAAGACCCTTGATATTTGTGAAACTCTTGCGCAAACCGTAGGATTATAACTTCCAATAACCGCTACCATAAATTTATAAATAGCAAATCCCTTCTCCGACTTTGATTCTCTTATAAAATACCTTAAGGTATCTCCAAGATTCTTTTCATTCCCCCTTCTTTTTTCCTTTGACTTCTATTTAGAGTGTACGGGAGAGATAAGGCCAGATTTGAATTTTGAATTCGGACGGTCTCCGATACGGGTGCATCTAAGATAAGAACTACGACCCTTACCTAAACATGGTACGCTTAGGATAAGAGTTACAACTCCTACCTAAGTATGATTTAGGGTTACAATTTGGGATTACGCGTTACGACACATACTAAATTCCTTGTGTTATTGGAGATAATTAAGCTACGTGAGTACAACCCATCACTTAACTCTTAGTATTGACGGGGACGCCGACATTGTAGACATTGGATACGGATCGTTTCGTGTGTACCGACGTCGGAAGAAGCGGAATGGAGCGTAAAGAAGACGAATCTGCGCATCTCGATCGATCGAACCAGTATTCGATCGATCAAATCCCTACTTCGATCGATCGAAGCCCATATTTCGATTGATCGACAGCGGCGAGAAAAGGATTCAACTATGGCATTACTTGCATGTGTTTCAAGTGATTGCACCGAATTTAAAGAAAGACTTGGTATTTTAGAGACATGTGATACGTAAAAATGAAATATGAGCCGTCTGATTTGAAGTTCATGATCAATAGATCTCTGGTACATAAAATTGGAGCAAAACACAATACTTGTCATATGATCTATTGTCGTCAACTGTTGAATTATATAATAGCCTTTGACTCCATTTAATCAAATGATGAAAATTATATTTTGTTCTAATCTTTTGCAATTGATATCTTTAAATCATGTTCTTCAAATCAAACGGCTTAGATGGTGTTTTCTCAGAGTAGAGATCGCCAAACTTACAAGTCTTTCTTTTAAATTCGGTGCAATCCGGTGCAATCACTTGAAAAGCGTGTGCAAGTAATGGCTCCCTATATATATATGAAATCGATTACCCCTTTCGATCAATCGAATTAATTTCGATCAATCGAATATCACTTTCGATCGATCGAAATCGTGCGAGAATGATTTTTTTTTTAATCCGAACTTAAGTTTTAAGAGCAAATTTGTCTTTCTTTTATGTTTAGTTTCGTTTTAGGGTTTTATTTTAAGACCTCCTATATAAGGTATCTCCATAAATAATGTAATTAGTTTTTTTATTAATGAAAGGAGCTTTTTGCTTCCTTGCTTGGGATGAGCATCTTAGGAGAGTGAATCTTCGTTTCCCGATAAGAGTTTGGTGTGAAGCAAAGGGTGTGAAGCCCAAAATCTATCCTCTATCTATCTCTTTATTTTTATTTTCTTTCTCTACTTTGTGTGATCCCATAAACCTTAAATCCAGCCGTCACCTTTTCCAAATCCCCAAAACCATAAATCCTAACACCCATCGGAACCATTGATTCAAACCCATCTCACAAATCCCTATTTCAACCATTATATCTCCAAACACCCGATCCCATGATCCCATAAACCATAGAAGAACTTGAGATCCCACCATTGAACCACGAGTAAGCGCCCTAATTTGGAAAACCTAGAGTTCTACCTCTAGGACCGATATACACTGTAACTCTAATAGATGCAAAGACTGGACCCTTTCTTGAACCCAAACGTGATCTTTCGTATGGAAAACAATAGAGCTCTAAGGTAACCGTATTATTTTCAAGTTTATTGTTCAAGTTAATTTAAATTAAATTTCGACAAATAATTAATTCATCGCATTCACGTAGTTTAGGGTTTTGTCCTGCGTCAGTTTTGGTATCAAAGCCAAGTTCTTGGTTAGAGCATTTTGTGTCATTTTAATTTTATTTCATTTATGTTCATCAAGTGTGCACGTCTTGTGTTCAACAAAAGTCCTTATTCACTTGGTTCACATGTGTATATCATTTCAATGTCATTTGATTTTATGTCATTTGTGTGCACGTCATGTGTTTGTTAAAATTCCTTAATTGTTGTGTGGTCCATAGAATTTTGCTTGAGTTGTGTTTGTGACAAGCATCATGTATGAGTCATTTACACGTCACCATGACTTCCTTAACCTTCATGAGAGGGTACTAATCGAACAAAGAAACCACCACACCCCAAGTTCTTGGCAAAGTCCCAAAAATAGTGATGAGACTAGAGTTAGGGGATACACTCGTCTTAGTGAACTCAAGTACAACCCTACCGAGAAGTTTTTCAAATCTATTCGGGATGAGGTACCAAATTTTGAGGGTACGACGAACCCTAAAACCTTCATAGAGTGGTTGTCTAGTGGAGAGGATTATTTTGATTTGTATGGTGTACCAGATGAGTACAAAATTAGGCTAGTGACAACAAAGTTTGAGGGTAATGCCAAAATCTTTTAGATTCATATAGAACTTCGCGTTAAGTTTCGTCAGATTAAACCCATCTCCACATGAGAGGAAATGAAGGTGATACTTATTTAAAAGTATGTCCTTTTAACACACCGTCACCTTCTATGGTTTTTGAAAACCAAAACAGACAAACGTCCTGATTGTTCCAAGTGTCATGGATTCGGATACTTTACTTATCAATGCCCTACAGAACTTTCCACTCCGAATTTATTGATTAAAAGGGAGAGTTCTAAGGAGCAGGAAAATTTGATAATAGAAGAGGTGTATGACCCTCTTACCGTGATGAGTGTAGAGGAGATGGACGAAGCTGATGAGAGTCTAACTTGTGTTAAAGAGACTACCATTTCCCTTGTGAGTAGTGATATTGAGTCGCCCACACGTGAGTCAACTGAGTCACCCACGCACGATTCGACCGAGTCACATATGCACGATTTGTTGGTGCCCGTACAGCCCGTTGTGCACAAGTCCTTGTTGGTAGTAGAGTCGAGTGCACTTGAGTCTTTATAATTGGTCGAACCGAGCATGCATGAGCCATTAGTGTCCTTTGATTCAATCACATATGAGATGACAGTGCCCACAGAGTCGGTTGTTCCTAAGTCGTTGATATTAGTAGAGTCAAAAGCACTTGAGTCGGTTACATGTGAGTCATTCGCGTCGCATGCACATGAGAGTATCGAGTCCATAGACGCATATGCACATCATAGTCTCAAGTTGCATACTGCTATACATTCCAAGTCTTATTGTGAGTCATTTTTTGAGTCTCATTCCGCATTACATGCCGAAATTAAGCTTAAAATTAATTTATGCAATAAAACCCTCAAATTATCGATGCATTTACCTAATTCTCTCATGGAATTCCAATTAAATGATCATGCAATGGTTGAATTGGACCTGAACAATTCCCATCGGGAGTCGTAAAGGAGCTCCAAGTCCACGGCGTTGGACCTTTTAGAGTTGTGGCAAAGAACGGGCCTAATGCGTATGTTCTCGAACTTCCACCGGATATAGGGGTCAGCTCTACGTTCAATGTAGAGGACCTAGTTCCTTCTTCGGCATCAGCCCCACCCCCCACCAACCCCTTCCAAGAAGACCCGAGCCCACATTCCAGTCCCACCTTGCAGCGCCTACCCTTCCCTTCCCCAAGAAAGCATAGGAGAGATGAAATCGAAGGGATACTTGATAATTTTGCGGCATCCACCCATGGTGGAGGATTTCAGAAATACTTGGTTAAGTGGTTGGGAAAGCCGGACTCCGAGAACACATGGTTAACTAAAGATGAGGTGCAACGCCTGGACCCCGACGTGCTCGATCGCTATCACGATGCCGCTTCATTGGTGATGAAGCCTTTTCGGCCTGGGAGAATTGACGGAGACGTCGACATTGTAGACATTGGATACAGACCGTTTCACGTGAACCAACGTCGGAAGAAGCGGAATGGAGCGTAAAGAAGACGAAAAGAAGAATCTGCGCATCTCGATCGATCGATCTAGTATTCAATCGATCGAAGCCCATATTTCTATTGATCGACGGCAGCGAGAAAAGGATTCAACTATGACATATATATATATATATATATATATATATATATATATATATATAATCCGATAGATCAATTACCCCTTTCGATCGATCGAGTGTCACTTTCGATCGATCAAAATCGCACGAGAATGATTTTTTTTTAGAATCCGAACTTAAAGTTTAGGGGCAAATTTGTCTTTCTTTTATGTTTAGTTTCGTTTTAGAGTTTTATTTTAAGACCTCCTATATAAGGTCTCTCCATAAACAATGTAATTAGTTATTTTATTAATGAAAAGAGCTTTTTGCTTCCTTGCTTGAGATGAGCATCTTAGGAGAGTGAATCTTCGTTTCCCAAGAAGGGTTTGGTGTGAAGCTAAGGGTGTGAAGCCCAAAATCTATCCTCTATCTATCTCTTTATTTTTATTTTCTTCTCTACTTTGTGTGATCCCATAAACCTTAAATCCAGCCGTCACCTTTTCCAAATCCCCAAAACCATAAATCCTAACACCCATCGGAACCATTGATTCGAACACATCTCACAAATCTCTATTTCAACCATTAAATCTCCAAATACCCGATCCCATAAACCATAGAAGAACTTGAGATCTCACCATTGAACCACAAGTAAGTGCCCTAATTTGGAAAACCTAGAGTTCTACCTCTAGGACCGATCTGCACTGCAATTCTAACAGATCTAGCACAAAGATTGGACCCTTTCCTAAACCCGGACGTGATCTTTTGTATTGAAAACAATGGAGCCCTAAGGTAACCACATTATTTTTAGGTTTATTGTTCAAGTGAATTTAAATTAAATTTCGGCAAATAATTAATTCATCGCATTCACGTAGTTTAGGGTTTTGTCCTGCGTCAAGTATGCTCGGATTGCAACCACAAATCTGATACTCGTATAGGTTGTAATCACAAATCTAAAGAATGATTCCAAACTTTGACACCCGAAATACTCATCTACAACGAGTCATAACTATCAAATTTACCAAATTCTAAATCATGCCTCGAAGTTAGAGTTTCCCTCGAGGTTCGAGACATTACTCTCTCAAATGTAGGGTTTGGATCTCTACCTCAAGATCGAAAATTCTTTTACGATGGTAAAATCGATTTCTTGATATACAAATAAATGGGTCATCTATGCCCTGGTCGTGCCTGCGTAGACCGTCCATTCTCTAGCCATGCCTGCGTGGGCCATCCCCACCCTGACCGTGTATGCCCTGGTTGTACCTAGGACTCTCAATGGGATGGATTAGGGTCGTGTTGGGGTTCAACCCAACCCTAACCTACTAGGGCTGGGTTCCCAAATTTTTCAGCTCGACCCTCACCCGAGCTGCAATTTTTTGGGCTTTTTCGATTGTTTTTTTCTAATAAAATTTGGGTGGGCTGTTTTTTGGGGCTATTTTTTTTAATAAAATCTGGTTGGGCTTTGGCTGTTTTTTTCTAATAAAAGTTTGAAAAAGGTTTAAATTTTAATTAAATAATTATATTAACATTATAGAGGCTCGGGTACATGCTTTTATTCAAATATTTCATTTTAGTTTGTTGCACAATGGTTATAACAGACAACGGCTGCTTGAAAGGACAACAGTTGCACAATGATTATAACGGACAACGGTTGCACAATAGTTATAACGGACAACGGTTAACCTAAAGGCATTTAAATATATTTGATTAAAAGTATTTTTTTTTAACTTTAAAAGGATAAGAATATAATTTTATGAGTTCGCCCAAGTTGAAACGCATTGACTTCGTTGAATCAGACAATGGAAATTGTTTATCCTCTCAATATTTCACACAATGTAACTTGAGATCATGGGCGTACCATCAGACGGTCAATGTTTTATTTCACGTGGTACACATCTCAGAAAGGTGACCTTAGCATCACGTGCACACACAAAATTGATTTTAAGGTCATTTTTTTGTGTGTGTACCACATGAAATAAAAAATCGACTCTTTGATGGTACGCCCATGATCTCATGATTCATCAGGTGAAAGATTGGGACAATAAACAATCTCCATCGTCCGATTCAAAGCAGTCAATGTGTGTCAGCATGGGTGAACTCAAAGATTCGGTGGGTGGATTTAAAGGTACTCATATATATAATCCGGGTCGGGTGCAGGCCAAGTGTTGGAACACTCAACCCAAGCCCAGCTTGAATTGATCTGGGTTGCAACATGTTTAGCCCGGTCTGGATATCGGGCCGGGTTTACTTGATAGAAAGTGCCACTTTTTACGGGTTGGGAGTGGGCCAAAATCCGGGACAGCCAAGCCCATTGAGAGCCCTAGTCATACCTGCCCTGGTCGTGTCCATGGATCAAAATATCGTCTGATACCGATACGTATCGAACGATACGTATCGGTATCGGACGTGAACGATACGGTACATTAAATGTACCGTATCGCTCATTTGTATTGCAAATACCGGACGATACATTCAATGTATCGTCCGGTACACTACTGTTCCGGTACGTATCGTCCGGTACGTACCGATTTTTTGACCGGACGATACGTACCGGTTTTCCGGCATTTTAACCCATGGTCGTGTCTACCCTGGTCATGCTTGCCCTGGTCATGCCTGACCTAGTCGTCCGTGCGTGGGTCGTCCCCGCTTGGGCTGTCATTTATGCAGTCTTCGCATGGGTTAAATATTTTAAAGACGGATTCGTTGACTATTAGTCAAACGATTATAATACGAGATCGTAATGAGATCCTATGGTAGATTTATTATATGTTGACGAAATTTTGTGAGCTTGGTCAAATCCAACGGTGGATTCATTGACTTTCGGTCAAACGATCATAATACGAGATCGTAACGAGATCCAACGGTGGATTTATTACATGTTGACCAAATCTTGGATTTTGGTAAAATCTAATGGTGGACTAGTTGACTTTTGCTCAAACGATCATAATAAAAGATCATAACGAGGTCCTACGGTAGATTTATTACATGTTGACCGAATCTTGTGATTTGGTCAAATCCAACGGTGGATTCGTTGACTTTCGATCAAACAATCATAATACGCGATTGCAATAAGATTCAATGATGGATTTATTACATGTCGATCGAATCTTTTGATTTTGGTCAAATCCAATAGTGGAATCATTGACTTTTGGTCAAACGATCATAATACGAGATCGTAACGAGATCCTACAGTGGATTTATTACATGTTGATCGAATCTTGTAATTTGGTCAAATCAAACGATGGACTCGTTGACTTTTGGTCAAACAATCATAATACGAGATAACAATGAGATCCAACGGTGGATTTATTACATGTTAACTGAATCATGCGATTTTGGCCAAATCCAACGGTAGACTCATTGATTTTTGATCAAACAATCATAATACGAGATTGTAAGGAGACTCTACGATGGATTTATTACATGTTAAACGAATCTGATAATTTTGGTAAAATCGAACTATGAACTCGTTGACTTTTGGTCAAATGATCATAATACAAAATCGTAACGAGATCCAATGGTGGATTTGTTACATGTTGACCAAATCTTCTGATTTTGGTCAAATCTAATGGTGAACTAGTTGACTTTTAATCAAATAGTCATAATACGAAACCGTAATAAAATCCAACGGTGGATTTATCATGTATTGATCAAATTTCATTATTTTGGTCAAATCCAACGGTGAATTCATTAACTTTGCGTTACATTGATCATATTATAAGATCATTATATGATCTAATGGTGAAATAATCACAAAATAACCTATGATGATCAAATCCTACGAAATTTGATGATATTTGACCTGTGATTAAATACCCCATAACCAAAAGTGCTAATTATTTGGATGACCAGACATCAGAAAATGGACTCAGTGTTTGAATTCGTTTTCTAGACAAGTGAGCGAGAATTCATTATGAGACTCATCCACAAACTCCTCATGCCCATATTTGACCATGTCTATCGATTGGATGAGCCTAACTTCCGGAGAAGGGTCTTTCTCATCTAACGTCCTCTATTTCACATAGCCCGAGTCTCTAATGAAGAGCATACTGCGCGTCCATCTCGTACTGTGAAGACGAAGATGTTAATGAAGACTTTGACTTATGATTTATTTTATTTATTTCAGAGATGTAATTATTTTACTTTTCTTTAGTAGCTTTTAATCAGAAGTATTCAATTTTGATGTAATTAATGGGAAATCGATTGCGATACTCCGAAGTATAAAGCCCACCTTTTTCAATAAAACTCTCTCCTAACGAGGAAAAATTTATTATGATTGATTTGTGTTAGATTTATATTCTATGCAAATTTGTTGTTTACACAAGCCATTATCTTCGTTGCTCTTTTGTAAGAGCTCCCTTCGATCCAACGCTCCAGCGAGCTCTTCCCACCTTTCTCCCAACCAAATGTGCCTCTACGCCTTCTAGTCTCACCTTTCTCCTATCCAACATCACCAATCTAATCACCATCCGGCTTGAGTCCTCCAACTACAACACTTGGAAGTTCCAGCTCCACAACATCCTTCACACTAATGGCCTCTTTGGCTACCTTGATGGCACCACTGCCTGCCCAACTCTCTCCTCCTCTACGACTGCTGATGTGAGCAATCCCAGTGACCCTGCATCCCTAGATCCAGCCGTTACCCTCTGGCACACCATTAATGGCCATCTTCTCACCTGCCACTTTGCCACCATATCCCCTACCATTCTTCCTCATCTTGCTCACTGTGAATCTGCTCACGAAATCTGGCACACAATCGAACAACGTTTTGCCTCAGTTTCCCACAGCCATGTCCACAAGCTCAAAACCGAGCTCAATACTCTCAAAAAAGCTCTGTCTCCATGGACGCCTATCTCACCAAAATCAAAGAAATCACTGATGCCCTAGTAGCCTCTACCATCACAACCGATGATGAAGACATTGTGTTCTACACACTCCAAGGGGTGCCGAGCGAGTACAACTCGTTCAAGACCTCCATTCACACCAGGGCACAACCAATCTCTATCGTTGAGCTTAACTTTCTCCTCAGCTTTAAAGAAATCCTCGTTGAAATGGAGTCCTCGGCGACAACTGCTCCAGAACTCTCCACAGCCTTCACTGCAGCCACTAACTCCAATAGTTGAAACAACAACTCCAACTCTCGTTTCAGTCGTGGAGGTCGCTATCGTGGCAACGGAGGCCTTAATCCTTGCGGTCGCGGTGGGTGCCGTTCGTTTCCCTCCGATTACAACCCACCCATCCATCCGTCCCCCTTGCCAAATTTGTGGACGTCATAACGACAGTACGGTTGAATGTTATTACCGCAATGACCTCCCCTACCACCAACAACTACTTCCACTTCATCAGCAATAGTTTTCTTCTCAAGCCATGGTTGCCACCAATCCCCTACCTCCTGATTCTCAATGGTACATCGACTCCGACGCCAGCAACCATATGACCAACGATCTCAGCAATCTCTTGCTCCATCATCGTTATAATGGCCCTGACAAGTGACGGTTGGAAATGGTAAATCCTTACCCATTCATCACACCTGCACTAGTTTGCTTCCTACACCCACTAAATCCTTTCATCTTAATGAAAATTTTCATGTTCCTCATCTTTCATCTAATCTTCTTTCAGTTCACAAATTAGCCCATGACAATAACTGTGTTTTATCTTTTGATTCCAATGGCTTCCTCATACAGGAGAAACTCACGAAGAGGATACTTTGTCAGGGGCACAATAGGCATGGCCTCTATCCGCTCTCCACCTCTTGCAATCAGCCTTCATCTGCTCGTTGCTCTGCCGATGTGTGGCACAATCGTTTAGGTCATCCCTCTTCTTCTATCTTTAATAGTCTAGCTAAGTCTCTTAATTTTGCAAACAATGTAAGTCCTCAGTTATGTGCATCTTGTAATGTGAACAAATGTCACAAATTACCATTTACTATTTTTGTTAGTAATGTAAATCATCCTTTGGAGCTAATTCATGTTGACGTTTGGGGACCTTCCCCCTTACCAACCGCTCGTGGTCTATTACGTTTTGTTTGTTGATGATTATTTCCCGATTTTCTTGGGTGTACCCTCTCAAATTAAAATCTGATGTAGCCTTTGTTTTCATGCACTTTAAAAACCTTGTTGAAAATCTGTTTTCCAGTCGCATTAAATTTTTCGCAGCGATGGCGGTGGCGAATTTGTCAATAACACATTAAAAAGCATTTTCAAACAGCTCCGGCATCCTTCATCAACTCACTTGCCCCTACACACCCGAACAAAAAGGCGTAGCCGAGCGCAAACACCTTCACCTACTTGAAACTACCCTCACCCTTCTTCATCAATCCTCCACACCCTCATGCTATTGGTTGCACGCCTTATTCACTGCTACCCATCTAATAAATCGCCTTCCCACTCCCACGTTACATCACAAATTTCCTTATGAAATGCTTTTCCACTGCCAACCTGATTATTTCCTTCTTAAATCCTTTGGATGCCGCTGCTATCCTTGGATCAGCCTTACACCAAGCATAAGCTCCAGCCTCGCTCCCTTCCGTGCATCTTCATGGGCTATGCCTCCCCCCCCAAGGGCTATCTCTGCCTCCATCCATCCACTGGCAAACTATACACCTCTCAACACATGAAATTTGTCGAGACCGATTTTCATTTTGCCACCTCCTCTCCATTACCCAACTCATGTAACCCATCTACTGTTGTGCCTTCTGCCATTCCGCCTCCCTGTCAACCTCACTACCAACCCCTAACTTCCAATAGACCACCCACCTACTCATCGATCAACCGTCCACAATCACCCCCACCAACTTTTCTTGAATCTGTCCCATTACCTACCGTTTTCCCACACCCATCACCATCCTCTCAAATGCCTCCCCATAGTTCTCCTGGCTCCACACCCTCCCATACTTCTCAAAACTCTAACACCCTGTCCCACCAAACCCTCCCACCTCACCGCCCAAGACTTAGGTGATTTTCATGACCCCACCCTTTATCGCAGCCTCGTTGGCGCCCTACAGTACCTTACCATCACCCGCCCTGACCTCTCTTACGCCGTCAATTTCGTTTTCCAGTATATGCACACCCCAAAGAACCATCATTTCACTGCTGTAAAATGGATCCTTAGATTTGTAAAAGGCACTCTCTCTCATGGCCTACAGTTCTCTAATGGGCCACTTCTTTTGACTGCCTATTCCGATGCTGATTGGACCGGTGACTGCACGGACCGCTGCTCCACCACCGGATTCTGCATGTTCATTGGCAGCAACTTAGTTTCATGGTGTGCGAAGAAACAAAGTACCGTCGCTCGATCCTCAACAGAAGCCAAGTACCGCTCCATGGCTCACACTGCAGCTGGCATCTCATGGCTTGTCATGCTTCTCCGTGATCTCAAAGTTCCGATTCGCACACCACCCAACCTCTGGTGTGACAACATTTCTGCTATCTCCCTTTTTCATGCCTGCACAAAGCACATCGAAGTTGATTACCACTTCATTCGGGAAAAAGTTGTGAATAAGGCCCTTGAAGTCCCCCACGTCAGCACCGTTGATTAGGTCGGCGACATCTTCACCAAACCACTTTCATCTCAGCACTTCGCCTATTTACAATCCAAGTTAATGGTTCGTGCGCACCCATCAACTTGAAGGAGCGTATTAGTGTACTCATGTTTTACACTGTAACTTAGCCTTAGGATATTTTTCTCTTTTCTCTTTACACTTCAGCACCTTTTGTAATGGACTCTCTCTCTCTCTCTCTCTATATATATATATATATATATATATATATATATATTACAGCTATCCCTAGCACAGAAAGTAAGGGAATGAAAATTATCATCAAAACCCTAATTGCTATAGCTTCTATAGGGTGTGTGTGTGTGGGGGGGGGGGGGGGGGGGGGGGTGCAAACCATAGCCTTCTGGGTTGGATTTCAATTTCTCTCCAATCTCTGCAACCCCTTTTTAAATCTCTCAACACCTTAATTAGCAAAACTCGTTCTTTTTTAAATACCTCGAATTTGCTTCTCCTCTTAGCTGTCATATTCATATATTATTGATTCTCTCTTTCCTCTAAGCTTCCTAATCTCCAAAGAAAATCTATGAAGAGTGTTTTAATGCCGAGAGGAGTAACAGAGCACGATCTCCTCCTTCCTCAAAATCGCCATCGGTCCGAAACTGCTACGCTGTTCTTACAGGTCGGATTGTAGGATTTTTTGTTGTTGTTTCTTTTGATTTTCTTTTTGCACAATTTTAAATAGACTCGGACATTTCTTGACTAGATCATAATGGTGCCAAATAAGAATGTAAAATTGCAGTTTCTGGATTTGTTGATGAACGGTGCAAGGTAATTTATGAGTTTTCATGTTCGTTTCAACATGACATTTGATTTCATTAAGTCAAAATGCACTAGAGAATGCTAGATCAAAATTTGTGTTTTAATTTTTTAGATTCAATTGATGTTCAACACTAATAGAATCAAGAATATGGAATGAAGATTGATGGATGGTTAATGTGAAAGTGTGATCATATAGAAGTGGAAATCTTGAAGAAGAAAAGCTTAGTTACATATGAGTTTACTTAACATCAAACTATATGCAAAATTTGGACTTTACTGTCCCCCTAACTTTTCTAGTAGATATAAAATTTGATTTACTATGGTAAGTATTCGTGGATGCATTGGAGATGTTTGACGAAAGAACTCAAAGAGATTTGTAAATTCAACTCTATCTTTTTCAACTAGTCAAACAAAGTATTTACAAATCCTCGTGCCAAATCCAAATACATTGTTTAAACATTCAAACAGGAGATTTATAATCTAAATATTTGAAATTCTAGATTTGAATCGCCTGAATTTCAAATACCTTCCCAAATCCAAATCTTTATTCCAACACGCACCCTAACACTCATTATGGGGTTATTTCCTCTGACCCCCACCCCAGGCAGGCAGGTTTTCACTCGAACCACTGTTTACTTTCACTCGCCGATACAAGGGATCAATCCATGGCCTAAGGGTGAGTGTTATCTGAAGAGTAAAGATAACACACTTTTCCGATTTGGTGGTATGATTGCCGGCCCTATCCTCATTCCGCCCACTAGCCAAAATTTACAAAATTTTCAAGTTTGAGACTTACTTATTTCACCCAAATTCATCCAACTGCGTGAAATTTGTTATAATTAGGTAACATCAGAACTCACAAAAAATAATAATAATAAACTAAAATAAAATCACAATGAAAATCTACAAAGGAAGGAAATTTTACAAACAAAACGAAAATTGTGGTCACGAAAAAAAAAAAAAAAGGGAACATTTACCGGGAGGTTGTTCTTCCGTTTTCACTGGATAACAATAGACGCACACACAAAAAAATACAAAAAAAAAAAATGTTACCCGTCCCACAAAAGGCGCAAGTTAGAATCTGAATAAAAGTTGAAAAGAGAGAGAGAGAGAGAGAGAGAGAGAGAGAGAGAGAGAAATTACACTGGACCGGTTGTGCCGGCGACGCTGCGAGCTCCCTGCGCAGACGCGTGACTACTGAAGAATGAACGGGGCAGAGAATCGATGGCACGGTCGAGATCGACCAGTGCGTACCGAACGGTGTAATCGAACGCGTGGGATACGGGCCGCCTTCGCTCGTGCCAAACTCGCCCTTCGTAGAGGATAACGGCCTCTGATTCCCATTTCGGTGTCGAAGAAACGGAGCGAGAAACTAGTGAAAGAAGATAGTAGAATCCGAGAAGGAGAGAGAGAACAGAGGAGGCGACGACTGCTGAGGTGATGGAGCAGAGTAGATAAAATGCCTCCATGCTACCGCCGCCGCTATTTTTTAGCCCGGAGAGCAACTATCTCTGCTGCTTACGCATTGCGACCGTGAAAACGGACTACTGTTGGCGGGCGATGTAAACGGGCTGCCAACCTTATCCAGATTCTTATCAGAGGCAGTTGTTAGAGTTTTTGAGCACCTCTCTTCGCGCCCACAACTTCGCGCCCACAACTTCTTTGAAAGCGCCCACGTCTCAGACCCTTGAATACAACCCTTGAGACCCTTGAATACAACCCTTGATTAATTCGGATAAGATGATGGAGATCATTTTCACCCCGATATTCTACAAAATATGACCTTCTCATGGCTCAACTATGAAAAGGTCTATTTTTTATTCCATATATCACAAATTCATAAAAAAAAATGGCTCTAATTTCACATTTGAGGATGATATGTGTCATATAATTCAAGGGTCATATTTTGGGGATCTGTTATACATGAATTAAAGAATGGCCGTCCGATTGGTATTATATGATCTCAAGATCTCTTGAGTTGAAGATGTGGGATAAAAAAGATCTATATCCTCCGATTTGAGGCAAACAATGGCTTTAAAGGGGTCTAAGACGTGAGCCGTTTAGAGAACATGTGGGCTAGAATAGAAAGGTACCCGAGTGTTCTTTTTACGAAATAGCACCTGTGATTTGTCAGTCTAACCAGTTAAAATTTTATTCCATCCAACTAGTTGAACACCAAATCAGGTTCAGCCCATTGAAGCCACCATTGCCCATTGCACCCATAGGCCATAGCTACCTTCAAATTGTATTCGTTTGTCTCTTATATGATACTAATAGGATGGACGTGAGATGTACATGAGCAAGAGAATAGCTTTGGCCGTCATTTTCTGAGAAGAGATTTTTGGAATTTGTCGGAATACGTGTAAGGAGGGGTAATTTTAAGAAAAAGATTGTGTTATTTGGAGGACTAAATTTATGTAGACAAAGGATAAGCGACTACTATAGTAGGATATAAATGACTGTAAGTGTAATGGTATTCAATTAATAGAGCCCCGTACAGTCAATCACAATTCTCTATTATAATAGGGAATCGTGATTTATTCTCTTTGTTTCACCCAATGTAACTCCTCCTCCAAGGTTTTAAATTTGTCAAGTATTCAAAACATTTCTCCTAATAAGCTCCAAACCATATTAGGAAAAAATTTGGCTAAAGCAATCTTTCAAAATAGTTAAATATTTAAATATACGGATCTGAATCCGCCCAGACGTCAAGCGATTGATTTCCTAAACTCAATCGATTGATACCTGTGATTGGGATTAAACTTTATTTAACAAATCTCCACCAAGGTTTCATCCCCAACTACGTTACCGCCTCAACGAGCATTAACATCTTCGAAAAATATTGATCAAATATAGGTAATGCCTAAACTTATTCTGTGTAATTGGTTTGATCAACATATCCGCTGCGTTTTCTTTCTTATCGATTTTCTCAACCAAATTTCTTCATCTTCTATAATATCTCTGATAAAATGATACCGAATATCTATATGATTTGTTCTAGCATGAAAGACCTGATTCTTTGCTAGGTGAATGACACTCTTACTATCACAGAAGATATCGGTGCCCTCATCAACCTCACCAAATTCACTAACCAAACCTTTAAGCCATGAAGCTTTCTTAGCCACTTCTGTAACCGCTATATACTCGGCCTATATAGTTAACAATGCAACTATCCCTTAGACTATAAACTTTCAACTGATTGCTCCACCTGTCAAAATGAACACGTACCCCGTGGTAGACCTTCTTCTATCAAGATCACCAGCATAGTCGAAATCGACGTACCCGTAGAGATCCAATTTGCTTGTATCTCCACCTTCAAACATCAAATCATGTTCAGTTGTACCTTTCAGATATCTCAATATCCATTTCACTACAAGCCAATATTCCTTACCCGGATTCGACATATACTTGCAAACCACACTCAAGGCCTGTGCTAAATCTGAACGTGTACTTACTATGACATATATCAAACTCCTAATGGCATTTACATACGAAATATTTTTCATGTATTTCCTTCCTTTATGTGTGGACGAACTCATCTTCTTTGTGGGTTTAAAATGTTCCACTAGAGGAGTTGATACAGGCTTGGCATTACTCATGTTATACTTCTCAATGAGCTTTTGGATGAAGGTACTTTGAGTTAGCCAAAGCCTCTTCTTTTCACGATCCCTTGTAATTTCCATACCTAGGATCTTATTTGCGAAATCAAGATCTTTCATCTCAAACTTCTGGCTCAATGATTGCTTCAACTTGTTGATTTCAATATTGTTTCTTGCTGTTATCAGCATATTATCTATATAGATAATTAGAAAGATTTTCTTCCCTTTACCATACTCTTTTCAGTAGACACAATACCCATATTGTCCCTTTGTGATAACCTATGCCCAGTATATATGAATCAAACTTCATGTATCACTGCCTAGGTGCCTGATTGAGACCATGCAAGGATTTGTTTAATCTGCAAACGAGTAATTCTGATCCTTGTGCTTCAAATCCTTTTAGCCGTCTGATATAAGTTTCTTCCTTATGATCTCCATGGAGAAAAGTTATTTTCACATTTATCTGTTCTAGTTCAAGATCTTTCTGAACAACAATTGCCAACAACGTGCAAATTGAAGTGTACTTCGCAATTGGAGAAAATATCTCATTACAATCGATACCCTATTTATGAGAAAACTCCTTTGCAACTAGCCTTGCTTTAAACTTCGAAATTTCACTCTCATCACCTTATTTCTTTCGAAAGACCCATTTACAACCGATGACTCTCCTCCCTTTAGAAAGTTCCATGAGATCCTAAGTCACATTCTTCAAAAGTGACTTTCATTCTTCTCCCATAGCTAACTGTTACTTTACTGCATCTGTATCTACCCGAGCTTCTAAAACTGTGCTTGGTTCCCCATTCTTTGTGATAAGTACAAGTGTTAAAGGAACTATATCCTTCAAATTTTCAGGACGTTTCTTTATCCTCTCTAACTTTTCAAGATAATTTGAACCAGTACCTAGGATTACAAGTCTTGAGAAATTGTGTCATCATGTTTTATCTCAAAGTCTTCATTATTTTTTTCATCTTGCTCATGCCTTTCAACATCAACTTGTACCTAAGGTTCATCAGATGACTGAGGTTTGTCTTCCGCCTTTTTTTATCAAAAACTCATCTTCGTTGAAAGTAACGTCTTTTTCAATTATCAATTTGTGAGATTGTGTATCCCACAAATGATAACCTTTGAATCTTTCGCCATAGTCAATTAAGACACACTTTTTAGATTTTGGATCCAACCTGGATCGTTCACTTCCCTGAAGTAATGCATAAGCCGCACATCCAAACACCCTCAAGTGAGAGTAACTCCCTTATCTTCCATACCAAACCTCATCTGTAGTTTTCGAGTTCAATGCCGCTGAAGGTGACCGATTGATCAAGTAGCATGTCGTGTTCACTGTCTCTGCCCAGAACTCACGATTCAAGCCGAAATGGTTCAACATACACCGTACTTTTTTTAATAGTATTCTATTCATCATCTCTGCTATACTAATTTACTGGAGATTTTCAGGAACTGTTAAGTGCCTAACAATCCCTTGATTTTCACAATAAGCTTTGAACTCTGATGATAAGTATTCCCTATTATTATCTGATCTGAGAATCTTCACCTTTCTGTCTGTTTGCTTTTCAATCATACTCTGTCATTGCCTAAATTTTTGAAACACATCCGACTTATTTTTTATCAGATACACCTAAACTTTTATGAAGTAGTCATCTATGAAGTAGTCATCTATGAATGACACAAAGCAGTTGGCTTCACCTACTGAAGTGATTTTAGCCAGTCCCCATACATCAGAATGTATATAATCAATCAGAAGTATATTTTTCAGTGGAGAAACTGACTTTCTTATACTTTCTGAAGATACTATCTTCACAAAAATTTAGCTTACAAGTTTGAATTTCAGAAATCGTCTTGTTCTTTATGAGTTCTGTTAGCCCACGTTCACTCATGTGACCAAGCCTCTTGTACCACAAATCTGAAAGATCATTGAAATCTTTTATGGCTGCAACGCCATTGTCGTTGATTGTGTTATCTACTAAAGTATATATATTCCCCATCTTTTCATCTTTTATCAAGGTCATAACACCACATTCAACTTTTAGTTTTACGGATTCTAGGATAACTCGACATCCTTTCTCATCCAATGCCCCCAATGAGATCAATTTTTTTTTTCAAATCAGGCACGTGCTTAACCTCAGTAAGAGTGCGAACACAACTATCAAATATTTTAATTTTGATAGAATCGATACCCACTGCTTCACATACACTGTCATTCCCCATCAAAATCGTCCCACCATTGGCTGCCTTGTACTGGTCAAACCAATCCCTGTATGGACATATGTGATATGATGCCCCTAAATCTAGGATCCATCTATCATCAAACTGACTGGAGCGTAACAATACACATAATAGGTCTTCATCGGAATCTGACTTAACAACATTAGCATGTTGTGAAGTCCCTTCATCACCCTTATTATTATTCAATCTCAGCTTGTAATATTTACGAATATGTCCAGATTGCTTATAGAAGCAACATATAATATCATTTTTGTCACCCCTAGATTTGAACCTGCTATTTTCTCTCGTTGATTTATTATCCCCTCTGAATTTATCTCTTTTGCAATCATGGTTCCGTCCCCTTTCGCTCAAGAGACTAATTCCTTCGGAATTAGATTTGAACTGTTTTCTCAATTCATCAGAAAGAAGCACAGCAAGTCACTTTTTCGACAATAATAGTATCTTTATTATAAATTAATATGATAACACGGTGCTCATAAGATACAGGTAATGAGGTGAGTAAGAAGAGTGTGAAATCTTCTTCTTCAAGTTTCACCTCAATGCTCAATAGTTCACTAACTATTTTATTAAACGAATTCAAATAATCATGAATACGCGTACTAGCCTGAATACGAGGGGTGTAGAGTTGCTTCTTTATGAAAAGTCTGTTGGACAACGATTTTTTCATATAGAGAGATTCTATCTTCTTTCACAAATTCACGATCATTTTTTCATGGAAAATATTATACAGAATTTCATCGGACAAGCACAATCGGATAGTGCTTACGGCTCTCTTATCAATAGAGTTCTACTTATCATTGGACATCTCTGTCTTCTTCCCCATCTCTTTTCCAAGTAGAACATCATCAATGTCTTGTTGGACAAAGAAATCTGTAACCTTAATTTGTCACAAAGCGAAGTTATTCTTCCCAGAAAACTTCTTCACCTCAAATCGTGCATTCGAGACCTTCATCGTCATTGTAGCGTAAAACCTGACTCTGATACCACTTTTTAGGAATTCTACCCACACTACGAACTCCCTATCGGGATGAATGCAGAAAAATAAAAGATGCAAAAGATTAATCATACACACACAACACAAAGATTTATGTGGTTCACCTAATCTAGGGTTACGTCAATGGGAGTATATGTACTTATTTATGAATGTTTACAACGCATACACTCTCTTCTCTCTAGTGCACTCTCAATCAATATCAAACACGACCTTACACAACCAACACGCTGTAAAAACAAGGACGCAGTCTTGCAAATAACAGAGAAGAGATATGCCAGAATATAATAGCGATTCTGACACAGAACGACTTCAATTGGATCTTCAATCCCCAAGCTTTTCTTCAATACTTTTTTCTCTCAAAGTATTCTCTTTAAAAAACTTTATCCAACAATGCATGGAACCCTTAGAGAAACCTTCTCCAAATAGGCTTTAACACTTTTGAAAACTTGACCAAATAAATCTTCTAAACTTGTCAAGTATTCAAAATACTTCTCCTAATAAGCTTCAAACCACATTAGAAAAAAATTTGGTTAAAACAATCTTCCAAAATAGCCAAATATTCAAACATGCGGATCTGAATCCGTCTAGACGTCAATCGATTGATTTCTCGAACTCAATCGATTGACACCTGTGATTGGGATTAAACCTTATTCAACACTCTGAACGTCCTCAGGCAAGTTGTCGTCGTATCTGATGTATGGGTTCCATGTGGACCCACTTTGATTCAAATGCATGGATCCACCATGCATTCCAACCTATATCCCCGAGCCTCATTGTATAATATGCTGGAATGCATCATCGGAGGGTCAGCTTTTGCTCCCACGTAGTTCAAATTCCAAAAAGTGACCCTAAATTCATGTTTGATTGTGATATGCCCCATGTGTTTTTTGAGTCGCCTTTTAGGATGTGTGCCACGTGGAGTTGAAAGATAACCCTTTCATGTCATACCCATGTTCTCAAGATAAACAGTTTAAGCATATCAGTAATTCGGCAGGCGTGAATAGAGGTTCTCGGTTTGAACTTGGATCACGCATTAGTGCATACGCACCTGTAGGCCCAACAAATAGCACATCAAGCTATGTTAGGGTTGGTTGTCGTTGGTGGCCGAACCAACTACAAAAAGGGTGTGTACACTGTACATAATAAAGCGCATAGAGAAAGCTGGCGATAAACCCCATGTGCCGGCCAAATTCTTCTGTCTCTCCTACAATTGCATTAAAATCCCTGAACTTAACAGGTTGAGAAGCAAAGAGCGCTCTTCGAGTTCTCCGCTCTCTAACCTCCACTCCATATAAATTATAAACCCACCCAATTTCTCCTATTTCTCAACGATAAACTCATCTACACGCTTTTCTCTCTCCGCGAAATCTGAAATGGCGGCGATTTTGCAGGGACTCGGAGCCATTACTGCTCTTTCGTCGTCAAATTCTTTGAGTTCCGATAAATTGCAGTTCGGTTTGCCCAACCCTCGACGAGGTTTCTGGAAATATAAGTTTTTCTAGTTCATAAGATTTCTTAACTCCAGATGGAGATTTCGAAGATCTGCTGAAACGAATTTGGATCTGATTTTTTTTTTTACTTTTTTGATGTTTCAGATAGAAATGGGTGTGTTCTGGTTGTTCCTTCCGTTGGGCGTAATGTTTCTGGTGGTTCGAATTCGAGAAAGTTGATCATCACTGCAGTTGCAGTTAAGTATCTGGACTTTTTGAATGCCTGTTTGTTTTTGAATTGATTGAAGTTTGAAGTTCAATAATTGCTTCTGAATTTGAAGCTGGTTCGTGATTTTAGGCAAAATCTGATACTTCTGAAACTTCGACGGCCTCTAAACCTGGGTAAGATCTGTGTATTTTGATCTGTACATTCTTCATTGAACTGATTTCGTTAATTGTTTTTTGGTGGAGAATTCAGGTGTTTCTTTCGCCTTTTTGCTAATCACAATCTGTTTTTTTCGGTTTTTTTAATCACTATCCCAATTTATTCAATGATGTGTTTTGATATGCACACTGTAAAGCAATGTAATTAATTTGTGGCAATTTCTCTGTTCTATATTTTTATCTTCTTCTTCTTCTCTCTTTCATCTTCTTCTTATTTTTTTCTTTATTTTATCATTTTAACATGATATCATTGTTCTATGTAATTTTTTTGTCGGTTTATTGAAGCACAAAACTCAATATTTTGGTCATTTAAACTAGTTTTGCATACAGCATGCTCTTCCTTTTCTTTGCTAGAAGGAAAATATAGATAACGAATAAAATTTACAAGACTTCATAAAATATATGAAGTCTTGTAAATTGTGTATATAACAAGATGTTTGATTCATCAGAGCTAGGGGATACATAGTATCAGAGTTAGGATCACTTTTAACTGGTAAGAAGTACATCAGTACTGAATCATTGAAGATATAAGATATTGTAGGCTGTATTTTAGTTCTATCAGTCTTTTACTCAAAGATTCCTCGTGGAATCCACAACTCCGTGTCATCCATGTTTACACCTGTTCTTTGTCATATTCTGAAGAGGAATAATTTGTATAAATATTATTCATAATGAAAAGAAAATACAATCAAGTGCTGCAAGATTTCTTTCGTAAAGAAAGGCATCTATCAAGGGTATTACCCACTTCCAGTTGTTATGTAGAGCAACTGTTATTCTTTAATTTACATCACCACGAAAAATGTGGTTCTAGCCTTCTATGTTGTGAATGAATTCTGTTGATTGGTTGTGTTGTGATTCGTGAACCATCTAGCTTGTAGCTGTCGGCATCAACATCTAATTTGTGTCATTGTTTCAAAACTTGACTGGACCGGTGATCGGATTCTGTTCCAACTGGGAATGCCCCCTCGGCCTGTTCGATCTAGTTCTAACCCTTAGACTGTCTGTCCCGACCGTCTGATTGTGTGAACCGTACAGTCAATAGCCACTTTTTATTTTATTTTTAATTTTTTAATAGGTAAGCTGGGATTGAACCTGTGTCCTAGAGGTTGCAAAATTGTCAGCCTTCCATTGGGCAATGCCCATAGCCAAACAAGTCCCCTTCACGTGTAGACAAAAAAAGGGGTACATAGCAATGGTGCTAGAGAGATCTCACCTGTGATTCTCACTGTTTTTATGGCTGCGTTGGCTGTAAAAGACTACAAAAAATAAAATAATAATTCATTTAATGATGTCTGACTATTTATTACCTGAAATTATAGACGGAAGGACGTCTACACTAGCGAGCCGAGAGCCGATTTCGGCAAGACCTTGGAAGAGAGCTGTCTGGCGGTTTTTTTTCTTCTCTTTCACAGGAATGGTTGTATGGCTGCTGGCAAGAGGAGAGAGCATGGTTCAAAATTGCGGATGACACTGATATGCAACGTCCAATACGTATCGGTTTCGGTGGTCACTGGGACCCGTATATATTGGTATCTATAGGATGAAAAATACCCATATATTGTCCAAAACCGATACGTATCGGTTTTGGATGGCGGATATGTACTGGAAAAATGAGGTTTTGAACCTTGGTAGAGAGAGAACCATTTAAAGAATGCGAGAAAACAGAAAATTGTAAAACTGTCTAAAGTTATGTACTCTACTTTATTGGGATAATCGTTCCTGACTGACATTTAAACACCAAATGGTGTTTAAATGATCTTCCATCATTAAAATGTCACTTTTTATCTCACACCATTGAAGTGTGATTTACCATTGTGCCATGTGACACACATCTATGATCAATTTAAATTTCCCAAGTGGCAATCCATCGTTGGAACATGTCCCACCCAAAGGATCATGCTTATAAGTGGATGCAAACCATCCGATCGGTGAACTTTAATATTAGACATCAAAATTAAGAATAACTGTTGATATTAGCGTGCACAAATTGGATGGTTCTAATCTTCCAAGAAGTGTGATTTTTTTACCCATAGCCCTTCAATGGATGATACATCACTTTGACGGTATGGGTTTCCCAAATCATAAGCCAATAAGTGGTGTAAGATCGTTTAAACACCATTTGGGTGGGTGTGGGGATGCTGATCCTAATGCTCACTCCCCTTCTTTAAATTGGTAGTTTCTGTATCTCATTCCGATTTTCATTAACTTCCTCCTTTAAGTAGTACTTTTCCTTGGAGGTTCTACATTTGTCAAACCTTGGTAATGAGAGTTTGAGACTTCATCTCATGATCAAGGCAGCATAACCAAGAATTTTCCTTCTCAATCATGAGATTGTTATTTGCAGTGTTACTTTGGCACTTCTACTTTTGGGATTTTTGCGGTGCCGACACTTGGTGGCACTTGGCAACCGTGTTGACACTTGGACACTCCTCAAACAGCACGAAACTTTTAGACATATATTAAAAACCTCATATTACTATTAAAATGGTTATCATTTTGACAACGATAAAATGAACTTTGTTTGAAAAGAAAAATGTGTAAAATTTAGTAACTACTGAAACAAAAGTTTGGGTCATTGAAAACGATTTTATACTATAATATATGTTTATTTAGGTTCACAACATATATTATGAATCTTTTCATTACATATCTAAATTGGTTTTCTAAGATATCCCTTCAAATTTTCTCTATATATGTTTTATTTATTTATTTTATTTTTTTTATGGCCGTGCCGCCGTATTTGAATTTTTAGAGATTGGCGTGCCAAACATCTATTGGCACCTTAATACTTGGCACCCGTGCCACGTGTCCAGGTAAGACTTGTTATTTGTTAGGGAACGAGCTATTGAGATTTAATGTGTGATCTACCCTTAAAAAGCTTGAATTGATTGTGGAAGAAACTTATAAATTGGAGTATAGAGTTGTCTGCAAGCTGTTCTTGAAGATGAGGAAAAACTATTCTCCCAATTTGGTGGGCTATATGATAGCAAAAAAACTTATGATCAAGGTTTAGAACTAGCAATGTATGATTTGGAGACCAAAGGATCATTGGATGTTTTGTCTATGGATGGATGTTCACTTTTTGTTTTTATTCAGATTTAAATTCATTTTAGAAGAGGGACTGCAATAGGGTTATGGTTCTTAGGTCTAGGGTGGGCCAACTCATTTTGAGAAGATGGCGCATGGATTTTAAAATTGAAAGAGATTGCTTTAGGTTCGCCTCTATATTCGGCTTCTTAACTTGAAAATGCAGTTCTGGTCCTTGCCTCTGCTTTTTTGCATTGAAAATGTTCTAGGGAAAACCATTATATGTTTCAAATTATGGAGAATGTGTTGGAGAGCACCAATGGTTGGATTTACTTTGGTCAACGACATCTCTCATAACAACGGATCAGATCTCCTTTGATTGAAAACTATTGGTGCAACAAGAGATTGAATATGCATGATACCAAATTGACACTGAGATTTTAGCAAAGTTGATGTCTTTTTTGAGCATTGTGACAAAAAACACCATGTTTTTGAGAAATACATGTTTAATACACGCATTATTGGTCCAACATATTAAATCCGTATTTTTCAAAAATTCAGAGTTTAGCTTAAAAGACGTATTTCATGTTCTAAACGTTAACTACGTGTATTAAACCCCCTTTTTTTCTAATTTTTACAATTTTTTTTAACTTTTTCTGTTTTCCCCCGACTTTTTCCCGTTTTTTCAGCTTATATGTTTTATAGTTCTTTTTGCTTCTGATTTTATTTTTTCTCGTTTTTTCCGGAACGTTTCCATACTTTACCCTTTTTTGCCGACTTCTTTGATTCCCGTATTAAACCTGTATCCGTAATTTGTCGCTTTGTTTGTGATGGTTTTTGATGTGATACAAGAGGAAAGATAGTCTAAAAGAGAAAAACTAAATTTGAGAAGATGTGCCTTAATGCTTCAACATTAAATCACATCCAACAAACATAATAGGGAGATGCTTCAACTATACGATGGGTTTCAAACCCAAGATATCCAAAGGTGGTCTTAAAAGAAATAAAGCTCATTCATTAAAAAGTCTGTTACAGCAGTCATCTTAATTGAAAGAGTCTATGTTTCCTAAATTAAAGAATCCTAATCTAAGTTGACTTGGTAAACAAGTAGCTAAATTAATAAAAGAACACAAAAAAAGGTCAAACCTATTATTCTGGGCAACATTCTCATGAAACTCCTTGCAGGTGACTGGATATCTCAACTTTCCCAGATTTTAAGGTTGTCGCTGATTAAATGGGGACTGATCTTCTTATGATACTTGGTGATATTTTGGAAAATCTTCAACATTTTACTGCCACCGGAAATTAACAGATTCTCGGTAGTTATAAACTTGAAACTTTTAGGGATTTAACTCCCATTGTCTCAGCCTCTGGCAAAATTTTTAGGAGTGAATTTTCAGCTCTGTCAACTCTGCTACATGTAGATATTTTAGGACCTTCTTAGACTTAATATCACTTGCAGATTTTATAGGGAACTTAATTTTCAGTTTCCAACAAAAAAACTCGTAGATTTAATATTATTCTGTGCAATTTCCAGGCTGGCCTCTCTTGCAGAAATAACAGGGGTTCTTGGAATACTTGGATCACGTGTTAAGTGGCTCACAAATCAGCCCATGGGCGTGTACTGCCAGCCCATTAAAGTCCTGTCCAGGACTATAAAAGTGCTCAATAGCAGGCCACAAGGGTTCTTTTACAGCTCCCAATACACAATTCTGTGACTGTAACTCTTCTTTTTCCATTTCTTAAATTTGTTCTCTTAATCCTCGACTTACATTAATTCCCTTCTGGTTCGAAAAACTTGTCCTCGAGTTTGATTCAAGTTTAGGAACACAGCCACCCGTTGACTCATGACCTACTTCCTTGTCCACGTCCACGAACTTACCCATTTGTTGCCTATTTTGTAGGTACCGATGATTCTTTCACTTCTAACTTTGTGGGTGCACTATTATTTGCCTTATCTTCACTCCCGCAGCGATTGTTGCTTCATTTATGTTATTCTTCAACTGTGAGGGACCTTTGTTAAGCATCATCGACTTTCTAAATAGATTGCAAATTTACCATGTCTTGGATACACAGATCCTACCAATGTATCTTGCTAGTTTGCTCCTCGATTTCGACCAAACAATTATGGAAAATTAATTGATGGAACTCTTCCGTGTACTCATTAACGGTCTTGGTCCGTTGTTGAAGCCATTGAAAGATGGTTTGATTGATATCGGAAGGGAGATATCATTGCTTTAACTTGCTCTTCATTTTCTCCAAAGTGTCGATCAAAATTTTACCCTCTTGATAGTGCGACTCCTTCAATTGCGTCCAGCATAGTTGAGTGCGTCCTTTCAACTTTAGGCTAGTATTTGCTCCATGTACTCACCAATATCTTGGATAGATACACACAACCCATCAATGTATCTTGCTAGTATTTGCTCCTCTATTATGACCAAACCATTATGAGATTTAATTGATGGAACTCTTCCGTGCACTCATTAACGGTCTTGGTCCAATTTTGAAGCCGTTGAAAGAGGGTTTGATTGAAATCATAAGGGTGATACCTTTGCTTTAACTTGCGCTTCATTTTCTCCCAAGCGTTGATCGGAGTTTTTCCTTCTTGATGGTGCGACTCCTTCAGTTGCTTCCAGCATAGTTGAGCACATCCTTTCAACTTTAGGCTAACGAATTTAACTTCAGGATCGCTCATCGTGTTCTTCCATTCAAAGTTTTTCTCCATGCTTTCTAACAATCCAGGAAGTCGTCTGGCTGCAATCCCCATAGAGATCCGCGATTTCTATGTGGATTCCATGATCATGATTTCACCGCTTCAAAACTTAAAACTTGAACTAGATGGTCTTCTAAATGATTATTGCGATGATTCACATATCCATATTCTTCTGAACCATCCGAATTATGATCACTCGACAATGGTTGATTGTCTTCTTGATCCAAAACATGAGGCGGATGAAAATGTCCCTCGGGAGAGGCAACACGGGTTGCGTGAGTTGATCTATTTGACGTTGGAATTGTTGAAAGGTATCTTGCCATCCACCACGTCCTCTTCCTCCCCTAGCACGGTTCATGCGAGGCGGCATCCCAAGTTCAACTTGAGCGAGGCCCAATCAGAGCTATGGTGCAAGATTGACTTGCTCTGGTACTACTTTGTGTGATATGACAGGAAGAAGATTAACTAGAAGAGACAAAAATAAAATGTAGAGAAGATGTCCCTTAATGCTAAAACAATAAATCACCTCTAACAAACACAATATAGAGATGGTTCAGCTATATGATGTGTTTCCAATCCCAAGTGAGCCCACGGTGGTCTTAAAAGAAATAATCATTAAATTCTGTTACAACAGTCATCTTAATTTAAAGAGTCTATGTTTCCTAAAATAAAGAATCCTAATCTAAGTTACCTTGGTAAACAAGTAGATAGTTCGAGCCCAGCTTAACTACGAAAAAAAAAGCTAAATTAATAGGAAGAAAATAAAAGAACATATTATTCTGGTTAACAGTCTCTTGAAACTCCTTCTCGCAGGTCTCTGGATATCTCAGTTCTCCAAGATTTTAAGGTTATCGAGATTTTATGATTCTTGGTTGGAAAATCCTCTAGATTTTACTGCCTCTGAAATTTAACAGTATTTATAAACTCAGAACTTTTAGGGGATCTTACTCCCAGCTGCCAGTCTCTCGCAGAATTATTTAGGAGTGAGCCAGCTCTCTCAACTCTGCTACACAGATATTTTAGGAGATTTTGGACCTCTTAGACTTATTATCACTTGCAGATTTTGTAGGGAACTTAATTTTTCAGTTTCCGAAAAACAACCCACGTTGATTTAATAGGATTCTCTGCAATTTCGAGGCTGGCCTTTCTTGCAGAAATAACAGGGGTTCTTGGAATCTTGGATCATGTGATAAATTGCCCATGAACTCAGCCCCAGGGGCTTGTATTACCAGTCCATTTCCACCATTCTGTGACCTGTAACCCTTCTTCTTCCATTTCTTAAATTTATTCTCTCTTAATCCTCAATTCACATCAGTTTATCCATGGGGAAACACCCCAGGCCTCCTGCAAAGTTTTTTGGAAGAAATTACCCATAATGAAAAGGTATTGCAGCTCATGCATCTTTCAATGCAACCCATGGTTGGGTTGAACCTAATTGCAAATAATATAAATGCTTGGTTTATTGTATTTGCAATTTACAAATCTTTCAATGCAGCCCTTGTGTGGGTTGCGTCTGCAAATAAAGCCACCTTAAATATATTTTGATTTCTCGAATCCCAATCACTCCATTACAAATCATCATCTTTTGGTCCATATATTTGGGTTTGCCTTTGCATGTCTTCTCCACTCATTTCTCTTTAGGGCAAACTTTTATTTACTCTACAAGCCTTCATTTCATTTCTCACAATATTTATCTTCCAATTCTTCTCCTTCATCATGCTTCTATTGTTTCAATACAGGGGCTGTTTTAGATCTCTGGTAAACATGTCCAAACCCCTACACCCTCTTATATTCTTTTCCTACTTTTATTCTTGTTACTCAACGCATCCACCTCAACATACGCATCTCAACCACATGAACTTTGTCATCTTGTCATTTCATTGTGACCCGATACTCTACCATACAATAATAGAGGTCTTACCGTAGTTTTACAAATTGTAAGTGACACTTTTTGATATTTGATAACACAACGCACCACTTGTTTGTTTCCTCTTCATCTATCCTGTATTGATCTTGTCTAAGATGTCTTCCTCAAAACTCCATTAGGTTGTATAGTAGGGCCTAAATACTGAAATCAATGATGTTTTGACACTAAATAGTTTCCTATTTTGACCAAATCATCCTCTAGGTCTGATTCACCATTGCAAATCATATAGTATGTATAAAGATTAAAGACAACTTAAAACTATAATCCTAATAGACTAAGGAAACTAACTAAAACTAGGAAGCTACAGTTAACAATACAAATATTACTAAAGTTTTTCTTATCCTATCGCTAAAATATAAACCCCCAAAGAAATATATCATGACTCCCCTCCCTCGCAAAGATGAAAACTCCCTATCTAACTTAACCACTGTTTATAAGAGTTCATTATTTACCGAATATCATATTATTCTCTTCTAGTACTCTACTAGGTAGTGTTACGTGGTCACTTCTATGTTTGGGTTTTTTTGCCATGCGAACAGTTGGACACTCCTCAACATCACTTCTAGACATGTACAAAAAACTGCCTGATACAATCAAATTGTGCCCTGTCTTAACACATTCAAATGAGTTTACCATTTTAGGGAAAAATCTAATGTTTACCAAATTAAAACTGAAAAAAACTTTTAAGTTTGGCTCATAACATGCATTATTATGTATGCTTTTCATCTTGTTACCATGTAGGGTTCTCAGTTAGCTCTCTAAAATTTTCCTCCCCCCCCCCCCCCCCTGCAAATTAAAAATAAATATGAAATACATCTTATCTACCCTTCAAAAGGTGGTCCAATTTGGAAAAAAAATCAATGCTCCCAGTATGTTGGGTTTCACCCAATATTTGACCTTATTTTTGAAGGTCAATATTTATTTATTTATTTATGAATTTTTTCAACTTTTTAGATCACGTGCCTCGTGGCACATGATCTTGGCACTAGAGCAGCGCTCAAACATTGTGCAGGGACCGCTTCACCTATATATATATATATATATATATTAATTTTTATTTTTTTTATGGCCGTGCTGCCCAAGGTATCAAATATCGGCCGATACCGATACGTATCGGCTTTTCGGCAAACCGATACGTATCTGGTATCGGCTGATACCTGTATTTAAAAAAAAAAAAAAATAGGCAGGCCGATACGTATTGGAATCGGCCGATTCGTATCGGTCCTCCAAGGACCGATACCCGATACCAATACCGAGTTTATTACCTCGGTGCTGCCATCTTGGATTTTCAGAAATTGTTGTGCCAAACACATGACACCTTGACACTTGGCACCTGTGCGGCTGTGCCCACGTGTCTAGGTAACACTACTGGTGTTTTGATGGCCTTCCCACATAACATACTGAACCCTTCCATTAGTGAACATTAGCCTAATCTCTACAGTGGGTCAAGAATGCTATAGGTAGATCAAACAAATGAACCCCTTCTTTTGAATTCCTCTAGGTGGATTTTCATAGATAAGAGGCAATTGGACCCATGTTCTTCTCCAACTCTCAATCCTTTTAACTTTATTTACAGTTGAAGCAAACTTTCATTGTAGAATGGTGAAACAGATGTTTGGGTGCTAATTTATGGCCTTTGGAAGGTGGAGTGCGTGTGGTTGCATCAAGGACAAAACAAACCTGGATTATTGGCAGATCAACACGAATGATTCTCCTAGTTATGATCAACCAAAGTTTGGCAGCCTGATAAGAGATCACAATGGGGACTTTGTGGTTACCTATACGAGCTTGTAGTGGACTTTGTTCTAGCTTAGTTGAGATATAATCACTTTTTTTGCTCTTTGGATTGTAGTATTCAGGTTTTACATTGAGATATTATCCTTTTTTTTTATTAAAGTATTTAATTTCTTCTTCTTTTTCTATTAATAAAATTCATTTTAAAAAAAAGGGGAGTTTGTGGTGGGTTTCTCATCTTCCACACACCAAGAAGAGATTTCATAATTGAGCTCAAAGTGATTAGGTTACTTGAAATTGTAAGAAATGAATGATATCAGAATGGTGGATGTAACGAGGACATCAAGTATTTACTTCCCATTCTAGATTCATTGGTTTTGGATATAACACATACATCTCTTCCATACAACGATACAAATAGAGAGATTGTAATTGGCACATCAATTGCTGGTTGGAAACTATTTCCATGGTGGCATTTGGACTTTCTAGCATGAGTCTTTAGGAGTTTCTACCAAGCATTGTTGAGTGAAAAATTGTTATCTGTGAAGTGGGGCATTTACCTATTCTTTTAAGGTGTTAATTGCCTCTGTGATGTAGGATGTCTTTTGAGATCAGTTTCATGTGAAAGGTTTTGAATTTTCCTTAAATCATCTTGATTGGTTCTTTTCCCAATGGTTTCATCATGATGCAGAGATCTATGAATTCTTCTCTGCTTATTTTGTGAGAATGTGTGGCTTCACCATCCTCTTCCGCCCATGTGCCGTTTATCAAAGGGTTTGAGTCTTCCTTGACTAGATTTAGTTTGTCTTGTGTTGGTTAAGTTTTTCTCATAATCTATATCTTGCTTTTTGAAGAGATGCCTGGTTTGTCTTGTTCATCTCCAAAGATTGCCATACAAAAAGCAATCCATCAATCTTGTAGATATTCTCTTGTTTAATTTCTATCTTCCATTATTTTATGAAGTGTTGTATTTATTGACGTCCTAATGTCTATTGGATGGGTAGTTATGATATGAAAATTAGCCACGACATACATAGCTGCCCATCCTGGGTTGCCACATGTAGAGTAGTTTGTAGATTTCTTGACCTTGATTTTATTTTATTTATTATTATTATTATTATTATTTCCCCTGAGATACGTAAGCTAGGACTGAACCTGAGACCTCAAGGTTTCAATATTGATCTTGTTTTTTATTTTATTTGAGATAGCTGTAAGTTATCTCTACCCACTAAGTGGGTAGTGATTCTCAGGCCGCAAAAGGTGCATTAGCATAGCTAGTTCTCTCTCATAACCTCAACTACCACCAGCGTCTTCATTGCCTCTTAAGTTCTGATCAAATAAACCCATGAGTTTTGATGAGCATTGTAGGATGGTTGAAAGTTACTACTAATTAGCTATCCACTGTGCAAGTGGCGATATTTTGGTTGCCAAGATGTGTTACTAGTTCTAATTAACTAGTTGCTTCAACAACCACCAAAGTGCTTAGATGGGGCTTGCTAGATAAACTTGTTGACGACTATATCACTTTTGACGGGCAAAGGTGGGCATGTTAGATTATTTTCTATTTGGTGCTACTGTTTTGTACTCGAAGTGTCAAGGTTAAGGTTTTCTTTGTAATAATTTGACACACTGATCTGAAACCCATTTCTTGTAACATCATTCAATCAAGACCCTATTCATACACATGCACATAATGATGTAGGAACTGAGGCCTATAAAAATGGGCCTCCTAATGTTGTCACTCATGAGCAGCCTGAGATTTGAGATATGACAACTTTCAACCTGAAAATACAATGCTCATGTGTGTGTGTTCTGATGTGGGTGTGCACTGCCAGATGTTTATTCTACAAAGTAGATGAACTGTTCACCCTCAAGCGAATAGCAACAACTATAGTTCTAATCTAGATCATCCATGGTCAGCGGTAGACCCAGGATTTTTTACATGAGGGGTATAATATGGTGACTGATTTAGTATTAGCTAAGCAGTATAAGTGCCAGCCGCCAGGTGACTTGGTACTCCGGTCACTTTTTGGATATGTGCTATGTGAAGTCAACAGGAGTATCGTCTGATGTGGGCCATGATCTAAAGATATTTGGTGTGAAGAATGGGAAGAAAAACAGTATAAATCATTTGATTCAAATCAATCAAATGCAATCTAAAATTAACGGATACCATGTAAATCTAAGATATTGTTACATTTGGGGTTTGGCTGCATTGAATCAAACGATGGCGGTTGTTTTTTGTCCTAATGTTTTACATAGTAGATCTTGAGATCATGGGCGTCAAATCATACAAAATACATGATGGTTCCACATGTCACGCATCTCAAAAAGTGACCTAAGTATCAAGACCGTTAGTGCCTGGGTTGGGTACCTAAAACGAACTACTATTATCGAGTTAGATTTGGTAAGCGAGATTTGTGGGGTTTGGGATTTCTCTTCTCAATGAGTTAGTATTACTATTAGGTAAGCGCGCGCATATGCGGTGACTTGGTTGCCAGGTCACATTTTGGGATTTCTCTTCTCAAGAGCATCAGTGCCTGGGTCATGTACCTAATACTAACTCTTTTTAATAAAAAAATATTTCAGTTTTGAAAGTTCACACGGAAGTTATGATTAAATAAATAATTCGTTGATAGGGGGTGCAGGGCTCGCTTTACGATATTGTAGTATTTACTTTTTTTTCCACCACATGGGTTCCCCCCTTTTGGGAGTCACTTGAGCTGGGAGCTGCACAGGATTATTCAAATATCAACGGGTGTTGAGAACCAGATTTTATTTTTTAGTTAGGAAGGCCACATGCCCCTGTTGGGCCACATGCGTGTCTGTCGCTGTCCATGATTGTGAGATGTCCAAAGGAAAACAAATCTAGGCATAAACGTATTCTTATTAAAGTACTTGTTACAATGAATCCTAAGCAAATCGCAAAATATTCAACGCAATAAATGGGCTCCTTGAATAAATATAATTCTTCTATATTCTAAAGATAGAGATAAAGATAGTAGGAGTAATGGGTGTGATTAATTGGAAACCTCAAGAGAGTGGGAACTTGATAAAAAGGGTTGTCCAAACAATTGAATAATTAAAAAAGCAAAAGAGGTTTGTTCCTACCAGTAGATGTCTTCACAAAAATTAATCAAAGCCTAATAAGTCTAGTAGTTGATGCAGTGAAAAAAAGGAAATACATGCTAAAATGGAGCACATACCCTACAAAAGATGAAAAAATGAAGCTTTGAAAAAGCAAAAAGCAAAAAACAAAAAAAGTAGAATGATCTTGTAGATCTTTTGTCAAACATGTAACGTGTAAAATGAAAACTATTGCAAAGTATTCCCATACAAAAGCATTAAACACTCATGAAAACCGAAACCCATTAAAAGGAAAAAAGAAAAAAAAATATCAAAATGCCATAATGACGAATATTTGCCTGCGCCTATAATGACAATGAGGATGCACAGACAATGAGGATTTTGACGAAACACCGTCAACCCAAAAAGTATTAAACAACACCAGGAAGTATTAAGCACCCATGTTGACAACAATGATGAGTCTTTTCGCTGTAAGAAAGCATACGACCGTTAGATGTTAGCTCAAAGGACAAACCCTCCTTGCAACTCAGCGATGATGAAGCTTAGATTGCCTCGTTGCAAATTCGTTGTTTTGTTGTTTGAGGATCAACTGGTGAAAGATGAAGATAAAGCAACTCCGAAAAAGGATTCATTTTTTTATTGTTGTAAACTATAATTCCAAAATGAAAAGAATTACATCGGATCAAAGAGCAAAGCGAGATGCTCCACTGGGAAAAACAAAAAAACAAAAAAGCAAAAAGTACTTAAATAAAAAAGAAAATAGGCAGAAGGCTAGCCCCATCCCACATCTGAAAAGAAGCATCTCCTTCTGCCAGCGCAAAATGGGTGCCCACACTTAAACAACCATCCTCAAGAGCTTCACTATGGCTGTTGTAGTTGCTCCCACTCTTGGAGAATCTCCTCAACCGAAGCGGCCGGACAACCTGGCGAGGCCATAAACCACCATAAAAGATCATCAAAGATGTAAACTAAAGTTGCATTGCAAGTCCCATACTTTATTAAAAAATTCTTCTATTACATTCCTTCCATATTCCCCAGAAAAGTGCCATTGGAAGCGATTTCCAGAGAATAGCTATGATGTTGCCAAAAGAGAAATCCGGACATTCAACCAGAACTTTAGCACAGGACTCACCCAGGAAAAGGATTCCTAGTCTACACGAGCAGGCGACATATTGGTTTGAGGATTTGCTGAAACTGGAAGATGCAAAAACTAGAGCTCAAAAAGAAGAGGAGGAATCCCAATGCATCCCTAAACTCACCTGGAAGATGATCTAGAAGGGTAGCACATCCCCAAATCTATCTAGGGCATCCCTAAAGTTCTGATCTCACACATCCATCTCCAAATCCTTTATCTACTCTAGTGAATCTCCAATTCTTAATCTACTCTAGTGAATCTCCAAATCCCTGCACGAGGAAAACGACGCCAGAGGTTTTTGTGTAATGCTGGGACCTGTATTTATGGATTGACACCGGAACGATGAAGTTGATGGCCTTTGATCTTCACCAGTAATGATGAAGAAGCGATGGGGAGAAGAAGAGATACAAATATATAGTGAAGAGAAGAAGAGATCCAATTGATGCCACTGTAGAGGATTCAAGTAGGAAGGGTTCTGTAAGAAATCAGGAAGACAGAGAAGTAGAGGGGCACTTGTGCAATTTCAAATAAATGGAGGAACATTTTTGGTAGGAAAAATCAGACCACAACCCATTTGGTGAAAGAAAGTAGCATATTCATCTTATAAGTAAGGGTTCATATATATGTATATATGTGTGTGTGTGTGTGTGTGTGTGTATATATATATATATATATATATATATATATATACTAGGAAGGAAGAGTACAAGATGTGATTAAATGTAGATAGATAAAATTCCTATACTAGGGACAACATTTCAATATTAAAAAAATTATGCTAAAAATAGTTTCACATGATGATATTAAAAGCTATTCAATATCCTCTCTCCTCCTAATTTACATCTCCCTTCCACTTCACCTCCATCTACTCAAAGATGAACTTAAAAATGATGACTATGATGATGATAAAATTGCGAAAGTGATAGTGATGATGACGAAGGTGGTGATCAAGATAATGATGATGACAAAAATGATGACGATGAAGCCTATGGTGATTGTGGTAATGATGATGATGATGAATGGTGGTGGCAGCAATGATGATGACCAAGGTTGCTAAAAGCACTAGGCTGGCCTATGTAACGGACTCCCTTGCCTGCTAAGGGGGGCTTCAGGTGGTGAGCTCCCTAATATCGAAACCATTTTTCATATTATGGTAAACAGTAGCAAATGATAATTAAGAAAAAAAGGAGCCAGTATGATGCAGTGCAAAAGTTTACTCTATTTCAAATTTGAGAAAGAAAACTAGAGAAAGTGGGAAGAAGAAGAATTGGGAGAAAAGAAGAAACAAAAGGAAAATCGACAATTTATTATCGAAAAGTCTCTTATCAGAGGGTTGTAGAGTCTTCAGCTTTCAATCCATCACTTTTATGTTTGGCTTACTTTCAAGTGTCAAACAACGTCGGATTGGTGCAAAGTTGAAATCTTATCGAAGTAGCTTTCCGATGAGCCAAGAAACGCGCAATTCTGACAATCATTGAAGAAGTTATGGTCAGTTTTTGGAGGCTACACTGAAAGTAACGAATTTCAAGACTTCTAATTGAATTAGGATTAGTTCATTTGTTATTTTATTTTAGCCAATAAGATTTGTTGCTTGTATTAGAAATAGGTTTAGTTTCCTTATTTATTTAGGACTTTATTTTGTTATTTGAGAAAAATAGGATATTTTATTTAAATTAGGAATTATAGTTAGCCTTGGATTTCTAATTTTATGCATTGTAAAGGCCTCTTTAAAGGCTATAGTCAAGGTGTCAAACTCGGTATCGGTCCATGGAGGACTGATATGAATCGGCCGATACGTATCGGCCTATACCGAGTTGTATCAGTGCCATTTAAAAAAGAAAAAGAAAATAGAGGTATCGGCCTATATCGATACCCGAGTTGATACCTGATATGTATTGGCGCTGATACGTATCGGTTTGCCAAAAACTGATACGTATCGGTATCGGCCGATATTTGATACCATGGCTATAGTACTGCTGAAATTTAATTTAGAGAGTTGAATGAAATATTTTGTTTGGAGCTTTTGAAGCCCTACTAGCTGCGGTTAGTATTAGGTGTTCTTGCAGGTCCCCTAGCAGAGGAATTTTGGTGGGATGATCCTTAATACAACCCCCTTGGAAGACTAATATAAGCCATCCTACAGGTTTTTCTAAGTTTGCGTTAAAACGAGAACCCTCTCAAGTGGCTATCGTGCGCGGATCACATTACACTAGTTGCACAAGGACGTTCAGCCTTTGCGCACAGAAGTTCAGCATTTTCTGTAACAAAAGGCTATTTTCATGCATAGTTAGTGTGCAGAACTTCTGCATGCAGTTAGTGACTCTTTAGAAAACAATGAACTAATAAAAATAATGTGATTACTTATTGAAGATCAACTGTTAGGTAAAATTAAAGTAACAACTAAAAACTAGCGAATTAAACAAGCAAAAATTAATGACAAGTGCATCTTATAGTTGTGAAAATAAAATAGTTTGATCTTTTGATTTTAGCGACATCCACTAATCAACAATAATCAAATATAAAGTTGCTTTGGTCTAATAAAAAATTTCTTGAAAACAGTATGATACGAATATGATCCATTTCGTCTGAATCAATCTATAAAAATTGGCAAGATAGGTTTTGAAGGGATTGGGTATTTGCCTAAGTGTGTTGCTCTCAAGCATGCTATATTTGGGTAAAGGGTTCATTCCCACATTTACCCATAAAAGTCATTTTTAATGGTGTGAGGATGATATTTAATGGGAGTTATTTTTTTTTTCTAAAAAAGGGGAAAATGATTTTCAGTAATGCTTAGGAGCACTATTTCCATCCCCTCTTCAATACCATTTCAGGTGCTCCTAGGCATCCGTGCATGTATGCACTCAAAGGAACGTGGCACACCTATCCGTATGGCGCCTGATACATGCTAAAAGTAAGCGAGCTACACCTGGGTGGTGCCCAAGTGGGAGCCTAGGCGGGGTGTTCGACAACAAAGATGATGACTTATGGTGATGAGCATGGGATGATGATGATCCCTTTGGGAATAGAGTAAATAGATTCTGGCTCTTTTGATCAAGCTGTCTTTTTTTTTTGTGGGGAGGCTAACCTGAAGCCACTCCTAGACCAGCTAATAATCATAATATTGATAAGTATTATGATGATGTTGACGATGATGACTGTCATGATGATGAAAAATAATTATTGCAGATGTGGAATTGGTAGGCAAACAGTCATTAATTATAAATTTGTAATGTCTTCTAAAATTGCATTATATGTTAAACCAGCCAAACAGACATGCATCATAATATGATAAAGGAATGTCGCAATGTATGAGAAAGTGATAGGTGGTTTTTTTTTTGCATTCTTGCACGTTGGATTTTTTTTATAAGGGATTTATCCAAATGCTACCCTCTATAGTTTCGTGTCTGAAACTTAACTGTATTCTTTTTAATATGATGCACTTGATTGGACAATTCACTCAAGAGTACTCCTAAAAGGGTCTCTGAAAGGATAGCTCCTCTCTTGTAATTAGCATGGCATGTTCAACAGTTTTTTCTTCACTCTTCAAGTCTGCCCCCTTGTGATATCTTTTTGTGCTGGTTGAAATATTATTCTTGTGGCTGCTGGAAACATAATTTGATGCATGGCCTATTTGGATGATCTGAAAGTCAAGATTAACCTAGCATGTTCCCTTAAAGGAAAGCTCCTCCCTTATCCCAAGCGTGGAATTTTCTGCAATATTTTTGTATTCCAAGATTCTATCAAAATCTTATTGATATGGCTCCTAAAAATGTAGGATTTGAAGCAGGCCGCACTTGGTAGTTTTTGGTGTATGAAACATCTCTAATGCCCACTGGCATTTTTTTAATTCAACCTGAGAGGCTAGATGCATTGCACCAATCTGATAAAATATCTTGTCAACACTGCCCAATAAAGGGCTCTTTATGAGATTTTAGTGATCGTTACATGCCTTTCTTGGGTACATAACCTCAGTTGGATCTAACCAGTCTCTGTCATCTTCCTCTTTTTTTTGGCTATGGACTGCAATAGAATATGCTCCTCTTGCATATACATCATAAGATTGGCTCGATGATACTGTGTTGTGACTGTATGATGTGAACTAATGCACCATTTCTTTCCCACATATTGTTAATTTTGAATTTTTCTACTAGTTGTGGATGTGACATTTATCGAACGTTTATTTTCAGGCATGAGCTTCTACTGTTCGAGGCTCTTCGAGAAGGCCTCGAAGAAGAGATGGAAAGAGATCCCCGGGTATGCATCATGGGGGAAGATGTAGGTCACTATGGGGGCTCGTACAAGGTGACAAAGGGTTTGGCCACAAAGTATGGAGATCTG
Source organism: Chloranthus sessilifolius (assembly GCA_021018995.1). Taxonomy (NCBI): domain Eukaryota; kingdom Viridiplantae; phylum Streptophyta; class Magnoliopsida; order Chloranthales; family Chloranthaceae; genus Chloranthus; species Chloranthus sessilifolius. The sequence continues at coordinate 8,265,494 of CM037589.1, read as the reverse complement.
AGAGTCCTCGACACTCCCATTGCTGAGAACTCCTTCACAGGTATGGCCGTTGGAGCAGCTATGACGGGCCTAAGACCGCTTGTTGAAGGAATGAATATGGGGTTTCTCCTGTTAGCCTTTAACCAGATATCCAATAACTGTGGTATGCTTCATTACACATCTGGTGGCCAATTCACCATTCCAGTTGTTATCCGAGGGCCTGGAGGTGTTGGGCGTCAACTTGGGGCAGAGCACTCTCAGCGCTTGGAATCCTATTTCCAATCCGTTCCTGGTCTGCAGATGGTTGCCTGTTCGACACCTTACAACGCAAAGGGCCTGATGAAAGCAGCTATCAGGAGTGAGAATCCGGTCATATTGTTTGAGCACGTGCTGCTTTATAATCTGAAGGAAAGGATCCCCGATGAGGAGTATGTTCTTTCGCTTGAAGAGGCAGAGATGGTGAGGCCAGGAGAGCATGTAACGATCCTCACCTACTCACGCATGAGGTATCATGTGATGCAGGCGGCAAAGACGCTGGTGAACAGAGGGTATGATCCTGAGGTCATTGACATCAGGTCATTGAAACCATTCGATCTATACACAATTGGGAACTCAATAAAGAAGACACATCGGGTGCTTATCGTGGAGGAGTGCATGCGTACAGGGGGAATCGGGGCCAGCTTGAGGGGTGCAATCATGGAGAACTTCTGGGACTATCTTGATGCACCGATTGCATGCTTGTCATCACAGGACGTCCCAACGCCGTATGCTGGGTCATTGGAAGAGTGGACCGTGGTTCAGCCGGCACAGATCGTGGCTGCAGTCGAGCAGCTTTGCCAGCAGTAGTAAGGTGTGATGTCTGTGGGGGTTTAGTGCTTTTACATTTTAACTGAGCTTGCCCGTTCTTCTTCCTAGCTCTGTGTTAGTGAATTTGACATTTTCACTTGTGCTTGAAGTAATCATTATTATCATTGTTTTTTTAACTTTTCAGTTGGTTTGCTGTACTTTTACTGTTAAGATATGGCCTTTTAGCAAATGATTACTGCAAATTTTCCTAGTTAAAAGCTGTTAATGTATGGACATCAGTTTGATAAGAAATAATTACCAAGAGTGAGCTATATTAATTAGCACAGTAGAGGTTTACTCAATATTAATAACTTAAAAATTTGAAAAAAAACTAGTGAAACATTGATGGCTAAACAGCTTAAAGAGCTGCATTTCTTCAGATTATGATTACAGAACCAGCAAATCCTTCCTCAAGAGCTTGTAGATAATTTGTCAAATTTCTCATTTTGAGAGAGATTTCTCCTTTGCCTCTATCTCCAAGGAAATCCCAAATTCCTTTATTTTGAGGCTTATGATGCCTCAGCATATGACTTTTGTCTCACAAAGTGAATCCCTTCTCTCAATATGACCTACGAAGCTCTCCAAATTTTGTCCTTTAATTCTTTGATTGCAGTCGGAATATGGAAACCTGGAGAACTTCGATATAGCTTAGAGTCCTCTACATTCAAGATACAGAAATCGAATTTGGAAGAGATTGAACGACAAAAAATCAGAGCATGGAGGAGCAAAGTGAGAGCCTTCCGGAGTTATTTATTCTATACAGTTACCTTCAAAAGTTTTACAAATGCACGTGGAAACATATTAAGATCTCTTTAATACCACATGCTTTGTTACTTATAAAAAGCAGATTTCTATATGTATCTGTAGGAGATTAAAAATTCCAAGATTAACTTGTTCAAAATTTTACGAAGTTCTTGTCATTGAAGGTGCTTAAGGAGAGGTAGCTTTCAGAATTCTCATTATGTATTACATCCTCAGCTTTTCTTGCATTTGCAATCATTCCAGGGAGGTGGGATGTAATTGCTTAAAAAGGAGAGTCAAATGAACTCAGATAAAGGAAAGAGGAAGTGGGGGATTTTGAGGTAAGAAAGCCCTGTAAAGCCTATGGAGTTATTATAGATAGCCAATCTATTTTTCTGTAAGGGCTCAAAAAGGCGGTAGAGATGAAGGGATCCATTGTTTCCTTTTTCCAGAAGTCCTTGGAAGAAGGTTGCTTTTAGGATACTTATACTAGATAGACCAAGGGATTTGAAATCAAGTTGAAATAGGCTTCTACTCAAAGTCAACTTTGGTGCTATGCTCCAGCTATGATACTTAATTAACTACCTTTCATTTCTATTATATTTCTTTATCGGTAAAAGGATAGACATTTGGTAAATTGAGTTGCTCAACTGAAATTCAACCTGTTGTAACAAGGCCACTTGAAGTGGTCTGCTTACCCTTCTAAATTTTCCTTTGAACTCTATAGCTTTTAAGGCACTTAAATGTCTAATACTATGTACCTCTAAGAACAACTACGGTTTTGTTGTCATAGAAGATTTTGAAGGCTAGAGTTGTAAAACTGCATTTCTTTGGCTTTGACCGTGACCGTAATCAAGCTGAGATTTGGCAATAATTCTGCGGGACTGGGGGTCAGTTCAGTTTAATTCAGGAATGATTCGGGGATTATAAAAAGCTATTAAAAATTAGAAAAATATATCTTAATCTATGTAAAATTTTAAAGTGTGATCTTTTGAGTAATAAAGTACGTGCATTACATAACGGTCAAGTCGGCATATCACTCTCTGGATGAGGCCTCCCATTTCCCATTCATGGACTGGTGTCTGGAAAGTGAATGCTCCTCCTAGTAACATTGTGTTTGCAGTGAGCGCGACCAGGAACAGAGTTAAGACCTTCGACACTTTGATTCGGCGAGGCGTGTCCATCCCCAACAGGTGAATTTTTTTACGGGTGCCAGGCGGAAACCGTCGATCATGTTCTGATTCACTGTGCTGTATCTGCTGCCATTTGGAACTTTGTCAGGGGTCACTGCACCTAGTGGAATGTCTTCAGAATTCTTTTGGGCTGTTTTTAGCGGAATTCTGTTTGCTTAAGAGACGCAAGCGCATTTCGGTGCTACCTTTTCTGTTATCTGAAGAGAGTGCAACCGTCGTATCTTTGAAGGCAAGCGTAGAACCGGTTCGGACATCAGCTGTGAGGTGTTGAATGACATTTATTTCTGGGGAGCTGCCCTGGGGATCCTAAACATCATATACACTAGAATACATGTTGCCTGATCCTGGGTTGTATACTCTTCGGGGGGCTGCTGCGCTTTGGGGTCTTCTCTGGAGGGGCTCCTAGTCTTTGTGACTGTTCTTTTGTATTTTTATTCTCCTTGTTGCGATCTATGGTTGTAATTTCGTTCGATTTATGAAATATAACTGTTTCGATAAACACAAAATTAGGTGCATTATCAAATCGACTGATTATTGGTAAATGTTTGACATATCACCTAATCGGAGAATTTTTTTCTGAAAATTTAATCAATTCGGATAATTTTGTGACAGAAGCTGTGACTGTAGTGTGAGAAGTCATAGAAAAGACATGAACAACTGGGAATCTGTTTTTGATTCTCTCCAGATGTGGACACCTACAAATTGCTAAGTCGTTGAGAATTACGTTTTTTTTTTGCCCCAGTAAATTTGATTAAAAATTCTCCAAATTATATCTCACCAGAATTAAAAACCAGGAGATTATTTCCCGTGAGAGTTTGTGAGAATGGGTCCAAAGAGGGACGTACTAGAGATATGGACCCTGTTGGACCCACCCTGGAGCTTGAGCCTTTCAATGATAGCCATAAGTTTGGAAGAGATTTTCGAAGGTTCTAGATATTTAGGTAATAAGGTGGGTTCTTTGATATTTAATGGCAGAAATGCTGGAAGTTTCATGTCTTGGATTGTGAAAATATTAATTGAGATTACAAGCTGAAGGTTTTTACTATATGCATATAATGGCTAAAATTCTCCGGATTAAAGGTGTACTGAATTTTCCCAAATTTTACCGAATTTAACTGAGATGAATCATGCCTATGCTCTTTTATGGTTGCTTGAATCATGTAATTATAGATGAGCCTTTCATCGAATGCCATATAGATTATTTTGTTTATTAAAAAATATTATTTCTAACTTAAAATATATTATGATATATTTTTATATTCCCTAATCTTACTGAACTATCCCGAATTTTCCCAAATTTGACCCCTGGCCGCGTTATTACCGTATTGTGACTATGATCTCAATATTCATTCTAGGCTTTCTAGCATATATATCTGCTAATTTTCTTCACAATTTCTCAAAATTTTGGCATACCTGAGATGACAAGGGAGTTTAATGCCTTACGTTGAGCCTTATAGAGTTGAAAAATTCAGACGTAAGGAACACTCGAAAATGGTCATAACTCATTGCATAATTGCTTTGAGCACACACAGAAACACCTCTTAGAAAAACAGAGTACCCTACGGGTCAATATCGTAGCCCTTTAGAAAAGAATGTATGCTTATTATTGAGGTCAAATCTTGGTTTGGTATAAGACCACAACATGTCTGAGACATGAGTTTGTAAACTTTGACTCATGGACATGTTCCGTGTCCAATATCGATTCACACCTTTTTATTCCATGTCCTACGTGTTGGGCTTGCTTTTAGTCATAAATTTCAGTGACCATACATTTTTAACCATCCAAACTGATATGAAGTGCACTTACTAGCACCAACAGCCAATGAATTACAACAGCGCAAAGGAAGTAGAAGAATAAAGAGGCTCTAACCTGCTGCCTTTAAGAAAGCGTGTGCAAGGGAATTAGTATAGGTTACAAACATTGCGCACATGTGTTTCTCCTTGTTCAGTACAGAGAAGAAACCAACCCCAGCAAGGCTGATGATTGGGTGATCTGTTTTCCTCGAAAAGCGTGTGCATTCACATCTGCTCATGTGGAATACACGTCGAATCGAGTCGGATTGTGTGAGTAGCTTCTACATTGCACATGAAGCCCCACCCCCTTGCACCACACGCCATGCAGGAGGATAGTGTTACACACACACACACATATATCTTACTGCAAATTTATACTAGTCACGTGGGTGAGGTATGAAGTGATGTCAGCATTAGATCAATGATGGATCGGAGAAAATGGATGTGGGTCCACAGCGACAAATGAGAGATGGACATGTGGCCCCTTGAAAGGTACCTGATGGTTCCCATTGTGTTTTTATAAGCCTCCACACGCATCACCCTGTTGAGAAGGGTCCCCTAGTGTCACATGCAACAGTGCCCCGTCCTTTTTTTTTTTTTTCTATAATTTATGCAAATGGCAGGAGAAGAGGCGGGCTAGACGAACGGGAAAGAAGCGAGAGGTGTCAGGTATTCTTACCGGAATTTTTTTTATTCCAGAGGGACCAATTTGGATGTCACTTTCTTTCAATTTAATGAGGGTTTGGGGGTTACTGAAACAAAGTTGAATGGTGCCAGGAATTGCCCTTTGGTCTGCTGTAGGGTGGGACCTCTAGTGGGGGATACCATCAAAATCTGTAATTTGGTGTAAGAAAGGTGGCTCTCTTGCCTTTGAGACACTTCACTGGAATAAGCTGTGTGTTTTTTTGGTTCCTCTGTGGGGACATTGATTTAATACATGAAGGTGTATTCAGAACATAGGATCAAATGCCTTTATGCAATTAAACTGGAATGAATATGCCATTTTTAAAAATAATATATATATATATATATATATCAACAACTTGCATCACCAAAATGTATGGTGATTCCATTTTCTTTCCAATCATTGGCTTCTTGGACTGCTGATCAGGGGAGCAATCTGACAGTTGGACTTTTGGTATGAGTGTGTTTTTTGCTATTATGCATCAAAGAGATTACGATGAATTTGATTTTGCAAGTCATCAATCATTTAACATGCTACTGATCACATGGTCAATGGTGTTAGATATAGGTTTTTTTTTCGCTCTCTAATCGACCCTGTGCTTGTGCACGTGAAATCATATCGTTTAGTTGTGTGCCATGTGAAACACAATTGACTGGTATGTATGGGGTGTTGGGAGGCGTGGATTGGATATATACCTATACTTTCATTTTTTTACATGCATAGTGACTACTCTTTAATTTCGAACCCGCGTCTTCATGCTTGACAGCATGTGTCCTTTACTATTGCAATGGCCCAGTCAAAGGAGCATTTGAGAGACAAAATTTACCCAAGATTTTTGGTGAAGTTTATACACTCAAAAATCACCTCTTATTTTATTCGGGTTGGATTGTGGGAAGGCTCTCTCTTTGCAAATAAGGTTGGACAGTGCCCAACGCTCCCACTTTTAACGGGGTCGGAGAGAGGTAGATGGTAGGCAACCTTATCTCCATTTTAATTAGTGCCCAAGGCTCTCACTTTTAAAGGAGTCGGAGAGAGGTAGATGGTAGGCAGCCTTATCCCTATTTTATAGATTGATTCCCAGACTTGAACAAGTGACACACAAGTGACACATCTCTTTGAGTGGACAACACCAGCTAGCATAGTCAGCAAATCGGGGTTTGACAATAATTTATTTATTTTTGATCGGCGAGGTTAAAATTAGGAAAATTCAGCATAATCCGGCAAGTTCAGGGAAATATTCGGAGGAAAAATAATAAAAAAAAAGATTTAAAACTATAAAAAAAATCATAAATTTCTAAAAAATTTGAGAATTATTCATGAATAATTTGCGAACAATTCACGATTTTTTTTAACATGTTTTTTTGTAAAATTTGCGAATATTTCGGGATTAATATGCAGAATCGTAATTCATAAATTATTCAAAAAAATTTCAATAATTAGGTGATTTTTGTGACTATGCTTGCCAACACCAAATATGGAACAATAAGATCTTAATAACAAATTAGGTTATTAGGTGCTTCAGATCATCTATTTTGTACACGTGACACTTGTTCACAAGTCCGAACTGTCAATTAACGGCAGGCCAGTTTATGAATTGGACTGGCCCAAAAATAATTCTGATTAGTGGATTCAAATCATCTGATCAACATAGTGACAAATTTGATTTTCGGCAGCATTTTAGTAGGGGGTCATTTCGGATAAATTTTGAGAAAAATTTGAAACGTTTAGGAAAAATTTTAGGGAGTACAAAAAATATTAAATATAAATTATATTTAAACTTTTTAAAATTTTTATTTATTATTTTAAAAAAATGACAAAAATTAGAAAAGATTTATTAATTTTGGTGAAATTTCGTTAATTTTGTCAAAATTAATGAAATTTCAGCAATTTCGGAGAAATCATCAAAATTTCGCTGAAAGTTTCGCCCCACTCTTGTTTCGGTAAATTTCGGAGAAATTAGTCACTATGCTGATCAAAGCCTTTATTTGTACATTAAATGTGGACAGAGAGTAATTATTTTTCCCAATCCTCTAGTTTCAGGTGCTTGATCAAATGGTCCGGATTGTGATTGGTATAATTTTAGACTAGTCCTGTCACAAGATGGCAGCACTATGGATGGTGCTCGGGCGGAGCGCCAAATCCTTACTTTTCGATTAAAATTTAATTATGAGTGAGGTGTAAATTTCCACATAATTGCAGTAAAAAATCTTAAATTTTGCAGCTCTATATGTGGTGGTAAATTCTTCAAATTATAGCATCACAGATACTTGTATGTTATATATGCTAACGGTTTGCCCATCAAACCAACGAAGGTCAAAGTTTCTGAAGCGCACGGAAATCGAGGCAGGGTTCTGGTTGTCTGCATAGTCTCCTAGATAGAGATAAGAGTACGGCCGTACGGGAATAAAATGCAATGGAAAATTTCAGAAAAAACAACAAAAATGAGATGTACGGAAAAAAGGAAGAGAAAATTCAGAGTATTGGTACAACACGGCAAGAGAAAAATTCGGAGAAAGCGGAAAAAAAAAAAAAAAAAAAAAAGGGGGAAGAAAGGAAAAAGATAAATAAAAATATATACAAGTATAAAACATATATTTAATTAAATCATTTTTTCATTTAAGATGCATTTTACATTAAAAAATAATATAGAAAACGTGTTAACAAAAAAGTGTTTTATACATTTTTCAAATTTTTTTTCTTTTATGCGTGTTAACAAAAAATACATTTTTGTAATATAAAACGCATTTTTGTTGAGGATAATTTATAAGAGAGAGAAGTCACAATTTTGGAATTTTTAATCATGCATTTTGAGTTTGGAACCTCGTGACCGTCATTTAAACACCACACCACTTGGTGTTTAAAGGATCTTACAACATTATTGGCTTATGATCTTGGAAATCAGTAACACCATTTGGTGTTTGAACAATCTTACAATATTTATTGGCTTATGATCTTAGAAATTCATATCGTCAAAGTTACATTTCTTCAATTGAAGGGCAATTGTAAGGCAATAAGAATAAACATATGACTTTTTGTTGGTAGACTCATGATCTCAAGATCTATTGCATGAGAGATTAGGACCAAAAACAATCTCTGTCGTTAGATTCAAAATAGTCAACGAAATTTCCTTTTGCTCAAGTGAGGTGGTTGTAACAGAAAGTGCAGGGCTGCCCTAAGTATTAGGGAGCGAGGCAGTCATCTACAGCCCTCTAATTTTAGACCTAAAATGGTCCCCCTTGTTGGTCAATTCTTCAAAGGCTTGCCTAAGAATTTTATTTTTTTATAAGGCATTTCGATTTACTTTTACTAATTTAGCTTAGGGCTCTCAAAATAGTTACTAAAATCTCTGATTTTTTGAAAAATACTCCTTTAAAATGCGATTTTTTCATAAACCATTGAAAACAAGTTTAAAACACATTTTAAAAAAATACTCGCATTCTTAAAAAAATCATGAATTTTATATTTTAAACGCATATTTTATGAATTATTTCCCAAAGTTTCCTCATTTTTTTGCCTCACCAACTTTTTAGTAAATGAATTATTAATATTTGACGATTATCATGTCCCCATCAGAAAAATTTCAACTCCGCCACTGAATGTGGGACTTAGGAGACATTATCCCTTTCAGTTTGTATGGATGGGTGGATGCAAATGTCATGTTAGGTAGCATATTAGTATTTGACCGACCATACTATGTAGTTTCTTTTGAATATCTTAAATCACTTGGTGATTTTTGTCAATGCCCACCACTTAAAAAATGTTTTCCGAATTTAAAATTCAAATTTCCCTTCAAAATTTGCTTATCCCCCTCTTGAGTTGAATGAGTTACAATTCCAGTGGAGCAAGTGGGAGTGGCCACTCGCTCTCTCTCTCTCTCTCAAATCTCAATCAATGTGGGAAAAGTTGAATACAAGCATTTACCTACTTAAACTAAGCCATTCAACAACAACTGAGAATAATAAAATACCAATTAAAGGCTAGAGATTTTTTGAAATAGTTGATTTAAAAATTTGAAAACTAAGTTGTTTTCTCTATATATACATATGAGGTCGACTCAGCTTAGTTTAAACAGAGAGGGTCATGACCTCCCACTTATATGCCATGCGCAAATCAATTTACCCAAAACCTCAGCCAAAAAGTCATGCCTCTTAAAAGATTTGAACATTAATTATTAAAAATATATGTGCAACCCTCTATCTTAGAGGCCTATATTGGACTATTTGAATTTTGCAATCAATGATAATTTTAGGCCCGCGATAACTCCCGGCATATACTACTACTTTGATGACTTGAATTGGATAAAAATTGTGCCACGTGGCTTATACTTGAGAGGTCATGGCCTAATTTATAAGCTGATGGTTATATTCGATTAGGAGAGAGGGAGACAGAATGGGTTTTAATTTATCACATTATTGATTATGATTTGCAATGGTGGCCATGAGTTTATTATTTTATAATTATGTGGGTGAAAAGGTGAAGAATACATCATCTGGGTCGTCACAGTCCATAGATTTCGGGGAGGCGTTGACCCATTTTCACTTTGATTTCTTTAATGTCTTTCATACATGAGAAATGGGGTTGACAAAATGTCAAATTTTATTTTTGTTTTAATTTTTTCTTTCTGTCTCTATCGGTTACTTACTTCCACCATTGGTGGACTTTTAAATTTTGTTTCGCCGCGTAGCTGCCACATACATCTTATGATCGAACTTAAGTCTCTTTCCTTTCACATAGGCTGACTTTCACAGATTTAAAGATCCCTGAAAAATGTAAAAGCCAACTTTTGACCGGATGGTGGGTAGGATAAAAGTCACTAATCCTTCTTTGACAAATGAGAAACGAATTTCAATGTTCCCATGATCATGATGGACATCGTGTAGGTTGAGAGAGAGAGAGAGAGAGAGAGAGAGAGAGAGAGAGAACATTTCTGTTCGATGTGAAATTATGATAAAAAATGTCTGCTAGATATTATATGATATTATTGCTTTGTCTCGAAGAAAAGGCCAACTGATGCTTCTATTGTGCAACCTATGATAGGTGGCCTACGTATTATTGGATGCTTAAGTTTTCATTTCTTTTTGTTTTGTTTTTATTATTGTTGTGTGTGTGTTTCTTTCAAACCCTACCATTAAAGATTCGATTCTCCTTACCGTCATTTAAACACTAAAATGGTGTTTGGATGATCTTAGTTTTGGGAGATTTGAATCATTTGCTTTCCACGCTTGAATACCAGCTAATTGCTCTTATTTTTAATGGCTAACATTGAAGTTCACCAATCAAATGATTTACATTCACTTATCGTAATGATTTTGTACATGAGAAAATAACATTAAATTCGTGCAACCTTGGATCATTTAAAACTTATCTCGACTTTCAGCTTAATTTTGTATTTAATACATTGGATTCGTGAATTGCTATTTCACTCAAAGTTGTAAAGCTCGTTGTCTTCTTTCCAATGTCACAAGAATCACGTCAATCCGAGTTCAGAGTAAAAAGTTATGATAAAATATCGAGACTGTTTTTGTTGAAGAGTTGAACCGAATTTCACTAAAATATGAAAAAATCGAGCGATCGATATGGTAGGTCGATCGATCGATTTTGAATTTTGACTTTTCGGGTAGAGGCCCTATTTAAGCCAAAGTTAGAGTTAGGGTTAGGGCCTCTTCTTTTGGAGAGCCTTTTTTTTTTCCTTAGCATTTTTCAAATTCATCTAATTTTTTTTTTCTATTTTTTCAAGCATCCTTCCCATTACTTAGCTTTAGGACTTAAATTGAAGAAGGATTGTATTTGGATTAAAGCTCTTACAAGAAATTGTTGAAGCATTTTGACGGTATTTTAATGTTAATTTTAATATATCTTTCAATTATATTGTTCATTCCAATTATGTGTGGCTAAATCTTTTTGAGGATGAGGATCTAATGAATACCATCCGAAGTATTAATTTATAAATAAATATGGATTTATAGTTGGAATATTAATTTGTGCTTGATGTTTTGAGTTTTGATGTTTTTTGCTCTAGCCAATCTCGTAAATGCCGATTACCATCTAAAATATGAGAACTAGTCATGATTTTCTCATGACCTCGGATTTGTGATATGAAATTTACACCGAGTTCTTTATCGATAATATTTGAGGCATTTATTCATCATGATTAAAGAAACCTTTAATACAATAAATGTTTTGTCACATTTCTTTTACGGTTCTAAAAGAGCATAATTTTTAAAATTATTATAGTGGATTAAATGTTATATTTTCCGTAAATATTCGATTGATTTCGATTTTTATGTGTTAGCATTTCTCAACATTCCGACAATTAGATTTGTATTTTGTAAATGACAATCCAACGATGGGAAGATTTAATATCCTAATCCTCTCCTTTTATTCTCAATTAAATTTTATTTTATTGCTTAGTTTTTATCTTCCATCATCCTCTTGGAAATTCATAAACTAGTTCAAATATTATGCTAAATCTGTAGTCTTTCCTTTGGTTAATTGTTATTTCTTTTCTATAATTTTCTTGCCAATCCTTGTGGGAACGATCTCGTATTTTATACCCGATTGCTACAATCCGAATTGTACACTTGCGAGTAAAAAAGATTAAAAATATCACAAAACTTAATATCGCTATTATTTTTATTTTTCAATGGCTAGTATTGAAGATCTTTGATCGGATGGTATACAATTAATTTATAGTTGCGATTATTTAACTAAAAAGTGTTCCAATCATGAACAATCACTTGGACTGTTTGGATTGATCTTAAATATTTGTCACATGATATAACAATAAAGTATTATTTAATGATTAATTTAAGATCAAAAACCTATTTTAATACTATAAGATCATTCAAAGAATTATTTTTGTTTCACACCATCTTGTCGAGATGCGAGACGTCTCGGTATCAGCTGTCCGAGACAACTTGCAAATCGGAGATTTCAAACCATGCTTTTGACTGTTCACTCATTTAGTGCTAAAGAGTGTATGCATTTTGACTTCAACAGCATCTGCAGTCAAAGATTCTCATTTTTGTTTTTTATAAGATGGCGTGAAGTCAAGATTCTCCTAACTCCAAAGACCGGAAATTAATAGGGTTGAATTCAAAATTTGATTCGACCTGACCTGACCATTGCAGAATTCTAACCTCCACAAAATTCATTTATGGCCGACTACAGCGAGCCAAAGGATACCAAACCTTGTCTTGTGAGCTATCCATTTATTCATATTCATGAGACATATATGAATATTTAGGACTCTTTTATAAGTAAGTGAGGCCAAGGATCAAAATATCAGGCAAAATTTCGGTTTTGGGCATGACCGAAACCAAAAATTTGGACCAAAATTTCGGCCGATGATTTTAATCCCATACAAAATATGACCGAAATTTTGATCCAAATTATCGTTTCGGTGAGGACCGAAACCGATAATTTGGACCGAAATTTTGATCCTTGAGCGAGGCTCAGGGTATCAAGCGTACGTGAAAACAAAACATATGTTGGAGTTTGAAGAACAACCAATTTATGCCTAAAATGTTAGAAGTTAAGTCTTTTCTCTCGTTCACCCCTCCAAAGTACCCTATACATATGGGACACTTAGTAATGGCCTTTTTGTTGCTGCTATCATATACAACCCTTTGTCTAAGGCCTTGTTCATGTGTTTTTTGATTTTTTCTAAAAAAGCTATGAATCCTGACAACTTAGAATCTTACTGATTCTTAGCAGACTCTGAGTTTTGTCTTTTCCTATATGCATTTTTGAGTTGTTCTGATTCGTAATTTTTCTCAGAAAAACTAATTTCTTAACATTTCTTAAGGTTTGTTTTTTTTTGGTAAGTTCAAAATCGATTGAATCGGTGGTTGTGATAATACTATACAAATACTAATCATCGAACTACTCGTCGTATTTGAATTTGACTAAAAATTTACAGGTTACTCATCCATTCAAGGTTGAACGTATTTGATAAATTTATTTTCGAATATAATTTCTCGAGTCATACTTACTATATTATATACACGACTCCAATATAGTAGTATAATGTCATGAATATTATGAACGTTGGGTCCCAATTAAAACAAGGGAGTCATTGCTTGCACTCGGAATTTAGTCATTACTTGCACTCAGAATTTAAAATAAAGACTTGCAAGTTTTGTGTCCTCTACTATTTAAAATCACCATGTAAATTGTTTGATTTAACGGCCTTAATTTAAAGATATTAAGTGCAAATGATTAGCACGAAACATAATCTTTGTCATGTGATTAACTATAGTCAAAGGCTATCATCTAATTTAATAGTTGACTATAATAAATCATATGATAAAGATCATGTTTTGATCCAATCTTATGTATTAAATATCTCTAGATCATGAACTTCAAATCGGACGGCCCAGATCACATTTTCATCATCACATGTCCCTCAAATACCAAGTCTTTTTTTAACTTCGGTGCAAGAGCCAAGTTTCCGAGTGCAAGTAATGGCTCCCTTAAAGCAAACTTTATTCTTATAAATGTGTGGATCAGGAAAAAGAAGTATATATATATGGGAGCCGGATAGGTCCTCCAATGGAGGACGGTGACCGTCCTCCATGATTCACGTGGAGCACAGGTGGACAGTTTAGATAAAAAAATTTTAAAAAAAATTGAATTTTTTTTTTTAAAATCGACAAGTCAAAGTTTGACGGTTTTCATTAGTCCACATTTCACGATTTAAAATATACACGATGGAGATGAGTTTTTAATTTTTTTTTTTTACAACGATGATCTAAGCAATGCATCCAAGGTCCACGTGGCACCCAAAAAGTGTTTTGGGTGCCATGTGGAGCTCCACGTGGAAGGTTAGAGGACGGTGACCATCCTCCCATAGAGGACAGAGGCCTTTTCCTACACACACACACACACACACTCACTCACTCACTCTGATACTCACACATTGGGGCTCAAGTGTAGTCACTTCATGAATAGAAAGGGTGAAGACATGGAAGCCTTATACGCACCGGCCGAATTAATTTTAAATTGGGTAGCTATAAGTGCACCCACTAAATTGGGTAGGTTTAAGCGCACCCACTGAATCTTGCTTGACACCTATTCTAAAAATCAATGATTACTTTAAATCAGATAATAGGGATTGTTTTTCACTCTAATCTTTCATACAAGGGATCTTAAGATCATGGTGGACCTATCAGAGGGTTAGTTTTCACTTCCACATGCAAGGGTGTATCCATGATTTTCTACTGATGGGGGTTAATAATGATTTTATAAATCTTAATAGTTATTTTACCGACGATTGGGCGGCTTGTATACTATGGATTAGGGGGCTTATACACAAAAGTAGTTGTATAAAATACATATCTTATACAAAGTCACCACAAATTTAAGAATCAAATGGGGGCTTGAGCCCTCACACCCTTCTATGTAGCTCCACGGGCGTCCACATGGCATAGTTTCTAAAAATGTAGCCACGTTTGAGCGCAAGGTGTGTCATGTGATTTTAGGGCCACTTTTTTGGAATCTATGCCACGTGAAATTGAAATTTACTGTCTGACAGGAGCATCATGATCTTAAGGTCCCTTCTGTTGAAGATTGAAGTGAAAAATTATCTCCATCAACTACTTTAAAGAATTCAATGGTTTCTAGTGTAGGTACCCTGCAAGATTTAGTGGGTGAGTTTAAAGCTACCCTTTCAAACTCCGACACTGTTGGGACTCACAAATGATGGAGCTGCAATCAATTGTATCGGTTTGGAAGGAGTATATAATGGTGGGGTAAGAATTCTAGCTTTTTTGAGACATTTGGACGGGAGGAAAGTGACTTTTCTCATGCGGGCCCACTAAACTTGCGAACAGAAGAAACCCTCGAAAAGGTGGTTCTTACCACACTATCTGAATTAAAATGAAAAATCCTGCTGATTCAGTTCTCTCGACTGTCAATGGGTCTGATTGATCCGAGACCAAACCCAGTATTTTATCAAAATCGGTCGAGTACTTGTCCGGTTAGGTGGGCCGATATTATATATGTAAAGTATAGAAATAAGTATTTTTTACCGGGTCGAGTCATATTTTTGGGTCGGGGATTGGATTGGGTCGGCTTGAGTGCACTAGCAGGTCGGGTTGGGTCAGGCATTTGTTATTTTCTTATTGGACAGCCTAAATTTTGACCGGATCCAGGCCCGTTGACAGCGCTCCGTATGACCGGAGACACAGTCCCAGTAACCACTGTGAAGTCAAAAGAAATGGCCCCACACTTTAATATTAAAATAAAATAAAATAAATTGAAAGGGTGTGATACGTGGCACTTGCTTATTTGATAGACCCTGAGAGATTCCTCGGCACCACAAAAAATAAGTTCGCCTTTATGAACTCCGAAAGCTTTGGATGGCAAAAGATAATGGAATCCCCATCAAACCCGGATGAACCGCTGGGTTGACTCGAAAATACCGAGTCCACATGATTTATCTTTTGAAAGTGAAGGGCCAGTGATTATTAGTTAAATCAATGGGCAATTTATATTAAGGGTAGATTACCCAACAGGGTCCACAACGTTATTTATCTCACAGGGTCTAAGGTGTTGCTTATTGTCATACAAGGTCTCAGACTCTCCACATTTTTATTTCCTTTTGAACCTAAGCAAACGGTGATCAAGCATTTAACATGTGTTGAAATTCAAATTAAGTGAAAAATGAGTAAGACGAAAATACCAATATGGTCCTATTTGAGACCGATCAATTGGTCTCATATGAGATCCGATCGACCAATCCATCTCATATAGAATTGAATCAATCAAGCGTCTAATATGAAACCGACCAGTCTTATAGTATCGGTATATGGCACCGATCAGTCCCACTCCAGACTGATTGATCGACTCTCATATCAGACCTAAAGGCACGTCAAATATTTGGACCATATGTTTGCTTAGGTTTTAAAAACAAAAAATTTAGAGAGCTTGGACCACTATTAAGTAGTAAGCAAAATTTGAACTCTGTAATGACAAATATATGGAGTAGTTGGAGAATTTTTTTTATTTTTTTTATTTTGAGAAAATGGCATATAGTATAGAACAACCCAAATTTTGTGCCAGTGCAGCTTGCATGCAGATAGAATCCGGCTCTGGAGTAACACATTAGGAGGATAACTTCGGGAGATAACTCTCACACAATAAATCATTCACCTTTATTAAAAGTTAAGGGAGAAAACAAATATTGAGTGTAGAACTCACGACCTCATCTCCCACGAAAGGGGAGAGGATACCAACTAAGCTATTGCTCAATCGGTCGTAGTTGACGACTCTCGCAAGTAAAAAAAAAAATCTTTAATTAATTTTACTTCGTAAGAGGATATCAACTGAGCTATTAGTCATTCGGTCGCCTCGCAAGTGAAAAAAACTCTTTAATTAATTTTAACAATTGAGTATTGTTGACGAATCAAGAAAATAATGACTGGCTGAGTCATTGTGTTAAGTCGGGTATGGAATCAGTTGCACGTGGCTCAAAAATCAATCAAAGTGCCAATGTTTAAAAGCTAGTAGGAAGAGCTTAAAGGGCAGTAATAAGTAGGTTTGGTCGGCTGTCTGTAGTCGCTTTCATTTCTACCTTTTTAAAGCCGTCAGCCGTCACTAAAAATAACACTAGAAAGAAGAGACGGGCATGAAGTTGAAAGATCTAAGCACACTTCTTAAAATGCTTGGCGTACTTAAATTAATGAAAGGATACCTTTATGCTCACCGACCATATCTCTAAGGGCATGAAAACTGTTAGACTGCATTAAAAAAGACGGTGGAGATTGTTTTTCGTCTCAATCTTTCATATAATGGATCTCGAGATTATGAGCGTACCATTAAAAGATCAAATTTTGATTCTACTTGGCATACATATTATAAAAGTGATTAAAGTGAAATAAAAAAATTGTTCATCTTATGTTATATTTATGATTTCAAGATCCATCTTGTGAAATATTGAAATGAAAAATAATCTCCATCATTAGATTCAAAAGGAGTCAATTATTTTTTTTAGTGTAAATGCCTTCAAAGATTGAGCACAAATAAAGGTACCCTTAACCAAATTATAACTTTCCTTAGAAACAAGTATACAACAGAAGTCCCACATCCCTTATTATGTACAAAATTACATTTAATTTAAAATTTAATGGAGTTGACCCATTCCCAAACTAGATTGGCAAAAGTGAATAGTGGGTTGCATGTGGTGGGGAATGGTTAGGTTCTACTTAGTAGAATCGGATTTCTAGTCTATTCACTGCCCTTGAAAATAGAAAAATCTTGACTGCACGTTTTGCTATAAAAAGTGAAAATCAAGAAAGTCAAGATTCTCAAATTTCCAGAGCACCGGATGAGAAAGGATTGGAAATCCGATTCTGCTTGGTAGGACCTGACCATTCCCCTACATATGGTACTAATTTTCATCAATTGTGCCACTTGATCTAAGGAACCGTTGATGGGTCAAAGATTACATTGAAAAAATATCTAAATCCTGTGATTCAAAAGTATCAAACACATTTAAAATGAGCAACTAAAACAGGTTTCGAGATTTATTTCCTAATTGTTCATTTTGTGACTTTTGACCGGCCTGATTCACATGATAGAAATGTTATTGAATTTTTTATCCATCAGATCTTCACATCATGTTTTTAGCATCAATTGACATATTTTTCATGAAAATAGCCCCACGCGTACCTAATCAATTGTGGACTTAGAAAAAAGACGAAATTTACCTATGTACAAGTAAGGTATCAAAAATGGTATCCGATTCGGGTATCGGTCCTGGGAGGACCGATATGACTCAATCGATATGTATCGGGTATCAGCCTTGAAAAAAAAAAAAAATCTCACAAAGTCTCAGTCGAAACCAAGATGTATCGGCCGATACGGTATTGGATACCAGATACGAGATACCGGAATGTATCGGTTTGGCCGAAAACCGATACATATCGCTGATACGTATCAGTATTTTTTATACCTTCTGTACAAGGGACAAAAACAGGTAAAGGAAAAATGCCGGATTATATGATGCTTAGGTAGGTGGTGCTGGGAAGGAAGTAATTGCCAAGTCAGACATTTGGTTGCCAGAAAAGAAGCAGAGGATCGGCCCCTTGGTTTGGACCATCTGCGCAAGGAATAGAGAGAGGGTAAGAATCTAAGTATCAAAATCGGTTTCGGTATCCAGTATCGATCCATGGAGGACAGATACGAATCAGCCGATACGGATCTGTCCTTAAAAAAAAAACAATGTCTCGGCTCAAATATCGGCCGATATGGGCCCGTATCAGTCGATACGAACACCAATATTAAGTTGAAGGACCGATACGTATCGGTGTTGATAAGTATCGATTTACGAAAAAACTGATACATATCGCCAATACGTATCAATATGGGCCGATTTTTGATACCTTGGTAAGAATATTATCATCTAAACTCGACATAACGGCCTTCCATATGAAGTCCTTAAAAATTATCCTTATTCATAATCCTAAAGAATAAAAATAAATAAATCACAAACCCGAGAAGCACAAATACCTTATCTATTTCGCCCGTAGAGAATTACAGATCCAGAAAGACTAACATAAAACACCTCTTTTCTCGTGGTGGAATATGGTACTTAATTTGTTCCCAAGCAAAATTGAAAAGGCCACCACATCATCATCATCATCATAATCACAGCGTTATCCCAATTATTTGCGGTCGGTTTTGTAAGTCTTATTTTTTCGCTTGTTTATGATCGAGTTTGTGGGTCCTATTTCTCCACTTGTTTCCGATCAATATTAAATTATGAATAACTTCATCAATCTTTCATATTTCAATAGACATGTCCAAATCACCTCTATCGACATTTCATAATATTTTTTTCTATCGGTATCACTCTCAAATTTTCTCTTATGCATTTATTTAAAATTATGTCGTTTCTTTTTATCACATTCATCTTACATATATATCTCAACCACACATACTTGCCGCTTTTTCGTAGCTAGGCATTCTGCACCATACGATATGGCAGGTTTGATTGCCTACTTATAAAATCATTCCTTTAATCTGAGTAGAACTCTTGGCCTCTTGTTTTGCACATTACTCCACTTGCTTGTTTTAATTCATTCAACCTGCATTAATCATATTTGAGCTTTTCTTTTTAAATCCTCCATCTGATTGTACAGTAGAACCTAAATAACAAAATTTATGATAATGTGACGTTAGATGATCTTCTATTTTAACTAAATCTTCCTCTAAGCTATCATTTTTCTTAAATTTGTGCTCATATTCTGTGTTCTGACAAGGTTTTTCTCCCTAAATTTTAGCTTATTTCTTTGTCTGTTTGGACAATTTGCTATCACATAATCCACAAATAACATCCCAGAAAGGTTGAGAATGGGACACTGCATTATTTTTCGCAAAGCATACCACAAGATATGAATGATGAATACAAAGTTATGATAAATCAAGATTATGATTGCACTAAAGTTTATGATGACTCAGGATTATAATTGCATACCACAAGATATGAATAATGAATACAAAGTTATGATGAGCCAAGATTGTGTAATTCAAAGCAATCACACTCCTTTAAAATAAATGGATATCATGTAAATGTCTAAAATCGGTTTCAACTTTTATTTTAAAGGTGTTTGACTGCTTTGAGTCAAATGATAAAGATAATTTTAGGGCTGTCAATGGGCCGGATCGAGTTTTTCACCGGCCCATTTTTTTTTTTAAATATATAATTTGGGCCTGAACCCGACACGATAACTAATCAGGCCAGGCCGGGCTTAGCCCGATTTTGAAATATTGTAGCTTGAACCCGGCCCGGTTAGCAATCCGGGCTGGGCCAGTTAGCTATCCGGGCCAGTTTTCTAATATTTTTTAAGAATTTTTTTTAAAGGATCTCATTTTACCGGGCCGGGCCGGACCTTACACTTTGCAGCCCAAACCCAAACCTGTTTAGGATCCAGGCTTAGCCTGGCTTGACCCGTTTATTAAATGAATAAAAAAATGGGCCCGAACCCAGCCCATTTGAGCCGGACCCGGGCTGAAACCCGGCCTGTTGACAGCCCTAGACAAGGATCAAAATTTCAGCCGAAATGACCGAAATTTTGGTCATATTTTATATGGGATTGAAATTATTGGCCCAAATTTCGGTCAAATTATCAGTTTTCGGCCGAAATTTCGGTCCAAATTTTTGGTCATGCCCGAAACCGAAATTTTAGCCGATACTTGGCCCTAGATATTTTTTATACACTTCTCAATGTCAGAGACATTTAGATCATGATTTTTGCATTACAAGCTACACTTGATCAAAAATGGTGATAGGTGTCCAAAAATGTGACCTGCTCTCAATCTTGCTTGGGACTGGGTAGGTTACCCATATACCATCTTTGTGCATTTGCGAGCCATCAAAATTAATAAAATGAAAATTGATAACCATGCTACATAAAACTAAAGTTATTTAACTCATAAGTAAATCTATGCCCATAGATTATGGGCATGCGACATGGGTTTTATTATTGCAATCACAACCTTCTAGCTTGTAACTTACTTGTTGACAACATCCTAATAGACAAGGAATGGATTAATAGTTATCACAAGAAGAAGAGCGGTCGGATTTTCAAAGTTGAATTTGAAAAGGCTTACAATCATGTGGATTGGAACTTTCTCGTCTATATGCTCAGTCGTATGGGTTTTAGGCCAAAATGGATAAAGGGGGTGCATTTCTTTGGTTTGGATGTCCCATTCTCATTGATGGATCCGTGGAAGGTTTTTTTCTGGTGAGTAGGGGTATCCATCAGAGCGACTCCCTTTCCCCTTTTTTATTCCATATTTTTGCAGAAGCTCTTAATTCTATGCTTCTCTGGCTGATTAACAACGATTATTTCCATGACTTTAACCCTTCCAATGCTGTTTTGGAAAATTTTCATTTCTAATTCGCAGATGATGCGATCATCTTCATTGATGGGGTCACTTGAAGAGCTTCTCTGCGTCAAGAAAATTCTTTTATATTTTCAAGTGATTTCTGGGATGAATGTTAACCATTCCAAATCCGGTCTTATGCACTTGGACCGAGTTCAGCAATTGGCTCTAGCTACTGGTTTTAAGATTGTTGAGCTTCCGTTCATTTTTCTTGGTCTTCGCATTGACCCTTTGTTACCTAATAAGAACAATTGGCAATCTATTATCGATAAATATGATAAAACACTAGAGGGTTGGAAAGGTAACTTACCCTTGATTAAGTAGATTCTCTTTGCCCTCCCAGTCTTCTTCATGTCGATTTTTCATTGCCTGATGTGGATCAGACAGAAACTAGAAAAAAAATTCAAAGAGACTTTCTTTGGCAAGGAATGTACAACAAAGAAGATCCATCTTGCGGATTGGCGACTTCTCTGTAGGGAAAAGGATGAGGGCGGAATGGGTATCATCAATCTCATAGATTTCAATAATGTCATGTTATGCAAATGGATTTGGCGAGTATATTCTAATCCCAATAGCATTTGGTCCTAGATTTTAACTGATAAATATGGTAAGGGAGGGTCCCACCGGGTGATCAATGATAAGGCTGACAAAAATGTCTCTGGGGTATGGAAGGTTATTTTGAAAGAAAGCATCTGTACCATATTGGCATCGGTATAGCCATTGGTGATGGGTCTAGGACCTCATTTTGGAACGATGTCTGACTGGGTTCTCAACCTCTTAGTATCAAATTCAAGATTATCTTCAAGTTGGTGGTTAATAAGAATGCGATTGTTAGGGAGGCTGCGATTCTTGGGGATTTTGGTATCTCCTCGTGGAACTTGTAGGTTTCCCGAAGACTCTATGATTGTGAAATAAGAGAAATCATCGATCTTATTGAGATGTTGAATGAATCTAACATATCATTTTCTGATTCAGTTGATAAACTAATCTAGAGGCTCAATAATTCAGGATCCTTCTCCAAATCGATGTACAACTTTCTTTCCTTTGTAGTTTTCCCCAAGCTGTCTTGGCTTGGGATCTGGAACGCCCGTTCCCCTATCAGAGTTGTTTCTTTCGTTTGGCTGACCGCTCTGGATAAAATCCTCACCGTTGAGAACCTCTAACACCGAGGCTTCCAACTTGCTAATAGACGTGTTCTATGCATATCCAATATTGAAGATGTCAATCACATCTTCCTCCATTATATATATTCCTCTGAGGTATGGAGTCACTTGTTATCCTGGTGTAATCAAGTTGGATTAAGCCCTTCTCGATGAGCTCTTATATAGGGGTGTGGGATATATGCGGTTGCTCTAAAAGAAAGGATGATTATTGCAACTTTTCTGGGGCAGTTTGAGGACACAGGGTCTAGATTTTTTTTCCTTTTCTTTTCTTTCTTTCTGGGTGGTCTTTTTGCCCTTGTGATGAGCTTTTTGCTCATCCCCCTCAGGTAGCTAGTTTTTTTTTGTTGAATATATTTCTTAGACGATTCATAAAAAAAAAATAAAAATCAAGGCAAGCCGCAATAAGCAAGAGGCTTTTAATAGAGGTTAAGGTTGACTAAAATTTTAAATATTTTAAGAAGTGTTTTAAATAATTAAAAATCTTTTAAGATCTTAATTATGCCCAAGTTATGAGATACACATAATATAATATGATGTGTATCTCTTATAATCCTAAAATATTCTCTATTAGCTCTTATTGAGCACTTAAAAAAATAATAAAAACAGAGCAAAAGCCTAACCGATGACTACTGGCTCCAAATTAGCTGAGTTTTCTAGCCGTACCCAAAAAATAATAAAAACACAGCTAAAAAAATTAGCTGTGTCCAAGAAACTCGAATCTCTAATCACCTTCGATGATGTAATTATCTGTCATAAACTGCATCATCCGCCAGGTCCTGAATTTAGTCACCTTGAGTTTCGCTCCATTAATTGAACCTTCCCTAGAAAGATGTAAAAAATAATCCATAATATTAACTGGTCTAGCGATGTGAAAATGAATGGTGACATAATTTTTTTAATCTACCATTTATTTTTTAAGGCATTGAATATTATTGAGTATAGTGATTAATATTATTTTTCAAAATGATTTTTTATCTATTTTGTGCATATAGTGCTCAATTGGTACTGGCCTAAGGGTCGAACTTGGATAATGTCTCAAGCTCCCAACATTCGTTACACTTTAGTTTTTCGTTACTTTTCTAGGAGAAAATTCTTAACTAATATGTTAGAGCCATAGAGGTAAGGAACGTTAAAGAAATAGCGAGGTAAAATTTCATAAGCATAGTTCTCGGGACACTTTTTGGGATGTGTGTTACTTGGAATCAATATCTGATTATATGATGGTATGCCCATGATCTCAAGATTCATTTTGTGGTAGATTGGGATGAAGAAAGAAACTTTGTTGTCTGATTGAACGTAGTCAATAATTTTTGCACGTAAAACCCTAGTTGCAAAAAAAGATTCTTTGGTTGCAATAAGGTTGATTAGATTAATTTTCTTTAATGATTCTCTATTTTTGTCCTTTAGGCCAGTTAGCATATTGACCAGTCCAAGTAGTTATGACCACAGTAACCAAATTTGGGGTTTTTTTAAAAAGATCTCGTTTTAATTGCGATTTGTTGAAAAGCCGTGTCTTTCCTGATTAAAATGCATTAAAAAAAAAAATGCATTTTTTTTTTTTGGCATTTGAAATGCGTTAATATTTTCACGATAAATTCAATAATACGGATGGGGATTAGGGTTTAAGATCCGCCTGATCCCTCCATTACTTTATATTTTTCTTTACTTTTTCCCCATTATTTCCCAATTTCCCACTATGGTTATGAGTTATGACTTATGAGCAGCTCTGAAACATAACGGGTCCAAAACCAGTCTTGACCATTTGAGCTAGGGGTTCTAGTTGGATTGCAGCTCAACTTCTGGTCTAGACAGGTTCTGAATTCTGCTAACATTACTTTATCCGTTAAAATTTTTTATTATAAATTGGAAAAAAGGTATATGGGTTGTGTTAGAAGTTTTTATTTTGGTGGCCGTCATTATGGTCAATCTGTTGACCGATGAATGGTATAAGATCAATCTTGAGATGTGTAGTTGCTAATTCGATGAGTTTGAAGAGAATAAACAACTAATAGGTAATTTTTTTAGTTGAGGTATGATTGTGATTCCCAATTACAATATAATTAGTAATTCAAGTCCTTAATGGGAAATGACTCTTTGATTATAAATATAAGAGGTGCTTGGTCCTAATGATTGCTCGACACAATTCAATTCTCTCTGTTAGCAAAAACATCCCCATTGTGTTATGAGATATTGAAAGTGAAAAGATCGTTGAAGATCGGCAACCCACCATTAATGACTCATATTCAAGGTGCGTACATATTTTTAATTTATGAATGATTGATTTATTATTTTTGATTGATCATGCGCTTAGATCCTAGGGCATATATGTAGATGGTCGGATCGATAAATTCATGTAAGATCCATCAATTGGTATCAGATTTATGATTGGTGTTATGATTGATCAAAGTATTAGTATATGAGTTTTATTTTGGTGTTCGATTATTTTTCGATTTAAAATAATTTGATCTTCGCTCATACAAAAGGGTCAGAATTTATTTGTTAATTATTTATGAGACACTAAGGTATTATTTTACCTTTTCAAATTTGGCAAAATATAAAGGCTATTTTGGGGTTGTGTTTTGGGGTTACACTTTAGATTTATATTTATTGCTTGATTCCAAGACGTATAAGTCGTTTTGGAAGATGGAAGAAACTGTCTGCACGAGAGTGTCAATTTGAATCGGATTTTATTAAATATGTGGTTTTGGATTTTATTAAATATGTGGGTTTGAAACACCTTCTCAATTGACTTAAAAAGCACTCTTTCACTCAATAATAAATTAAATACCACAATGAAGAGGCCTCTTGGTATTTGTTGGTTTGTGGTTTGAAGATGACGACTCCATTGCACAAGACGTTTTTTGTGGGAAGGATAACTACAAAACCTTCTGATTTTAGTTACTGGATAGTCGGAGCATCAAAGTTCGTACTTCCCCAACTCTACATGCTTAACTCGGCTCATAATGCATATGACCCAACCCAGTGTGATTTGGCCCGGTCGATAATCGGACTCGGGTAATGACCCGTCATATAGTTCACTTGTCTGATCCGGCCCGATCGATAATCGAACCTGAGTCATGACCCGATCCACCGATCCAGCCCATGGTCAGGTTCGATTCAGCTCATAATTCATGACCCGACTCAGTCCATGGTCCAATTCATCACTCAATCCGGCTCATGAATTATGACCCGATTTGGCCCGTTAGACATGACCCTTTTGTCTTTAGGGCTCATTTTGACCCGTATTATTCCTGATTCTTTTCGGATTATTTTTGGGCTATTTATAGGTCCGATTTTCGGACATTATATATATATTTTGACTTTTTCGAGTATTTCAAATATGTTTTTAAGGTCTATTTTTGACAATGAGCTCTCTGTTGTGACGTTTTCTTGACCTGATATCTTTTTGATAATTTTTTATCGAATAATTATTAAATATTTGAGTGCCTTTAATTACAGTCGGGTATTGGAGATTGTGCTCTAGCCCAAGGCTGATGTTTACATAATGTTACTCATGATTATTATTAATATTTGACACTTACTCAGAGCATGAGTTAGATTTGGCTACTTGCATATCTTAAGTGACTTATTTTTTATCATTATTTAATCACTTTTATAATCGTCTAAAATATTATCAAATCAAAATAGAGAATATGGCTTGAAAGGATTCTTCTGTCCAACGGTGATGATCTTTTCTAGTGCTGTGATTTTTAAAGTAGAATTTATTTTTGTAACAGACAATGTTACAAATTCAATGAAAGTATGTAGTGAACGTTGACGTCACAATTTAAGGGATTCTTCTGCCCAATGGTGATGAATCACTTAATATTGTGTGATGGTTGTGTTTTATTATTTATTATTTTGTGTATGGGTATTGCTAGCGTGTTGTCACTCGACTCAACGGAGGGTCATAACAATACAATTAGTATCACAATCATTAATGAAAATTGCGGAAGTGGCTAATGTGTTATGACTCGATCTAACGGAGGGTTATAATGATATAAATTGTTTATCAATAAAATCACATTGGTTTTAATTTCTATTATATTCCTTGACTTATTTTAACTATTGCGTCACATACTATATTATAATCTTGTGGAATTGATAGTTACTTCAATTATATGTGGACATAATAAATCCATTGATTAATGTGCAGCATTGAACCCGTCTTCTATTACTAATATGATTGGTAAAATTAAACTTTTGAGTGGCTCAAATTATGACAAATGGAAGGAACAAGTTGCAATTGTTCTAGGCTGCATAGATCTTGACTATGCTATACGATCTGATAAACCCAAGGTGTTCACTGCTGATGCCTCAGCTAAGGATCTGACAGTGAACAATATGGATTTAGAAAAATGGGATAGATCAAATCGTAAGAGGCTCATGATATGATCATAAAGAGTTCCATTACTGATGCGATCCGGAGAGGTATTTCTGACTCGCACATGCAAAGAAATACATGCAAGCCATTCAGGAATAATTTCAGGAGACTTCTAAGGCACTTGCCAGTAATCATATTGTTAAAATAGGAACCATGAAATATGATGGTCATAGTGGCGTACGGGAGCACATTATAAGAATGAGTGACATAACGGCTTAATTGAAAGAAATGGACATGAGTTTTTATGAAGGTTATCTTGTTCACTTCATTATAATTTCTCTTCCTACATAATTTGGCCCATTGAAGATTAATTACAACATACAGAAAGTGAAATAAAAGATGAACGAGCTAATCGCTCACTGTGTCCAAGAAGAAGAAAGACTCCGGAATGAAAAACCTGAAAGTGCTCATTACGCTGCTCTTGGACCATCGAAAGAAAATTTCAAGCGAACGAAGAGATCATATAAAGGAATGAACATGAAAGCTTCTCAATCGAAAATTAAATAAGGAGAAGCTAGCGGATCTACTTCTGGCATAAAGTGTCACTTCTGTAAGAAGAAAGGATACATCAAGAAGAATTGTCATTAATACAGAGATTGGCTAGTTCAGAAAGATAATGACCTAATCTTTGTGTGTTTTGAATTACTTTATGTTGATGCTCAACGCAATACTTGATGGATAAATTCTGGTGTAATTATTCACATAAATAGTTCAATACAGGGATTTCGATCCAGCAAAAAGCTAAATAAAGGCGAATGAGCCATCAAACTCGAAAATAGAGTAGAAACAGACGTGAAGGCCATTGGGACTCCCCATTTTATTTTAGATAGTTATTTTATTTTAGATTTAATTGATACTATTTACGTTTCAAGTATCACTTAAAATCTTATCACAATTTCTAAATTGGATTCGTTAAGTTTTAAATTTAAATTTGGACATAATATTTTTACTATATTATTTGATTCTGATATTATGGGTGGTGGCTCATTAGTTGGCAATCTTTATCAGTTGAACTTGGATTTATCGTGCGCCCAATCTTTAGTTTCTATACATGTGAATGATAAAATTAGTAAGAAACGAAAATGAGTAATCGACAACTCCTATATTTTATGACATAAACGTTTAGACCATATATCTAAGGATTGAATGGAGAGATTAATTAAAGATGATATAATCGATGCACTCGATTTCTCTAATTTCAATACTTGTGTTGATTGCGTTAAAGGAAAACTCATAAAGACTAATAAGAAAAGAACTATCAGGAGCACGAGTTTGCTAGAAATAGTCCACACTGATATTTGTGGACCGTTTCCAACTCTTACTATTGGTGGTCAAAAGTATTTTATTACCTTCATTGATGATCATTCTCATTTTGATTATATATTTCTCATTCATGAGAAATATGAGGCCCTGAATATGTTTAAAATTTATAAAGTCGAAGTTGATTTACAACTAAATTTGAAAATTAAAATTGTGAGATCTGATAGAGGCGGAGAGTACTATAGTAGATACTCTGATATAGGTCGCAATCCAGGACCATTCGCCCTATATCTACAAGAGCATGGTATTGTTGCTCAATATACCATGTTGGGAACACCTGAACAGAACGGTGTAGCTAAGCGACAAAATCATACTCTTATAGTACCCGAATTGTTGAGATTAGATATATAAAATTCTTTGAGGATCGTGAGAGCAGTGGGAGTGTTGAGCCTAGGAAAATCACTTTGAGGAGAATCGGGTTATAATTCCTATCTCTTTTATCCAAAAAGAAGTGGCACCTACACCAGTTATTCAAGCAAGTGTTGATGCACCTATGACTATGCCTATTGAAACACCCCACATTGAGGAGGTTCTTGCTCCCATGACGACTGTCAATGATCAACCATTATGTAGATAAGAGAGAGCAAAGAAGCCAGTAATTTCTGATGACTATATCCTCTACCTCAATGAGAGTGAGTATGATTTTGAAAAGGAAACAGATCCTGTTTCCTTTAACCAAGCTATGAAGAGCAACAAATTCACTTAATGGCTCGAAGCTACGAAAGATGAGTTGGAATCAATGAAACATAACTCAGTCTGGGATCTTTGCGAGTTACCTGAACAAGTTAAGCTTGTAGGCTGTAAATTGGTATATAAAACTAAATAAAACTCTAAAGGTAATGTAGAAAGATACAAGGCCAGATTAGTCGCTAGAGGGTTCACTTAAAATGAGGGAATAGACTATAAAGATACATTTTCTCCTGTCTCTAGAAAGGAATCCTTCCTGATAGTTATGACATTAGTAGCTCATTTTGACTTAGAATTGTATCAAATGGATGTAAAAACTACTTTTCTAAATGACGACTTACATGAAGATGTCTTTATGACATAACTTGAAGGTTTTCAGGTTGAGGGGGAGAGACATTTAGTTTGTAGACTCAAAATATCTATATATGGTTTAAAGCAGACATCTCGACAATGGTACTTAAAATTTCACGTAGTCATTTCAAATTTTAGTTTTAAAGAAAATACTGTGGATCAATGCATATATTTTAAAATCAGTAGAAGCAAATTTATCATCCTTATTTTGTATGTTGATGATATATTACTTGCGAGTAGTAATTTGAGAATGTTACATGAAATAAAGAACTTTTTATCAAAGAGTTTTGATATGAAAGATCTTGGTAAAGCTTCCTATATGATAGGAATTGAGATTCATCGAGATAGAGCCCTTGACATACTAGAATTGTCTCAAAGAGCTTATATTGATAAAGTTCTTAAAATGTTTAACATGTATAATTATTCTGCTGCTGTAACCCTTGTTATTAAGGGAAATAAATTTAGTCTACTTCAGAGTCCCAAGATCGATTTGGAGAGAAAGCAGATAGAGACAATTTCCTATGCATAGATAGTTGAGAGTCTCTTGTATGCACAAGTCTGTACTCGTTCAGACATAACGTATATAGTTGGCATGCTTGATAGGTATCAATATAATCATGATTTGGATCATTGAAAAATAGTTAAGAAGGTTTTTCGTTATTTACAAAAGACTAAAGGACACATGCTCACGTACAAAAGGTCGAATAACCTTGAAGTTATTGGTTATTCAGATGCCGACTATGCTGGGTATCAAGATACCCGTAGGTCCACATCGGGTTATATATTTATGCTTGCAGGTGGACCTGTATCTTGGAAGAGCGTTAAGCAAACACTGACTACTTCGTCTACTATGGAAGTAGAATTTGTTACATGTTTTGAGACAACATGTGAGGCGATATGATTGAGGAATTTTATCTCAGGGCTTCAAGTTGTTGATAGTATTTCAAGGCCATTGAGAATCTTATGTGACAATATCACTGTGATAACTATATCCAATAATAATAAAATTAGTGGAGGTTCCAAATATATTGATATTAAATATCTTGTTGTAAGGGAGAAAGTTCAGAATTAAATTGTATCTGTTGAGAAGATTAGTACGACACTCATGTTTGCTAACCCTCTCACTAAAAGCTTACCTTCCAAACTCTTTTCGGAGCATATTGCGCGTATGGGATTAACAGAAAATTTTGATAGCCATTGAGAGTGGATATATAAGAGTGACTATATTTGTTTAATTAATTCAGAAATAAGGATTATTTATTTATTTATTTATTTTTATGTAAATAAAATTTTAGAACATATGGTGTCAGTAGATGATAATAAAGTAGAACCACTAATAGATTGAGTTTATATATAATCACCATTCAGTTTGTAAACTTACAATATATCTGAAATCATACTAGTTGGAATCCATGTCGGTTATGAATTTCAATAAGGTAACTAATGAACAGTCATGTATCGATGACATGATATATTGACTATATTGATTATGCGTTAAAATTCTCACTGGATCGGACTGATTATAAAGACTTTGATTGAGATTGATTAAGACTTACCATTCAAAGAAAGTTAGGTAACATTTGGTAATCAGAGTTTATTGACATAGTTTGGCCAAGTGAGAGACTATTAAAATTCTATTTTGGTGGCCGTCACTATGGTTAACCCGTTGACCGGTGAATGGTGTAAGATCAATCTTGAGATGTGTAGTTGCTAATTCGGTGAGTTTGAAGAGAATAAGCAACTAATAGGTAAGTCTTTTAGTTGAGGTATGATTATGATTCCCAATCACAATATAATTAGTAATTCAAGTCCTGAATGGGAAATGACTCTTTGGTTATAAAAATAAGGGGTGCTTAGTCTCAATGATCGCTCGACACAATTCAATCCTCTCTATTAGCAAAAGCATTCCTATTGTGTTAGGAGATATTGAAAGCGAGAAGATCGTTGAAGATCGACAACCCACTATTAATGACTCACATTCAAGGTGCGCACATATTTTTAATTTATGGATTGTTGATTTATTATTTTTGATTGATCATGCGCCTAGATCTTAGGGCATATATTTAGATGGTCGGATCAATAAATCCATGCAAGATCCATCAGGTTGGACTGCACACAAATCCTAGATCATATGCCACGTGATACGTGATCTTAATACAATACACCCCTCTTGGGATCATGTGCCACATGGTATGGGATTTATTAAAAAGAAATTCAAAATTTAATTTTTTTGGTAGTTAAAAATAAAAATGTTCAAAGTTTATGTACTGCCCCACTGCACATTCATTGAATTTTTTTTCCCTTTTACCGTATTTGGGATGATAGATATATATATTAGATCATTTCCAAATTTTTTGGATAGCCTCCGATTGCCTTAGAGGGAGTTGCCGTAGTACCTGATCCATGATATGATTGCCGCATGCAGTCCAACCTATATCCCAGAGCCTCTTACGAATTTTAAATAAACGTATTTCAAGTACTAAAGGGTAAAAATGAAAGAAAATGCATTCATTGTCTTCTTCATAATATATATCATATTATAGGACAATTATCCCCTCAAGTAGCAAACCTGTAATTGTTTCACAGTGCTAGCACCTTTTCAAAAGTCAAAGGATGACTGCTCTAAAAGTATAGAGTTCATATAATGGGTAGTCTTCCCATACTTAGTGAGGGATCAAAACCACCTTACTTTACTACATAAAGCGGGGAGGTGGAATTGAGGCCGCGGATAAAAGTATTAATTTTTTGAGTTTTTAATGATATTAAAAGAATAATAAACATGTCCTTCAAGCGAAAAAAATGGCGACAAAGTGTGAATGAAGAAGAGAAATACTGCAAGACTGCAGATGATTTTTCTCTCATGTGCACATGCAATTTATTAGTTTAAATTTAAATCAAGAAAATTATAAATAAAGGACATATTTGTTGAGGACAAAGTGCAAGCGGCTGACGTGATTATCTGCACCGACATGCATTAATTAAGTCTCACCGCACTTGTAGCCAATTGTATCTCGCTACATCCGCCGCCTGCACTTTTTCAACATAAAATCTATCCTCCATATAACACTATCCATAAAAACAGCATAATGTACACTAATGTGTTGGAGAGCTGCTACAATGTTCACACTTAAATGCTTAACTTTACACATCATTTGAATTAATGGTCTCTTTCATTTAACTCTGCTTCACCATTTAAATCAGAGCAGAGCTTCTTGATCCTTTAAAGTTCGGGACCTTAAAAGCTTAAGATCAATATTGTGGCCCTATAGAGCATGTTGCAGACCTTTAATCTCGATGACATAGTAAGCTTTATATATGTATTGGAATACTGGCGCTTAATAGGTATTAAAAGCCCAAAGTTATTCAAATGATATTTACACTATTAAATTAAACTTCTGATCTGCATCATTAAAGTATGGTTTACTATTATGTCATGAGGTGTACTTTTATGATTAATTTAAATTGTCTAAGTGGCAATTCATCATTAAAACTTTTCTCAACCAAAAGATCATGCCTATAAGTGAATGTGAACCATCTAATTAATGAACATTAATATCGGCTAGCTACTAAAAATACAAACAATTATTGGGATTACAGTGCATAGACCGGATAGCTTAAAAATATCAAATAAGTATGATTTTATGATAGTCCCACATCAGATAGGGACATCAGATAGGGAAAAGTCTTGACCTTGGGCTATATGTCATTGAGGATGTTGTATGTCATGATATGTTTTGAGTGGGGACTTCAGCCCATGCCAGAAACAAAATCAAAGCGGGGATCGAAGCTTAAAACCGGACAATATTGTGGCATGTGATTATGGGTCGTTATAGAATGGTATCAGAGCCGAGAACAACTCTTCTACAAGGTGAGGGGATTGTGATAGTCTCACATCGGATATGGAAAAGTTCCGACCCTAGGCTATATGTGATTGCGAACGCTATTTATCATGATGCGTTTTGGGTGGGGACTTAAGTCCGCGCTAGAAATAATTCGGGGCTGAGACCTAAGCCTAAGACCGAACAATATTATGGCATATAGGTCTAGGTCGTCATAGATTTTGTAAGCCATACCACTTCAGTGTATGATCTACTTTGATGGTATGAATTACCTACACTGTAAATCACTATTGGTGTAAGATCTAATTGAACAATATTTTCTGTGTTATGATTTTGGGCACCCCCCACTTGTGAAGTTCAAAGTTGGTACATATTACTGTGTGCATGGAGCACTATATTCCCACCCGGCCCGGGGCAATGGTCAGATCCTATTAGGTAGAATTGGATTTTCAGTCCTATCCTATCCACTACCCTTGGGAATAGGAGAATTTTGACTTTCTTGATTATCACTTTTTATAGTATTACGTGCGGTCAAGATTCTCCTCTTTCCAAGGGCAGCGGATGGGGTAGGACTAGAAATTCGATTCTACCTAGTAGGACATGACCATTGCCCTCACGGCCTGTGCACATAATACCACCTCATAAGTTTAACATGTACCCTACTCCTATAGGAAGTGGCACGAGCTTAGAGACTTAGACAGATTTGGACAAACCACATGAGAAGCCATTTATTGTTTGATCCACCATGGTATCAAATATCTGCAGATACCGATACGTATCGATTTTTCGGCAACCTGATACGTATCGGCGCCGATACATTTCAATATCAACTTGGATATCGATATCAGTATTGGCCGATACGGGTCCACATTAGTTGATGCATATTGGGTATTGGAATCGGCCGATTCCTCTATTTTCTTAGTTTTTTTTTAAAGGTACCGATACAACTTGGTATCAACCAATACGTATCGGCCCATTCGTATCAGTCCTCCATGGACCGATACCCGATACTGATCGATACCGAGTTTGACACCTTGGTACAAACTATCCATGAGCACAAATCAAATTAGATGGTTTTATTTTTCAAATTGAGAATGAAAAAAAATGAGTATCAACAAAATCAAATCAGATGATTTTTTTTTCCTCAAATGAGAATCCATCACAATGAGTGAACCAAGTGAATTTAAAATCAGTTCATCTTATTAGAGAATACTTAAAATTAATTTAGATTAGATTAGCTTGAATTAGATTGGTTAGGATTATAGTTAGAATATATATAACAATCGGTTGAGCAATAGCTCAACTGGTATCCTCTTCTATTGTGGAAGCACGGGTCGTGGGTTTTAATCAAGGTATAAAAAATTGGCTGATACTGATACGTATCTGCGATACGTATCGGTTTCTCGGCAAACTGATACATATCGGCCCGATACGTATCAATATCCCAACTCGGGTATTGGATACCGTATCGGTCAATACATCTCAATTTCGGCCAAGACGTAAATTTTTCCTTTTTTAAAAAAAAATATAAATAGGCCAATACGTATCAGTATCGGCCGAGACATAGATTTTTCCTTTTAAAAAAAATTATATAAATAGGCCAATACGTATCGGTATTGACCAATATGTATCGCCCGAGTCGTATCGGTCCTGGGCAAACTGATACCCAAGGACAGAGCCAGAAACTTTTATTAGAGGGGGCCAAAGTATAAATAAGAAATGTATTAAGATAGAGGCCTCAAACTCTAAAGCATGAGTGAAAATTATATTAGGTTCATAAAAAAAATAGCATTCATTTAGCATTAACAAAAAAAAAAAAACTATAAAAGAATTATTTTTTAATACTATTCCATTTTTGTCTTATTTAGTGAAGTACCATCTAAGGTGCTTTCACAAACACCTTATAAAAAATACCTTATCTTCGTAAAGAGGGCAAAGGCAACCCAGATTGTTAGTAGTGGCACCAAAATTCCGGCATAGGCAACCCAAAGTACTAAAAGGAGATTTTTTTTTTGAAGATTTTAAAATCATGCTTGAAGGAAATCAAGAGCCCATTTAAGAGAATTTCACCGAAATTTTGACAAATGTCGCTATGGATCAGATAATGGTGCCTCGGTGCACGATCCAGCAAGTGGTGCGAGCGCACACGGGTTGTTTGCTACCTAGAGAGAGTACCAGTTGGCTTTTGTGGCAGCTGACATCAAGCGATGGGCGCGGTGGCGATGGTGCCGAACTGGTGTGGGGCTGCTTGGCCCTTGCGTGGGTGAGAGAGAAGACGAAAGAGAGAGAACGAAGAAGAGAAAGAGATTAGCCTAGAGCTCGTGGTAGGCCGTGGGGGGCCCATCTTAACTAGGCTAGAGCTTGGGCCAGCGGGCCTTAAAGAAAGCTCTTTTTTTTTTATTGGAGGGGGGCCATGG
Source organism: Chloranthus sessilifolius (assembly GCA_021018995.1). NCBI lineage: Eukaryota > Viridiplantae > Streptophyta > Magnoliopsida > Chloranthales > Chloranthaceae > Chloranthus > Chloranthus sessilifolius. Next base: position 8,230,204 of record CM037589.1, on the reverse strand, counting down.
CTCCTGTTGGCCCTCCCCTAGCTCCGTCCATGTTGATACTGATTTTGACACCTTGGTTTTAATCCCCAAGTTTGCTCCTGCACTTTGTGCGGCTCCCCTCAGTGTGCTGCGCCAATAATAGTTCCTCTCTTCGTGACTGTGTGCAAGTAAAGCAGGTTACTTTTTTTGACATGTGGCATCATTTTTAAAAAATTATTCCATACGATTCAAAGGCCTTGATCCAAAGGGTTGTCGGAGTGGTTTATGACTTGGGTATGCTCCCCAAGGTCGTGAATTCAAGTAGCAATTTCTCCTTTACAATAACTTCTTAAGGTGTCGTATAATCCATGAAGTACTCATAGTATGGAGGGGCCGAGGACATCACATGTTTGATTGCATGTAATGGTACATGCATACGCATTTCGGGACAGTCAAACCAGCCTTTTGTTGTTTGATAGCTCTATTGACCAAACGTGTAGTGTACGGATATCATTACATGCCTTCGAAAGCGGCTACCAGGGCAGCCCCTTGTACGCTAGAAACGCATAAGCGTCGGGGCCCAACTTCTCATAATTTAAGACTTTCACCAACTCTCCTCTCATTTTCATTATTACTCCCATTAAATCCAAGCATAAACCCAACATCTTCCCAACCAAAAAATTAAAAGCTCTTAAAACCCTAGGATTTCCATAGCTCTTAAAAACTCTTAAAAACTTAAGCTCTTACAAATTTTTAATAGCCCCTGAAACCCTAGGAATGTATGACAGCCCACATCCAATGAAGATCAACGCTAATGCCTTAATGATCTATCTTTCATGGCAAGAATCGGATGATCAGATTTTGGATATCCCTATTGTAGGGCGTGACCACTCAAGCAGTTGTGCAAATCCCCTAAATTTATTGTTGACGTCATCTTTCAATGTCTGGCTATATAGCAAGGTCCCCTCCCACTGCTTCCACTACCCTCCTTTGAAGAGTTCATGTGTTTTGCATACTTTCAGGTAAGTGATTTTTTAAATTTCTCAATAAATATTTTGATTGTCACTTTTTTTTTTAATTCATGGGTTTGAGAATATTTTGATTCTTCAATTTCTTATAAATATTTTCCCAATTTGTATTTCTTCATAAAAATATTGGGTAATTTTTTAATTCATTTGTATTAGTGGTTTTGGGAATCCAATCGGTTTAGGAATTTTTTAAGTCATTTGCAACTCCCATCCTTTGTTTTTGTTGATCTTGATTTAGCATTTATTGTATCGTAGGTGGAAATGGATCTTGATGAATCTGAAATAGAGTTGTTGTATATAATGGCAACTACAATGATGATGCTAGGTGCATGCTATTACTATATGACTTGCAGGCAATACATGCTTACGTCATCTTTAAGTGGTCACCAATTTGTCCAGGAGACCCTAATTAATGGACATTCGGTTATATCATACCATCTCTTTCGAATGTAAACTCCCTTATCTCTTAAATTGTGTGATATGTTTAAGGAAATGAGTCTCTTATAAGACTCGAGAGATTTATTGGTGGAGGAATAAGTAGCGACATGTTTCCTAGTGCTGTCACATAATAAACACAATTAGATAATTCAAAATAGATTATAACACACGAGGTAACCGGTGAGTAAGTATTTTAATTTGGTGCTCAATACACTGTTACAACTTAACGACGACCTCATATTACCACCCACAAGTGAAACACCACCTGCCCGAGATACTACATGATCATCGATTTTATCCTTGGTTTAAGATAACCACCCCACAACTTTGTTTTGTTTTGTTTTTTTTTTTTCTACTAGAAAATTATTTAATTATATAGATATCTATAATTATTACTCATTTCATTCATGCATTTGAAAGGATTGCGTGTGAGACATTGACGATACACACATTCCGATTCGAGTACCATTGCGCAGCTAACCAAGATTTTTTATTTTTATTTTTTCCTTTTTCAAGTGAATTTGTTTGAAAATTTATGTATTTTTTGTTGCTTGATTTATTTATTTATTTATTGAGTCCTTATATATTGAGTCCATCATGTATGGATTAATCAAAGATGGGAGAATCATTTTTTGATATTAGAAGCACCATTGTAAAAACACCTATAATATATAACTTATATAATTTAACTGATACGTTATAAGCTCATTCTAACAAACAACGTTAAAACGTATTTAAGGAACAATACACATTTTATTGTATACACTATCAAACAATAGGCTGATGCGTGTAGTACCATTATAGGTGAAATAGGTATTAGTTTCGAAACGTGATTCGCCATTACATGCAATCAAGCACGCCCTTAGGGATTAGTCCAAGCATGGGAATACCCTAAGTTATAAACCAAAAAAGAAGATCTATGATGTCAAAGGTTGTGACGATCAATGCTTTTAAAATAAATGGTTGAAACAGATTTTTGAAATTTACATGGTGGCTGTTCATTTTAAAACTATTCAATTGCTTTGACTCGCTTGCGGAAGACGGTTTTTTCATGTAATCTTTGAGCTATCATAATCAGTGACCCATTTCAAGTCTTGGTTTGGAACGGGTAGCTTACCCTCTTAACTTTTTTTTTTTTTTTAATAACTTAGGGTATCTCGTTTAAGCTTGGACTAATCCCTAAGGGGTGCCCTTACCCCATCATGCCACAAGTATTTCAAAGATTACATTCCTTTAGGCAATTCGATCATTATAGAAGAGGATGCACTACTCAAACTCACGACCTTAGGCTGCGTTCGGAAAGTACCCAGAATTTCTCTAATTATGTGAATAGTATTTGGAAAGTACCCATTTCTCTCGATTTATGAGTGTTTCTTACGCTCGGGAAACGTTGCGCGCCCCACACACGCTTTCAGTGTGTTTCTGAGTGTTGTACCGTTTAGTATTTCCGAGTAAAAGAGCCAGAAAGACTTAAATTCGGAGTATTTGCAGGATGCTCATCCTAAAGCCATACAGCTCATCCTAAAGCCATACACCGTACCATCTCTCTTCAATTTGTAGTTCACCCACACACGACTCCCTTTATTCTCTCCTTAATAAAAGGCTGCTTTTACTACACTGGTGTATGTTACAATTACCTCACTTAGATGAAGGAAAATCGTTGACAACTTCAAATCAAACGATGGCGATCATTTTTTTGTCCCAATCTTTCACATGATAAATCTCGAGATCTTGGGCCAACTATCAGACAGTCAACGATTTATTTTTAGTTGGAAAACATCCCAAAAAGTGAATGTGAACGATGTTGGATGGTATGGGTTCACAATTACCTTTTGGGACATGTGCCACGTGGAATCAACATTTGCTCCATATCTATCATGTGAAAGATTGGGGCAAAACACGGTCTGTATCATCTGATTTGAAGCACTCGACGGATTTTTCCTTTGTTTAAGTGAGATGGTTGTACCATAATGTGGTTCGGTAGTAACACCGGCCTTATTAGATCCTTACATGGTTCACTCAAGGTTGTAGTTCTATCTCCTCTCTTTATTTTTTGTTTCTTTTATCCATTTTTTTAAGATGAAAATAAATAAGGTACCTTAATTTACAATCCAAAATTTTTCCTTCCCAATCCATCTTTTCACGTGGTTAAATCATTGAGTGATTAGTATCAGATGGTGGAGATCGTTTTTCGTGCTAATCTTTGACTCAGTAGATCTTGAGATCATGGTCAGACCATTTAGAAGATCAATTTTTTTTTACATGTGGCACACCTAAAAAGTGATCCAAGAATCATGTTTGATGTATGCCCATGATCATGTTTATGTTGTGAATGTCTGCCAGTATTTAATAGGCAACATGTGTCTTTACGAAATGTCGTCGAACGGACATCTGGAGCGTTCGATGGAGTCAGATGATGAGCAGGACCCTGATTGGGTACCTCCCATGCAGCAACATCGCGATGATAGCTGGGACGATGAGAGTAGCTCTCACATACCTACGATGACTACCTCATAATCTTCCGAGGAGAGGGATGGTGACGACCCAACCTCGTAGTCATCTCTGGGGTCTATGTGCTTTTTACCTATTTTTATTTTTGATTTTGTAATTGGTTTTTCAATTAAGCTGCTTTAGAATGGCGTGAGCTAATGAAGAATGTACTTTCATTATTTGTACAAGCGTCTTGATAATGTTATTATGATATAATACAAAGTAGTTTAGCTATAGGAATTAATTTTACATAATTGCACCGATGGAAGTATTCAATTTCCTATGGATCGTGCATCGGCCAAAAATGACCTTTGAATATATACGATAATGTATCCAATGTACTACGATCATACGATGTCCCTAAACTAGAATGATTTTGCATTTTTTTGAAAAAATTATAAGAATATAGGAAATCCTTCATTTATGAGAAAAGTCAGGAATCAGAGCATTTTTTAGGCCTAAAAGAATACACTTGGGGAAAGCAAAGAATCAAAGTTGGCCAAGAATATGCAAGAAATGGAGTTGTTAGGAATCTGAGCTTTTTTGAGATAACTGGAGAAATACCCGAACAAGGGCTTAGGGAGCAAACCTAAGTCGTGAACCACTCGTATAACCACTTGGTAGATGTGGCAAACTATATAACCCTGAAAATTTCAGTCATAGACTACCAAATGCATAGATCAACGTATAAATAGCAATCTCTACCAAGGATTAAAATGTTGGATTTCGTTTTAGTTTCGGGCATGACTGAAATCGAAACCAAAATTTTACTCCCATATAGAAAAACCTGAAATTTTGGGTTTGGGCTTGGGTTTCGAGCATGTCTGAAACTAAAACATTTTAGTTGAAATTTTGAACCATGGTCTCTACAATGCACATACATGCAGGAGAACTAAAAGATGTATGGGATAATGGCTCCTGACTAACATTTAAATACTATAATATTGTTTAAATGATCTTATATGATTAAAGTTGGACTATGAATCTTACACCATTGAAGTGTGTTTATCATTTTCCATATGGTGAACATATGTGATCATTCTAAATCATCCAAGTGGTAATCTATCATTGAAACATGGCTAGGCCCAAAGAAAAATGCGTAAAAGTGGATGTGAACCACCTGATTCTCATAATCTCTAACATCAGCATTTAAAATTGAAAACAATGGATGATATTAAAGTCCACAATTCATGTAGATTAAAATCTTAGAGACTTTAGAAAAAGATGCTCCATTTACAAACGTTTTATGCTATTATGCTAGAAAAAAAAGTTTTAGGTAAAAGGAGTTTCGGCTGTAAGAGATGTGAGATGCAAAAAGTTTTTCATATGTGAGAGGCCTTGTACATGTGAAAAGACTAAAGTATCCTATTATCGGTTCATCTTCTCTAACGCCGATGAGGTTTTGATTCATCGTCTCTGGCATTCGAAAAAATTAATCGGCGCCAGAGAAATTTTGGGTTGCAAATTTTTTGTTCATCTTTTCCCGCGCCAATGAAGTTTTGGTTCATCGCTACCGATTAATTTTTTAAGCGTCGGAAAAGATCGACAAAAAATACATTGGTGTTAGAAACGATGAACCAAAATCTCATCAGCGCCGGAGAAGATGGAAAAAAAATGGTTGACTCAAAACTTCTTTAGCGTCGATTAGTTTTTTTGAGCACCGGAAAAGAGCGATAAAAAACTAATCGGTATCGGAGAAATTTTGGGTCACTAATTTTTTCTTCATCTTTTCGAACGCCGATGAAGTTTTGGTTCATCGTTACCGATTAATTTTTTGAGCGCTAGAAAAGAACAACTAAAAACTCATTGGCGCTGGAGACGATGAACCAAAACTTTATCGGCGCGAGAGAAGATGAAAAAAAATTAGCGATCAAAAACTCCTCTGACGCCAATTAATTTTTTCGAGCATCGGAAAAGAGCGATAAAAAATTAATCGGTGCCGGAGAAGTTTTGGATCACCGATTATTTATTCTTCTTCTCGGGCGCCGATGATAGGTGGAGAAATAACAACAATGGAGCAAAAATAGTGGTTAATAAGTAAAGCAGACGATGACACAAGCCATTTTTCAAATGATTTGACTAGAGAAGCCAACTGAGTGAAGGGCTATACAGTAAAAATGGTGATTAATAAGAGGAAAAGATAAAGAGTTCCCATTAAAAATCGGTTCGCTCTTTCTGCGTTCTCCTTCTAAAGTATAGAGTAGAAATGGCCGACAACAACTGATATTTTTTTATTTTTAAAGCAAAGGACATCAAAAGGAAAGAAGAGATTTTGATTGGCGAGGATTTAGAAAACCTAGGACAAAGTCGGCTGTTACCGGCCATTTCTTCTGCACTTATTAAACGCCTCAGGAGAACTGCATCTGCAGCGCAGCGCTTGAATCAACGGTCGACAAAATAAGGCATAACTAGAGAAATAGGAAAGGAAAGAAAAGGACTGGAAGAAAGTATTTTACGCTATTATATCGAAACTTTTATAACATGAATTTCTTTTATGCTAAGTGCCCAAAAATAAAAAGGAGCCCTGCAATAAAAAGTAATACGGCTCTTTCTTGTAACCGCGACAAAAACGTCAGCCTCTGCCGTCCAAAAATTATTGCAATGTGACTTTAGCTCTCGCTTTCACAAAATTAATATAAACGAAAAATACCCATAGTGTTATATGAAAACATAAACAAACAAAATAAAATAATAGTTTTTAAAATTTATATCATCAACAACATTAAATTAAAATTTTTGATTTTTTACCATTAACACTATTATGCCTCATGATTTATATTATTTTTGTAATTATTTTAAATTGTCCAAATATTAATCCATCATTAGAACGCATCTCAATTAAAAAACAGCATCAATATATTTATGATCTTTCACCAGATAATATGGACTACCCATGTCTTAAATCATTAATAGTATTAAATATTTAAACACCAATTTAGAGTTAGTGAAAAGATCATATATTGAGATATTGATGCCACGTTTTATAATAGGCGATGCAGATCTCAAGATCTATTATATTAAAAATTAGGACGAATAACTATACTCCATCGGCGGCAGCCAACGATTTAAACGGTTGAAATGTCGGCTACCGAAGAATCTTTGGCTGCCAATACCAGTACCCAATAAGTATTAGAGAGCCTTGCCGTGTGCGGCGGGCATTAATGGGTCGGTGATTTCTATTTTTGACCCTAACTTTGACTAACTGAAATAAATTGACGCAAAGATGAGCAGACCGAAGCTGCGTGCAATGGTTAGACTTCACGAATGTAGACGACAGAATCAGCGCTGAGCTTGACTTAATTACATTCAATTATTTTCCACTCACCAATCTTTTAAGTTCGTCCATAGTGAAATACATTGATTATATTAAATTAGATGATAGAGATTATTTATCGAACAAAATTTTTATAATGCACATTATGTTAAGATTATTTTTATTTTTATCAAGTCAACATAATTTGGCGTGAGTGAACTCGAAAACTTAGTTGGTGACTTAGTTGATGAATTTAAAGGTACTCTTATTTATAAGGAAGTATGACAGCGTGTGATCCATTGGTCTCATTTTAAACAAGGAAAAAAGAAAAGCTATTAAAGCAGAAGATAAACTTTGAGTACCTTTAAATTCACCCACTAAATCTTTGAGTTCAATCCCGCTAAATTACATTGACGGCATTAAATCAGGCTATTAAGATTGTTTATTGTCCCAATATAAATCTTGACATCATGACATGGCAGTCTCTTTTATTTCATACAGCACACAAAAAAAAACATAATCTTAAAATCAATTTTAATCCTACAAATTATGTTAGTATCACTTTTTTGAGATATTCGCCGTCTGAAATAAAATATTGGTGATTTGATGGTTCGCCCTGTTTTCAAGATCCCTTATGAAAAATTGGTAGCATAAATCATCCAGATGATCATCTGATTCAACGGAGTCAATCTTATTCAGGGGTGAACTGAAAGATTCGGTACGCGAGGTACTCATAAACTTAGGAAGAGGAAAGAGCAGAAATAGATAGTATAGCATTATTAATAATTTACATTGAGTACAAGGTGGAAACTCTATTTTACTGGATGCACTGACTGAAATCACAATAAGACACCATAGCCAGGTACTTCCATCATACACAAGAGAGAGAGAGAGGGAGAGAGAGAGAGAAAAAGAATAACAGAAACCAGCTGAGCTCGAAATCGGCCTAATGGCCAAAAAGCTACAAGCTATTTCTTCATTCACAAACCCTAACTAAAATCATAATCACAGAGTGAAAAAAAAAAAAAAAAACTGAGTAATTGGGTAAGATTTCCGGGGACATCAAAGCATCCCACTGGTAAAATCTACCCAGCTGACCGTAAAATGGATACTAATAAAAAGAAGAAAGGAAGAAGAAGGTGAAGGAAGACTGTAACTAATCTTCTCTTTCTACCTTTTTCTTCTCTGTTTTTAAGCCTGCATTTCCAAGTCTTTGGAGCTTATAAAGGTGCCATGGAAGCCGTAGGGAACCCTAGAAGGAAGCTTCACCGAGGCCTCGAGCCGTAAATTTGCCGCATTTACTATCAAAAGCTCCGATTCCTCTGTCTTCTCGTTGTGCATGAAAGTAACAACATACCCATCGTCTTCTTTGTCTGAAGAAACATCTCTGGAGACAAAGTATGGCTCCCCACCAAACTTATAATCTCCGTAAATAAACTTATGCACTTCGCCTGTGAAAAGATCAACCTTAGCGAAACCCGACACCTTGGGCCACGGCTCTGCAATGGCGAGATACGCGAACCGGGTCTTCCTCCCCAATAAGTTCCGGTTCACCATCCCCGCTTCCAAGTTCAATTGACTCGGGGCGTCACATATCGGGCTCCGGGTCGATTTACCGGTCTTGGTATTAAGCCGGATTTCCGATAAAACGCTTTTTAGACTCTCTTCGCATTCGTTGAAAATCGAATCGGGTGGCGTCATGCACGACCCGATCACCACGATCTCGTCTGTTTCGGGTTCTTCCCACGCGTTCCACAGGTGGAAGCAGAAACACTCGGGTACTTGGACCCATGAAATATCGGACGAATCGGTCGCATATTTCGGGAGAATTCCGAACCGGGCGGTTTTATTTTTGTCGTAGAGAACCGGCGAGCCGCCGCGGACCATCTCCTGAAGGTTGAAGACCACTTGTTGGTCGGGGATCACGACGAACCTGTCCGTTATTGCGAAGTCGTGCATCATCGTTGGTTGCGCCAAAGGGATCTCGACATCCGGAGATTTCTGGCCGTCGGATGAAAATCGGAAGTACTTGAGGTACGGCTTGTGTAGGACGTCGTAGCTTAGTGCGAAGAGCTCGTTCGTGACCGGGTCGAGTTTCGGGTGTGCGATCATTGCCGAATTGAGCTGCCCTTCGAAATTGAACCGTCCGATCGTCTGGAGATCACCGGAATTGGTGACCTTCACTTGGTACGGGAGGTCGTCTTCAGACATAGCTAATAAATGGCGATTGAAGTAGACGAGGCCCGCGTTGGCGACGCCTGTGCCGTGCGTGTGGTCCACGAGCCCGAACAGGCCGCGCGCGTAGAAGAGAAGTAAACGGGCGATGCCCGAGTGACCGTGTAGCTCGCCGATGGCTTTGGGGAACACGGGCCGTCCGATTGCTCGCTCCTGCACGAGTCGCTGCGTTTCGGTTAGCCGGCACGCGTAGCTGGCTTCGCCGTTGACGAAACGTACCGCGTGGAGCATGCCATCTCCGTCGAAGAGGTGGTGCCCCGCAACGGGCTCCAAGAGCGGGTTCGCGCCGTTACGGACGTAGACACCGTCGAGGCATCTCGGGATACGACCCAATACAGGGAGTTGGTGGCGTACCGGTTGCTCATCCACTGGTGCGAAATTTCCGGCAATTTGTACGGCTGGGTCGGAGGTTTTGGGGAGTGGGTGGCGGCGCTCGAGGGTGTTTGCTATGAAGACGTGCTCGATTGTGTTTAAAGCTGCAGCGGCCAGTTGCTGGAGATGGTTCCATTTGGGTTGTTCACGGATCGGCTGGGATACTGATATACCCAGAGATGAGGAATCTGAACCTTGGTTAAAGGGTAATTGTTTTGGGAGGTCGAGTAACGGAGAGGAGAGTAATGAGCAACGGACGGTGTTGATGTGGTGTTTTCTACTGGGCTTTAGAGTGATCATGGATTTTGAACGGTTCAGATTCAAGAAGTAGGAGGAAGAATTGGGGATTTGGGAATTAGCTCTTGTATAGGAAGGAGTAGAAGCCATTATTAAGATTGAGATTTTTTTTATTCTACCGAGAGAGAGAGAGAGAGAGAGAGAGAGAGAGAGAGAGGAGCAGAGACAATTTAGAGCTTGGCTTTTTGAGTCGTTTGGGCTGGGTTTTGATGAATGACATAAAATGGTTGATATTTATAGAGGGTTTTGGCCGTTGATGACTTGGTGAGAATTATGTGGGGCCAAACCAGACAGAGAAGAGAGAACACGTGGTGGATTTGTGGAAAGGGCACTGCTTTAGGATGGTGACACGACGACCCGGCTGGAAGGGGGGGGTATGCCTTCCTAACTTAGCGCCATGCTGACCCGGCTGAAAGAGACCGGGGGGGTGGGGGGTAACGCAGTTGAGTTTGGGTAGCACTTAGGAGATACTCTCATTTTGGGGTGATCAAGGTGTCCAATTCGGTATCGGGTAACTCTCATTTTGGTGTGATCAAGGTGTCCAATTCGGTATCGGGTATTAGTCCATGAAAGACCGATACGACTCGTCCGATATCGATACATATCAACCTATTTTAAAAAAAGAAAATATAAGTATCGGCCGAAACTGACACCGTATCGGGCGATAAAGTATCCAATATCAATACATATCGGTATCGGCCGATTTTGATACCACGGGTGTCATGATGTATTTCTTTTGGGGTACCCCTATTTGCGCCTATCCAATTACAAGTGAGCGCTATATCAGCCGATGGTGATTATTTTTCAGTCCAAACTTACACACGAGGGAATTAAAAAAGGTTACCTTAAGTCACTTGGCATACATCACACTCCAATAAGATTTTAGGACCACTTTTTGGAATTTGCATCACAAAATAACAAATTTTACCCCTTGATGATATGCCCCACCATATTCAACACGATCAACATTTTCAGTCTAGTCGCTTGCTAGCAATTTGGTAGGCGCAAATAAAGGTACATTCATTCTATTATGGGACTGGACTCTCATGACCCTCATTAAATGATCTTACACTATCAATGGTTTAAGAAGTTGATAATTCATATCATAAAAGTAAAAGCTCATACATCAAAAAACCAAACTTTTGGAAACATTTGAACTATATATCAAAAGTTTAATCTAATAGTATAAGATCTTTTAAACATTATTCCAGGGCCATTATTTAATGTCCTAAGATCACTTAAAATATAAGTATTCATTAGTCATAGGTAGGAAAACCCAAATTTGTAGGAGTTAGGAAAAATTTTAAATATTGCTTTTAAGAATATTTTGAATGTGTATTATATCGGTATCGGCTCGATACTTGATTTTACACACACACATATATATATATATATATATATATATATATATATATATATATATATATATATATATATATATGACTGGGGATATATGCTCACGGGTAGAGATATCTCTGCGCCTATTGATATGGGCGCGACATGTAGTACTTCTTGTAAAGTGATGGATGACATGGAGCCCACTTTACTAAGGTTAATATTTTAAAAGTTATATATCATTTCAGCTTTCATTTTTATGTTTTTAAAAGTTTTTTTTTTTTCTCTCTCTTCTGTATCTTTTTTAAAAAAAATATAGACTTATTTTTTCATATATATTTTACTCAAAAAATAGAGTAATGAAGTATTAGCACTTCGATATAAAAGCGCCGACACCCGTTATAAAAAAGCGCTGGTACCCCAATAATAAGGTGTTGGCATTCTGGTAGCGAAGTATTAACACCCCGACGTCGGGATGTCAGCGCTGAAGTATCGATGCCTCATTTTAGAAGTGCCGCCGTCTCTATATCAATATGCCCGCACTTAAAAGGTCAAGAATGATGCATATCTTCGGCCCCCTTTCTCTCTCTCTCTCTCTCTCTATATATATATATATATATATATATATATATATATATATATATATATATATATGGATTAAGTGATGATTGGTTACAATTATTTGAAATTTTGCTCCTTGGTCTAATAATTCACCCTTTCGGTGTATCTTGGAAGAATATGACCCAATTAGTTTCCCATGCGGTTTTTTCGAACGACAAACGCGTGGTACCTTCCGAAGAAGTCAGTTGTCACTTTCTTCTCCTTTTTTCGGTTGGTAAGCAGCTTGGTTTCCAAACCGCCAATAGGGATGATTATTCATTCGGGTAATTGATTGGAAGAGTTAAAGAAGAGCCGTTGATTTGAAAGATTGGAAGAGGAGATGGGAACAACCTGCATAATCTACTTCTATATAGGGATATTTACCCGATCAATCTTGTCAGATACATCATTTCCTTGAGAGGTCCTATATTTGTAACTTTACCCAAATCGAACAGATTATAGTCAAGCTATTTTCAGCGAGCACAAAAAGCCTGAAATATCCTTTCTTATACATTTTTTTGTTTTATATTATTTAAAATTTTAAATATTTATATTTTTTAATATTTACATGATGTGAAATCGAATCTATGCCATCTGATTTAAAGGCCACATAATAAAATAGATTACGCTAAAGAGAGAGACAAAAAAAAGGCGATATCGCCTCTTTAAAAAAAAAAAAAAAAAAATTAAATAATCGATGATGACTCTTAAAACACTTGATAGCTTCTCTTAACACAGTTGGTACCGACCATTTTAAAAGTCGCCAATGACTATTTACAGAGTCGCCATTGACTCTGTACACAATCGCCATTGACTCTGTACAGAGTCACCGTCAACTGTATAAAAAAAATAAAATAAAATAAAAATAAATAAATAAATAAATAAATAAATAAATATATATATATATATATATATATATATATATATATATATATATATATATATATATATATATATATAATTTTTATTTTTATTTTTTTTTTCACAGTCAATGGTGACTCTATAAACAGTCATTGGCGATTCTTAAAATGGTCGATGCCGACTGTGTATAGAGTCGATATCAACTGTATACAGAGTCGATATCACCTGTTTTTTTATATCTATCTTTGACACTATCAATTTTATATTGTGGCCTTTAAAGCAAACGACATAAATCTCGCTTTACATCGCATAAATATAGAAAAATACAAATATTTAAAATTTTAAATTATATAGGTGTATACTCTTCTTCCTCATTTTAATTTGCTATAGTCTCTGACGAAAAAGGTGGATCTGAGTCGATCCAAATAGCAGATCGGAGTAAATAGGGCTGAGGAGAAAGTGCCGCCACCTTCGCCACCTTTGACTTTTTAGAAACTGTAGCAAATTAAAATGAGGAAGTAGATGATGGTTTTGTGCGTTAAAGAAAGGGGGTAATTTGGACTTTTTGCTATCCTTAGGGTCGGCTAAGCTCTCAGTTGGTCGGTTTGGGTAAAGGTGAAAATATAGGGTCTCTGACGAGGAAGGTGTATCTGAGAGGGTCGATCAAATAAATTTCCCTTCTATATATCCTCATAGGCCACCATTAACACTTAGATCCTGGCTCACACATCAGAAAGCTAAGTGTTGATTCCTTATGAAACACATCCCCAAAACTGACTTGAGAACTCTTCACATAGTACACCGTTGTCACCATCTCTTTAGGGATGTGTGCCGACATTTGCGTCTGATATGTGGGCCATGGTCTCAACATCTATTAATATATTAAAGACTCAGACTAAAAATAATCTCCACAGTCTGATTTAAGAAGGTAAACAGTGGAATCACTAGTTGTGGAGGATGAATCTTTGGTTGCAAAAACCAGTACCCAATCTTTTATTTCTGGCTAACTTTATTTGACTACAACTTTTAATCCTTAGCTTACTTTATTAGACAAAGCATGAAGCCCCCCAAATCACGAGTTTCTTTTCACTATCTATTGAGATACTAAATTATACTAAATTATGCATCGTTTGATTGCTTGAATCAAACGATGTAAGTCGTTTTCTGTCGACCCTGTCACACAATGGAATTTTATTTTTATTCTTTGACAAGGCCATAAGAGTGTACTTATATCGGGTAAGCACCAATGATTGTGATGAGAGACACCATACAACCAAGCCCAGCCACGTATATATCCCAACTGAGTTATCTTAGGTTTCACATGATGGATCTTATAGTTGTGGGTATATTATGGGATAATTAATTTTTTATTTCACGTGACACAAATATAAAAGAAGTAACGATTTCAGTATCAGGAATGAGGAATTTTTAATTTCATTAAGTGAACGATTTATGAGTAGTGAAATCCGAACGCTAGGTATGCAGCTCAATTGGAAGGTGTCACTCTCAGCCTACCTAAGAACTGTCGGTCTATCTAACAAAATAAATAAATGAAAAGCACTCACTTTAGGCCACTTGGCATATCTTTGACCCTCCAAATTCGCATGAAGGAATTAAACCCGCAGCCCTTGTAACATGCCAAATATACGCTTACTGAGAGATTTGAAGCTTACCACACTCTAAATATAGACAATTGTATATAATATTTTAACAGTCAATATTAAAGCACTCTGATCGAATCGTGATTTTTGTGCTTAGTGTGATGCACATGGTTTCAATGCCCAAATTAACCCTTAAATGGTCTGCTTCAATATGATTAACTATTTTGTGTAAGCGGTCATGAGTAATATGAGCGTGCATAGAGGTACCCTATTTGAAAAGTTCAAATGGAGGCTATATACATCCCACACTTGTAGATACTAGCTTTAACCGCCAATCATCAGCCAACAAACGTACCCTACTCATTTTTTACATTTTTTTTATAATTACCTTTAAAGCCTATTTGTGTCATCCATGACCCTCGATTGCAGTAAGGAGTATTATTTAATTAAATTTAAGTGGAAAGCGTAAGGATGTTGATGACACCCTTTTCAACTGTGGCCGTTAGATTGCTCATCTGACATTCTTAAGGTAGTTCACTTGTCCACGTGAGAGGGCGATAGACCACTCAATCCAAGACATTATTTTAATTATATATATATATATATATATATATATATATATATATATATATATATATATATATATATATATATATATTGTTGATGACACTATTATTAAATAAAAACTCAACCCTCGTTAGGAGCACTCTATTTAATGAACTTGTTTATGAAGAGTGATAACATGAACCCTACCAGCAAAATTTATGGTGCACCACCCAATCATTCATCATAATTATGTTCAACTTTTTTGAAGATAATCCGCATTAGTCAGAAAATTGCACCTCTTAAACGATCCTAACCGTCCGATCATTCGACAATTTTTAGCCTATAAAAAGGTTGGACCATGGACCTTCAAGAAGCTGAGTAATCCAATGGTTAAAATTATCTGATCAGGAGAATTAGTAATTTGCTGGCAGAGTTTTCCCAAAAGAGGACCAATGCTTCATAATCTGTACTTAATAGTGGGTAATTTTACAGGAGAACCCAAAATTAAGCTAAAAAAAATCTCCTTTAAAAATGAATATTGGCGAGTGACAGATTCATCGTCTTGAAACGTGTTTTAGCCATTGGATCCCGTGAAAAGTTGACTTTTGCGAGATTTTGGGGCTTTGGATTCCTACAAATAGCTTTTAATTGGGCATATCTATTAGTAAAAGGCGTTTCATAAGGGATGAAGACTTCAAGGAGAATCTAGGGAAGACAAAGTTTTATTGTTTTTTATGTGGTAAAAGATGAATGCATTTTAAATGATGTTCAAGTGATCATATGGCTGACCATCCACAGGAAATGCCGAGTACATTGTATATATAGATGGATGATCACCTGACTCGAGACACCCTCAAGTGGTGACTTGAGCGGGTGACCGTCAGATTGCGGCCAAAGGTTAACCTTGTCGTGATCGGACGGTCATCTACTCGAGTCGTGCGTGACTCGAGTCCGGTGATCATTACCCATATTTATTAACAAAAATATGATAAATAAAGTCACTTTTTTATAAACAAGAATGAAAGTACTTGCCTGCCCTCACAACTCAAAAAAATTGTTAAGTCAGAAAAATTACTTAAAAATTACAGTGATTTTAGAGGGGTACTTTATGGGGAATTAGATGATATTTTTGGTACAGCTAGTCATAATGGTACAACATTGCTCGTAATTTTGGGCATTACAAAGTAAACGAGCGTACCTAATAGAGACCACATTGTGAGGTACTACGTACAACAATGAGGCTAACATGTTCTCCACTTGCGTGTAAGGTGACGCTTGCCAACAAAATACTCAGATGGTATCTATGTCGTCTATCTTACAATGGATGGACAGGTGCTCGCATGCCGTAGGGCCATAAACGTAGCCAAGTTCAGATTTGGCAATCATCCGGTGGACGTCTGATTAAATTCGGATGAATTCGAGAAAGATGAGGGAAAAAATTCAGGAAAATAAACTGATGATTATAAAAGTTGTAATAAATTACTAAATTGTAATTTGTGCCACTAAATTATAATCTCACTAATCTCCCCTAGCTGATTTGCATTGACTGCTTTGAACCTAATGATGGAGGTTTTTGTCCCAATCTTCCACATAAAAGATCATGAGATAATTGGCATACAATCAGCTGGTTTACTTTTTTAGCCCATGAGGATATATCTTAAAAAGTGAATATAAAATCACTTTTGAGCATCATGTGTGCCACGTGAATTTTGGGTCACTTTCTGCTCTTAATGTCATGCGAAATGAAAAATTGACCGTATAATAGTACACCCATAAAAGATAAGGTCACATTACATTTTCACCAAGTGCAAATTTTAAAAATTATTATCATTGCTTTATCACATGCATAACCATTTTTAATATATATGTATTAACATATTTGAAGTTATAAGTGATGTTTGGTTCGCTTACATTAATAATTTCCAATTCAAAAAATTGTATGATGTATGATTTTAAAGCAAGCATCACAATGATAAAAATTTGAAAAATACATGAAATACGAGAAAAATTATAAGAATCGACGAATCAATTGAATATTTGGCAAAAAGTTCGACAAACCACGTATTTAGAAAAGCATCAAGGTTTTTTGTCAATTCGGAAAATTTTGTAAAACGAAGGTCATAGCATTTTTCCTTGCCATAAAATGTCAATTGTGGAATGGGCATGCCAGTAGTAGACTTGTAGCAGAGCTGGTATAGGGTTAAAGACGAGTTCTCAAGTAAAGAAAAAGAGAAAATGTTATAGGAGTTTAAACTAAGGGTTTGTTTGTATAAGGGGAAAAGAAAATAAATCATGAAAAAAGAAATGAAATATAATCATTTTCTATGTTTGACAACAAAATTGTGCCACTGAAAATAATAGGAAAATTTAAAATTTTCTTTTTAATTAAAAATCGACAAATCCATCTAAAATATGAGGATTTCATCAAAAATTTTTTGTCATTATCAATTTCTCTCTCTCTCTCTCTCTCTCTCTCTCTCTCTCTCTCTCTCGCTCTCTTTAATGAATAAATTGAAATAAAATCAACTATAAAAAAATAGTAAAAATAAATATAAAAAAATAAAAAATAAAGCATAAAAAAAGATAAAATAAATAAAATAAAAAAATAAAATAAAATAAAAAATAAAAAATAAAATAAAAAAATAAAATAATGAAATGATAAAAATAAAAAAATAATGAAATGATAAAAATAATAAAATAATAAAATGATAAAAATAATAAAATAAAGAAAATAAAAATAAAAAAGTAAAGAAAATAAAAATTAAAAATAATAACAATTAAAATTAATAACAATTAAAAAAATTTAAAAATAATAATCTAAAAATATAAAAATAAAAATTAACAATTAAAAAAATTAAAAAAATTAATAAAGTAAATAAAAAACAAAGCTAAAAAATAAATTAAAATAAAAAATAAAATTAAAAAAACTAATTACAATAAAATTAAAAAATTTTAAAAATAAAAAAGTAAATAAAAAATAAAACTAAAAAAATAAATTAAAATACAAAATAAATTTAAAAAAATTTAAACCAAATTAAAAACTAAAAATATAAAAAAATAAAATCTCTCTCTCTCTCTCTCTTAAACCAACAAGTTTTCTAAGGTCTCCTCCTGAAATACAACTTCTAAGCCATGAGGTCCGGTCTCTGAAATTTAAATAGCAACGGGGGTGAGGTAAAACTCAACAAATAACCCCCAATAAATAATATAACTCTTTTGTCAATTTTATCAGTCTGAAATTGAGAACTTTCTTTCAAATAAGAATGTCATCAGCTATACCATCAAATAATTCAATATAAGAAGAAAATAACTTAGTTCACAATTGTATTTCATAATTATACAATTATTAATTAATAGCATCGATCCAAGTGCAGTTACATTCATTTCATCATTCATCATTCTTCTTAGATACCAGTTACAAAGGAGGATTCCATATTTTCATCAACCCCATTGTCAACCATGCCGATCCGGTTTGACGCGTTTACTTCGTATTACGGAAGTACATAAATGGACCCGTTCGTCTAATACTAAAATGCGACCCCATGGGGATCTTAATAAAAATCATATCTTATTAATCTTTAAAATATTCATCATTTCTAAAGTTCTTCACATCAGTTTCTTTTGAAAAACTTATCTCAATGCTTCATTTCGAAATAGCAAATGATATTTTATATAATTTAAACTAAGTAAACAATGATTATGACATTTATCTAACAATAATATGATTCGATTTGGAATAATTATCACTGAGTAAAACAAATCTAAACTACTATTATGAATCATTCAGTATCTACTTATCAGCATTATAGTATATACTACGTAAAAACAAAAACATCATTATTTAAATAAGTAGATGTATAAAACATGTTATGGGATAGGTCAATTGCCTCAAACGTTGGATTCAAAGATATTGCGATGGCAGTGTGAATTTTTAGGGTTCTGATGGATACTTGGGCACAAGGTAAAGTGGTCAAGAATAAAGAAGGGACTACGTAGGTCATCGATGTTAGGTTGGGTTCTATCAAGTTACTTCAATACTTATTTTGAAAAATATTTAATATCTAAAATTTTTAATTTAAAACTTTATAAATCAGTTTAAAAACCCTTGATTTAATATTAAACAATTACTTAAATCCTTTTTAATCTCAGAATCTGATTTAATATAGTTATATTTTAATATAAAACCAGTATATAAATAGACTATATATATATAAAGTCGGATTATAAAAATATAAAAATATAGTATAATCTAAAATAGAAACCGAATGAAAAATTATATTATAGAACAGAATATTAAATCAGATTATATAATAAAAACAGATTTATAAAACTAGGATGAAATTCTTGTTTTAAGACAAGTTATATAAAAATAAATTATAAAAATAAAATTTAAAAAAATCAGACTTGTAAAACAGATTATAAAAAAATCAGATTTATAAGATCAGATTTGTAAAACAGATTATAAAGTCAGATTTATAAAATCAAATTTGTAAAACAGATTATAAAATCAAATTTAATACAAAATATCAAATTAATATAATTTCAGATTATATAAAAAAAAATAGAATATAAACCAGATTAAGACTGGAATAAAAATCAGATGAAAACAGAATATAACTTCAGATTAATATAACTGAAATTTAAAATACACTATCAGTATATAAATCAAGATTTTAAAAAGCCCAATCCTTAAGATATAATCTAGGATTTAAACCATCATCTTAATAAAATCGGATTCATCAAAACTAAAAAGAGAATATAAAATCAGAAATTTAAAGAATATAAGATTAAAATGTATGATTAGAACATATAAATCTAGGACTTAAAGAGCCAGAACTTCAATTTAAAAAAACTAAATTTATAAAATAAAAGACAAATCTACAAACATACCTTAAAGAAGAAGGGCAACTTTGAAGAATTGGATGTGGAAGAGAGGAGTAAGACACTCTACATATATAGATTCGGTGGTGACCGTTTGCAATTGAAATGAATTTGCGAGTAATGATAGGCGTTATCGAATTGAAGAAGAAGGAAAACGGAAGAAAACGGCTATTGCGCAGGGTTTTTGATTTGGACTTTAAGTTGAAAGGGAAAAATTAAGGTGCATGGATATACAAGTTAGAGTGTGTGTGTATATGTTTTGGGTCAAATCGGGTCAGGTCGGGTCGAGTTAGGGTTTGGGTCATAAAAGTTTGGGTTGTCAGAGCCTCTCTTTCTAATTTTTTATTTGGTGTGTATTGTATACACCAAAGATAGTCTCTCTCATAATCTCTCCTTTTTAGATGTCTCTCTACTCGAATCTCTATCTTCTAAATTCCCTCTCTCTCTCTACATATTTCTCTTTAAATTTCTCTCTCTCTTTCCTAATCTCTTTTTTTCTCTCTCCTAATTTTTCTTTCTCTCAAAGAATCTCTTTTACAAAAGAAAGTTGGATTTATTGGGTGTGTGAGATGTACATTATCAAAGATGCATATTTTCTATTTTCAATATGCAATTACTCAATCCAAACATTGAAAAACAATGAATTCCTATGAATTTTCAAAGAATTGGAATCCATTTGATCTACAAATCATTTTCCTATGTTTTTCGGAATATTTTCAAACAGACCTTAAGAGAATGACTCCTTTTATCAACATTTAACAATTAATTTTTATTTTCTTGTAAACATTTAAAAAGTAAAATCTTACGTCATTCAATTGTACAATGTGAGCAATCCAAATCATTAAAGTAATAACTTATATGCTGAATTCAAGTGGGCTGAAATAGTTCACACTTATGGCGCAGGCTGATTTGAATTATCTAATCTCTGCAATATAATATGGACAGTTTTGCACAAGGTATAAAAAATCAGCCGATACCAATACGTATCGGTATCCTAATTCAGGTATCGAATACCATATTAGCCAATACAGGCCCATATCGGCCGATACGTCTTGGTTTCGGCTGAGAAGTAGATTTTACCCTTTGAAAAAAATAAAAATAAAAATATGCCGATATGTATCGGCCGAGTCGTATCAATCCTCGGCAAACTGATACTTGAGACCGATACTATTTTGATATCTTGGTCTTGCATACTTTTTAACTATTTGGTTGTTTCAATCCTCTAATAAGCCATGATTCTTTGGTTGAGATATGTGTCATAGATGGAATAACACTTTGGCAAATTATATTGGTTAAATGTGTGTGACATGGCTTAAAAGTGACCTTATCATCTTTAAAAGTGTAAGATCATTTAAACACGGTATTAAAATGCAAGTTAAGCCCAAATCAAGCCTTTAAATTTTTAAAAGAACTTTTCTTAAATCACTGCAATCATAAGTGAATGTGCATATATATAAATAATTTCCATCAACAAGTCTCACTTCACTAGAGCTACTAAAACCAGCTCTCACGGAGAACGGGCGAGGAGTCGAATGAGCACAGGCGCGCTCTCACTTTGGAGTGTTGCCAAACACACCCAACACCTCTACCCTAAATGAAAATATGAATTTGGGTACTTCTATTCGCGCTTTGAAGGCACTTAGTTTTAAATCAGACAATGTAGATTGTTTTACACTCCAATCTTCTACAGAATAGATCTTGAGACTACTAGCGTTGGCGCATTATCAGATGTTCAATTTTTCATTTCGCATCACACACATCTCAAAAAAGTGGCCCTAAAATCATGTGGCACATATCACACTTAAATATGATTTTAGGGCTACATTTTTTAGATCCGTGCCATGTGAAATAAACAATCAACCATCTGATGATAGGCTCATAGTCTAAAGATCCAATATGGGGAAGATTGAGGTGAAAAACAATCTGCATCATCTGATTGAAAGCAGTCAATGATAATCCGATAGGCGCAAATAGAAGTACCCTTAAATATGAAATTAAAAAAACCATTCCAATGTCTGCTACTACAGGTTCGAACTCCCAAGGGTCACGTGTTTGGCGCTGCATTGCTGTTTGTGTAGTCTTATATGAACATGGGTTTCCAATTAATGATGTGAATGATTCTTGATTAAATATGAACATCTATTTTATGCGGGTTCGGGGATCGAGGAGTCGGTTTTCGCCGTTATGAGCAGTTGGCACATGATCCGCGCTCAGAGGAGACTGGAATTCGGTTGAGCACATGAGCTGCGTAACTAGCAGAGCTCAGAGCAGACTGAAGTGTGGGTGAGAACCAAGGCGGGCACTGGGTTTTTGTTTAATTTATAAACCTAGGTTTGCACTTGGCACGTATGTTTAATTGGAATTTACTTTATTTTTATTTTAAAAATGTGCATGTGAGTTTAACTTTTGGACCTTACTCTCCTTACCATACACCAAAATGGTGTTTAAATGATTGATCTTACACCATTAATAATTTAAGATGTGTGTGATCTGAATCGTCAAAGTGATAAATCGTAGATTGAAGCAATGTGCTCAAAATGATGTTTCAAAAAGATTTAACCATTGGATTTGTTGACTAAAATATCAATCGCTATCTTTAATTCCAATGACGGATATTAAAGTTAATCAATTAGATGATTCACAACCGCCGATAGCCATGTTTCTTACGGTTGAGATATGTTCTAATGATGGATTGTCACTTGGATAATTTAGATTGGTCATAGATGTGCGTTACTTGACATAATGATAAAAAATATAAGGGAGCCATTACTTGCACTCGCTTTTTAAGTGATTGCATCGAGATTAAAAAAATACTTTGTATTTTATGGACATATGACATGTGAAAACGTAATTTGGGCCGTTTGATTTAAAGTTCATGATCTATAGACCCTCAGTGAATAAGATTGGCATGAAATATAATATGTCTTGTCATTAAATACAGTCAAAGGCTATTATTTGATTCAACAGTTGACAATAATAGATCATATGATAAATATCGTGTTTTGTTCCAATCTTATCCATTAAGGATCTATAGATCATGAACTTTAAATCAGGCTGCCTAGTTTGCGTTTTCACATGTCATATGTCCCTAAAATACAAAGTCTTTCTTTAACCTCGGTGCAATCACTTAAAAAGCGTGTCCAAGTAATGGCTCCCAAAGTATAATTTTATTGGATAAGATCATTTAAACATCATTTTGATGTTTATCTCTTAAAATTTCTTTTCTTTTTATGAAAAATATACCTCCATTCTTCTCATTTTTAATGGGTAGAAAAACTCTTTAACTAAAAGCACATGCATACATATATTTGGTTTTAACTGAAACCTATTGGTTGTGTATGAGACTACGATCGATCGGTCTCATATAAGACTGCGACCGACCAATTGCTCGTGATTGAGATCGATCAGTCATGGTCTTATGAAAGATTGATCAATCTCATATGAGGCCTCGTGGTCTCATATTGTCTCGTACATGACCCAATCCGTCGCAATCTCGTACGAGAAGGATTTTATTTATTTATTTTTATAACAGGGTATCCGCACCTCTTAGAGCACCCGCCTATGTCCTCTGGCACATGCAACACCCGCATATCATGCATACCAAGTAAGTAAGGGATAAATACCTATGGGTGGCAAACAATGGATGAGATTAATTGAACTTAGAACCTCCTCTTCTTGAGGAACATATTAGACTAATCAGTTGCGATCTCCCATTAATCTGACAGATCTAGTTAACAACAAAATGCGCACGTATTAAAGAATCTGATCGATCTCTTTAACAATAAAATATACATGTGCTTTTAATTATAGAACATTTTAATTTAAATGACATATTTGCTCACTAAAAGTGAATAGGCACAAAACATGTTAATTCTAGTGACAGAATAGTCCTGGCTCTCTCTGATAATAAGAGATAGATAGGACTCTATGAGGCAAAAAAGTAAAAGTTCCAGACCCTTATTGGTACTCTGCTCTTCTAATTATTTGGAGCAGATGCTGCGAATGATAAGGCAGCATTTGGGTTAGCTCTTTCAGGCTAAAAAGTTGCTTTTTGGCTCCAATGAAAAACTATTTTTACATCGGATAATACAGCTCTTCGTCTCATTTGTTTTGGAGTATTAAAACTGTTCACTCTTACATCATAATTTATCTGGAATAGAGCTGCGTCTGCTTTTATAACAACTGCTTACCCAAACACATCATGCGTACAAAAGAGTATCCGCTTAGCTTATTTAATATAAAATAATATATTTATTAGGGAACCATTACTTGCACTCAATTTTTAAGTGATTGCACTAAAGTGAAAAAAAGACTTTGTATTTTTGAGACTTGTGACATGTGAAAATGAAATTTGGGCCATCTGATTTAAAGTCCATGATCTATAGATCCTTAGTGGATAAGATTGGCAAGAAATATAATCTTCGTCATATGAATAAATATCGTTAAAGGCTGTTTATTTGATTCAATGATTGACAACAATAGATCATATGATAAATATCGTGTTTTGGTCCAATCTTATCCACTAAAGATCTATAAATCGTGAACTTTAAATCAAATGACCTAGATTGCGTTTTCACATGTTACATATCCCTAAGTCATAAAATCTTTTTTTAATCTCGCTGCAATCACTTAAAAAGGGTGTCCAAGTAATGGCTCCCTGTTTATTATTAAGATAGTGGGTAATCTGTCAATTTTATTAATATTCTCTAATTGCCGCATTGCCAGGCATCAAATCAATGAGCATAGATGCTCGGCTTTTTCATTGGCGTCTTCGATTTGACTAACTAAAAATAAAAGAAGATATACCATTCAAATAAAAATAAAGAGTACGTTTAAATTCAAGCACCGAATCTTCGAGTTTATTGATGCCTCACGTTGAAACCCATTGACTATTTTGAATTTGACTATGTAGATTGTTATTCACCTCAATCTTTCAAATGCTGCATCTTGAGATTATACTCATATCATCCACCGTTGTTTTTCTTAATTTTAAATGATATTTATTTCCAAAAAGTGACCTGAACATCACGCTAAACTTATCATGCTCAAATAAGGTCACTTTTTGGGATGTGTATTACCTGAAATAAAAAACATATTATATGATGGCACACCCATGATCTCAAGATCCATTATGTGAAAGATTGGAATAAAAAACGATTTACATTGTCGGATTCAAATCGGTCAATGCATTTCAGCAGTGGGTGAAATTAAAGGTGCTCAAAAAAAAAAAAAAAAAAAAAAAATACAATGTAGTTTGAGACGAGTGAGGGTCTCCATCAACCCATATGATATCACACGAGCAAGGGGACCGCACATGCCATATCGTCGGCTCTTGTTTGCCCACGTGTGCACATGGCACAACATGTGCGCCCCTGTGGGTATCATCCCAAGGTTGATCTCCCAAAATCCAGTCAAACAAATGTAGACATGTCTTGTGGTCCTCCAAATTATATATAGGGAACCATTATTTGCAACTGAAGATTAGAAATTAATATATATATATTAATTTCTTCAATTTTTAAAGAATTTTTAGCTGCCAATCTCTAGCTTAAGTCTCAATGAACAAGTTTATTATAGTAATGAAGTTTGGAAGGTAAGATTAGGTGGATCTAGATTTAGGGTGTTGATCTGCCCCAGTTTTTCTTCACACCACCCAACACACTCATTGGGAAGAGAGTGTAAAGAAGTAGGGATGCAACTCATGTGGTCCTTCAACCCATTTATTTTATTTATTTTTTTATTTTGTCTTTATGGATAATTATTGGGAAAGGAGCTCCACCATCATGTGTATCAAATATTAAATGAAGAGTTCCCAACTGACCTAACTAGAAAAAAACTGCCAACTGCCAAGCTCCCCTAACCCTAAACTTAACCTTAATCCTAACCCTAGAATTCCAGATTATTTGCTAATTATCTAAGTGGCACATGACTCTTCACCTCCCAATGTATAAAATAGATAGTCAATGTCTTCCAGGAGCCCAAAAGGGCATGCTACAAAGTCCCCAAATAGTTCAATCTCTTCATTTTGTTCGTTTATGGGATTCGTAACCTCCAACTATGCTTATTCTCAGAATCTGTATAGGAAGAAACTTAAACCAATAGCTTCCCACTTAGTCAAAAAATGGTTTCAAGAGGTTACTCTTTTCAATAAGCCTATTTAACAATGAATTGATAAAGGTCTTGACTTGTGCACCATTCAAATGGTGCACAAGTCTACGATGATGACGACGATGATGATGATGATCAGGGTGTACATGCCCTATGTCGGCACCCGGGATGGCCCGATACCTTAAACCTACTGAGTGATAGACAAAGTGTAATAACCCAGATTTTTGAATTTTATTTAATGGTATTAGATGATGTACCACACAGTGCGTGGTGCTAACGCTCCACACCGGAATATACTCACTTTAGAAATAGTCTGATTTTTTTTATATATCAATATTAGACTCAATGCGGAGTACTCGTCGATACGATTCCAACGATATATAATTTGTCGATTTTCGATAAGAATATAAAAAGTTATGCCCGTTTGAAGAGTGAAGCGGGTTAAAGGGCACAACTGTAAATTTGGGAGAGAATCACCATTTACCTTGGTGCTTACACAAAGCGCTAGAGCAAAACCTCTTCTCAAGCTTTTCAAGTCACGTATGAATTCTACTTGCGTAGAAAAACTACTATTTTATTAAATCTTATACGGAAAGTCTTAATTGTAGCTTAACCATATGTAATTGTATATATTTACTTCTTCTCTCATTGTCTTTCTTTATCCCTCTTCTCGCAAAGCTCGACGCATCTTTCATAATTCCTCGTCGGATCTCCATCGATTTTCGATCTTATCAGAGAATCTTACACCATCAAAGTTTCTCATCGCCGCGACCAATTTATCGTAAGAAAGGAATTCTCGCGAAAAGACTCGGGCATATCGTCTCTCGAATCCGATCTCCATCAACCCAAATTATCGTAGGATTCGAAACACGCTTCAACAAGTGGGTGCCTCTAAATCCATCTTAAATTATTTAGTTATTTCTTGGTTTATATTATGATATGGAGGTTAGGTGGTTATCTACACGTGGACCTCGCGTGGTAGGCTCGAGCAGCGATCCTGGCACAGATCGTTTAAATAAGATAAGATGCGAAGTACGTTGTGTAGGCGTATGGAGTAATTAATAAGACTTACGATATGTCACGTATGCTAAGTTGATAAGACAAATAGGAAAAGAGATAAGAAAATAGAAGCATCATGCACTCTTCATGTTATATTAGTATATTTTTCAGTCTTGATTATGATAGTCTATGAATTATGGATAAGTTTATTTCATTTATTTAAGATGTTGGTTATATTTTAAAAATGCACCGCAATTCAAGCGATTACACGCCCACTGAGTAAGTTATGGTGGATCGATTACAACCCAGAGTTCTGTGATTGAGTAAACTCACCCCTCCCAAAATCTAACGATTTGTGAAAATTTCGCTTATCCGTCCTTGATGATTTGAGAGTCATTGTTGAGGCGGCTTACGTAGATGGAGTTGGCTATCATCCAGGAGAAGCGTAGATCCAATGATTTTACGAGCCTTAAGAGTCCTTTGCTTTAGACTTTATTCTTTGAGAGACATATTCTAGTTATTTTGATATTTTTGTGAGTTCATGTTTAGGACCATTTTATCCTACGTAAAACTTATTTTTTTCTATCTTAGATGCATGGTTAGGATTTATCTTTTTATTGTCTTTTATAATTCCCACTGTTAATTTATGAGTCAATTATTTTTAATGCTATCTTACATGCCTCAATCCATATGCTAAGTCAATTTATAGATTATGTGTATGTCCGCTTATTGCCTTAACCAGCATGCGGTGTCATAACACGGAATTCTAGGCCCTCGATATCGGGTAAGGATTCTGGGTCGTGACACAAAGAGTATGTTAATGGTGTGTGGGGCCCATTTCCCAGGTTTTATTGAAGCACATGGAAAGCATATAGGATGATGGATAAGAATGTGAAGGGCGGTTGTAGATGTGGACTGTGGTGGGGTCTCTTTTTGACTATAAAAGGAAAAAAAAAAACCTATTACAAAATGGGGTTGCAAGTTGCAAGTGGTAGGATTAGTGGTTAAACAAGTATTTTGCACTCTATCCTACTTAAGTTGCTAATCTTCAAACCATTTGGGGGTCACTACTGCTTTTTGGTCTGAAAGGAAAATCTCCCTTTTGATCATAGTTAATTTGGAAAAAAAAAATTAGATCCATATATTTTACCTAACTTCAATCAGTTCAATGAAAATATCTTTCCCCCCTTTGTCCATTGAAAGCCTACAACCTCATGTTTTTGTCTCCTTATCAGAGTTGGTAGGGACTGCTTAGTTTTCTAGTTCCTACTCCTATTTGAATAATTTATTTAAAAATAATATGTAGAGAATACAAAAATAAGAAATATTTATATTGGATTGCCCTGAGTACCCATTGGTTGTGCCATATTTCCCCATTGCAGTCTTTGTTATATCCCCTTGATACGCAGTAGTTTACATTTAAATGAACATTATTTTGGCATGCAGAACTCCATCCTCTTTTTGCCCATTGTTTAATTTGACCGCAAATATATATTGGGTACCATTATTCACACCTCACGAGCCTTCTTTCTCGCTCCAGTAAAAAATAAAAAGCAAAAACATAGTGAGGGTGTGAGTTTAAAAAGAGTCTTTTTTTTAGTGGAGTTTTTCAGCATTGGGGTGAGAAAATAATCTCATGGCGTGTGAATAAAAGTACCCATATATATTGTGTGGCAATGTTTCAAGTAATTGGCCTCAATAATCTACATTAGATGATCATTATCATTTCTAATTCCTATAGTCTCCTCATTCTGTGGTCTGCCATTTTCCAATTAGATTTTTTTTGTTGGAAATCCAGTCTATCTTAGCAATGATTATTATTATTTTTTTGGTAGAATGGCCAAATCCGGAGTTGGTGAGTCTTTGGTGCACGATTTGTGAACCTAACACCAACTCTATCTTCAATGTTATGTTATCATCACAGCCTTATCACATCTATTCGAGGCCGGCATTGTGAATATTATTTCTCTACATTACAAAATATAAGACTATTAGCGGTAGCCAAAAAATGTCGCTATTAACAAAAAAACTTGTTTAAATAGTGATATGACTAATAGTGGCAATTTTATGTGTTGCTGAAACACCTTATTTTTGTAGTACCACTTGTTTCTGATAAGCGCTAAACTTTTTATAACTTTGCAATCCTTCATATCCTTTCTCACAACTTCTTTTTATATCTTCACTAGCCTGTTAGGGTTTTAAGGATCTCCCCATTATCCAATAAGCGAATAAAACTTTAGCATATCTTTCACCGAAGAGGGTTTTGACATGATATTGTTCTTGATTTGATGAGGGGCCATCTCTTTCTTTGCACACCGTAAAGAAGATGAGGTTCTCTTGAATCTCTCCAATTCAATGAAAACTTTGTGTATAGAAATAGAGACTATACATCTTTTATATAAGTCTAACTATGATTAGAAACTTGTCGATCAAAGAATCTAATCGTTAGAACTGTCATATTAATGTTAGGATAAATTAAATCACAACCCTTGATTTAATGAGAAATATTAATTAGGGTTAATTTAGTGATTTCTCTCTTTATCTCTCTAAGTCAACAAATTTAGCTTGACAAAGGGAAAAACCCAACATGATCTTCCTTCTCCTACTTCCCTGGTCTTGTAGAGAGAGAGAGAAGGAGAAGATTAAGTCAGAATTGAATCGTGTAAATGAGTGACGCTTTGGCAGATCATGAATCGCGAGTTTAACACCAAAAAAAGAAGAAAAAAAAGTATTTTTAAGGGGTGGGGTGGTGAACCGTTGGACGGTCCATAAGGGCCCTCACTTAAACAATTTCCAAGCAATGGGGCGGGGCCCCTATTGCACTATGTTGAGTACTACAGAATTAAGCTTATACAATGTACATGCTTCAAAATCGTCGACCAATCGCATTCTCCTAATCATCATATATGGCTCATTCCTCCGGGTCTTCGTGTATGCCATGTGGCAACCATATTTTGGGTATACCAATAAAACTCGACACGTGGAGTCCAATGATTTTATGCTTCTGTAACCAATAAATATGAGGTTCTAGATATTTATTTTGATGCCGCTTTTCAACTACTCATGTTTCCTCCAATAA
The DNA here is from genome assembly GCA_021018995.1 of Chloranthus sessilifolius. NCBI lineage: Eukaryota > Viridiplantae > Streptophyta > Magnoliopsida > Chloranthales > Chloranthaceae > Chloranthus > Chloranthus sessilifolius. The sequence continues at coordinate 8,200,123 of CM037589.1, read as the reverse complement.
CTATCCTCCAAAAAAAATAACTATCCTCCCAAATTTTAAAGCACAAGTCAGTTTTTAGTAAGGGAGCCATTACTTTCACACGCTTTTCAAGTGATTGCACCGGATTGCACCGAATTTAAATAAAAGCCTTATAAGTTTAGCGACCTCTACTATGTAAAAACACCATCTAAGGCGTTTAATTTGAAGGCCGTGATTTAAAGATATCAATTACAAAAGATTAGAACAAAATATAATTTTCATCATTTGATTAAATGAAGTCAAAAGCTATTATATAATTTTACAATTGACTACAATAGATCATATGACGAGTATCGTGTTTTGCTCCAATTTTATATACCAGAGATCTATTGATCATAAACTTCAAATCATACGGCCCATAATGCATGTTTACATATCACATGTCCCTAAAATATTAAGTCTTTCTTTAAATTTGGTGTAATCACTTGAAAAATGTGTGCAAGTAATGGCTCCCTTTTAGTAATGGCTGAACATGGAGGCTAAATTAGACTACGGAAATTGTTTTTCACCCCAACAGCCATCTTGAGACCATGGGTGTATCCAAGGAATAAAAAATTGGCCGATAGCGATACATATTGGCTAATTTGTATCGGTCCACTATGGACTGATACCCAATATGTCTCCTTGGGCATACCATCAGACGATTATTCTTTTATTTCAAATAGCAGACACCCCAAAATTTAACCCTAAAATCACATTTGAACCTACTGTGTAAAACATTATTTTAAGGTCACTTTTCCAGATGTGTGCTTCGTCGAGTCAAGAAATAGTATGGCCATGATTAAAAGATCTATTGCATGAAAGGAAGTCCAGTTATTTTATGCCTCTGAAGGTGTTGCATGTGATGAATGATGATAGATATTGTATTTCTTTTCATAATCGGTGTATTGTTAATTCTTTATTTCTTTATGGTCTTCAACCATGTGGAATGACCGAATGGGCCGATAGAGATCGTGTTTCGTATGAAAAAAAAATCTTTTACATCTTACATTATGACCGTCAGATTTGATGGAATAGTCATTTTGTTTTCATTTGAGACACATCCCAAATATTGGCACGAGTCGGGTAACCAAGCACTCGACATTTCACTTTTTAATATGATAATGAGCTTGAACCCAATTTATATGATTGAGTTTTAGACAAAAAATATAAAATTAGCGAGTAACCAAGCTCTCCATCACTAATTAGTTATAAAAAGAATTTATTAGTAACAATTCTCCATCAAACTAATTAGTGATGGAGAGCACTCCTGAAAATTACTAGTGATGAAGAGTTCTTTTTATCGAAAGATTAAATTATACCCTTATAAAATGGACGAATATATATTGGACGCCCGTCTGATATATTGGGTGAAAGTCAAATACTAGACAATTGTCTGATATACTTGAGAGAGAAAACCCTAAATTGGAAGATTGTCTAATGAGTTTAGGAGAGAGAGAACTATTCATCTGTGACGACCTAGGCCCACTTGCCACGATATTGTCCAGTTCTGGATTTAGACCCTCTCCTCAATTTTGTTTCTGGCATAGGCTTAAGTCCGTGCTCAAAACGCACTATGGCATATAGTATCGACAATCACATATAGCCCAGGGTCAAGACTTTTCTCTATCAAATGTGAGACTATTACAACCTTCCAGCTTATAGAAGAGCCGTCCTTGACTCTTATATCATTTTGGGACGACTCAGATCCATAATATCACAATATTATTCGATTTTGGGCTTAAATTCTCGCCTCGATTTTGTTTTTTACATGGGCTTAAATCTTCACTCAAAATGCATCATGACATGTGATGTCTGTAATCACATACACTTCAGAGTTAAAAATTTTCTCTATTTAAAGTGAGACTATTACATCATCACTAGTTATTTTTGGGAGAGCCCAATCTAATTAAGTTTGATGAAAGGCTCTACCTAACTAAAAACACATTATAGAAACCAGCTTCATTGGCTTCAACCGTGTGGGATAGAAATGAGATATCATAGCTTCCCATCACATCCTCCAAACTTTCGACCGTTATCATCGGTGTATTGGGCCCCAGGATCTCCTTACCGTCGGCATATGACGAGTAACCGAGCCCCACAACACAAGCTAAACGGTGAATGGGACACACGTACGGCGTAATTTAGCAAAGTCCACGTGACGACCTATGGTTTCTCGCAAACTGAGTTTTGTCTTTAAAGAGCAGTCCAACGTAAAGGCCTTTAGATACAAAAGTTAGTTTATGCTGCGTGGCCCACTTAGGGTTGGCAAGTTCGCACATAACATAGTGGGTGGACGAGTCTTAGGCTGCGTTTAGGATAGCTCTCCCAAGCAAAAGAGCAGCTCTTTGGCTCTTCTTATGAAGAGCTATAATTGTTTTTGGTAATACAACTCTTCGTGCTTTCATGGGGAGCTGGATATCCATCAAAAATTGATTTACACAAAGGGAGCCATTACTTGCACCCATTTTTCAAGTGATTGCACTGAATTTAAAGAAAGACTTGATATTTTAGGGACATGTGATATGTAAAAATGCAATATGGGCCGTCTGATTTGAAGTTCATGATCAATAAATCTCCGGTATGTAAAATTGGAGCAAAATATGATACTTGTCATATGATCTATTGTAGTAAACTGTTGACTTATATAATAGCCTTTGACTTCATTTAATTAAATGATGAAAATTATATTTTATTCTAATCTTTTGCAATTATTATCTTTAAATCATGACATTCAAATCAAATGGCTTAGATGTTGTTTTCACATAGCAGAGGTCGCCAAACTTTCAAGTCTTTGTTTTAAATTCGGTGTAATCCGGTGCAATCACTTGAAAAGTGTGTGCAAGAAATGGTTCCTTTACTCAAATTACAAGGCTCATTTCCCAGATCCCGTCATGTAGGGTACAATTCGATCGCGTATCAACGAGCTAAATAAATGAACCCGTATATTTTATAATCTATATTTATATATTAGATAATGAAATGGCTAACCCTTAGGGTACGTTTGGTTCATTGTAATTGGTTCCCTGTAAAAATTACTTTACCTGTAAAATGATGTTGACTGGATTACATGTAATTTTACTTTTTCTCATGTAAAATACATGTTTGTTTCACCGTAAAATTTTGGTGTAAAGTTCACTTTTTGTAAAAAATAGAGCCTTTGGGATTTGCTTTTTACTTTTGCAAGTAATATTTCAATATTACAAGCCATCACCCTCGTAAGTCAAAAAAATTACAAGCAATTTTTGTGGCATAATCCACGAAAAATTACGATGAAACAAACGACTTTTGGTATAAAAAATAGAGCTGTTGGAGTGATATTACAAGCTTTATATGTAATATCCCCCTTTTACATTGAAGCGAACGTACCCTTAGTTATAGATTCTATTGCAATTGTCTTTATCCTCTTTTAAGTATATTTTATTTATTTAATTGCCTTCGTTTAGATCTATTTGCTCTTGGCATATTTTATTTATCTAATGTGCTTTCTTTTAAGATCTATTTCGAAACCTAATTCTTTTAGATCAATACTGCATCTCCCGTCATTGAAAGTTTACTTGAATTTTTTTAATTTATCAAGTAACAAAGGAAATCACCAGTAGTTATATCAGATGTCCTTCCTCACATGATTAATATTCAAATCATTTTACCTCATTTAGTGTGACATTTACTAATTTACTTTGTTTAATGTGGGTTCTCTTTCTTTTAAGATGTTGATGCCACTGTCACCGATAAAAGTACTAGATCTTAGATGCACTCAAACTAAGTTGGTTTTTACACAATAAATGATCCTTAGTGCTATTTAAGAGCAGTGCCCATAGATTGTGTTCCAGGCTATCTTGTATTATATCGGGCTATAGAAATGATGCAGATGCTAGATATGTCATTTTGGGATCATTCCTTTTCTGTTTTGCATAATTTCCATCATCTTTCATTTGTTCTTTTCTTTCTTTTTGTTTTATTCGTCTTTCCTAACTGATGCATCATTTGCTTTAAGGAGTTAGACTTGGTGGTCTACTTTTATTTCCATTTGGATCGAGGTCCATTAATTGGAGTTATTTAGCATGAGTGGGTGATGGCACACACTTTTGCTTGGGTGTTGCCCTCTCGGTTGACCCATTTGATATTGGACTATGACCAATCTAATATTGGACCTTTACCCATTTGATTGTGGACCGAGACCCATCTGATGTTGGACCCTTACTCATCTGGTTTTGGTTCGTGACCCATCTGATGTTGGACCTTGACCCATCCGATATTGGACCCTGACCCATTTGATTTTGGTCCATGACCCATCTGATGTTGGACCGTGACCCATCCGATGTTGGTCCATGCCCAGTCTGATGTTGGTCTATGACCCATCTGATGTTGGACCGTGACCCATCTGATGTTGGACCATGACCCGTCTGATATTAGACTGTGACCTATCTGGTGTTGGACTGAGACCCATCTGATGCTGGACCTTGACCCATCTGATGTCAGACTTTGACCCATCTGATGTTGGACCGTGACTCATTTGATTTTGGACCGTGACCCATTTGATGTTGGACCTTGATCCATCTAATGCTGGACCATGACTCATCTGATATCGGATTGTGACTCATTTGTTGTTGGACCATGACCCATCTGATGTTAGACCTCGACCCATCTGCTGTTGGACCGTGACTCATCTGATGTTGGACTTTGACCCATCTGATGTTGAACCTTGACCCACCAGATGTTAGACCCACCCTTCTAATTTCGTTTCGTGGGGTGATATTAAAATAATTAAAGTATCTTTATCTAAAGAGAGTGGTTTCAGGTGGTAATATAAAATTAATATATTATATACTTATACTTTATTATTATTTTATTTTCATATAAAACAAAGGTACTTGATTACTATTTTATCTTAATGTTATAAAATTATCTTATAAGGTATATGAGTAGTAGTATCCCCTGTTAGAGTCCAATTAGTTTCCTTTCTATCGATGGATCGACCTATTAAAATCGATCAATTGATCTTGTGCCAAACGACAGCTTACACCTTATTAAATTTGATTTATCGATTTTCATTTTTCGATCGATCGATTCTCGTCCGAACAGACGACTTGATTCACACTAAAATTTCACTATTGTACAACCAAAAACTTAGTGCATATTAATCACTTGCACTTTGCGATCAGTGGTCGTAATGCTCTTAACTTTTAAAATAATAATATTTAATTTAGACATTTAATAATAATATATATAAATATCACTCTTATCGCTTCAACGCTACCATTTTGATAACACGAAGTGTTAGAATTTTGATATCTTGTGAAAATCGAACTCTGACCTTCAAATTATCGAAAACACACTAATTACTTCTCTACTCTATATTTATTGACGTGTTATGTAAATAAATAAATGTATAAACATTATAATAATCCTGATGTAAACTTTTATATGCTTGATAATTATATGCTTCCATCTTGAGCTTGATGTATGAGTTTAGGTCATGAGTATGCGAGTGTATGAGATCATGCCTACGCTTGAGCATGGTAATTCGCTGAGATAATATCGAAGCGAGGAATATATCATATTCACATGCCCTACAACTCATGGTGGTATGAGACATTATGACGAGTAAGATGAGTACGAATTCAATATAACCTTGTATATAGTGGCTCGATCACCTCGAGTTCTAATACGATATGATAAGATAAGAGTTAAGATACGATGTTTGAACCTTTAGGTCATAGTCATGATTTTCATAGTCACGTGAAACTTGGAATGTAGACATCCATGTAAGGATATAACACCTCTATGGTAATATGGGTTGTCACACAAAGTACATCCAGGTTACTACGAAACTCGTCCCTTGAAAAGCATAATCGCCTCCTTCATACAAATGTAAGCGCTTCGAATCAAGTAGTCTTCTCTTATGTTTTTTCGAATATAATCATAGCAAAATCACGATGTTAGGCACAGACTCCTAATGCATCACCACATTTTGCCTTTTCTGATTTTGTCAGTGTCAGTGGTAACCATTGTTAAAGCACTATAAATTTAAGAAAAGAAGGGACCGTCGCATCAGCAACAGAGGTGCTACGTGTCTAGCTCCTATCAATATGTGCAGAGATATCTCTGCGCCCGAGTACATATCCTCGGGCCTCTCTCTCTCTCTCTCTCTCTATATATATATATATATATATATAAACTTACAAACTACATTTGGTTCGGTTTTGGCTTGGGGAGGCTTCGATCCAAAACTAAAACAAACTTTATGGTTTTCCTTTTTCCAAACCAAACCTAAATCGGTACCTGTATAAACCGGACCAAACCTGGCGGTTCGGTTTGGTCCGTTCAGTCCAAAAAATGCACAACCCTAGTCAAAAGTGAATTTATACGAATTTCAAAAAGCCAAAAATCTATGATGGGGGATGTTTGAAGCGCCTTTTGGGCATGGATTTCGTCAAAAATACATTTACACGACTTTCAAGGCCCTTGTGTTTAAACGATTATGATCCAATTTAGCCATGCGTCCATCAAACTTGATTTGCATGAAGTGTACTACATGGTAAGGTTACACTTGAGTACCTTTAAACTACAAAAGTAAGGTGTTTTAGAGGCACTTGCTATTAAGGTAATTTTTGATAGCGATAGGACTAATAGCAGCAATTTTTTTTAACAAAAAACTGCCGCTAATAGTCTTATAACAAAAAACTGCCAATAATAGTCTTATTTTTTGTAGTGATGCACTCACCGAATCTTTGAGTTCACACACGTTGAAACACATTGACTGTATTGAATCAGACGATGGAGATCATGTATCCTCCCAATCTTTCACATGATGGATCTTAAGATCATGAGCGTACTATTAGAATGTTTTATTTCACATAGCACACATCTCAAAAAAGTGGCTTTAACATTATGTGCACGATTAAAATTGATTTTAAGGTCACTTTTTAAGGTGTGTACCACATGAAATTAAAAAACGACCGTCTAATGGTACGCCCATGATCTCAAGATCCCTCGAGTCAAAGGTTGGGACGATAAACAATCTCCATCTTCTGATTCAATATAGTCAATGTATTTCAGCGTGAATGAACTCAAAGATTTGGTGGAAGGATTTAAAGGTAGGTAGGTACCTTACACTTAAATTCACTTTAAAAATAGATGAAGGCATTTTTGTCCAAAACAACCAATATAAATGGTGTTCGGTACAGTGTCCGTGTACGTACTTAGGCCTACCCCGGTCAATCGCGCTTTCAAATCCGTCTTCCATTCCTAGACGGAGTTAGCGCGCGCCTTCCATATGTTTGAAGCAAAAGGGCGTTACATTATATCCGGGTGGTGGGTGGGTTCACAACATCAACATCAAAAAACAAAACATATCAAGCGCGGATATATCATCAGGCAAGCTAGGTTGAAATTGGGCTTTAAACGGGTCAAATCTACGTACTTTATTAATCGGGCCATGCCAAGCCAACTGCTTTATTAATCGGCCTACCTACCTTTGCTCGTACTCATCTCATCTCGGGCTCGATTGGGCATGGCCGGGCCTGTTGATACCCTGGTTGGGAGAGTTGGTCTCATTTTTTTTTCTATTCTTTTTAATTGAAACAAGGGTACTTGTATTTACAACCCAAGATTCTTCCCTCTAGGTCGATTTTCACATGCTTAAATCGTTGACTGCTTTGAAATAGATGATGAGGATCATTTTTCGCCCCAAGTTTTAACACAATGGATCTTGAGATCATGGACCTAGCATCCCACGGTCAGATTTTGACATACATCCCGAAAAGTGAACATGATCATCAACATTCGTCAAATGTGGTTCTCGGATCACTTTTCGAGATTTGTCCATATGAAAATAAGAGTCTAGCCATCCGATGGTAGAACCATGATCTCAAGATCCATTGTGTGGAATATTCGAGTGAAAAATGATCTCTATAGTCTGATTCAAAGCAATCAATGATTTAATAACATGAATTTTGGATTGATTAATATAATTGGTCTTATTATTTTTAGCCATTTCTAGTTCTATGAAGGGTCTAAAAAGAAGGTGAGTCATCTGAATCTAAAGCACCCAATTGAGTTTTTAGACATTGATCTTGACTTTGAAGTCTGAAAGGCTCATTTCTAAATACTTTGGGTCACGTGAAATAATTAGTTATCCTGTTAATCACTATAAAAGGGTTGGACGGACGGCATTAGCCAGTGAAAGTGTGAAGCAACTTGTCATGGTCCATTTAGGTAGGGCAAATCTGAAAGAATTAACACGTGGCATGAGGCAGTGAAACCACTTGTCATGGTACCATTTGGTTAGGGCAAATCTGAACTAATTATTCTGATACGTAGATTAAATAGGATAATGACCACTAGTGAGGGCCTCGATAATATGTCTATCGCTATCGTGACATGTGTCAACACACCATTTGACAAAATGGATGCGTATGTTTTATTATTAAAAGTTTAGTGAGAGTCTGGGCCCTTACTATTTGATATCCATATGCTGACGTGGACTTGTAAAAAGATAACCAAAAGGAAGTGTAACCTTAGCTCTCTGGATCATTGCCGCTCCAAATTCAAATGTTGACCATTTGACCATTAGAGAATTGAAAGAGCCCCTTTCACATGGCCAAAAAAATTAATACGTAAATAAGTTTTGTGGTCTACGCTATTAGTATGGAATAGAAGTTGCAGGAGGCCTTTTATTTTTTTGACTTTTTATTCATTGACCTGAGTCTAACAAGGCCAAGCTCTTGAAATCTGGCCTTTCATTTGAGGATCCTAGAAACCCTAATTGGAAATTCCTAGAAACCCTAATTGGAAATTTATTATTAAAATTATAATATAAAGAATAAAAATAAGAAGAAGATGAATGAGAGAAAGAAGAAGAAAAATTACTACAATCGATTATATTATTTACGTTTTTTCTAATATTTTCACAAAAGAAAGTGTATAAATAAAATTATAAATCTAGAAGTGGGAATGAATATGGATAAATGAATAGTTATCTAAATAAGGTATATTCTAATACTACCCCTCAAGTTGGAATGTGAACTTGATAACATCCAACTTGAAAGATAAACAGTTACGGGATTACATAACAATCACATAGATTCACGATATATCATATATAGGCTAAAGAAGAAATAGGAAAAGACATCCATTAAAATCAAAGTAAAAAACATGCATCCATTAAGCAAATCAATGTGAAAATACATTCATATGAATAAGAAGTTATCATTTACTAAATGTAAAAGAGATGAAGACAAAAAAAATAAAAATTATATGAGTCAATTTCTTGTAGAAGAGATAAAAGGAAAATGAAAAGTCTATGTGTCAATAAACTTTAAGAAAATATGATAGTGTAAGCAATGCCAGGATCATAGCTCTATACCATGTTAAAATTATAATATAAAGAAGAAAAATAAGAAGAAGATGAATGAGAGAAAAAAGAAGACAAATGGCTACAATCGATTACATTATTTATGATTTTAGGTATATTCTAATAATTTAAAATGCCACTAGAGAAAGAAAATAACGAGGGATTCGGTCAGTTTTTTTGTTTTTGAACTTTGTGTATTTTATTGAGTAAAAAACATGGAATACTGTGCTTGAAATTTCTAATTAAAACACATGTTAGCGTCGCGGGCATTGCTAGAAAATCAGACTTCTCAGAGAAAATTAGAATAAATATCCGAGCAAAATATAGGAAACCCAAATGAATAAGGGGAAAACCTACATGAAGAGGAAACCGAAATATTCAGAAAAAAAAAACCTCTAGAAAAATAAACAAGAAACTAGACTATACACCCTAAGTTCCTAATACAAACCACTGATAAACTAAATGAGCTAATCGTCATCAAATCTTCTAAGAATGAAACTTAGGGTAGAGATATGACTGTGTGTCGTTGCTCATCCGCTAATGCTCATAATACAATCTTTGAAGAAGATTTTATCATTGAGGGATCCGTCATTGCATCTTATACTGTTTCTGGTGAGCCAGACATTCCGCATTATGGAGATGTGGAGGTGATTCCAAATCCACTTTTTAATACCGTCTCCGAAAACAGCCGTATCCCAAGACATAACCCAGTAGCTACGAAAATAGGATAAAAAAAACATAAAAAATGGAGGATTATAGTTGGACAAAATTTACAATAATTTCCGTTACCCAAAACCAGCGCGAAGCCACATAGTCAACTTGGGGGCTCAAGCCCCTATTTAATTCTTGAATTTTTATATGATTTGCTTCTTATATATACAAATTTGTTTTGTGTATAATCCTCCAAATCTATTATGTGCAAGCCCTCTAAATAGATGGTAAAATAAACTATTAATATCTATTGATGATTGCTAGCCCCATCAACAGAACATCTGGCCAATACGAAAATGTTTCCGTATTTTTTTTATGTGCACACCCATGCTCATGCTTGCAAAGTCATTTATCGTATATCTAGTTGCGGGTCACAACTTGTCCGTAGTTGGCAGGTTAGGTTAAGATACATATTAATGAAATTGTGAGAGTAACTAGTAAGGACCTAATCAATACACCAAACGCACTTAGGCATGAATGAAGCTAAATTTAAGCCCTCATCACATTGGAGTTTATAACACTACCATGCTCTCATATGTGGTGCTAGCTTTTTATTAATTGAGCCCAATATGTGGTCCTAGCTCTCATATCATTTGTTAAGAAATAAGAACTTAACCTAAACCACCAAGCCTTAACGGATTAGAAAGTCATGTCCTTATTACTTTGGGTAGTTAGATATTTAGATGATCTATTAACTTCAATTAGAATAAAACAACAAAATATACAAATAGTATCATTTATTTATAGAGACCAGTCAAACCTAGTCTTATTTAAATTAAAGAACTAAATAAAATGATAACATATTTTATTGGTAACTACCCAAATGCATAAAAATATGAAGGCGGGAGAGATTTGTGAGGAAAAACAAGATTCCCAATAGGTAGACTTTTAAAAACCACACTTACTTTCCAATTCCAAGATTCCAAGAGGGCCAAGGAAGAGCATGCCGTGCACGCTTAGCTTTTACAGAACGAATTCTCTAATGTGTATCCAATGTAATGAGGAAATGGTGGCAGTCCATATCCGTGTGGTTAGATTCCTATTACCATTTGACTAAGCCCTGATCAATTTGGCACCCTTGATGTGAGACCCTAACCTAATTTGGGTTCTATCCATTGTTCTTTGTTTTTATCATGAAGCTAGCAATTGCCTTATAAATTCAAGACTTCCAAACTGCTAAGTAATTTTCAAGTGCAAAATTGCCTAACTTTGAGCGTGGACTAAGTTGGTATAGCTAACGTAAATAACAACATCAACTAGCTAATTAAGAATGCCCAAATTTTTTTAGAGTTGGAAATAAAAAAACCCTTCAAATATGGCTTGTAAGTGTCTACAAAAAAATGATCTCCTAATTTGAGTCACAGGATATGAGCTTATGGCTCTAGCTCCTATTAACTATAAGTAATTTCAATTGCCTTTGAAAAGTCAAAGACATTTGTTGCAGTCAATAGGATCTAGAGTGTTGGGATATAATTTAGGGTTGTCAATGGGTCAAGTCGAGTCAATAGTTTGGCTGCCCGATAAGAGAATTGTAAATGGCGGACCCAACACAACCTGATGTTGCACTCAAGTTGATCTGACCCGAAAACCTAACCGGACCGACCCGGTAAAGAACCCATATATATATATAGGGCTCGTGTTAGGTCGACTTGACCCTACAATACCTCTTGGTCAATCCGACCAGAACCAAGTCAAAGGGTTGGATGTTTCATGCCCGACCTGACACGAGAGGTCAAGTTTATGTACCCGACCCTTTATAATATATGGTCAGGTCGGGAATCTGGTCATCCCAACCCATAGACAGCCTTAATATACTCCCATGACTGAGTGAAAATACGGGCAGAGCTACATAGAGTAGTGCGAGAGGGCTGTATAAAATATGCATCTTATACAATATTTTTTATTTATAAGCCTTGAAATCTACGGTGTACAAGATCCCGAATCTACGATAAAACAATTATTAGCATCTATCAACCATTCTAGACCTCACCACAAGGTAATGCTGGCTATGCCCGAGTTAGAGGATCATAACAGTTTGTATATATACCTTTATTTTATTATTTATACGAAGTGTAGCTGAGTGGGAAAATGGCTTTCACCTAAGTGCATTTACATCTTTCGTAAAGATTCTTTCCATTATTCTAGTTTGGTGATGAAAATTTGGAGTCTTAAGTTGGTATAGACAGCTATATATTACTTCATATACAACCCCAAAACTTTAAAATTGTAAGAAAAAAAAATGAAGCAAAAATTTGCTTGAGTGAAAATAAAAATAAATAAATAAAATTGCTTGTGTAGATATTTAGTAAGAAAATCTAAGATGGAAGACAAAAACTTTGGTTCAATTAATTAACATGGCCCATGAGTGGTTCTTTACTATTTTCTAGTTACTTGCTCTAAGTTTGTCTAGTGTGAATTCTCTCAATCTTGATGAGCATGCCCAGCCATGGGTGGGCCGGCTACCTGTGCCATTGCCACATACACTTTATTGATAAGCTTATAATGTCGGTTAGCTAGGGCCATTATATAAAGCGAGAAGGAGGAGGTTGAGACGGGGACAACAATATTAAACATTTGAGTTTTTAAAAATAAAGATAAAAATGATAAATATATCCTTTAAGAAAGAAACAAATGCATCAAAGAGTCAAAAAAAATAGGAGAATTGTGGCTAAATGAGAGGACGATTTTTCTCATTCATCGGCACGCGAGCATTCCACTAATATCTATAACGTCGGTGATGATACATTTTTTAATATATAATAAATATAATTTTTAAAATTAGACTATGAAAAGGATAAAAGCCAAAAAAGGACTTAAAAAGTCAATAATGGCAAATCATTTTTATATATACCAAATAAATGTTAGTTAGTTAGTTAGGATAATATTCGTATCACAAGCCATATCTAATTTTAAACGTAAATAGTATAATATTGTGTATAAAAAAAAATACTCAAGCGTTGAAAACTCATCAGTCTTAGTTCCATTTTTATTAAATTTATTTAAAATAAAAACATATAAAGAGACCTTTCGGTGGGATCATTAAGTTCAACGAATCATAAAAACATTCTTAATAATTGAAGGCATAATCTTATGCCACTTGTAAACTAAGGATTCCCAAAGTTAGGGAGACCACTGAAAGAGGAGTCAAAAAAGAAGCGTCCAAGTGCCAGGTGCCTGCCACGTATGCACGCGGTGTTGACCTTTTGACTGAGAATTAATGCAGGTCGGAGAGAGCTAGAGCGAGAAAGAGTACGTGGCCAAACGCGTCGTTGCAGAAAGACAATCTGTTGACCGTCCACGTTGGCTTGTCGTCGTAGAACAACAAAAACGGGTGGATCCCACGATGGTCAGAACAACTTTGGAGATCACTAGTCTCTATTATGGACGGCCCCATTATTAGCGAGGTGGGGGAGTTGACGTGTACCTATTTATTTCCTTCTTATTTCTAGAAACTCTCCTAATTTCATTCGTCACCCATGACTTCCTCATGCACATTTCCAAATCCAGATAGAGAGAGAAGCATAGAGAGAGAAACGTAAGCATAGAGAGAGAAACGTACAATTCTCTAATGTGGAAAATATGTATTGTTGGAGTGTTCTGACCACTTAAGTAGTTTAGACCATAGCAAGTTTGGATTCAGCAATCGTTTGGTAGGGGCGTTGACAAAAAAAATTTTTTAAAAAAAAATCATTTAGTGGGAGTATTAGTTTCGTTTAATTTGTATAAACGTGGGAGAGATTTGGAATAAGACTCGGCTGTCATAATGGTCAATTAAACAATATTCTTATGTTTAATTGATCTTACAACATTAGTGGTTTAACATGTGGGTGATTTTTACCATGAAAGTGATATAATGTTGATTTAATGGTGTAAGATAAAAAGTCTAATTTTATTGGTGTAAAATCATTAAGCACCATTTTGATATTTAAATGTCCCATTATCCTTTTTAAATAATAAGATTAGCTTATTACATTATTTCGCATGCTTTAACAATTTTATGATGATAAAAAATAATATTAAGTATGACTAAAGCATGTATCACGAGGGGTTCAAATAAGGCTATCAACAGGTCGGGTCAAAATTTTGACTGCCCAATAAGAAAATGCAAATGCCCAATCGGACCTGATGGCGCCCTAAGACTGACCCGACCCAACAAGGAAACCCTATTTGACCATTACTATACCCAAGAAATTGACCGACCCAGTGAAAAACCTTATATTTTAGCCTTTTACATATTATATATCGGGCATGGCCAGGCCAGGGGGACCTGAACCGAACCGGAAAATACATGACCTGCCAAAACCTTTTAGTTGACGCAGCCCGACGGTCGGGTCGGATGTTTCATGCCCGACCTGACGCAACGGGTCAAGTTCTTTCACCCGGCTTGGTAAACTATCGGGTCAGGTCGGGTCGAGTATGGGGCCGACCCTACCCATTGACTACCCTATTTGCAGACTCTGTTAACCGAATGGAACCGAAACTGAAAATTTAGGTTTTCAGTCAGGTTAGATTAAAATCAAACTCAAACTAAAACAAATTGGTTCGATTAAGTTTTGAAAACTCAAAACCCATAAAAATTGTTTCTACTCGATTTGGGTTCAATTTTTTTTTTCATTTTTATCAAGTGCTATCAGTTTTTAGATTTTTGAGGGTTTTCTCAGTTTTGGGTTGGTTTTCTAAACATATCCAACTGGTTTTCAGTTTCGATCTTTTGGTCCAATTCGGGGGGTCGGTTTTGGTTGTCATAGCAAAACTTGCACCTCCTTTAATCTATATATTGCAATGATAATTATTTGAAATTTTTTTCAAATTCAAACAATGATAAATATTTGAAATTTCATCAATTTGGAGGAAATTCAATGAATTGATAAATTAAGTCAATATTGGGCAAAAAGTTGGCAAATCACCACCAATTCAAAGAACTTTGCCAAAATTTTAACTATTTCAGAGAATTTTGTGACAAGTTTATACTAATTCGGACTCTCCAACCTAATATTTTTCATATTATTGATGCGAATGTTCTTCTGGGTTGATTCGTTTAGAACTGTAATTGGATTTCAAGGCTTGGATGGCAAGTTTTGCTTTGTTTTTTGAGTTTTTTTTGTTGTGCTTGATTACTTAGAGCATTTCAAGCTTATACTTGTGCTAATCCCTTGTGGATGCCTCATCTCCAATATGCCAAAGGTATTTTAAGGAGCACTACAAAAAATAAGACTATTAGCAGCAATTTTTTGCAGTCAAAAGCTGCTGTTATTAACCAAAAAACTATTAAGACTATTAGCATCAAAAGTATTAGCGGTTGTTTTCTGTTACGGCAGTTTATAGCTGCCACTAATAATCTTATTTTATCGTAGTAGGATTATACACCTCACGAGGCCTCCTTTTATCACAGAACAAGAGTTGCTATTGGAACATAGTACCCCTTTATACTCCTAAACTTCTCAAATTTAATTTGTTGCAATTAAATCAAGAAAAAATCTTTTGATAAATTAATCACAATTTAAATGCAAATAGGTCGGGTCAGGAAATGATTACATGTTAAGTTCAGGTTGGCCCTAAAGACATCTTAAGTGCTACTACTTCCACATCAATATTTCCTTAGCACGCCCAAACTAAAAAAATCAGAATATATTATAGTAGGGTACCTTTGTTTGCACTCAAATCCCTTGAAAACGATTGATTATGTTGGATAAGATGATAGAGGTCGTGTTTCACGCCCATATTCCACACAACAGATCTAGAGATCAGCGCACCTATCAAATGGTCATTTTTTAATATCATGTGTTACAGATCCCCTAAAAATTGTACTTAATTCATGTTTGAGCGTGATGTGAGCCATATGATTCAAGGGCCATTTTTTGGGGATCTGTGATACATGGAATAAAAAACTGACCATCTAATAGGTGCGTCATGATCTCAAGATCTATTGTGTGGAAGATCAGGCTGAAACATGATCTCCATCATCTAATCTGATGCAGTCAATAATTTTCAAGGAGTCTGAGACATTGGTGGGTGAGGTACCCGTCATGGTAAATGTTATGTATAATATAACAGATACTACTTTGTAATTATGCTGTTACAATTTTTTATTTACCACCGCTTTCCACACCATCTTTAATTTTTCCTTGCAGCACCCGTCGTCGCTCTCGTCATATCGATCCGAAAAAAGGGTAAGTATAATAATATTTTGGCGAGGAAATATAAGAATATTTAACAAGAGTATAAGCTGCACTTTAGCTGTTTGTTTACTTCCCTAAAAGAATCAATAAAACCACTTTAATATGTCCTTAATTCCAGGCATGTAACCCACTTTAATCTATCATTCAAACCATTATCTCAGACATGCTACTGATTTTAATAATCTTTAGGAATAAATCTCATATAACAAATCGCTCACCTTTATTAATACAAAGGGAGAAAACAAATAAAGTTTAGAACCCACGACCTTATTCCCCACAAAGAGGAGAGGATACCAACTGAGCTATCGCTCAATTGGTAGCTGTGAAACCTTCTTTAATCTGTTGTTAACACTATCTTAGCTATGAAATGGCTCTAATTTTTCATTAAAACCACCATCTTAGGTATCAAAATGTATGTTAATTTGCCATTTAGCTACCATCTCAGCATTGAAACACTTGTTAGTCCTATAAGACCCACATTAATCTGCCATTAAAGCCATCTCAGCTATGAAACCAACGTCAATCCACCATTAATTAGAACCATCTCAGCTATGAAAAGAAAATAAAAATAATAATTATTCTCTAAGGGAACCTCCTTATGACAGAAGAGAAAGATATATGTTTTTAATTAGTGTACAAATAGAAAATTTTGATCTATAAGCCTTTAACAGAGTTTCATGATTTGAGGTGCGGACAAAAGAGTTGGTGTGGATGTAGCAAATCTCGGTTCTTTTATTTTTTTTTATAATCCTAGGTATAAGTATGCCCCCAAGTTAGCACATGCTGAGTCAACACACCCGATATAATCCCTAGAGTGGCCTCAAGGGGCGCTTCAAACTCATGAGGTCTCCCAAAATTTAGTGTACTTTTTTAGCTTTGAACGATCAGTTAACCCAAAGTAATTATATAAATTTCTGAATGACGATTCTATGGTCCCAGTGATCATTTTAAGCTAAACATGCCTTCTTCATTATTATTGTTAATAATTAATTATGGGCCTCGGATTTTTATATTAATGGTAAAACATTGCCAACACATGCCTCCATCCTTCAAAGATGGTCAACAACAAGAAGAAACAAATTCAAAGCATTACATATGATGAGCTCCCCAAAACATGCAATACAGCAACAACCTGATCGTGTGCAAGCAAATGCACATGGAGTGTTCTTTATCCCAAAGAGAACAAAGCAAATCCAATATTTGACTGAATAAATATAAATAAAAAACATCTAAAATTGATAGCCACATATTTTTGTTAGAAATAGAAATAATGGATTACGATCCCCTGATCACTCGAGTAATGAGAGATAACTCATTTATTTGAGTTGTTATTGGTCCATATTAACAATTCTTTTGTAAAAAGTCAAAGAGCATATCGTGCACTCGCTTGTGGCATTTAATTTCATAAGCTAGGGCAGCCTGTTTTTGATACCAACTGTCACGAGAGCGTGGACTTATGCCGATTATCACGCCTGTGCGACGCATCGATGTTGCGTGCAACGAAACAAGCCTAACTAACATCAACTGTAATACCATCCGTCTAGAAGACGAGAACTCCTCTCTCATGGCTACCTTATTCCTGAGGCAACCATATCGATGCGTCGTGCCCTTTACGACACACCTGTTTGCACATTCGTACCTTCCTTGGCCTGCTCAAGCTTCACCTCGACTCCTACATTAGTACTTCACCTGCAACAATAATAGCATGTCAACTCTTCATGTCGCCCTATACCAACATGTCTTGTCATTATACTGAACCAAACCCACCATCGTGTGTGGCCTCAGTGACTAGCACACCTTATATTCTGATCCTCCGACAACGTGCACTACGGTGTCCCACACAACCTTCTAATGTCTCCCTCTTGCCTACACCGCGGCGCATAATCTGACATACATGGCAACCTCGCTTTGGGTGACACCATGGATAAATATGCTGGAAAACCGATACGTATCGTCCGATCAAAAAATCGATACGTATCAGACGATACGTATCGGTATCGGTCCGTATCGAACGATACATTGAATGTATCATTCGATACATACATACATTTTAACAATACGGTACATTTAATGAACCGTATCATTCACGTCCGATACCGATTCGTATCATCCGATACGTATCGGTATCGGACGATATTTTGATCAATGGGTGACATATAGCATTACCGAAGCAACGTTCTAGGCCCCACCCTTTAAAGCCTAGAAGACACTTGCGCACCTTTCAGTATCGTAAGGCCCCGTGTGTGGAAAGCTTTCTCCAACACTTCTCGCACATTCAAACACCATCTATGGGTAAATAACAGAAGGGCCTCAAAGTTATTGTTTTGACATACCGCCATGGCTCATGAACTCTTTCTGTGACACATAGTGTCATGCTCTACACCAATACGGCCGCAATGTCCCACGTCATCTCCTCATGCGACCGTGTTACGAACGAGTCGCGTGCCCTCCTGACCCCATGTCACGAACCCTCCTGGCCAACGATGGCGTGTGCTCTCCTGGCCCCATGTCACAAACCCTCCTGGTCAACGATGTCAGGAGAGCACGCGACATCGTTGGCCAGGAGGGGTCGTGATATGGGGCCAGGATGGCACGTGACTCGTTCGCAACACGGTCGCATAAAGAGATGACGTGGGATGTTGTGGGTGTATTGGTGTGGAGCATGACACTATGTCCCTGTTACAGGATGCTCTAAATCAATCCCAGCTCGAAGTGGTCTCCCGTTACTAGATCATATAACAATATAACTAGGGCCCACTTTTAACACCCTATGGAGTTCATAAGAGCCAGAATGAGATTAGGTGATACCCTAACTCTTAGTAGTGCAACTTCTATGAGGGCCCTCATAACTACAAGAGTTGGTGTTAGGTCACTAGGTAAGTGACCTGAGCGCCAAGTCCTTGGTGCATGGGTTACGTTTTTGGGACTTAGGTCACATGGCTGCACTAATTGTACCAGGTAGTTTGAAAATCATGATCACAATATCTATGGTGCAAGGATCAAAATTTCGGCTGAAATGACCGAACTTTCGGTCCAAATATATATGAGATTCATATTTTCGGTTAAATTATCAGCTGAAATTTCGGTTTTCGGCCAAAATTTTGATCCTTGCTATGATATAAAAGATTGAGATGAACGAAAAATTCTTTATAATGTAAGTGAAATCAGTCAAACTCTTTTAAAATTAATGGCTATAATACATATCTCAAAATAATTTTAGCCACACGAGGATATTAAAAATCATGTTAGAAATATTTTTTTGTGGCAATCTTTTAAGCCAAAATTTGTTTATTATGGTCTTCAAGTCACATGCCAGAGTTATTGAACCAACATGTGTCACATGTCCGAAAAAGTAACCTCTGAGCCAAGGACTTCGTGCTCCCGTCGGTTACACGTCGATAACGGCTCCTACTAAGAATCATGTAGTGGCTTTGGAGTTGGTTACAACATGTATCAAAAGACAAGTGAGTGGGCGCATTTCTTGTTTTAACAGTATGAGGCCATGTCGGCTAAGACAAGAACAAAACCATGCCACAGACATAGACACATACGATTGTGCTCCAAAACAGCTGGTGCAGTGGAACCAAAGACCCACAAATAGTAATGCCAAAATACCACTTGTTGAAGAGATGAATCCCAAGTCACATCCCCACTTGGTAGGCTAATGGAGGAGCGAGCCCCCCAAGTTGAGAGTCGTGTCATTATCTCATGAGTCATGATCACCCTCTTTTATATATTCACTATCTTTTGTCACCGATCTTTGATTAGAAATACCTAATCATCATAGAAAAGAAAAACACTAATCAATGATTTGATGGAAAATTAGGTTGTATATGGCATTGCTCTTTAGTAGCCCCTGTCATAGCAGAGCTCACCTGCTTTAGCAAGGTTACCATCCTTTATGTTAACATCCCGGTACCTCATTGATAACTCCTTGCATAGCAAGATTTTATGCATGATTTACCTGTACTAGCAGTTCTACCATCCTCTTTACTAGCTCCCTATCAGAGCAAATAGAATCAGCTCTGACAAGGAGTGAGTAGAGAGGAGGGTAAAACTTCTAAACAGATAGATCATGTATCAAATCTTGCTATGCAAGGAGTTATCAAGGAGAATGAGTACCTGCTAAAACATGTAGTGGGATATTAACAAAGAGGATGGTAACCTGCTAAAGCAAGTGAGCTCTGTTATGACAGGGGCTACCAAAGAGCAATGCCATATGCAGCCTTAATGAACTAAGCTAAAAGTGGTGAATAAAAAAGATGATTGAAAAGCCAACGAGCCAATTGCCACAATGGCCAGGATCACGCCTTAAAAAGTGGAGGTCCTGAGTTCGATTCCAACCCCTCGTTGGCCACCCGCAGGATTTATCCCTACTTACCTAGTACGTATTATATGCGGGTATTGCACATGCCCGGGGACTTAGTCAAGTGCTCTTAGAGGCCTAGATACCTGCTATCGAAAGAAAGAAAAAGGATGATGAAATGAAAGTCCCCCGTCCAGAGCACACTTGACATAATAATTTTTCATCATCCAAGAATCAAATGAAGAAAATAGATCCATATAAAATCTATGTATTATCCATTTTCACACTATATGACTTCTCTTTTTCGAAGAAACACCGTGACTTTCTCTACCTTTTATTCCACTAGGGAGCCCAATCCTTATCCCTTCACTTCCAAAGGTTGGGTTCAAGGGTTAGTCGAGCCTTCTATTCCTGCTTCCTAGAGGTATAATATCAACCACTTGGTACCCATTTGATGCATCAGCCTTTTATTCCACTTGGTACCCATTTCATACCCCCCTTTTCTTTAGCTTCCCCCATCTCCTACTTCCAAATGAGAGGAGTCTATCTATTTGGAATCCAACATTGTTCAATCCAAGATAATATGATTTTAGGGTGTGCTCAATTTGATACTTATTTTTATTAAAAACATACACTACAAAAAATAAGACTATTAGCGGCAGTCAAAATTGTCGCTATTAACAAAATAGTTGCCGCAAATACCCTCATCACTAATACTCTCACTACAAAAAATAAGATTATTAGCGGCAGTCAAAAACTACGGCTGTTAACAAAAAAACTGCTACTGATACCCTTGCCGCTAATAGTCTTACTAGTTATTTTATTAATAACGGCAGTTATTGGGTGCAAAAAACTACTGCTAATAGTTTTATTTTTTGTAGTGTCTTAATAGTTTTTTTGTTAATAGAGGTAGTTTTTGGCCGCTGCTAGTAATCATATTTTTTGTAATGATAACTCAAAATTAAATATTTATAACATGATTGTAAATCTAATTTATATGTGGATGGTTAACAATATTAATTACTATTATTTTTAAAAAATAACCAACATTTTACAATCATTTGCAATTTGTTGGAAGCCATTTTGCAAATAATTTTATTTTTTAGCTCACCTTACGTATATAAAATATTTATTTATTTATTTATTGTAGTGATTTTCATAATTTTGCATCCAAACATATGTTACTTAATTCGCTCATTTACTAAGCAAATGGCGAAGTGAGCTTAGCGGTTCGTGTGTTGGGTACAGTGAACCAGTTCACAATTAAGTTTGGTTCGGTTCATCATGTGTTTTGTTTTTAAACAAAACTTTAGTTGAAAGGGCAAGGATATGAGCCTAAGACCTCATGGTTTTTAAATTTTATAACTAATGAAGTGATCATAAGTATTTTTTTTATGGGAAATTTATCGGATCGATCCTGTCAGATACACCTTTTCCGTTAGAGACCCTATATTTTCACCTTTAACCAAACCGACTAGCTCCAAGTCGAGCTAATTTCAGCTAGCGCAAAAAGTCAGAAATATCCCTTCTTACACTTTTTTTTTTCGTTCTACATAATTTAAAATTTTACATAGTTGTACTTGTTTAAAATTACGTGATATGAAACGGGATCTATGATGTTTAATTTGAAGGCCCCAATATAAAATTGATGGTGCCAAAGATAGACACGAAAAAGGCGATATTGCCTCTTTAAAAAAAAAAAAGTTTAAACAGTTGATGCCGACTCTTTAATCTATTGGTGGCGACTCTTTAAACAGTCAATACCAACTGCTTAAAGAGTCGCCATCGACTGTTTAAACAGTCGCCATTGACTACTTAGACAGTCGATTTCAACTGTTTAGACAGTCGCCATCGACTATACAATATATATATATATATATATATATATATATATATATATATATATGGGATCGACTGTCTAAGCAGTTGATGGCGATTGTTTAAACCGTCGATGTCGCCTCTTTAAGCATTCGGTGCTGACTTCTTTAAGAGTCGCTATCGACTGATTAAAAAAATAATAATAATAAATTTAAGAGGCAATATCGCCTTTTTTTTCGTGCCTATCTTTGGCACCATCAATTTTATATTATAACCTTCAAATCAGACTACATATATCCCGTTTTACATCGCGTAAATATAGAAAAGTGTAAATATTTAAAAGTTTAAATTATATAGAACAAAAAAAGTGTAAGAAGAAGTATTTCTAACTTTTTGTGCTAGCTGAAAATGGCTCGGCTAAAAGTTGGTCGATTTGGATAGAGCTAAAAATATAGGGTCTCTAAAAGCTTATAAGTTTAGATAAAAGTAAAAATATAGCGTCTCTGACCCAAAAGGTGTATTCGAGAGGTGGATCCGATAAATTTCCCTTCTTTTATTGGAGTGTAAATCTCTGTTATATAATTAATATGTACTTTTAAAACTCATCAAAGCACCAGCAAATGGGGTTGCTTGACAATGGCGAGTTGTGAATCGCAAACCTGTATTCGGTACAAGTGAACCAGGAAACAAAGTAATTCTGATCAGATTAAAGAATGCTATATTAGATATCATAAATATCTAATCGATGTGACCTAAAAATATCTTCAAAATATCTTTTACATGAGTCAGGAGGTGACCGAATTTTCATATACAAGTCACGAGGTAAAGAATGCAATATAATATCTTGGACCTGAGTCCCCCCAATTTTGACAAACAAGCTAGTTCTGATCCAAACTGAGGGTAAATAATGCAATATAATATCTTGTAGTTGAGTCCCCCCAATTTTGATAAACAAGCTAGATCTGATCCAAACTGAGGGTAAAGAGTGCAATATAATATATTTTACATGAGTCATGAGGTGACCCAATTTTCATAAACAAGTTCTGACCCAAACTGAACTGAGGGTAAAGAATGCAATATTAGATATCATAAATATCTATTGGTCGGACATTATATGAAAGTTAAATTCTTTTCCATCGATGGGACCTAAAAATATCTTTAAAATATCTTTTACATGCGTCATGAGGTGACCCAATTTTCATAGACAAGGCTGCTGGCTGTGATCTTCAGTGCCGAGTCTGGTACGGGAGTAAATTTTTACTCCCGTACCCAGGGTGCTATATTTACATGTATAGCACCAGTTGAGCACTCGAGTGCACACATCACAACTTTGAATTGATGATACATGTGGCCATGATTAGGGATGTCTACCGCTTAGGTTAAAATTTTAGGTGCCGACAAGAAATTTGCAAATGTCCGATGATGGTGCACCCGACCCGATAGTGCAATCAAGCCGACCTAACCCGATGCCTAACCAGAAAACCCGACCTGACCCGATCGGGGTTGGCTGTCTCATGCCCGGCCCGACCCGACACTCGACAAGCCAATTTTATGTTCCCGACTAATCGGTCTCCAAAGGAGACCAATTTAAGTACCCAAACACTACAAAAAATAAGACTATTAGCGGCAAGGGTTTATAGGCAGTTTTTTTGTTAATAGCGACAGTTTTTTACTGCCGCTAATAGTCTTATTTTTTGTAGTGAAAGTAGTGTTTTATAATCTTCAAACGAGGTAATAACTAATGATTTCTGTATTTTAATGGATTATGGGCAAATTACAGTTATTGATAAAAATGCTTTAAAAGAAAGCAATAATCATGAACTCAATGATACACGATTGTCGGACCAAGAAGGAGCTCCAAAATGAGTAACAGATGTGATGAACATGAGTTAAGAAGCATCTTGTGGCAAGCAGCAAAATTAGGGTTGCAGATAAGGAAAACAAAAAGACAAGAATTCAGACAGAAATTCAGAGGAATATAGAGAATTCGTGGCAGCGAGCCCATTTTCGTGGCATGAGCTGTGAGAATGAACCCGAAAGTTTGCCTTTCAAGTAATCTGAATGCCCAGATGTACGGGAAATATGCCCAGAATTCCATGTTTTAATAAATTGCTTATAAATAGTACATTGTAATTAGGTTAAAGGATTTTTTTCTTAAACCTTCTTCATTCAATAGTTGTATAGTTTTGAGTCTTTTCCTGAAATATTCGACAATTAATATTAAAGTATCATGTTGGTGACATTAGATCCATGTGTGATGCGCGGATAAGAGATGATGAGCTAACTCTCTTGTTCAAGGAGAAAGCGAACCCTAAATGAGTAAATAATTTCCCTTCAATTTTTCATTCTTATCTAAGTTATTCTAATTGAATATTAGTGAGCATAAAAGGATTATCTTATAGCCCACATTAATATGATTGATTCATTTGTTATGGTTGTTAATTCATGATATGTTATACCTTATGTATGACTCATGTCATTCGCGAAGGCATTATAGTAACTAGGATAATGTATGCATGAATCACTAATCATATTATTTTTGAATTGTTATGCTTGTAGTAAAACGAGGGTAGATGTTTATTAGCTATGTTTAATTAAATTAAAGGGAGATAATTTATGAATCTAGGGTGTAGTTGTATCCTTGAATATCATCATCATCATCTTTATTTCATTCATTAATTGTGTTTCATCATAGTTAGTTGTTAATTATTTACTTTGATTTTATTGAGTAGTGTTAACTTCACCATCAAACCTTTTCCAAATTTATTCGCTCCCTGTGGGTTAGACTCCGTAATACTTGCCCTTGTTCTAAGAACTTGTGCAGTTGCAAGGTTACAATCTTTTAAACGATTAAGTTTTTGGCGTCGCTGTCGGGGAGCAACGCTAAATTTATTAATTTTTAAGCTGTTTTAGTGTTCTTTTTCTTCCTTTTTTTCCTTGTTTAGATTCTTAGATTTTAGATTAGCTTAGTTAAGAGTAGTGTATTATCCGTGTGTAGATTCCCCTAGTACATGAGCTACACCCGTTCTCACAACCCAGAGTTGCAATAATGAAAACCAATATTTCACTACGTGAAAATTGACAAAAAACAACGGCCCAAAACCGTTGTAAATGTCATAAGCAACGGTTATGAGCCGTTGTAACGGCCGTTGTTTATAGAGCAGTGGTTAACAACGGTTTTGAGCCGTTGTTTAAATGAAAAAGAAGGGTTGTTATTTTTTCAGAAACTACGGCCTAAATCAGTGGTATATGTAAATGACGCTAGAACCATTGTAAAAAATAACGGTTATGGACCGTTGTTTTTTATTTTATTTATTTATTTATTTAAAATGCACAACTTTCATTTATTTTTTTACTGTAATTTGAGTCAATTTACCTGTTACAAATATTGCATCAACCACAGAAACCTCTACAGGGAAAAAAATTCATACTCCATTCAACTAAATGAAAAAATAATAAGCCAAAAATAAATTTATTCTACAATGTCGTATTAATACATTCAATACCATCTCATTAAAATATTCAAAGATATTATATTAATATATTCAATAACATCCTATAAACACATTTAGCAACGCCCTATTCGTATATGACTCGGGTTGCCAATAATATCCAATGACATAGAATTTTAATGTCTCATTGTTTGACACCTTTGATCGAGCATGATCGACTTCTCTTTCTTCTGCTTGGAAAGAGCTAGGAGTGTAACATTGGAAACCTTCACCACCTTGAACCTTATTCCGAGAATATCTCCCATTGCATGACCCTAATGACCAAATCCAGCAATTAACCCTTGCAAAAAATTTCAACACCATCGAAGCTCAACCAGCGATCTCTGTGTCCCCAACATATTGTCGTTGGGATTTTTCAATTCTTGTTGGATAATAGTCTTGATTTATTCAATATAGCTAACCCTGCATTTTAAAGCAGACAGAATAATAATATTAATAAGAAATCACTACAAAATATTAGGTTTTTAGCGGCGGTTTAAAACCACCGCTAAAGAAACACTAGCCGCCGCTTAAGGTTTTAGCGGCGGTTGACTCAACCGTCGTGCTTAGCGCAGTCGGGAAAATATTAGGTTTTTAGCGGCGGTTGTGAACCGCCGGTAAAATTAGCTTTACCGACGATTTTTGCAGAACCACCACTAAAAGTATGGCACTTTTAAAAAAAGGGGCTGCTACTAATGCCCCACCAAATAATGAATATCTTCCATTACGTACTACTGAAAATCGTTGACTGCTTTGAATCGGATGATGGATATCGTTCTTCATTCTAATCTTCTACACAACTGATCTTGAGATTGTGAGAATATCATCATGCAGTTAATTTTTAGCATTAATTGCAATCCACATTATTCAACATTAATTACATGCTCAGGAGATTTGAGCAGCATTATTCATCATACGTGAGTGCATGCTCAGAGACAAGAAGAACAAATGACAGAAATTTAAAGAACCTCATGGTTACACAATCCAAAGGAAACATAATCTGATTTAAAAACAAAATTAGCAATGTAATCTAAAGGAAACACCATCCTAGTAGCCTTTAATCAATAGAGGTCTTTGATCAGCCATATGTGTTTCTATATTTGATTGATGATTTTTAAGAAAGATACACTCTAATTCCATTCCACAATTGCACATATCGACTTCCCAGACACTTCAAAATGGATCACACGACTTCAATTTTAGAGACATAAGTAGTTACACAGTAATTGCTTTTTCCAAGGACAAGCAATTATCTAATACCATAAAATATCCCTAAAATGATGCAGCTATTTTTATCTAAAAAACTCCACGTAGCAACCGCACGAATTGTTTTTTTCTTTTGATCGGAAAAGTTATCTAATCTAATTAGATTTTTTGTCCAAACTGGCCCTATAATATGCATCTATTTTTGCAAGAGCAACATTAATATAGAAAACCCATTTCATTACCTTGCCTGTTATGTGAAAACTAAGCTCTAGTAAAAATGAAATGAAATCTGTTGGATCCAAACTTCGATCCTACACCACATTTAGAAAAGGCCAAAGGATCAAAAAACGTAACTGTTTTATCCAAAGAAATCAGTACGTTCACCATTCTACCTCAATCGGCATTCCTAAGGTAGCTCAACTTAGTCACGATCATGAAAAAGATGAGCAAAAATTAACCTCCTATGTAAGTAATCTCAAAAGTTCATACCTTAGAGTTAGAGATGTACTTTCTAACAATTTACCAAAGTTGTGTGTTGGTATCCATCAGCTGCGCATTCAAGAAAGTTAAGTTAGGATACAAAATTAACACAAAAACCTAGTAACCATAGTTCATGAGATATGCACCAAGAATTGGAACCCATTCTCGGTTAATCTTGGAGACTCGTTTTCTCTGAAAAAATGATGCAAGAGCATGTGTCATCTCTCCAGATATTCATTCATATTAGTGTAAAAAAAAAAGTATAGGAAAAGAATAATAGAAAAGTAAGGACCTTATACTCAAAAGGTCTCACTGGAAAATTTTCATCATAGAAGAGCAGAAATTTGTTAATTGTTACGCATGAGCTAATAAATTGCGAAGAAGCAGGTTCACCACAATTTCACATAAAGAAGCCCTTTGGTTCACCACAATTTCAGGGCATAAATAGACTAAACTGAACAATGATGAAATACAACTTGACCAAAGACAGAAAAACATATCCTATATTCATAATATTATGTAATGGCAAACTAGTACTAAGATGAATTTCTTGTGAACACACATGCAAAGAAATAGACTATGAAAACATAAGGCTGGAGTAGGCAACCTCCCATTGGTCATTGGCAAAGGAATCTAGGTCGTCCAAGCTTGGCAGCCTCACAGTGATATTTGATGGCATTGACTCCCTTGGTAGAGCTCCACTGCAATTTCCCAGTAAGTTGAGATAACAAAGTTCTTCGGCTCGGAACAGAACATATAAGAAATTCAATATATTGGAACAAAACATTTGAGTCCGATCAATTTCCTCAAATCATAGCCCTCTAAAGGTTGATCTCTGCATTAACACTGATTTTTCTCCCAAACCATTAAGTTCCAAGTTCCAAAATTCTTAGAGATTTTAAAGCATTCTTGGATGCAATAATATGAATTTTTAATGAGAATACCATTTGTAACTTCCAAGTCAACTTGACGATTCATTAATCCGATAGTTTGAACTCATTAACCTGGCAGTTCGACAGTTGGCACCACTTTACATCATCATATATTTAGGCTTTAGACATTTGCTTACAATGAGAGGCACCAAATTAGAAAGACATTAAAAAAGGACTAGTTATATGAGCTGAGACCATGATCTACTTTTAAAGTTTTATGCGTTACCCAAATCACGTGGGAGATGAAAAGTAAGGTGATTATATGGACAATTCACTACTAGCCAATGTGGGAACTAGTAATCATCTTGATATAGAATCTCAAGCTCAAAATAGAACTTGTTAGCAAACAAATTGAAGGTCACATTTGCATTACTTCCAAAAGTGTGCGAACGAGAGAAAATAGGGAAAATAATAGATATATTAGAAAATTTTTAAAACATTTTTTTTTAAAATATGGTAAAATACGGGAAAATATTTAATATGCAAAAAACACATTTAATACGCGAAAGCGTATTATATGAAAATATGCATTTAATCTAAAAGTACTAGTATTATACGTATTTAGTGTGTTGTGGAAAAAAGACGCATATTATATGCGTATTTTTCATAAAAAGTTGTATTTTGTCACAATGGCACGTTTTGTTCTATGTATGTGAATGAAAAGATTAAAGGAAGGATAAATGAGGCATGACTGCTCCATAATAGAGAGACCCATGAATGCTCCTTTTTAGGGCATGTGGCAGTTGTTTTTGAGCCATCCAATCTATGCACTCTTAATAATGATGGCTGTACATGCATTTTCAATGGCCAATTATATAGTGCACCAAACGGATGGTTCTGATGCTCTCAAAGAGGGATACTTTAGCTGAGACCCCGTTTCAATGGTTGTCTGCCAGTTGGGCTACTTGGCTAGGTGAAGTATATGCACCAAATGGTATAAATCTGGCTGGTCATGGCCATGGTATCAAAACTCAGCCGATACTGATACCTATTCGTTTTGTTAAGAACTGATACCACCCCGATACAGGTATCGGGTTGGTATCGTTATCTATATCAATAACGGACTGATACTGGTCAGTATCGGCCTACATTGTTTCAGAATCGGCTAACACTGATCTTTACAATTAGTTTTATATTTTATTTTTACTTCATATATATATATATATATATATTAGTCGATACCGTATTGGTCCAAGATGGACCATTACTGATATTGACAGCATGGTCATCAGTCATCACCCTATCTGTGTATGAGCGATCAGCAAAGTCGCTCTCCAAATGGAAGCATATTACCTTGTAACCTGATAAACCCCTTCTATTAAAGGGCAAGAGACGGAAGCTGCTCAATGAGACACGCTTCCCATAACCACTTTCAGACACAAAGATCAGTCATGGAGCGCTGGAACTTTTACCCCTGTAAGGAAGTTAAAACCAAGATGAGTATGGAGTTATTGACAGATTATGAAGGAAATTATATGGGTTACAGGAGATTGACGTATGAGAACTAGGCTGAAAAAAGTTAGCAAAGAAAAATGAAAAATTAATTGAATATAATGGAGGTAATCATGGATCAAAATGACCCGAAAAATAGGTAGGAATTACTGAATTTGAGAGCTCTCTGTCACACTTGACAAGTCTTTCTGCTTGGTTGCAGGTATTATGTCTATCGACGCCATCTTGTCCCCTTTCGGCCCTTAGTCTCATGGAGTTTACACCCCTTGCAGTTCTTCCAATAGCTCGAAGCTGGAGTAGCGAGTATAAATGGTGAGTTGATCGTATATCAAAGCATTTATTGAAATTCAATATCCAACTTGAGAGAAATAAACAAAACAACAAAACGATCACATATCAAAGCATTTATTGAGCTTAAACCAGTCTATTGACTTCACTTATGAGGAAACAATTTAGGCGGTTGCCTACCAAAACACAATTTCTGTTCCTTTCGTAAAGATATATATTCCTTGGGGCATATTTAAAGCTTTATTTAAACATCCTCACAAATCAAAGAAAAAAAAAATTGTTGGTTGCCAAGTTTTATTTAAACATCGTTAAAAAACAAATAAGTTTTAGATGTTTATAATTCATAATTACTTTTATTTTTTTGAAAAAACTTTGGCAAAAATGAAGAATATGAGAGTGTTAATACCACCTATAATTGTATTGATTTTGATAGGGAAGAGAGGACTCGAATGGTTGAAGAAATTGTCAAACAAAATTATGAGAGCAATAAAAATGTAGGAATGGAGAGCATTGTGATTTCCTTTTAAAACGGGATATCTAAATTTGTGTTCACTGACAAAGTGCTAAACTTATGAGTCATACTATCAAACTCCAGGAGAGAGCAGTAGAATAGTATCGAAGACAAGAATCAAATATTTAGAGAACGAATTTGGGTTAATCGCAAGAAAATCAGCAATTTAAGTCCCCTCCTTGCTCAAGCAATTCATGTAGAACTGTAGAAAATCAGCAATTACGCTTTATCTATTTTTTTTGCTTTTTTCTAAAGAAAAAAAATATATTGGCCATCCACTCTGAGAAGCCATTGCAATAAGATCATCATCTGTGCAGCGATAGACCCATTTTAGCTCGTCACTGGGAACTTGCCACATGGGAAGATGAGACCCACAAAATGAGGTGTAAGCAAAGTGACTAAATACGGGTATGGTTTAATACAGTAAGCGAGAAAGTTGGAAAAAAAAATGGCAAAATGCGGGAAAAATCAAAAGGTAGAAAAAAGTGCAGTGCTGATCTGTAGTGTTGATAATTGGTCTTGCCCTCAATGTGGGTGCCTAAACTTTCGGCTTAGGATGCATTATTTCAAAGTGTAGTGCAACGGCCAGAGATATGGGGGAAATAGATGAACTCAAGATACTAATGAGAACCAAAAGAGGATTTGAGGAATGGTTGTAATATCCAGAGAAGAAAGAACAGAGAGGTCAGGGATGGTCGAACCACGAACCGATGATAAGCTCCAACAGAACAAGGACAGAAAACCAGGGTAATATCGAACAGGCGAGGATTGGGGTGTTGTGAGTCTAGAGAGAAAGAACACTAGTACTTGCAAGTGAGGTTGGAGGATGCTGAGAGAGGACTTCCCAGTGAAGAACTGCCTCATTTAAAGCTGTTCTGGACCAGTTGGAACTTGGAAGCATCACTCAAATATCTAGAGGCCCGAGGTCATGGACAATAAACATGATCCCTAATATCATCAAACTGGACAACAAGAGGTTTGTGTTCATTTTTAAATATAAGGTTGAGGTTGTGATTTGCAAATAAGCTAGTAATCTGGCTGAAGAGAGTTGTATTTTGTTTTCCATGAAGGGAACTACTGCCCAAGATGGGTTGAGGAATTCTGGCTGAAGAGAGTTGTATTCTCCCCAACTGATTCCTGAAAAAGCTAGAAGCCAGCTACAATTGGGATGAATTCGGAAGCTGCCTAAAACCCACTTCTGGATTTGTCGCTACTGCAGGAATTAGGTCGCAGAGTGACATTAAACCAAAAAGGGCCTAAACTCTACCTAAGAGGTGGGTTTATTAAAATGTTGAGTTTAATAATGATGAAGGAGATTAAACTACCTGAGTAGTTCACCGAACCAGAATTTTTGCAACTAAAACACAAAATTGAGGTCAACGTCCTTGAGGGTAGTCTTCTCGTCAATCTCTCCCTCGAGTTTGTCCGTTGGACAGCCATGGGAGGACCCTTTCAAGTCAAATCTCCTATGGATAGGATATTCCGAGCAAAACAGATTTCCCATAACGATGAAGCAAACCTGGTTTTTTTGCGACATAAGCAACGAAAGATAGATTAATTCAATTGCAAGACATAAATTATAGGAATTCCAGTCATGGAATCATAATAATTGTACCTTTGAACTTCCCACTGGTTTAACACAAAGCACGCCGAAGAACTTTGTGACCAGTGAGTTCTCAAATTGAGAAACATGTTGGTAATAACTTTAAAGCATCCTGAAAAGCACCTGTACATGAATTCCGGATTTGAATTTAAATTTGTCTTGTTGATTCAATTAAAAAATTGGCCTAATTTAATATAACAAAATTCCATTAGAAAGAGAAATTCGGCCACGCCCAATGCAGAGGCAGCGGTTCCATTGCCACATGGTTAACAAAAAAACTAAAAGCAATTAATTGCAGAGGCAATTTGGAGGGCTGGGAGGGTTTTTTATTCACAGCCCAATGCAGAGGTGGTTCTTCCATGCATCTCTATAAGTTCGAAATTAAGGTGATCAACATATATCTACATAAAAGGGGAATAAATATAATAAGTTTGTTAAAGAATATATCGCACACATGGGCCACCATTGAACCTAAAATTTAAGGTAGGATTTGTTCATCTCCCTAGTCCCAAAGCTCCCCATCTTTTCACCAACTTTGCTTCTCCTCCTCCTTGCCCTCATACCACCAACCAGTCATGGCCATGTCATGATTCTAATCTTATTTTAGCTTTTAAGAGCTAAAATTGTTTTCCAAATGAGCTATACTCCTAAAAAAAAAAGATGCTTCTTTTTACCAGACCTGCTAACTGTCAATGTTTCCTTCTTACATAAAAGTAGTTCTTTCATCTGTCATCACTGTCCTTTTCTCCAAACAGAACTTTATAAATCTTTGCATGAAAATGATTCAAGTAGGGAAACCCACTAAAGCAAGAAGAGATTCCTCAATACCCAAATCATTGAAACCTTCTAATTTCACTGGTATGCAGCTCAAGAACCCAAAATGCTTTCAAGTTGCTTATACATTTCCCACTAACTTGGTAAAAACCTCTCCAGTTTCTCTTCACTCTATTTTTTATGCAGTTTTCTTTTTTTGTTTCTTCAAATATAAATATTTTAAAGCATTTAAGTTATATCAAATTTCTTCATTTTATTTTAGTAACTAATTAGAAATATAAGTTGGATTTAATAAATACATATAAATACATAAAAAGATGTAATTTAATTGTTAGTATTTTTCTGTAAAGATGCTGCATAGGAAGTCCCGCTTCTTGACTTACTTGAGAACCACTCTTTTACTCTAACATCCAAGTCTGCCCCAACTTCATGCTTGCAATTCGCACACCAGATGCTATATACTCTTCTTGCTACTTAGCAGTTTTAATACAAACTATGTTTAAGAAAAAGAAGAAAGAAATTTCATCATTTGTTAGTGTGTTTTTTTAATCCGCCTTTAACTGAAAACTATTAAATTATCTCAGCAAGCTATTTCAACCAATATAATATAAACATTCAGTTATGAGTTATATAATGACAAAATACATTATTTCGCCTTAACTCATGCATGCACCAATGTTGCATTCATTGTATACACACATCGGGCACTTAATGTTGGTTAACTCACACGACTTAGCAATTCCCAATGTAAAGTCCTAAACGACCACACCGCTTTGGACTTTCACTCATGAAAGCCTTGTTCCATCCATAAACTGGATTAAAGTACATCTAAGCATGTGTAGTAGAAAGATTTATATAATAAATAGAAAGAGTAACCAGTATGAAAATGGCAATACACTTAAAC
Organism: Chloranthus sessilifolius; assembly: GCA_021018995.1. Taxonomy (NCBI): domain Eukaryota; kingdom Viridiplantae; phylum Streptophyta; class Magnoliopsida; order Chloranthales; family Chloranthaceae; genus Chloranthus; species Chloranthus sessilifolius. The sequence goes on along the minus strand of CM037589.1, from coordinate 8,166,113 downwards.
CTGAAACAAACTTTATATCCTAACAATCTAACAAGAGATACTTGCCAAAATAATATGACATAAATATGTAATAATTTCAATAGATGTTTAGCTATTAAGAGTCAATCTAATAAGACAATAAACCTAAGCCAATAAACAAACCATACTTCCTTGATTTATTAGGTAAAAATATATACCAAATAGAGGATATGTCATAAATTACAATGCAAATGAATCGATGATAAAAAAGAACACGGAATGTCACATTAGCCCTAAATAGATATGTTATTCTAATTCTATATAACCTCAGGCCAACTTTAGAAGGAGATAAACGTACCAAATCTGGTATATGGGGGCTTGCCTTTGTTCCCAGAGTTCTTCATAGGGCCTTTGTCGTTGCCTTGTGCAAATCTGACAGGAAAATTTAGAAACGATCTTCAAACAGGGTATATGGGGAAGAAATTGTTTTTGATTTTGCTGGGAAAAAGAACAAAAGATGAAAAATAGTGAGTTTAAGGTTTAGGGTTTAAAATTTTGATGCAATAGAAGAGGAAGAAGAGGGGTTTTAGGGCTCCGCACGCGAAGAAGAGGTGTTTTTGGCTCCCGCGCGTGCTGAAACGAAAGGGGTTTGCACAAAATTAGAATGGATAATGTTGGAATTACATTTAGAAAGTAAGGTCACGGGTTCAAACCCCCTTACTTTCACTTTAAAGTGTCGTTGCATATAGTTCGCCACTGATTTAGGCCGTTGTGTTCTCTACAACGGCCCATGGCCATGGTTTTTTTTTAAACGGTGAAGTTGTTTTTCCTCCATTTTCACGTAGTTCATCAATCATCCACTAATTCCAAGAGGTCATTTTGAGTTCAAATCTGCTACGATTCAGAAGCTTCCTTTGTTTAATGGGTTAAGCAATAAAAATCCATACTCTAATTTGACTGATATCTTTAGGGTGTGCACAATGTTTAGGAGCATGTCAGATGAAGTTGCGAAACTGAAGTTTTTCTCTTTTTTCTTAGGGACAAAGCTAAGGCCTAGTTCCTTCCAGTAGAACTTGGGTCTCTCACAAGTTGGGATGTACTACAAAGAGAATTTTTGAAAAAATATTTTTCAGCTACTAAAACCAACCAAATCCATCAATCAATCCTAACATATGGCCAACAACTTCGAGAAACATTTCATGAATGTTGGGACAGATTCAAAGTTCTGCTAAGAAAATGCCCACACCATAAAGTTCCACGATGGCAACAAATCCAAAGTTTTTACAATGGACTGGTTCCAAAAGAATGACGCATGATCAATGCTTCGTGTGGTGGTTCGTACATCATGAAGGTTGAAAGATAGATGTGGGCATTGTTTGAAAATCTGTGTGAGAATTCCATGTAGAGTGTGACACTAGGTCTCACACAGATCGATATATCATCTCGACCCCATACAATCACTAAAGCAGGATTGTAGGAGGTCAACAATTCATCAGATATATCTAGCAAAGTGGATGTGTTATCGCGACAAATGAATATGCTTTTGACAGCTTCTCAGCTATCCCAAGCTTCAGCTACCCCAAGTGTATGTTCTGTTTGTCACCCCATAGGCCATAATGCTAATGAGTGTCCCACCACCCAGTTGTACCCTGAGGATTCTCAGGAGCAAGTCAATGTCACGCAATTGTACCAAAGGCAGGATAGAAATCCCTATTCTAATACTTACAACTCAGGTTGGGGAAATCATCCTAACCTGGGATGGCAAGGATCTAATCATGCAGGATCAGTCAATCAACAATCTTGGGCTAATGCTCAAATAGGACCATCATGTTTCCACCAGGTTCATAATTTTGACTTTCGTCAAAATTAGAATTCGAATAATATTGATGTCCATATGTCACGAGGTCCTGGGTTAGAAGACAAGGTATTGAATGCTCTGCAAACCCTTCAAACTCAAGTGCAATCTATAGCTAAATTGGAGGATCAAATCAGACGATTAGCTAATGCCATGAGTCGAAGAGAAGAGGGAAAGCTCCCAAGTTAAATCGTGAATAATCCACGAAACCAGGGATCTTCTGACGAAGGTCCATCCACTAGTCACCACATTAAATCAGTGACTATCTTGAGAAGTGGTCGTAAGGTGGACAATACTGTGGAAATGCCTTTAGAATCTGGCAATTCAATGAAAGAGCAAGAGCCTAAGAAGAATGAGGAAAAGAATCATGTCATTAATAGAGACGACATTGAAGAAGTCGAGTTAACAAAGACTTCATCCACATAGAGCAATTCTCATGTGCCAAAAGCTCTCTGAATGTCTTACACCACCTTCAAGATTAGGGAAAGGACACAACAAGATGGATGATGTTATGGAGATTTTCAAACAAATGAAAATCAATCTCCCATTGTTGGAAGCAATCAATCAAATTCTGACATATGCAAAAAATTTGAAAGACTTGTGCACTCGGAAGCGCAAATCTCGTAACTCATGTGTCCAAGAAAGTGTTTCTAACCGACTAAGTCAGCTCAATTTTGAGATTAGATGCCCTACCGAAGCTTAAGGATTCTGGTGTCCCAACTATTTCATGTGTGATAGGGGGACAAACAATCAATAAGGTACTTTTAGATTTGGGTGCTGGCAAGCGTGAATTTGATCCCTTGCTCCTTCTACGAGTAGTTAGGTCTTGGGGAATTACAACCAACAACTGTAACTCTTCAATTAGCAGATAGGTCTGAGAGACGACTGAGAGGAATCATTCAAGATGTGCTCATAAGAATTGATAAATTTGTCTTTCCAGTGGACTTTGTCATGTTGGATATGGAATCCAAATCGAATCCCTATAATCAAATACAGATTATTTTGGGATGTCCATTCTTAGCAATTTCCAATGCTTGTATCAACTATCGAACTGGGGTTATGGATGTTTCGTTCAGAAATATGAAGGTGCGTCTGAATGTGTTTAGTGGCATGGGTCAAATGTAGACCGATGACATTATTTTGTTGATCAAATCGATGAAGCAGTGGAGGAATCTACTCTCTCGATGCTAACAAAAGAAGAATTCGATTCCGCATTGCTAGCCATTTATGAGAAAGGTAGTTCGGAATTGTCATCCAAGGAATTGAATTCTACGGCAACATTCAATGATGATCGACCTTGGAGGACGAAGGCTGATGAGGTTGAAGCTATACCTGTCTCCAGGCGTCCTAGAATGAAACCATCAATTGAGGAGCCTCCTACTTTGGAGTTGAAACCTTTACCTAGTTCACTCAAATATGTTTTCCTAGGACCAAATGAAACACTCCATGTTATCTTTTCATATTCATTATCCAAGGAGCACGAGAGTGACTTATTAAAGTTTCTAGCCAATTACAAGAAGGCGATTGGATGGACTTTGGCAAATCTAAAGAGAATTCATCCATCGGTATGCATGCACCAAATTCATTTGGAAGAGTCAAGTTAACCATCTCAAGAAGCCCAACGGCGGCTCAACCCGAACATGAAAGAAGTTGTTCTTAAAGAGACCTTAAATTACTTGATGTTGGCATCATGTACTCAATCTTCGATAGTGAATGGGTGAGCCCTGTCCAGATTGTACCCAAGAAATCTGGGATAACGCTTAAAGAGAATGTCGAGGGAGAATTAATGCCCATTCGTGGAACTACGTGATGGAGAGTGTGCATTGACTATCGTAAATTGAATTCCATAACACGGAAGGATCATTTTCCTCTCCCATTCATCGACCAAATTCTGGAGAAATTTGTAGGACAAGAGTTTTATTGTTTCCTTGATGGCTTAGGGTTACTCGGGTTATAATCAAGTGTCGGTCTTTCTTGTTGATCAAGTGAAAACAATATTTACATGTCCATACAGTACTTTTGCATATTGTAGAATGTTATTTGGGCTATGCAATGCACCAACTACTTTCTAGCGGTGTATGTTAGTCATATTTTTCGACATGGTTGACAAATTTCTTGAAGTATTTATGGAAAAAAATTTCGTCTTTGAGACAACATTCGAAAAGTGTATTTCATTTGACACTCGTTCTGCAATGATGTGAGGAATTGTCCTAGAACACATCATTTCGAGGAAAGGAATTGAAGTCGACAAAGCTAAGGTTGATCTGATTTCTAACTTGCCACCCCCTAAGACTGTTCGCCAAATTCGGTCATTTTTGGGTCATGCGGGTTTTGACAGGCGTTTCATTTAAGATTTAGCAAGGTGGCGAAGCCGTAATGCCATCTACCGACACAGGATGTATCATGTCATTTTGACGACACTTGCATGAATGCTTTCGTAAAATTGGGAGAACTACTTTCAAGTGTGTTGGTCATAAAGCTTCCTGATTACGCACTTCCTTTTGAAATCATGTGCGATGCATCAGACTATACGATAAGGGCAGTGTTAGGCAAGAGGGAAAATAAATTACCTCACGTAATTTATTATGCAAGCGAGACCCTAATCGATGCACAATTGAATTATACCATGATTGAAAAAGAATTACTAGTTGTGGCATATGCACTTGATAAATTCTGCCCCTATCTCCTAGGTTTAAAGATTGTCATCTATTCGGAACATTTGGCCTTAAAATACTAGTTATCCAAAAAAATGCAAAACCAAGGTTGATTCAGTGGATTCTACTCCTACGAGAGTTTGACTTTGAAATTCATGATAAGAAAGGAGTGGAAAATGTCATTGCAAACCATCTTTCCCGAATCATGCCTGAGGTGTCATCTCAATCTGAGCCATTGCATGATATTTTTCCTGATGAATAACTATTGGCAGTTGCAACGATCAAATCTCCCTGGTATGTCAATTTCGTTAATTTCTTTGTCACAGGGTAAATTTCATCTCAATGGAATAAGAATCATAAGGATTTGTTCTACGCACAAGTGAAACATTATTTATGGGATGAACCTCATGTATTCAAATTCTGCTCTGATCAAGTGATCAGAAGATATGTAGCAGAGGCTGAACATCTGTGCATTTTAAAATTTTGCCATTCAGGAGCTTGTAGAGGACATTTTGGAGGTCACAAAACCACATTCAAGATACTCTAAAGCGGGTTTTATTGGCCTTCCATTTTTAAGGACGCCATAAAGTATTGCAAGGAATGTCTACGTTGTCAAATTTTGGGGAACATTTAAAAAGAGATATGACGCCTTTGCAACCAATTTTGATTATCGAAGTATTTGATGTATGAGGAATCGATTTCATAGGGTCATTTCCCCCGTCTTTTGATTTTTTGTATATTCTCGTAGTTATTGACTACGTGTCAAAGTGGGTAGAAGCCATAGCTACCTGTACTAACGATCAAAAAGTTGTCATCAATTTTCTTAAGGAGAATATTTTTAATTGATTTGGAACATTGATCTGTGTCAAAATATGATTATATTTTGCACCTTAAATCCTATATTTAGCTATCCGATGAAAGCTATCTGATGGCTGTTGTATAGTTTTAGTGATTTCAGGCGTTTCTGACCATTGGATCTTGAAAGAGCATAAAATAGGATAATTAAGGGTTACACAAAAACATTGGACCAAGAAGCTAGCAGAAGCACCAAAATCCATGAAAATGAGTGATTAACTCAGCATCCACCAGTAGAATGAAGATGTTACCTGTCCTTGTCAATCGATTGAAAACCAAATCTCAATCGATTGACAAGGATGACAACTTTTCCCCCTTTATTTTAAATTTGAATTAATTCAATCGATTGATATTTGAACTCAATCGATTGAATTCATATTCAAATGATTCCACCAAAAAATAGATTTCAACTCAATCGATTGATATTTAAATTTCAATTGATTGAGCTTATTTTGGATGTTGTCCTGCCCGCTCCCTATAAAAGCAATGTTATAGCTTAGGGTTAGGGGATCCTCTCTTGGTAGATTTTTCTTAGAATTTTGTCATCTTTTCTTTGCAATTTTTCAATCATAGTTTATAATTAGGAACAAAGCATTGTAAGAAGAGATCTCTTGATAAATAAAAGTGCATGCTAAGATGATGGCTTCTGGTTTACAATGGGCGTGTAGATCTAAGATGAGCGGCTAAACTCTCTCATTCAAAGACGAAGCGACCCCTAGATGAGTAACTAGTTTATTGTTAATTCTACAATTTCATATCATTGTCATTGAATCATTCTGCTAAAAAGTGTGTGCTTAATTGAATATCATCGAATACTCATCTATAGCCGTCAATCTTGGTTATCGACGATCATAGAAGAGTCATTCCATCTAGATCTGTTCCTGCAAGCCGATCTAGGCTGCAGAGTGATTGATTCTTACTAGTGTGATTTCAAATTTGAGATACGCTATGCCTTTCACATGATTCATATCGCATTAAGATGAGTCATAGTTTTTTGATAGGGTATGCTAGATCAACAATTACATTCTTTACGATTCATTTTTCTTCTTGATAAATGATGGTATATTGATGTGGTATGAAATCGTGTGATTAATTGTAGAGAAGTTACAAATCTAGGATTAGCAAACTCCTTTATCATTCTAGCATCGTGTGGTAATAGCTTTGTGAATTAATGTTCTCTCCTTTGATACTTTCTTGAGCATCTTTTTCTCTTTAGAATTAATTTAATTATGTGCTTCTCTGTGGGTACGACACCCTTGATTTCACCGTACTACAACTGATCTTTTACACTTGCAATGATACACTTTAAAATTGATCAAGTTTTTGGCGCCGTTGTAGGGGAAGCGACACAATTTTATTGATTTTTTAGGAGATTTGTGTTTTCGAATTGACAGTCAATCAATTGAATTCTTTGTGTCAGTCGATCGACTGTGATTCTGTATTTATTTTTGTTCTGCTTTGTTTTGCTCTGTTTGCTTTGGGGCACTATTTCTGTCAATCGATTGATCTGTAATAATCAATCGATCAACATTTAAGTGTGACCACTTTCCGGTTTAAAAAATTAAAAAAAAAAAAAAATTTATTTTGTGTTAAAATTTTGAGATTTGAATTTCAAATTTTTAAAAAAAATTGACTTGTAAATTTTAAATTTTAAATTTTTAAAGTTTGAAATTGAAATTTTAAATTTTAAATTTTTGAATTTTCAAATTTGAATTATTTATTATTTTTTTAAAAAAAAAAAATTTTGAATCCAAATTATGACTACTATCCTCTATAGTAGTCAATCGATTGATTTTTTTCAATATCAATCAATTGAGTTCTGATATTTTGGACTTTAGTTGTTAGTGTGTGCACTACTGGATCCTGTTCAATCGATTGACCCTTTAGTGTCAATCGATTGATATTAGATCTCGACTATTATAATTCCAGCAGCATTTTTGATTTTGCTCAGCTTGACCTGTGAGTTTCAATTGATTGATTTTAATGCATCAATCGATTGACTGATAAGTCTTCTGTTGGATCACTATTGTGTATTCTTCAATCGATTGAGTCTTCTAATTCAATCTAATGAACCTGAATTGCTTCATCTGTTGGTTTATTATGGACTCGATAATCCTTGTCTTGGGTGTGTTGGTGCATGAGCTTTACTTGATCTCATCACCCACATCTTCAACCCTTGAATCGTGAGAATGAAAAGTCTTGCAGAGTGAATCTTAGAAACCAGAGGCTTCAGCGTTGATGTGATTTTATATATTGTGATGTTTTACTCGTAAGCACATGAATCAGATTGTATATAGTGGGTACAGAGTACGAGATCGTTCCCACGAGGACTATTTTAGAAGATCTAAAAAGATAAAATAGTAACTTAAGAAATCTACCAAGATTTAACAGTACCCTACCAATATTATGATTTAGGAAGTTTTGTGAGATGATAATTACTGACTACAAAATAAAGTTTAATTGATGATTCAAAAATAAAGGTAAAGATGAAGATACTAAATCCTCCCATCTTTGGTTTGTTCTTCCCATAATACAAATCTAAGGATTAAACTATGAGATATACCATTGAAAAGCATCTTTTTTGGAAGATAAATGATCAAAACCCGAATAGGTTCCACATTGCATCCCTGCAATCAGAACTTACTTTCAGAGATGATTTCCATATATAGATCTGGGATCAAGGGCATGACTCGGCACACTTGATCTCAGATACAAATAGAAATCAAATCCAAAATGGGTAAAAACTCCAACAGGAATATCACCACAGATCTGAGATCAAGGCCATGACTCGACACACTTGATTTTAGATTAGGGAGTAATTAAGATAAAATTACCATTACAGATTCAAGATCCAGGGCATGACTCGGTACACTCAATCTCAGATCGTAATCGTAAGTAGATCCATACGATAAAAAATAAAAAGATCATACAACAATAATTAGGGTAAAATTACCGTCACAGATATGAGATCTAGGGCATGACTCGGCACACTCGATCCTAGTTAGTGGCAGGATTTCATTCTTTCGTGATAGCATAACAACCATAAAATAAAATCTCAAAGTTTAATCCTAGATCCCTACCATTAGAAGTATATCCCTCGGATGAGAATCATTAGATCCCCATCCCTAAGAAATTAGCCACACATATTGTAATTAAATGGCATAAAAAAATAATAAATGGAAAACAACATTAAAAATACCTCACTTCAATAGCAATTCTTTGATCCAAGCTTAATCTACAAGTATGATGATCTTTTGGAAACGAAGTTAAAAATACTCTCTATTAATCTCTAAATTTAACTAGGAATTAATTGAGCAAAAATCAAATTCTTTCAAGAAGGAATGCTAAAACAAGAAGGTAAAAGGAACAAAGGTCTCAAAAAGTAAAAATTTCTATCTCTATGTATCTATCTACGTCTATCTCCTCTCTTTGAGTTGTTGTTTTGGCTTTAAATACTCTCCAAGTCTCGCAGCTTTCCTGGCTAGAAAAGTCAGGGTCGATTAATCGACCCTATAGAGCCGATGCATCGAGTCCCTACGACGAGTCCCTAAAACTATTTGAGTCACTGCTCAAATTTTCATCTCGATCATTCCCATAATCGAAAGAAACCTTAATCTTTAATTTTGTAACCAAATTATGCTTTTTGTGTCAGACTCAATCACTTTCCTCGATTAATCGAGTGCAAGGTCAATGCATCGACCTTCCCAGATTTCCGTGAACTCTAGCCCAACTTTGCATCAGACGCTGCCTCGATATTTCAGCTAAAACTTTCTACTCCAAACTTGGATTGACATGATTCTTATGGCATTGGAAAGATGGCGGAAAGCTCTACAACTTTTGTGTTTTAGTAATTTCCCGAATCTGATGTCTTGAAGGTCCAAATTGAGGTGAAAGTCGCACTAAGTTCTCGATGACCCAAGGTTGCAGTGTTTGACATTATTTTCAAAATTCTTGAGCTGTTTTATGCACTTGGATTGTATTTGCCTGAAACACTTCAAATCTAGTAATTCTCATCAGATAGCCTTCATCGGACGGCTAAATGTAAGTACTTAGGGGTGAAATATCATCATAGTTCACTACTCATCAAGCGTCATCACACTGGACCCATGGCAGTTCAAAAATAAGGACGGAATGAGAACAATCATGATAACAACAATGAAAATGAAAATGAGAATTATGATGAGAGCCCATAAATATTGGAGCAATATAATGATCCCGGTCTTTACGAGGATCAGGATAGTATCATGCATGTTCCCATCCCAGGCAATCATTATGAATTTAAGTCGACAATGATTCAAATGTTGCCAATTTTCAACGAGTTGAGCAATGAAAATTCATATACTCACCTGAATGAGTTTATTGCAGTGTGTAAAATGTTCAGAGTACATAATGTCTCCGATGAGATAACAAAGTTACGCCTTTTTCCCTTCTCTTTAAGAGATAAGGCGAAAACTTGGCTGTTTTCCTTAGAACCAAGATCTATCCGGAGTTGGATGGAGTTTCTACGTGAATTCTTGAGAAAATACTTTCCCATGAGCAAAACTAATGAGTTGTGTTAGAAGATTCTGATATACGCCCAACGACCTACTGAAACATTTCATGAATGTTGGGAACATTTTAAAGAATTAGTCAAAAGTTGCCCTAATCATTATATTTCAAGGTGGCAACAAATTCAAAGTTTTTACAACGGATTGATTCAAGAAGAAAGACATATGATTGATGCATCTTGCGGGGGATCATGTGCTACGAAAGAGGCTAAAAAAATTTGGGCATTGCTTGAGAGATTATGCCTAAACTTCAATACAAAATGAGTCGTAGGGACAAACTAACTTAAATATGGCAACTAAATCCCATGTGTTGATAGCAGGTGGGCTGTATGATGTTAACAACAATACCTCTAATTTATCAACAAAAGTAGATATGTTGTCCAAACAAATTAACATGTTATTAGCCGTAACAAAACAAGCTCACCCCCACCGCCTGTTCAATTTGTGAACTCCCAAGGCACATGGCTAATGAGTGTCCAGCCACTCTGATGATCTTTCCTGAAGAACCTACTCCTCAAGAGCAAGTGAATGTGACTCAATCGTCTCATCGACAAGATAGGAATGTGTACTCCAATACCTATAATCCAGAATAGAAAAATCACCCTAATTTAGGATGGGGAGGATCAAACCAAACTGGACAGGTCAACCAGCAGTACAGATCCAATACATCGAGTAGGCAATAAAGTTTTCGTCCACAGCAGAATTGAAGTTTTCAACAGAATTCGAACTATCATCACCCAAATTTTGATTACCAAAAAAATCAGAATTTCAATCAAGCTAATACTTCGAATTTAGAAGCGAAGATCATGCAAAATGTGAACGCTTTTCAACAACAACATATGCAAGCCCTTCAGCAGATGTTGAAGGACCAATTTGGTCATGGACTAATCAAATGAGTAAAAGAGAGGAGGGAAGGCTTCTCAGCTAACCCATCAATAACCCTCGAAGCCAAACTCCATTTGATGAAGGACCCTCAACTAGCCATCAGTTGAAAGTTGTCACTTTGTTAAGAAGTGGGCGTGTGATTGATAATCAAGTGAAAATTTTAGTGGAACAAGAAGAAGAATAAAAAGAAGCGGTAAAGGAAAAGTGCCAGGGATAGGAGAAGAGAGGGAGTCTCCTGAAATTGTTTAACTGGAACCTAAAGAAGACCCAGAAGTTGAATCTACTCCCTATACCCTAAAGGCACCATTCCCTTAAGTGCCCGACATCTCCATCTAGAATGGGGAAGGGTCCGTCAAAATTGGATAAAATCTTTGAAACATTTAAGCAAGTGAAGATAAATCTTCCATTGCTTGAAACCATTAATCAAGTTCCTGCGTATGCCAAATTCTTCAAGGATTTATGCACCAGTAAGAGAAGGGTATGCACACATGTGTCAAAGAAAGTGTTCCTGACTAATCAAGTTAGTTCTATCTTGAAATTGGAAGTACCACAAAAACTCAAGGACCCTTGAGTCCCAACTGTTCTATGTGTTATAGGTGGACAACTAATGGGTAAAGCGCTACTGGATTTGGGAGCAAGTGTCAACCTGATCACATATTCAGTATACAAGAAATTAGAACTAGGTGAATTGAAACCTATTGTAGTCACACTCCAATTTGTTGATAGGTCAAAAAGAAGACCTAGGGGTATCATTGAGGATGTTTTGGTTGTAATAGATAAATTTATCTTTCCAGTGGACTTTGTTGTCTTGGATATGGAACCACCTGTTAAATCAATAAATCAAGTCCCAATTATCCTTAGACGTCAATTTCTCGTAACTGTAAATGCCTGCATTAATTGTCGAACAAGAGACATTGATGTTTCGTTTAGAAATATGAAAGTCAGGCTGAATATATTTCATGCAATAAACCATTTCCCCAATGAAGAAGAGGTCGATTGTTTCTACATCGATCAGGTTGATGAAGTTGTGGGCGAAGTTTTACCGTCAATACTAACCAAGGAAGAATTTGAAATTGCTTTATTGGCCAACTACGCGAAAAAATAAAGTGAAGAGAAACACCCAAAAGAACTGAGGACGATCTCATCAAATCAAGACGATGAGTTATGGAAGAATAAGGCTAAAGTGGAACCATTGTCTATTGAGGAAAAGGCCGAACTGACACCATCAATCGAGCAGCCACTAACTGTTGAATTAAAACAGCTGCCTGAGTCACCCAAATATGCTTTCCTAGGACCGCAAGAAACACTTTCAGTAATAATTTTATCAATATTGTCGAAAAAGTAAGAGCATGATTTACTAAATGTGCTTAAAGATCACAAAGAAGCTATCGGATAAACTTTAGCCGACCTAAAAGGGATTGATCCATCAGTATATATATAAAAAATACATCTGAAAGATGATATCACACCATCGAGGGAGCCTCAGAGACGACTTAATCCAAACATGAAAGAAGTCGTTTTAAAAAAGATTATCAAGTTGCTCGATGCTGAAATCATCTATACAATCTCTGATAGTGAATGGGTAAGTCCAGTTCAAATTGTTCCCAAAAAGTCAGGGATTACAGTGAAAGAAACTACTGAAGGAGAGTTGGTGCCTGCACGCGAGACTACTGAGTGGCGTGTCTGTATCGATTATCAAAAATTGAACACAACCACCAGAAAGGATCATTTTTCCCTTCCATTCATTGATCAAATTCTTGAGAAACTGGCAGGCAAGAGTTTTACTAATTTCTCAATGGATATTTGAGGTACAACCAAGTGCCTGTATTTCTAGCCGATCAAGAGAAAACAATGTTCATGTGTCCTTATGGTACTTTTGCATATCGCAGAATGTCAGTCGAACTTTGCAATGCTCCGACCACCTTTCAACTGTGTATGTTAGTCATATTTTCTGATATGATTGATAAATTCATTGAAGTATTTATGGACGACTTCTCTGTCTTTGGGAAGACCTTTGAATTGTGCTTATATCACCTTTCACAGGTGTTGCAACGTTGTGTAGAATCCAACCTTATTTTAAGCTAAGCGAAGAGCCATTTTATGGTTCGATAGGAAATAGTTTTGGGGCATATCATATCAAGAAAAGGAATTGAAGTCGACAAGGTAAAAGTTAACTTAATTGCCAATTTTTCACCACCAAAAAGTGTTCACCAAATTCGATCATTTTTGGATCATGCTTGATTTTATAAACGATTTCTCAAAGATTTTAGCAAGGTTGCTAAGCCGTTGTGCAACTTGCTTGAAAAAGATGTACCTTTTGAATTTGATGAGGACTATATGAAGGCCTTTTTGAATTGTCAAATGCTCCAATAATCCAGCCACTAGATTATTCGATCCCTTTTGAACTTATGTGCGATCCATCGGATTATGCTATTGGAGCGGTCTTAAGGCAAAGGATAGGTAACTTACCTCATGTGATTTACTACGCCAATAAGACGCTGATTGATGCGTAATTGAATTACACCATAATCGAGAAGGAATTATTAGCTATGGTGTATGCATTGGATAAATTCTGATCTTATTTGCTTGGTTCCAAAATAGTGGTCTTTTCAGACCACTCGCATTGAAATATCTATAGGCGAAAAAGGATACGAAATCAAGATTGATCCGATGGATCCTGCTCCTCCAAGAATTCAACTTTGAAATTAAAGATAAAAAGGGGGTTGAAAATACTGTTGCTAATCATTTATCACGAATTCTACCTGAAAAATCATCTGTGTCAGAAACCATCCATGATACATTCCCAGATGTGCAATTAATGGCAATAGATACAACAACTACAAAAATTCTTTGGTTTGCGAACATCGTGAATTATTTGGCCACTGGAAGAATTCCTATATAATGAGATAGAAATGATAAGAATCTCTTTTTCTTTCAGATAAAATACTATTTTTGGGATGAGCCACAATTGTTCAAATTCTGTTCAGATCAAGTCATCAGAAGATGCATACCTGAAGAAGAGCAATTGAGTAACATGAATTCTTACCATACTGGGACCAGTGGAGGCCATTTTGGAGGACAAAAGATTGCACAAAAAATTCTTCAAAGCGGATTTTATTGGCCCTCCATTTTTTGAGATACAACAATATTTTGCAAAGAATGCCAATGATGTCAACAACTCAGAAACATTTCGAGATGGAATATGATGCCATTGAACCCAATTTTGGTTGTTGAAATTTTCGATGTGTGGGGGATCGACTTCATGGGTACTTTTCTCCCATCATTCGGTTATCTATATATTTTGGTGGCCGTTGACTATATTTCAAAATGGGTGAAAGCTGTGGCATCACGATCGAACGATCATAAAGTGGTGGTCAGATTCTTGAAGGAAAATGTATTCAATAGATTTGGGATTCCCCGAGCAATCATTAGTGATGGCATTTCACACTTCTGCAATAGCCATTTTGCGATACTAATGAAGAAATATGGTATCACTCACAAGGTTGCAACACCATACCACCTGCAAACTAGTGGTCAAGTAGAGGTGTCTAATCGGGAGATCAAGAGGATTTTAGAAAAAATTGTACGACCAGATGGGAAAGATTGGTCAAATCATTTATCTGATGCTCTCTGCGCATATCGCACTGTATTTAAGACACCAATTGAAATGTCGCACTTCAAAATTATGAATAAAAAAGCTTGTCACCTCCCAGCCGAATTGGAACATAAGGTATTCTGGGCAATAAAGCGATTTAATTTCGACATGCAAGAGGCAGGTTCCAATCACAAGTTACAATTGAACAAATTGGAAGAGCTACATTGTGATGCGTATAAAAATTCGAGATTGTATGAGGAGCGATACAAGAGATTGCACGATCAATTAATTTTTCGGAAGGAATTTCGCATAGGACAAAAGGTTTGGTTATTCAATTCGAAACTTAAACTCCATCCTGAAAAACTAAAGTCGAGATGGGAAGGACCATTTCAGGTTGTATCCACTACCGCGCACGGTGTAATTGAGATAAGGGATCTTAAGGATAATTAGATTTTAAAGGTGAATGGGCAACGACTTAAACCAATGTTTGAACCAATGACCCAAATGCAGATAGAATCAACATACCTCAGTGACCCAGAAAGATGACAATCGAATGGTCGAGTTGCCGACACATAAACTCAGCGCTTCCTGGTAGGCAACCCAGTGTGTAGTTTACTTTTTAATTCTTTGTGTTAGTAGTTGAAAGTTTGTCTCAATCGATTGATTTTGAGAAAAGTCAATTGATTGACCTTGTAGTTTGTTCAATCGATTGAGAGTTATCTTTCTCAATCGATTGATATTTCTGTTTAAACCATCATTTTAAAGTCATCTCACATCTTTTCTGTTGCCAGACCAATTGACGCTACATTCATGTCAATCGATTGAAAATCCAATTTCAATCAATTGATATAAATCTGAAGTACTTGTCAGTTTTCGAAATTCATGTGTCTATCATCGCGTCTTTCCAGTGGAAGATAAGTCAAAGCGTTATTCTAATGTCAATCGATCGAGATTTCCTTCTCAATCGATAAACCTGACAGACTACTTATTCCCGCCGCTTCCCATGAAGTCAAACATCGCGCCTTTTCGAGAGACCATCAAAAATGTTGTTGTGCATTGAAGTTTCACGCTCGGAGAAACGATTTGGGTCTTGTCGATCAATTGATACATATGTTTCAATCGATTGACATTATGGTTGCATGCAAAGTTTAAGCATGTCTCATCCACATCCCAATGCCAACTGCACACTTTCGCAACATCTTTAATGTCAATCAATTGAATTTTATAATTCAATCAATTGACGAAAGCATGATAAAAAGGAAAAGCCGTGGAAAAAATTCAATCGATTGACGAAAGCATGATAAAAAGGAACAACTGTGGTCCCTTCTTCACGAATTCCCTGCACATTCGACCAAGCCTGTTCATCTCTCCCAAAATTCTCCTCGTACGATCGAAATGACAACACCTGGGCCTCAGATTTACCAACCATCCCGTCCTGACAATAATCCCATATGAATCCCTAGCGATGATTACGTGGACCGGCAGTGTCAAACTGAGAACTTCTTCGATCTTACAAAATTTTGTCGTATCGTCGAAGCTGCACGTTCCATTGAGTTTATCGAAGCTTTGTACCTGGAAATGCTGCTCGCACCTCCTCCTATTGACATTTCCTTACGTCTCATTCGCCTTTTCTACCAGAATATGGAGTGGGTGTCGGCACCGCAATCCTCACTATGTGATGCATATTTTGGACCAGATTGGGTGTTTGATTTTTGATGATGAAATAATGGGCGACATGCAATTCTACCACTATGGAATGAATGTGTAGGAGAAGAGCATTAAAGCCATTATAAGAAATGCGCCGCCGCCTCTCGATGTTGAGGAGATACTTCCTCCTCCCCGACCAAACCCCGCACAACGCCAACGTGGCGACATACGACGACCTCATCCTGTAGAGGTCCCTGATTTTAATGCCAAGGCAGCAATTACTTGCCTTGAGGCGCGGATGGACAGATTGAGTGCAACGGTTGGAGGTATCGATCGACGGTCCCGATTTCAGAGTTCCCTTCTCATGCGGATTGAACAAGAATCATTCCCAGGGCAAGCTAATGGCTTCATCGCAAGAGCGCGAGCGGCGATCGATGGAGAGGGAGATGTCGAAGATGATGATGATGCTTAGTTTGTTTGCTTTATGTTTGGTCTGGTATTTCTTTTAGAAGTGTTAGTTTATAGTGTTTGTGTTGTTTTCATGTTTGTGTGTTTGTTTAATCATAGGATATGATAGGATGTAGTTTCTTTGTTTTAATCAATCAGGATGTTGTAGTTTCAGGGATGTTTTTGGATCAAATCATTTAGGTTGAATGAAATGTTTACAAGTTTGGTTGGTTATCTCTATGCAATTTCGAACTGCTGCTCAATTTCATCAATCAATCGATTGAGACATTTGGTGTTTTGTGATCTCACATTGACAATAAAATCTGTCGATCAATTAAAAAATGGTTTCCAATCAATCAACTTTGACCTGAAATTCACATTGATTGTGTATGAATCTTTCCGATTTCATGATGTTGATCTAAATATGGTAGTGCACGTTGGATAGAGTCAATCGATTGAATGGAATAGTTCAATCGATTGATGCCAAGGTGGACAGAAAATTCTTTCTGTCAGGAACAGAAAGTTTCTAACATTGCATCGATTGCATGTATCGAAAATTCTCTGTGAACAACAAGTTTTGGCCTGCACCAAATGAACCTTTCCAAACATAGTTCTCAATCAATTGATATTAAAAAATCAATCGATTGACTGATGCAAATTTCAAAAGAATCAATTGTGTGCCTCCGAAATCCAAATTTCACTCTATCTTTAGATATTGAGTTTTAGGGAAATTTTGCTTTACTTAAACAACCGTAGGATAGTTTTTCTAAATAACTCCCTTAGTCAAAAATCAATTGTCCTCCCAAAACTTGTGATATGGATTCAATCAAGTATCGCACTCAATCTGCGGTCAGGAGATTGGCAGAACCGACTCGAAAACATACGCGATACTACTCACCTCGACCACCTCTCGATTTGTCAAACCTTGAGATCGTTAATTTAGAATCAATATCTCCACCGCCACCATCCCCACCTCATGCCCCAGTTTCTCCACCAGGCGACGTCGGCATCACCGAAGAGATGTGGCGACTGATGTTTCCAAGGCCAAAATCGGGGATGGCTACCAATGATGACTAAGGGCTAGGAGTTAGTTTTAGGGTTTAGATTTCAAAGTTTTATTAGAGTTTATTTTCCTTTTAACATGTTCTAGATTAGGTTCTTTTAATTAGTGCACTAGAATAGTTTCTTTTTGTTTTCAATAAGTGTAGTAGATTGCACATTATTAATAAAAGTTTAATTTAGTTAAATGTCTTTGTTTAAATGTTTTGATGCTCAAGT
This sequence comes from Chloranthus sessilifolius, assembly GCA_021018995.1. NCBI lineage: Eukaryota > Viridiplantae > Streptophyta > Magnoliopsida > Chloranthales > Chloranthaceae > Chloranthus > Chloranthus sessilifolius. The sequence continues at coordinate 8,148,392 of CM037589.1, read as the reverse complement.
CAATAATACTTTTCACCTGTCCTGCCTTTTGGTTCTCGATTGCATTTAACAGGTTTAGGGGTGAGAAGTTCAATTCAAAGCATTTTAATTTTTTTTTAGATAATTTCTTTTTAGATGAAAAAAAAAGTGTTGAGGCTATTCTCAGATTTGGAAAAGTGTATCAGTCAATCGATTGACTAATAACCATTAGCCCAAAAGCATCCAGCAAGTTAAGAGAAGTCAATCGATTGATTTACAAAAATCAATCGATTGACTGTAAAATTTTAAGCCCAATAACCTACTAGAAGCATGTATCAGTCAATTGATTAAGACCATTGAGTCAATCAATTGATTAATATCCAGTAAACTCATAAATTTCGAAATGTGTTTTCATGACCTTTAGGTGTTAATGCCTAGAAATTCGTGAAAAATGTCATCTCACCATGTTTATTCTATCAGTGCTCATTAATTTTAATACGAGTTAAATGATGATTTTCATGATCCATGTCCAGAAAATCTGGCACCATTATCATGCTTTAATTCCAAAATCTGGGAGTCAAGTCTAGAACTTGGAATCTTAGGATCCTAAGAAAGACTAAATCCCGTGAGCTTTGGAACTTCTTTCTCGTTCTTGATGAGTGCTAAAATAAATTCAGAGTATCTTTGAATTTCGTGCTTAATTATTGAAATCTCATATAGTTTATCTCGGTTTATTTATTTCGCATGCTTTATATTATTGCGCTAGAACTCATTGTGTGTAAACTCAAGACAAATAGGCATCATTACGTACCATCGTGAAAGAAAATAATCAAAGGCCATTCATGGCTCGTTTGTACCCAAAATGTCACACCTTAGATTGATTTATCTTGTTGCACCCCCTTTGAGCCTTGATTGAAAAAGAAAAATTGCCCTAAATATTCCTTGTTAAGCTATATTATCCATACCCTGCACCAATTTGGAAAAGCTTACCCCTCAATCTCTGAGAAATTGGAAAAGAGGGATGAGAGCAAGAAAAGAAGTAGAGAGTCATGGTAATAATACTTGCAAGGAGTATATGACAGAAAAATATATGAATAAAAGGGGAGAGAAATGAGAAATATGTGAAAAATATAAGGTGGTGTTAAAAAAAGAAAAGAAAAGAAGGACAAAAGGTGATAAAAAGAAGGGAAATTCTGAAAAATCCGAAAAAGGAAGAGTACAAAATTAGAAAATCAAATTGTATTTCTTTTTCCAGTTTCTCAAAGAAATTTGAAATTCAATCTCCCCTTTCTTTCTTAACCTTTACCCGAACTCCGTTACAACCTTGAAAAAAACCTTCTTGATCCAATCATGAGTGGTAAATGCCTTGTAGAGAGTGATAGAACAATGTCTATGGTGCTTGGTATAACGTGCTTAGGATACAAATATCTTTCACCACGAGATTTTTTTTTAATTCTTAGATGCACCGTCTTTCTTATTTCATGTGAGACCTTTTTGTTGATATTGTAACTCTCTCTCTCACATGTGAGCAAAAAGTAAATCATTCATCGGAGCAATTTTATTTTGAGTGCATACGTACGGTAAGGATTGAGTCAAGACATGGGATCTAAAGATTCCTAGTTTGCACTTATTCCCTGATGAAAGAACTTTAGCAGTGGTAAGTGCACGATACTCTGGGCATGAATCATGAGTTATTAGAAAAACAATACATTGAATTAATCTGAATGAGCGTTGATAAAATTAGCATGGCCGGGAGCATCTTACAAAAATTTCACGAATATTTAACGATGTAAGGGCATGACAATAATTCAGGAATTTATTAGTTTATGAAGTTTATAGGTATCTTCACTGAAAACCTTTAGGAGATATAACTCCTCCACTAGCGATCACCTAGGGGTTTAAAGGCTTATTGCATATGCTAAATGCAGTCGTGTTCCCTACAAAAGTGGCATCCATTTTCTTTGTTAATTGTTAGTTATTTTTCATTTTCTTTGCTCGATGACTAGCAAAGTGTAGGTTTGGGGGTATAATATGTGCCAAAATATGACTATATTTCACACCTTAAATCTTATATTTAACTATCCAATGAAAGCAATCTGATGACTGTTGTATAGTTTTAGTGATTTCAGGTGTTTCTGACCATTGGATCTTTAAAGAGCATAAAAAAGTATAATTAAGGGTTACACAAGAACATTGGACCAAGAAGCCAGCAGAAGCACCAAAATCCATGAAAATGAGTGATTGGCTCAGCATCCACCAGAAGAATAAAGATGTTACCTGTCCTTGTCAATCGATTGAAAACAAAATCTCAATCGATTGACAAGGATGACAGCTTTTCCCCCTTTATTTTATATTTGAATTAATTCAATCGATTGATATTTGAACTCAATCGATTGAATTCATATTCAAATGATTTCGCCAAAAAGTGGATTTGAACTCAATCGATTGAGATTTAAATTTCAATCAATTGAGCCTATTTTGAAAGTTGTCCTGCCTACTCCTTATAAAAGCAATGCTATGGCTTAGGGTTAGGGCGTCCTCTCTTGGTAGATTTTTCTTAGAATTTTTCCATCTTTTCTTAGCAATTTTTCAATCATGGGTTGTAACTAGGAACAAAGCATTATAAGAAGAGATCTCTTGATAAATAAAAATGTATGATTAGATGATGGCTTCTGGTTTACAACGGGCATATAGATCGAAGATGAGTGGCTAAACCCCCTCGTTCAAGGAGGAAGAGACCCCTAGATGAGTAACTGCTTTATTGTTAATTTCTTACCATTATCATTATCATTGAATCATTTCACTAAAAAGTGTATACTTAATTGAATATCATCGAATACTTCATCTATAGCCGTCAATCTTGATTATCGACGATCATAGAAGGGTCATTCCATCTATATCTGTTATGGCAAGCCAATCTAGGTTGCTGAGTGATTGATTCTTATTGCTGTGATTTCGAATTTAAGATACGCTATGTCTTTCACATGATTCATATCGCATTAAGGTGAGTCATATTTTTTGGATAGGGTATGCCGGATCAATAATCACATTCTTTACGATTTATTTTTCTTCTTGATAAATGATGGTTTATTGATGTGGTATGAAATCATGTGATTAATTATAGAGAAGTTACAAATCTAAGGTTAGTAAACTCCTTGATAATCTCTTAAATTGTCATTTTCTTTGTCATAATTTTTTCTTGCATAGATTAATTTACGTTTATTGTTCTAGCATCGTATGGTAATAGCTTAGTGAATTAACGTTCTCTCTCTTGGTACTTCCTTGGGCATCTTTTTCTCTTTAGAATTAATTTAATTATGCACTTCCCTGTGGATACGATACCCTTGATTTTATCGTACTACAACTGATCTTGTGCACTTGCAAGGGTACACTTTAAAACCGATCGAACACTGAGAACCATTATCAATAATGGTGAATGTCACTTTTGTAATCAATACTTTACTTTGTTGATGAAAAAGTATGCGGTTACGTATAAAGTAGCAACACAATACCATCCACAGACGAGTGGGCAAGTTGAAGTTTCTAATCATGAAATTAAATGAATCCTTGAGAAAACAATGCAACCTGACAGAATGGATTGGTCTCTACATCTATCTGATGCATTATGGGCATACAAAATGGCCTTCATGACGCCAATTGGAACTGGTGTTCGGGAAAGCTGGTCACCTTCTTGTTGAATTAGAACATAAAGCATTTTGGACGATTAAAATGCTTAATTTTGACACGAAAAAAGCAGGATACAACCATCGCTTATAGATAAGTGAATTGAATGAATTACGCTACGATGCATACGAGAATACAAAACTATATGAAGAATGGTCAAAAAATTGCATGATCGATTAATCTCCTTAAAATAATTCAACCCCGTGAAATTACGTTCCCGATGGGAAGGACCATTTCGAGTCATCTCCACTTCACCAGATGGTGCCATCGAGATGCAAGACCCAAGAGATAATCAGTTACTTAAAGTTAATCGCCACCATCTTAAACTTATGTTTGAACCGTTGACCATAATGTTTGTGGAAACGATTGATCTTGGTGATTAATCAGCCTTCAAAACTATATAATTTAGAGATTCGACCCGAATCTCAGCGTTTCTAGGCCTCATTTAACTATTAATATTTTTTTTTAGTAGATGAAATGGTGTAGCAGGTTTTGAAGGCCAAAAGTATAAAAAGTGGTTAAAAGAGCAAAGTTAAGGAAGACTCGAAGACATGTAGAAAATAGCGGAGAGAAAGGAGAGCACCAAGTTTTATATAAAGATCTACAAGGACTGAGAGATATACCATTGTAAAGTAGAGTTTCCCAGCTTTCCAACAAGCCAAGAAACGTCCAAATCTGAGTTGTACATCAAAAGTTATGACGAAATGAAGTAAGCGGAGAAATGCATGAATGTGCAGCAACAAATTGAACCGGTCGAGTTTGTATGTGCTTCAGAATTGTAAAACTAGACTGGTCCAAATGCAAATTTGGATCGGTTGAAATTAGGTAGCAAATGGGTGATTTTCAGAATATAAATTCTGACCGGTCGAAGCTGGGTTTCTTTGCGAATTTTTAGGCGCGATAGGTTGGTTTTGTCCAGAAATCAAGAGCCCAAGATCCTCCTCCTTCTTTAGCTGGTTTCTATGGCGGTATAGAGATTATTTGCTGTGTTTAAACTTTGCACTAGGGCCTTATGATCTATAAATAAGGACCCTAGGGTGAGAATTAGGGGAGTCACTCCTTAGTTTTAGAGCTCTTCCTAGGTTTAGTTTGCTTTTCGTTTTTGCTTTCTAGTTCTAGGTTTAGGTTTAGTTTCTAATTTCAGAGGGTTTGTAAGGTTGAGGGATTTATAAACGATCACACGATGATCGATTTAGCGATGAAGATGGTCAAAACTGCAATGTGTGGCTAAATCCTGAAGCTTGGAACCTCTTGTATCAAAGATAAGTTTTAATTCCAAATTTTATTCCTTTTTCTAGTTTGGATTCATTATGGTAACGATTGGATGTTTGAGGTTTACTTTTGTTATCATAAATGATCTTTTTATCAATTTATTTTTGTTGTTGATAATCCTAATTGCCTTGTAGGGATTAGGATTAGATCTAATAGGATACCCATAGTCGGATTCATGCTTGTAGCCTAATTTCGTCGGTTATGTGCAATGATGCTTACTGATTAGGTCGCTAGTGATTAGACGAATCATATCATCCTAACTGGTCCATTGCTATGAATAGAATCTGATATTTATACCGCGCTTTAGCTTGTAGCAAAGAGCAGGTCTGTTACGAGGAATTCGGATTAGAATAAGCATAGAGTACGGGTTAACTACGAATTTGGGATTAAGAGGGATCCCATGTTGTTTTCTCGGTGCTTTATAAATCAGAATTTACTTGCTTTACTAGACAGTATAATTAGAATTTACTTTTCCAAAACCTTTCTTTAAATAAGGCTTTAGTTTAGATAAACGACTAGTCTCTGTGGTTCGACACTCTTGTACTCGCCCTAGTACTTCGAACTTGTGCACTTGCAAGGTTTTGAAGATTTAAACGATCATGTTTTTGGCATCGTGGCTGGGGACTAGGGTTTTATTTGAAATGTTTTCTTTTAGTTAGTTTGTATTTGTAATTTATCCCATGTTGTTTTCTCGCTGCTTTATAAATCAGAATTTACTTGCTTCCTTAGATAGTGTAATTAGAATTTACTTTTCCAAAACCTTTTTTTAAATAAGGCTTTAGTTTCGATAAACGACTAGTCCCTGTGGTTCGACATCCTTGTACTCGCCCTAGTACTTCGAACTTGGGCACTTGCAAGATTCTACGATTTAAATGATCAAGTTTTTGGCACCGTTGTCGGGGACTAGGATTTTATTTGAAATATTGTCTTTTAGTTAGTTTGCATTTGTAATTTTTCTAATTTTACTTTACTGTTTTCCATACTTGGAGACCGAGGTTCGAGTCTACCAAAGCTTCGAAAGGGACACCCATGAGAGGCCAAGGTAGGCACCTTTGTTTTCGGATTTAGTTAGATTTTTATAGTTGTATTTTCATTTCTTAGTTTATGTCTATGTGATATGGAGTTTTCCACAATTCTAATACCCCCATCTTTTTATGATGAGAGTCCATACCACTATTGGAATGAATATGGGGAGAGTTGTCCTAATTGGTGGGAACCAAATCGGGTTTGTGAATTAAATAAGTTGTTTATACCATATTTTTTGACTAAACTCAGTTTGACCCACAATATTCACAATCCTCATGGAGTTCCGATTTCGTAGACCAATTTTTAACTATGATAGAAGAACTCCAATCCACCAAATCTAACCATCTTGAATTAATCCACTCTCATACCCTATCTCTTGCGAGAATTGAATATTAAATAGGGCAGTTGGGCGCTGCCATTGCTAGGGAGGAAGATACCTTGCCTAGTCAACCAATAAGCATCTCGTAAGACCAAAATTTGAGTGAAGAAACTACTCCCGCCCATGAGAATGAGGTTGAGACCGTGACCCTTAGGAGCGGACATGAGGTAGATTATATGGAAGATGTTGTTGGCCAACATAAGATTGAAACAGTGGAAGATGTTGTTGCCCCTCAAATCCCAAGATAGCAATTATATGAGGAGGACATAATTCCTTGTCTGATATTGATTGGGTAGTCAAGCATTATATATGTGGCACATTGTGTGCCGAGAGATTCATTCCTTCTATACTTAGATGAACCCTCAAATCGATTGGCATCAACGTATGATTTATTCGGTGCTCTCAAATTGCCAATACATACTGAGCCTGAATATTTCATGGTTTATTGGGTGGATGAGATGTTGAAAGACCACCCTCACATAGACTCCAAACAGTAATTGACGAAAGGGGTAACCAAAAAATCATATATGTAAAACACTTTTGCGTACCTCTCATAGATTGAGGTGGTTCGGCTAAAGACCGAAAACTTAGCGCTTTTTGGCAGGCAACCCATGTTTGTAATATATTAGTTTAGCTAGTTTTGCTTTTGTCGTAGTTTATTTTTATTTAGATTTAATGTGTTTGTTGATTGTGCAAGTTTTACAACGAATATATATATATATAAAGAGGAAAGGCTGCTTTGATCTCAAGTAAGGACAGAAAGCTCATTACTTTCTGTCCAATCTCGATCAGTCAAAATGCACTTTCAACTGGTCGAGTTCATTTTGCCAGCCTTACGAAGAGGAGCGACAGAGAGCATATTGCACTCTGCCTCACCTCGACCGGTCAAGATTATTGTGATAGAGATGCCTGCATCTCTATTCACTTTCAACCGGTCGAGGTGCCATTGAACCAAAAAAAAAAAAAGAAGCAAAGAGATTTTGAATCTCGACTAGTCAAGTTGGGCACTGGCTTCAGATTCGAAGTAGGGCAAAGAATATTAATTCTCTTCCCAATTTTGATTGGTCGAGATTCCATCTTGACTGATTGAAAAGGCCCTGCGAAGCATTTATAAGGGTTTTGGACCGTCGAAATCCCATTTCGATCGATCCAAACCCTAGCCTCTTCTCTTTTCTCTCGTCCTTGTCCCCTCCCCGGATGATGCTGGCCCATCTGTGGCCACACATTTCACTACTACTTTCCCGTCCATAGTGGACTAGATATTGAGTGCATTAGAGGTCGGGCAGTTGGAGATCCATGCCGAACTCACCTCTATGAGGAGTTTGTTGACTGACGTGGTGAGAGGGGTATCATCTTGGGTTTTGGCCAGGTTAGGTACTACTGGGTCTTCCCACAATGATGGCCCTGAGCCTACTACCAGCTCTCCTCCACCACCATCGGTTAGCGAGCCTGCCACGGGGGAGATGTCGGGTATGTTTTCTCCAGCTGCCTCGATGATGAAGGTTACTAACTTCAGCAACCACTACTTTATCGGAGGAGCCCGGGGCCAACCATTTTTTCGATCCCATGGACATTGAGGATACCATTACCTCATCCCCAGCATTGAGGGGGGTGCCCTGAAGAGGGGACGGTGATTGTGTATATTTGGTGCTTGTGCATTTACTGCTTTATTTTTTATTTTTGTGCCTTGTTGCCTTATTTTCTTGCTTATTTCTTTTGTACAATAAGGGCAGTGTACCGTTTAGGTTTGGGAGTATTTTGTGGTCATTTACATGGTTTTTATTTATCATTACATTCATCTTGTGTAGTCCATTACTTTATCTTGCTATACCACAGTTTTGACACCCTCAAAACTTCCATTTTTGTAAATTTTTTAGCCATGAAATGCTAATTTTTCACAGTTTTCAAACTTAAATTGTTGATGCATGAGAATTCTATTTTGAGAATGTTAATGCTATGTTAGGATTACTATTGTCTATGATTGTGAAATTCAATGTGAACATTTAAGGATAGGTATGAAATTCATGCTTAGAAATCTTTTGCACATATACCATGCTAGAATCTAGAAATCAAGGAACTAGTCCGAACTTTGAACCTTAGGATCTTATTGGAAACTAAACCCGGTGAGCTTTAGAGTCAATTTCCCATCTTTGATGAGTGAATACATAAACTCGGAGTGTCTTTGAATACGAATTTTCTTGCATAATCTCATACATTTTACTTTGGCTTGTGATTTTGCATGACATCACTTTTATAACCATGTGCAAGAATGTATTATGTTTTTGCTAAAAAAAAAAAGGTAGAATTACCATCTAGTGAGGAAATGATTGAAGGTCATCTTTGGCTCGTTTGCGCTCAAAATGCCCCACCTCATATAATTTTTCCTTCTAGTGCCCATTTGAAAATTTTGCTTTTATACACTCTTTGATAACCCACGTGAACCTTTACCTTTACACCATTTCTATAGATTTAGTCTTACCCTTTATTTCTGAGAAATTAGGAACGAGAGATGAGAGTGAATGAAAAGAGAGTTAGTGGATACGTAACCAGTTGTGGTGTTTACTGAGAATGTAGGATGAAAAATGAATAAAGGGAGAAAAGAACAGAAAAGAAAAATGAATAAAATTATGAGATGTTCCCAAAAAGAAAATCAAAAGAAGTTAAAAGAAAAGAGAGTTGCGAAAAGAAGCGAAAAGAAAAATAGTGAGAAATTAGAAAAGCAAAAGTGGAAAATAGAAAAATCAAATGAGTCCTTTTCAAGTTTCTCAGAAATTTTTGAATCCCAACTCCCCTTTCTTTTTTACCCCTTACTTGAGCCCCGTTACAACCCTTTAAAAAGACCTTCATGATCTAATCTTGATATGGTAACTGCCTTGTGGAGACTGAGGATGTGATGCCTATGGTACTTGATATGACATGCTTATGATACAAGCATCTTTCTTTATGAGATTCCTTTTATCTTTGATGCACTATTTTTCTTTTATCATGTAAGACCTTTTATTTATTTTGTATTGATCTCTCACATGCATGCAAAGATTTATCCATTCATCGAAGCGATTTTATTTTGAGAGTACACCGAAAGGGAGGATTGAGTTGAGAAATGGGATTCGACGATTCACTGTTTGGACTGGTCCCACGATGAAGTACTTTAGCATTGGTATGCACACGCATCACATCTAAGCCTGAATGAAGCATTTTCACGATGTACAAACCACACGACAGTGCTGCCCTCGAAGCATTTTCACGATGAAGGACCCTTGTCCGCACCACCACTACCACCTAGAACCGCAATCGATTCGAGGTTTGCAAATAAGAAAATGGTGTCAGAAGTCTTATTCGACGTGTCATATTTTGAAAAGGTGTCAGAGATGAAAACCGGCCATGAAATTATTCGTAAGCTCGGCCTTCAAAAATTTTTAACCCCTCCTTTTGAACCAATGTATCCACGTCTTGTACACCTCTTTTCCCAAACTTTGGAGTGGGTTGAGATGCCTGCATCACCCCCTGCCCTCATCGATGGATTTTCGTTTACCGTTTCTCCATCCAAGATCGCTCGCGTGCTGAATTTTGAAATTCAATGGTTGCTCGATAGCGACCTGGACATGCCGACCAACGTATCATTTAATCAAATTTCTAAGATCCTCACAATGGCCATCGCGTGAAAAATGGAAAAGTGATCTCCCGCACATTTTTATCGGACTGGATGGTCATCGTGGACTCCATGCTCTTCAAGAATCTTTTTTCGATCAGTCATGGCCAACAACGGCCAATGACTTACGCGGTAACTCTTTATCGCGTCTTCCTAGAGATATGGATCAGTATTCCTAATCTGATGGTTGATCACATATTTTGGGGTCATGTTGAGATCATGGATGGGACACGTACAGGGCGAGCGATGGGTCTCCCGTTTCCCCGTACGATCACTTTGATATTGAAAGCGAAAGGGTACATGCTTTCCTCAGATGGGGAAATTGATACGTGAATGCCACCTATATTTGGCCGAGGAAACTAGCTTAACAGTATGCGCCAGATTAAGAGTGTTCGTGCTATTGCTAACTGCGTTCATTCTGAGGGTGCAGATTTTGATTTCGATTTTTTAGAGGAGGATTTTGCTGATGAGGTTATCCCTTTTGGTGATCATCCTCCCGCTACTCCTGCTCAACACCCTCCCACTCTAGGACAGCCGCCTCACGTGATACATGATCAATTTCTGATTTCCTTACCCGGTTCGATAACCTTAGCATGGGAGTTCGACGCAATGAGCTTATGCTTCATGCCTTGGTTTCCAATGCCTTCCTTGATGTGGCCTCCAATATTTTCAATCAAGTGGAGTATGATTTATAACAACCACCATCGGGCCAGTCAGGGCGACGTAATATCGGTGCAGGACTTTCAAGCACGGGTGGAGTAGGGGCGAGTGGCACTTGAAAGAATGGAGAGGAATTGTTTTTTGTTTGTAGGAGTTTGTTTGTTTGTATTTTCTATTTGTATCACATTTGTTCACTGATTACAATGTTGTAATATTTTGTTATGATCGATATTTGAGATGGGTGGTGATAGGTCTCGGAATTATACGTAAATAATCCCCAAAACTATACTTTGTTATGTCTTTGGTAAATCTAATTTTGAGCTTTAAGTATATTTTAGTATTTTACACGTTTGAATGAATATTTTCAAGAACTAACCTTTATACCAATATAAAGTAGAGGTTTCAAGCTTTCCAATGAGCCAAGAAACGCCCATATCCGAGTTATACATCAAAAGATTTGAAAAAGCGAAGTACACGAAAAAATGAAGGAAAACAACCTCTCGACCAGTCGAGATTGGATCTCGACCATTTGAGATTGGGCGAAAAAAGCAGTTTTGGTATATTTCAAATAAGATTCGTTCCATTCCGAGAATGACTTCTTTCCCATTCCTAATTTGAGTTATTTTAGGGTTTCTTCCTAGTTAATGTCAATGTACTATGGCCTATGCATCTATAAATAAGGACCCTAGGCTTAGGAATAGAGAGAGCTTTAGGTTTTATTTTTAGGATAGCTTTTAATTTTTAGTTTTCTAGTTTTAGTCTCTAGTTTCTAGATTTAGAGAGTTTATGAGATTGAGAGAATAATAAATCATCGTTTTATAGTCAAATCAGAGAGTTGTACTTCGATGATGAATATCAGAACTACGATGTGTGATTAGTTTCTAAAGTTTGGGATCTTTTGTACATCAAAATAAATTTTAATTAATTGTTCTATTTTCTTTTCTAGTTTGTATTCTCCTATGACAGTGATTGTATGATTGAGATTCACTTTTGTTTTTGTGAATGATTCTAAAGCGTTTTAATTCTGTTTTTGATAATCACAATCGCCTTGTAGGGATTAGGATTAGATCTAATAAAATACTCACCTTCGAATTAGTACTTGTAGTCTAGTTTGAATGGTTTCATGCAATAGTGCTTACGGATTAGATCGCTAGAGATTAGATGAAATATATTTTTCCGACTATTCGAAGACTATGAATAGGATTTGATTATTTTACTTAGCTTTAGCTTGTAGCGAGAAGAAAATTATTACCAATAATTCAAATTAGATTATGAGTAGAATTACGAGTTATTACGAATATGCGATTAAGAGGGATCCGAGACTGTTTTCTCTATTACTTTTCAAATCTATCTCCATTGCTTTCCAAAACTGTACTTTGCTGTTATATTTTTGGTAAATCTAATTTTATTCTTTAAGTGTGTTTTACTATTTTACAGGTTTAAATGAAGATTTTTTAGAATTGAGTGTCGTATCAATAAAAAGTAGAGGTTTCAAGCTTTCTAACGAGACAAGAAATGCCCAAATCCGAGTTGTACATCAAAAGATATGACAAAACGAAATACAAGAAAAAATGCAGGAAAACAACATCTCGACTAGTCAACATTGGATCTCGACCGATCGAGATAGGACGAAAAGGAATAGTTTTGGTGTCTTTCAAATAGGATTCTTTCCATTCCGAGAATGGCTTCTTTCCTATTTATAATTTGAGTTATTTTAGGGTTTCTTTCCTAGTTAATCTCAATGTACTAGGGCCTTATGCGTCTATATATGAGGACCCTAGGCTTAGGAATAGAGAGAGGATTAGGTTTTAGTTTTAGGATAGCTTTTAATTGATAGTTTTCTAGTTTTAGTTTCTAGTTTCCAGATTTAGAGAGTTTGTGAGATTGAGAGAATTCTAAACCATCATTCTATGGTCGAATTAGAGAGTTGTACTCCGATGATAAAGATTAGAACTATGATGTGTGACTAGTTTTCGAAGTTTGGGATCTCTTGTACATTAAAGATAAGTTTTAATTCAATGTTCTATTTTCTTTTCTAGTTTGAATTCTCATATGGCAATGACTGCATGATTGGGATTCACTTTTGTTTTTGTGAATGATTCTAAAGCGTTTTAGTTATATTTTTGATAATCATAATCGCCTTGTAGAGATTGGAATTAGATCTAATAAAATACTCACCTTTGAATTACTACTTGTAGTCTAATTTGATTGGTTTCGTGCAATGGTGTTTACGGATTGGATCGCTAGAGATGAGATGAATTATATCGTCCAAACTAGTTCACGACTATGAATAGCATCTGATTATTTTACCTATCTTTAGCTTGTAGCGACAAGAAGGTTATTACCCATAATTCAAATTATATTAGGAGTAGAATTGCGAGTTATTACGAATCTGAAATTAACAGGAATCTCAGGTTGTTTTCTCTATTACTTTTCAAATTTGTATCAATTGCTTTCCATGGATAGCTTAATTAGAATCTACTTTTACAAACCCTTTTTCTTGTCAAGGCTTTGGTCTAAATAAATAAATTGCCTTAGTTCCACGAACTTGTGTATTTGCAAGGTTTCTATTATTTAACGATCAGGTGGTTGTAAATTTTTTAATGAAAATGATTAACTCACTTGTTGTTCAGTTTATATAGTTGATCTATTTTCATTCTTCCTCACCTATATTATGCCTACTATGACTAACCTTATTTTACATTTTCTGGGCATGCATAGAATTTCTTTCAGGTGTTGAAACAAGTTTAGGGGAGACGTTTTATTCTGCTCATTAACCCATTGTAGACGTCTGATTATCAATGTGGACATTGTTTTGAAAAGGTTTGGGGGTGGATGTTCATATCTTCAGGTCAATTTTCATCAACTGAGCAGTCAAGTTTTAAACTCTTATAAGTATACACCCTTTTTGTGTTGTCATACATAGTTAGTTTTGCATGTGATATGATCTTAGGAGAAGCTCGATTTTAAGAAAGATTAGCAAATATCTTTGGAATAAAATCTTGAATGAGAACTGTTAAGTTAAGAAATTCATGCTTAGTATCTCTAGCACATAATACCAAGTTTGAGATTTGGATTTAGTAAATCATGTTAACTTTGGAATTAGGATTCAATGGAAACTAAAACCAGTGAGCTTTTGAGCTGAACCTCAATTTTTGCGAGTTATCCATGTGTGTTAATGACAAATTTTCTTTGAACTTCAGTTTCTCCTTAATCTCATGAATTTTTGGATTGAACCTATGACTTCACATGTGTGTCTTACATGAGAACCCCTTGCCATGGGTGTTGAAACAAATGAGCATCGTTACTAGTGAACCTTGGAGATGAAAGAAGGCCATTTATTTGTGAGTTTGAGCTTAAAAGTCAAGAACCCTTACATTTTAACCTTTTGAATCCATATCTGTAGCCTAGATTACTAGAGCATGGTTTCCTTGTTACCCAATTGATCAACCTGAACTCGAAAAATATTTCTTGATAATTCTTAGTCCTTAACCCTGTTGCTTCAGAGAATTCAGAATAAAGGGAAAAGTAAAAGAGTGAAAAGGATGTCCAAAAAATTCAAGTTTTTGGGAATAAAAAGAAAAAGGGGGTCTGGAAGCGAAAGAAGAGAAACAAGGTGAAGAAAATGGGGGTTGGACAAAAATACATAAATGAATAACAAAGGGGTATAAAAAGGGATTGAATTGAAAAAAAATCAATGAAAAGAAATCAGAGTTCTGTATTGGGGACAAAACAAGCCATTGCAAGTCCTTCTTAATCCATGGATCATAATAGTAAATGCTTAGTTGAGATATCCTTTGGCAAGGCCTATTGCTGCTTGATTAAACATGTTTGGAATAGATAGGTTGTCTTGAGATAATTGTTTCACATTTTATTAGGATTAAATTGATAAATCATATTTAAGAGAGTGTAAATCCATAGCCATTTTTCATTGTGAGTGTTATGCCTATGTGAGAATTGAGTCGAAATTATTCCTTAGTTCTTTGTTAATTGTTTTACTTCAAAGGGATTTCTGGCTTTAGTAAGCATCCACTTCACACTTTGCATGAATGGATTAACTTATGATGATCAAATTTTGGTGACTGAATTGGATAAGAGGTTTCTCAATTGAAATCAAGCAATTTTTACTAATTTAGATCATGAAAAATCTTGACTATGGTTATTTTGTTTAAAGGTTTTTCAAAACTATTTTGTTTTTGAAGTTTGTGGGTATCTTCACTGTAAACCCTCAGGAGACACAACTCCCCCACTAGAGATCACCTAGGGGTTTAAAAGCTTGTCACATGCACTAAATGTGATCATTCGCCCTACGAAAGTGGCTTTCAAATTTTCTAGGATATTTCTTTTATTTAACTTTGCTTGAGGACCAACAAATTTGGGGGTGTGATCGGCCTCCAAAGGAGACCAATTTAAGTTTCCAAAGTAGTGCTTTATGATTTTCAAACGAAGTAATTACTAATAATTTCTATAGTTTAATGGATTATGGGCAGATTACAAGTTATTGATAAAACACGTCAAAAGATTGCAATAATCATGAATTCAATGTAACACGATTGTTGGACCAAGAAGGAACTCCAAAATGAGCAAAAGATGTGACAAACATGAGTCAAAAAACATCTGGTGGCAAGCAACAAAGTTAGGATTATAGATAAGGAAATAAAAAGACAATAATTTAGACAGAAATTCAGAGAAATATAGAGAAACCCGAGTTTGTAGCCACGAGCCCATTTTCGTGGCCACGAGTCCATTCTCGTGGCCACGATAATGGACTCGCCACAAGAATGGACTCGAAAGTTTGCCTTTTAAGTAATCTAAATGCCCAAATGAATGGGGAATATGCCTAGAATTTCGTGTTTTTGTAAATTGCTTATAAATAGAACGTTGAATATCATCAAAAGTAGATGTTTATTAGTTATGTTCGATTAAATTGAGGGGAGAGAATATACAAATCTAGGGTGTAGCTGTATCCTTGGATATCATCTTCATTTTATTCATTAATTGTGAATCATCATAGTTAACTGTTAATTGTTTATTTTGATTTTATTGAGTAGTTTTAATTTCACCATCGAAACGCTTCCCAACCTTAGTAGAAATTAATTAGGTTTAACACTCTTACGAGTTTGTAAATTTACTCGCTCTCTATGGGTTCGACATCCGTAATACCTGCTCTTGTTCCATGAACTTGTGCACTTGCAAGGTTACGATATTTTAAACGATCAAGTTTTTTGCGCCACTCCCGAGGAGTACTAGTTTGTAGAGTGTTTAATTTTACTCACTTTTTTCCTTTATTTTATTGTTCAGAGTCTTATGTTTAGATTAGGATTAATAGTAGTGTATTGTTTCTATGTGTTATTGGTATACTCTCATGTCAATGTATGAGTTCAATCCAGAATCATGTGTTGTTTATGAAAACCTGATACACATTATGCTGATATGTCCCTTTAACAACCCAAATTATTACCCTGAATAAATCTATCAAAATCATGTTTGGAACGCCTTTGACTAGCAGAATCAACCCAATGACATTTGGTGGTTCAATCAACCTCCAATGTGGGATATGATGCCTAACTCTGACCAGAGTTCTTACCCCAATAACTTCCCATATGAGTTTTCACAGTAAACTCAATACTTTGAAGATATCGAACCATACGCATTAGTCCAAACTCTGTCTATTTTCGAAGAATATTTGGAAATTTGTATGCACACCACTATTCAAACACTTTCTAGGTTAGAATTTCAAGTTAGTCAGTTGGCAAAGCGCCTTCAAAATGAGGATAAAATAGAGAAATCTTTTATTGACATTAATCTGAATGAAGAACATTTTCAGGAGGACTCCTCTAATTTCGTTCAGAAATATAAGTAAGACCAATTGGTCAATACGCTCGAGATTGACACAATGAGGACTGAGGTGGTGGGAGTGCAGGGAGAAGAGGAAATAGAATTGGGTGATAATGATATCGAGGAGGGAATTGAGAATCTAATGGAGTTGAGGGAGGTAAAAAAAAAAAGACACCCCTGTAGACCCTTGGGAATCTTGTCTAACCAGCTTAACCGACGGGTTGAATGTTGAGTCAACACCTAAAGGAATGAAGGTCCTATTATTCGAACATCCACCATTGAAATGTTGCGGTAAGGGAGATATAACATTTTCTGATGAATGAGAATTCGGTCTGGGGGAGAAAAAAGAATTTCTAACCTGTTGTCCATTAATTGAATACATAAACAATCAACACAAGACTAAGAAAAGGCTAATAAGTTTGAATCAGGAGTGCGATTATGTAGATGTGAAGTACATGGTAGAGATTAAAAGGTTAGAGAGGGACCATATTGGTGGAACTTGGGTACAACATAGAGCTGTAACTAAGACCCTGATCAGAGAAATGCAGACACTATTAAAAAAGTTACCGGTCCTTCTCAGATAATTTTATTTATTAAAAAAAAAAATAATAATAATACATAATACAAAATAAAAAAATCATATTTTGTTATCTTTTCTTTTAGTTTCTAGGTGTGTGTTTGTTTCATTGTCTGTATTTTGTTTAAGAAATACAATGCTAGTTTTATTTTTGTACTGGTTGATGTTTGGGAAGCGTGGTTTTAAACTTTGTAATGAAAATGGTTTATCAACTTGTTCAGTTTATATATTTAATCTGTTTCCATTCTTCCCCACCTTTATGCCTCTTGTGACTAACATTATTTTATTTCTTGTGGGCATGGATAAAATTTCTTTCATTTGTTGAAACTGATTTGGAGGAGACGTTTTATTCGGCACGTTCACCCATTGTAGACGCTTTGTTCGAACTTCTGTCTAAGCTAGTTATATGGAATCCCACATTGTTCAATCCAAAAAAATATGATTTTGGGGTGGGATAAGGTTCAATTGGGATACTTATTTTTGTCAAAAACATAACTCAAAATTAAATATTTATAACAAGATTGTAAAGCTAATTTATATGTGCGTGGTTAACAATATTAATTAATATTATTTTTAAAAAATAACCAACATTTTACAATCATTTGCAATCTGTTGGAAGCCATTTTGCAAATAATTTTATTTTTTAGCTCATCTTACCTATATAAAATATTTATTTATTTATTGTAGTGATTTTCATAATTTTGCATCCAAACATAAGTTACTTAATTCGCTCATTCACTTAGCAAATCACGAAGTGAGCTTAGCGGATCGTGTGTTGGGTACAGTGAACCAGATCACAATTAAGTTTGGTTTGGTTCATTATGTGTTTTGTTTTTAAACAAAACTTTAGTTGAAAGGGGAAGGATATGAACCTAAGATCTCATGATTTTTACGTTTTATAACTAACGAAATGGTCATAAGTAATCCTTTTTTATTGGAGTTTACATCTATGCTATATAATTAATAGGGCTTTGTACCGCTAGCAAATGGGGTTCCCTTGACAAAGGCGATTTGTGAATCGTAAACTTACATATTCGAAACAAGCGAACCAGTGAACTCAGTAATTCTGATGAGGGTAAAGAATGCAATATTAGATATCATAAATATCTAATGTCGGACATTAACCCATATCTTCGATTAGGTATGAAAGTCAACGTCTTCCCATAGATGGGACGTAAAAATATCCTCAAAATATCTTTTACATGAGTCATAGGTGACCCAATTTTCATATACAAGTCCTAGGCAAAGAATGTAATATAATATCTTGTTCTTGATTCCCCCAATTTTGATAAACAAGCTAGTTCTGATCCAAACTGAGGGTAAAGAATACAATATAATATATTTTACATGAGTCATGAGGTGACCCAATTTCCATAAACAAGTTTTGACCCAAACTGAGGGTAAAGAATGCAATATTAGATATCATAAATATCTATTGGTCGGACATTATATGAAAGTCAAATTCTTTTCCTTCGATGTGACCCAAAAATACCTTTAAATTATGTTTTACATGAGTCTTGAGGTGACCCAATTTTCATAGACAAGGCTGTTTGTTGTGCACTTAACTGCCGACTGCCGAATATCTAAATTTGTAGGTACATTTTTACTCCCTTTCCAGGGTGCTATATTTGCATGTATAGCAACAGTTGAGAACTTAAGTGCAGTTATCACAACTTTTAATTGATGACACATGTGGCCATGATTAGGGATGTCAACGGGTTAGGTTAAAATTTTGGGTGCCGACAAGAAATTTTCATATGTCGGACTCAACCTGACCCGATGGTGCATCAGACCAGATAGTGCAATCAAGCCGACCCAACCAAGTGTCTGGCCAGAAAATCCGACCCAATCCAAGCTGACCTGACTGGGTCGGGTTGGATGTCTCATGCCCGGCCCAACCGGACACTTGACAAGCCAATTTTATGTACCCGACTGATCGGTCTCCAAAGGAGACCAATTTAAGTACCCAAAATAATGCTTTATAATCTTCAAACGAGGTAATTATTAATGATTTATGTAGTTTAATGAATTATGAGCAGATTATAAGTTATTGATAAAGATGCTTCAAAAGAAGGTAATAATCATGAATACAATGTTGCACGATTGCTAGACCAAATAGGAGCTCTAAAATGAGCAAAAGATGTGACGAACATGAGTCAAGAAGCATCTGGTGGCCACGAATTCAGGTTTCTCTATATTGCCCATTCTCATGGCTGCGAGAATGAACCCGAAAGTTTGCCTTTTAAGTAATCTGGATGCCCATATGTGCGAAGAATATGCCCAGGATTCCATGTTTTATAAATTGCTTATAAATAGTACGTTGTAATTAGGTTAGAGGATTTTTTTCTTAAGCCTTCTTCATTCAATAGTTGTATAGGTTTTGAGTCTTTTCTTCAAATATTCGACAATTAATATTGAAGTATCATGTTGGTGACATTAGATTTGTGTGTGATGCGTGGATCAGAGATGAGGGGCTAACTCTCTTGTTTAAGGAGAAAGCGAACCCTATATGAGTAAATGATTTCCCTTCAATTTTTCGTTCTTAATTTAAATCTTGAATCATAGGGCTGAGTTATTCTAACTGAATATTAGTGAGCATAAAAGAATTATCTTATAACCCACATTAATCTTGTAGACTAATATAGGATGCCTAATGATTGATTAATTTGTTTTGGTCGTTTATTCAAAATATGTTATACCTTGTGCATGACTCATGTCATTCTTGAAGGCATCATAGTAACTAAGATAATGTATGCATGAATCATTAATCGTATTATTTTCGAATTGTTTTACTCATAGTAAAACGAGGGTAGAGGTTTGTTAGCTATGTTTGCTTAAATTGAAGGGAGAGAATTTATGAATCTAGGGTGTAGATGTATCCTTGAATATCATCATCTTTATTTCATTCATTAATTGTGCTTCATCATAGTTTGTTGTTAATTAGTTACTTTGATTTTATTGAGTAGTGTTCATTTCACTATCAAAATTCTTTCCAAATTTAGTAGAAATATGGCTTAGCACTCTTACGAGTTAATAAATTTACTCGCTCCTTGTGGGTTCGACTCCGTAATACTTGCCATTGTTCCACGAACTTATACACTTACAAGGTTACAATATTTTAAACGATTAAGTTTTTGGCACCGCTGCCGGGAAGCAACACTAAATTTATTAATTTTTAGGGTGTTTTAGTATTCTTTTTCTTCTTGTTTAGAGTCTTAGATTTTAGATTAGGTTAGTTAAGAGTAGTGTGTTATTCGTGCGTGGATTCCCCTAGTGCATGAGCTACACCCATTCTCACAACCCGGAGTTGCAAGCTTTAAACCTTAAAATCGAGAGCACGTGTAAGGAGAATCGTAGGAGTGAGCACCTTGTTGATTCTGAAATTATGGCTGAAAACGGAAGAGGAGGAGGTGGAAATGACAACTATAATAAAGATGATAGAAAGGAGAATCACGATAATCCCCCACCGAATGGTCAAAGAACTTTGCGAGATTATTATAATCCTGGGCCGTATGAAAACCAATATTTCATGAATCATCCACCGATTTCAGGAGGTCATTTTGAGTTCAAATCTGCTACGATTCAAATGCTTCCTGTGTTTAATGGGTTAAGCAATAAAAATTCATACTCTAATTTGACCAATTTCTTTGGGGTGTGCACAATGTTTAGGGGCGTGTCAGATGAAGCCACAAAACTGAAGTTTTTTCCCTTTTTTCTTAGGGACAAAGCTAACGCTTGGTTCCTTTCACTAGAACCTGAGTCTATCACAAGTTGGAATGTACTACATAGAGAATTTTTGAAAAAATATTTTTCAGCTAGTAAAACTAACTAAATCCGTCAATCAATCCTGGCATTTGCCCAACAACATGGAAAAACATTCCATGAATGTTGGGACAGATTCAAAGATCTGCTAAGAAAATACCCACACTATAAAATTCTACGATGGCAACAAGTTCAAAGTTTTTACAATAGACTGGTTCCAGAAGCATGACGCATGATCAATGTTTCGTGTGGTGGTTCATACATCATGAAGGATGAAAGAGAGATTTGGGCATTGTTTGAAAATTTGGTTCCAGAAGCATGACGCATGATCAAAGTTTTTACAATGGATTGGTTCCAGAAACATGATGCATGATCAATGTTTCGTGTGGTGGCTCATACATCATGAAGGATGAAAGAGAGATTTGGGCATAGTTTGAAAATTTGTGTGAGAATTCCATGTATAGTGTGACACTGGGTCGCGTACCAATCGATATATCATCCCGACCCCATGCAATCCCTAAAGTAGGATTGTACGAGGTCAACAATTCATCTTATATATCTAGTAAATTGAATGTGTTATCGTGACAAATGAATATGCTTTTGGCAGCTTCTCAGCTATCCCAAGCTTCAGCAACCCCAAGCGTACATTTTGTTTATCCCTCATGGGCCATAATGCTAATGAGTGTCCCACCACCTAGTTGTACCCTGATGATTCTCAGGAGCAAGTCAATATAACACAATTGTACCAAAGGCATGATTAAAATCCCTATTCTAATACTTACAACCCAGGTTGGAGAAATCATCCTAACCTGGGATGGCAGGGATCTAATCATACAGGACCAGTCAATCAACAATCTTGGGCTAATGCTCGAACAGGACCATTAGATTTCCACTAGGTTCATAATTCTACCTTTCGTCAAAATTAGAATTCGAATAATACTGATGTCCCTATGTCACGAGGTCCTGGATTGGATGACAAGTTACTGAATGCTCTGCAAGCCCTTCAAACTCAAGTGTAATCCATAGCTAAATTGGAGGATCAAATCGGACAATTAGCTAATGCCATGATTCGAAGAAAAGAGGGAAGGCTCCCAAGTCAAACCGTGAATAATCCACGAAATTAGGAATCTACTTACGAAGATCCATTCACTAGTCACCACATTAAATTAGTGACTGTCTTGAGAAGTAGTCGTAATTGGACAATAATGTGCAAATGCCTTTAGAATTTGCCGTTTCAATGAACGAGCAAGAGCCTAAGAAGAATGAGGAAAAGAATCATGTCATTAATAGAGACGACATTGAAGAAGTCGAGTTAACAAAGACTCTATCCACAGAGAGCAATTCTCGTGTGCCAAGAACACCCTTCTCTGAATGTCTTACACCACTTTCAAGATTAGGGAAAGGACACAACAAGCTGGATGATGTTATGGAGATGTTCAAACAAGTGAAAATCAATCTCCCGTTGTTGGAAGCAATCAATCAATTTTTGGCATATGCAAAAATTTGAAAGACTTGTGCACTCGGAAGCGCAAATCTCGTACTCATGTGTCTAAGAAAGTGTTTCTAGCCAACCAAGTTAGCTCAATTTTGAGATGAGATGCCCTACCGAAGCTTAAGGACTCTGGTGTCCCAACTGTTTCATGTGTGATAGGGGGGACAAACAATCAATAAGGCACTTTTAGCTTTGGGTGGCAAGCATTAAATTGGTCCCATACTCCTTCTATGAGCAGTTAGGTCTTGGGGAGTTACAACCAACCACTGTAACTCTTCAATTAGCAAATAGGATTGAGAGACGATCGAAAGGAATCATTGAAGACGTGCTCGTGGGAATTGATAAATTCGTCTTTCCAGTGGCCTTTTTCATGTTAGATATGGAACCCAAATCAAACCCCTATAATCAGATACCGATTATTTTGGAATGTCCATTCTTAGCAATTGCCAATGGTTGTATCAACTATCGAATCGGGGTTATGGATGTTTCGTTCGAAAATATGAAGGTGCGTCTGAATGTGTTTAGTGTCATGGGTCAAATGCCGACCGATGACAAAGTTGACAGCTATTTTGTTGATCAAATTGATTTCTCAACATAAAATAATTCAGATTTTCTTCTTCTTACGCATTCTCTAGATGCCCAATAGATTGAAATCAGCTTACAATCATTAAACTAAACCATTTCTTAAATGGCTTGTGCAATTCTCCCAATACTAATAATTAGACGCTTGAATCATTAATGACTAAAATAACAAAACATAATATGCGCCACATAAGTGCCATATGGACGAATCGAGTTGCCAAAATTTTGGGCCACGTGTGTTTGTCAAGTGTAGAATTCATCTGCATCAATCTCCTCGCCCCAAAAGAACTCGTCCTCGAGTTCAAGTAATGCCTTCAAATTCTTGAAACTAATATGATATATCCACCAACTTTGTATGGGGAATCCGATAAAGCCGCACCTTCATCTTCTACGGAGCTTATAACAATTGAGTTTCCAATATCTTCAGCCACATTCATACCAAGGCTCATAGACATGTTTGAAGAAGTCCTATCATAATTAATTGGAAATTGGAAATTGGAAATGGAAAGTTGCTTGGGAGCTCTGTAGTGTAGACATCATAAAGATCATCTCTCGTTTGCAAAGTTTGGCTATTGTCTGATTCCACGACTCTCCAAACATAATCGGTGTTAGATATTTGAAAGTTGGAAATTTTCAAAAAAACATCCCTGAACTTTCACTTCAATGCCACTAAAACATTCAAATTATGCATAATATCAACTAAACCCTTGTGGAATGCAAATGCACCAAAATTAAACCCCTACCGTCACACCCCGTTATCTTTTCGACGGAAAGTGATGGCGTGGAATCTTAAAGCCTTAAAGGCACTGACATGGAGCATTTAAAGCGGTGATGGACTACTTAAATTGTACACGTGCTCAACACGTGACCTAGGCCTTTTAAAAACCCTTGTTTCCCTTATTCATGACCGTTATCTTTGTCTTCCTCTTTCGTCATCGTCTTTTGTTTCTCCATATGTGGCTACTGCTACTTCATACAAAAATTCAGCCTCTTCTGCCATCCAACCCCCTCCCGAGATTTTGGCATTGATAGAAGAGAAATCATGCCCCAATTGCAGTAAAGGAAATTTAAATACATCTATTTAACCTACTTTGAAATACATTAGAGAAATTTGATGCAAATTTACATCTTCTTAACGTTGCTCATCTTCTTCCTCCTCTGCCCACCCACGATGACTAGTACCTGAGACCTAAGTAATTGTCTGAGTTGCTTCTTCGAATCAGCGAGTCGACTCGTTCCTTTGCAAACACTTGGAAAAAAGGTCTCTCTCTCTTTCTCTCTTCTTTCTCTCTTCTTTCTCTCTCCTCTGTGTTTTTCTTCTTCGATAGCTTCTGGTGTCTTATTTGTTCGTATATTGTTTCTGCTTTCTATTTGAAGATTTTATTTTATTTACTTATGAATATAATGTTCAAACGATCTTGAAAATTTGAGATTCTTCTTTTTATGTATATTTTTTTTCATTTTTGTTCTGGTTCTTGATGTGTTCTTCAGATCTCTTTTTGGAAGTGGAAGAAGAGAGAGAAAACATTATGTGGTGGTTGAGTTCATCAGTAGACGTTTTCCGGAAAGTAATCTCGTTGAATTTAATGGCTTCCAATCTCTTTGTTTTCTTCATGTTCTCTTGTTATATTAAGAGGATCAGATAGAAAAAAAGGGGGGAAATCAAAGGATTACAAATATTTTTGTTCCTAATATCTCTTCGACATCCAAATCACTTTCTGTTTGTACTCTCCTTTTTGGGTTCTCTGTGGATTAGTTAAGGAAAAAAAGATTGCAAAATCGAGTGCGAAAATGAGGAATAAATCCCTAATCAGGTGAAGGAGGCCCTAAATCTCTATCATCGGGAAGAGAATGAACTCCTTTATGTGGGTTTAGTTGTTGGGGAAGACGAAGCAGACAGAGAGGAAGGAGACCCAATGGTTCAAAAGACCCTTTCTGTGGGTTTAATAGTGTATGCGAACATGTGCCCTTTCCCTCTAAATCCACCTTCTAGATAGCCACGCCTAACCCGAAAAAAGTGGTGCTTTCTATGAAGCAAACCCAGCCCGGTATCCGGATCCAACTAAACATGTTGCAACCTGGATAAATCTGGGTCGGGCTTGGATTGAGTGTTGCAACACCCGGCCCGCACCCGGCTCAGATATAATATATATATATATATATATATCCTTTTAAAGTTATGAAAAAAATTTTATTTTAATTAAATATAATTTACTTAAATGCCTTGCGATTAAGTGTTATCCGTTATAACCATTGTGCAATAAACTAAAATGAAATATTTAAACAAAAGCATGTACCTGAGCCTCTATAATGTTAATATAATTATTAATTAAATTTTTAACCTTCTTCAAACTTTGACTAGAAAAAAAGCAGCCCAAGCCCAACCAAATTTTATTAGAAAAAATAGTCCAAAAAAATAGCCCAACCAAATGTTAGTAGAAAAAAAAAAGCCGAAAAAAGCTCGGAAAGACGCTCAAGTGGGCTGAGAATATTGTAGCCCGGGTTGAACCCCAACCCGGCCTTAATCCGGCCCATTGAGAGCCCTAGCCTCTCAACCGTCAGAGCCTTTAAGGCTCCACGCCATCAATTTCCTTCGAAAAGATAACGGGGTGTGACGGTAGGGGTCTAATTTTGGTACATTTGCATTAAAGGGTTTTTTGAAAATTTTTCTTTTAATAATTAAAATCTAGCCACTAATTACGTATGGATATTTGGGCTGCATTTTCAAGCCCTTTTTCGGTGATGTTAGCCTGTCATGTCACATCAACATTAGAAAATTTTTATTTTAAAAAATGCATAACTATCCAAATTATGGGATAAATCAAACAAATCAAACTATACAATAAAATATAATTTTGGGCCGACAATCCAATATATGAGTTACCACTTTGAAAACTTGGCTTCCTTTGCGCGCGTGTGTGTGTGGATATATATACACTTAGCCTAAAATGGGATGGTTAAAACTTCCATGCGATGTGGATACTACGCGCCCCATTAGGTCGTGCCGACGTTTAGTGCACTTTCTTGCCCGACATGGATGATTTGTCCATCATAAATAAATGGAGCCGACTCTCCTGATCCTCATTTAAATGATCTTACACCATTAATGGTTTAAAATGTGAGTGATTAGAATTCCGAACTAATTGATAGATCATAGATTGAAGTGTAACATGTCCAAAAATGGTGTTTTAGGTATATTGAAATCGTCTAATCTGTGAACTATAATATCAATGTTTGTTTTTAGTTTTAATGATTGATAATAAAGTTTATCAATCGGATGTTCACATCCACTTATCAGTATGTTTCATTGGAATGATAGATTGCCACTTGGACAATTTAGATTGATCATAGAGGTGAGCCACATTGCATAATGATAAAAAACTCTTCAATGGTGTGAGATGAAAAGTCTAATATCAATGGAGTAAGATCATTTAAACACCATTTGGTGTTTAAATGTCGGTCATCAGCCATTATCTCTAAATAAATTGGTTGCAATTTTAGGGTAAGCTCCTCTATTCACCCTTACCGAGGACATGTATGTTGAAAAAATGTTAATTGCTTTGAACCATACGATGGAGATCAATTTTCATCCCATTCTTCCACATGATGAATCTTGAGAGCACGAGAGCCATTAGAGGTTGCAAGGCAGACCGTGCCCCTGGTCCTGATGGGTACACATTTGGGTTTTTTCATAAGATATGGCATATAGTCAGATCTGACGTCCTCAATATGCTACACAAATTCTGGGACGATGGATTTATCCACAAATTCTGGGACGACGGATTTACCCTTAAATTGCAACCAATTAATTTCGAGGCTACAAGAGGTCAACGTCAAGGATGCCCTCTATCTCCTTACCTTTTCAACAGTGCTAGCGAAGGGCTTTCACTCTTATTTCAAAAGGCGGACTAGAAAGGAGCGGTTGTTGGTTTCTCGAATCCAAGATGTCAATCCAAAGTCAACCTTCTTCAATATGTAGATGATTCCTTCGTCATGTGCACTGGTGACCCCTCCCAAATCCAACAAGTACGCAATATCTTAAAAGCTTACGAGAAGGCTTCTGGTCAATGTGTGAATTATGAAAAAACAAATATTTATGGCTTAAATATAGATGACCTTTCTCTAAATTCATGGGCTAAGGCTGCGAAGTTTTTGATTAGAAAATTACCATTTAAATATCTCGGTATCCCAATCGGCATTGACAAGCTAAGAAATTCCGAATGGGACCCTGTTATTTCGAAAGTAAAAAGTAGATTAAGTGGGTGGAAAAGCAAACTAATTTCCAAAGGTGGGAAAGTGACTTTAATTAAATCAGTCCTCAACTCCATCGCTACATATTTCCTTTCTCTCTATAAATGCCCTATTAAAGTACGCCATGAATTAGAGACTCAAACGAAATTTCCTTTGGGATGACTGTGGTGATAAAAGGAAAATGCACCTTATAGGTTGGAATAAGGTGACTAAATGTAATATCCCGAAAATTTTAACGTTTAACTTTGACCTCGGGATCCGTGCTCGATTAGTCATAGGATTGATCAAGTGATGGTCTAACAATGTACTCATGGAGTGATGAACTGAAGTGGTGCGAATGTGACCTAAACGTAGAGTATAGTGTTAAGTTACAGTCACATACACCTATCTCTGGTGTATGCGCTTAACACAGAAACCAAGAGAGGATATAAGGGTTTAATAACCCTAGAATCCTTTTATTTTGGTTGGTGAAGGAATTAAGAAGAGAGAGAGAGAGAGAGAGAAAGCAAAAAGAGTTATTGAGGTAGGAGTGAATGCAAATCAAAAGGGCTTACTAGAGAATTTATTGTCGGATTCAAAGCGATTTGGGATTGTTGAAGCAAAGGCTGGAGCCCTAGCCATTCCAACCTAGATCTTAATCAATTTGAGATTGATTGAAGGTAAGTTTTAAATTAAGGTTAGTGCATAGATTGTAGATCATTAAATTCAGTCAAGAAGGGTTTAAAGGATAAATTAAAGGCTTAGAAAGGAAAAGAAATGAATTTTGGAATAACAGCCCAAAAGGGGACTGAATCTGGCCAAATCAATTAATCGAAATCGATGTTCGATTAATCAATTTTGGTATGGAACTTGAAAAGTCAAGGATGCCTAATTTTGATTAATCGAATTGGATTTCGATTAATCGATTTGGAAGGTCGATTAATCGATTTGGAAATCGACTAATCGACTGGGTACCTCCAGTGGCTGGAGAAACAAGACCTGGGAAAATCGACTAATCGAGTTGAGAAATCGATTAATCGACTTTGGATTTCGATTAATCGATTTGGGATCGACTAATCGATTTCGAATTTTCGACCACTCGATTTGAGAATCGACCTTATTATGTTAGAGACTTCGATTAATTGATTTGGGATCGATTAATCGATTTTGGGAATCGATTAATCGATTTGGGTTTCGATTAATCGATTTTGGGAATCGATTAATCGAATTGTGTTTCAATGTTCAATTAATCGATTTTGGGAATTGATTAATCGACTTTGGAAGTTTTACTTTAACCGTCTAGTTTTATTTTGAGATTCATGGAGGGTCTAGGACCTTCTTTATTACATATTTAGTGATGTATTGCATGTGTTGTAATGTACCATAGGTGGTACGTGTAAAAGCGAGCACAAGGAGCTGCGTAGGACCTTGATGCTTGGACCTTCAGAGACTTGAGGTAGGGAACACCTTGAACATGTACTTTAATTACAAGAGCATATATGTAGTGATATGTTTATCCAAATTGAAAATATTTTAACTATGAAAAGCTTTATGAAAATGGGTGTGTGTGTGTGACATCAAGAATATGATAAAGGCATCTGTGTGAAGCAAGTAACTAAGATCAAGTAATCTAATGAGAATGAGACATCCCCAGGGGATGAGAAAGTAATAAAGGCATCAGTGGATGCGAGTAAGTTATACATCTCAGGGATGTATATGTGATTAAATAATTACTGTTGAGGCCTAACTGATATAAGATAGCACTTTACACGGTGAATAACTATATGTAAAGCACATGTTATTTTTGTTATTTGAGGTTTGTTTAGAATACCCCACCGACGTGGCGGGATACCCACGACTAACGCGGCAGGATATCCGTGACCGATACGGCGGCCAATCTGTACACCAATGCGGAGGTCTATCCATACACAGTAAGCACATCTCAGGGATGTTGAGTTGAGATTTAACCCCGCCGCCTAGTGAGAAAGGGGCTTGGGTAGTATTCCCAGGGAATACATTTTTTACAACTGTCTATTTAGGCGACAATGGTGGGTATTCCATCGGGGCTCGATGCTATATTGTTCGGGGATTACTTAAGTTGAAGATTTAAGTTTTGTTTTAGGCCTGTTCAGTGTCATTCATGATAAATCAATAGTAAAGTAAGATATACAAATTACCAGTAAATCTTGAATGAAATTACCATCTTTTGAACTGTTTTCTAACTAATGCATAGACACATCATGCTTAGAATATCATGGAATATATGTGAGTTTTAATTTATATGTTCATTGTGTTTGTTTCCTATTGAGCTAAGATGTAGTTCACCCTTTAGACTATAGGTCGCAGGTCCTTTGTTAGCAGCAACCGAGGCTTCGGAGGACGTAGATCCGGGTAATTCGGATTACGTGCCTGGAGACGAGTTGGAGCCTCCTCCCGAGGACTTCTTCTAGGAGACTCTGCTGTGTACTTTGACAGAGAGTAGTTTTGAGAGCAGATTGTACGGCTTGGTATGTCAAGCCTTTATTTTGTTAAAATAATGTAATTAAATTGATTTATTTCTTTTGGCGAACCATCTGAGGTGATCTGTTTATCACCGATAGTTCGGATCGGTTCTCTGTTCATGCAGTGGCATAAAAGTATAACTGTCTTTTGTTTATGCCAGATGGGCATGTTACTTTTTCCGCTTTATGAAATTTATTGCTTTATCTCTTTATAATTGCTTGTTATACCAATATTCTGTGCATAGCTTTAGGGTACGGTCTGGAGGATCGTGCTGATGGCACGGGTTTTGGGCTGCCAAAATCTGGGCTGTCACAGTTGGTATCAAAGCGTTTTCTTTTAGAAATTCTGACGATCATTTTTTTGTCAGAGCATAGGGACTTCTGCTAATGAAAACTTTGTTTTCACGTGCAGACCGTTATGTATTCTAGAGGAAGGGGTCAACCTAGGGGCGGCCATAGTAGAAGTTTGCGTAGTCGAGATGATTTTATCTCGAAAGCGAATAGAGAGCCTATAGGACATGGAGGGGCTTCTGGCAGTGGTGGCCAAGGGAGCCAAGATCAAAGAGAGAACCAAGATCGAGATCGTCAGGATCAAGATCAAAGAGAAGATGAGAGAGTTAGAGAAAGGAATGAGGATAGAGAGGAGAGTCAGAGGATGATGCACACCATGGAGACCATGGCAGCTGCTATGGCTCAACAGGTAGCATCTTTGGCAGCTCATACTGCCCACGAGCAGCATCAGCCACCGACACCTCCAGTGGCTCTTACACCGCCAGTGTCTTCTGCTTTTACGGAGTTCAGGAGGATGAGACCTCCTAGCTTTTCAGGACAGGCAGACACTATGGCAGCTGAAAACTGGTTAAGTGAGATGGAAAAGGTGTTCAGTGTGCTCACTTGTACGGAGGACGAGAGCGTCCGTTGGGCAGCCTACATGTTAGACGGGGAGGCTGGGCCTTGGTGGAAGTCCGTTTCTAGGACTAGGGCTCAGGAGACCCCAGACATGCCTTGGACATGAGACGAGTTTGTCGAGGAATTCAACAAGCAATATTTCTTGGAGGTGGTGAGAAATCAGATGGAAGTTCAGTTTTTATAGTTAGTACAAGGGAAGATGACTGTGAGAGAATATGGAGTGGAGTTCATGCGACTTGCTCGCTTTGCGCCCGACTATGTCATCACAGAGATGATGAAAGCAAAGAGGTTTCAGCAAGGTTTGAAGTCGAACGTGAGGGGAGGAGTAGCACCATTCCAACTGAGGACCTATGAGGAGGTCATGAGCAAAGCACTCGTAGTGGAGGAAGAGAATAATAATAAATACCGCTAGAGAGAGCAACAAGGAAAGTGGAATATGGATCAGAGCAGAACAGGGAATTATGAACCGATGAACAAAAAGTCGAGGTTCATACCAAACAATCAGAAACCACCGTTCCAGGGAGGTTATGGGAGACCGGCGCAGCAAAGCAACCAATAGAAATTCCCATTGAGTGCGTCGGGGAGACCAATTAGATACGGGAGCCCTGCTATTACTACCGAAGCGACAGTTACACAGGAGTTCTCTCGAGCAGCTTCTTCCACACCTCGTGAGATTTGTGCCAAGTGTGGCAAGTCTCATCGTACAGCTGACTGTAGGCAAGGAACTCGGGGTTGCTTCCGATGTGGCAAGGTGGGCCACTTGATCAAGGAGTGCCCTGAGATGAACAAAGAGAAGACGGCTTCAGCACCTATTCCACGACCTATACAAGCGAGGAAGCCGATCGTCCAAGGGAGAGCCTATGTAGTCACAACTTAAGAGGCTCAGAATATAAACGATGTCATTCAAGGTGAGCTTCCTTTTAAATTAAGAATTTCAATTCTTGAAATTTTTAAATAAAGAAGGAGCATCTACATATAAGAGATATAGGAAAAACTTACATGTGATAAATTCTAGTATGATAATAAACATTATATGTATGTGTATGTATGGCTAGGTGCATTACAAATTTATAAGAAGGAAAGCGACGTGACATACGAAGCTCGAGTGTTGATAGACCCAGGGTCTACCCACTCATTTGTTACCCCTCACTTCACAAAGAGGATGAAAGTCGACCCAGAGGAGTTAGACTTCGTTTTAATCGTGACTGTTCCTACTGGGAAAGTGATTGATACCGAAAAGGGTTGCAACTCCGTGATCGTGAGGGTCATGGATGGAGACGTCTTTGAGCTATCGGCGAACCTAATTCTGTTAGACATGCAAGGATTCGACGTAGTCCTTGGCATGGATTGGTTATCGACCAACTGTGCAACGGTAGATTGCAAGAATAAAGTTGTCATCTTCAGACCAACACGAGGAGATCATTTAGATTTCGAGGAGAGAGGTCGACACACATACCACTTATCTCGGCAGTCAGGGCCGAGCGCTTGATCAGAAATGGGTGTAGTGGATACTTGACATTCTTGAAGGAGGATAAGGAGGAGAAGAATGTTATATCCGAAGTAGCTATTGTGCGAGACTTCGCCGATGTATTTCCAGAGGAGTTATCCAGATTACCTCCAGAGAGAGAAGTAAAATTCGCCATCGACTTAGCACCAGGAACGGAGCCTGTGTCTAAAGTACCATACAGAATGGCTCTGCTGAGTTGAAGGAGTTGAAAGAGCAGCTACAAGAACTAATGGATAAGGAGTTTGTTAGACCGAGCGTGTCTTCATGGGGAGCACCGTTCTTGTTTGTAAAGAAGAAATATTGGTCAATGCGTCTGTGCATTGACTATCGACAATTGAACAAACTTATCATTAAGAATCGATATCCTTTGCCTAGGATAGATGACTTGTTTAATCAACTGCAAGGTGAAAGATATTTCTCCAAGATCGATCTGAGATTTGGATATCATCAGTTGAGAGTTAAGGCAGAGGATATTCAGAAGACTGCATTCAGGACTCGATACGGACACTATGAGTTCCTAGTGATGCCGTTTGGGTTGACAAATGCCTCAGCATCATTCATGGATCTGATGAATAGGGTGTTTAAACCACACCTAGACTCTTGTGTCGTAGTGCTTGTTGACGACATCCTGATTTATTTAAAATCAGAGGAAGAGCATGAGAAGCCCTTGAGAATAGCCCTACAGACTCTACGTGAACACCAACTGTATGCCAAGCTCAGCAAATGTGAGTTTTGGTTATAAGAAGTTAGTTTTTTGGGGCATGTCGTCTCAAAGCTTGGTGTCACTATAGATCCAACAAAGATCGAAGCAGTAGTGAATTGGGAGCAACCAAAAATCGTGACCGACATTCGCAGTTTCCTTGGATTGGTGGGTTACTATCGACGTTTCGTTGAGGATTTTTCAAAGATATCAGGACCACTCACGAGACTTACGCCGAAATATGCAAGGTTTGAATGGAGTGAGGCATGCGAGAAGAGTTTTCAAGAACTTAAGAAGAGACTCACTTCAGCTCCAGTGTTAGCTATTCCTTCAGGCAGTGGAGGGTTTGCAGTGTATAGCGATGCTTCGTATACTGATTTAGGCTCTGTGCTTAATCAGCACAAAAAGGTGATAGCGTATGGGTCGAGACAGTTGAAAGACCATGAGAAGAATTATCCGACACATGACCTGGAATTAGCAGCGGTCATTTTTGCGCTCAAGATTTGGAGACATTACTTGTATGGTGAGACGTTTGAGATTTTCACCGACCACAAGAGCCTCAGATATCTGTTTACACAGGTGGAACTAAATATGAGGCAGCGCAGATGGATGGAGTTTCTCAAAGACTATGACTGTTCCATACAATACCATCCAGGCAAGGCTAATGTAGTAGCTGACGCCTTGAGTCGGAAGAGTTCAGCTCAATTGGGTAGTTTTATTTTGGGTATGCACAGATGGAAATTATTTGAAGATCTTGCACTATATGATGCGAACATCGAGTCGCAAGCTACCAGAGCCTTCTTGGCTAATATCTCAGTGAGACCGATGATATTTGAGCATATCCATGAACTACAGATGAAAGACCCGGCACTAACAAAGATTCATCAAGATGTAACTAAAGGCATTATATTTGAGTTTTCGATCAAGGAGGATGGTTCCTTATCGTTCAAGGGTCGTCTTTGCATTCCGGACAATGCCGATCTGCGGCGAACAATTCTGGATGAATCACACAAATCAAGCTATGCTATCCACCCGAGAAGCACAAAGATGTATCAAGATTTGAAAAAGAATTGCTGGTGGAGAGGCTTGAAACAAGATGTGGCAGAGTACGTATCGCGATGTTTGACGTGCCAACAAGTGAAGATCGATCATAAACATCTTGCAGGCCTATTGCAGCCTCTACCTATACCGGAATGGAAGTGGGAATCGATCTCTATGGACTTCATCGTTGGACTACCGCGTACTGCAAAGAAGTACAATGCCATTTGGGTAGTAGTCGATCGATTGACCAAGTCGGTGCACTTCTTACCTTACAACACGATGTACACGGCGGGAATGGCAGTGCTGTATATGAAGGAGATTGTCCGTTTGCATGGGATTCCGAGTAGCATCGTTTCAGACCGTGACCCATTGTATACATCAAAATTTTGGAAGAAATTTTAAGAAGGAATGGGAACGCGACTAGATTTCAGTACGACATTCCATCCGCAAACCGACGAACAGACTGAGAGGGTCAATCAGATCATTGAGGACATGCTTAGGGCATGTATGTTAGAATTGTAAGGATCGTGGGATCAACACCTACCCTTGATTGAGTTCGCATATAACAACAGCTTTCAAACGAGCATTAGGATGACACCATATGAAGCACTTTATGGACGGCGATGTAGATCGCCCATCAATTGGGAGGAAACGGGTGAAAATTTTGTTTTAGGATCCAAGGTACTTGAAGATAATGCCACCTATGTTCGGATGATAAGGGCCAAACTCAAAGCGGCTCAGAACAGACAGAAAAGCTATGCTGATATCAAGCAGACTAGTGTAGACTTTAAGGTGGGCGAACACGTATTCGTAAAAGTATCGCCTATGAAGGGCGTGATGAGGTTTGGAAAGAGAGGGAAGCTAAGTCCCCGTTATCTTGGATCGTTTGAAATTTTGGGTCGAGTAGGGGAAGTTGCTTACCGCATTGGATTGCTACCGTTATTTGATCAGGTACATAATGTGTTCCATGTATCTATGCTTAGGAAATACCTTAATGACCCTGATCACAAATTGAGCGGTCAATCATTTGAGATGCATGAGGACATGACTATGATCGAAGAGCCGGTAGAGATTTTGGATCGAAATAAACAAGTGTTGCGAACAAAAGTGATTCCATTAGTACTTGTTCGATGGAAGCATCATCCGGCCGAGGATACTACATGGGAATGAGAGGCCGACGTGAAAGAACAATATCCAAACTTGTTTGCGACAGCTTGAGAGTCAAAGTGTAACACCGCAAGCATGTTTGTGGATTTAAACCATATGTTGTAATCCAATGTCGATCTTTTGATCAATGTGTGCAATAGAAATAAATTTTTATACGCATAATATTCCTAAATACAAAGTCGAATGCGTATTTAGAATTCAAAATAGCCATGACATGGCCGTGATGATGTGTTTCATAGAACCAATGACCAACTGGTCATAGTTTACTAAGAAAAATCAAGGAGACATGAAAAGTTTTAAATCTGAAGAGTCTGATCAAAACCGATTAATCGATTTTCAAATCAATTAATCGATTTGGGAATTCGATTAATCGATTTTGGTCGATTAGTCAACTAGCATGCGCCAGTCAGTGTAAATTTGATAAGGATTCAGAAAAATGATAAAGTGAAATTTCGATTAATCGATTTGGGTTTCGATTAATCGATTTATGATTTCGATTAATCGAAATCATTTGTAGTTTTTGCTTTTTGCGCACCTTCTTTCTTCTCCAACCGACCGAGCAACCTAGGGTTTTTTTGGGCATTTCGGATCGAAATCGCGCGACATTGGGTCAAATACCTAAGGTAAAATCCTAGTTTTCGCTTCTTTTCCATTTCAAACCACATAAACCCTAGTTTTTGTGAATTTTCACCTAAAATGCCGCCTAAAATGCGTTTTGTCTTCGACGAAGGCAACGTCTAAGGTTTCGGTCCGGCGTAAGAACGCCGAACCGCCACCACCTACCCCATCACCGGTGAGGACTCCGTCACCATTGGCATCAGATACCACATCCGGGTTGACAAGCGCGTCTTCACGCGAGTCTTCGCCAATGCCACCACCACCCACCAATGTACTCCAACCCAACGAATGGTGGGCGGCTAAGACTTTTGAAATCGAGTACGTTATAGATGAAACCCTATTTACAAACCCCGATGTATCGGGCGAGACCCAATGGGCTCGAAATTATCTTGTGAAGGCCGGTCTCGACAATCTTTTGAAACCAATCTGTGGGTCCTACTACCCTAGGTTGGTTCGATTATTTTACCAAGGCTGACGGACGGACCTACCGACGATATAGTCACGACCAAGATAGAGGGTCGTGACTACACTTTCACTCGTCGCCACATCCACGAGGTCCTAGAGTGCCATTTGGACTTCGTACCCGAGACCACCCTCTTCCCACCCTTTGAGGAAGAGGTGAGATTTGAAGAAATAATGACTAGGATGACAAATGGGAAGAAAGGGTCGGGATCCTCTATTAGGAGGGTCGACCTTCCCCATTACATGTGGATGCTTGATTCCATAATCAAGTGCAACCTATACCCGTTGCGTCACGACAGCAAGCGGGTGGAAAAAGTACAGCAAGCACTTTACGCGGCCTTCTGTGGCCGTTGGTTTGATGCCACTATGGTCATCCTCGAGGGAATGAGATATATTAAGGGCAAGTTGATGAAGGGCAACTTGAGGCCCAAAGAAAAGATGCCCTATGCTTGCCTCATTTCGAGCATGCTGGAGTGTTACTCAAACGCTCCAGAGCACGCCATATCGCCCTATGAGGTGAGGGCTACAGACCGCGTGAAGACCTTCTCAAATTCTTCATGGAGCCATAGCTACAATTTACTTAAGCGAACCCTACCGGCTCCGGGTCCAGCACCAGCACCAACACGAGTAGCACCACCACCACCCCCACCACCACATCAGGACCCGCCCATGGGGGGAGCACACCCCATTGAGCCACCAGCGGAGGGGGCACCCTCTCATACCATCGCTTGTTTACGCCACTTAGCCTGGCATACACCGACGTTCTTCTCAACAATGAGAGGATGAACCGACGGATGGACTTTTTGATGTACCACACTCTACGGTATATCTATCCGTTGGACTACCAGCAGTGCCTCACAAAGGAGAAGGCATGGACTGCGGGTCCGACTGCCTTCCATACGGGTCCAATTTTCCATGCGAGCACATCTGCGGCCGATGCATCTGGCTCCGTGCCCTAGCAGCCCGCCACCCTCGGAGAGCGCCCACCACCACACAGCGGCCAGTTCATCAGCGGCCGTCGTTTCTTTTATGATCATTTTGCATATTTTGTACTGTCCTGTTCAAACTCTAAATTGTAACTATCAAAAACAGTTGAAGAAACTTGTATATTTTGAAAAAAAATTATAATACAGATCAATTTTGGATGTACTTACATTAGTTTTATTTCTCGTACTGTGTGATGCGTAATTTATTTTCGTAAGTGGGTACGTGACACCGCTGTGTGTGGGTATCACACCAGAGCACCCTTGGGTTATTTTCGAGGACGAAAATTCTCAAGGTGGAGAGAATGTAATATCTCGAAAAATTTAACGTTTAACTTTGACCTCGAGATCCGTGCCTGATTAGTCATAGGATTGACCAAGTGATGGTTAAACAATGCACTCATGGAGTGATGAACTGAAGTGGTACGAATGTGACCTAAGTGTAGAGTAAAGTGTTAAGTTACAGTCATGTACACCTATCTCTGGTGTATGCGCTTAACACCGAAACCAAGGGAGGATATAAGGGTTTAATAACCCTAGAATCCTTTTATTTTGGTTGGTGAAGGAATTAAAGAGAGAGAGAGAGAGAGAGAGAAAGCAAGAGGAG
Source organism: Chloranthus sessilifolius (assembly GCA_021018995.1). Classification (NCBI taxonomy): domain Eukaryota; kingdom Viridiplantae; phylum Streptophyta; class Magnoliopsida; order Chloranthales; family Chloranthaceae; genus Chloranthus; species Chloranthus sessilifolius. Next base: position 8,110,788 of record CM037589.1, on the reverse strand, counting down.
TTATTGAGGTAGGAGTGAATGCAAATCAAAAGGGCTGACTAGAGCATTTATTGTTGGATTCAAAGCGATTTGGGATCGTTGAAGCAAAGGCTGGAGCCCTAGCCATTCCAACCTAGATCTTAATCAATTTGAGATTGATTGAAGGTAAGTTTTAAATTAAGGTTAGTGCATAGATTGTAGATCATTAAATTCAGTCAAGAAGGGTTTAAATGATAAATTAAAGGCTTAGAAAGGAAAAGAAATGAATTTTGGAATAACAGCCCAAAAGGGGGCTGAATCTGGCCAAATCAATTAATCAAAATCGATGTTCGATTAATCGATTTTGGTATGGAACTTGAAAAGTCAAGGATGCCTGATTTCGATTAATCGAATTGGATTTCGATTAATCGATTTGGAAGGTCGATTAATCGATTTGGAAATCGACTAATCGACTGGGTACCTCCAGTGGCTGGAGAAACAAGACCTGGGGAAATCGACTAATCGAGTTGAGAAATCGATTAATCGACTTTGGATTTCGATTAATCGATTTCAAATTTTCGACCACTCGATTTGAGAATCGACCTTATTATGTTAGAGACTTCGATTAATCGATTTGCGATCGATTAATCGAATTTGAATTTCAATTAATCAATTTTGGGAATCGATTAATCGATTTGAGTTTCGATTAATCCATTTTGGGAATTGATTAATCGAATTGTGTTTCGATTAATCGATTTTGGGAATCGATTAATCGACTTTGGCAGTTTTACTTAACCTTCTAGTTTTACTTTGAGATTCATGGGGGGTCTAGGACCTTCTTTATTACATCTTTAGTGATGTATTACATGTGTTGTAATGTACCATAGGTGGTACATGTGAAAGCGAGCACAAGGAGCCGCGTGAGACCTTGATGCTTGAAACTTCAGAGACTTGAGGTAGGAAACACCTTGAACATGTACTTTAATTGCAAGAGCATGTATGCAGTGATATGTTTATCCGAATGGAAAATATTTTAACTATGAAAATGTGATAGCCCGGATTTCAACACCCTGAAACCCGTGCCATCAGCACGATCATCTTGACCGTGCCCCTTAGCTATGCACGGAACATTGGTATATCAAACAATGAACTGTACTAAAATAATTAATAAAGCTGCAGAATTAAATTATCATTGAAATATTTCTCAAAAAACAGTTCTCCCTTCATGCCTCTGCATGAATGAAGAACCGATCCGAACCATCGATGATCGCTGATCATCAATGATGGTTCGCCCCAAAAGAATAATCTCATGACTTAATTACATTGTTTAATAAAAATAAGGCTTGACATACCAAGCCGCACAAACACGCTCACAAATACTCTCAAAGCTGCACAACGGAGTCCTCTAGAAGAAGTCCTCAGGAGGTGGCTCCAACTCGTCTCCAAGTGCCGGGTCTGACTCACCAGGGTCAACGTCTCCTGAAGCCTCGGCAGCTGCTAATAGTGGACCTGCGACGTATAGTCTAAAGGGTGAGCTACATCCTAGCTCAATAGGGATCAAAACACAATTGAACATATAAATTACAACTTACATATATTCCATGATATGCCATGCATGATGTGTCTATGCAGTTACTGATGAACAACAGTTGAAAATAATCATATTTTACTGGTAGTTTACTCATGTCTTTTAATTATTCATGAATGACACTGTAAAAGCCTAAAGCAAAACTTAACCTTTCAACTTAAGTAGTCCCCGAGCAATATAGCATCGAGCCCCGATGAGATACCCTTCATCGTCATCTATATAGACAGTTTTAAATGTATTCCCTGGGAATATCAATAGTACCCAAGCCCCTTTCCCCTAGGGATCGGTGGTGGGGTTTCAACATATCTCAATTAAACACCCACAGGTGTGCTATCGTATCTGGATAAGCCTCATGACGGCCCTACGGTTTTTTAGCCGTATCGGTCACACGGATATCTGCGTCGATCGTGGGTATCCCGCCATGTTGGTGGGGTATCCTATCAAACCTCAAATAACAAAAATATCAGGTGATTTACCTATAGTTATTCACCGTGTAAGTGTGCTATCTTATATCAGTTAGGCCCTATCAGACATAATTCAATCTTGGATGCATCCCTGGGATGTATCCATTCACTTGCATCACACCTGATGTTCTTATTTCTTTATTTTCTCATCCTCTGGGGATGGCTCATTATGATTACTCTTTTAGATGTCACACACGCACGCTTTTCACAACTCTTAAGAAACAAAAACAGTTTGAATTAAATTCTATATCACTACATACATGCTCTTGCAAAATAAAGTACATGTTCAAGGTGTTCCGTTCCTCAAGTCTCTGTTTGATCATGCATCAAGGTCCCACGTGGCTCCTTATGCCCAAGTTCACACGTACCACCTATGGTACCATATAACATATGAAATACATCACTAAAGATGTAACAAAGAAGGTCCAAGACCCTCTAAGAATCTTAAAGTCAAACTCAAAAGCCAACAAAAACTGGCACAATCGATTAATCGAACTCCAAAATCGATTAATCAAAATTTAAAATCGATTAATCGATTAATCGAATCCCAATTCGATTAATCGAAATTCTCCACTCTATCCATTCGATTCTCAATTCGAGTAATCAAATTCCCAAAATCGATTAATCGATCCCAAATTGATTAATCGAAATTCGAAATCGATTAATCGAAATCCCATTTCGATTAGTCGATTTCTGCAAGTCCTTTTCTTCCCTCCACTGGAGTTCACTGGAGGTTCCCAGTCGATTAATCGATACCAAAATCGATTAATCGAAAGTCAAAGTCGATTAATCGAAACTCAATTCGATTAATCGAAATCGGGGTCCTCTGACTTTTCAACTTCTTGGCGAAAATCGATTAATCGAACCTCAATTTCGATTAATCAAATTTGCCAGATTCAGCCCCCCTTTGGCTGTTCTTCCCAATCTTTTTCCTACACTTTTTCCTTTATTTATTTAAGCCATTATCCTATGATTTTAGCTATTTCTAACTACACTAAAACCCTTCAATCTATGCATTTAATTTACATGAATTTTACCTCTAATCAATCTTCAATTGATTAGGTCAAGTGGTTGGAAAGGTTAGGGTTTCCAGCTTTGCTTCTAGCAGATTTCTCGTGTCGAATCGGCCTTTTTAACGCTTGAATCCCCTTCCAAACACTCACCATTTCTCCTTGCATTAACTATGCTCTCTCTCTCTTCTTTACTCTCTCTCAACAACCAAACAAAAGAACTAGGGCCATTAAACCCTTTTATCTCCCCTCTAGTTTGTGTGTTGAGCACATGCACCGTACTAGGTGTATGTGACTTCGGATTTACGTCAATCTCCACACATTCACTCGAATTCTCACATCTCATCTGTTCATCACACCCTATTCCAACTATTGAACTCTTATTTGGTCAAACCTATGACTAGTCGGGCACGGATCTCGAGGTCACTGTTTAACGTGATTTTTTGGGATATTACAAAAAAGCTTTATGAAAATGGGTGTGTGTGTGTGACACCAAGAATGTGATAAAGACATCTGTGTGATGCGAGTAACTAAGATCAAGTAATCTAATGAGAATGAGATATCCTCATGGGATGAGAAAGTAATAAAGGCATCAGTGGATGCGAGTAAGTTATATATCCCAGGGATGTATATGTGATTGAATAATTACTGTTGAGGCCTGACTGATATAAGATATCACTTTACGCGGTGAATAACTATATATAAAGCACATGTTATTTTTGTTATTTGAGTTTTGTTTAGAATACCCCACCGACATGGCGGGATACCCACGACTGACGCGGCAGGATATCCGTGACCGGTATGGCGGCCAATCCGTACACCAGTGTGGAGGTTTATCCGTACACACTAAGCACATCCCAGGGATGTTGAGTTGAGATTTAACCCCACTGCCTAGTGAGAAAGGGGCTTGGGTAGTATTTCTAGGGAATACATTTTTTACAACTATCTATTTAGGTGACGATGGTGGGTATTCCATCGGGGCTCGATGCTATATTGCTCGGGGATTACTTAAGTTAAAGATTTAAATTTTACTTTAGGCCTGTTCAGTATCATTCATGATAAATCAACAGTAAGGTAAGACATACAAATTACCAGTAAATCTTGAATGAAATTATCATCTTTTGAACTGTTTTCTAGCTAATGCATAGACACATCATGCTTAGAATATCATGGAATATATGTGAGTTTTAATTTATATGTTCATTGTGTTTGTTCCCTATTGAGCTAGGATGTAGCTCACCCTTTAGACTATACGTCGCAGGTCCTTTGTTAGCAGTAGTCGAGGCTTCGGGGGACGTAGATTCGGATTACGTGCTTGGAGACGAGTTGGAGCCTCCTCCCGAGGACTTATTCTAGGAGACTCTGCTGTGTACTTTGACAGAGTCTAGTTTTGAGAGCAGATTATACAGCTTGGTATGTTAAGCCTTTATTTTGTTAAAACAATGTAATTAAATTAATTTATTTCTTTTGGCGAACCATCTGGGGTGATCTGTTTATCACCGATGGTTCGGATCGGTTCTCTGTTCATGCAGTGGCATGAAAGTAGAACTGTCTTTTGTTTATGCCAGATGGGCATGTTACTTTTTCCGCTTTATGAAATTTATTGTTTTATCTCTTTATAATTGCTTGTTATACCAATGTTCCGTGCATAGCTTTGGGGCACGGTCTGAAGTATCGTGTTGATGGCACGGGTTTCGGGGTGCCGAAATCTGGGCTGTCACACTAAACCAAAAAGCATTAGCGGTCTTGGTATTCGTCCCATTGAGGACATGAATAAGACTCTTTTTAATGAAATGGTGGCGGCGATTAGATGAGAACTTTGAGCAATGGTGAAAAGACATAGCTCTTAATAAATACCGCATATGCTATTTGGGTAGGGAAACCTGCAATAGCAGTTATAGAGTTTTTTCATGGTGGTGGAAAAGTGTTTTGTCAGTCAAAGATGAGTTCCTTAGGAACATCATATTCAAAATCGGCGATGGCGATCATACTTATCTCTAGACTGACAAGTGGGCCGATGAAAACGTGAGCTTCATGCAAAAATTTCCTAATCTATACTATATTGTTGTAAATCCAAAGGTCAAAGTATCTGGTATTTTTTATATGGGCAGTGGCGATCAATAACATATACAATTCAAACGCTGTCTTACAGAGGCTGAAATAACTGCATTTTCAGAGTTTTATCGGATCCTTGATTCTCTTAAACTTATCCCTGATATTGACAATCAAAGTATTTGGAAATGCTACAAGAACAACACATTTTCTGTTAAATCAGCTTTTCATTCTCTCTATTACAATCTTGCCAAGGTTGATTGGCGTGTATCTGGGACCTAAAGATCCCCTTTAAAATATCCTTTTTTCCTTTGTTGTGCTTGTTGGGACAGACTTCCTATTATTTCTAATCTTAAAAAAAGAGGGATGGACTTAGATAAAAAGTGTTTCTTTTGTCTCAGTCAGTAGGAAGATTGTGATCATATATTTTTTCTATGTGAGAAAATTTGGCCCACATGGGATAAATTCTTTGAGGTTTTTGACATTTCTACTTATATTCATCATAACAATGTCATAGTTTTATCTACTTGGGAAAAGAGCTACTCCGAAATAAAGAAATGGATTTGGAAGCATATGCACATATCTTTTCTTTGGAATATTTTGATCACTCGTAACAATATCATATGCAATAACCAACAGTTCCATGAAGGAAATGTTACCCGTGACGGCATCATCACCGTCTGCATATAGGCAATTGTAGACGACATTGGCAATTCCTCCTTATTCAGTCTTCAAAGTATTAATTATGAGCTATGTTTTTTAACTTCTTTATAAGGGGAGTTTTTTTGTAAGTTAACTTCTTTATAAGGAGAGTTTTTTTTGTAAGTTAATAGGCTTTATGAAAGATTAATTTGGGTGTGGGGGGAGTCTTTGATAATTTGATTTCCTTATGGCGTAAGTTTTCTCCCACTTCTTCTGGATTTCTTTCGCCGTCTAAGTATCTACTCTGATTTTTCTTAGGAGGTCCAATTTTCGAGATAGCAATGCTTGAGTGTTGGTCTAGTGTATTTCTCGGGCACTGTTAGACTTAACTTTTATATAATACAAAACAAATGTCAAAAAAAATTTCACGTTTCAAAGTCCAATTTTGGTAATTATTTATGCCACCAATGCCAAGGGCATAAGTGTCTCTAGAATCCTACTCGAGTCCAAGCAGTCCAAAATGTAAGAAAGCCCGGTCTGCTTCTGAGCAATCTGACTGTAGTTTGACCTGATCTAAATGATTATATATGTTAAAAATAAAAAGTAAATAAACAATATTTTACATGTACGACATTATATCTCAAATTACATATTGAGAATATGCATTCAAATGCACGGCGGTGAGCATGCATTCGAATGGCACATCGCGTGTGACGTGATAACGAGTTCACCCATCCTCTACCGTCTCAGTCTATCCACGGAGTTTTAGATAAATAAATAAATTTCGAACCAAGTTACTCTTTAAATTTTAGGTTAAAATTTTTTTCAGAGTGTGTTGAAATTTTATACCTTTGGCCTAATTATAAACTGCTTAAATTTGATGCGTTAAAATTTTGTACCTTTGATCCAATTATAAGCGTTAGATAAATACCATTTTTTATTTATTTTTACATGGACCTTATCAACATCGAGCAAATTATCGTGACATGTGGTGCCCAACTAGATCAAACACATAGTCTCGTTTATAAATTATTTAATAAAATTTGTTATACTGATTTACTCTATAAAATAAATAACGTTTCTGGCTCAAGTCTCAAGCATGTATAACACCATTGCCAAGATATGAAGGTTTCACGTTTATAAACTGTTTAAATTTTGTTGTATCTAATAATTTACTCTAAATATAAATAACATTTCTCTCTCAAATCTCGAGCTTAGATACGCCATTGCCAAGATATGAAGTTTCACGCTCTCCTGCCCAACCAGACGCCATTGCCGACATGTGACGATCTCGCCTCCACCACCATCCCTCTCTCTCGCATGCGAGTGTCACCTGTTGGAATTGTCCCACATTGTTTGTGGCAGACTCTTCTTAGGCTCTTTATATCTTGGGCAAACCTCACCTTACATGCCAATTTTGTGAGGTTGTGTTAGGCCCGTTGGTTGGTAGGCTCTTCTTGGACTGTTTATATTTTGGGCAAACCTTACCTTACAAGTTGGTTTTGTGAGGTTAAGTTAGGCTCGTTGGATTTCTATATGGTATCAAAGTCTTTCTTTCTCCTCACGTCACCCATTTCTTGTTCACGCGATTTGGTTCAATCTCGGCAACACGTGTGGGGGCGTGTTGGAATTGTCTCACATAGTTTGTGGCAGACTCTTCTTGAGCTCTTTATATCTTGGGCAAACCTTACCTTACAAGCTAATTTTGTGAGGTTTTGAGTTAGGCCCGTTAGATTTCTACACCACCTACATTACCCCCGACATCGACATGTCACCATAGCCTCATTGACCTCACCACTGTCCTTGCCTTCATGGTCACAAAAAAGTTATTTTTTAGGCAAACATGTAAAAAAAAAGTATTTTATACGTAAAAACATGTAAAACATCAAATTTTTATTTTTTTTAAAATGTGTTTAATTTTTTTTTTTTCTTGTATAATACACACTTTAAATGAAAACAATTATAAATAAGGGAGCTGCAACTTGCACATGAGATTTATACCGTGGGCCGTGGCACACAATTCTAAAGGAAATACTCAGTATATTTAAGACCGGTGCCACATAGAACATCAATTAAACCTTCTTATTTGAAGGCCATGATGGAACCATACAATCACCAATTCCAAGACAGCTCATTCCACCACCACCACCTCCTCTCAAAGATCATACCCGAGGTATCAAATATCCGCATACAGTATCCAACTCAGTATTGGTATCGAACATGGTATCGGTATTGGTATTGACCGATATGCATCAGATATCGGCCAATACTTAGATTTGTAATTTTTTTTTGAAATAAATAGTATTGGCCGATTCATATCCGTCCTTCAAGGACCAATACTCAATACCGATTTTATTACCTTGATCACACCACACCACCCCGTCTTCCTCCACCATCGTGACTTCCACTTCCCACCATTATTAACACTAACAGCTCTACACCACCTCCTCATCAACACAACCACAATTAACAAGCCAAACGGACTATGATTAAAATATGGTGGGCGTACAATTTCAATAAAGTTAATCAAACCATCAGAAAATGAAAATTAACTTGCATAAATGACAATTTAGTCAAATTTGTTTACATATTAGATTGCATTTCATAAAAGTGTGCATCCAATCTATATTAAGTATTATTATTTTGTGCTTTATTTATTTTAATTAAATAATTTTTGAGAGTGTGAAATACTTGATTTTTTTTTTCTTGCTCATTGGATACTTGGATTTAAGGGTGACTATGGGCTGGGTTTGAGCTGGGCTAGGATAAACCCAAGCTCGGCCCCGATGGATTGAACCTGGTCCAAGCACGAGCCAAACTTGTGTCAGGCTTATGTTTCCAAACTGAAGCCCAAGCCCAACCAACAACAAACCTTCAAAGGCCTCTTTCCTGCACAGGGTAGGTAGAGGGCGAAGAAGGCCTCCCTTCGGGGGGGAGCCGAGGGACGGAGGAGGCTAAGTTAGCTGAACGATGGTTATCAGCTTGAGGACGCAATGTCACCATGCTTTTTTAGGGTAAGGGAAGGAGTAGAGAAATTGCCTCTAACCAATGTCCGAGTACCAGGCGCTACGGCGTTGAGATAACCCATCCCATACTCCCAGGAAAAGCTCGAAGGACCTTCAACAAAAGGGTACCTATACCCAAAATCGATACAAGTGTGAGACAACTCTCTCTAAGGAACTCAGCAAAATAGCCCCATAACTTTGGGAGAAGGGGTGCCTCCTCACAAATGGGGTCACGGTGACCAGGTACAGGCGACTGTATACCAAAATCACAGGTTTCTACAAAATCGTAAGACCATGTATGGGGGCTGACGCCTGCCTAGTGCCGGGTTACGCCCAAGCTCGATCCATTTACAATTTTAAATTAAAGTGCTCTCAAACGCTTCCCACAAACTTCATGATCGAGCCGAGACCCTCCTTCAATTGGGCTGGGCCTAATGGGCTAGGCTAGCTACCCAACGTTCTGCTAGTCTCATTTGGATTCTTCAAACGCTTCCCACAAACTTCAAGATCGAGCCGAAATCCTCCTTCAATCGGGCTGGGCCGAACGTACTGCTAGTCTCACTTGGATTCTTTAAATATGGCCGTTGGTGCTAGGATTGTCAACGGGCCGGGCGAGGCTGAGTTTGGGCTGAGCTTTTGATCTGCCTGATTAATTTTGATCGAAAAATTAGGTTCGAATCCCGCCCAAATAGAAATTTGGGGCAGGCTCTTCTCGTCTCAGTTCTTTTCCGGCTCGAGCTATTTACTTGAGCTCAATACTAACCTTAATTGAGTTTGGACCGGGCCAGATTCTGTCCAGGCTGACCTTTTTCCTGATTTTAGTCGGGCTTGGACGGCCGAGTTTTGATAAGTCCGATTATGTTTTACTTCAAAACGTGGCCCCAAAGAAACGAGGCAGATGAGATGATCAAAATTGCGCCACATGGCACTTGGCGCTGCATGGCTTAACAACAATGAAGAGGATATCTGAGCTTGCAGGGGGTATGCCACATTAGGCCACATGGCTTAACAGTGGCTTGTGATGAGGTTACCTCAAGGCAGTCTGCAGGGAGAGTCGGTCAAAATAATAATAATAAATGAATAAAAAGAGCTGGAAACCAGCTGATGACGAATCATCGACTGACAAATTATACAAAAGTTCCCCCAACTAGAAAGCAAAAGATGGCATACATCTATAAAAAAATAGATGCGTTTTACAGGTGATCCCCATTTACGGAATCGACACTGTGAGATATACCTTAACCGTCACATACCCTATATTTTCATAAGTCTTAAATACCTTTTCTTATATTTTTATCGTTCTACATAATTTAAATTTTTTAAAATTGCACTTTTTTATATTTACGAGATGTGAAACAACATCTATGATGTATGATTGGTACAAAAAAAGAAACGATAATATCTCTTTAAAAAAAGTAAAAAATCGATTATTTATACAGTCGATAAGGATTAGACAGTCGTTTTCGACTGTCTATACACATTCATTATCAATAATTGTTTAGACAATCGTTTTTGACCGTCTAGGCAGTCGTTTTTATTTTTGGTTAAAAAGGCAATATCGTCTGTTTTTTGTATCAATGTTTTTGGCACCATCGATCTTTATATTGTGGCTTTCAAATTAAACGCCATATATGGTACTTCATAATTCACATTGCGTAAATATAAAAAAGTGTAAATTTTAAATTAAAAAAATTTATATTTTCGACTCTATAAGTTTGCTTATTTATAAAAATGGCCCTATAATTTGAAACTTTGTAGAATAGGTCAACTCCATGTCAAACCGTTTCCACGATAGCACCAACTTATTTTTTCATTATATATATATATATATTCCATTATTTTTTGTTGTTCCTTTTACTTTATTTATAACTATCACACATTAGTTATCTTAACAATTGTAATTATCTAAATCAAAAAATTGTAGGGGCTAGTTAACGGCCCGTTTGAAAATAGTTGGTTGAAATAACTGATGTGTGGTAGTTATCAAATACCGCTATATTAACATAGCAGGCCGCCATCTTAAGTTAACGGCTCGTGGGTAAACTTTAAGATAGTTGGTTGAACGGGCTGCTAATGAACCTTCATCTAAAGATAGCGGCCATATTAGAGTGTATCTTATTTGATAACTATCACAAATCAATTATCTCAACTAACTAATAACTACCACATCAATTATCTCAACCAATTATTTTAAAGCGAATCACTAACTTAGAATAGCGGCAACTTTTGTTTGTTCTATATTTCTATCTTTTTTTTCTCTTTTTAATTAATTTAATTTTATTTTAAAATTTTAACATGATATATATATATATATTGGGTTGGAGTTGTCTTATTTTATAAAGTTTCAAATTATAAAGCCTTTTTTGCAAATAAGCAAACTTGTAGGGTTGAAAATATAAATTTTCCTTTAAACTATGTAAAACGATTATAAATATAAGAAAGGGTATTTAAGACTTTTCCGTGAAAATATAGGGTCTGCGACAGGATCGATCCGTCAAATTTCCCAAACTTAAAACATGAAGCCCTCCCCAACTGAAAGGCTCGAAGGCCATGAATCATGACCGACTTCGACGACGACGACGACGACGATTATTTCCTCTCCTTGGTGGACGCGGCGGAAGCTAACGCCGTCTCCAACAAGCGGAGGAAAATGGAAGGCCCAGAATCAACGACGACTGAGGGTTATTATACGGCTGCTCTGAAAGGGAGCAAAAGCCTCTCATGGCAGCAGCAGCAGAGCGATTTGAAGAGTACGAAAGGAAACGTTTCCGATAAGTTATCGGGTACGGGGGATGGTAGCGGCGGTTGCTTTAAATGTGGAAAGGTAGGGCACTGGGCTAGGGATTGTAATGTGATTGGGGGAGGAGAATTAGGGCAGAGGAGTGATAGTTCAGGGGTGCCCGAGAAATCGTGCCCTTGTGGTTTGGGCACTTGTCCTGTTTTGACTGCTAACACACAGAAAAATCCTGGCCGAAGGTTCTACAAGTGTCCTGTTAGAGAGGTATGTAGGCTTATGTTTGATTTTTGTCATAATTGCCTATTTATTGATGTGAATCATATGCCCTTTGCTTCTTTTGTTTTTGTTTTTTTTGAGAAACAAATAGAAATTTCAAATAAGAACGGGAGAAGCAAAAATGTTTAGTATTTAATGTGAAAATATTGGGGAATTAATTAATTGGGTCGTCATCATCCTAGTTGGCGTGGTCCACGTAGGAGTTAATGGAGTGGAAAGTTAAGTCATTATTACTTTGAGCTCGTAGCTCTGCATTTCAGGGATGGGGGCCCACACTGTGGCGGTTTCGCTCTTTTATCATTAGAAATAAATATAAAATATAAATAGGAACAAAGCAGCAAAAATATTTAGTATTTGATGTGAAAATATATCAATGCCATGGTCGACCTAGGCGTTAATAGAGTGGAAAGTTAAGCCATTAGGACTTTGAGTTCGTAGCTCTGCATTTGAAGGATGCGGAGCCCACTTTGTGACGGTTTTCACTCTGGTAGTATTTTTTTGTGACAATCCTTCATATCACTTCTCACTACTTTCCTCGAAGTCATTATTTACTATGACTGTGTTTCATATTGCTCTTTGGAGGTAAAGAGCAGCCCACTTAAAACGTCATGTTTAAATTGCTCTTTTGAAGAGACCCAAATTCAGCTCTTTCACTCTCTGAAAGAGCTAAGAACACTTACAGCCAAATACATTCCCATACTAAAGTGCTCTGCGCTAGAGTAGAGTGCTGTTCTTTGCCTCCAAAGAGCAATCCCAAACCCAGCCTATGAGCACTAAATTAGTCACTTTGTTGGAATTAGCCTTGGAGGCAATCTTATAATGCCCACTTTGTGAGTCATTTTTGTCCCACTCCCTGCTTAATTTTGTTCATGGCTAAACTATCTCACTCAACAATCCTTCACGTTACTTCTCACTACTTCCCTACAAATCTTTATTGACTACGAGCAATAGGTTATTTACGTTGATGGATCCTCTGAGGCAAGCTTCTAATACCACTTTTTAAAGATAGTTGGAGCCTCTCAATGTGCAATGGATGGAAGCAACACTATCTCTGAGATTCAGCCAACCCATAGTAGTTGAATATTATTTAGTTATATAATGTTAAACTCCTCTTTTTTACTTTGCACGTGAAAGTCAAATCTGTGCAGAGATGAATATGAGATGATTTGTCTTGGGAAACAAATACAGTTGTTACTTGTGACCTGTGGTCTGCATCTAGTGCTATGACACAAACATATATTGGATATGATGCGCCGTTTTTATTCCAAAAAATTTACATGTTCCTAGGCAGTGTAGAACTAAAATTTTGGTCACTTGAAAAATTTGCCAGATATTGTATGTGAGCAAAAATTTGGCCGTGAGGGTAAACATTTGGTTTTGATTTTAGATGTCTTTTAGAGTCCAAATACAACTGCAACAAATAAATTTTAATGATTATCAAAAACTCATTTAAACAACTGAAGCAATATTTTCAATATCGAAATGGGATCGTAAATTACAATAGGGATCAATATGTAAATCATAGATTTAATCATTTTATATTTTTTAAAGTTATTAGAAATAATAATATATATATTTTAAAATTTTTCTATTATAAAATAGTCACTCATTTCCTCCAATCAATTAGCAAATGATTTTAGTATTGCTAAACTCAGAACTATTAGTTTTTAATAACTAAGCAAAATCAAGTCAATTGACCCATAAATATTTGATTATAGTTTCCAAAATTCCAACAGATATCAATTTTTTTGTGTTGCAAATGAGAAGCCCTACCGAATGTGATTTCCCTGAATAATTCCATGGAAGGCCTTGTTTATTATTTTCATATCCCAGGACATGATACTCCCACATTATGATGACCTATTGACCATATTTTTAAAAAGTAAGCCAACCTCACAAGGGAAATTAAAATAAAAGACTATGGTTTTTGAGTATTGGAAATAACATGCAATCAATGAGCTTTGACCCACAGAACAAGAAACATAGATCATAGTTATGAAAAAGGATAAATGGTTTTTGACTAACACACTACAAATTGTGCCATGTACAATGCATTTGCAGGCCACGTGGCACGTATTTGGGGGATCCAGTCATCAAAGTTATAACTCCAATTGGTGCTACCTTGGTTCAAAAAATCACTCTCATTGGAGTACTGGAATCATACAGTATATGCAATCGAATATGGACGGTTGTAGCATATATTTTGATCACTCTAGATAAAGGTGCAATGGTCTGATGGTTGCAATCTTCCCATAGGCACAATTCTTTGCTTGAAACATGTGCCAGTGATGGGCTCCAAGTTGTACCATTTGGAGTGATCAAATATGTGTGTCATGTGTTGCCACTCTAGTCTGTCATGGCCCCTATATGTGCAGCATCGGTCTCTTATGAGAAATTGCTATTTCTTCATCATAGAATAACATAGGGAGGAGCAAAATTGAAATCCAGAAGATATGCAGTTTTCTTGTTAGTTTAGGTTTTTGGAATGCTAAAATCACTTTAAAAAGTTCTCACTAAATACTGAAACATAAAATAAAGTCTCTATTTTAACTTGTTATGTCATATACGACCTTCAAATTACAAAAGAAACGAAAACTAGACATAAAAAATCAATGTTTTAATTTTAAAAGGTGAGATATCAATCATTTTTTAATTCTACTTGAATATTACAATTGATCAAATCATGTGATATATAATTTAAATCTTACAATTCTTATGCATTTTTTAATTAAAACATGTGATTTAATTTGTTGGGGCCACAATTTTTATTTGAAATGTTGACTCTTAGTTACGTTGGATAGCAAACTCAGTAACTATTAAACTATCAAAGGATTTGTTAAATGTTGAGTTAGTATACTATTATCTCCTCAAATGGTAATTACCAGAAACCTGTTTCCCCCATAACTACCTACATTTCTTGCTTCTAGTCTTCTATAGTTGTTTTATGCATTGTGGGTAATTTTTGTTTTAAATGTTGTATAATGAAACGTTTCTTGAATTTGTTTCTTGCATTGTTTTCATCATTGTTTTTTGTCTCACAACTGTGCCTCAAACTACATCTTAAACATGATGTGCAATCTTCATGTCTACAAATATTAATTAAGTCAGCTTAAAGCTAGAATTTTGGAGAAAGGCTTTAGAATTAAGGGGTTTGAAAACTAGTAGAATGAAGAAAAACTATAGAGAGTGAAAATTTAGTGAACATGAGAGCATAGTTTTTTATATTGATTTGGTCAAAGTAGAAAATCATTTAGTGCCTCAGTGTCATAGGTTTTGAACGTAGACTCCACTATTCAACAAGATGGTGGGTTTGAGGTGGATATCTAAAACATTATCGACTCTAGGAGGGGAAAGTGGAGACAGGCATGTAGTGCATTTTGTGATTGATGAGTGTCACTTTGGTTGAAGAGACTTTTTTTACGGTGGCAATAAGACCCGCATTATTATATGATGTAATGTAGATATGGAAAAAGATAAGAAGATAAGAGTACATGTGGATGAGATGCTTATGCTAAGGGGATTATGTGGAGAAATAAGAAAGAAAATTAGGAATAAGTAAATGAGTGTGTAAGAAGAAGTTTAAGGGTAGTCCCAATAAAATAGAAAATCAAGGAATGTTGTGTGAGATGGTTTGGGCATGTACATTGAATATCTGAAACCACCCCTGTATGAAGGATTGCTGTTATAACACATCGAAGATATAAAACAATCCCTATATGAAGGCTTCTTGCTATACAAGCATAGGGAACTAGGAGGAAGGGAATGCCAGTAAAGAGTTGGGTTGAAGTAGTGAGAAGTGATGAACAAGGTTCAAAATGTCGGCCGAAATGACCGAAATTTCGGTTTCGGTCCCCACCGAAACCGAAACGAAATCCCATATTTTCAGTTTTTTTGTATGGGATCCAAAATTTCGGCAGAAATTTCGGCCAAAATTTCGGATTTTGGTTTCGGCCATATCCGGAACCGAAATTTAACCAGAAATTTTGATCCTTGGTGACGAAGGATTGTAGAGTGAGAGTTTAGTCTTAAACATATATGAGTAGTAGAATCAGGACTTGTAAAGCTTGACCCCAAATAGATTGAACACCGTAATGATGATATGATGAGGTCTATGAATGTTTGATGTATCAAATATTAATTATATGCATGCAATACCATGAATGTATCTTATATTTATAATTAAGTACTTTATACGTGCATACATATATATATATATATATATATATATATATATATATATATATATATATATATCTTAATTAATAATTCAATACTAAATATATGAATATTTTAGGATATTGAGTATATTTAGTAGATAATGCATATAAATGTAACATAAACCAAGTTTAAGAGATGTCTCACTAAATCTCTCTGGAAAGACATATCATAGGCTCTCCTATGCTAACCACAATTAGCTAGGTATCAAAAGCTCAAACTTAAATTTATTTTTACAAAAATTAAAGTTTTCAACAGTAAAGATGCTTTTAAATAGCTTTACATTGTCTAAATAAAGAATCCAAAGCTAACTAAAGTTCCTAAAATAAATAAATCTGCTTTATTAGACTATCTTAAGTAATAGGAAACAAATCCCAATTAATACACCTTGTGTACAAGTGCAAGCCTAACATTTAATACCGAACTTAAAACCTATGTATCCTCTCTCCCTTTTTTCTGTTGCTTCTCTCTCTCACAGGCACACAATTTTTCTCTCTTTACGAACTCCTGTCCCTCTTCGTTCACTTAGTTCAGCCTAGTGATCACGTGGTCCACTTGAGGGCTCATGACCCCCTTTTTTCTTCTTTTGTGTTCTTTCTTTCTTATTTTCTTTTCTTCCCCCCATTTGACAACCTTTTTCTCTCCTTCCGTCCTCACCGGAATCCTATGAGGACTGTAGGATTGAGATTGTGGATTGAATCATTCACCCCCTCTTGAAAAAAAATTCAACCGCGAGCTTTCATGATAGTTCTATTCTGAACTCTCTTGGGAATTGGGACAGCTTTCCATGGACATCTGTTTCTTCCCAACCGTAGTCTCTTGATTCTTGTTGATATCCTCAGGGGTCCTTGTGGATCTTTTCATTTAAAGATGCCTTACCTCCCTCTACTTGGATTTACAATATGAAAAAGATTTAAAGCAAAAAAGAAATAAATAATAACCACAAGTTGGTAGTTCAAAACAAAAAAGTACACCTACGAGGGATGAGGTCAAGAGATGTCCTACCAACTAGTTAGGCTTCAAAAGCTCAAAGTTAATTTTTGAAAAATTGAAATTTATAGCAATAAAGAAACTTTAATTAGCCTTCACATTGTCTAAATAAAGAATCCTAGGCTAACTAAACTTCCTAAAACAAAAAAAATTTCTATTGGATTTTCATAAACAATAGGAAACTAATCCTGGCTAACTCACCCTATTTACGTATGCAGGTAACATAATACCAAAATGAAAGCCCATGTATCCTCTCTCTCTCTCTCTCTCTCTCTCCCTATTTTCCTCTCTTTCTCTTTCGTCTATCTTTTATCTCTTCATGCATTGCTCTTTCTCTCACTTCGCTTGAGCTTCTCTCTCTCATTATTCCCATGTGGCATGTGTAGCGTAGTTAAAGCGTCACTATAGCCTCGCCAAGATTAGGCTTATGGCGATCAGTCTTGCCAAAAAACCCAAAGTAGCTAGTTGAGATTCAGATAGCGAAACCATGATGTCGCCATGAGTTTGCACCATGGGCCATTTAATAATAGACATTTTGGGTTTTACAAAAATGTTTTTGTGGGCTATTTTATCATTTTATAAATTCTACAGGGCTTTTTATAAAATATTAATATCTCAAGGGCTTATTTGTCCTAAGAAAGTCTCAAGTCTTATAAGATAAAAAAGACGAAAACCTAGAAGGGTTTTAGTTTCTCTCCCTCTTTTGGCTCTCTTCCTCTCTCTCTCTCTCTCAACCCCCCCCCCCCTTTTCTCTCAGGCACTAATCAATGAAGATCAACCGATTAACACTCCGGCAGGTTTAGGCTTTTAGAAAATAAGAGATGAGCTTCGCACCATGACGTTACCATTAAGGTCATTTTCTAGATGCTTTTTACGTTTTTAAAAACGTTTTTTAGGGCTATTTTATCATTTTGTGAATATTTAAAAGGCTTTTAA
Source organism: Chloranthus sessilifolius (assembly GCA_021018995.1). Taxonomy (NCBI): domain Eukaryota; kingdom Viridiplantae; phylum Streptophyta; class Magnoliopsida; order Chloranthales; family Chloranthaceae; genus Chloranthus; species Chloranthus sessilifolius. Next base: position 8,092,915 of record CM037589.1, on the reverse strand, counting down.
GCCTTTATATTAATATCTGAAGGGCTTATTTATCCTTCTAAAAAAATCTCAAGTCTTTACAAGGAAAAAAAAGATGAGATGCTAAAACGGTTTTTGGTTCCCTCCCTCTCTCATCTCTCTTGGCTATTTTCTTCTCTCACCTCTCTCTCTCTCTCTCTCTCTCTCTCTCTCTCTCTCGGTCACCACTCAATGAAGATCAACTAATCAACACTTTGGCAGGGTTTTGAGTTTAAAATATTGGAGTTACTGATAATTCTATAGAACAATATCAATATTAGAATTATGTAATATGCGATCCTTACTTGATCTTTCACTTTTCTTTGTGTAATAAATTAATAATATTTTTTTGAAAATCTTTGAGCAATATCATGAAAAATTAATATATTTTTTTCTTCCTATATATATATATATATATATGAAAGCAAAAACTAAAAATTACAAATAAAAAAAACACGCCATAACAAGGCTATAACATAGCGAGTATGAGCACCATTCTCTTGCCACGACACTGTAACAACCTTGGGCACGTGTTCCACTTAGTGGCATGTGACCACTTAATTCAATCACCACTTAAGGGTCCACGTACGTTTCTTCTTTCTTCTTTTGTTCTCTTCTTTTCGTCCCCTTTTCTTGGCGATTTCTTCCTCTTCCGTCCTTTCGGAAATCTTATTGGAACTGTAGGATCAAGATTCTGGATTGCATCAGTCAATCTAACTATACTGATCCATATTAGCTCATATCAGACAATATGTTTCCCATTTTTTCCGCTTTCATTTTGTGCTTTCATATATGAGCTTGCATGAGCTGTAACAGATATTATATAATCCCACATGAGTTGTAAATTGGTTATCTATTGGTTTTTCCATTCGGCTATTCGACTCAGAGTACCTAGACTTCAATCCTTGATTATAGGTTTTGGAAGAAAACCCCTCTTGGTTTCTTGTCCATTGTTTATGGGGTAACTTGGTCCTTAGCTTTTTTTTTGTTTGCAAGTAAACATTTATTCTCATTTGGCTGTTGACATTCTGATTTCTGTATAGGAAAATGGAGGTTGTGGCTTCTTTGAGTGGTGTGATAATTCATCTGGAACTCCTGTATCTAGAGGCACCTCAAATTATTCATCCACTCCTGCAGTCCCAGATCTTCCGTGTCCTTGCGGTGCTGGTAATTGCTTAGTTCTAACCGCAAAGACAGGAAAAAATCCAGGGCAACAATTCTACCGTTGTCCTCTGAACCAGGTATGGGCAAGAACCTATTTCTGAACATTTTTGAACTTTGTGCAATTATTGTTGGAAGCTCTGCTGCTAATTTATTCCAAATTTCCCATGCCTTTTCTAGTACACATTTCAGACCTTGCTCAATTGCACTTTGATGTACAAATGCATTAATAGCTTATAATGCATTTTGTTTTCGATATTCAATCACGTGACTTGCATTTTGTGTTTTGGGTTGCTAAGCTTAACTGTCATTTCCACTGGAATTTCTCAAATCATCAGAATCCATAATGGTTCTTTACCTGGATTGGTTTGAACACATAACTCACTTTTGCAAATCAGAGAGACTGCATAATAGATGATTTACAGTAAAAATGAACTAGGGGAAATTTATAGATGGAAATAGGAAAACCTATTTATTTATATAGTACTATTTTCCCCAAACCTAAATCTTATAGATTGGAAAAAAGTGAAAAATACAGCATAATCATAGAGAGAAAAATGAATAAATTATCGTTAAAAAACTAATCTTCTTGGAAATGGTTTGTAAGTGTCACGACCCGAAATTCTATCCCATTCCGAGGGCCTAGAATTTCAAGTTATGACCTGCACGCATCCCAGATACGCTAAGCGGACATACACATGATCAAAGTTCTCGTGCAAATCTGGTTTCACGAAATCCATGAAAGCCAACAAATAAGGGTGGAATATAAAAGCAATCATAAATAACCGAATAAATGCGATAAAATCCAGGTAAACCATCACTAAAAGGGAAATAAAAGTCGGAGACAAATCCGATACATGAAACTATAGTCAACAATAATAGTATCAAACGAAGCTCAGTACTGAGTCTACAACTGGCAATAATTGACGCTCGGATCAAAATTAGCACCTAAGTCCTGGTAGCTAGTGGTGTTGCCCTCCCAAGGCTCCTGGTACTCAGCGTCCACGGGGTCAACGAAATCAATGCCAATAGGATCAGAATAGCCAACGTCCACTCTGTCGATATAATCACCTGCAGCTATTAGTTTTTCGTGGGATGAGTTTACTCACATAAATTCAGTGGATACACTACCAATCCACCTCATTCTACTCAGGTGCATTGTGAGTGCATCACATAAGTGATAATAATAAAATATCAATGGAATCAAAAAGAGAAAATGACAATCATGTGCATATTGTAGAACTCATATCATAACACAAATGCAGGACCATGATCTAGACACTCATATCCTAACGTACCTCACCATATCTCATAACATAACATAACATATCTTATTATTCTCGCACATGCATTTATGCATCGCATGAGTGTACCTAACATACTCATAAATCCTACACAACCTGTGCCAAAGTCGTTGCTCGAGCCTACCATGTGAGGGTCACTATAGTAGCTTACTACTATAACATAATGCCCTTCATAACATACTCATACTCTCCACCCAACCTAATGGGGAGACATAAATGGCCAAATGTAACTCATAACATACTGTCTCTTAGAGACCCGTCATGGCTGTAAGACGTTGCCCTTCCGGTGGCTACGGAAAGAACGACACTCACAGACTTAAGGTTTTAATCTTTTGCTGGACTTATCTCAATATACTCATATCATAACATGCTCTTACAACTTAATTCTAGGACGAGCTGTAATGGGATAACTTCACTAAATCACGCTTTTCGAAGAAAAGGTTCCGTAGTAATCTAGATGTACTTCATGTGGCAGTAAAGAAACTTCTACCATAGAGGGGTTGTATCCGTACATGGACGCCTACATTCCGAGTTTTACGTGACCGTAAAGAGATCTCACTACAACTAAGGCCTAAGGGTTGAATCTCATATTATAACTCATATTTTATCCTATCATATTAAAACTCAGGGTGATAGGGTTATCGTATATATCACCGTATACGAGGCTACACTGAATTCACACTCACCTTACTCGTCATGATGTCTCATACCACTATGAGTTGTAGGGCATGTGAATATGATGTATTCTTCGCTTCGATACCATCTCAGCAAATCACCACGCCCAAGCATAGGCATGATCTCATACACTCTCGTACATATGACCTAATATATCCATAACTCGTATAACATGATCACGGTGAAAGTACAAAA